>CAJZCY010000002.1:42525000-44925000 GCA_914969975.1 Anopheles atroparvus | reverse complement strand
CGGGAACGATGGTTGTACGATCGATTGTGGCACCTTTCGATCGTTCGCACCTTACTCAGGAGACAACGCACAGAGGGTGAGTGTTTCGATCGAGATCCGCTAACCTTAACCTTTCCGCACGTGCCAAACGCAACCACTTGTGGCGCATGTGGCGTTGTGCTACAAGCATGTGTATAATATGGCACACCGAAGAGATGACTCAATTTCCTCTCAAGACGATGGCAACGGTTAAGGCGACTCCGGGGAAGCGATCACTCCACCGCGACCCCTAGAACGGCTGCGATTGATCACTCTCGTCGATTGCATAACCGCGCAGAAGCGCACACTTCCTTCCACTTGGCGAGCTGTGACCGTGTCTCGTTTGCTTGTGTGGTGTGTCCGCTGCTGAACGGGACAACTTCCACCCGACAGGTTTCTCTTCAAGCGGTTTCGTCGTTCGGATCGTCGGTCACTTGTTTTATGTAATCGACTTGAACTTCTGCCTGTTTGGCGCAGGCGCGTGCGGAGGCCACCGGCAGCATAAATCGCGGAGGAAGTTTCTCCCAGCTTTCGGGTGGAAAGATGGGCACTTATTTTTCGTCACCAGATCGTAGCGTGTCGGCTTTTGGAGTGAATCGTTTAGAGGTCACTTGTTGTTTTTAGCTCTATCTTTATTGAACTCACTACACGAACTATAAATATACTGACTGAACTTGGTTAATACGAAGTGCAGTTTTTTTTTGAGCCAGATGTAGCGTGTCCGCTTTCTGAGGGACTCGTGTAACGGACTGATCTATTGTGTTTAACTCTTGGATGCCTTGGAGCATACCGCCAAAATTATCCCTAAATCGGTTGAGCTCATTCCCTCCCGTGCCCAACCGTCCTCTAAAAAGCCACAGCGCGTGCAACTCCCCGTGGCCGAAAGGCGATGTAAGCTAGGCCGCCTGCGACTCGCGAGACACGGATGTTCCGAAGACATTGAATATAAGGTGCGGAGGAAAAATGTGCGATAATCGCGGACGGAGCAGAAATGGGTCACCGCTGTTGCCGAAGTGTGACGGTGTTTTATTTTAAATGCTACTTATGCTGCCTAATTTATCGACCTGACAGCGAGACGCCGCGAGTCGCGTCATCTTCACGTGGGAGAGCACCAAAAAGATACGGGTTTGGGGTGAAATTGACGTGCTGGATGGGGTTTCTGTTACAGCGTGTTGTTTGCCGTTTTTCTCCCCTGGGCTGTCTTTATTGTGTGTGTTTTTGTGTGTTTTGTTTCAGAGGGTTTGAAACCGCGCAGAGGCATTAGCCAAGTACCAGATCAGATAGCTGCGAAGCCAGTGGTAGCTCGCAACTGATGTTGGTACGGTTAGACGAACGAGGAGCTTCAGCTCTTCGGAGAAAATCACTTTCATTTTTCACACAACACCCCTCACACGCCTCTGTGTAGTGGCTCCGTAATAAAGAGGATTGGTCATTTGGGGAAAAAAAATCAATCGAGCGAACAGACTGACCTCGGGATATCAAAAGCCCACCGGCGAGCAGAAAGTGATTATGTTCTGTGTAATTGTTTGATGGCGCTTATCGGTGCGAAGAAACATCCAACGGAAACTTAGGACTTCCGGAACATCACTGCTTCTATTTTATGGGAGGATCATATATATATACAAGAAACGAATTGGCTATTATTTAGAGCTCTTAAGCTCCAGACGATGAAAAACATTATT
Organism: Anopheles atroparvus; assembly: GCA_914969975.1. NCBI lineage: Eukaryota > Metazoa > Arthropoda > Insecta > Diptera > Culicidae > Anopheles > Anopheles atroparvus. Next base: position 44,923,300 of record CAJZCY010000002.1, on the reverse strand, counting down.
CAATCAAATTATCCATCCAAAAGAAACCACGTTCCTTTCGCAGCTACAATTCATGTTCATTAATATGCATTTTAAATGGGTTTAGGAAGCGCCAAAATGTCCATATTAATTGCCTCTGGAATTGCCACATTATCTTGTTCTTTTCTAAGTATAAAACTTTTGCAGTCATCACGCTTCACGGAACGATGCAATGCCATTCAAACTGACACACGCTTCAGCCAGATGAATTGTGTAGTTATAAAAAAAATGAATAAATAACTGACGCTTGAATTGCGCTTGTTTTTTATTCACATTCTGCTTCGTATAAGATAATGGTTGTCAACCCGTGCCGGAAGGGAGCCATGGCTCTTTCCTAGTGGAATGAATAGATGCCTTTGATGAGGAGCTGCAAGTAAACGAAATTGCATTTTCATGGCTGTCAGGACAGGGACGCGCCAACCGAGTGGGTAACAAGCGAATCAAATAATGTCCAAAATCCCTGAACCCTACCATATGCCATGTGGAGCTAAATAAATCGATGAGGTCGAAGTCCACCGCCGCCGGAATGAAGGATAAACGTCGGTGTGCGAAGTCATAAACATGCTCCACGTTTTATGACCGGTTTCCCGTTGAGCAGCTTCTTTTGAGGAAGTCAAATGTTTCACATTCAAGTCCAATACAGGTTCTCTCTAGCCTTCCCATAAGGGAAATTGACCAAATTCGTCGAAGCGCAAGATTTGAGGAAATACATATTGTTTTTTAATTGGCAGCTTGTCGAACGAATAAATTTAAGAGGACGAGTTTGCATAGAGTATTTACGAAAAGTTACGAGTATTTGATGGTTTACTTATGCTACGCATCCCCATCTACGACCTTCGCACGTGGCCGGTAGTTTTCCATGCACCATTTAAAGGGCGCTTCCCTTGGCATAGGCATCCGTTTGTGTGCGTATGTGTGTTGTTAGAAAAGTAACGGGTTTCAAAAGGGATCCGGTAACAATGACCTCTTCTGGAATTCAGCATTCCCTGGGTTTCGCCCTCTTCCACCTTTGCCACCACAGTGGCATAACATAAAATCTGAGCGAGGCCGGCCCTTTTGGGCAAAACCACCGCCCATTGTTTGGCACTTGTGAGGCACGGTGGGAGGTGCTGACCACCCGAGAACAACCCCCTTCGGTTTTAGATAAGAAAATAGAAAGTGACCGAAAAACGGGTTCGTTCTCGTACGGGAAGTCTAGAAAGCAAAAAGCTCCCCCGTGAAGGACGGGTTCGCCGCTTGTGCTCCCGTTCAAGTCGTTCGTGTGTGTCGATCTTGCAGCGCGTAGTACATGCATGGGAACATGGGAAGAAGAGAACAATGAAAAGGCCTAGATGGAAGGAGACATAAACATAGGGTTAGGCTCGTGTCGATGGTTGACGTTGTTTGTTTGTTTGTTTTAAGGAACTTTAACCGAGCATCAGGGTTATTCGTTGCTCTCGATGGAAGAGGGAAAAGCAAAAGTGTAAAGGCGCTCGTGTTTCATTCATGTCTTCGGCACAGAAACGGGACCTTAAATATTCGATGTTGGACCGGAATGGATTTCGTGTGGTTGTTATGTGCGTGAAGACTTTGCCGTTGGTTGCATTTCGGCCTTCACGGCTCGCCTCGAGCGTGTTCTATTTGTTCTTCCTTCAGCATCGAAAAGAACTTTAGAATGCAAATTCGAACTTTGGCTGGACGGGTGGAGGGTAATTTAATGGAAACTCAAATGTTTGCCATGGTGCCAAGGAAACAAACCGAACACACATACGCACCGCACTGGGTTCTAATTGGTTTTCGGGGATTTGTCACAGTTCTACTACCGGATTTGTTCCGTTAAAAAAGTTTTGCTTCAACATTGTCTAAAATCTGCCTTCCTATCAAGTGGAGCTTATCAACCGTAGCACATTCGTGCTGTTTTCAACGGTTTGTTATGCTAGCGGCCCTTAACGAAGGTCGATCGTAAGATGATGGAAAAAGAGAACTAATCTTTCAAACAGGTTTAGCGACACCGGTTTGTCCTACATAATTTAATCTGTTGTCCGGGTTCAGTAAACTTTTTGGCATTTAAAAGAACATAAGCATGCAAATTCAAACTTAAAGCAGTTTGAACCAACATCGGATTGCGATGTCCGTAAAAAGACAAATGTTAAAATGCCACGGCAAGGGAACTAGCCAAGCAGAGCAACACAGCGCCAACAACTGATTTTAATTGATGTTCGGCGATTTGTCGCACTACAACCAATTGTCATTTTATCGGTTTAATCCTACACAGTTGGGTCTAATTGAAGAACGTTGAATGCAAGAACTGAAGTAACTGCCTTCCAGCCAGAACAACGGCGGAATTGATCCGCAACGGTTCGAGGGAGATTATCGTCATTTCCTTATCGGTTTGTTAAGGTCGTAGATTGTGTGATTTCCTCCTCCGAGAGAACCTAGTCATATTCTAACAGGTTTATATTTTAAAAAGTTGTCCTTGTGGCACATATGGCTGGCTATTCTTAAGCTTTGTGGAGACATTCGGAACGTTCGGTTCGGATGGGTTGTGAAGTGTTAAGGTCTGTACCGACGGGCACGAACGCAGGTTTGACATAGGACAGCGGTGACGTAGGAAACGGCCTCGGATGAACAATCAGATACTTGTGGAGCATTGGACATTTTATTTTCATTTTAAATGTAACTTTAACAAATGTTACTTTTTAAAAACTGTGTTGAAGAGCATGAATCCTGGTAGTATTAACTGCCTGTTTTTGTTTTTAAACTCATTTTCCTTAGTTCTCGATTCGTCGGGCAGCCAAGAGTCGGGCTTCATGTGGGGCCACAACCACTGGATCGGCTCGGAAAAGGGCTGCGAGGCGACGCAGTCACCTCTGTCGATCACGCTGTCCGATCGGTACCGGCGCAACATGAAACCGAACCTGGTGTCCGCCCTAGCCCCGTTCGAGTTGGACTATCGGATCGTGTTCGCCAAGCACCAGTCAGCCTGGCAGGTGGAGGTTAAATTCCAAAGCGAGGTAAGGACCAAGACCACACACACACACACACACACACACAAAGGTGTCAAAACCAACTCAAACCATACCCGTGCCGTATCGTCTTCCGCCCGTCACAGAACATTCTTCACATTGGCGTGTGCATCCCGCGATCGTGCTCCAACGACGAGCTGCACAACCTGACGGCACGCTACTTCGAGGAGAACGTCGTCTTGGCGCAAGACATTTACGAGTTCAAGCCAAACGTGCTGTACGTGAAAAACACAACGCTAGACCGTGGATTCTGGACAAAACCGAGCGTGTTCATCATCGGGTAAGCAAAAGAAGAGATCAACAGCGAAACACAGTGAGGAAAGAATCAATGATTAAGCGCTCGTCAGATGCCGCCCACCCTTACCCCTGTTTCCCGCTATGTGAGATTTCGTCATGTAGTGAGTTTTGACCGATGCTGCATCGAGTGCTAATGACCTCGGGCGGCGCGGTGCGGTTGAAGTAGCTCCGCGCGCGCTACAAAAGGTTCATTCAACTCGTCGCCAACATCTCGGCGCTACATAGAAAGCTATGATCGCGTCTCGCGGCCTGAAACAGAAACCCTTCAGCGGCGCAATCCCTTTCATTTCGTTCTTCATTTTCGCATCCGATGCTGCTCACAGGATCTCACTGACCTTCACGCTGCTGATGGTGTACCTGGCGCACAGTAGAGAGCAACGTTCGAGCGAGGAAAAGAGCCACCAAGCGCAAGCGTCCCGCAGCGCAACCGATGGCGCCAGCAGCTCTCCACCACCGACGGCGGCATCATCTTCCGCGGACGAGAGCAGCACCTTCACCGACAGAGTGATCGACAGCTTCAATCTGCGCAAAAACCTGGCCACCATTTTCCGCACCGACACCGGGCCACAGTCGCTGCCGGTCATCTGTGGCATCAAGTACGTACGCGCACGTGAGCTAGGAGGTTTCCTCCGCCTACACGACAACACGCGTGTGTCGCGATCGATGGCCCAGGCTCACCTGTTTAACCGCACGCCGGTTGGTTTCCTTTCCCGCACAGATCGATCTGCTGCTTCCTCATCCTGTGCTTCCACATGCAATGGTACACCTTCTACACCGTGCACAACCCCTCGGTGATGCTGCACTACGCCGAGCAGGTCCGGTTTCAGCTGGTCAGCAATGCGCCCCTGCTGGTGGACGTTTTCTTCGCCATCAGCGGCTTTCTGCTCAGCTACAACTTCATCCGCAACCGGGCCAAAGTGCAGGAGGTCAAGGCGAATAGCGGCTGGGAAAATGGCAAGCTCTACGGCAAGATGCTCCTGCACCGCTACCTCCGGTTCGTGCCACACAAAATACACCCGCGAGTGGCCGCGGCGACCCTTCACCGGGAGCTAATCGGTTTGTTTCCTTCTATTATTTCTCCCCACTCGCGCCAGCCTCTCGCCCATGTACCTTTTCGTGACGGTGCTGGGCGAACTGACGCACAGCTACATCGTGGATACGTCCAAGTTTTGGGTACACGAGCGCTCCGACCTCGGCTGTCAGCGCTACTGGTGGCGCAATCTGTTCTACATACAAAACCTCTACTCGGTTGACGACTTTTGCCTCAGCTGGACGTGGTCACTGGCCTGCGAGATGCAGTACTACATGCTCTTCACCGTGCTGCTCTTTGTCTACGCCAAGTACGTTCGACCCATTCGCCACCCCAACCAATGGCTCCCTGGTAACTGTGCTCTGATCGGGTGTTTGATTTCTTTTGTGCTAACAGGAGCTCACAGTTCGGTAAGAAGGTGTTTGGCACGTTCGCGATCGGCACGCTCCTGCTCAACATTGCGCTGACGCTGAATCTTCGCTTCATCCCGTCGTACGACGTGCTGTACAACACCGGTGACGCGCTCTATACCGCACCCTGGTCTCGCGTTTCTCCGTACGTCGTTGGGGTCTACTTCGGGTGGCTGTTGGCGACTAGCCGTGGCAAGTTCAGCTTCTCGCCGGTAAGTCCCACCCCGATCGTGGTCCATCCAAGTAGTGCCTTCGCTGACGAAATCCCTGTTTACCTCTCCCCAGAAACAATATCGTGTGTACTGGCTGCTGGCATGTTTCTGCGTTATCTTCAGCATGCACTCGACGATTAAGCGGAACTTCCCGTTCCCCATTGCCTCGACCGTCATGGTGGCGGTGCGATGGCTCATCTCATGGGCCGCCAGTTGGGTGATCCTCGCCACCGGATTCGGCTACTCAAGTATGTTTCTTCATGAGCATCATATCGTTCTCCGCCGTCGCGTTACCGTTACTAACAATGATTTGCTCCGTTTTTCCCCAGATATCGTTACCCGTGTGCTGTCGGCAAAGTTTTTCGTGCACATCAACAAGCTCACGTACGGGATCTACCTGCTGAACCCTCTGATAATCATCGTCACGTTCGGTGTGTCCGATTCGAGCGTCCACGCGGACCCAATACCGGCGGTAAGCAGAGGCTCCCGCAGGCCGGGCATCCTGCAACGGATACTACAAAGCCCCTCGTTCTTTTCCAGATGGTCATGGCACTCGGCGTGACGCTGCTCTCCTACCTGGCGGCGATCCTGTTCTCAGCCTTTTTCGAAATACCGTATTGTAGGATTTCTAGCGAAATCCTGAAGCTCAACCGTAAGCTCCCTCCGGTCACCGACCCCCGAGCGGTGCCGACTGCGAAGGACGATGAATGCTGCCCACCGTCAACACCATCCGCGCCAGTGATTGAATGCGACCGGAAAACCAAGTGAGACAGACAGGACAGACGACGAAGTGCTCACGCATCTTAATTTTGCCACTTTTATTTCACTCTGGGATGCTGATTGGATGCTGGCGGAGGGAGTTTTAGGCCCCTGCCCTACTGGAGTCCAGTCAGGTTAGATGTTAAGAGTGCATGTGATATATTCTTCTTATTCTTCTTCTTCTGCACGGTGACGCTTGGATCGATGCAGGTCAAAAAGGTCAAAGGGCGGGAAATGACGGGGGTGTGTGTGTGTGTGTCTTTTCCAGCGAAGGGTTTCGCGAGGTGCGGCAAGCTGCTGTGTGGTTTCTGCTCAGTACTAGTATATGGATAGCTATTTATTAATTTAGTCTGTAAGCGACTGACGGCCGGGTGAATGATGATGAAGGACTTTAACATATAAATGCCAATACCGTCAAGTACCCCTGCGGCCTGCCTTGGCGTAAGATAGTTGCAGCACGGTTGCAACTCCTGTGACAATAGCAAGGGAAGCAAAAGCAACAAAAAAAAACAATCAAATCAAACGAAACAAAAAAAAACCCCGGTAGTGATGTGAATGATCCATGATGACATTTATCTTCGCCTATGTTTCGTTTAAGGACACGATGGACTTTAGCACGGCATGATGACCACGTACCGATTCACATAGATGATGCGCACATAAGTAACGCAGGGTGTTACCTGGTGCTGGATTCTTCGACCCGAGGCCCCCACCTAAGGCTAGTGGTTTCGAAAACTGGATAAATAAGTAAAACGACCCCACTGGATCAAGGTTGCGTGCTGCCGGTTCGCGAACGCCCTATGGCAACCCGTGCCTCTCGCGCACGCTCGGTCCGGTCGTCGGCTCGTCGCCTTCGTCGTAATCTCCCCGTTTGCTTGTATAATGTGTGCCGGTTCGCGAAGAAACAGGGCAAGAAGGAGAAAAGTGAGAGTGTGTGTAGATGTAATCGCGATCTTTTTCCGTCGTTGTTTTATTTTCCCCTTTCAGCGTGGACAACGACGACCACCCGATTGCGTGGTGGACCTGGTGGATCCAGGAGGTGCGAGGTGCGTTACGCGCTGGTTGGGGGCTGCTGGGAGGAGACAAGAAAAACGACACAAACGAACAAAAAAAAACAGCCCCGCAGAGATGTACTGGTGCCTAGGAGTGGCGAGAGGCGCCAGCAGCCGGTGACCAACCGACCGAGTGCTCCACTGGCATCGAATCCTGTGACTCTTTTTTGCGGTCAATGGTGGATGCGGACATCCACGGCTGCATCGGCCCCAGAGCTCTCAGGAGCCGGAGCTAGTTTAACTGGTTTTTCCTGGGCTATGATGGAGCGGATTTTTTGGGACCCCCTGGCAGTTGTTGGCTAATGTTTGGTTGTATTTACTCACACGTTTGTGTGTGAGTGCATGCAGGATTTTGGAATATCTTTCAACGGGATCAACGAGCTGGTCTACCCGCCTTCGATTATGCTTCTCGCTCCAGGACCGCGATTGTTTGCATATGATGTTGATCTTTCCCCCTGTCTGCCGATCTGCACAACGAAACCTCTCGCTCGCTCGCTCTCTCTCTCTCTCATCCCTTGCCCACCGTGCATTATTATTTGCCGATAGTTTGCGTCTTTTTGTGCTCGTGCCATTTCACAGCGCCAAAAAAGCAAACACAAACGCGAAACACACGACCTACGGTTCACTCGTGATCAATCCGTCGTCCATCGTGACACTCTCAAGGGTGTGTGTGTGTATTCGACTTGCAATGCGCGCCGCAAGTATGCCGCAAAAGGTCGGTTTTTGTTTTCGCAGGGAGTTGCCGACGCCGGCATGCGGTGGGGCCATCGGGATTGAGTAACCGAAACACTATTCGGCCATCCGTCCGTCCGTCTCCTGTCCGTCTTCCACACCGGGGCAGCAGTTACTTTCAACCTCCCGGCTGGAGGCTGTTTTCTCACCGGGCCGCCGATCTAATAATTGCACTTTTGGACGCGAAGAGGCGAACAATTGCAACACGAGTTTAGGGAGGCGCTTTGAGAGCGCATTTAGAATTATGCGCAATTCAAGAGGCTTTTTGGAGGACCCTTCGTTGTTGCAGCAATCGAAAAATGGCCGTTTGCAAAAATTGGTGAAAGATGTTGTTGAGAAAAGGTGGTTGATCTCGGTTGAAGAGATCGTTGGCCCATCGTAAAGACGTTCCCAAAGGCAGCAATGCCACTCGGTGTAAATTCTCACAAGTACATTTTCTATTTGCGTTATCTATTTGATCGCATCGTACAGTTCTTCAACAGATCTTCTCGGTGGTTTACTTTTGCCAGCAACCTTTGTACATCTCCCTGTTATTTGGTGAAGTATAAACCTCTCAACAAAAACTGAACCATCCGTTCATGATCGGTTGCGTGAATCTTCGTCTCCGTCTTCGTCTCACCTATCCATCCCGTAAAGTTCGCGTATTCGCACAGCCGACAGGATCATGTTTCCTCTAAACAAGCTGCGCTGTTTGTTTGCTCTGGAAATTGTGCACACGTTGCTGCAACCAACCGCCATGCGCGATCGCCAGAAGCCCATCACAACGACCCACTCCGGGATTGCGCTTGCCGCCGAGTACACGAGGTGGTGTATTTTGCGTTTGACCATCTTCCAAAACCTCCCCGCGATCGTTGCATAAGGGCTAACCTAACGCAACTAACCTCTTCTCTCTCCCTCTCTTTCTCTCTCGCTTGGATCCAAGCCTTGCTGGCGGCTTGACATAGTAAGACAAAAAAACAAACAGTTACCTTCGTCACCTGAACGAGCGGAGCCTTTGCTCGTCCTCGTTTTCTTCATCTTCATGTGGCCACCAGTTGGGGTTAATTCTTTCGAGCTGTGCGCAATTTAAAGTGCACCGCCAGGAACCGCGGTTTAATTGTCTTGTCGGGCGCGTTTAAGGGCTCGTTTGGCTTTCAAACGCAATGCTCAAAACGATAACGAACGACCGGTAGAAACAGATTAGGAGCGAAGACTGCCCTCCACTGTAGATGGTGTAACTAGAATTGGGTAATTTAAACTGTTAAACCGACGAGTCGCCGCTCGCGCGCACAAAGTTTTTAGCAACGATTTCGTAACACCATCAACTCGGCCGGCGAGTCCGGTCTCGTCCAGTCCCGACGGTCAACTGTGAGGTGTTTGTAACAAGTGCTAATTAAATTTACCCAAATCTCTCCCGAGCAGTCGGTGCTAGATGGCAAAGAAGGTCAATGGACCCTGCTTGGTCCACTTTCCGAGGTGCTTCTGGTTAAAGAAGTTCGAAGCCTCAGTTTTCTAGGGTTGAATATAAATCTCGTTCGGTGAAGTGTATGGCAAGTGTGTAAGTGAAATGTCTTCAAGCACACCAGCAATCGGTCAGATGAAGATCGGATGATGAAACATAATTGCCTACAGCCAAGGTCGGCCATCCGATGGTGGCGTTGGCGACGACCCAGTCGAGATGAAGACGGGTGATAAATGTACAACCTCAACTGCTCACCCCGTCGACCCAGTGCTCGATGCAATGCGCTGCACTCGGTTGCATCGGCCATACACCTGTTTGTCCATGTGTATGTGTGTGTGTGTATGTATTTTCTTCGTGCCATTGAACGTTGGGAAGGGCATCACAAGAAAGAGTCCGTGTGATGGGTCCTCTATACACTTTCATGGTCACGTGGGCGACATCGCAGGAGATGCGGTTAATGATTGCGTAGATAAAGTCACGTGAAACCCCTTTTATCGACGGCAAGGAAAAAGACAGAGAGCAGAAATATAGGAAAACTGGGACCTGATTGGGAAGCAAAAAGGAACTTCAAGCACATCCAAGGTCCAAGGACATCCATTGTATCCGGAAACGCGGAAACTCAAGTGGCAAAGGCAATGAGAAATTGCTTCCGCTTTTTTAATGGGATGACATACTCTGGACAATCGGCCTTATTCTCCGGAAGCGTATAAATGTAGTAATGTACCTGTAGGTCAGGTTTAAGCGAGAGATGAAGAAATACCAAAACAGAAAAGCCACAAGCAGACATGGCACCTTCCAAAACTGCATCAAGACGGCCTCGAACTATCGGTTTACTGCCATCCAGCGACACAATTTACAAGACATTTAATTCCACGACCATTATCTGCCACGGACGTAAACCGCGAATCCCAGGCATCGGTTCCTTTCACCCAATAGTTAGCTGACCAATGTTCGGGGGCGGAGGTAACGCAAGGCAGGGAACGCGGGTTCTATTGGCCTTGCGAGATAAATTCACAGCTTCGAGTTGTACCGACCGACGACGGATTCTGGCGACGATCGGTCCAAAATATGTGCCCCTTTGTTCGTACCGATTAAGAAAGGAACAGTGGCGATGGAAGGGGTCCGGATGTGTGAGTGTGTGTGTTTGTGCGTAGGAGAAGGTGTTCTCCAGGTTCGGCTTTCCTTTTTTTCGTCGAGTCCTGCAGTTTGGCACATTCGATTTTTTGCTGGTTGCTGAACAACGACCTTGAAAAACCGGACTCAAAAAAGTTTAAAAAAAATTCAAGCCGGTGGTGGTTGGGTCCGATTCGGTACCGTTAGGCTCCAGCTGAGTTGCTCCCGCGTTTTTCGTGAGGTTCTTTCTGATGCTCGCTGCACAACTGGCCTCAGATCGATACGATGCATGCGTCGCTAAACCCGGCAGGGGGCATTTCCACTATCAGCTGTGCTCCCAACCTCCCTTGGGATGCTGCATGGATGCGGTGTGTTATGTTGCACGCGAAGGCGGCGATGCAATGCCGACGATACACACGATCAAAGCTCCAATGCAACGAAAAGCGTGCTCGCTCTCCGCGTCGTGCTGCCCTTCCTTTCACTCCAGTGAGTTGTGGAGCCACTCGAGTGGCCATCTCATTCACACACCAAACTTTATTATGATCGTGTTGCGGCGAGCTTTGCTTGGAGCATGGGATGGCATATCGCTCTCGCACGTTCGCAATCTCAGCGTGGACTTTTCCTGAAAACCGCGGACCGGCTGCATGCAGCGCGCGTACCCGATTTTCTCGGCAGTCTCTCGCTCTCTTTGATCGCCTCGAGGCCCGCGCATACCGTCGCGATCGTACGCGTGGTAAAGGTGTGTAAAGGCGCGTGACAGCCACTGCACACTTTCCAAAAGCTTTGCCGACCGACGAGGGAAGGGTTGCAACTGTAAATTGGCGTCTATTGTGCTAATACATTGTTGTGTGTGCGAGGGTGTGTAAGTCGCCGGGGCTGCTAGTGGATGAGCGAAGAGGATTGACCGTTCGCGGTGAGCGACGAGCGATCGCGATCGTGCGCGCTTGTAGTTGTGAAGCGCGCCGTAACAAGCGTTGGAGAGGCGCACGGTCTTTTCGGTTTCTCGCTCGTTCGACTCGCAGGAATGTGAGAAGCGCCGTGTCTTCGGCCGTGTACGACGCCAAACATCCGCCGCCGTGGTTTCGAGGAGGCAGACGTGTCGAAATTTCGTAGAATTTAGGAAGCCTTCCCTACCTGTGTTGCTTGATTGTTGCCGTAAGCAGGCCCTTTAGTGGCCATCGAAACGGAGACGCCCGTTCCTTGTTCCTGCACAGCATCGCTGCGGATCAACAGTCATTGCCACGGACACCCCAATTCGATTTGGCTGATTTCCAAACCGTACACACCATCTCACAGCTGATCCGTGATTGCATGAGCATTAGGAAGGAGTTCCAGTTCGAGGTCCAGTGTTTATCGAAGTAATATCAAACCGACCATTGACCATTCCACCAGAGGTAAGTACTTTAGTTATCATAAGAAAATCCATCGCCACACTTTCTTCCTTCCCAGACGCCTACGTTCCACCCGTTCCGCAGACGACATTTTTCTTGACGTCATTAGAAATGCATTATTCAGCGAATGAGGGCGCAAGTTCGGAAAAGAGAACAAAAAAAAAACCACCATGGGACCACGAAACCACATTTGTGATTACGCATAGCCGATCACCCGATCGTCAATACATCAAAGTGCGGCCTGAGCCGCGTCGCCGTAATGACGAATTTCTTGTCATCGTTGCAATGCAGCCGCTATTGCGAAAACTGTTCACCGTTGTTGTGTTTAACGCGTACGCTGTGCGTTTGATTTGTATATGTGTGTTGCTTCTGGTGTTTCAACTTAACAATAGTGCATATTAACCAGCTCACAACCAGCAACAACATAAGAAGAAAAAAACTGACATGAGTTGTAAGTAACGAAAGCAAAGGGGGAGAAAAGAGCATAAAAAGCCCCGTTTCCCCGCTCCGTTGGGCCAGCGAAAGTGTGACCATCGTCGAGAGAGAGAGACGCGGAGAAAGAAAAGCATTACCGCAACAACAGCCACACATGAACGAGAAATCCGAGATGGACAAACCCGCCCCGTCGTGCGTGTTGATAAGAAAGACTTCGACGAATGACTATGAGACAAACCGCCACATTCGTTTAAAGTCGTCTCTCCTTAATCATTATTTTGTCTTCCCACCCAGAACCCATTCGCCGCAGAGATTGCACCGAGAAAGCCAACCCATCATGAAGCCAAGGCGTGTGGGAATGTCACGGGGGTACGAGGAAATGGACGGTGCAAATGTTCCCCGTCCACCCGGCACGACACCGGCGGCCGGGGCAGCTGCATCGAACGGAAGTTCGGTGGGAAGTTTGACGGGTGTCGCAGGAACGGCGGCGCCGATCGCAGCTGGGACGATGCTTGCCGGAGCCGCGCCTGAGTTCGAGCTGGCCTCGGTTAGCGTGGTACCGGACGATACGTATACGGTGACGCAGGCTGTGAACGCGCTCGGGTTTGGCTGGTTCCAGGTGAAGCTGTCCCTCTGCGTCGGGCTGTGCTGGATGGCGGACTCGATGGAAATGACCATACTGAGCGTGCTCGGACCGGCACTGCACTGCGACTGGGGAATCTCGCGGTACCAACAAGCCCTCGTTACGACAGTCGTCTTTCTCGGGATGATGCTTAGCTCCACCTTCTGGGGGCACTTGAGTGATCGCTATGGCCGAAAACCGGTAGGTCGCCTCCACAGCCTCCTCACCACTGGATCACAGCTAATCGCCGAAACCTTTCTGTTCTAGGCTTTAACACTGTGCGGTGTACTGCTGTTCCTGTACGGTCTGCTCAGCTCCGTTGCGCCCAGTTTCGGTTGGCTGCTGTTACTCCGGGGGCTTGTAGGATTCGCGATTGGCTGTGTACCGCAGTCGTAAGCAAAACCAAACATCTGGCCAAGCACAAACAGACTACTGACCCTTGTTGTTGTGTTTCCATTTCCAGTGTCACACTCTATGCGGAATTCCTACCAACGAAGCAGCGTGCCAAATGTGTAGTGTTACTGGATGTAAGTGAATCAGTTGATAGATGCTGCATCGAATCAAGATCTTTAAACAATATTCTCCCCCTTTATGTGTTCGTGTCATAGTGTTTCTGGGCTCTGGGAGCTTGTTTCGAGGTGGCTCTCGCCTTAGCCGTCACTCCAACCCTCGGCTGGCGATGGCTTCTTGGACTTTCCGCAGCGCCCCTGTTCATCTTCGCTATAATCACACCGGTAGGCATCGTGGCATCATGCTTCGGTCATTGCTAGTTGGATTCGTATTTGATTGACCGTTTGTTCTACTCCTTTTATTGTAGTGGCTTCCGGAATCCGCTCGCTATCACGTCACGAGTGGACAGAGCGACAAAGCCCTCGCCACGTTGGAGCAGATCGCAAAGGACAACCGTCGTCCGATGCTGCTGGGCCGGTTGGTTGTGGAAGGGCCAAGTGGTTCCCGTGGTAGCTTAAAGGCCCTGCTCGGCAGTTCCCTGCGGCGCACCACGCTGCTCCTGTGGTTCATCTGGATGTCGTGCGCCTTCTGCTATTACGGGCTGGTGCTGATGTCGACCGAGCTGTTCGGGGGCAAGAACAAGACCATGGTGAGCGGAGAGGACATGATGTCGCCCGATTGCCAGCCGTTGGCGACGACCGACTACATGGACCTGCTGTGGACAACGCTGGCCGAGTTCCCGGGCATCTTTGCGACGATCTACGTGATCGAGAGGTTTGGCCGCAAGAAAACGATGGCCCTGCAATTTCTCTTCTACGCGGGTTGTGTGCTTATGATCACCGTAACCGAAGTGTAAGTTCACGTCGCGTCGGGTCTGGAACAGGAGCAATGCGTGCTCATTCCTCTTTCCCTTTCTAGCCGGATTTTCCTGACCATCATCCTGTTCATGGCACGCGGTGTCATTGCCGGGCTCTTCCAGGCGGCCTACGTCTACACGCCGGAAGTCTACCCGACGGCGCTACGGTCGGTTGGGGTCGGCGGATGTTCGGCACTGGCGCGACTCGGTGCTATGGCCACGCCTTACATCGCCCAGGTGCTATTCCAATCCTCCATCTGGAGTGCGGTTGCAGTGTACGGCATATTTGCAGCATGCGCCAGCGTTGCCTGCATGCTGTTGCCGTACGAAACGCGCGGTGCCGATCTGGCGCACTGACCCGGTCCGTTCCACTCATCTCATCAACAGACATACCTCCAATTTGTTTAGTTATACTTATCCTCCAACGACGCCAGTGAACCTGCGGCGTTTCTATATGGTTTTCGTTCCGCTTCTAACTTGTGCGTGTGCGAGTGCGTGTGAGTGAGCGTGTGTTTGTGTGTGCTTCGAGAAAGGGATCGCGGATTTTTCGTTCTTTTTTGTATATATCCCCTCTCCGTGGGTGTTACATCCTTCGTGTCGCTTTAGCAGCGAGCAGTTATTTATTTCATTATTTATTTACCACCAGAGAATAACAAACCTTGAGCGTTGTAACAAAGATTAATACCAACGTTCCATTCGGGGTTTAGGGTGCACCTGGTTGCGAGACTGCCAATTCGTGGTGTTTAACATATTTTACCAACCGAACGATTGATGACGGTGTAATGCCCTGTATCCGGCTGGCAGCGGCAATCTTCGGGAGGGCAAGAAGGAAAGAAAACAAATAGTTAGTTATTAGGGAATAATGCAAGTTGGTGGTTACCGAATCCGCGTTACCGTTTGCGGTTGAATGTGGAGGAGTTTTTCTTGCTCTTCAAAGGACAGATTAAGTGATTTTCTTTAAAGACAGAAGAAAAAAAAGGCCCATCAGGAAAAACCGCCGATCGTTTTCATCGAACAAGGAACACTTACGACAAATAGTCCATGGCCGCCGGTATCCTGAGGTTTTCGTTACGCTGCACTTCTTCGACTTCGCGCGACTGATCCTCGATGGAGAGACTGTACAGGGCTTCAATCTTCAAACGCCGCGCCAGCTCTGGGTCGTCCCGGATCCACCCGAGCACGGCCGGTTCCACGGCGCACACCCGCTCAGCAGTGATGTCATCGTTGGAAATGGCAAGCATCTCGAAGGCACTCTTGTAGATGCTGGCCTTTGCTGGCGGCAGGCGCATTCCCGTACGCCACTGGTTGCTTCCCTTTTTGACGTTCTGAAGCGCCTCTACAGCCCGGGCAAGTCGCTCGCGGATGGACACCATGCGGTGGTAGCGCTCTTCCGAGACGAGGCCCAACGCGAAACCCTTCTCCGTCAACCGGAGGTCGGCGTTGTCCGGTCGCAAGCTGAGCCGGAACTCGGCTCGACTCGTGAACATCCGGTACGGTTCGTTCGTTCCAAGCGTCGTCAGATCGTCCACCAGCACGCCCAGGTACGCCTCGGTGCGACTCACCGTCAGTGGTTCCCTCGAAAGGGCCTTCGCAGCTGCATTGGCGCCGGCCAGTAACCCCTGCGCTGCGGCCTCCTCGTATCCCGTCGTCCCGTTGATCTGCCCTGCGAGGAACAACCCGCGGACGCGCTTCGTCTCGAGTGTGGGGAACAGCTCGCGAGGATCGACGAAATCATACTCGACACCGTACCCAGGGCGGACGACCTCCGCTGCCTCGAGGCCCGTCAAGCATCGGATCAGCTCCACCTGTTCCTCCTCGGGAAGCGTGCAGGACAGGCCGTTCGGGTAGATCAGCTCGCTGTCGAAACCTTCCGGTTCGAGCCACACCTGGTGCTGCTTGTGCCCGAATCGCAGCACCTTCGACTCGATCGACGGACAGTAGCGTGGACCAGTCAGTTCCTCGGTGACATGTCGATTTCGGTGCAGGTTGCGCAGCACGATCTCGTTCACCCGGGGCGTCGTTTGCGTGAGGAAACAGTCCAGCTGCTCGGTAGCCTCGAGCCACACGCGATCGTTCAGGAAGGAAAACGGAACCGGCGGATCGTCTCCCGGATGACGCGTCAGCACCTCGAACCGTATCGAGTCCCGTTGGATGCGCGGTGGCGTTCCGGTCTTCAAGCGGCCCAGACGGAACCCGAGCTGTTCGATACTCTTCGCCAGCCCCACGGCCGGCTCATCTCCTATCCGTCCGGCCGGGCGTGTTTCGAGTCCGATGTTTATCTGCCCGCGCAGGAAAGTTCCTGTCGTGATGACGAGGCTGTTCGCCGACACCGTGCGTCCGCTTGACAATCGCACACCGCTCAACCGAGGCCCCTCATCCTCCTCCCCGTGGAGTACGATGTCCTCAACCGAACCCTCCGCGATGGTTAGATTCGGGGTGCGAGCGAGTGTATCCTGCACTTCCCGTTTGTACAGTTTGCGATCGATCTGTGCCCGAGGACCCCACACTGCGGGACCTTTACGACGGTTGAGCACCTTATATTGAACGCCACTGCGGTCGCAGCATCTCCCACAAACTCCGTCCAGTGCGTCAACCTCGCGAATCAGATGGCCCTTGCCGATGCCGCCAAACGATGGATTGCACGACATCTCTCCGATGGTGGACCGTTTGTGCGTCACCAGCAGGGTTCGGGCACCCATCCGAGCCGCAGCACAGCATGCCTCCGTTCCGGCGTGTCCCCCACCTACGACGATAACATCATATTCACCGCTGTGCCCGGCGGCCGACGAGGACGACGACGCACACCGAAAACCAACGATCGAACTGCCGTAGCTAAAAGGACAACATGTGAAAAGTAACCGTAAGTACTCCGGTGATATATCACACACAAAACTGCCCTCCGATAACGCTTATTTGTACTAACCATCTGGCTACGTTTGCCACCAACCTCCGCCAAACAACCGGTCTCAACATTGCCATGGAACATTGAGAACAGGGAACAGCTAGAAACGTAAACAAAACGCGTAGATCAGTGGAGGCGTGCATCTCGTTCCAGCTAAAGGAACGATGCACCAAGTTCCGAGAACATGAGATCCCTTCTTTTCCGCTATTGAAAGCACTTGTCGGCGAAGTCAACAGGCAAAACGGGTTTCAAAGACGGCCACCGTTAACCATTAACTGCATCATTTGTTGAACAGCTCTAATTCAAGATACACAGTTCCATACATTTATCATCGTTAAAAGCAGCAACTGATGAGTAGAATGATGGGAAGGGGCTAAATAAGGCACTAAGTTTTGTAATATGATGTTGAATGGAAGGGATTATGATGCTTACCTACCATTCGATTGAATTTGACCGTCGCGCGTATCTATTGCTTAATTTCAGGAGCTTCGGCCACCTCCGAACTGGTTGCTGTAACAACCATGGCTTCCTCTTAGCCTGCGTCTAGACACACCATGATTTGGATAATGCCAATAACACGAACTCTTCAAACCAAATTTTTTTTCTTGGTCTAGTCACCTTACCAATCAGAGACGGATTTGTCAAAAAGACGAAGTTGCTTGCAAAGATGCTGAACTTGTCTGCTCAAACGACGACATGGTTACTCAATCGACAAACTATGTTGATCAAACGACGGTAAAAACTGCGAACGGTTGTAAAACGGTTATCCACGCATTGCCAGGGCAAAATAAACCGTGTATGGTATCGTACATTCAACAGAACAGGTGCTTCTGACAGACGTTGATCATCTACGGGTTTAATACCACCCAAACCACCCGTCATACTCCTCCTACCCCTCCAGTTCTTGCGCCAGAAGGGAAAACCGTATTCGCGTTCTCGCGCGATCGTATCGGCGTGTTGTGCTCATCTCGGTGCCGTTCACCATTCATTACGAATATTGCGATCACCGCGCAAGCATCGCTTTTCTTTCGAGCGCGCGCACCCGCCCGCCAGCTTCTGCTCTGAAACCCGTGTGAACTGCGATACTTGAGCCTGCTTTGAAATAATAGTGGAGCAATTCATCGATCCGAGCTCCCTTTTTTATTGCGTGGAAGGTGGAAAATAGTCAGTGCCACAGTGTTTTACAAGTTTTGATTAAAAAGTAAACGAAATGAGAATATTGTGTTACATTTGTCTGTTCAGTGAAGGTCTAAAACAAGGATGAGAACTGTGTGTTCTGAATTGCGTGAATGTTTTTTGTACCGTTTTTGATGCGTTAAAAGTGTTCCTGTGTACTGTGCGAAATTACTAGGCACTTGATCATAAAGATCTGCAATCAATCTCGGTCGTTTGAATTGAAACTGCTTTTTCTAAACTCTTGAATGTGCATCTATCAGTCGGCCCAAGTAGCTGCCGAACACCCACAACGTCAAGGAGCGGACGTTCGACGGTTGCAAAAAGAATCACCAGGCCAAACTGCTGACTCCGGGGTGGATGAAATTAAATCTCAGTATCGCACATCGCCGGGCTCGTCCTCGTGGGTGAGCTGTCGCCCATTGCTCTCTCCCACACCCTTCCATGCTGCCGCCTGATGAATGACCAACCAACACCAGCCAGGGCAGCAGCAGCAGCCGGAGCAGCAGAAGGAGCACAAGCAGCAGGCGATTGCAATTACTATTCGGGACACATGCATCACGTCTGAAGGAGTCACGGGCGAACGGAAAGTGAAGCTAATCGTCAATCGATCGTCCCCGGCGGCCCCGGTGTCACCTCTGATGGCCGACACGAATTCGGCGCACCCCGGGCCACCATCGTCTGGGCTGCCCGCACCGCTTTCCGTGCCGACAATGGCACACAACAGCACCGACAACCTCAGCGGACACCACTTCCAGCTGCAGCACCACCAACAGGCTCAACACTTCCAGCAGTACCACCAAGCCAACCAGCCAACGCAGCAGCAACAACAGCAGCAGCAGCAGCAGCAGCAGCAGCACGATGCGTTCATGATCGTCAGCATTTGCCTTGGTTCGTTCATCCTCATCTTTGCGATCGTGTACTTTGTAAGGTAAGCAACAAGCGCAATCCGCCACCACCGTCCCCCAATCAGCTGTGGTTGCCGTCGTTGTTGTCGTTCGCTAATTTGCGCCATTTGCCAATCGCCGACGGTTGGCATTGAATCCATCGAGCTGGCCTTCACTGCAAGCAATCAACGCGGATCGAGCATATCGAGGATCGCTTTATTAGAAACTGCCCGAATGCGTTGCACCATTGCCACCTGATCGGTCGTTTGCAACGACACAAGCTCCCTCTCTGTTCCACGTTTCTTCGCGATTCTTTGAAAGTATGACACGCCTTTGGGCGTACACGGTCCACCACGTTGTTCTAGAACGGGTTTGAATGGCACCAGCTACGTGTTTCTATGCAGATTTGAGATATCCACAGACACAGGATCGCCAAGATCGAGCACTTTCATATCCCTCACGTGCGAACAACATGCCCAAAAACGCGACTGAAAAAAACGGTAGAACTTTTCGGAACCCCATTCATCTGTATGTGAACAATGTCTGGGGTATGTCGTAGGGTATTTCCGTGAAACGTAATTCGGAAGGTGATAAAACGGTTCTCCGCGTCTTGCCAGCGTGCGAGATGATAAGATAAATTACGTCACGATCGCGCGGATAGGAGGAGGAGGGCCGTGTTTGCTGTCGTGTGATAGACGACGAGGACGAGGAAGATAAGAAAGGCCTTGTGTTTTTATCGCAGCAGTGTTCTTTTTTTTTCTTCGTTCTTATTTTGGAGCTTTTTACCGTCAGCTTCCCGAAAGGCCAGTCCGGAGGAGCATTATGTTTGATCAGTTGCTTTTCTGCGCCTTGTCGCGGTAGTTCGCTTGATTTGTTCGTGTCTGCGTCCGGGAAAAAACGGAATAAAAGAGTGATACTTCCATTCGGGCGACATTGATAAACATGTACGTATGACCATGTGGAACCCGTGCCTCCTGTTGCGCGTCGCAATGACAATGAGGCGATCCAAAAGAGTTCTGAAAAGTTTAATGCGAGACCTCCCCCCACATGGCGTCACGCAGGTGTTTGCTAAGCCTAAGCTCTAAGCCAACGTTCGACAGTCGGCGGCATGCGCACCCACGTTTAATTATAGGCTATAGCGTCGTCCGCTTCTGCCACTGAGCTTCCACGGGCTTCCATCACTCCCCTGCCAATGCGTTTCGAGATGTGGATGATACGAACGATCATAGGACGTAATTATGGCGAATTCTATTGTTTTTGTGCCTGGAAGGCAAAGGGCCAGGAAGGGTAGAGTTCTCCGGGGTACTGCTTATCGGAAGGCATCTCGCAAATCATCGCATCACCGCACAGATGCGCACACTGCTACCATGTGCTGCTGTGGATGCACTTTGCGTTTGATTCTACTGGGCTGGAGTTGCCATTAAAGGGCAGCAGTTGCGTGACCACGGGGCAGTGGAAGGCGGAGAGTTTGAACTCGCTTCCTACGCTTGCCAATGACCCCGTGGCAAGGGCGAAGTGGCCCTTTTTCCTGGAACAATGATCATTGGAACCTGAAGCTGGTTGGATGTGTTTGTTTATTGGTAAACCGGTTGAGGATGTTGGGGATCAGGAGTGATCCATTGTTTCCTGGTGACGATTGGGAGAAAAGAATAGACATGGGGTACAGAACACTGCAAAAAAATAGGCGTAAAGGCTTCGATTTCGGAGACAGTTTTCTATCACGGGACTGGAACGTTCCGGCAACATGAATGCGTCTGTTTGTGTGGCTGTTGCTTGTGACTTGTCTTATCTTAGTCCGCATGAGCGAGTCCATCCAATGGTTCCCCAATTGCCTTCTTTGGTTGATAAGACGCATTGAAACAGGAAAAGCTTGCACACATTGGACAAAAGAAGAAATCACGATGCGTGGTTTAAACAATTGGATGACTTGGTACTTTTAGCGTCTCAGGTGTTTCTATATAACACTCATTTTCATATCATCATACAGTTATTCTGCGCAATTTATATAGCTCAAATCCGAAACATGAAGCTTATTAGTCCGACGTTGCCAGGGCGGAAAATGATGAATTAATCTCCAATTTGCTGTCGATGGGAAAGTAAATTCACCAGCGCCACGGCGCGTGAGACATTAATATGCAAATTCCGCGCACAACAGACCTCAATTATTCATTCATCAATACCGCAATCATCACATCCTCTCGTTGATGATGGTTTGATTGAGCGAGTAGGCAATATTGACTATTTTGTTTTGTTGTGCTTGATGAGAAATGTGTTTTCTATTATACTGTGATAAACGGTTTTCTTTGTTTTTTTTCTGCACTTGGTTCCATTTCCTCGGAAAAGGAAATTCTTTCAGGGAGGCCAGTTCAAGAACAAAGACATCCGCTTGGATGCAAAAGTAGTCATCATAACGGGCGCGAACGCAGGCATCGGAAAGGAAGCCGCCATAGTGAGTAGCGACTTGCGGTTTCGTCTACCGAACGTGAGATCTCACTGTTAATGTTTGTCAGGAATGTGCCAGGCGGGGTGCACGCGTCTACATGGGCTGCCGGGATCCGGCCCGGATGGAGAAGGCGCGGCAGGAGATACTGGATAAATCGGGCAGCCAGAACGTGTTCGGTCTCGAGCTCGACCTGGCCTCGTTCGAGTCGATCCGGAGCTTCGTCAAAACGTTTCTCAGCATGGAGCGTCGACTGCACGTGCTGATCAATAACGCGGGCGTGATGGCCTGCCCGAAGGGCTACACCAAGGAGGGCTTCGAGATGCACTTCGGGACGAACCACCTGGGCCACTTTCTGCTCACCAACCTGCTGCTGGACGTGCTGACACGGTCCGCCCCGAGCAGGATCGTAACGGTCTCTAGTCTCGGCCACAAGTGGGGCCGCATCAACAAGGACGACATCAACGCCGAGAAGGACTACCGCGAGTGGGACGCGTACACCCAGAGCAAGCTCTGCAACATCCTCTTCTCGCGCCATCTGGCCACACGGCTGCGGGGCACGGGCGTTAATACGTACGCTCTGCACCCGGGCGCCATCAACACCGAGCTGATGCGCCACCTCAATCCTTGTCTACGGTACACGACACCCAGCCATCCCTATCGACCGGGCGGTGCAATAACATCCCTTCCCCTCTGAATCCTCTTACAGCACCATGGCAAAACCCGTCTTCTGGGTGTTCTTCAAGACGCCCAAGTCCGGCGCCCAGACGACCCTGTTCTGTGCCATGGAACCCACGATCGCGTCCCAAACGGGACTTTACTACAGTGACTGCAAGCTGAAGGAACCGGAACCGCACGCTAAAGACGACGCCACAGCGGAGTGGCTCTGGAATATCAGCGAAAGGCTGACCGGACTCTCACACTAAAGAGTGCCGATGCTGTTCCTACGTACTTTGTGTTTTTTTGTTTTTAGGGAAATAAAATGCTCGCCACCAATTGTAATCACGCTACTTCCTACCAGGGGAATGTTTGGTGCAAGTAATATCACCTCCTTGGACTCGGCGTTGTTTTGAGTTGCCAACAGCGAAGTTCTACGGCAGTCTAGAGTGCAGTTCAACACACTTTCCGTTTTTTGTTGTTGTAATACTGTATTCTGCCTCAGCCCCATACGGATTGATAACGCACGTGGGCTGGCTGGCTCGACAAAATCGAAAAACAAATAAGCCCCACCATTATCAGCTTTCGAGCCAGCTTGCTCGCTCTCCTTCTCTAAAAAGAAAGCAAAATGAACTCAGCGTGCGGTTGGACATCTGCATTGGACCCATGTTACGGAGAGTGTGTGAAATTGTAAAGAGGAGCGCTATCAGTCATAGATGCTGCTTTAACTCCACTTCCTGATCGAATGTAGTGATACGTAGTAGAAGACCGTGGAAAAATTCCGGAGAAAAAATAATATGTTCAATAGCGATGCTCTTTGTAGCCATTGAATGAACTGTTTATTCCATCGGAGCTCCGTGCCACAACTCATTACGTTAAACACGACATATCGTGTGATCCAAAACGAGCATGTCTAGTAGAAACTCTCCGGATTACTATTTGCGTCCAGTATTGGTCTGTAAAGACATCACACGGCGAGTTGTAGTTGAAGTGTAGGCAGACTCCGCACAAATTACATGGAAACTTACCGCGCAGGGAGATCCTTTTCTGACGTATCGGAACAGAGATTCGACTAGATTGGCCGGAGTGGATTCGTCGCACTGCTCCAACTCGCGCACCATGCAGTTCTGCAGCTTGGTAAAGTCCCTAATAGGAAGAAAGTGTAAAAGCGCCATGAAAAATGGCAACACATCATCGGTTGTTTGAAAAGCATACTCACTCGCATTGCTTGGGCCCGAGCACAAGCTTGGGAATGCTGGTCAAGCTGGTCTCCGGGACGTATCCCGAAAATGTATTATTGAGGCACGAGATCAAATCATTCTTCTGCTCGAGGAAACACTCCGGACCTTTCTCCGCTATGAAAACTATCGAAAGGAAAAGGAAATACGAAATATTTATAACACAAGGCAACCAAGCACCGGAACGCGATAACTCACGTGCGATTTGATCACCATCCTTGTGGCAGACAAAGTTGAGCAGATTCTTGAAAATGTCCAACCCGGATGTTTTGAACACCTTCTCGTCCGCATCCAAGCACGGGTCAACCGCGTTTGCGAACGTGTTCACACACTCGATCAGGGTCGACCGCTTGCGACAGTATTTGTTAAACACGGTATCCAGATCGCCGGTCGGTTTGGCGGCTTCCACCTCCTGCTGGAACTGCCCGATGTCGATCAGTCCCTGGCCGCACTCGATGAACGTTTGGGCGGCGGTTTTGGCATTATCGTACGCGTCGCTAGGTGCCCCCGCCGATGTGCACTTGTCCTGCAGGAGCTTCTCCACCTCGTCCATCGAAGGAATCGGTAGGTTCGCCGGCAGACGTTCGCGAATGGCGTCGACATCGATGTGATTCGTTACGTCGGCAATCGCATTAGCTAAGGCAATGACATGGAACCGCTGATGCACATTCGGACACTTTCCATCCACTTAATACTCACCGAAAAACGCCACCAAGACGAAGGAGAGCAGCTGTTTTGCAAACATTGTAGAAAGTTTTGAAATAACCGAACCGAATTACACCGAACGTCCACCGAGCCTGATGTGCACTGAGCCGTCTGGACTGAGTACTGATGAGCTGATCACAATCCGTATTGGCTTAAATACGTCGTCGGTTCGATTTCGCCTTAAGGGTCGTGATCCGTATTCGTCGGCGTGTGCATCCGAAGACGTAATCGTAATAATAAACTGATACGGACAACGGCGATTGAGGAAATGGAACCTATCAACTGCTCAAGGTGGACAGTACAAACTGCTCAACCAGATGATCGTGGCGCTGGATGCGACTGCGTACTAACGAACCGCTAGGTACGGAAGCTGGTTCTACAGTTCGTTATCGTACGAACCATGGACTTCAATTGAGCATTATTAGCTAGGGCCGCGCCAAATAAACGTACAAGCTCATCCGCGACCGGTATGCCATTGTTTGTTGCCGTGCTCCCTATTTTCATTTCATCCGGCAAGACTCAACACAGCTCACGTTGGCGAGTCCCACAAACTGGTTGAAGAATGCCGTGAAACATATTTTAACAATCGTAGTAGACAATGCACGGCCTATCGTTTTGTCAAGCAGCGTGTTAAACTTTTCCTCCGTGTGAATCATCATCGAACGAGTTTCAAACGGCCGCTTAGGATTGTCCAGAAAACTCGCTGCTGGGATCGTCGTTGACATACAACAACCTGAAATGGAAGCTGAACTTGATGAAATAAGCAGGTAAAAGAAATTTAAAACGCAGCGATTTTGCTTAAAATTACCCTGCTATTGCCCGTTGTATGTTGAAAACCTTTACACATATTAGTACGCTTATGAACCGTGCAACCATGGAAAATTCAAATAAAACAGACGACGATAGTGAAACATCCGAAAGTCCCGAAGTGCTGACCGATGATTCTGGAAGTGCCGAGGACGATGAAGATACCGAGTATGGATTGGCCAGCAATAAAAACTCTCGGCCAGTGTCGAAAACTATCAAAGGAAATGTTTCCGAATCGGAAGAAACATCCACTGACTTTTCAGACGGTTCAAATGGCGAAGATACTTCCGACTCAGCTACCGATGACGAAGATACTTTCAGGACACTTCCCGCTTCCAACGACGAGACGGACGACTCCCATGGAATGGAATCGAAACGTGTAGTAACTGATCGCGGTGGTGGTGATGCTGACCAACCACATCATGTAAGTTTTCTTCAAATTTTAACTTTCCATACTGCGTTAACAACCGTTTCCATTATGATTTCTTCAGGATACCGACGTATTTACTATCGCCGACGATGGCACCAGGTGCGCCACGATGAAAATTAAAATAGTTGCTAAAAAACGGGAGCACGATCCGCAAGCGTACAAGAAATGGATTAAAGCAAAAAAGTGGGTACATGTGATTCCATCGTTGAGATTAAAATTGTGTTTTTTCGACGAAATTCTACATACATGTTATTTCAGTGAAGAGATTCGCCGAAATCGCGAAATGGAAAAACTTCGTGCATTGCAGCTGGACGAACGTAAACGGCATGAAGAAGAACAGCGTAAGAAAATGAATAAGGTAAAGGTTGAACAGTGGATGCAGCGTAAGAAACAGAAAGAGTGTAGCGGAACTAGTATGGAAACCACTTCATCTTCCACACAACAATTTATCCAAAACGATGCGGATGCCAGGTTTAAGGCTTGGTTGCAAAGGGTCAAACAACGAGACGAAGGTAAGTCAAACTATCCTACAATATGTTTCTTAGCCGTGTTTAAAACTCGATCATCGCTTCTCGCGTGGCAGAAAAAAGAGCAAAAGCAATGTTGCAAAAACAACGGGAGACGGAAGAACGGAACCACAAGAAGAAAGTTTCGCAGGAAATCTGTAGCGAATGGTTGAAAGCTGCCAAAAACAAACCGAGGCCCGTGCCCATGAACCAAGGATTGCATACACTTAAGGGGACAGTTTCGAAGATTTTCATCAACCCCGAACCGTGGAAAAGCAGTAGTGATTAGGACATCCTACCGAACAACCTCGTCGCGTCAGTCATTTTTTCCTCCAAATTGATTGTCTAACAAGTACTATTTTTCTCTTTTTTTATATGGCTCTATATTTTGAACAATCGCTCTTTCGTTTCCCCGTCTAAAATATTAATGATACACTGTTTGATAAAAAGATTTGAAAAATCCCTGTATTTAGTACCTAAAATTCCCTGACAGTAACCTGCTTCATTTTCTCCTCCATGAGCATCACAATAGGAACTGGAACAGCCATTTCTGTTTTGAGTTGCAGCTCAACGGCCGAGCATGCTTGCAACCAGCGCCATAATCCAGGTCGAAACAATAATGCTTTGATACGAAGGCTTCGTGAGCCCTCCGGCTGCGCGAACATTCTTCCTTGGAGTGGCTTCCTGCAAATTCAAAGCACATTTCGTTGTTTAATTTGATTGTAACGTAGCGTCGCGCAACTGTCTGGCTTACTCCCGTTAAATTGGCACAGGGTGTTTCTCGACGCACGAACTTGAACAACGATTCCACCAGATTGGCCGGGGTCGACTCTTTGCAGCCTTCGAGTGCCTGCACCATGCACTCCTGCAGCGTGCTCATTTCACTGTCACAAACAGAAACGGAGAATGTTTAGCCATTCATCCATCCATCCATCCACCACCAGCGGTCGCTACTTACTCGCACTGTTTTTTCCCCATGACCAACTTCGGCAGTCCTTCCGAAGGGGACGGGCTTTCATCGTTCAGATAGCCGGATAAAGTCTTGTTGGCACAATCCATAAGCGCATCTTTCTGATCGGAGAAACATTCTGGGCCCTCCTCTGCAATAAACACTATCGGAACCGTTTGAAGGTGAATTGAAAATCTTTTGTATGCATTACGCGCCGTCGTTCACTTACATGCAATCTGATCGCCATCTTTGTGGCAAACAAAGTTCAGTAATCCGTGCACGATGTTCACCACCACGACTTTGCTCTCTTTTTCTTCGCTCTCCAAGCAGACATCCACCTTGCTGGAGAACGTGTCGATGCACTCGATGGCCGCCGACCGTCTACGGCAGTACCTGTAAAGAATCGATTTAAGATAAGCTTGCCGGTATCAAAAAGCACCGTTCAAAAGCATCTCAGCTTACTTGTTGAACACCGTATCCAGATCACCCGTTGGCTTGGCTTTCTTTATCTCCTCCTGCAGATCGCTGAAATCGACGAGATCCTTCATGCAGTCGCCGAACGTCTGTGCCGCCTCTTCGGCTTCCACGTACGAGGCATCGCTTCCGGCAACCCGCGAGCACTTGTCCTTGATGATTTTCTGTATATCTTCAAGCTTCGGCAGCGTCACGTTCTTCAATTCCGGCGGAAGTATGTCTCCCAGAAATTCGTCTTTCAGTTTATTGATATCTATGTCTTTCAGGTCGATCGTACTCGGCGCATCCTGCGCGAGTACAGCAGCAGGTGGGAATGCTGGAAAGGAAGTGAAATTAGGCTCATGTAGTGAAGTGAAACATCAATGGACTGGAGGCTGCCTTGTTTCGCCTAATTGACTTCACATCAAGTGCCTCTTGCTTCGGATGACGGTGAACTTTGAACAGGCGGTGATTGTTATCGCTGTTTCTTATCAATACAACGATGTCTTCGCCAACCTGCCAGACACAGCACATGTGAGTAATGCCACCATTATTCTAGGACACTTCCAAAATTAAGGGGATTGTGTTAAATCAAACATGTTTTACTTACCTACTACCAAAATCAGTGCACTTAGGAACAAATATGTTGTACGATTTTCTGAGAGCATTGTAACGCTGGAATGTTTCTCCGTCTATTATTCCCTGGCTTACAAGACGATTACGGCTTCCACTCGCCGCGAAGCCACAACTCAAATGATAGAAACGTTAAGTAACGCACGGGTGGCAGCGATGTTCGATTTCTTATCGCAAAGCCGATTCCGTTAACGCGATACCTGTCGAAGTAGCATTGATAAGAGATGGTGTCAGTGTTGAAGGAACGCCAAGGAAACCTTTGAGGCGAACAAGTATTTTAGCGCCCCGAAAAGGTCAAGTTGGAGATTACAAAAACGACGAGCAGTGTCGTCATCAACCTGTGCACCTGAGAACTCTTGCTGAACGAAGCAAAACAAGTGTAGAAGTTTTTGCTTTCTTTCACACTTCTCGAACAGATTGCCAGCAGAAACAGAGGGAAAGGTAGTTCAGCAAAGATTGAAGGAAATAATTTACGATGGAATCGTTCTCCGTGCAAGTAATGAGCCATAAAAACAAGCAGCATTTTTTTTAACAAACAACTCGTCGCAACGTACCGTACGATCGCTCGGTGATTCCTTCCACAACCGTTGACAAACAAATGCAAACTGACAGCGCTGCATCCAGAGCTGCAGCTACGGCTGGAGGTTGCTGAAGTACGTATAAAGGTGGAGCACAATGATATTGCTGTGGCCAACAAATACAAATTTAAAACATGGAAACATTCAATACAGTTTTAACCAACCAGACCACTTTAGAATGCAGATTTTCTTCACGAATTAAATCCTCTGCAATCAAGTATTCGTGACAAAATTAAAAGAAACGTCAAGCAAGCGTTCTCATCTCGAATACGTCTGCTTGACACAACCTGGAAAATGAACACGCAGTCTTGCGCGTATTAACCCTTAGCGGACCAGGGTGGTTGATAGATGCCGTCATCACTTTCAAAAATTTTTGTTGAAATTTTTTGGCCGCGAAAAATTACAATAATTTCTAAAACCACAAAATTCTCTCTAAACGTGAGACTTTAGCTTTATTCAATGTTAGGAAAACATTTGTGCATTGATTAGTATCAACATTCTCTTATTGTTCTCAATCAATTCCTTCGAAAGCCGATCGGCTACAGAAGATTGCATCCTACTTTGGTTATCGTCATCATCACCGGGGGCAGCTCGTAGAACGGCCATCGTTTGTTCAAAATCCGATTTCCGATCAAACTTATACAGATTGCAGCATGACACACAAAAAAGTTCAGTAATAATCGTGTAGTAGACACAGAGCCGCAAACCATCCGCAGCGTTTACAATTTGAATGCTTGGCGCATCATCAGATCGAAGTATGCGTCCGAATCGATCGACGCACTCAATCCGGCATAGTAATGCAGAAATTCTTCCCGGGTGACAGTTCCATCCGGATTTCCATTTTCCTCGAAGTTTGCCAAATACTTTCTCATAATGACATCCTCCGTTTCCTCTCCGCTGATGTACAGCGGATGGCTCTGCACAGAGTACACATGCCTGCGAAGGGGAAAAGGGGAAAGTTAGGCCATGTTCAACCGGATAACATTTCACTCCGGTAAAGAAGTGTTTCTTACTTTAAATCATCGATCGTTATCGCCCCATCGCCAGTTTTGTCCAACTTGGCAAACGCTTGCTCAACGATGTTCACTCTGGATTCGTTCATGCTCGGACGAATCGCGACGAGAAATTCGGTCATATTGATCGAACCGCTGCCGTCGGTGTCGAATCTGTGATTAAGAAGGACGAAAATTGACCATAAACATTAAGAAGCTGTTCCGTCCCAGCTTATAGAGATTGCTGCCCGCCTTACTTATTAAACATGTCCGTTGCTTCTTCCTCCGTTACGCCAAGCCCGGTATCGTGCAGACCCCTGATGAACTCATCCAAGTTGAGGTGCTTGTTGCCGTCATCGTCCATGCGGCGGAAACAACGGCCCAGTCCAAGAATGCCGGAAGCACCACGGGCAAGGCACATATGGCGAAGTTTGTCGATCGAATCCGTCACCGATCCCGATGACAGAGCACGGCGGCTACGGTTGATCATTTCCGACTCTTGGCGAGAGAGTGCACTCACGGGACGATGAGCCATCTGTAGGACAGGGTTCAATTGGAAAAGTATAATTAATTTTTGGGAATATCATGGTGCAACATTCGGAAACACAAAAGGTGGTTTAATGAAATACAGATACTTTTCTAGACATTGCTGTAAGCTCGCCAAACTTTAGAACTATCTGTCTAGCTTCGTTAAGCTCCACTTATTATGAACAGCACAGTAGACCACGTGTGAATGCCCTCGAAACGTTTAATCCATGGCGTAGGATACTAAATTATAGATCATACCATGCGTAAGTGATTGCTTAGCAACAGTCGAGCAACAGACAGTATACATCCTCGTCACGCATGAATGGATGCATATTGAACGGATGTTGTAGTCGTTCTAGAATGATTGATTCCTTTGTATTGGAAATGATTAATTTTTCGTCGGCAGCTAACTGACATCACGGCCTACATGCAAGTTTTCCGCGATTAATACATCCATGCTCGCTCCTTGGCACCATGATTCGAGAAGCTCGGGAGGTACGAAAACCGGCGTATCCTTGTAACGTCGAACACCACTATAGCTAGCGGGGCACACTGTTAGAGCGTGGGAAATGAAGTTAATTGCGATGACCTCGTTTTTCCGACTTGCCACCGTCGTCCAATACGGGGTCATCGGACATTGACCGGCTTGGGGGTTCGGTTGCGGATCGAAGGACGGGAGAGCCTTGAATTTGGAAAATTATGTACGCCTAGCGTTCGTTCGAATTCACTGGATGGGATGGGAAATGTAGCTTCCCCTGGATTTCTTAAGCATTACCTTAAGCGAAATTCGATTATTGAACCGATGAATGGCTCGCATGGTCGATATCTTGCGATACAGTGGGAGATCCACGATTGCGAGGACTTTTACGTGGCGTGTTTGAACGTGTCAAAATGTGGCGACTAAGAGAACACGAGAGACAGGTTTGCCGTTGTGAGGTAGTTAGTTTGCAATTTTCCGCAGTGATCTAAAAGCAATTCTTAGCCGTCGCGAGCCGATGAGTGTTTGCCCATCACTTGAGCAGATTTCATTGCACGAACAAACCGCCGTTAAAGGTCGGACTACTCCTGGGTAAAGTGACACCCCTCGCCTTTCTTGCACTGGAAACGGTTCGGGGCCGGAATTGGGGTCACTAGCGGAAGCGAAAATTCTTATGTGATTACTGCGAAGGCACAAACTGGACTGGGGTCTTTCTTGGCGTTACTCAGCGATTACCTATGACGGTGGAATATTTTCGCTTTCGGACCGGCCTGGAGCTAGTGGTGTTGGTATTTGATCCTGCCGACTCCTGCGAGAGTGTGCCACTAGCAGTAGCGAGAGAGAACGTGTGAATGTTTTCCGAAAAGCGTCATCGACGGATCGCCATCGCGTGGACTCGGGTTGGGCCCTACGCGATTCGTCGATTGGGAGCAAAAAATGTAAATGTGGTCCCCCTCATGTACGAACTAACACACGCTGGCAGGTTGTGAAGGAGCAATCCAAAGTACCGGTCAGCAGAAGGAAAACTAGGGTTTACTGCGCATAGTAGGCAAAAGAGCATTAGGTCAAACTGCTCGAGCCCTCAAGAACACCGCGAACCAGAAGGGTCCGTTTTGTTTCCACTGCATTCCCCCACACAGCTCAGTTTACCGGGAGGAATAATCAATAAAACGCGCGTTTGTTCTTCTCTTGCTCCAGCAAAACTTCTTATAGTCAATGTGCTAATAATGTTCTAACAAGGAAGCCAAACCTGCGATCGGTTTAATGCGCCTTACATCGGACGACAGGGCACTACTTTGTGATCAGGCGCACTGCACTGCCATCCGCTATAACTAGCTGTTAAGTAATCTCTTCTCGAAGGAAAGCGAGATGAAAAAAAAAACAACAACAACTTCGTTATAGGGTCGCGCGCAATATCGGCCGCGTGCTAGTCACGCAATATCGTTTGTGGAATGATTCACTTGCCTGACGATCGAATAAGGGTATTCCCGCATTGGCGAAAAACGGGTTGTTTTCTTTTTATGTCCATATTTGCAATAAACGCGAGTTCGCCCATGCGAAATAAAATTCAGCTAATGAATGATGGCTTTTGTTGCCATTCTGATGTTGTTTTTCGATTTTATAAGAACCATTCTCTTTCTGTGATATTTCCAACCATCGCTATGGTATCGTTTAGCACACACTGCCGAAAACGGAAAAATTAGTGAAGCGAGACATTCCGGTTTTGGGAGGGAGTTAATTTTCAATTTCCAACGCACAAAACAAGAAAAATATTAGCTACACCATCGACCGTAAACT
Organism: Anopheles atroparvus; assembly: GCA_914969975.1. Taxonomy (NCBI): domain Eukaryota; kingdom Metazoa; phylum Arthropoda; class Insecta; order Diptera; family Culicidae; genus Anopheles; species Anopheles atroparvus. The sequence continues at coordinate 44,891,324 of CAJZCY010000002.1, read as the reverse complement.
AGCGGCTTCCTCATTCCGAGGTTGAAGATGTGGAAGAAGCTGGAAAAAACTCCCCACTACTTGACGAATCCGTCCGACTCGCATGGTTTTAACCGTGGAAGGCGGCAATTCGAGCGTGATTCACGGTGTACGTGCGTTTCGTTCACATCATCGCCGCTCTGAGTCACAGACCGACGCCACGGAACGACGGAGAGTGTTGCAAAAAAACTGCTCTAAAACTGAGCATTACGATGCGAACAATCATTCTATCATTCGCTACATGGAAAACCTTTGGAAAACGCCTTTCCATCGGCAGGAATTATGAACACCAGTACTGTGGCGTCCCGTTTCACTAATCATAAAAGAAAACATGCGAAAACATGCCGGAGAATAATATTTACACTCTGGTATCCACGTGACAATACAAACGAATCCTGGTGTGTATGGTGGTCCATGCCGTCAAGCTTTCGGTTTTTGTGAAGTGGTCTTGTTTTCCGCACCTGATGGTTCTCTCCGTTAAATGTATGATATTGGCACTGACTGACTGACTGCACTGCAAGCAGGCTGCTGGATGATCGGGCTGGACGAAACTGCGATCCAATCTCACTGGTGCACTGAACGCGAATGAAGGAACCGGTTTGCGCCTGACTCGTACCGACCGCTGAACAAAACTGCAAGCGCAACAAGCGTATGTGTGCCCGGTCGGTTGCTGCTGCTGGTGGTGGTAGTGGTAATATCCAAAGGCCGACCTTGACTATAGCGGCCAGAGGCGCCGAGTCGCAGTACCTGTGACTGTGCGGCCCACCAATCCGGCCTTCACACTTCGTTCTTCCTAATGATTTCAGTGCGGTAAGAACGCTGACGCTTCCGAGGAGTGCCGGCCGGTATTATATTACACTTTTTACCAAAACCCTTCTTTATTAATCCCCTCTCGCGTTCGTCACTCAAGAGCCGATGGAATCGATTCTAATGATATGTTCCATTGTTGGCACTTAAAAACCCATTTCTGGATTCGGCGGCAAGCTTTCGAAACAATGTCCGCAACCCGATCGATCCGGAAAAGCGAGCGATGGGAAAATTTCCCTTATCGTTACTACATCGCAATTGCTTACCCCGAGCTAATGGGGTGTGCAGGACATACCGTCCACGGCACCTTCTCACCGACCCGGGGGGTGCATTGCTGCACTTGCGCACGGAACCATATTGTCGCCGGCAACTATCATCACCCATATTGTGATCGATTTCCGGCGATAGGATCAGCATCAGCTCGCCCAGTGGCCTCGGGGCTTTGATGGAACGTTCTGGTGCCATCCCAAAAGAATTGCGTTGCACGGCATGCGTGTCACCGCGGGTCGTATGGGTGAATGCATCATTTACAAGCGTTCGCGCGCGCGTTCAGGATGGTACCGCTTTCGAGAGCAAATTTGTACGGGTAAAGCCCGGCAGTCTCTTCTCAATGGCACCGATCGGTTTTACGCAGGCGCTCCAATGCAACTACACACATTGCATACCGACCGACACAGACCGTCCCTGACCCTGACCCTGGCATCGCGATGCACATATGTTTGTTATCTAAACCAAATGTGCCCTAGCACATTGGCATAGTGCTGTCACCGAACGTCGCAGGAATTCCAATTCCGCTGCACAACTTTCCAGAGAAAAACATAAGGTTCTCCCGTTCGGAATGGAGATACCATATGTTTTCTCTGGTGAATCATCGAACATTCGGCCAGTACATAAACCAAAAACATTGCTAACATTGCCACGTAAGCATTAGCGAGCAGAATGTGTGTCATTCGATGATTATCTCTCACAGATCACCCACTATTGGAAGTATAAACTTTAAGTAATATCAGTATTGGATTACATTAGAACGTAATGGTCGTTACCAGCAAATACCCCAACGTACCTTATTTGAGTGAACTATTTTCAGAGCTCGTTGAAATAGCTACTCGCAATGATTTACAGTATGAGTAATGCGTTGATGAATTTCCACCGAAACGAGGGATGAGTTTCACCACGAGCAAAGCCTCACGAAACTAATGGAATTGATCTGGTCGAACTCTAAGCCGTAGCCAAACTAAACCGAAAATATTTGACGAATAAAGCAAGCTCTCGTTTTGGGGCGACGCGATGGTATCTGTTGGGACTGATTAACGATTTCCCCGTGGCTCTGTCCTTCCGAGTGTATCTTTATTTTTTTTTTTGGGAAAATTACACTTCCCCAAGGGCGCGGCAGCGTCGTATTTGGGGTTGGGTTCAATCGTCGGACTGTTGGTTGGATGTGGACACGGAACACCGGCCCCGCCAACCCGCCCATCGTTTAGGCTGAAACCAAAGAAGCGTACCGTTGTGCTGGCGTACGACAAAGTGTCGTGAGAAAAGCTATAAGCTGAGCTTCCTTCCGTCGACACACCCAATATTACGTGCGTGAATTATTCAAACTTTGAAAACGCCCATTAAGAGAATAGTTTTTTTTTCGTAACTTAACTGGATCTCTATCGAGCACTGATTATACCAGTTTTTTTTTTTTTTTTTGCACTGATGATACCAGTTTTTGTAAGGAAAATACGTATTCCATGTAAAAAAGTACATGGGGGATTTTGGCGGCGTCTATATTCTTTCCTCCTGCTCCAACGGAAGCACGGTATGGAGGGAAATTGTCTCGCCTTCCAACCAACACTAGCTCAAGAGAATCAAGCCCGCATGCTGTTACCACATTGCCAATATCCGCATCCACCGCGATGGGTGGAAATTTCTGCCACCCCTTTTTTTTTCTTTTTTTTTTTAGGCCGCTTTCGGCTAACACTCGGGGTCTGATTCTTCCAGTGTGTTTGTTGCGGACGATCATAAAATGTCTACGCATCGCTGATTTTCTTTGGCAGAACGCTAACAACTGCAAGATTCACTTTCAATATATTTCCCGTGCCTGTGTTGGTACATCTTGGAGCCATAATCACAAGACGCATATTTTAGTTATGGCATTATGCGCATGAAAACAAAACTTTGCTCTTCACGCTTGGTGGACATCATTATATCGGGTGGAAGGCGTTTCGATCGGGTTGAAACTGTTTCATACGTTAATCGAAGATGACGAACTGTTTCTCCAGCGGTATGGTTGATTTGTATCGCGGCCTCGACGCGGTGAGTGCAATTTTCAACGTTGATTTGATTTAGCAGATTGTTTGGGAACCAAATGGAAAACAAGCACCACACACGAGCGACCAAGATTACATAAGGCATTCAAAATCCTCCTCAATGCTCTGGTGCACTACTGTAGACATAAAAGCTGACTAACATATATAAATCGGAGCTTAAAATAACACCAAGCATTTATTAAACATTTTTCTCATAAACTGTAAACGTATCGATTTTTAGGCAGACTCGTTGCCAATTGAATCGATTTTACGAATTAAAAAAAAATACTCCTAAAGCTAAGCAACACGTGCTTTACCACAGTTGTTCGCCATTTGCAAAGAGCTTTTTCAGCCGAGACAACTACCATTCGGTTTTGAACCGGTTTCACGTAAAATGGAATCGAACAATACGGAAAAATTGTTTTATTTTCCAAAATTGTCTTTTTTTGAAAAAAAAAAGATTAATAATAAAAACACATTACTTGGGGCATTCTCATAATTTCGGGTCAATATGAGTCAAGCCAAAGTTATTGCAGAACGAAGTTGCAAAACTTACTCAGGTCATCAACACTAGGGTTAAAACAAATGTGTTCGCTGATCCTGTTCACCATGTCAGCTAAGATTAACTGTAAATATAAATTAACTTTTGTTCATCCCGCGCGAGCGCATGTGTTGAAGGCCAACAGTAGGACTAGCAAGTGCTGCTGTCCTTGCCAGTAAGGAGCAAATCCCTTCACTTCCTATAGGCTTCCTTTAAACTCGTTTTATCATCCGGTTGACTGCTGAAAGGTAGCAGCAATAAATTATGAAACTGCACTTAAATCTCGAACGCGATTGCTCGCACCTCGGGCGGCGTTTTTGCGCGAGAATACGTTGTTTACATAGACGACACGTGATAGTAACGTGCACAGCTGACTGCAGCGCGTCTCGCGGTTCCTGTGTACAGTTGACTCCACTTACGAGGAGCATTGAACCGCGGGTTGCTACTCAATAACGCTGCTCGAGTAACGGCGCTTGAACGGCAATCGTGCTTCGACTAAGTGCGATCTCATGCAAACGATGGGAAGCAGCGACTGTATGCTTAAGAAAGCGCATCACGAATGTTAAACATGACCCCACCTGCAGAGAGATGGGTTGGCGTGGGGGAGACATGATCGTGCGTACCTTTCGTCAAGGCCACTACAAAAACCACTGCCAGGACATTAGCAACACTGGCCGTGAGGGACAGGGCGTATAAATTTATACCGAACATTGCGGAAGCTCCAGCGTTGCGCTTTGGCGTCCTTGACCGTAATGATCAGGCAATCTTGTCCGTAGCCAAGGACTTCTGCAGCCGGTGCTCAGGACAAACTTGCCACTTTTTTTCATTTTGTGATTAGATAAGATATTCCTTTCCAATTGTCTAACACAAGACCAGCGGAAGCATTTTCACTATACGTGGAATTGGAGCGCGAATGAAGCAGCACTGGGGAGGAAAATGGTGGCTGCAATCGAGTACAATGACAATATTTCATCGTAAACACACTCAGTCGGTTGTGCAGCCTATAAATAGCACGCAAAGCGCTATACAATTTACCGTAACTGTTTGAAGTGTCTGGAAGTGATCTCACACGATTCGAGCGATTGAATCGAACGTAAACGCGCTACAATACGACAGTTGAACTTATTTTTGAACAGAACAGGCGTTCTTTGAGTGGCTGAAAAGGGAACAGGGAATGGAATGTTTGTGTCGAGAGTGTCCTAAAGGTAACGACCATATTTTCATACAAATTTCAAAGATGTAGCTCGAGCCAAGGACGATCGAACAGTCGGCCACAGGATGGCCAAAGCGTGCGACCTATCCGTCCACCTACTGCTCAGGAGTCGTTAACCTGCCGCTCGTTGGTCGTTGGTGGCCTGTTGCTGCGCGAGTGACTTCATCAGAATAGAAATCGACTCATTATTGGCCTTTGTAAAAAAAAAAACTCCCGAACGCTTCACTCCCCTCGAGGTGCGTGGGCATAGGCATGATTGTCGCGGGTTGTTCTAGTCCCCTTGCTTTAACAGCCTCGCGACAGCTCCACCGGAACACGGAGCAGAGACGTCTTCCAACTTTCAGGTCGGTGTAGCCCTAGGAAACATATGGAACGATGAGAGAAGCTAGCCTGGCTGGCCGTCGCTACCAGAGCGCAACGAAGTGCTAATTGTAAACAAATAAATTAATCATTCGTCTCCCGTTCGGCGCGTGCCGAATGGCACTTCGCATCGCAGCAGCGAGATTGTTTCGAGAGATTCATCCGCCCCGAGATGGCGCGAAGAAGTGCGATCGACAAAATGTAATAAATCTTATGCAAGTATTGGCTGGTGTTATATACACACCAAAAGGGAACTCCTTTAGCTTTCCCCTGCACAGCCGCAGTGACGCTGAGGCCTAACGGGGGGAAAGACGCAAAGCAATTGAGTGAATTAGTTCCAATTTCATCTGTGTCGCGCTAATCAATCCAAAACACATCTTCTGTCGATCGCGTTGCTCGACAATGCTCCTCCTGCCCATGCTGGTATCGAAGAGGGAGGACTGCACGTCATCTACACGTTCGCCCGCCACTAGATTTCGGGAAGCACGGATCGAAATCAAGAAACATCGCTCGATAAACGATCGCACGGAGCATTGCGAAGCCAGCAAACAAATCATACCAACCTAACCATACCATCAAACTGTTTGCCCCCTGGTTATCGAAATGGTATCACCAACGAGCGTTCCCCGGGGCCCCACCATTGGCAACAGGCGGGCTATAAGTTACCATATTTGCACAGTCCATTTGAACATTCGGGGCCGTTAAATCGTTTGAATGCGTGCACTGTAATGTGACCATCGTTTTATACGATTTCGTATGGGCTCGCGAATATTCACAATGCACCAACAATGCTGGGCTGTTTGTTTACCCTTCCCTCCCCATGCGACCCAAACCGATCTGTCCTGTTTCATACGATGGTCAAACTCTCGCCCCATGACGTCAGGTCATATAAATCACCGAGGCGTTAACAAGATCAAACCGATGTGATGCAAAATATTTGCACAAGAAAATCATGTTATGAATGTTGCCACCATGCGCAATCTCACGGATAGAACCAGCATCCTCCGTCGTCAAGCATTACTCGTTCGTCAGCACCGGCACTAGAGAAGAATAATGTACCTCGAACAGGACTTTCGATTACGTAACACGAGCGGGTTTCTAAGAAACGGGTTTCATGGAAGATGGAATATGGTATCAAAAAGGGGTCCGTTGCAACGTAAAACGCAAATTTCGTTTTCATCCGTGCTCCGTGGTTCCAGTTCCTTTTGCTAGCCTTTCGGTTCCTTCCATTGGACGGAGTAGGGCAGATCAGAGTTTTTTCTTGTTTTTGTTTTGGTCGTTCGTTCGTTTGCCTTTTTTCCCTCCTACAGGGCTTTTACAACACACATGTGCAGGGCTGCATTCCATGGGACTTCCACTGTATATCGGGTGCATTCTTTATGCTGCGCACAAGACGAACGCAGCGGTCGAACGGTATATGCGCAGAAAAAACGTAAGTCAACAGCAATCCAAAACAATGCCGTTTTTTTCTTCTTTGCCGTGAAGGCAGTGTTTCTTATCGGATGTGTTTGGGAAACCAAACGATTCGACCACGCGATAGAGCAGACTGGTTGAAAACAAAACCCGAACCCAACGACGCAGGCTAGATTGTTATCAAACAAGGCTCTGAACTCGGTGGGGTCGGTATGGGAAAGATGCCATGCCCAAGGGGTTTACAAGCATGTATAAATAACCGAGAGGAAATTACGCGATAATCGATTTGTTATGCAATGGGTTTTATTTTCACCCACGTGCGTCCATTAGTGACACGTGCAGACGGTGTGAGGAGAAGCGCAGAACATCTGGCCGCACCGAACTGCAAAGAACATAATTTCAACCTCATTACCCGGCTCCGTTTCGAGTAGCGAGTAGGACGGTAGCCTGTTATCAGTCAAGTACCTTACACCAATGCCCTACGTCCATCACGTGTTGGCCGCATCGGTTTCAAATTAAGAAAACTGTTTGATCCGTTGTGCATTGGGATCTTGCTGCATTGCGCTTCCTTGAATCGTTGTGCCGCAAATATTAGTACAATTGGGGTAGTGGCTACTTGAACGACTTGTTGATTTGACGACGGCACTTACATTTTGTTTATGATAATTTTGCACCCATTGCAAAGCGAAACGATTAGGAATGGGTATTTGAAATTAAACCATCTGTCGCAATATAGTTCTCTTCCGCTGCAACACACGTGATTGTTTGGCCATCGAATGGCCACTACCTAGCCAGATGAAGAACCGTGGAGAAACACTTGCACTTGATGTGCTTGATATTCCGCCGATTGACCTGCGCGCCGGCTTCGTCCACTGTGTTCCGCACCGGTTTACCATACGATAAACACATCATCAGCAATCGCACACACACACATCGCCAGCACATTGCCGGCAGCTGGGCTCGGTTCTCTTGCCGTCCGTCTTGGCTCGCTCCTGCTCTCACTTTTCGCGCTATCTTGGTCGCTCTAACGAGCGCTGCGTTCGCACACCATCCGGACGCTTCGACTCTCCCCGGAACCGGCGTCGAAGACGGGCGCACATTTAAGGAGCTCGTTGAAGTATCGCGGCGGTTTAGTTCGGCATCGGTGCGGCATCGACGTGGATCGGACATTTGTGGGCTGCGATCGATCGATCGCGCAAAGTGGAAGGATCGGTGGGCTGCTTTAATAAATCCCGTAACCCCCCCCACACCCCAGCTTTCTGCCGGCCTCACGCAAAAGATATCCATTTTGCATCCGGCTGTGGGGTCTGACGCGCTGTGTGGTTCGTTTCTTATCATCATTCGCTGCCTCAAAAGGGTTGATACTTGTGTGTCCACGATAGTGCCTGCCGGGGGTGGGTTGATGGTTTACGGTCGCCGTTGTGTATCGGTTAGTTTGGTGCAAATCTGACGAAACACGGGATAAAACAACGCAAGCCCGCTGCTGTTACGAACAAAGTGTGCTGTGATACATTTTTGTTGTCGTTGCTTTGTTGCTTTGTTGCTCCTCTTTCCCATCGCGTTCCTCTCAAGAGACGTCGGATGTTGGCAGTGTGTAACAACGCGAGAAAGGCAAACGGAAGCAATACGGAACATCATAGTGAGTGAGCGAATGGTTTCCTCGCAACCGCAACCAGTTGCCATGGGAGATGGCCACAGTTAGTGCGCAGATCGGACGGTCTTGTTTTCGAGAAACCTTACTAGTATTAATCGCGAAAATTCGCTGAAACTAATTTTCGTTGGAACAAAGAAACACAAACGGCCGGCATTTGGCCCCAGTGCGTTATGCTTGTGGTGATCGTTTCACTTCGAAGCGTCATTCTATTATTTTCTATCCTTGCTCGTGACCGGCTTGTAAATATCTACTATTTTTGATGTTTATTTATTTTTCAGTTGTGCAGTTGTGGAACCAGTGCAAAAATCGTCCACTTCTCACCGTTGAACGGGGGACCGGCTGACTGTTCCAGAAGAGTGCAGTGATAAAGAAGGAAAAAAATCCTAACCCGTAAAATGAACACCGCCTCGTACTGCGTCATGCGAAGGAAAATCGGCGATTTCTTCCACCTGATCCCATTCTAGCGGAAAAAGTGACTCAGGCCCGGTGAATGTTAGGAGAAACAGAACAAAAGAAAACCTTCCTAATCTCTACCTACATTTTGTGAATTCGACTGTGATACATAAAAACAAGCCAACGGAACCGTCTCATTCCGCCGCCGAGCGAACGCAGTCAGCGGACCTTATGTCGTACCAAAAGTGCTGTGAATAATTTTAAGTCAATCAAGTCCCATCCGCGCGGTATTTTACGGAAGTATCTCCTCCGAAGCCTCCGGAGCGTTAAACTTTAACGTCTGGCTAAGAAATAAAATGACAGGGTAAGTTTCTCTTGACTAACCGCGTTGTTGGAAGCAGAACGAGGGCTCAACAGACGATCACTAAATTCTGTTTCCGTTTACGTAATTTTTTGTTTCGCTCTCTCGCTCTCCCTCACTCCACAGAAAAGACTCGGTCGTCCTGGTGGACAAAGGCACAATGCCAAAGATTGTGTCCACCGACGAGAAGGGAACCGCCGCCAACACGCTGGCCACCGTCGAGAGCCAGCAGCCGGACAAGGCGGCCGAACGGGGCAAGGCGATGCGGCAGGTGATAGCCGCATTCATCGCCAACATCGGCACGATCAGTACCGGACTCATCTTTGGCTTTTCGGCCGTCGTCATTCCCCAGCTGCAGGCGGCCGATTCGCTCATCCCGGTGGACGAGAGTCAAGCTTCTTGGGTCGGTACGTATGATCGCAGCCGCTTGTTCCGTCCGTAGGACCGTCCCCTTTTACGTAGTGGAAACACGGAAAATCTATTGAGTCATGTGGCTGCCGCCTTCTAGCCGCGCTTCTCGGGCGACTAGCAGCGACCGGACACAAGGACATCGGAAGTCAATCACTTCCCTCCCGCTTCGTCGTCCGTGTTCCGCGAGGCTCTTTGCGTGAAGCTAAAATTAGCTGATCTACTTATACACACACAACGGAAACGATCTGTCGGGTGCATTCTACTGCATCAGCTGACTGTGGATTTATACGGCACGGCGCGCTCAAAATCAATACAACACCGGCTAGCCAACCAGCCAGCCGTCCTATAATATCATTATACCTTACCCCCCGGCTGCTGTGAGGATCGTGACCAGATCTTTCACCCTTGCACTCGCTGCAAACAAACCAAATAACACCCCCCAGAGAGTGCGACTGTAACATCCGCAGTATTTACTACCGCTCGTGTTGTAGCCCGAATGCACCTTGAACAACATGTTTAATGAAAAGACGGGCGGCTGTTTCGACACAGAGAGAGAAAGAGAGAAAGAGAGCGATCTGTTCTCCTGCTATTCCATCCAGGAAAGTGAACGCAATCAGTCAGAGCCCCATACATTCTGAATCATCAACCGGAGGAGATCGGGGCCCAGGTCGTCACACGCTTCCGTCATGGGACACGGGCAAAACCGCCCAACTCTGGTTTACAAGCCGGTTGCAATGTTGCTTCCGCCCTGAAAACATGACTTCGATTGCGCGCCGCCGCCACGCAGTCCGAGAGTTGGGATCCATCGCGAAAATGCTCTTGTTTACGGCGATGGCAATACGATGGCGTCGTGTCACGTATGCAATTATTTTTAGCTGCACCGCTCAACCAACACAACACACCACCTTGGCGCAAAGAACGACGAACGCCCCCCATGGCCTAGGAACAAGAAAACTCGTTACCATTACCGGCAACAACAAATCGAGCCACGCCAAACGGTGCCTCGACGGCGCGCGCCCGAAGATTCCTCCCGTTTGTTTTGTCTGCTCGTCCGCCACCGATGCACCGCCGATGGTTTGTGTGAAGGCAAAGTTCAAATGAACAGCAGTATGGATGCTGGCGGACACACGTGTCCCGTTGCTAATGGATGCTGCCTGACTTTTGCTCCTGAACGGTTTCAACCAATGGTTGCTTTGAGGAACCATTTCCTTCATCGATCTGTTTCATCACCCAGCGTTTGAGCAAATTGTTGAAGATAAGCATCGGATTCGCAAAAGCGGGTTATACACTTATCTATTGGCTGTTTGGAACTGAAGCCCCAATTGCGATTGCCCCAAGTCACGCCTTGAAGCCATTTATCTATTGGGCATTGGGCAAAGGGAACGCTTATCGCACCGTTCGGGCAGAAATCGAGTTTCGAGTGTAACGTTATCTCATGAAGAGGGAGGTAATTTATTGCATTCGTTTCGGTTGCTTCTCGATCTGTTCATTGGATGAGAGTTGATATCGTGGCTTGTTGAGACCGCCAGCTTGTTGAACGGTTGACCGGGGCACACGCTTGTTGATAAAAGCGAAGACAACAATTGTTTGAAACAATCAGCAACATTATTCGCGCACTCCATTAAAGGGCGATATATCTACGGCCTGCGATGCTTCACCCTGACCCAGTTCCGCAACCCAGCTGACCGACCACCCGGGTGATTGATGCCCGAGACCACCACCAGCGTTTCAGCAGCAACATTGGCGGCGAATCATCTAGAGCCTGTTCTATTGATTTTGCCTTGCATTGTGACATTGCGTCACAGAAGACACCAACCGCCAGCCTTATGGAAGCTGGGAGGACGTCCTGTCAATGACATCGTACGGCGTCCCCATCCAGTTTTTTTTTTAGTTTACGGCTGAATTGTTTTGTTGGCAAATCGCCGACGGTGATGACGAAGCGCACTCTGTCCGTTGCGCCACCTACCGCGCAGGAGATAACGAGCGAATGAACGAACGAACGAACGAACGGTGGTGTCCCCGTGGACACACACTCTCCGGCCACGCATCCGGGGTGGATCTCTCTTAATTACTATCACGCACACGCGGCGTGCAGTCGTGCCCGAAGGGGGAAGGTGCTGTGTGTCTCGTTAACTCGCTGCAGCCACATTGTCCTGACCGTCCTCCCTGACCGTTGGCAATTTGTCTTCGAAACTTTCCGATCGATCGATCGATAGTATAGAAACGCCAAAGTGCACCGTGCAACAAATGGAAATGGGAATGGGAAATGGATGGATGCATCGGTCAAAACGGTTTTGCGCATCCGTGACCGAACACACAAACCGAATGTTATCGAGCCCCCGTAGTTGTTGAAAGGGGTGAACGTATTCTCCTTGAGTGTGGACAAAGAATTCGCCAAGGTGCCAAGATGAACCAGCGACGGCCAGCAGTCGCGCCGTCAGCCAGTCGTACGGATTCCCGGCGTTTGAATTCATCAAGCGAAGAAGAAAAATAAACAGTTCCATGAGGGGAAGCAGCAGCATATGGGCAAAGGAAGGGCTAGTTCACCGACAGTCAAACCGACACAAATACGCAGACAAACTATGTTCCGGGGCGAACGAATGCAAAGGGGACACGGAGAGACACATTGACGCTGTTTGCTTTTTGCCATAAGCTGATAAGAGCAAACCGTTCACTCCTTGTGAGATTTGCTCCGAAAAGGGGATAGCTGGGTGACCGCGAGCCATATCTTACCTGTGGCCCCGAGTCGACGTACCGGGGGTGCTTACGTACCGCGGATGCAAGCAATCTGTTTACGAGGAGCGTCCACAGTGTTTGGCGTTTTACGCACACGTCCGTCGAATGATCTCTTAAAATGTTATATAATGCAAGCAGCAGCATTTTGAAATTGTAACCCGAAGGTTAGAAGATTTACATTGAACAGGGAAATATGTGCGGATGAAAACATGAAACGGGAACGGGATCGGGAATATGTTGTTTTTATTGATCGGTCCGTTTAAAATTTTCCAAACCGATGGAATCTCAAGAAAACCCACACGTCGCGATTGGTTTGGCGTCATCGTCCGTCATGTCACGTGTAGCAAACGCATTGTTGAATGGTACATTCCGAAGCATCCGATGATAGCATCCGAGAAAGTCGGGTTCTCCTTCCAGACGTGATCTTTCTAATGGAATGAATGGTCGTTCTCGTTACAGCATCGTTATCAGCGATAGGAACGCCCATCGGATGTCTGCTGAGTGGGTTCGTGATGGACAACTTCGGGCGGAAGAAGGCGCTGATCGCGACGCAGATCCCGACGATCATCGGTTGGATTACGATCGCGTGCGCCTCGAACGTGAGCATGATCTACGCGGGGCGCGTGCTGACCGGCTTTGGCTCGGGCATGGTGGGTGCGCCGGCCCGCGTCTACACGTCCGAGGTGACGCAGCCGCACCTGCGCGGCATGCTGTGTGCGCTCGCCTCGACCGGCATCAGCTTGGGCGTGCTGATCCAGTACACGCTCGGTGCGTTCACCACGTGGAAGATCCTGTCGGGGCTGTCGGTGATGGTGCCGGTGCTGGCCCTGCTGCTTATGCTGCTCATGCCCGAGACGCCGAACTACCTCGTGTCGAAGCAGAAGCCCGAGAAGGCGCTCAAGAGCCTGGCCAAGTTGCGCGGCTCCAGCTACAACATCGAGCGCGAGGTCGACCAGCTGAAGGCGTTCGCGGCCAAGACGAACGCGACCGGCAAGAAGAAGCTCGGCTTCCGCGAGACGATCGAGGCGCTGGTGCATCCCTCCTCGCTGAAGCCCTTCGCCATCCTGACGATCTACTTCATGATGTACCAGTTCAGCGGCGTCAACACGATCACGTTCTACGCCGTCGAGATCTTCCGCGATTCCGGCACCACCATGGACAAGTACACCTGCACGATCCTGCTCGGCGTCGTGCGGCTCATCTTCACCATCGTCGGGGCGATCCTGCTGCGTCGGTGCGGCCGCCGACCGCTCACCTTCATCTCCGGCGTGGGCTGCGGCTGCACGATGGTCGGGCTTGGCGTGTACCTCTACTTCAAGTACCAGTGGGACCACAGTGTGCCACCGATCGAACCCACCGCCACCTGGTTCCCGGTGGCGTGCATTTTCATCTTCATCATCACCTGCACGGTCGGGTTTCTCATCGTGCCCTGGGTGATGATCGGCGAGCTGTACCCGATGCGAGTGCGGGGCCTTGTCGGCGGTTTCACCACCTGCATGGCGCACAGCTTCGTCTTCATCGTGGTGAAAACGTACCCGCTCCTCACACACCTCCTCGAACGCCACGGCACGTTCATCCTCTATGGATGCTTCTCATTCGCCGGTAAGCATGGACACCCCCACCCCACCCTCTCGTACGACAATTGCTTAACCCACTAAGAACCACTCTGACCTTCATCCCCGCCAGGAACCGTTTTCTTCTACCTATGTCTGCCGGAAACGAAGGGCAAGTCGCTGCAGGAGATCGAAGACTACTTCTCGGGCCGTATCAAGACGCTGAAGAAGGCGAAACCAGGGCGCGGCAACGGTACCGGACCGGACGGCACCGATGGCCAGCAGCTGCTGACGGTGGAAAAGAACAAACTGCTTCCCTAACCCACCGGGCGCCATTCGTTTGTTCGTTACGTTGATCGCTTCGAAACGTAGATCTGCCTGAAAGGGAAGAGAAAGGGAACAGAAACCAAACACATCCGAGGGCTTCCTGACGCTGTACTGTTCGCTAGCACAATGTATGTGCCTCGGAGGGAAAACAAAGAAAGACACGCGCAACAAAAAGCGGGTTGATTTGTAATGTTAAACTACTGTTAACTTATGTTATATGTTATCTATCCAGTCAAACGCTAAGTATTAAAAGACGTATTATACGTAGGGGGAGACGCTTAGAACGAAGAACAAGATTGGGTGGAGAGGGTTGTTTGGATGTGTTCAAAAGCAAAATATAGTTTCCGCGGTTTGTCCCGTGTCACGAAAACTCATTCAACAAGTGACTGAAGCTCCTAAAGGGGAAAGCCGACGATCCGGCGAAACGAATGTAAGGATCAAAAAGGTGCAATTTTGTGGACCCAAAAGAAAGCTTGATGTGGAGTAATGGTTTCCTATAGGTTTAACATAATGCCTCAAGTGCCTCACACAGAATGGGAAAGGAGAGAAGCCAAACATAAAATAGCGAGAACCGGAAAATAAGAATTTTCTATCCAGAAAAGATGGTAGATGAGACTCATTTCTTTGTACTCGCTCGCCAAGAAATCTAGTACTTATGAAAACCGGTAGATTAACCACTAGCGATCGATAGTAAAGCAGTCAAAACGAGCACAATGCCATACAATTTGTAAGCATTGTCATCTAGTAAATGTATGCACAACCTGCATGTGTATGTGTGTGTATTCAAAGCATCCTCTCGAGAAAAAGAAATAATAAAAACCCTTTAAACGAAAACTCTATGTTTTTGTTTTCTTTGCTCCTTGAGAAACCGTTCCGAAACAAGAAAATTGAAAGGAAAATAAATTATTTGTTTTGAATCCTCTATCTGTGACCAGCGCGCGCATCGTTCATTCAGCGCATCCTCCTGCGCGGTTTGCGCTCCGGTTACTGCGCTGTCAATTTTTTCCAACTGATGCGAAGAAGTTTTGCAACGAATTCCGAAAAATTGTCCCGCAGTAACCGGGTCGCAGAACCGCACAGGAGGACACCACATTCTTCGATAAGCGCATCCTTCTGCGCGGTTTGCGCTCCGGTTACTGCGCTGTCAATTTTTTCCAACTGGTGCGAAGAAGTTTTGCAACGAATTCCGAAAAATTGTCCCGAAGTAACCGGGTCGCAGAACCGCACAGGAGGACACCACATTTTTCCTCCGTGTCGTTTTGCCAAGGAATTTCGGCCCCAAAGTACCGGGATCAGACCCAACAGGCTTGTCCCGCGTCGGCTTTTCGAGGCCTTAAGTAACAGGGTAGCATACATTAATTGGAGGTAACTCGGTAAAAGCATGGTGGTACACCGTAACCCTATACCAAGCGCCTAAAAGTATGCAACCGGCCCACCAGTTGGTAACGGTGGTAATGCAAACAAGCCCCTAGATGTATGCAATTTAGAAGAGATACTTTTTACCAGGTTGCCTCCTATTGGTGTATGCTACCCTGTTACTTCACGACAATTTTTCGGACAAAAATGTCTTCTGAAAAGCGTCCCGAACTGTGAAAAATCGGACTGAATGAACAGGGCAGCAGGAACCAGCTGGAGGTAGCGTCGGAGAGAATTTCTTTCAATATTACGTGTTCTACCTGGTACCACGGCTCTTTTCTTTCCCGGTTAAATGAAAAAATGCGTTTAATTTTGTTGTTCATCCTCTGTGACTGTATATTTAATATTGTTTCCAGTTTCACAACGTTCACAATGCAAATATTTGCAAGACCTGCTCATGCCACTTTATCGATTAAGGAATCAATCACGCCGTAATACGCTCTGCTCTCTTTCCTTTCACCGCCGATTTTACTGCGGATTCTGTGGCTTGGACCATTCGACGCTAAGGATAAGGTGATCGTAGCCGTAGCCATTGAGCACTTCGATCGCGGTGGCTGCATCGCGGCGGGAACGGAAGTGAACGTAAGCGAAACCCTTGCACAGACCGGTGCTCTTGTCGCGGGACAGGAACATCTTGGTGTGCGGGCCAAACTTCTTCACCAACTCCTCCAGATCGGCTTCCGTCATGGCTTCCGAAAGGTTCGAGATGCGGATCGCGCTGGTGTCATCCCGGGGTCGCATCTGCCCTCCGAGCCCCTTGGCCTGGCTCTCCTTGATGTGCGGAGGGACGTACTTGCCGGGTTTGCTGGATGTCGTCGTTTCCGGTACCGCTGCAGACGAAGAAACGGAATTAGCATCCCCAATCCCACCATGACGCGTCTCGGTGCTCTATATACTTACGAGCTGGCACCGGCTTGGTCGGCTTATCGTACGGGGTGCCCTTGTACGGACAGTGGAACGACCAATGCTCTCCTTCGCACGTTCGGCACTTGACAATGTTCTTCATCGATTCCAGCGCATTTTCGGCCTTCTGCTCCTCCTCCTTGTTGGTGACGAACTGCATGAAAATGTCTTCGGACACCAGGGTGGTCTGGGGGTTCGGTCCCGGCCGGTCGCCGGCCGAGTCGCCAAACTTCTTCAGGTTCTTCCTCCGGGCGACACACTTCGGCACCACCACCCGGCTGATCTTGTACGTTCGGACCACCTTCACCTTTTTGTCATCCTTGTTGTACTTGTACTCCGTCACAATCTTTTGCCCATTTTCAACGACTTCCGATGGCGCTGGAAGCGCCGACGAATCCAGATCGACATCGTCGGCCCAGGAAGATTTAATGTCGTCCAGCGCTGGCATTTTGTGCGAATCTGTGAACGAAAACCACACGTAGTTAGCTGCGACCTAAAAGAATCACGCACAACACAGCAGGCAGGGATCGAAATGACGTTGCATCTGCCGATGGGGTTGGCAATACAAGCATGCTATGTTACCAATTCTATGCGTTGTGCGGGCTAGATTTAATATTGCCACGCAAGACGCAACTACATTTATTTACTTCACGCATCACTGAAACGAAAGAACCTACCACTGTCGAATGAGATATCAGAAGTGATACACCAAGCAAATAACCACTTTACTGGGCGAAAATCGCGACGAACACGATTTCCCGATCTTTAATTACAAATGGCGGAGTGAAAAGGCCTGCGGTCAGACTGAGGCTGTCAAATAACTTATCGTGCAGAATCTTCGATACTTATCGTTTGTACAACAAAACCTTTCGTTTTCTGTATTTTCGGTTATTCTTTTTGATCATTTAATTTGCAAGAAAATGTTCGACTACTCTTTATCATTGAGAAAACCGTGAAAAGCCAAAATTTAGGGGGAAGGGAGGGTTTGTTCGAGGCTGAAGGACGAACATTGACGAATCAAAAATCAACTTCGGCACACGGCGCGTATAAACGTACCTCGCTCATGACCAAAAGCATTGTTGAGAATTCCAATTGACCCTCTACATTGATGAGCAAAAAGTTATTACTTACAAAAACATGAATTGCCAATTTGACCCATCTGCATTACAGCTGCAAGCATTACTGGCTGAAGGATGTTTCGGAAGGTAAGAAAAAGCATATGTGTGTGATTCATAACATTCAACTTCACACCGACTTTCCCTTTAGTTCTGTGGCGCTGTATCGGTACTTCGATCAATTCTTCGTTATCAAAACCATACCTTACAACAGTCCTGACTATGCGTACCAAGCCGTACTGAAGGAACATACCGTTTTGTCCCAATTAAATCATCCACGAATCATTCAGTACTTTGGATACTTTCAAACTCCAATCAGTTGGAACATTATGTTGGAGTTCGCCGATCGCGGCAATTTGGCAACGTTCCTAGAGCGAAGAATTCGCGATGGCGCCTTCCTCAACCAACACACCATCATGGCAAAGTTCGGGGACATCGCAGACGGGCTGATTTACTTGCACTTCAGAAACGTGATCCACCGTGACCTGAAGCCCGCCAACGTTCTCATATGCGTCGACAATCGGCTGAAGCTGGCTGACTTTGGAATGTCCAAAATAATGCACGAGGACGATCTCAATCGCACGATCGTCGGAACACCGCTGTACATGGCTCCAGAGGTGGCCCGCGGCAGAGATTATGACTACAAAAGCGATGTGTGGGCGCTCGGGATCATTTTCTACGAATTGTGTATGCTCGAGCATCCCTTCATGGAACGCCTTGTCCAGGGGCTGAAGAAGAAGTTTCGCGTTCCTCGGGTTGCATGCGAGCAGCACGGTCTCTCCCCTACGATGCAAATGCTATGTGATATGATGATACAGGTGGATCCTGAAAAGCGTTGGACGCTAGAAAACATCCTCAAGCAACAGGCTGTACAGCAGCTACTGAACCGAACCGATTGATCTCACTGATGGAATCACACTTTGCAGTGTTTTAGATTTATTTTTTTACACTTCTCGACCGTCGACATTTGACCTATTCGTGGCGCTTTATCTGTTCCTATCCGAGCTTTTACTCTGTTTCCATGACATTGTTGCCTAAATTGAGGGAGAAAATAGAATAAAGTATTATTGCACGTTACGTACGACACTCGTTTTCGAATGATGATCCGAAACGGGTATGTAGCACACTCGTTACCATTCACAATATCGCCGGTGATTTGACCGGATTGCAGCATACGAGTGAGCCGTTCCACTTCATGCAGGTTCGTGGCCCGCTTGATTGCTTCACGGATCTTTTGAATATCTGCTGGAGTGGCGTTCTGTACCGCTTGCTTTTCCGGTGTCGTCACACCTGCCGCCCCTGGGATTGCCTGTTTCGCTTTACGCATGATTTCCTTGTGTATTTCCTTGCCCTTTTTCGACTTGAAAAAGGTACTAGCTGCCTCGCGTTCCTTTTGTTTGATCTTTCGGAAATCTAGAAGCCGTAGACTGGGGAAACGAAATGCAACATACTCACGGTAGTGTTGCTTGGTCGACACAGGATTCGTCAGCAAGCTGAGCATCTCGAGATTGGGTAGCTTTGTCAGCGGCTCCAGATCTCCCAGTTCCTGGATGTTATTCCCGGTAAGAATAACGTTCTGCAGGTTCGGCAGTGATTCATGAAGATTCTCACCGATTCTTCTGTTTTGGAAATGGAAATGAATATCGAAATCTTCCGGACCCCTGGAGCTACGAGTGCTGGCATACATACACAATCCGGTTGTTGTTGAGCAAGAGACATTTAAGGCGCGGGAGACGAGGGAATCCATCTAGTTTACGGATATCATTGTCGGAAAAGTCTATCGTGTCGAACTGATCCAAGGTTGCTCCCATGTTCTCAATCTGCGGTATTTTATAACCTGAAACCGTAAGTGGTAGTGTTTTAGTAGGTTGAAAATAACCTACCGCCGGCTGTACACGACTTACCACGTAGATCAAGCTCGCGGTCGCGGCAAGGATTCATGTACTGCATCGACTGATTTATCAGATCGGGCGTAAGTTTCACCATTTTGCGCGTTGTTGCGATCAAATATCTCGAAAACTAAAAAAGTAAATGTTTATATTTGATGCACACCAGGCGGCTTGTTGTATACGTCTGTGAAAGACATGCCATTGCCTGGAGAAAAGTACATAGCCATTCTTAGCAATAACACAAAGTGCCCGATGAAAATATGCCGTGTATTAATGACACCGACTCACGGTGGTTTTCTCATAGTGAGAATGAAAGGTGAGCAAAATGTGAAGTGTCCCAGAAAATGGTCCCACCCGAACCGGTTTAAACGTGAAACCTCAAAATGGTCCCAAAATCCCGGGAAACGCCCCGGTTCACTAGGACAAACCGTTTCACTCGGGAGTCGGTTTTAACGGTTTTTGTCACGTTGATGAAAGACTGGTTGATTATTTTTCAGCAATATGATTGCCTACCCGGGTAAGTTTTGCATCTTCGTTCTGTTCCACTTGCTAAGCTAGCTAGCCGCGTTTTCTTCACGAAACGAACAACGATGGCTACTTTTGTGTCGGCTGAGGAATTTTTCTCCACCCGTCACCCCAACCCTCAAGAGAAAACGCAAGAATGACTGATCATTGTGGCGATAAACGATAATCGTGCTTAACAGAAGGAGGTGATGCACCTAAGCAGAAGAAAAAAGAAATAACATTGCACTTGCAAAATAGGAATGATATTTCGCACATGCGGTTGATTCGTATGAGCAGCGACCAGTACCATGAGCTGCTTAACTTGGTAGATCCGGCGTTAACAAAGCCAACAGCAATCCGCATATTACAACAGCCAACGAGGAGCTCACTGCCACGCTATGCTACCTCGGCAGCGGATGGACGTACCACGAAACCTCGCAGGAAGCTTACATCGAGAGAACAACGGTAATGATGATAATGCCCAACGTATGCGAGGCGATTTTAAGTTCGTTTAAGGTAACTATTTTATATTTAACTATTTTTTAAGCTATACAACGTACTGAATGCATAACAAAACATCTTATTTCAGTGCACCAGCTTGTACTTGCGCTGGCTTTTGAGAGAGATCTTCTCTACCAGGATGCCCTCGTTGTAGCTATACGACACGCGTGTCGCGGTACCATTTCCTCCGTGCTGCCGCAAACCTTGCGAGCGTAAAAGGGAGTTAGTGTGTCTGGTGCAGAGAAGCAGACAGCATAATTGATAACGCCATAAGTGCGACCGCCATCGTGGAAAATCATCTCACCGTTCGCATACCATCAGCACCAAGCACAGGCCTGAACGCCATTGCCAGCACGAGCCGGTCATCGACGAAGTACAGCGAGCCGTCGAGCGGGTTGAGCTGCACCTGCATGGCGTGCGCCACGCCCCGACATGACACCAGCGGTTCTGGTGCCCCTGGTGCCAGATCAGCGTGTGCATCGTGCCCTTAGGGTCGACCGCGCTTATTTTGGTACCGGCCGCTGTGCTGCTCATCTCCCAGGATGCAGCACTTGCCGCAGGCAGGTAGTCCTACCCACGGTTGCTACCATGTTCTCAATCTGCGGTATATTATAACCTGAAACCGTAGATGGTAGCTCAAGCTCGCGGTCGCGGCAAGGTTTCAAGCACTTCATCGACTGATTTATCAGATCGTGGGCGTAAGTTTCACCATTTTGCAGCGAATGTTTTCGTTTGATGCACCCCAGGCGGCTTTTTGTATACGTCTGACATGCGTTTGCCTGGTGAAAAATATACAGCACATTGCCACAAGTGGGTTTCATTCATACCGGTGAGATGCGCTGTGCTGTTTTCGAATGAAAATACATTCGTCATGACTTGTTAAAATTTCACTAAGGTAAATCTTTAGTGTATTTTATATTGTTTTAGTTTGGATACTGATGCTAAAGCGGACAGAAAATGCCTCAAAACATCAGTGATGGTATGAATGCTGCAGTGAGTCAATGAGCAATTTTCACCGGGTTCCATTGCTCGCGTTCACCTCTCGCCAGACGTACGTCAGCCCGCGTGCGCGAAAGGGATGCTCGAAGCGATGATATCGCTCTCTCTATCGCACCCGCCAGCATCGAGATGTCACTCGCAAAATGGTGTCGTTTGTGCGTGATCTGACGCTGTTTTATGAGGCTGAGAAACTTGCGGATGAGGAATAGTGAGATTAATACTGTGTGTGCTTAAATTCACCGAAAATATTTACACTTTAAACTCGCAAAAGCGCGCAAACCTGCAACCCCGTGGCGCGCGCCCGATGGCAAGTGTGGTAGTCGTGGGCAGAAACCAGAAATTTGTTGCGTTGTGAAAATTTAGAATACCCATGGAGATGATTGTGCCAGATGTAAGTAACGTTTACGTCGAGTCCGGCAATGTAACCACTGGTCACTGGAATGATCCTTTCTCCGTACAGAAACCGAAATCGGCGTCGCACCTCCAAAAAGAGGAGCTGGTGCTCATATTCGAGGAGTACCAGCAGAAAATGAAGCTGGAAAGCCTTGACGACAGCAAGGAGCGGCAGAAATTCTGGAACGAAGCGACGCAACGCTTGAACAAGCTGGACGGTGGCACGGTGAAATCGACCGCGAAATGGGTGAAGTACTGGGCGGATGTTATCATAAACCTGCGTCGAAAGAGCCGACTGGTGATAGAAGGACGCTCCAAGCGCATCGGGCCCACCCCGCTGGAGGTGCGCATCCTGCGAGCGGGAAACTGTTACGACGTGCTCGAGCAATGGACGAAAGCGGTCGATAACGGAGGCGGGGACATTTCCACGATGTCAGGGGTGGAGGAGTACTACCCCGAGGACACCGGCGTCCAGAAGGAGGAAATAGTGGTGGAAAACTACACCGAGGACCAACTGGACGAGGAGTTTGTGGCCAGCTTTTCCAAGAACGACGAAGGTGCACAGCAGCAAACCGTCACAACTGAACTGCACATACGCAAGCCCTCGATGGAGGAGATGAAAAGCATCGAACACGAGCCCGCACCGACGGAGTACGTCGAGCTGGCGGCGGTCTCGAGCGCCATCAGTGCGACGAGCGAATTTCTGCGGCCCAAAATTACTCCAATGATCGCAGCGCCACAGCAGGCCCGACTAAAGGAAGATCTCAAACGCACTACCGAGAAGCTGGAGACGGTCATGAAGAAGCGGAAAATAGACGACTCCAAGTTCGTCATTGCCCAGGCACTCACAAACATGTCCTCGGCGATGCTGGCACTTTCGAACGGTCTCAACGATCTGGCCCAGGCGCTTACGAACGGCGCCCTGTCGTGAGGGTGAGGGTGATCCCTTCGGACGCAATCGGATTCTCGAAAACCGTTGATTAGTTTTTAAGTTTTAAGTATCGCAATACACGGACAGTTTTAATGATTTGCATGTGTGTGAATAGGCGAAACGGTACGACAGAATAAAGTGTATCATTTTTATTTCATAATCTACAGTCACTCGTTTCGTACATGTATCACAATATTGTTGTTTCAGTTGTAAAGTAATTCACTAAACGCATGGAAGGTCTATAACTGGTCTGCTGCAGCCGTTGGGTCTTCGTCTTAACTAAATTGCTACAATTGTAGCTCATTTGAACAGGTTCAAAAATAAGAAAACAAAAGCATTACTGCATATATGGCTCCCGAAGGGTGAAGAAGGGTGAAGGGCGCATCGACTACGATCGACCCTCCACGGGATGTAGCGCCAATAGCCACCGTCGCATTCTTCCGGTTCCGGCATGCTTCATTTGCACACATCGGGAATGTTTATCACTTTGGTTTGATCCTACCAATGCACAAATCCTCCAAATTGTCACAGACGGCGAACGTGTGCTTCTCTGTCGGGCACCGGACCGGATCCTATTCCTCGCCATGGCGAGTTACAGGGTCTTTGGAACGAACGAAACAATTCCATCTCAACTGCAAACGCACTACAAACTCACGATAATAATAATACCGCCTCACGAAATACTTAAAAACAAATACCACACCCAACACGCCCAAAACGTGCCCAGAATGCTGGAATGGATATAAAAAAAAACCTCATTTATCGTTTTTGCGAAACGATCTACAGAGGGGCGGTTTTTGAGACAACCCCCAACGTAAACCGATTCAAGCACTGGGACACATCGTTTAAGATTGGGACATATCGCTTCTCACTGCTCACAGAGTGAGCGCTCACTGGAGGATTGTGAACAAAACGATAAACATGTCGCATTTTCGGTGGTATTTTTGTGGAAAACCGTGCGTTCGCTAGCGACTTCAGCCGTTTGACCGGTGGCAACAAGGCGTTCGTATCCGCTGCGGGGAATGGCGAGATCTTCACGGCGAGGTGGTTCCTATCGCTTACAGTTGTCGTAGAACGAGTACGAACCACGGCTGGCAATGTCGGCGTATTCGCGCTTGGGCGCGCACAGTTTGTTGGGATACTCGATGTTGCGCTTCCTGAAAGCGAAACAATGGAGGACGTTAGGGACGCGGAGCGCGAAGGGAAGGACGCGCCGGGCAGCCCGACACTTACTCTCGCGACGGCATCTGCATCGTTTCGACCTGGATTGACTTGACGTACAGGTGGCTGTTGCACCAGAACAGGCAGAGCGTGGTCGGTTCGAGCACGTTCATGTCGTGCGTCCAGGAGAGCTCCACCTTCCGGATGCGATCGCCCAGGTCGTGTGGGTTCGTGACTACCACCTGGTACGTGGTGCCGTGCTCGAGCCGGGCCGTCCCCTTCGGTGTCAGGTCGATGTTGCGCAGTGCGCCCCGCTCGGAGAAAATGCCGGCGGTCAGATGGCCCTGGACCCACGGTTCCGCCACCTTCGGCTTCGCCAGCTCGACCGTGAATCGATAGTGACGCTCTGCAGATGAGGGAAACGCAAAAACGAACGATGAAAAACAAAGGATTATGATGCGAAGTGATCTCGCAGCGAGACACCTACGGCAGAAGGGAAAGTCGCGACCGGTGGCAAGGAAGTATTTGCCCGGCTGAGGAGCGACGGGCACGCTCGACGACCCGCTGATCACGTCGTTCTCCGATACGTTCTGCTTGGCGGTGGTAATCGGCAGCGAGGCATGGTAGCCCATCAGGGCGCAGTTGCCGGACGTGCACTTGAAGCAGTTTCCGCTGAGAAAATGCTGGTAGGACGGACACCGATGTGCTGCAGCATGAATGGAAAAGGAAAAGAAACTCCGGAATCAGTGCCGGTGACGTGACGCGTGTTCCGTAGTAGTGGTGCCTTTGCTACTTACCAACATAGGGACACTTGCCGTTGATGCTGTCGATGAAGAGTTTGATCGCGCGGATGTGGTTGCAGGCCAGGAGGACACGGGACGCCTCCTCGATGCCGTCCTTGATCAGTGTGAGCGGGATGGTGGCGGCGCCCTCCTGCGATAGTGCGCACCCCGGCTGCTCCTTGCCGTTGTTCGGATAGAAGTCCAGGTGGCCGCAGGCATGCGACATGCCGTAGCCGGGGATCTCCAGCCGGAACACGCTCCGCCCGTCCGTGTGGATGACGTCGACGAGGGCGGCGTCACTGGGGTCGAGCCGCACGATCGGTCCCATGCCCTGGAAGTACGGCTCGGCCGGATCGAGCCCGGTGATGCGCCCCAGACCGGGCGTCCGTTCGCCGGCGTAGGCGGCCGTGTGCGCACCTAACGAGTGTCCGATCAGGTGTACGTCCTCTGCCCGCAGTCCCCGGTACTCCGACAGCCGGCGGATCAGGTAGGCGATCTCCAGGCCGACGAGGCGCGTGTTTGCGGTGGCTTGTGTGTAGAGCGGCAGCGAGCCGCCGGCCCAGTCGACGACGATCACGTTGAGCGAGCCGCGCGTGATCAGCTCGTCCCGCATCTCCGACACCCAGTTCGAGAGCGGCGTGTCGATGAACCCGTGGATGATGAATTTGGTCTCCCAGTCCGGGTTGAAGTGCGACTTGACGATCGTGTCCTTCGTGTCCGCCTGCAGCAGCTGGCCGTCGGTCGGGTTCTTCTCCGTGTACAGGATGAAGCGCGTGTTGATGACGCTCCGGGGCAGCGGGAACACGTTGAACGGCCGGAAGATCAGGTGGTACCAATCCTTGGTGATGTTCAGGCAGCCCAGCTCCCCATAGCAGCGCGTCATGTTTTCATCTGAAAAGCACCGAGTGCACCGAGACCGGGTTAGTCTACGCGCGAAGGTCAACGAAACACACACACTCTTTCCATGCTTTATGTAACTGGGGGGCTGAGCGCCCTTTTTCGCACACTTTTCGGGTCGCACACCGGTTTCCTGACCCAGTTTCCGGGCCGGCTGCTGTTTGGGTGCATCTTCTTTAGCAAATTATCGCCCCGCGCAGGCTCGCGACCTTCGCTTTAGATGGTGCGAATGAAAGAGATGGATTTGCTTCACTGCGTTGACACACACGCGCTCACACACGCCCGTACACTATGGAAATGAAGGTGTGAAAACCGAAGGCCGAGAGAGTGAGGAAAGTTCGAGTTGTCGAACCGAAGCGCATTCTGTTCGCCTCACCGCCGAAGCTAGCCTTCTCTTCGGCGCTTTTCGTTTAGCCGGTAGAGTAAAAAAAAAAAAAATGGTAACATCGAAGCCTATAATAATAAATACAACAATACGACGACAGCACGGGCAAAAAAGGCGTGCGGTGAAGCCATCGTTACCCAACGTTCATCTTGAACGATCTTGCAAATTGCGCACACGGTTCCCATACGTTAGAGCAGACAACAACAACAACAACAAAAAAGCAGAGCATAGAAAACACGTGTTGGGTACGTAACAACGTTGGGCCGCCTCGCTGGGAGCTAAACCCTTCCATGCGTAAGTCCCCGCGTCGTTACAAAATAGGCCTTCAAAAATCCACCGATCGCTCCCCGAACTCCACCGAAGATCGCGAAGATGTGATCTGCCTGGCGGCACACAGATTTATGAGCGCTGCGATTGGCGTGTTGTTGTGTGCTGTTTGCAACCGATTTGTTGCCATACGGAACGCGTTACACCCTTAAGGGTTGAGCAAGGAATCCAAACGACTGGGGGGAGGGGTAATTGCCGCGAGAGGCTCGTCCGCTTATGAGAAGGGTTAATGAATCGATTTCGATATTTGCCACTTTTGCTGACGGGTTATTTGTTGGCTGAACCAGGTCAATCGTCGTTCACTGGCGGAAGAAAAACGCCAAAGTATGTTCGTCCTTGCGGGAACAAGAGAAGCTGTGGCATTATGGATGAATATGGCGGCTCGTGTAGCAGCACCACAGACGTCGGGGTAATGTCAAACGACACCGTGCAGGTCCTTGTAATTAGTTTTTGGCACCAACCTAAATGGGCCTGGCAATTATCATGCTTCGTAAACTCCGGACATTGACTTTCATTCGCCCTTGTCTAAACAAAGCTCGCGAAAGATAGGAGCAAAGGATATATGGCAAAGCTGACGTCACGTGAACCAGAGCGTACAATGTTGTTTCGTTAAGAATTAAGCTTCTAAGGAAATAGAGGTTCACCGATGTTGCTGTTGATGATCTCGATTATTAAACAAGCTCAACGCATACATATTGCGTTGCTGCAAGCGGCTTCTGGTTTCACAAATCCAACCACCAATTGTTTTATGTGGGTGCCTTCACTCTCTTTTCACTCTCAAGTTGCAGGGGGGTAAGAGATAAACACGTAGAGACCTGTTCCACAATTTTTCACAGAATGGAATGGCGTGAAGCACGTTGGGCCAAGGACACCGTTGTCTAGAGGAGAGGCTTGGTGAGGATGTGGTGAAGTGCGGTGGGTACTTACATGGCAACCAGGGAAGATTGATGTTATCCATCCGTGCCCAGCTGAGGACCGGGTCGAGCGGACCGGCCTGGCCGGGATCAGCCAAGCAGATGATGCTTATAGCTAATAATGATGAAGCTAGAAAGCCCAACATCGTTTTGGTGTGTCTGCAAAGGGAAGGGAAACGAAGCGGAAAACAATGCTAAATTAATTTTGATGTGACTTAATGAGTGGAGGCAGTACGGACCGCGTCCGGTTCGGTTAGGACTAGATAAAAAAGGTTCGAATGACGCGCTTGACAACGACAACTTGCCACTGACGTAGGCACCACCCCCGAGTTAGGCGAGAAGGCGTACAAAGACGCTACCTGCTGCGCGGGAAGTTTCTTCTGCACTGGCTGAGGACGTGCGCAGTCATTAATAATCATGTTGCGCGCCCGACAGCGCTCGCACGTCGCAGCTCGACGTCGTGTGGTCGTGCACCTTCCAAGACGCGTCTTCTAGCAGCCCTGCGCGTGATTCTCCGAAAGTTCGAGTCGATATCACTTCCATTCTCCCGTTGGTGTTGGTGTATAGCACACATGATCCTCCCGCCTCTCCCCATATTGTTGTTTTTTACTTCTCTTCCTCCATTCGATAGTATCTTGCAGGACGCGCTTGTTGATTGTCGACAAGCCGTTAAGGTTTCGAATATTTGGAAAGGTCGACCGGTTTCTTCTCTGTGTTGCCCCTTTCATCTCAGCTCCGTGCTGGTGGTGCGCAGAGTGACAGAGAAACTGGTGGCAGGTTTTCTTGTTTTGTGATTTTTGTAAACATTCTTAGCCCGCTTCGGGAAACTTAAAGTTCAAAAAAGTCTGCATTCCATTCGTGCCTTGCTGACGCTGCCACGTTACGGGTAATCCAGCCGCGCCAAAAAACCTGCTCCCTGGAACCGAACAGGTCGGTTCGGTTGTTTTCTGTTCCTCCTTCTCACAGGACCAATCTTTTATTCTTTATTGGCCCCAGGTGGGGAAAAGCTTCCCTTTCGATAGGCATTGTGTCGTGGTGCTTCTGGAATCGCCACTGCGTGACATCATCCGCGGGGAAACTACCATTAGCTGCCATTAAGTTGAGGGCTGCCCTCTTCAAGCCAATGGACGAGAAAATTTCATAACCACTCCCTTGTCACATTGTCCACTCGTTCGGGGCTCGATCATTAATTCGCTTGGGAAATTGACGATCCAATGCACCCCGCTTTCCGCCTAGCGTTTATTGTTCTGTCATGTGGACGACGGCACAGCGGAATGTCAACAATTTAACGGACGACGTAAGAGGGAAGGGCTGCGCTTGCGTCCCAATCGCGTCAAATTATCGATTAGGGCAAAGAGTGATTGGGTGAGGAGGAAATCGGGCCCGAGAAACATCTCAACCCGTCTCTCAAAGTTGGCAAATCAATGCACAATTCAGGTAAACCGAAGGGCTCCCTTCTTCGCCGCCTGCAGTAAGTGCAAAAAGAAAGTCGAGCTGGTCGAAATGGACGGCTTTAATAGCCATGCTGCGAAAGCGAGCGAACGAGCGAACGAGTGCGGCAGTATGCCATAAGAGGGCGGTTGATTTGCAATTAAATAATACCCCCCTTTCCTCCCGCCTCACACCTGGGGTTTCCCCGGCCGATTCGCTTGATTCCGAATGCGGAAAACATTCCGCCGATGGACGAGACGGAGATGAAATTTAATATAAATTAACGGTTGACAAGTTTCGCTCAACATTGCCGGCGGAGAAATTTTGTCCTCCTTGCGCAAACGTGCACACGTGTTGACGGGACCGTTTATTATGCGGACACATTTGCTAATTAGAAAGTGCATTCACGTCAGCCAAGATGATGGCAGGAGAAGTACCATCGACTTGATCGACAGTTGGCATCGAAGAATTGCCAGAGCAAGCTGTTTAATTCTTCTAACTCAAGCAAGCACCTTGCCCTACACTGCACCCCATATATTATTGCACCGCTGGCATGCACCGATAGCGACAAGAATGGTGATTTTATGGAAGTGTGTCAACTAGAAGCGCCCGTTACTCCGTTTGTTCGCTGGCACTGAAACAAACGACTTGCGCGAGTGGCGTATGCATTCGAAGCGACGAACCCGAGTTGACGCTGTGTGGTGGCTTCGAGCCTCGGCCAAGCGGGACAGAAAGGAACGTGCCAGGTGTGCCGCTGCATTTGAAATGCAAAAATCGATTCAAAGTAACAAAGCGCAAGGTGCAACTCGGTGAGATCACGCACGAGATGAACAGTGACCCTTTATACTTTAAAAAAAAATTAAAAAAAAAACTGTAGCCATCGGTTGTATCGATCCGAACCAGTTTGACCGTAGTGTGTTGTTGTACGGTTTGTGTTGCAAGCGGCACCAGGCACCACCAAATCACAGCATGGCGTGCACCCAAATTGCACTGCACAGCAAAGCTGGAAAGTCTCGCGGAAAGTGAAAAAAGCCGCGCAAAAAGTGAAAAGGCAAAACAAATCGGAGAAAGAGAGGGAATATGTGTTGTGGTTCGATCATAACCGAAGCAAACCGAACTGAGCAGAAAAACGCTGGCGCGCGAGCTCGGCGCACCCGTTTAGGCGCGGATTATATCATCCCGATGGTGGCGCCGGAGCGAAAAAAGCGCGGATTGCGCCAAAAGCAGGTTAAAGTTTGTGGTCAGCAGCAGCTGCTAATGCCGGTGGAGCGAAGAATGGACTGGAGGGAGGGCAGAGCGAGCAATGGCAATATGTTACAGGTCGCCGACCACCGACTGACACAGATAGAGGCGCGAGTCCTACAGCCCCAGAAGATCCAACACGCGCCATTACCTTTGAACTATCATTGAAGATCGATGAACGCCGGATCGAGATCTGCGCACACACCCTAAATTCGACGATCCTGCCCTGCTGCTTCTGGTTGCCTTGGAAACGCCACCTCCTTAAACAGCAGGCCTCTTTGGCATTGTAAGCTTTGCATTTCGATGTCTTAGATGCAGACACTCTAACACTACGCTTCACTGTGATTATTGTGATCTTTCGGACAAACTTTGATGGTTTTTTTTCTTCTTCTAATCTTCAACCGACAAACCACGATGGAAAAGGTAGGCTCGTCTCACCAATTGCCGCACAGTCTCTTCGGGAGCGTACCCACCAGTCAAACCAGCTGGATGGACATACTTCTGCATGTTCCTGACTCATTTATCGACATGACTCGACCCTACGGGTGGTCAAAACTGGTTTGATTAGGTTTCCTTCCTTCCTGGCCGCTTCCGTTTCCCGTCCGTGGACTCAGGTCATTAGAAATATGCTTCCGCCCCACGCGGGAGACAAAGGTTGCTTCGGAAAACGGAAAGGAAGGCTTCTTCCGTGCCTTCACATCAACGTAAACGACGGTCCATGATGGGCTGCTCCGCTGGCAGTGACTATCAGGGATAATCGGTCCGTCCTCACCGCCGCACATGACGACAGCTCTACTCGGTGTTGCATTTTAGCCTTCGGTGTGGCGCTTTTTTCCTCGTACGCCACCAAGACCACTACAAAAACCCGCACGCGAGGCGACACGCGCTTTCAATGCGAGCCGTGTCTGCGATGGCCGTTTGGCCACTTAAAATAACTTCGAGAAAAAACGCCACCGATGTCGCTGTCGCTACGAATTCCGTGTAAAGCCCAGACCGTTTGGTGCGACGTGCGGCGAACAGGTAGCTAAGGGTAAGAAAAATAAAAAGCCCTGAAAAAATCGAAGCATCTCGCATCTTGAGAAAACAAAACGTTTTGTCGTACAAAAAAAAAAACTAAAACACCCAACGATTCTTCTTCTGATCAATACGCTGAAGCGATCGCTCGAACCGTTGCGCGTACACAACGAAGCGAAAGAAACGTAAACAAATGTTATGTAAGCCTCTTGCAGCCTACATGAGCCACTCCGAACAGCACCAACACCAGCACCCACTGGTCGCAATATGCACCCGCAGCAACGAAAGTGAAATGAAATCGACCACTTCGGGGCCTCGGGATTTCTGCTTCAACCGCTCGGTGCCGACCTAACTTTCCTGCCCGATCGAAACTCTTCTGGTTGAGAGTGCTGAAAAGTGTGCTGCATGCTAGCGCCTGCCGGAATGCAC
This sequence comes from Anopheles atroparvus, assembly GCA_914969975.1. Lineage (NCBI taxonomy): Eukaryota > Metazoa > Arthropoda > Insecta > Diptera > Culicidae > Anopheles > Anopheles atroparvus. The sequence goes on along the minus strand of CAJZCY010000002.1, from coordinate 44,860,013 downwards.
TTGGCGGTACTTACGTTTAAGAAACAATGCATCAAATCTGCAGGTTCTCACCGGTTCGCAGTGAGCGCAGGACGAAACGGCTTGTGCCCGGCGGAAGAGCTGGAAGTGTGCTGCGTCTGCCGCTGGTTGTTTCTGCTTTGTGGAACCGGCGCTGCTGGTTTCATGGAGTATATCTATATACCTATATAAGTAGGGCAGCAGCAGGCAGAGTGCTGCCTGCGGGAAGCGGGAACTGGCGGTTCCTGGAACGTGTGGGAATTGCCACTACGTGTTGCGAGTTCATAAACACTCAGAAAAATGCACAAAAATTTGTCGATTCTGCGTGAATCGTATACTTCCTCACTCCTAAAAACGGGTGACGGACGATGATGGAAGAAACAAAAATAAGAGAGAGAGAGAGAGAGAGACAGGGAAAGATATATCAATGATCAGATATGCGGGACTGAGGCGGCAAAGCACATGAACGCAGCAAAATGACATTTAAAATGCTGGGATTGCGTTCGAAACACTTGATCGCGATCTTTCTCAAAAAGATGACACAGTCTTTTCATCCACGTTGAATCGGTGTGGGAACGAGTTCAATACCACATTACGTAGCTCGTGCTCGAACGGCATGTACGGCACACATACACACCACTGTGTACAAATGCAATGGCAGCAATGGGTTTGGAATAATGTTTCGAAATTTAACTTGCTCGCACTGTCTATCTCATTTTCTCTTGCTTGCGCCTCCAAAAAAAAAAAAAACAGACACCTTCACACACTCCTTCCTCTCTCCCCCGGATGCCTCACGACCTTACTCGACTTGAATCCTTTTCCTACAACACTTTTTTTTTTGTTGAAAAATGCGCCAATTCGTACGCCGGAATACGTTTGGCTCTGGTGCACTCGTGTATATTTATTTCAGCATTTTAAGTCTACCGTGCGGCGCTTCCTTAACACGATTGCTAGGGTGGGGGTAATAGAAGCTTCACGATGGCGCCTTGTAAACATTGTTTCGAAAAATCCTTCCTTCCTTCTCTCGCTTCTGCCGCACTGAAGACAGGTCGATCCGAGTCGATCCGATTTTCTACAATTAACGCAGCTTCCTGGATGTGCTAACTAACGTTTTCTACACGGCCGTTATGAGGTGGACAATGGCACATTTCCTTTCCGAAGTCACCGGAGTCAACCAAATCGTCCAATGCGATGCAAAGTTAAACGGATCGACAGTTTGCGGCACAGAAAGATTGGTAACACATCGTTTACTCGCGGGACAATTCGCACCGAGTGATTTGAAACTGAAGGTAGGTAAACTCACTCTCACAAAACGTTGGACGAGTCGGAAAAACCGTGGGGGGTTTGGCGCGATGCGCGCGAAAAACCTCAACGAAGACGATGGCGTGCACACACTTTCACTGCTTGCGATCGACTAAGGCTCGCCCAGGTGAGCGCAAGGTATTAAAAGCAAAACCCACCCGTGCCCCGCGTCGCTGCAAGACGTGACGGTTCGTCACGAACGAGAGTGAGAGCGCGAGAGTGAGAGAGATATGTCTCGGAATTCCAAACACGGCCCTGCGCAAAGCAACGTTAACCCTTCTGCGGTTCGCTTCGTCTCTGCATCGTTCTCTCGCACCTGCGGCTCTCTCTCGCTCTCTCTCATTTGCGCTCGGCAATCGCGCGGTCTTGGTGACTTCAATGCGCGCACTGGAAAGATCGGTGATATTCGATACAGCGATCGATGCGATGCACTTTCGGCACAAACTGCGACACGCGCGAGTGTCCCTGCGCCAAAGTGGACGAGCTCGAGGACACCGTTGCGGTGAGAATGAAGCACGCAAAGTATTCCGAGGTGAGCAGAACGAAGTTACCCTGGGGATGGATCACGCGCCAAAGGTTTCCTAATGCACCGAAACGCAGTTCCAACTGCGCGACCAAAGGTGGCTGATTGGCCAACGAAATTGGTTCGTTAAACCGGTGACCAACACACGAAATGCATAACATTATCTGTCGTCGGGTTGCGGCAGCGGGATTCCACGGACGGAGGCTCGTTCTGTGACATCTTACTTGCTAATACGCTGCATCCTTCCTCCCGCTCGATGCCCGCGCAGTAACCCCCAACCCCGAGAGGCTTTGGAAATGTCAGATTTCGTTGAAGATATATGGAAAGAAGATCAAAGCCAACGACTCGCTCGAGCTGCGGCTGGCCTTGATTTCTGAGCAGGAGGCTTTGGGGTGTGCTTCCAACTGAACGATCGCCAACATAAGATTCTGCCGGGCATCCTCATGTCGATTAATGAACTCGTTCCGAAACAACGCCGGCTCTAATCTATGGGTCGGAGGATCAGGTGAACCGGTCGTGCATACCTCTTCTATGATCAGCTTCTAACGACTTGGCAGGGAAGGGGTTGGGGCGATAGGGGTTGCACAGCCGCAGTATGCAGCTTCACTTCCCTCATATACCGAATAGTTATGGCCTATTCCACGGACCGTCCGCCGACTGCAAACCAGTTTGGTGGAACATTCTGCCAGTTTGTAGCGAGCGTTTGTTTCGCTGTTGGTCTGCTGAACGTTCACCGTTACGGCCGATGGTCGTGGACACTTCTCAAAGGGTTTCTAGTTTCCCTTGAAGAAGTTCTAGAAGCAACCGGAGCCCTCGAAGGGAACGAAAACAAGTGAACCGACCGACCGACCAGAAAGGAGCGTCGTTGCGTCCGATGAAGCCAACGACGAAAAAGACGTAGGTTGACGACCGATTTGAGATTTCACTTTTTTCACGTGCGTTAGATTCTTCGTTAAGCCGGGCCAGTCGGTAAGATCGCCTCTTGGCTTGGCGGCTGGAAAGGAAAAGCCTGGTCGTCGTTGCAAACGGGTTTTGTTGCAATCGTCGTGCATGTCAGCTCCCCGGTCTGTGGTAAGCATTCTCCCGAAAAGGGAATCGGTTGAACGCGACATCCCAGTCCGAGATTAATGGTCTTTCGTCGTCTTAACTTAACCGTTCTTCAAGACTTAAGCCGTGTCCAAGTGAACAACCGCACGAACCTTGCAACGAGGGTCCGATGCTTGAGGTGTTTGCTTCGTTGGAATACACTGTGTTTCTATAAATAACCTCTTTCTAACGATGTAACAAGAGTTACATTTCCCTGACATTAAGGTTAAAGAGGCGTCCAAGAAGCGGGACATTTCTAGGACGACCTCGCGTTCGCCGTCGTCGTCTCACAAGGAATGAGCTTCAAGGCGGTCGTCGAACCGTGACAACGTTGTGATGTGAAAGGGCGCACACGGAAACGGAGGGTCCAATTAACACCTATATGCCATTTCCGTGCTTCCGCCGATGGTTAAGAATGGCGGTTGAAATTTTTGAAACCCTACTTAAGCCGTTTGTTTCTCCTCGAGCGATCTTTCGAGAAGAAAAACTCGACCATGATCCATCGATCGATCGCGTACTGCGATGGAAAGAACCGTGCCACCACCGAGAGCTCTCCACCGCTGCCGTGCGGACGTGAGTTCGTGAAAGAAAACACGTTTTCCCCCGCAACCCAGGGAGGGTGCAACTGTGGCCGGTCAAGAGAGCGGGTCAATAAGTACCCACCGCCAAGTGGTTGCCCGCGGCCGGCAAGCTGGACGACTCTGCGGCACGCAACACGCACACTACCATTCTCTTCGGCACGCGCGCACGGGGCAATTGCGCAGCTCGCCCCAGACGGCCAGACAGACGGAGTGCGTGGCTCGGCAACACACCTTCAAATGGTTTTTCAAAAAAGCACCCGCCAAACCCGCACCGCTTGAAGATTCCTATCGCTCTGGAAGGTGTAGAAGTTTCGATGCACTTCGAACTCGTTCGTTTGCGCCACCAAATTCCGCCGGCTTTAATCGGAGGAAAGAAAACCACGACGCCCTAGGCGAGTGCTAGAGAACGCGAGGAGCAGGATTTTGTTTTTTTCTCAAGGGTGAGTAGTAGTACCGGAATACAATTGGCCCGAATGGCATCGGGCGTCGAAAGAAGCCTCGATTGAGCAAGAACTCGGAGCCGAGGCGGTGTGTTTTCGCTGGAACCATTGAGCGTAAAGCGGCCATCGAGGAGCCCTTCTGTTGCTTTCTTGAAGGATGTGTGACGAGTGGCTCGGGGGGTTTGCTGGATGACGAAACACCAATTCATCCCTCCGCCACTTCCCCCGCCGAGCCCGCCTGCATGATAAATCTTCTACTGCCGAGCGGAGCGTCAGCAACGATAAAAGCAATCTCTGCTCGTGAAGCCCGTGGCATGCCAAGCGTTGCAGCTTAAACACACAAAAACGCGACACAGTGACGATGGGCTCCACACGTGATGAGCGGGCCAAACGTTATCGGGCCGATTCCGAGGAAACACGAGCCTTGCGCAATGCGCGCGATGCTGCTGACGATGCTTGGCTTATAGGAAGCGCAGAAGGGAAAGGATCTCATTGGCATTTTGCTGTCGCAACGTACACTCTGCTTAAAAACCATTTCTTCTGACTCCGTGTGTGCTCTGTTTGGCTCCCGCTCATTCCGCTACCCTAAGTGTTATGTCTGCTCTAGCCCACACGATGGCTACCAGTTTGTGTCGATCGGGTGGCGAGATGGCGTCATTTCCTTGTTATTGTCTTTCGGCCTTCGGAGTCCCCGGGCTTTTCTTTGGCAAGCCCGGGTGGGCCTGCGGGTTATGTCGTGCTAACAGTTGCTCCAGCCCACCAGCCGATTCAACCACAAAACCATCCACCGCGAAACGGGCCAAATGTTTGTCACCACATGCATTAGCCACCCGTTCCGCTGTGCCTTTGTTGTTGAGGTGACTGTAGGGTGACTGCTGACGGAGAGACGGAGAACAAGGACGTGATGAATGAAAGTAATATCATATCATCGAGTCGTCGAGCGATCGTGCAACGCGAACCAGGAATAACATGGAACAGCCTTAGGAATCGTTTTTCAATCGAAGTAAAGAACGTTCAAAGCATTGTAGTGCCCTCAACTCCCCACTACGTGTTCGTTTACCTGCTACTAGCAAGTGACATTCTTTCTCGATTTTCCAATGCGCCGCAACGTGTTATTTAATCGAGGCGAAAGAAAACTTGACCCTTTCGCGTAACACAAACGTAACTGGCGGCGATGGGAACGGAGACACATGGAGTAATCTGCCGGACTTTACAGCCATTCCAAATCTTGTCCTTCTACTATGGCCAGGTTTCGAAATGCTGTGGCAAGATCGACGGCTAACTCTTCCAGCTTTCCCGTCTGACGTGACTTGCCTAGCGTAATTAAGCTGTGGGGCGTCAATGTTTCGCTGTTGCCGGAAATGCTGGGACGAAGAAGGGTTTTCTTAATGCAGTGCGAATGATCTTCTTCCTCGGCCCGGTGTTAACGTTGGACAGACTGTAGCGACTAATCGGCAGTAAAGAATTTCTCTCCTTTTCTGAGTGTTAGTTCGCTGAATCCGTGCATCCGCATCTCCATTGTTTCATAATATGGCTGGCATGCTCCGTTTGCTGAAGAAACATCAGGCATCAGCCAATATTCGAACCAACTCGATGTTGAGACAACTCGTTCCCAGGAAGAAAGCAGTGACCAGTTGAGAGGGCAGAAGATACAAGACATCATAGACTAGGAACATTCGGTTGCACATTCCCCGCTGCTAATGTGACTTTAACGTGTTTCCTATATGAGGGACATCCATTGCGGGACATTTCCATTTCCGCAGTTTCCAGGCCGCGAAGAGTTCATCTTTCCTTTCCACCGACCGATGATGGTGGTTAACCTCCAGCGGACGATGAGACGATGTAAACAAAGCAACATTGAAGAAAACAAAATAAAACATGTTTAAACACTGGCTGCAGTAGAGCATGCAGTTGCGTGTCGTTGCCCCCGATTGTTACAGTGAGGGCAAATAGGTCAAGTGAGGTCAGACATTCCTGTTTCGACACACCAGTCTCCGGCCAGACGGCCATCGGGTCGCCGAGTGGATGGCAGGTCTGGAAAGAGTGTGTTTGGGAAAGGTTAGTGACGGCTGGCCGCTTTCGTCTTCTGCTTTTTTTTCCTTCTGCTGTCTTGAAAGCCCACGGTTTCGCTTTCTTTCGTCTGGCCACGTCTCGTCGCTGCGTTCCGTCTTTCACTCGCCTGGGCGTTGAAAAGACCGATACCGTCGTATCGGTCAATTACGGCCAGAAAGACGGAGAGTGAGAGTGGGAGAGCCGATAAGGGGGCTGCATAAAAAGCCCAACCACAATCGATCGCACGATCCGGTTTCATCTGGCTTCGCCCCGACAGCCCATTCCGATATGGATTCGTCCTTGCCATGTTTAAAAGGGGCAGATTTCCCGTCCCGTCTGCTATGCCTTCCTACCCACTGCTGCGACTGCAACTGCCAGTTGAGGAAACCTTGCAAGCGACACTAGGGGAAAGGTGTAGGCTGTAATGCAGGTGCAGTTCCACTAGAACACCCACCTCACCCACGCAAATGAAAAAGTTAAACTGTTTTGTAGATGAATTCTTCTGTTGGGGAAGTTCAGCTTGTAGTTATACAAAAGTCGTGTCTCTCTTTATTTCGAACCGTACCTTGTGATGCAAACCATGTAAAGCTAGATTAGCAACAAGAAGTCAGGAGGAGGCTGTGCGACCCTCCCCCCCCCCCCCCCCCCCCTCCGACAGCATCGCCGTGGTCGGAGATTGAGGTGAACGTTGGTGAGAACACCCCTTGCGTGCCCTTACTTTCAGGGTTTTCTCGTACCCTTGCGTTCAATTGCGTATGCTTGTTGATCTCGGCTTTAGAACTACGCCACCTTCTCGGCCGGCACGGGGGAGACCCTTGCGAGTAATTTAACCTTAGTAACACACAGCTCAAGTTCACCACAAATGAGCTTACGTTCGCCCTGTACGGCGGTCAGTGCGTTAACTCAAAGACTCATAAAGTTCTGAGTACAAATTACAGCCACTCTGCGACTTAATGTTCTTGCAAGTCTTCCGTCCGTCGTTGAGAAAGAACACATGATTTATGCCGCTTGATTATGCCATTAGAAGCGACTCTCCAATGCATGGCCGGAGCAGTTGATGGCCCAGCTTGAGGGATGCATATTTTGGTAGTAAGAAAAACTGGAGACATGGCGCTTTTTTCAAGCATTGTGCACTAGTTCCGTGGCGCCACAAAGTAAGTAAGCGTCGTTGGAGGTGATTGTTGACCTGAAAATGGCCTTTCGATGGTCGCCTTACTGCGACGAATGCCTCTAAAAAATCGACCAGGCTCCTTCGACCGGTTTTTCAATTGGAGGCTTGGATTGCCTTCTTTTCAGTTCTACCACGGGGGATTTTGTTGGGGATGTATTCAAAAACAACCCAACCAATCAGGTTTTGGAAACTCGAGAAAAACCTGTCTAGCAAAAGATTTTAAGGAAAGAATACGCCATGGACACCTGGAGCCGTGCGTCCGGAGCAGTTCTAGTGCGGGCATCGATTGCTCACGTGGTGAGGAAACGTGCAACCGGTAAGAAGAAGGGTGAAGAAACGTGTTTCCAAACCTTGATTACCTCCGCGCGCGAATTGCCACATCGGCTTCATTCCGCTCTCGGTTATGCGCTTCCTCTACAGGAGCGCTAATGTGTGGCGGGGTGTGGTTTTTCGCTGGAAAGGGAAGAAAAGAAAGCAAGCACCCACACTAAGAAGCGTTATAGTTGGATGACTAAACGCACCAGAAAAGGAACGAGGGTGGCCGAGACGGGCGAGGTGCAGTTTAAGCATCAGGCAAAAGTAAAAAGCACCACGAGCGATGAGAAACGATGCAATGCAGTTGAAAAAGCAAGAGAGAATAGTAGAAACAAAAGCGCACATTAGTAGGGCAGTGTGGGTGGAACCGAAGGGAGGGAATGGGGTTGGAACTGTTGGAATGTGCAGTACGAAACGTTTAGCAGCCGCGGAATGGTTGGCGGAGATAAACTTACCCTTTAGCAGGAGCTGCATAGACCTCCAAAACACATTCACAAACGAAACGAAACATAAAAAAGCTAGCTCGAATAAAAGAAAATACCAGAGCGGGAGAAAAAGAAAGAAACGTAGGCTGGCGGCGCACGCGAACGAGGAAGTGAAATCGTAATAAAAACATAGAGATTAGAGTGCGACTGCGGCCGAATTGAGCCGCGTTAGATGGCGAACGCCCGAGAAGAGAAGCATTTACATAACACACGACACACTTTACGGCCCCACTGACGCTACACGCTACAGTATGGGCGCGTTTTGATCTAAATATCTGCACTCGCTCCCACCGATGCCCTTTCCCCCGGCGGATTGATCCTTGCTTGGTGAATTGAGCCACGACAAACCGTATCCCGAGAGTCCAGCTCTCGGCGGTTACGGTTACGCTCCTTCCTTTGCCGTTCCTGTGTCGGCAAATTCGACTGACCTGACCCAACTTGGCCCGGTTACGGAGCGGCGCATGGTGAGCAAATTTGAAACGCTTTCGCTGGCCATAATAACGACCGTTTTGTTCCACCTGTCGGGGAACCCCAATCATTTAAATGACTTGACGAAGTTCCAAATGCCTGATTAAATTCGAAATTAAAAAAATGGTATGCCACTAAAAAGAATAATTAAAAAAACATCAGGTGATTTCATTATTTTCAGGCAAAAAGCTCGCATCAAAACTCACGACTGCAGGGACAAGTGTCCCTTATTGGATAAATTAATTTGCACTTACGCTAGTCATAATTCCCGCGGCAGCGGGGAGAAGGAAGGAGGCACTTGACTTGAGACCCACGAGAATTAGAAAACCAAGCGCCTTTCTCCCCCTCTGCGCTTATCGAAGGTTATTTTTATGATACGACGGAAAGTATATGAAGGTAAACAGCGAGAGTAAAATTAGGCCCGTCCTACGCCGCCGGCCTCGTCATCGTTGCGAGTATAAATCTCTCGCACGATCTTGTGCCGGTCCACTGATCGGTGTCTATTGGCGTCGAATGGATCGCATATCGGGGTAAAAATAGATCCCCGAAGCGGAGAAAGGGAGGATGGGTGCACCGTAGGGTGTTATGTTTCAATAAGCCAGCCGGGAGCCAGCCAGCCTCTGAGCTCAAGAACCCAACGGGGACGGCAGCGTGACCAATCTTGCCGATCGCAGCAGCAACAGCAGCAGCATAACCATCCCCTTCCAAAGAAGCTAGGAGAGGAGGGGGAGGAGGAGGGGGTTTTGTTGCGATCGGTTCCCGGGTTGACCATAAAAGTTATATAAACAAATTACGCCATTCCCGCCGACCGGCTGACGCCAAAGTCACCCTTCCCGCATCGACTGCATTTGTGGTCAGCATCACGGGACAAACAATCTTACTGCTTGATTCCCCGAAAAGTGCTGGAATGGGCTTCTTGGGATCGGGGGAGGGGGTGCTGCCAATGAACAACGATTCCTTTTTTGCCCGGGCTCGAGAAGCAGATTCGATAACGAGAGTGAATTGCTGCGCATGCTCTCCAGCCCGTGTGGTGAACGCCGGCCTAACTATTGGGCTCCCTTAGTGGCTATAGGCTTTTTACGCAATCGCAACTATTCGCGAGCAGCGTGACGAGACGACGGCGGACGCAAGCTTTGCAATACTCGATGATCTGCGGTCGATGATTCACAGCGTGTCGCTGACGAGAGGGGCTTCATTTCACTTGGCCACTCCTTTGGCAGCTCTCGGCAAGCAAGTGTCCAAGGTAATGTTGGAATATTCTAGCTCATGCCGACGGCTTGTCCATCCTTACCGACGCGACCTTCAACGCTCATAATTGTGTACGAATGAGCATTGCTTTTGAATATTAATGACCACTTCCTCCCGTACCGACGCACCCCAAAACCATCCAATGGGCGTGCGACGACGCATCAACAACTACAACTCGAGCTGATTAAATGTCACTTACCCTCCAAAGTGCATCGCGAGGCGTGGATGGGGCAGACACAGACGTCGAGAGGGGGCTGCAGTATTTCCTCCCAAAGGGGTCAATTACAAACACAACGAAAATAAAAAAGAAGCCATCGACATCGAAGACAAGGTGGTGCGTTGCGGTTGTTTTTTTTTATCTCTCCCTCCTTCTGTAATACGAGTTGATTGAATTTTAATCAACACAAACGTCAACACATCAGTTTCGAAACTTTTCCCCGACCTTCCGAATCGTACCGAAGGCTCTCTCCCAGCCAATGGGGGGGGGGGGGGGGGGGGGGATGGGATGGGGGCATGATCAGACTATGGGCGACGACACACGTCCAAATTGTCCCCTCGGACGGCCAAGGGGGGGATACGTTTGTACGGCAGCATTATTGCTTCTTTTGTTTACTTTTCAAGTTCAACCCATCGTCCAGGGTTTGTATGTGTGTCCATGAAATTGTCGATGCTCGCCGAATGCAATTTAATTTTGTAAGGACACGGGCGCGCCAGTACGCAGAAAGGACGTGAGTGAAAGGAAAAACAAGACTGGATCAGGTCGAGAGATCAGCGGAACCGGTGCGCGGAAGTCATTAACCTGTACATGTTGTAGGTCACCTTCCAGCTGGCTTGCTCCCTTTGGATCGTTTTTCCTTCCGTTTGTTTTCTACCTGACCCTTGAACCCTACCTGGTTGTAGCATCGAACGAAGTGTGATGACGAACTGTGGTCAACTTTGCCTATTTAATGGCTCATGAATTCAAAAGAAACAACTTTGTGTAGGTACAGTAGTGCATCAGTAAAATACTAGGCCTTCATTACTATTAGGATATGAGACCGAATGTACTGAAAAAGGGACTTACCAGAAAAAGGGAAAACCCAAGAGTTTTAGCAGTTGGCAGACTGAATGAAGATAGACGTGACAGAAAAAAATGTATCGAAATCGTTCCTGTGAGGACCCAGCTCTCTTCCAGCGATTGCAGCCAGCCGTTGCGCGATTAGGGATAATTTAAATAAGAACCTGTTTTGCATCGGAATTTTCAACTGAATTTTTTAACGTTTTTATCGTTCGCCGCAGAAACGATAAGCACCGCTTCCGTTTAGAATCGTTTCCACACGATGTGTCTCACGGTGGGTTGCAAAACCGATTTCGCGTACAGGTCAAGCCAAGCGATATTCTTGAGAATTTTCCTCAATTGCACGTGCAATCCGGTTTGCCACGAGCAACATATCGTTTCCAGCCGAAACATGTCGTTTGGAAACCATGGAACTACCATTCCAGTTGTTCACACAAGTTCGCTAGTATGTTTGGAACCATCTCGAGCTGGGTCTTTGCTGTTAGAGGAACTGGTTAAAACTTGTATACAAATCTCGTGCAAGCGCGTGAAAAGCTTCAATGAAAGCTTTTGCTATTGAAAATTGCAATCGTTAAGGGTCGTTCAATGGAGAAAGTTCCCGCTTTAATAAATAGGTTTATCGTCCGTTAAATATGCGAAAAATCTATAGCATGAAAAACATAAGTAGCAATAGTAAATAAAAACACATGCACAGCTGTTCTATCACCTTAATAGTCTATATATTTATTTCCATCTTCATTGCTTCCTATTTTCTTCGCTAAAATACTTCTTTCCACTCCCATGTTGGAGCGTTAGTTTATTTCCTTTTTCCTCCGGCCACGCGCTTCCCTGCAAGAGATAAACGAACACCAACAAAACTCATTGGTCACAACACACTCTCGTCTCGTATGCTCGGTTGGTCCCACAAAGAATAATCTTTACAACATTTTACAAATTTTAAAATACTAGGGTGCCACTTAATAACCACGAACAAAACGATAGCAATCTCGCACACCAGCGCGGGAAGCACGGATCGGATCACACTATGCTGGTTAGGTAAAATCCTTCGCTGGATTTGGTAATGTGGAGAGTAAACTTCTGTTTCTACTATTCCTCTATAGTGGAATAACAGTGGGAATGCGCTACGTGCCGTTCCGGCCACCATATACTTGGTCCGATTTAATCAATTGCTCCGTTAAGTACATAGCTCAAAGCTTATCAATCTTCCTCCCGGCCTGCTCCTGATGCCTGATTTCACTTAACCTTCTTGAAAAGGTTCATCTGCAACAGTTCTAGTAATCGAAGTTATAGTTGCTGTAGTTGTTCTTCTAATAGTCGACATAGTCATTTTAAAACACATCATCACATCACATCGCGACTGCCATCTCGTCTTCCAAAGATGAATCCGTACTAGTAAATGCTCCTTTTTCTTCTAGTAGATCGTAGCATGACGGCGTGTATGCCAGGGCTCGCTACTTGTTGCCTTTATTTTTTGTAGCGTCCCTGGCGCGCATCGGTAATGGCGCCCCACAGTTCGATGATGAAATCGTCCGTGAATCCGAACGCCTCCAGATCGGACGCGTCGATCGCTTCGGCAAAGTCCATAGAATTTATTTTATTACTACCTAAATCCCAGATCTGCAAAGATGAAGAGTTGGAGTTCAGGAAGGGAAGAACATTGTGCCGTTAACTCTGGACCATATCTCTGCAGCATTGTTTCTGCCGATGGATAGCGGGCTACTCACTTGTGTTGCTAGTTCACTATCGTTGATTCCCATGAAGGAGTCGAGCAGTGAGTTAATGGCATCAATTCCACTCTGCGTCGCGTCATCGTGCTGGAAACAGAAAGGAACCACATTGAGGTCGGTTTGTTCGTGGGCAACTCTTCCGCCCTTTCCTCCTCATCCCCCGTCCGGTAAGCAAACCTCATCCTCGATGGCTGCATTGCCGTTGGCCTTAAACCGAAGCGTCTCCTTGCCGCTGCCGTATCCCTGTTTGCCCTGTTTGCTGCCGGCCGTGCCCTTGCGGGGCGCTATGCCCTGGAACCCGCTCTTCATCGGCTCCACAAGGCGGATGGTGAATGTCGAGCCAGTCGGGATGTCCTTCAGCATGCGGGCCACCTCGTAGTGCCGCTTGCCCACCACATTGATGCCGTCCAGCTTCTCGATGTGATCGCCAATCTACGGGAAAAAGAAAGGAAATTTGTGTTGAGAACACTCTGGGCACCAGGAACACATGCCAACAAACCTGTATATGTTGAATCCGGTCGATGACGCTGCCACTTTTGATGCGCTTGATGAACGCATAGCCGGCACCGTTGTCCGTGATCGTCAGCCCGAGGGCGTCCTCTGACTTTACGATTTCCACCTCCTTCGGGCGGCCCTTTTTGTGTGCGAAGATGAAATCGTTCAGCCCGATCTGGCCGCCCAGCAGGTTGCTCATGTCGACTTTGTGCGAGTTTAGCGTGCAGAATAGAATCTGGAAGAGGGAAACGGGACATTTATATTTGCCAAAGCTTATTGCTTCCCTGGTTTGGTGGTCTATTAATGATGTGTAGGGCCATATTGTATATATACATACGAGCTATTGGGTGCGTCTTAATGATAGGAAACCGGGTGCACGAGGGTTATTTACAGCGTTTAGCAGCGTATTTAACTGTTCACGGTATGTCTAACTTATCATCCATTTGATAACCAATTTGTATGGTACTGTTTACTTTCTCTTTTGCTTACACACACTCTGGAATGCCCATAAACCACTTTTTATTGCAACCGTTTCAGGAACCAGCAGTTTCGCCGTCTCTACACCCCAGTCACTAAGCCAATCTCTGCGACGAACGTGTCTCGAAAGATCCACACCGAGGGAAAGACTGCAGGCTGGCACGCGATCGCCTTCATCCGAAAGTCGGCATTATTTCTCCGAAAAGTGATATGACGAACTTTGCTCTCGCTCATCTCATTCCCTCGGTGGCGGACAATGGACATTATAATAGGAGGTGGAGGAGGGTGTATTGCGATCCAAAGACCCACCCCTCTCCAAGTTCAAATAATGGCCAGTTTCCTTGCTGACGTTGGAAATTTTGGAATGCTTTTCGAAATCCTCCCATCGGAGGCAGCAAGAGAGGAAAATTTCAGTGTTCACTAGAAGGAAAAGGAGTACGAGATGAGGAGAAACCAGAAAACCCTCCTCCCCACAACCCAGAGGAGGCTCGGCAGAGGGCGCCCGGTGCAATTCATTATTGTGTTGTGTTTTTAGATGAACATTCACCGGGGTAAGTGCCACCAGTGGGTGCGATTGGCCGACTTTATTTTCCATTGACCTCCTAACGATCATTAGCGGGCTGGTTTGTTGGTGGTGTTGATGGAATGTCGATGCGTGAATTTCCTTATGAGTTTTCTGCTCAAGTGCCCAAGCGCCAAGTGCCGAGTGTGGGCTCTGCGTCACGTCCAGATGCATCGTTCGCATGACGATAGACATTTTTTAGGAGTTTTCCATCATTTTCCTTTGTTTGTGGGAAATTACGATGCTCGATTGGACGGCGGACTCTCCGATACTTTAAGTACACATTATGGCTCCCATGTGTTCGGTGTGATCGGATGGTTGGAAGTCTACGCCAGCCAGTATTGCCCATTTATCCCCATCCTCTCGAGCAGTCGTTACGCATTTCTCACCAATTTCATGTTGGTTTCGTTAGTCACATAAAACCCATTAAAAGTATGGCAGTTTGATCGGCACGTGCCATATGCACCTGTACTGGCAAACCCAAGTAATGTTCATCTTATACGCATATTTCTGTTGCACTAGGACTTATGGCATGCCGGAATCACTCAGCCAACAAACACTCTTTAATTATATCAACCCAACCCCTCCAGAGCCTTACTAGATTCAATCCATTTAAGTTTGTCGAACAACCAAAAAGGATGTCTCATGTTAAAAAAAAAAAAAACCTTTGCACTGAAGCGTGATGACCCTCAGTAGTTGTGAAATATATAAACCCATATAACCTTCCACGGACAAATCCTTACGATGCCTAACCTTGACTTTTGACCTCCCTGTGTGTGGAATCAAACGTTCCACATCGACACTCTGCTGTACAGGAAAGGCGATCGGTTCAAGACGGAGAGATAGTGCAAACGTGGTGTTACATTTCGTTGCACTTTCGCCCGATAAAGTCACGACGACCACCACCGACGACGACGAGGCCTTGCGATTGATCTGTCTCTTTCCCACTGTGCCGGGCAACTTTCCACCGGTTTTCCTCTTGCCGCTCATCCGGTGCGAGGCTCTTCCGACTCCAAATCCCTCACCGTCACATGTGCCTTCGGTTCAAGTGTCCACTCATTCCGATGCCCCCCGTTCACCCGATCGATCGAGGTGGTTGGTGGCAGCGGAAGTAAATCCACCTGGGCGGAACGTTCACACGCACACACACAAGCGACACCCTCCCGTCGGCCGCGAAAACGGGGTGCAATGCGTCGGGTCAAGCGGGGGAAAACTCTCGTCTCGTTGTGTCGACCAAACAGAGCGTGATTCCGATGTTGGAGGGTTTTGATTTCGGTGTGTCATCTTCATTCATCAGTACCAGGAAGAAAAAATTACCTGCTATGCCAGGGCATTATGGCAACATAGTGTGGCACAGAGCAAATCCAGGGACATGGTTCGGAACGGGCAATTTCTCATATTTGTTGGGCTCATACGATTCTCGGTTTCTTCTAGTGGAATTCAATGGATTAATATTCTCCCATATATTCCTTCAATTTAGCTAGGTTTTATAATTGTAGAAACAAACAACATCATTTCAAATTGCAACAAGACGATGACAGAAATGAGACAGAAACGGTGAAACCATGCATACATTTGCAGGGAAGCCCTACACGAAATCCGGTACGTAGTGGGAAACCCAACGCTTTCAGACAGATCAGGAGGCTTAAGTTGACGAACCTCAACAGCCACACCAGCGTCAAATGGCTCTCGTGACGTTAACTTTCTAATTGAATTGAACGGTGGCAAACCGAACACCATGCTGTTGCTAAAAACCCTCTGCGGGAAATTACGCAGGACAGCGGCTGACATTCACGCAATGGCCTCACTGCTGGACGTGCATGAATGTCCGAAACTATAGGAAAAAAGCTCGGTATCTCTTAATTGGATTTAATCGTCCCCTTAATAAGTTCTGCTGCATCCAGTATCTTCATATGAATCGGAAAACCCTTGCAGTCGATCTATGAAAGACCATGAAATGAAAATGCATGACAAAATATCACCTTCATTGCATCAGAATGTTTCTGTGATTCTACATGAAATTTGACTTTCAAAAGTGGCAGTGTTGTTAAATGAAGACACTCTAAACATGGCAACAATATCACAGGTACAGTGCATACATAATACATAATCAACTCGCACAGTTTGACAACAACGTCGTTCGACCATGAGCTTTGCAAACAAGTTTAATGTTCAAGCGCCCGAAATGCAAACATTGTTATCTATCATGTGAACTGCAACTGCATCAAACCTCGTCCTTGCTCCCGCCTCTCCATCCTATGATTGTTTGGTGTTTGGTGTTACAATAAATAAAGTCCCTATTTTCTGCGCCAAGCACGTCTGCACCAACTCTCATCAACGATAACAATCTGCTTCCAACGGTGGTTTTGGGCGCTGTTTTGCCCCACAACCACGAAAAGAAAGCACAACAACCCAATGTGCCTAAAGTAACGGTATTCAACCGCTCGCCGCAGCCGCAAGTCACATGTTGGGGATTGTGTTGGCAAGACAGACAGTTGTCTTTAGCCCGGGAACACTGGTTCTACATCGTTTAACACTGTGGAACTGATCCTATCGTATGCTCCGATTCCGAGGTTCCACAGAATCTAACCGATTTGAAGTCACGATCGACAGATTTTTTTTTTTTCCTCCAGGCTACTTAAAGTGTCAACGAGTGGAGTTGGTTTTCAATTACGTTTTAGAAAGCATGCTGGTGGCTGAATCAATTCGAAAATAAATTTAGCGCCTTCGATCCCTTGCTGCGTACAATCTCCTTCCACAGGGGAAACATGTTTACCAATTTAAAATCTGTCCACCAACAAACCCGGATCGCAGACTTACCCAAACTCGACCGGGGCAGACACACCAAGCAGAAAATGTGCATCTTGTGGCGATCCAAACGAATTGGGCTTACATTTTTCAAATCTAAACTTGGTCCAGATGCTTTCACGGGACACGCAAAGCGATGGGACAGCGGGAGAAAGTTGCAGGACTAGTCGGTTGCTAATTTCACTTCGGAATCGGACGCAAAACCTATGTATTTCCCCCTTGCCTGAGGATCCGAACGGTCGTCTCAATTGCCTTTTGCGCTACTTTACGACGCTGGACACTATGTTGCAGTAAAACGGACGTATTTTAGCCTTACCGCCTTTCCCAAGCCACGCTGGGCAGAGAGAGTGACGCTAGAAACTGAAACCTGTCCTGCTTGGTGCCTTTATAAGTGTTTCCTCCGTTTTCATCCTATCTCCCTTCGGACCGAATAATGGGATATCGACTCGCATGTTTATCGGACCTAAGTGTCGCCGAGGTGCTCAGCGATATTATTTTCAATCGTATCTGAAAGATCGAAGGCACAACATCATTATGATGCTTTGTTTGTTATACATTTTTCTAAGCCTTACAAAACCACGGATCTCTTCACTCTATATCTCTCTCTCTCTATGGTATGAGGTTTTCCACACTGCCGTATACATCACCGCGGCGCGCTGTATCTTCACGAGAGAAATGCCATCTTCGCGTCAGCAATCTAAGATGAACATCCCGTCATCAGCTCGTATGCTTTATGCAACAATCTACGAACGAAAACGTCGTGGCACACGGGAGTGATAGATTGGCCGTTTCCACCTTCTCCGTGTTGCATCGTATAATGATGTTAATGTTAACAATTTCGTTTGCACGTTCCGCATTGTTAAGCAGAACAGGAACAGGTTAAACAGAAACTTCCACACATAATCGTCGCGTCGCTTGCGCTTGTAAATGCCTCTTGTTAATGCAAATCGCGAGCAGAATCGTGAGGAAAAAAATGCACGACAAAGGGGCTTCCCAAGGGAAGAGATTTGTCTGGCCATGTTAAACAAACAGTGGGAAAAGGGAAAAAGTTACAACTTGCACGGCTTTGTGAAGCTGCGTGGCTCCAACCGTATAACGAAATGGGAATAAGTCTTTCCCGCATTGTTGTTCAATATATCAGCAGCTTTTACCGTCGGTACATCTCCCATCTATTGTTCACATGGTGTAGAAAAACGCACCTGACCCGGCAGCCACGGACAAAGGCACAAATTGCAACTGAACCAGACCTCGAACTGTTCAATGAAAAGCCCACGTGGATTCGGGACGAGATCAATTGAACGAGCTGCATTGCATGGCCATTGCAGCGGTTGATTATCTAGATACCAAATAGGTAGGAGGGTAGCTCTTAACCACGATTACTGTCTTTCTCGTGAATCATACGTTTGCAGATATGTCGGTCATGCAACGGGCTGCGTTCATTGCTCTAAGCATTATCCAACTATGGCGAGGTACCCTGCCGGCAAAATCGACAATCGACGAGACCAGAGGCCTCTTACAATCCACACCGAAGAAGACGGCTGCAGACTTTCGATGCGTCTCACTCATAAAGCAGGGAAGCAGGCATCTAAATTTGGGAAGCATCCCCGAAACTGTGGTGGACTCTGAACCTGCCCACCGGTTTGCACCGTTAATGATTTAGCTGCGATGGAACACGGAATCCACAGGGGCTCCAATAATAGTGGAGGAAGTTCGGGAACACGAACCAGCGCCGCCAAGAGAAAGGCAAAAGAATGCCACCGATAGAAAACAGGTTAGCGGATCCCCGCTGAACGATCTGCTTTGGGAACAAACGATCATTCCAGACGCCATCAGCAGAACAGCTGGTTTCCAAGCATCGCCAACATCATCATCATCAGCAGCAGCATCACTAACACACACACACAGAAAAGAGGGAAAATGTGCAACGGTGGTAAGAAGGTTATCGAAGTTGCCGGAAAGTGGTTCGTTCGTCAACGACCCAATTCCACAGCCCCTCATTGAAGCTGAGCCTCTGCCTGCCCGTTGGGAAACCGTTTTCCTCAACTCCAGTGTTCCACACTTTATTGCTGAATTCCACCATCCAAACACATTCGGTTGACTGTGGGTTAGATGCTAGATGGGATTTCTCTATAAAAAAAATAATGATTTAGAGTGTTCAGTTCCCCAACGAAGCATGCACAAAAGGGAGGGGAATAGATTTTCCGCTCGCTATTGAACTATCGGGGGGGTTTTTTTTTCATTCTGTCTGTCCCAATCGGAAAATATATAAATCAAATCCAGTGTGTCGAACCTGTTACCGTTTCCCGTGGCCAGCGAGTTTGTATCCGTTCTCATTATCTTTTAAAATGATTCAAACTCTACGATTAACAATCCTTTTCCGTCTTTCCCGATCGATTATACACTTTGCTGTTGTTGTATCAGCTCAGGGATTCCGATCAGTTCATCCGTCGATGGACTTTTTCCACCGAGCTTCCGGGTCGCGGTGTGCACACTTCATTTAAGGCCCACAAAAACACAGTCATTTGTACGTAACGCCATATAAACAGCACCGTGCAACTGGCCGGGAGCCGACGTAAAATGCAATCGAAAATATGCCGTTATGCAATTTGGCCGATCACGGATTTTCCAAACGCATTTTCCTTCCCGAGTGTGCTCCGCCGCACCATGGTTCAGTTGAGATCGGCTATTGGAGGAAGGAAATAAAATTATCGGGATTTATGGTGTTCAAACCTACGATTAAAGGAAAGCTGTTCGCAGGCGTAAGTTAGGGTTGGAAAGTTGGAATTAGTTAGCAACATTGGTTGGTTACCGGCTTCTGCAATGTGTGTAGTATTCGAAACGCCTCAATTAAGGGAAATTTGTTGGAAATACGGAACCACGGAGCCGATTCTATTCACCAGTCTTTAATATGTTAGGTGAAATGTGACGTAAAATCAAACCGACACGAAAATTGATTCGCAACGATCAACCCACCATGAACAGGTTGAATAAGTGATAAGAAAGAGTGACAACAGTTTGCGGGATCGTGCGTTTGCTTGTGCCAACCGGAATTGATTGATTACAACGATGACATCTATCGCCAATCATTCGCCCTTCGCGTCGCCCTTTAGGGCCCACACCATCCCTTTCCCTTTGGCGACTCGCGGATAACAATAATTCCGCGAGCGCTAATCATCGGGGCGCAGGAAAGTGTCACTTTTATCAGCCATTCGTCGAGATGGCGATTAGGTACTTCGAGTGCAGAGTGTTGAGACAACAAGCGGTGATTCAGTGCGAGATAAGATACGAACTTTCCTTCTCCGTTCTGCTCAGTGTTTTAAGTGAACCGTGTGTTGGTTTTTGTACAACGTGCCAAAAGAGCTGAAAGCTGAAGCAGAAAGGAGTACGCGTACCATGGGTGAGTTAAACGTTAGAAAACGTGACAAGCGTGGCTTATGGATACGGATGTAGGTGAGGAAAATGAAAGCATCCGGCACTTACCTCGTCCATCGGGAAGTCGTAGCACTCGGCGATCTTCTGGTAGAGCTCCTTGACGCTGGCAAACCCGGTAATGAAGCCGGTGGGGCTGCCGTGGGCCAGCTGGCAGTTGAACACCAGCTGCGGCTTGGTGACGGTCGACTCGCCGACCCCCGCGCCACCCCCGTTCATGCTCATGCTGTCTTGGTGGTGGTGGTGGTGTTGCTGAATCGTCGGTGCTGTTGGGATCGGATGGTTTTTGTAGTTGTTGTTATCGTGGTACGCCGGATGATGCGGGTCCTTGGTCATCGGTGGCGAGGGATTGGATATTTTGGTGCTTTTCTTATTGAACAACGGCATCGTGGCGTTGTTCCACAACACTTCCCCGCGGTGGTTACTGCACTTCAGCACACAATCACACACACACACACACACACACTCACACGATTTCCAGGGTTAACCTTGATGTTTCCTTTCTTACGGATTTTCTCGCTTTTGCTTCTCGCGTCCGACAGTGGACGCTGGTTGCGGGAAAGAGGAGGGAAATGGTGGGAAGGAAATTTGGTCTACAATTCTACTACCACAACAACACTCTTCACTATCACCGGAAACACGTTTACTGAAGAAGGACTACTGCTGTACACTGGGAGTCGAAAGTGTGTTAAGGGTGTTGGAGAAGAAAAGTGCGCCCGATCTAAGCAATCGGAGCTTCGGAGGTTTATTGGGTTCAGCTCAGCTGGTTATAGTTGCTAGTTTGGAAAGAGGATCATTCCCGAGAAGGAGATTATAAGACAGGAAAAGGGATGGAAAGAGAAGAGAAAGAAAAGAGGAAGAGAAAAGAAAAAGAAGAGACTTTAAAAAAACACAACTTTACTTTAGTATTACACACTCAAAACAAACGAAAGGGAAACACCGCCAGATATCGGACGGAAAACACAAACGTCTACAATTTGCATCGTCTTTGACAAATATATATGTGTGTGTGTGTGGGAGTTTTTTCTTCTTCTTCTTGAAGGTGGCGCCAACGGGAGCACCGAACACCGAGCCGACACCAGTTTGTGAATGTTTAACTAGAACGCGATCACCACAGATTCGTCACAGACGATCGTACCAATCTACTACGTTTTGTACACGCGCTTCTACTTTCAGGTACCGCACTTTGCCGTTGGTTTGTGTCGAATGTGAAAACGCATGGCGTCCGCGGTGTACCTCCTCGAAGTACACCACCTCTTATCGGGCTGCTTCGCCACTATCTGCTCTACTGATAACTGTACACTGTACACCATGATGATAAAAATAAATAAAAAACGGGGAGGGTGGAGGGCAAACAAAAAGTGAGGAACGCGAGTTCGCGCGATAAAGATGTTGATAAAAATTGTTAACTCAAATAACAGCGCACGTACCAGCGATTGAAAACGGCCACAGGCTATACTTTGCCCACATGTGGAGTCTCTGTAAAAACCACCATAAATGTACGCAAAACGAGTAACAACGCGCGCGGTGACAGTGAACACTGACGAGATTGTAATTGGATCGTTTGTCGCCGTGCCGTGCTGTTTTCTTTGCCCGGTGAAAAATATCGACCGCCGTCTGCTGCTGGACGATCGATGATATCGCCGCAGCCGGAGGTTGCGAGTCAACTAGGTCCGGTCCGCGCTTCTTTGGGGCTCGCGTACTGCACACACGCAGCAACACGCAACGGCAAGGGCTGCTGAGGGGCCGACCTTCGCGCGAGCCTTGTTCTCGGCAGTTATGAACCGTTACCACACGCAACAGCAGGGCCGTCCACGACGGCGAAAGAACGAGGTTAGGTAGCAGCAGCAGCAGCAGCGGAGCCGATGGTGGCGGTTTGTTGTTTCACTTGACCGCACACCGTTTTTTCCACCGACTGCCCTCATGCGCAACTAAACGGACGGGAATACGACACAGCGGGAGGAAAAACCCGCACCTGAACCGCGCACACGCACACCAACTTTCTACACACCGCGCTTCCAAGGGGAAAAGTATGGAAACGTAGCAGACCTAACTAACCGTACACACTCTTCGCTCGCCCTCTGCTTCCCGCACGCTCCTCTTTGGGGTACAGGCGCGGTTGTTGTGCGGACGGTGCGCTCTTGCACACTGATCTGATCGCTGGGGCTTCGATTTTCTCACTGTGAACCCCCAATGCAACAGTTTCTTGTTCGCTATCGTGGTTACCGCGCGGTTACCGTTGTGTTGAGGCTGCCGCGCCAGAAGGCTCTCGCTAGCTCCGTCCCGGTCGTTCGGACGGTGCTTCCTCCCGTGTGTCTATACCTTTCTCACTGCTGTGCACCGTTCACCATCATCTCACACACCGTTGGTGAGGCGCGTTGCGAATTTAACCTGCCGTCCCGGAGAAAAAAAGAGAGAGAGAGAGTGGAGCCACGCACCGCACGTTGTGTACCGTTCGCCGACTGGCAAAAGACTGCCGCTTCCAATGTGGGAAGTAAAACGTGGAAGTGCACGCGCGACCGTCCGGTTCCCCGGCCCGACGACGACCCGAGCGCACGATCGTTCCCGCGGCGCCTCCATCGCTCAGCCTCCTGCACACACAGCACAACACAACCATACGGCCACGATCGCCCGCCCCGCACGCGTTCTGCCTTCCCCAGAGATGCGAGCGAGATGAGAAAAGGAGATCGAGTCTGCTGACTGTGCACCGCATCTTCGGTTTTCTCCTGCCGCGTTCCCTTGTCGCTTTCATTTACCGTTATCAGTTTTGTGTTTCTACATAAGCACACTTGCTCGTCTCGAGAAGAGTGGACGAGTGAAGGAGAGGAGTGAAAAACGATCGATCGTCAGCTTTTCCAAACGTCGCACTACGTTCTCGTTAAGCTGCATATATTTTATCAATCAATTTGTAACGACAAAACAGTCATTATTGAAAAGACCCTTACCGACACGTTGTACGTTGTTTAATGTTGTTTCTGTCTTACTATCACAAAATAACTCTACAACAAACACCACCCTCCCCCTACGGACCCTCACTCCTATCCCTTTCCTATATTGCATTCTATATTTGTTTTGTGTATTGTTGCTGTGTGATTAGCATCACAATAGCTGTTGGAACTGTCCCTACATCCAACGTGGGATGTGCGTGTGAAAGATACTGTAGCGAAAAGCGGAGGGGTGGGCTTTGAAAATTGTTTATTTTAATTGCCTTTCAAACACCACAACGACCCGCAGAACCGCGACAGTCGATCGACAATGTCGAACCGCGAGTTCAGCGACCGCACTTTATCTCACTCCCGCACTCGTCCCCCTTCTGCTGGTGTAACGCACAGCCCGCTGCAGGTGTGCGTGTGGAGTAACAGGTGTTGGCTCTGGCCTTCTGGCCCGCGAGTCGCAACTGTCACCTGATCACCACGCTCGAGATTCCGTGCTTTACCGGCCAGAAAGGCGAGCTCACCAAATGTGCGCATGTGGCAATTCAAGTATGCGTGAACCGGGGCCACGACTGAAGGGTATAGATCAACACAGAGGACAGTAGGAGTCAAGTCAGGAAGGACAGGGTTTCAACGCAGGATGAACGCTTTTCCGCCACACACACACACACGATTCAACGCTCAGAAAGTAAAATAATTCCATCGATATGCATGATCCACCCACGTCGGTTTAATACCTGCAAAATCCAAACAAAATATAGTTTCACATCAATTCTTTTTGTTACGCGTTTTACCCATTTCGATCGCGCTAAGCTTTCGACTTCGTCCAAGGACAGGCAACGTTCGCAATTCGACAGAGAATGGCATGCCCGCATAGCGAAGCTTTCCCATATATTATATTTTACGTTGCACAAACCAGGAAACGTATGGTGAGCCTTCATCACCTTGTATACTACTTACCTTTGTGCTTATATTAAGTATTTTCTTATCCATTGGCGTTATTTTTCGGTAAATTTCTCAATTTTTATTGCAACCAAAGTGTATCTGTGTGTGAGTGCGTGATTTACTATGATCCTCTTCTAATTTTTATCAATATCAATAATGATGCTATAATTTGTTCGTTCGATCACATGATATCTCTTTGTCTCTCTCGCTTTCTCACTCTGTCTCTCTTTCCCATTTCTTCAATTCTTCGATAGGACTCCTTGAATTCTTCAAATCGTCCTGTAAATGCTTTTGTAAGAAGAAGTATACCTGTTTCTCTTGTTTCATTGTTTAATGTTTGACTGATTATGTCTAGAAGTTAATGATATTTTCGCTTTCTGTCACCTTTTTCAGTTAGCAACTGGATCGGTTCTAAGAAAAAAAAAACATGTTTCCTTTTTCCAGAACTTGAGAAACACATCAATCCGTATGTTCGCACCTTGATCAATTACTCATTAATGATACCTTTATTCTTTTTCCTTTGTTTTTCCTTCATTTCTCTTTCTCTTTGATTTTTAAATTGTTTTCTAACACCCTTTGATTCCCTTCAACCTGTTTTAGTAAATTCCAAGCGTTATGGTTTATTAAACCTTCTAGCCATTCCATTTGATGTAAGTGGTCTCCCCTCATGTTTGGTTGTGTTAATCGGCTTTTGTAAAGTGATTTATTTTCTACTGTACGAATGAACTCGTCTTTCGAGCTGCATTTGAAGTAAATTTTGAGCGTACTACTGAGTTTACGTAATTCGAATGTCCATTTCTTTCGCAACTCTACACTATCATTAGTCTATTTATCGTATTCACTTTGTTCCACAGGTTTTATAGCAATTTTGAATGGAAAAAAAAAACTTCGTTCTACTCTACGCACCAGCAGTTATGTTTGGGTATTCTGTTATTCTTTGGAGACCAGCTTGGTTTTGGTTAGACGTTTTATGAACTGATACAATGATGGTATGGAAATCGATTGAAGATACTACGATTACGTTGTAGCAATACGCTCAATCTGTTCAACAACGGTGTTGATAGAGAGAGAAAGAGATAGAATAAGAGAGAAAGAGAATGATGGAAAGAGCTACAAAGAGAAGATAAAGAAATAAGGCATCTACAGGATAGAATCTACGATATAGACAGCTTCATCGCTTCCAATAAGATGCAAAAAGGTATTGAACGATTAGCAGAGATGAGTAGAACTACGAATGATCGTAACTTTGGTAGATTGGTGTTGTTCCAAGTGTTGTACCAAGTTGTTTTAAAAATGGTGTATATTCTCTTTTCCTCTGTGTCAGGCATTGTGGTTTTTCGTACCCTTACACTTTGTATTTCTCTATGGCTCTATATTGTTTCCTTACAGCGGTGGGACATGGGAATTGGTAAAATTCCTCCTCTACCTTATGGTTGCAAGCACTCGAGATATGAACGAGGAACGAAAAGCACCGTTTAGAGAATCAATAGGAAGATGAAGAGGATCGTGGATATAGTCAGCTGAGAATACCCAATCCGCGGCAGAATAGATGACAATGAATTATTCTGGTGTGCAGCTTGGCTGCCACTTTTTTTCCACGCGGTATTTTCAACTCCTACTCCATACACATTTTTCGCAAGATTCAGTGACCTTTCTTTGCCGGATATGTTAAGAGAAATGAAACCAGGTCAGGGAAATATCTGGATTTGATATCACTAGCTTGATAGGAAAGACAGACATATTTGCTGACACTTGATCTTGTTCACGCTTTCCTTTGGTTTTTCTCCTTGCGAATGGTGTTCGTATGTAAATGATTGAAATGCAAAAAGGCGATTAGTAGTTAGCTTTTATCAACTTGTGTTTATTTTAAGATCTTCCTTATATAATTTCGAAAGCCATCACTTGTTTTGTATCTTGTGTACGTGTAACGTGTTTCCGATAGTTTTCGTAGTGTCCCTCTCTGTCGTTCTTTTCTGCCTGATTCGCGTTGCGCCTCGATCCGCCACATAAGCGCTGCCTCGTCCGGATTTTCGTACATATACAACTCAGAACGTACCTCGCTACTGCCCTCAGACCCTTTCCCCGTTCCGCCCTCACTACACTTTTGTGGAGGTGATTGCCAAAAAGCGTCCTTTGCTGAAACAAAAGGCTTCCTTCGCGCCCGGTTCCGGTTGTCAGGATGTGCTCTCGAACAACCAAAACAACGCATTAAATCGATTTCTAGCAACTTAAACGATGGCTTTTGGGTCACTTTTGTAACGTTTGTAGTAAGCTATGTCACTGAATTGTGCTGTTCTCTCGGATCTAAACCATAATAATTATAACTGTTCTATGGGAGATTGGGTTTTCTTCCAATTGTCTTCAAATACGTACATGATTACGGCAACCGCTGAGAGTGACGATGAACGACAGCTACTGACACTACAGAGTGATTACCTTTTACCGGTTCCTCCGGCGTGTGTGTGTATGTGTTTTGTTTGCCAGTGTGGTCGTGTTGGTAGGAGTAGGTGTCGGTTTCTTAATTTCCATAGCACTGAACTTCTAATTATTGAAGAGAGGATTACTTTTCTCCATTGATTTTTTTTTGCTTGTTTGTTCTGTTTTACTTTCATTTAACTTCTCAATAACTTCAAAATGGACTTACAATTAAATGCAACAATTTACACGGGTTTCTTCTGTCGTTTTCTGATTTTCTTGAGTGTTGTTTGTTTGTTTTTTTTCTTTGTAAACGTTCCGTACTGCTGTTGTACTTTCCACACATTCCCATTTCGCAACATTTCGTCCTTGTTTTGCTTTTATTTTGTGTGAGTGTGTATGTCATCTCTTTGTACGTGCTGTGCCGTGTGTTTGCGGGGAGGCGTGTGGCTGTTTGCTGTTTAGTGTATTTTTTATTCCTGTTTTGTTTTTGCTTCACGAATTCATTTGGTGTATGGATCAAATTTATATTATTTGTGTTTTCTTTTCTTCTTTTTATAACACGTCCTTCATATGACAAGAACTTTAATAGAATCAAGCGCATATGCTCTGCTATTTGTTCATTTTTATTCGATTGTTTCGATCAAGTATCAACATCAAGAGTTCAAAGAAAAATCAACTGCTTACCTTATGAAAGAAGAAAGTGATCAGGTTTCTTTTTTTTTTCTTAGCTAGGCGAAAGATTGTTTGGAACTAAGGTTTGTAATTCACCAATTTGTTTGGCTTGGATTGCAGCATATTGTTAATCGATTCGCATTTCTGTTTGTCACTTCCTTGCTTGTTGTTTCCCTCTTTTTCATCGCTCGATTTAAATCGGTTTTCTCGTTTCCTTTTTCCACATTTGTTTCCCAATCGGTTGGTGTTAAACCATGTGTTATTACTGGCCTGTATTTTTTTCTGATTACTAGCACTATAATGCACGACGCGTGTAGCAGAATTTAGCGGTTAAATTTTGCATTGTTGGAGGTAATACATTCCTCCCTTTCACATGCACTACATTGTACAGCAGAACCAAGCCGTTAATTGATAGGAAAACCCAAGAAAGGTTAGCAGTAAGTAATGGGAGTGAACGGAATCTTTCCTTAAGTGGAACGCCTCGCTTACGACATATACGAACACACACACACACAATGCACATGATGATCTGTTTCGCCCTAGGGTATGCTATCGTGAATGCGTGCTGTACCTGCAGAGCATCAATCCAATGCCTAGGCAGCGATAGTTTGCACCATGCGGTATGTTCTAGCGAACCATTGCGGGGGTGTTCTGCCTTTAACCATTCTTAACCTTTAATTATTTGTTCTGACGACCTGGTCCTATTTGATGAGTTTTCACCTCTTTTCAAATAGTTTACTGGTATTTGCTTTCCGTTTTATTCGATCACCAACAATAACCAAATCGCGTCCTGCTGTTATATTATTCTTCCACTTCAATACTGTTTGTAGCACTCTCTTCGACTCTTTTAATTGATACAAGAGAAATTGAGGAAAAATGTATACTGTACAACAGAGTGCCCTAAATGCGTCCTCCTCCATGGTGGTGCAATGTCTTTCCTTCGCTTTCAACTAGCACAAATCGGAAGATGTATAATTTAAGTTACTTCTTTCCCTCTCCGTTTTCCTTCCTCTCTGTTCGGATCTGCTTGTGCTGCTCGTGCAAGCTCTCTGCTGATGCATTAGCTTAGCATGCGTTTATGAGGTCGGCCAGGATTATCTTGCAAATTCACTCCTGCTGCCGTTCTCGTCGGTTCTTCTGTATCCTTGGAGTGCGAAGTCAGTGTGAAATGAATTGAGTGTAAGTATTGTTGTTTCCTTGCCGAAGTGCCAAAGGACACTGCGGTCTGTGTGCCCTAAGTATGCGTTAACGACTTATTATCAACTCGTTCTTAATGATCTTGCTCTGTCGCGCTAACCCTCGGCTTATAAGGTGTTTGCACAGCTCAACTTTTCCACTTTTTTCCATTATTTATTCGCCTCCCACATCCTGTACGCGCCCTTGAAGATATATAGTTTGCTCTAAATAACTATTTAAGTGAATAGGCTATATTTTTGTGTGGTTTTTCTCGCGTTTTCGTTTTAGATACTATGTGTATAATATATATTATCTATATATATTTTATATTATACATATATGCCTATACATACATGTATAATATATTTTCTTACGGTAATAACTATCAACCAGCAAATCTTCATTTTGTTCGCATTATTTTTACCCCTTGCCACCACTTGTGAAATGTGTTTCCTTTGTTCTGCACTCATGTGTTGTGATCAAACGTGTGACGGTTGTTCGCAACAACCACACACCGGACTTCTCTTACAGAGATGCAACAGTGCATAATCATGCATGTGTTACTAAAAGATGTTTCGTTTACTTCCTATTTCATTTCTTCTCTTTTTTTAACACAACAGCTGCGTTTGCTTTACCAAACCATCTCCATCCAGCATGCTGTTTGCTTTATGATTTTCCCCGCTTACGGTCTCTATCCGTGCTGTTTGCCACCGTCCCAATGCTCGATTGTAATGAGCTTGCGCATGTTCATGACGCAATTTTCCGCCAGCTAATCCACACCTTTTTATTACATTATCATTTAACTAATTAGTTGCTTAGATGTTATCGATCCAGTTCCCCAGATTCCTTCAGTTTGCTAATGTACAACTGATTAGGGGGATTTGTTGTGTATGTCCTGTCTCTCTTACATGTTCATATTCTTTTGCTATCCACTTGGAATAGAGGTTTGTGAACAAAAAGTATCAACCGAGAGTGGGATTGTTCGAATTTTAGTAACATACGTGCCTCAAGGGGCTACCGAAGGATACGAGACGCTGAAAGGAAACCTTCATGCGTGTGCCATTAACTGCTTACGCGCTCTATTTCGTTTTTTATCTTTTCTTACGACGACCTACGCAGACGATCATGCCCCTTCGCATGCTAAACAATTGACGTAACAGTGTTATACAGTTTTCTTTTCCCCAGTGTGGCTAACTATTCTCCGAAGATATAAAATCCTCATCGTGTTCCAATACAGCAAGCTCTCCATGGCACACGCTCCGTTCGTTGAATGAGGAAAACGAATCACAACCAAGTAACAATAATCGATAAAAAATGAATAACTTTCAATTGGAATCTAACGTAAACCTGAATGAACTTCAGGCTGCTTTATCTATGATCGACAAGAAGATGCAAATACACACATTTGAGGAGAACAATTGAATAAATTGTTCGTGCCTGACAGCACTCATACTCTTGAATGAATCCCTGTTTTGGTGATCCATGTACGTACAATCATAGAATGGAATCTTTTGAATTTTTATGTTTCCTTTTGAAGCACCGTGCATGCTATAAATGATAATATCTGCGAAGTAATTCCTGGAAGAGTTCCATGAATAATCTTGGAAGCGCTAATATTCAAACATGAGTGCAGATAGCAAATCGGAAATTAGAGGAAAACGATGTTCCCGAATGATGTGCTAGCGATCTATCGAAAAAGAAGTTATATGAGAATAACAAATCTCGCTCTATCCATACATATTGGCAGCGTGCTAAACCACATCTTGGCAAGGTGCTAAGTGAAGACAGTCCGTGTGTGTATGTGTTTGTGTGTGTTTACTACCGCCCTTGTGTGTATATTGTTGTTGTGTCGATTTATCACCTACTCTAAAATAGACTAGTTTTTACTTTTGTAATATCCCCCCGTTGCCCCCTGTCACTTATTTTTTGACTTTTTACGCTACTGTTCTTAAACATTTCTACTCCACAGCTCCATCGAGACGAATAGAGCGCGCGAGAGAGTGTGTTTGCGTGTGGGGTTTTTTTTTTCTATAAGTTTTAAGAGACGTTTGTTTCGATTTAATTATTATCACACATTTTCTTGAACAATATACTTTATGACGCTGAATTATGTTTGTGTTTGCTTTGCAATAGTTGGTTGGGTTGTGTTTGTGTTTTTGCAAGTGTTACGCCTATCTGGTTTAATGTAGTTGCAGTATTTAGAGGAGCTTTTTCCCGTTTCAAAGTCCAAGCATAATGCGACGGCTTGCTTTTTTTCTTCTTCTGTATACCAGAGAGCAGAGCAGATCGATACACAGCTGAATCCTTCCGCGATCGGTTCGCATTATTTGGCTTGCTTGCGATTGCGCTTTGCCAGAGTATATACAACTTTAGGAAAAAGAAAAAAAAACGGTAGCACCTCAGGAGCCTAAGGTATAAAAAGTAGAAAGTAACATCAACGCACCTGCTGTTAAAACAATCCCTTACCGTGAGCCGGCTGAGTTGTTGCGAATTCTCAACTATATTCAAGATTACAGTCACACCGGTAAGCTTAGTATTGCCTGTCCCATTTGCTTCCATCCAGCAAAACATTCGTCTCAATGATATCTTGCACAAGAATGATTTAAGTATTCGGCGCGCTTGGCTTTCAGATTAATTTAAGTTGTGTTATCGCGAACGAAATAGTCATCCTTTATGAGGTATGGGTAGTGTGTTGAACGAAGCACGTCGTAGAAGGATGATGTTATACCATCTCCAAGCCATTCCAAAAGTCAAGGAGTTGTGCTTACGATTATTCGCACACTACGTGCTTCGGCATTCATCGATGTCTGATATTGTTCGAGCGACATGGTTCTAGAGGTTGCTGATGGAGATGGTGTTTCTATTCTGGTCTGTACGGTGGGACGACCGTACCTTTAAGGTTCCGTTGAGTGCATTCCTCTAAACATTTCTCACTGTCACAAGTGCTTGGTGGTAATGGAGTAGTATGCGCGGCATCTGTATAAATTAGAAGAAACAAAAAATTAGAAGATACAAAATACGGCCGTGCAAAATTTTTGCTATTGAAGTTTTGTGTGTGAGAAAGATGTTTGGTAATCATTGTGTCTGTTTGTGAACTGTCGTGAATGTGTGATGCAATTTGTTTGCTTTAAAACATAAAAACATACTCACTTTAAAGCATATGGAAGGCTAAAATAAACAACTTATGTCCACCTAGTTGTAAATGGAATCTATAGTGTACCGCCATCGATCACATTCAGCGGCTCAAAAGTTAAAATTCATGACACATGATGGAATAATTCCTAATCATACAATTACTTTCAAAACTGTCTTGGAAATCACATGTCGGTGGGCGCCATACTATGATTTACTCTATGAAATTCGTGATACCATTTTACTAGCAAGCTTGGACGCTTCAAAGAGATGTGGATCCACGACCACTTAATTAACCGAGATATTTGCAGACCGTTGGCGCCTCTTACAGAATTAAGATTTAACCAACAATTGATACCTAGACTCCTAATACTCGTAGGATATATTAACACAGACAGCCTTTAATCCTTAATCTTCATAGCGTTGTAGAAGCTGGAATAAAACAAAAATCAAGCATGCCTGGCTTGCTGCACAGGATCCACATCATATTTAAGACATTTTTGGTGAATAGTAGGGACGGGCATACAACACTACAGCACAACCGACTGCATGCGATCCGTCTGCTCCTGCCCTGAAGGGTAGGGTGCACTTATGCTAGGGTTTGCTTTACTCCCTGCCTCCTCCCTGTACGCACGGCTCGTTCCCTGGCAGCTTCATCGATGGCAGCTGAGCTCGCCTTAGAAACCGACGTAGCCGGCTACGGTTGATGCAACCACAATCAGTAAAATGCTGACACATACCAGAATTATGATCTTCTTCTGCACGGTTCGAAGCAGAAAACGGTGGCAGATATTGGAGGAAGACGGGCACACGCGTTCCACGCGGCCATGTCGGTCGGCAAAGTAAAAGAAATGACGGAAGACAAAAGAAGAGAGAATAGAAACCAGATACCAAATACGGTTAACCTCCTACAATCGCAGATATGATATGGTTTGGAACAAAAAAATTCAAAGCGTTGCTTTAAAAAAACAAAACATACACTGGACTGAGTTACGTTTAAATTATACTTTCACTACAAAATAAAAGCGAAACCCCGAATAAAATATTGCCAATGCTTTTCTACTCAACATTTGCGAAAAGACTACATCGATCTACCTGGAAAAACAAACTAAAGTGGTACACATTACGTTTGCAACGTACGCCCCTCACTGTGTATTCTGTTGAACGTATGTTGTTTTATTGATATTTGATTAGAACAGCAACTTGCTTAGTTACATTACGAACAACTTTTGGCTTCGAGCCTTTAGCTTCAATTGCTGACAGACGAATTGGTGATGTAACACACGCTTTATACAATTTCACGAAGAGTAATTAAATCAAATACGACCAACTACAGCTATGAGTGTGTGGCACACGTGCACGCACCTAATCCTTTGCTTGATTTTCGGGAAAAGCCAGCATTTCTAACCAAAGCAATCTTCTATTTGCCCAAAATGATAACCCTTTAACAGTTTTAATCTGTCCGTGATGTGGCTTACACAACTCATGAACACAAGGTTTGCTAACTGTACAATATTTGACAAAAAAAAACTAAAGGTGGCTTGAAAGCCGTAGTAGGGCCAAAGAAGTTGATTTTAAGTTTAACAATATGTAAGTAACGATAAAAATGTGATTATACACGGTGGTTTCACGATCGAGTACCGTCATCTTACCGTACCGGCAAACAGGATACAACAACGAAATATGAAACCTTTCTATAAAAAGAAGCCCTCGTTATAGCCACATCCATTATATCCGAAAAGGAAACTACATTTCAACTAGCATTCTCGATTGTTCGAACCTATGAGCTAACGCCTATCGCAACTTTTACTGGATAGGCAATTGGCAAGGTTCGAAATACGCTACGTATTTTGCACATACAAATGAAAGTTTGAAAAAAAATCCATCTAGTGCCGCATGTGCTCGTCTGTCGACGATCGACGATCATCTTATCAAACTGTTTAAGACGGCGAGTAAAACGTGTCTGGGTGGAAGGAAAGTGTGTGTTGTTCGCTATGAGGTGTGTGATGGAATTCAGTATGACGGACAGTGTTCGAGTATGGCAATAAACATTCAGTAACGGTGACATTCATATATACCTGTTGCAATTTACATGCTAATCAAGCAAAAGGGGACAGACACTTTGGTGGGTAAGTATGAGAATAACATTCTGTTCTGTTAAGTCTGCATCCTATGGCTCGATTTCTATTACAGCTCCCTGCCGAAGGATCTTCCGTCTCTAGTGTCTGGTTCTGTGGCATTAGGCTCTCTGACAGGTGTTTTTGTGCTGTTTATTGGCATCTTAACAACTTGGTTACACTCTGCTATTTGAAGTTTTGATTGCAGGACTTTTTTGATTGCTTTCTTGGTTCATATGCTTCGTGTGTAAGCAAATGAGTTTCATTCATAGTTTCATTTTCGGACGTACACATCCGTCCACCCGTCTTTTCCCGGCCACTACTTGCATCTACTTCTCTACTTTTCACTCAGTGACGTTATGTTCAGTGTGATAGGTTGGTTAAGTTGGTAGGTTCTATTGATGGTGCTTCGGTGTATCTTCCAGTTTAGTGTTCCCCTAACATCGTAGACACGGGAAGGTTTGATGATTGGTACGCGTGATCGTGTGGATGTAGAGGATGATGATGGTGAGAGTATTTGATAGAAATCGTGTCTCAGTTGAAGTAGAATTTGGCAATGATGTTCATGTAGTGATCGCTCTGCTCTGGTATCGCTGATCGCACGCAACGCAACCCCCCGCGTTCACTTTGAATTTCTGCCGCGACAGTATTGTTCTCACGGAAGAATGCTCTTTGTTATATGGAGGTTTGAGAACTTGCATAACATTTTTCATCCCCAACACCTTCCACGCAGCAAGCGCCGTCTACAAGCGGGCCACACCAAACTTCCCGGGAGACTTTTGTAGTATTCCATGACATTGCACGCGCGAGTCGTCGGAAATTGAACCAGCAATCGGCAATAGCAGGTACACATGCTGCTCAGTTTTTATTCGTTATTGCCACGAGTCGATCGGCGGGAGGTGGTAGGGTGAGGGAAACAAATATACACCTCTGTCGATTTAAGTTGAGAAATTATACTTCTTTTTAAATGCTCTCCTTGCTACGTTTAGGGACTTTGCGAATCCCTTTTTCGTCTTTATCTGGCTGAGAATGACTGTCCGCCGTCTTCATATTTGCAAACTCGCTCCAACAAAGCAAGGGTAGTTTTTCTGCTTTCTTCGTTATCTGATGTGAGATTCCTTTAGCACTCTGAATGCTTGTCCGCGCTGATGCTTTGCGTTTTTGTCGATTTGTTGGTTTTATTTTTAGTAACGAACATCCCGGGTGCGTTGTCTCGCCGTTATCAATGCGATTCCGCCGTTCCCTCAGGAGCGCGCGCTTTACATGAAGTAGCTACTGACGTAGGATGCTACGATCAGGCCGAGCACGGTCAAACAGATCAGGATCATAATCTTCTTCTGCAGGGTTGTAAGTGCAACATATCAGCAACAGCATTGCAGGTGTTCAAAGTGTGTATTTTTGTGAGTTGTTATATGATGAAAGGTGAAAGGAGAGAGAGATAGTTTTAGTTTCATTATTATATTGTACCATGGTCAGGGACACGTGGGAGTCACACTGACCAGTAGTAGCAGTCACAACTTAAAAATGTTTCTCAAAAATATACACACACAAGAAAGAAAAATGGTAAAAAAAAATAATGGGGGATATTCTTCAATAGCAGGTTAACGGAGAACCTTTGCCACAGCCAAAGATTAAGGACTGCAAGATATGACAACGTAATAAAGTTAGCACATTTGAATACATATTTCATAAAACAAAACATGCAAAACAAATTTTCCAAATACAAATTCCATTTAAAATGCAACAAATCAACATATTATATTATTGAAATACAAAACCAAATGTTTTTAATATACTATTGGAAAAAGTTACAGAATATCAATGAACAACAAACAAGATATCCTGAAACTAAGGAATCGATGAGAGTAATAATCGTTTATTTTAAAGCTGGCATGCATGTTAAAATGCAAGTAATGAAACTTTGAGATCACTGAAACCATCAATATAGAAAAGTAAGTTGTAGTAGAATAGCCAAAGTATGATATGAATCTCTACAATGTCTTACGGTTCGCCGGTAGACATTTTTAGTGAAGCGTTATTGTAGAGCTGTGATGTAGCCTTTTTGTGAGAGTCCTTCTAATATTTCGCCGTCAAATGGCATTTATAATAGAAACTATCATACTACAGGCAAGCATCGTGTTGACTATTGTTAACACACATTCATGTAAGGGGTGAAGATACAAAATTTTCAAAAATCAATTTAACGAAACAATTTTGCATAAGACTAAATGTGATAGAAAGGTCAAAACGTCGTCAAGAAACGCACATCTCAAGACATCATGCACACCTACATTCGCTCCATTCACTCGTCCGAATTGAACAACCATACAACGTTCCTGTGCCTCATATTCACAACACCTGCAAATGGTTTAGCTTATCAAACAAATGTTTAACCATGTTCATCAAAGCGAAACTCCTCCCACTGCTCAGGATCAAACTCACGCATCACGCATTAGCCCGTTTGCCCCAAATCAACCATACTCCGATGTGGTTAGAAAAATAAACGTTCAAAAGAGAAAATCCATCATTAGGTTTAATAACTTTACTGAAACAACAAAAGATCAAACCTTAGAATATTTATCAGTTTAAAAAAGACATCTAATCTTATATTGTTCAGCAATTATCACTTCATTAGCGCATTTGCAGCCAAAAAGTTCTGCTTCAATCAATAACTGCAATGTACGAGCTATTTAAAAACGTGCTGGTCTCCGCTTACAGTACTCATCTATCGTGGACTTGATTTCTTCTTTGTTGGTTTGATTTACGTCATCTATGTCCACTTTCGCGATGTTCATGTAATTTTAGGACTGTATGGTTTTCTTCAGAATAATACAATTACCTGTGTGATTCTTTGTTAGAAGCATAAATGCCAAACACTGCTCTGTAACTGTCCTAAAACCTGTTGTTTAATCCCTCTTCTCTGGCCCTGGCATACTATATCAAGGAAGCACTAGGAGGATGATAACATAGTGGAGCTACGTTTTGGTTTTAATGAGTAAGAACATAACATTTTAGTTTACAATAACATAAAGTCAACCTCATAGGATCAGCTTGTGGTTCCATTTTTAATGCTAGGACCATTTCGGCCTTGATTACCGCACCGAGGTTTTCTGATATACACTATTGGGCGCATTATTTGGCGCAGTGTGACATTTCTATCGAACCCTTCTCATTGCCTTGGAGGGTAAAACATGCAAAAACCCCGTTTGGTTAAATTGACGTACATTCTGCTTACCCGGTTTTTTTGACATCCTCTCCTTTCCTATCTTCCTGAATAATCATATACGCTTAAGTATATTAGAGTAGGATAATAATAATTACTATGATGAGCGTAACTAATAGGCAAACTGCTATCATGACTTTTTTCTGCAAAAACAAAAAGAAACGAAGAGGAAATAAATAAAATTGCATTACACTGGGCCGCGGTCAGTATGCGAAAAGTTTTCAGGTTTGTTTTACAGAGCAAAAACTGAAAAATATTATAATTTATATAATTCAAATGCTACTGCTCATTGTTGTACTGTGGCAGATACGTTTAAGATAGATTAATTTATTAGTCCGGAATTAATAACGTTAGTTTTGCCATTCTGGATTACGCTTACATGTTAAACGTTCAATATTCACAAACCGCACAACGTTAGTCTCCGACAATCTTTCCAAATTTCTAAATAAAAAAAAACAATTAAACCCGCGTACAAC
The DNA here is from genome assembly GCA_914969975.1 of Anopheles atroparvus. NCBI lineage: Eukaryota > Metazoa > Arthropoda > Insecta > Diptera > Culicidae > Anopheles > Anopheles atroparvus. The sequence goes on along the minus strand of CAJZCY010000002.1, from coordinate 44,822,698 downwards.
TTCCTTCTTTTAGATAACATTTTAGCACAAATGCGACCGCAAAAGACATACGTTGAAGATGAATCACAACACTCCTAGCACACTGAATGAAACCTACCACTTGATGGAGGCTGGCACAGCACTCCATTTCCCGCCTTTCGCTCTGTCGGGTGGATTGTGAACACAGTCTCTACAAGGTATGACGCGCTGGTTTGTGCCCCTTCTACGTAAGGTAGATTGCCAGGAACACTACTAATATGACGATCGTTACCAGAACGCAAATGGCGATCAGGATTTTTTTCTGCAAAACAACGAGGATATCGAAAACATAAATAAACCGGAACAGCCTTACATTGGCTTTCTTACACTCGACTTCTAACGAGGTAGGACAAACAGAACAAGAACTAAGCCACGCACAGGTATTTCACAGCACAGTGGAAACAACAGTATTTCCACTAAGATGTGAGAATCTCTGTACTGTATATTCGTTGACCATTTTACTGTACAAACATGGTTTTTGACGTACATAGCATGAACATGAACATCCATTATTTTCCCCAAACCTAGACAGAGAACATCAAACCCATTGTAAGCAACCCTTTCCAGTCTGTACAAAGATGATAAGAGTCCTTACACTCAAAACATGACGATTGAAACGTGACAAGAAGATTTACAAATTCACGAAGTAAAACCACGTGATCCATAAAATGCCCTGAGCGCAGAAATTTCTATCAACCTATTACCAACCAATACAGTTCATTGCGAGGGAGCTGGTGTAAGGGAAAAGCAATACACATTTTCAACCACCACCCACGACTAATACTTTTGCAGACAAAATTGTGCGTGGTTTTTTTTCCTGGAACTTTTTATCATATTCTCTCATCCATCTCAAGTAGACACGGTCGTCAATCCAGAGAAGCGTGATCCTATCGTTCAATCATTTATGCATACGTCCCATCAAACTAAAAACAAACCACGGGCGGAAGTTACCAAGTATCAATCAGCCAACGTTGCTATCCGTTGAAAGACTTGTCGGGAGATAAACAGGAACAATGCTCCTTGTATTAGATCGTAGCTAGTTAAAATTAGAGTTAGAATTATTGATCCAGTTAGTACTGAACACAGTTGATTAGTAACATTCCCACTTCAAGAGACCACCGACCAGAAGAGAAGAGATTGTAGGGATTAGCAGATAGTTGCTGTGATAGTGCGCGCCACAGTGCCTGCTAACGTACCTTCCTGGCTTTGGCCATATACTTGACGGCTTGAACCAGATCTTGTTGGCCCGTTGTAACGTAGTCCCGACTGCTCTCCACATGGTACTCAATTCGGTCCACCATTTCGCCCTATCGTCCGGCGTACGCGTGGTCGTAGTTCGCGTTCCCCCCGGCCCGTCCAGCAGATCCGAGGTCGACCGGGACAGAAATCCCGCACGGGCAATTGGCGCAAGAAACGATGACGGGACCATCACGTGTAGCGGATGCGTGGAAGCACGTGGCACCCCATCGACGCAAGCCGTTTCCGGTTCGCGGCGACGTTCCATCATCGCCAGTAGGTCGGAGGAGGATTTCGATTTGGTGCGATTCAGGTTTTTCGCGGGAGTGATGTGGTGGTGTTTGGGACGGAATTTGGGGTGGGATTTGTTCAAGGCCGTATTGGGGGTGTGAGTTAGCCGATCACCAGGGAACGATAAAACCTCGGCAGAAGCATTGAGAGAGAATGCAGTGCGGGCAGAAGAGGAAGAAACAGCCGAATGGGAAACGGAAGTCGTAGAATCGTTGTCGATGCCGCCATTTTGCCGCGGAGAAGACATTCTCGGCCAAACCCGTAGAAGGGGAAGAGAATAGAGTTATTGTAGCGAGCAGTGCCATGTCACGTTATGGAGATAATGTTCGACCCGCGAAGAGAATCACCATTTACCGGAGGATCCAAAGATTAGTAGACAATAGTGGGGAGTAAATGTATTAGAGTTAATTCGCAATCGCCGTAATTGTTACGGCATTACAACCAGCATTCGAAGGGTAAACAATTTCGGTGTTAATTTAATTCGTCGGTTTTGGTCAATTCATACACAGTCTCGTTCATACATAATCCCACCATAACCACAAACCGGATCATGTTGGTGCCATGCATTCATTGTACCCAAAAAAGGAAGGAAGTTATAGAAACAATAAAAAACAGTCATGCATTTTCCAGGTACGTGCAAGCGATAAAACAAGCAATGTTAGCGGTTTTTATTTGTGTTAAATAAGCACATGCATATTAGGGCATTAGAATTTGCGGATTATTACATTAGTAATGTTAGCAATAAATTACGGAAACGGGAAGCATAAAGAAATGTGTACAGGTGTTGAAACCATTGTTATCGAAAGACATATTAAAATGAAGCGATTCCCCATCACAATTACACGTGTAAATTATAGAAAACAAAAGAAACATAATAACGGTAGGGTAAAACATGGAGCAATAAGGTAGGATGCGGCAGGAAATGTGTAGATGGAAGGAGGAAGGATATCAAACGATTTCGTTTCCAGGACGTACGATAAAACATACAGGGACGACGAAGACCCAGAGGGACGGAATAGTGGATAACAGAAAAAGAAAAAAAAAAGAAAAAAAACACACAAAATTAGTGATAATGTCGTAAGTTTTACTCACCCGGCGGGCTTTGCTTTGATATTTAAGCGCTTTCTTTGTGTCTTGTGTCGCTGTTTGGACATAATCCATTGCATGTTCGACGTGATATTCTATACGATCAATCATTTCACCCTGAGGGAAGAGGAGGAGGTAGTGGATTTTGATAGTTGATAGTTAACTCATAAACTGACTAGTTCGACGGTGCCGAATAGGTTACAAATCGTTCGTTTGGATTTTGCTTATGCTACACAAAAACATGGTGACTGGTGGGCCATTTAAGGTAAGTAGCAAATAGTGATTTGCATCATATTTTGTTTGTACAATACTAGCTTGCCACACGTGAAAAGTCTACTATAGAGTGTCGGTGTGTACATGTAGTGGAGACGATGGTTACGTACAGAAGGATTTTCCCGAAGGTACCATAGGTGTGAGTGCCGATTGGTTTCCGGGATTCTAACAAATTGTTTGTTTCGTTTTTACATGAGGAAGTCTTGTACACACAAAAACAAATACGCACACGTACTCAGAAGGCACGGGCGAAAGGATCAAGAAGAGGTAAGTGAAGAATGTTTTGTACGACATACATACAACACAATACTTCCATACACATACATAGAAATTACGGTATACAAAACGACATTTACACGGACAGGATGGAACCGAGAAGATCCATCGTGAAGAAGAGATACAAGTTCGATTTATTACGCTAGCATTAATACTTGGCATTAGAAGATAGATAAAAACGGAGGGGGATGTTGAACACAGAGCCAGAGAATCTGATTATTTAGGCAGAGAGAAACAAAAAGACACAGAAGATAGATAGAAGAACAAAACTTTCTTGTTTCGTACTCAACAATTTATCGACAAACAACCATCAATAAGCAGCTCGTTAGAGTAGAGCAAAAACTCCAAACAGTAAAAACTGAAATTGCAATCAATTTATCTCTTCTGAGAGCGGGGATATATTTCGATCAACGATCAACTAGCATGGCGCAACAGATCATCACTTCGTCAATCTGACTGCTTGTCAAGTGATAAGAGATAATGAGCTCAACTTGTCTACTGCAGGAACTATCAATCGATGAAACTCGGGCGTATTTTGGACGTTAGACGACGAGATAAACTAAGATATGCAGATTAATCTAGCAGCTCCTTAGCCTCCAAAGTAGCGCTTGAGGATCAACGCAAAGTCCTGTATGTGCTGAGCTGGCAGCCTTGTGCCAGTCAGAGAACGGTACCGAGACCGTTTGACGTGATGAATGAATCATTTTCGTTCAATCGATTGTCTAAAGCTGTATCGAACAACACCATGGAACCGGTTTAAAGTTGCACGGTGTTGGAACAGCAGACATAACAGTAACGTTGACGATTGGGAGTATTCTTGCAGGGTGTAAATACAAGCATTATGGAATATAAAGTTGGGAATGAAATTACCATAGAACAATCTAGAGCATTGAAACTGTTTAAAAAACTTCTAATGAATATGGAGGAAAAGTGACTGAACGAAAAAATAAATGAACACAACAAGCATTGCATATTCAAGAGGTGCTACATGTAGGAAAAATATTTGATTTGATGAAAAAATATATTGTTCAAATCTCGATGCAACTGGATCAAATTTTGATTTACACAAAAACCTTAACTTGCATGCATTTAGTCTACACACATGGAAAAGGGTGAAAATGACGTGGAAGAATGTAGGCGAGAACCGAAGCAATCGCACCGTGTTCAGCCAGAACAGTGTCCAAATGAAACTGCAGACTAACGAACGTTCGCTTTGACCACGAAGCTAGATGAGATGATTCATCGCAAACTGGGACGCAGTTTGATGGTCAGAAGCACAAGGATAGATCTGCCGGATAGACAACTTGAACGCTTAAGGAGATTTTGCTTTTGTAGCTATTGGGATGAAAATGAGTAATTACTCATGACAATATGTGTATACTAACAGATCGAGTGATAAGGTACTACTAAAACGCATTTGAATATTGCGGAAGATGTTTGTTACAGCTAAAACCGACATTGAAAGTCGTTGCCGTTGAGGTACATTTAAAGTATCGTTTAAAAAGAATCCCTTGTGCGTTTCCGAAGGCGCTTTTCCAAGAAAAGGCTTCTATTCTATGCAGTAAAAGCCATGCATTCATAGGAAGGATTAATTTTACCTGACTCTCGACCAACATCGCCATATCCATGAACATGTCATGCAGCTCCCTAATTGAATTTTCCAATTTTATAATATCCGCATGTCGTGCCTCGATATCGGCCAGCGTCTGCTTTGCCTGCTGGGTCTCCATTATAATCTAGGACCATGGGGGAGAAAAGGAAAGAAGAGAAACCATCGTTCTGTTAATACACGGGGGAGAGTACGCTCTTTCCACTGGCAGACTACAGACGTCGATCGACTCTGTGGTTCTGCTCGTGACAGTGTAGTTAGTTTACCCCCTGCGTGAAGACGGCCGAGTTTCCTTGCTCCAACATTTCCTCTAGCTCTTCGTTTGTCGTTGCTCTACCCGCTGTAATGAGACGAGTTGGTGGGGGAAATAAAACGAGACAAATTGTTAAGAATTGCGCATCCAGGACTGATTTCACGGGTCTTTCTCATGTGTGTTCAATGAGCACGAGCACGTTTCTTTTGTTTCAGTTTTGCAGTTCACGTACTAATTTCCAGTTGTCGTTGTATTCTTCCTTTGCACCGCTCTCGATAGTCAGTCTGGGTCCGGTTGTACTCTGTCATGACCTCGACGAACTTGCGCGACAGGGCTGAATGCTGCGTTTTTCGTATCCTCAGATCAGCGTTCGACTTGCTCTGCTGCTCCTCCTGCTCGATGTTTTGTTCGATTCCCTGAAGACGAGAAAGAAGTTTGTTTGTTATCAATGTTAAAGGCACAAGATCCGATGAAAGCGCAATCCTTCCGTACCTTGAGCTTCCCTCTAACTCTGTTGGCAGTTTTTTTAATGTCGGCCATGAGGTCTTCGAGTTCTTGTTTGGTTTCTACGGTGAGAGAAAGCAGGGAAGGGAAATGGTGAACTCAATTCACAGCGCTCGGCTGACTTTCCCCCATCGCCCGCGGACTTACTTTCATCTGACTGTGGAGCCGAAAGGATGGCACTGTGTTTTTTCTTCACCTCCTCGACGTTCGCCTGAATTTTGTCGATCATCATCCGTATCTCCTCCACCTCCTTGAAGAAATCCTCCATGAAGCTGCCCTCCACCGGCACCGCCACATCCTCTGGCATATCCTCATCGTCGCTTTGTGCCTGTTTGTTTGCAAAGTGCAAGTAGGGGAAACGAATGAATAGTTGTACGGTGAGACAAAGGTACAGCTACGGTAAACTGCACTTGGATATATTCAAACTCATACGGAAAAAAGGTTAACGCCGAATACTACACAAAAAACAGAAGAAGAAATAGGAAACAGTAGGAAAACGAGAGAATATAAAAATAGTAAGTTTACTTAAGTGCTCCACAAACGTTTGCTGCTTAACGAGTTGATAGTTTCAGGCAAGGTTGCTGTATTGGTTTAGAATAAGCAAAACAGCAGAACAAAAAATGCAAGGTGCATATTTCATCAACCGAAAGACTTTTCAAAATTTGACCTCCAAGAATATCGCGATGCCCTGAAGCGACCGAGTAAAAAGACGAGTCTGTTCTTTGATTCTGCAGCGACAACAAAGCGGAATTCCCAGTTCGATAGTCGGTACACGATTGGGATTAGTCGTTAATCTGGCCGATCGATAAGCTTGCTTCCTCTCTTGCTTCCGAGCATTTTCTGCGTCATTTAATCATCATTAACGAGACCACCAAAGGAAAAAAATGGCTTGATGCAAGCAAAAATGTTTGTCTACGATCCCAATGTGTTACGTGTGCTGTCACGTGATACTATAAACATTCGCTTTCCTTAATTCTTCGTCGTTTATCTTCCGTCGATTATAAATTCTTTTTTTCTTTCCTGTAAGGCATTCATTCCTTAGTTGCATGATGCACTTGAACGTTTCCACAATTCTACACATTCCGAACATACCTCATTCTCGGGATATGATCTGCAACTTTGAACCGAGAAAAAAATCAAAATATGCATCAACAAAGCATCCACTTGTGTGTTTGGCTTTGGCAACATTTCTTCTTTTCCCACAACCCACAACAGCTCTGTTGGTTTGTGCAAGTTCTGCAAATATTTACGTTCTGTATTCGAAACCACTTATCTTTCCTTCTTTCACTCCCTCTCTTTAGCAACTGCCTGTATCCCTGTCTTTTCTCCGTAGCTCATTTTTCCGTAACTGAAGCTGCCATGCGCGCAGAATGTGAGTGTGGGAGTGGGAAAGGGTAAGGTTCTGTTGCTTCACAAAACACAAGAGGAAAAAATCACACCATAGCCAACCATCCGGCGGTTAGATCAAACTCCCTAAAAGGGGAAAAGGTCAGATCAGACTCCAGCAACATCTATACGAGCTACCAGGCGTCTCCATTACGTTGCTTCCCAAAGGATCAAAGGATACTCTCACGTAAAGCGACAAAGTTCAAACAGGTTAAACGCGCACTGACATTCCAAACTCGAAAGCCTAGCGCTTGCATCTTCTGTTCTACAAATCATCAGATTGCTCGGGCTAAAAAAAAGCGCATCGATAAACCAGCAAGCCGTTCATCATTGATCATCGGAAATAATGGTATTTTTTTCTAACTCCAAACACACAGAGACACACATTGTTTGCGTGCTCTAATTGTGCGCTGTGCTGCTGCTGTGCCTCACGTGCTGCGAACTCCTTCCAGTGCAGTCTACAATAAGCTCATTTGACATTCATTTTCGCCGAGCTCGCAAATGGATCTCAGATGATGATATTTGATGTGATTTGCGTGATAGTTATGTAAATATAAAACGTGCCCGGTGTTCAGGGACGGTTTATGGACCTGTAAAGAATTGTATTATAGTATGAAATCCGTTTCTGTCTTCTGTCTTCCCGTCAAGAGGAAAAGCGATAGCCATTAGAATGAATGGGAAAAGTCTTCGGCATATCGCCATGTTGACGCATTTTCTACTTGATGTTGCTGTTAATCCCCGTACCCTATATGCTGTGCACCGTGAAGACAATGCACCACATATTAAATTTGTCGCAAAGGGGGTTAGTTCAGCCAGCACAGATAGTGGCATAAGAAGAAGATTGCTTTGCCTTGTTGCCGCACCCGTTCCCTACATTTATCGTCACTGCAGCAAAAGTTGCAAGCGCGATAGTGCACTTTGTATGGAAACCTGACATTAAACTGCACATACACAATCGACGAAGAAGCCACCAATAAACAGACACATCATTCCCGGCACATTTTCGCCACAGCGATGTGGATACAAAATTGCTGACATCTTGCATGTTTTAGCGCATCGAATCAAATATTAATACCATCCTGATTGCGGATGTATTCAGCGGGGCTATAAACAAGGAAGAAGAAAAAATACTCTTTTCCCGTGCTCTAAAGACTGCGCACGTCATGCATACAGCTGAGAGATAAGAACAAAGTAACGATAAATACTTCCTTTTTCATTTTCAACACAGCATATGCAACGCGAACAACCCAGGGGTTGTTTGCGGTGTATGCTTATGTGTGTGAATCCCGCTAGGCGAGATAGGAATGTGTTTCCCAGTTCTTCGCAAAAATTGCTCGCAAACCCTAACAGAACAAAACAAAGAATCAATACATGAAGCGAGCTAATTTTGTGCTCGGGGTTCACGGCGAAGGCAAACAACCGTTCAACTGCTTTCGGTGATTTTTTTAAGCATTTAATTTCGTATTCAATTACTTACAAACTGCGAGCCTAGCATTAAGATGCAACTCTTTTAGCCATTGATAATGGCTACACCCATTGGTATATAGACGTTATTTTACTCTGTCCTCCTTCTCTTCTCGCAGATAACCTCATTTTATTTGATAGGCATCTAATAATAGCATGCTACGTGTACGCCAGGCTTATGGCGAGAAAATCGAGAGCTTGTAGTGCGGCGTTCTACTACCCCTCTCTCATTCGCACCGGCAGGTTTTTGCTTGCATTTTCATTCCTTTCCGTGCCTCCGAACGCGAACGAACGTGTCTCCCTTTTGCAAATCGACGCCTGGAGATCACCCTTCTGACGTCAGACGCTTGGACAGGAATCTTTCAGAACCCCCGTCTGCAAGGAGGACGTAAGAGGACATAAGAGGTCAAAGGATTTTCTTCCTTTATGGCGAATGGATCGATTTTTCCAACCGTTTCCCTTCTACGGCAGTGGCGTGTCCTGCTGCTGTTCTTAAACTTCCACCGCAAAGGGTGTGTTCTTGCTGTTTTTTTTAAAGAACTTCAACCACCACAAAACCTAAAAGCAAAAGCGTTCGCTCGAAAACAACACCCATGAATCACGAACGCCGCTCACCAAAAAACGGATCGCTTTATTGATTCTCTGTCATTAAAAGGTCTGTCAATCGTCTACCAAAAAAGCCAGCCTCCTGGTCTTTGGCGCCGTTCCAAGTGATAATTAATTTGTCAAATCAATATCATACGGCCTGTTCATCTTTATTCGTTCCTTCTTATTATAGTAGCGTCCGCTCCGCATTGGCTTGGAGAAAGTACCTGTTTGATCAACTGCCAAACGATGTGCAACAGCCATCGTGCATGCTGCATAGATCAAGCATATTATTTTGGGTTCTGCTTATCTATTCTTTTTTTACATTTAAAATAAAAAAAAGGGATACCCATTATTCCAAACAATTTTTTCTTGGCGTGTGTGTTTCAAGGTTCAATGTTTTGGCATCTCAACAGGATTCGATCAATGTTCCGATTAGATTTTTCACATTTTTATCAGTTTCACTAGTTTGTTACATTTGCATTTTTACTTTTTTACATTTGCATAGATAATTCAACAGAAAGCCAACTTCAAATGTGGCATAAATTCAACTGACGAGAAGGGTTTACATTGGCTTGCACCATAATACAGACCACCAGTCTTCAGGGCGTAGGCTCGAGATCTCGCGTGGAGATACGATAAGCAGACTTATCGGATTCTACGGCAATTATCTCCTAAAAGTGATATAACGTGTCATACAGGACGCTTATAGCTCTGCCAAGACTGCGGCAACAGACGATGCCGGTGGATATGTACATCAAATGCATACGAGAGCGAGAAAGAGCGTGCGTGAGAACGATTAAATATGATGGAAGCATGTTGTTCCTTAAAAGCTCGTCCCTCCTCTTCACAAATTAACCTGCACACTACTCCCCCTCTCCTATCGGTGGACCATTTGCGCTCCGATGGAAGCGGCGGCCTACACCAACGCAGAAGAACGTGGCGACGGCAACTCCTCTCGGCACACGGCCCGCAGGACGAACGCTTCTCTTCCCGCAACCAGCGGACGACACAAGAGACCTGCACCAACACACGGCCACAAACCCCCAGCGGAAACCTCCTGTTCTGCATCTTCTCTCCACTGCGAGGATTTCTTCGGATTCAGAACGATGACGGTGCGAGACGGCACTGCGCATGATCGTCGGTGCGATGAGTGTTGCAGACGAAATTTTCCCATTTTCCTGCTCCTTTTTTCCCTCCTGTCTTCCTCTTTTTCCTTCTCTCCGGCATACTGTCTCATACAAGCGCACGCAACGACTGGCTCCCATGTAGCCCTTTTCCGCAACGCATTGCGCCAATCGGCCAAGGACAAAGATGACCAAAGGGACCAAAGGAGCAAACGCTTGATGGTGATCGCAGCATCAATAAAAAGATCAAGAAGTATTGTTTGCATCGAAAGACAGCAGTGGCAGAATATGGACATTTATTTAAAACCGATTTCCACATATTTCCACTCCTGCCTGCCAATTGACGACCGACGGAAAAAACATCGCCACAATGGTGGGAAAAAATATCATGCCGCCCACAAATTGATCGCGGCGAAAGCAAACTGCACGAACTTGAACTTTGTTCGCCCTTGACCGCCACCCGAGACCCAGACAGGTTGGCTGGCTGACTGGCTGACTGGCGAGGGCGCAATATTGGCAGTGCGTTACCACCAACGCCAATCGAAGAAGGAAGAGGTTGTTGCCGCGTGCTGCGGCGTCGTGTGCGATTGAACTTAAAATATACATAAATACACGGTAAAATGACCTTCTACCGCGCGGAACGACAAAACACCTCTTGGCCAAGGCTAAGAGGTCACAACGAAAACGAAATAAAACGAAATCTAAAAACGCACACAATACGGGGGGAAGGGGGTTTGGAAAAGTGCGAACGCCACACACCGACCCACCAAGGGCATTGGAAAGGTCGCTCGCGGTTGTTGTGCACGAGCTTCGGCAAGCTCCGGTGTGGGAGGAGGTGTTAATGAGAAGCAAGAAGGTGTTCGCAAGCACACTGACATACGAGATACTAGACGGCTTGAATCTTCCAGAGGCAGCAGCCAGAGTTTTTGGACGAAAATGTTGCTGGAATTGAAGGTTGAAGCAATAAATTGCATCGTCTGCAAAACCACTAGCCCCATAGAAGAGTCACATTGCTTTGTTTCCTATCTTTCCGATGACTTCGGACAAACGTTGGCGTTAGTAATTTGCGAAGAGCATTCATCCGAGAAAACCCATTGCTGCAAAGACTTTAACGCCGAAAATTGGAGAAAAATGGAATTCCCTATCTCAGTCGTTGGCAGGGTGTTCGGTAATATCTCGGGTCACGGTTGTCGTCGTTTTTCGTAGCCTTGTGCAGTGCTTATTTTCTTAAAACAATACGCGCCGAGAGCGCAGTTCGCGTGATTATCAGCCGATGGTGCGATATGGCATGCATGGCTCTGTGACGCCAATGGCGTTCGTTTCCCTTTCATTTTTTTTTTGTTGCTTTATGTAACATGTGTGTATGTATCTAACCTTCACCACCACGAGCACACGCTGGCAGCTTTGCCCTTATCGTGTAGCTAGGGAAAGCTATCTTCTACCATGCACGCAGTGACACCGTTCTTCATAACCCGGGCTGTGGTGTTGTTTGTTATAGGGATTTTACTGTTTTTCTAACGAAAAAACAAAAACATTCTCCAGACACGGAGATGGGTGTGATCTGCCAGTTTGAATGTTATCACGGTGCTAAAAAGATATCTTACACCGGAACTTTCATACGTCACAACGCCTTCGTCGCGGGTCTCGATCTTGACGATCCAAATGTGGCGATGCCACAATCTGAGCTACACGTTTGACTGATTCATACTGGCAGCTGGACAACGAATCGCGCGCTCTGTATGCGGGGCAATATGAATCACAAACGCCTGTGCTGCGGTTCGTGGCTGAATGAGCTTCAACAGCGCTTCATGCGCTCATGAGGAGGAGGGTCAAGCCACAGCCCGTCATGCACCAAACTGTAACCGATAACACACCCTGTTGAGTGAAGGAGAGGCGAAGGGAGAGATAGGGAGGAGCGAGTAGGGTCGGCAGAACCTGACACGTAAAGCCGCGAGTAATTTAATTTCAATCAATTAGGTCCCTCTCGTAAGATCTGCCGTTTTTCTTACGTCCCGGCGCTTGTCTGCCTTTCCGGTGAAGAAGAAAACACTCGATTCATAGGCAATGCGAGATGAATCATGTGATTTTCAACATGGCTCACTCGACGCTCGCTCCAATGCATTCGCAGGCAGCGTTGGAAGGAATGTTTTCTTGTTCCGAGTGACGCAGTGTTTTTGGTACCGCTCGGCCCAGATGACATCAGTGCAATGTGAAAGACGAACGTGATCGAATTTTACCCCGTTAAGGTCACCTCGCAAGCTGTTTGCGGTTTGTCGTTCCCAGGGACTTTTGGTGTGTCTTACTGTGGAAGAAAATCAATTGAGTTGGAATCGCTTTACAAAAAACCGGCTCGCAGTTCATGAGGGATGGCTCTACAATAAAAGAAAAAGTTCCCATCGGCCGAACAGCTTCACTGTCACTCATTTGCGGGAAAGTGCGATTTGCCAGTATGACCTACTTCGGCCGACCGTTGGCGCGTTGGAAGCAGCCAACACAAAACTACAACGCGATGAATCTGGAGTGATGCTTGTAGCACAAAGAGAAATATAGATACATTCAAAACATATTTTAGGCATAAAACACTACTTCTTATCACTTCGCTAGGAAACATTGCTTATTAGGAATCTCATTTTATGTCCACCCGGCGACGATGCAGCTGTTGCAGTACATGCCAGACTCATTTTTTAAGCAAAACGACATAGACTCCCGACAAAAGTACCGTTAAATGGAAGGGAATATCAGGCTTTTTTTTTTGCATGCAAACAGAACAAGTAACAGAATTTTCAAACAACAACTGCAAACAAGAAAGGCAACAAACGCGGTTTTGTTCATTTTGTTTAACTCACCTTACAGAGGGTTTATGCACGACACACAATAAAAAGGGTAACAAATGTAAAAAAGCATAACAAAATATGTAAGCAGAGCAAACACACTTAGAGTTGTTGCAACGTCTGAGAAAATGTGAAAGAAAATCATCCAAACGTAAACTTGGGGTCATGGACAATTGACCAAAGAAGGAAAACACAAAGGAACGCACTGATGTGAAAAACAACATTTCCTTACGAAAGATTGTGCTGTGGAAAACCGAAAAGGAAACAAGCTTGCCCCCCACCATCCGCATGCAAAGGAAGATGCGAATCATCATGCATTGCAACGTTGAAACATTTTTCAAAGGTGGATAGGTAAATAAAACAAACAGATAAGTTAGGATACAAACAACGCAAGAAGCAATTCAAAGGGAACGTTTAAATATCGTTAACATTAAAATCAGGTGAACTAACCTCTATATCCTTTATGTTTTAAGTATACGGTATTCACAGTTTTACAGTACAGAAGGTGGTGGTTTAGTCATGATTATTTGTTTTTTTTTTTTTGTTCGTTATTTGCACAACAAAACACATCCACAAAACCACAAACGATTACATACATTCAGATGGACACGATAGCAGGAAGATGATTCATATTTGGTGGTGGTGGTGGTAGTGGTGGTTGATGATTCATTTGCAGTACAGGTAGAAGAAGTAGTAGTAGGAGTAGTAGTAGTAGTTTAGTAGTAGTTTAGTAGTAGTAGTAGTAGTAGTAGTAGTAACGGTAGTGGTAGTAGTAGAGAAGGTAGTTGTTGCAAATATGATGATGATGATGGTGGTAGTAGTAGTAGTAGAAGTAGAAGAGTACAACAGTTATGAAAATAGAAAATTAAAAACACATTTATTTGTACATTTATTTACAACAATCATCAAATAGCGGGTCGTTGAACCACAATCATTTTATCATAGCTAAACATGTAGGTTTAAACAGAAAAAGGAAAATTAAGATGATATCCTACAACGAAAGGATTAACAACACAACTAACACATCTACATCAGCATTTGGGAATAAATATGTACACAGAAAGGAAATAAACAAAATTTTCTCGCTTTGATAGCTATTAATAAAAACAAGTTTCGGGACGTTATCACAAAACTATCCAACAAAAAAAAACAAAACAAGAACAATTCTCAAGAAGCCGCATTTACGAGAAGGTGCATTTACGTGAAATGTCAATCGTAAGCCGCCCGCATTGCGCTCCTATTTTGCTGTTTTGCGACACTTTTCCACGAAGCTCATTCTTTTCTTTGCTTAGTTTCAGTCTATTGGTGGTACGAATTTAATACAATCGCCCTCAATCGAATAATTTGCTAAGGACCATTTTTACTACTTCAAGTGTTGCAAATCGACTTCTGACCCAATGTTTTTATTTTTTTTCGCCCATCGTGAATAAAGATCAACTATCAGTTGAAGTGAAAGCTTCCCTATCGATGGACTAACATATTTTTGTCAAATTTTGAAACACGAAGTTTTGATTATTTCGGAACGAAAATTGGAAGCACATGCTTTCCATAACCAAAATTGAAATGGGGTCATGCTCAATAAGACAAGCCTCGGTTGCCTGCGTCCACGGTGAAACCTGCAACATTTACACATCGAACAGCAAACCAATGTTTAGACAAATACAGTAGGCACACACATAGACACAGTACAAACAGCGGAACATACGAACATTAAAAAACCACACGAATATCAGGACATTTAATAGTGAACAACATCGACAAATAACTATTTACAGCAAACGAAACCTGCTTCATGATCATTAATTACAGAAATAATGCTCAATACACTCAACAGTTAGTATCGTGAGGGTGTAGCAGAGAATTGCTACAGGAATTCAATCAAATGCGTCTATAATTTTGCACGACTTTTTATGATTTCCCTTACTTGAGTTAAAGAGCATCTGGCACCCTCTTCCTCTGATGCATCTCATCTATGCATAATCCACTAATGTCTAGTGAAAATAAACTAATTAACAGCCAACGTATGGATCAAGGATGGAACTCGGGAAGATTGAACCCAAGGAGGATAGGGCGTTTACGTTGAGCTATGCAACACAATCACGGAGCGCAAGAGGTTGAATCTAGGCTAGGCTTGGTAACCTCCGGGCCATAGAGTATGCAACAAAACAACGTTTTGTCCCAAAAAGCATTATAATAAACCGCAATTGGGAGAGCGATTAATTGCCTTTTCTAGGCATATTCGAACCCTGTAACAACTGGACACTACAGATATAATGGAAACCTGTTTGCACTACAAGCAGCAACACGCTAAAAAGTGTTGTTTCGAAATTATACTCTATTGCTTCGATAATTTATGCCTGGAAGTAGCACAATTCTGTGCCAAAAAGGAAAATCTCCCGAAAGCAACACATTTTTCCAACTGATTTATATTCAAGCACCCAAACGCTCTCCCTCCCTTCTCTTCCCACCATAGCAATTTGCATATTCGTCCATCCCACGGCGAGAGCCGACGCAAAGCGCTGTCTGGCCGAAAGACCCCTCCGGTCTCCATTCGTGGCTGCGGAATATTCATGATCCGATTCCGATCCCTCGCCTGCATCGCCCACGCCGAACGAGCGGGTGACGTGTGAGTTCGGCTTTTCATTCAACTCAGGATCTTCTCTCGCCGCGGAACGACAATAGTGTGAAAAACCGACGCGCGGACGTACGCTTTTCCTGCAGTATTTCCCCATCACACGCATGCACAAGGGAAACAGGTCGCTCGCAAGTTGCCGACCGCCTATCCTTCATGCGAAGCGTGAGCGGGTATGTGAACATGATTAAGGAGGAACCGGACATGCCCGACAGAGACGGAGAGCACTGTATGCTATTGTGGCTCCCGATAGCATGCCGACCACCACCCTCGGGATGGACGCGCCGAAAACGCGTGACACGGTGGTGGGCGAGAAAAACGGACATAATTTTCTTTTCTAACCACTGCCCCGTGGCGCTGCAAAGAATGCGAATCCCCCGCAGGTTTTCCGGTGGTGGATCGTTTTTGTTTGCTCCTCCTGCAGGACGCTCTCCTTCTCTTGCATGCTTGCTTCTCCGCGAACGGAGATTTTCCCCTCTGCGCAGACGCATTGATGTGCTACGCAAAGAAAAAACATATACATGAATGCGTTTATTGACGAGTGTTGCTTCACGGCAGGACTTTCCTACCAAACAGTGACGCTATTTCTTCATCCTTGCTTCCTTTCCTACCCCTCTCCAAAAGCGTTTTCCTTACATTTTGCAAAATTTCATCAGTTTCACCTACCATCTCTCTCTTTCTATCTCTTTCGCTTTCTTTCTCTCTCTCTCTCTCTCTCTCTCTCTCCTTCTGATCTTTCTCTGTCACTATCGTTTCCTATAAGGAAAAGCCCTCAATAGTTGAAGCAACCATCTGTCATTCGTTGAGACATTTTTTTTCGATGGCAAGCTTTTGCCAGTGAAAAGCAAGATCACTTTTAACAATTGTTTTCCTACATGGTCAGGAGGTGAAATAACTAGAATCATTATTCCATCCAAAAAGCGACATGTAGAAGTGTACATCCACTGAGCAAATAGAAATTTTGAAGGAAACTTTTTGTTTTAACACACAAACATGCATATGACCGGACTCCCTACACCTTGACAAGCGGTTCTGAATGGAAAACATCATTTGCTAACAAGACTAGACATGTTTTGCAACAGGTTTGTAATAAACCAGGCTTCAATCAACAAGCCACTCTGCGTTTGTTCGGAAAATGTGAAGTAGAAAGATCCTTTCCGGCTGTAACCGTTTCTCCTCCCATTCCTTCAGGCTTGTTGATCAAAGGTAAATACAATATACAGCTAAGGGTAGCATGAAAATTATCCTCCGTTGTGGTGGACATTTTCATTCATGAAACGGCAAATGCAAAACATCCCCCTTTATTCGCTCTCGATCTCTCCCATCCGGATCGACGGTGGAATAAGAAATCCTACATGTGTTGGCAGGTGCACAAAAAAGATAGGAGCGCAAAGGAGAAGGACGCACGCAAGGACTCGCTCACGGTGTTCCTTTTTCCGGGAACACTACGCCGATACGATCCGTGGCAATGAAAATGGGACCATGTCTTTTCCCGTAATTGTTTCAGAAATACTGCATTTTCGATCGGGCTCGTTATCATGTGCTCATCGGGATCCGTCGGTTTCGCTCGCGCCGGAGCAGCGAGAAGATACGCGGTAGCCACATGCCCATTTCCCGGAAAATGGTCCACACGCTCCCGGAAAGCGGTGGAACGAATCGAACGCCAAAAAAACCGAGCGTGACAACCCTTATCCTCACTTCCAGGAAGCGGGCAAACGAGAGAACAAGAGAGAGAGAGTCCCTCTCTTTGCGGGATTTTGCTTCTGAAACATGCGACTTTTCCTGTGGCGAAGGTTGGCGTGTTGATGTCCTTCCGCGTCTTCCACAGGGAAACGGCGAGCGAAAAATGCCGACGCACCATCGCAGGCGCACAAGCGGTTCCTGGCGAGAAATCACGCTAGTGTGCGCGCGTGGACACAATATGGTGCTCCCAACCCACTCCCAGACAGACAGGGAGGCGCCCCCCCCCCCCCCTTTGCCAATCGCCCCTTCGTGTGAAATCACACTTCTTTCTCAAGGATTGTAGTGCAATTTTTCGCGCCACCCACCAACCCAACCCAACTCTTTCACAATTCCACCGCGCGAGGTGGCCAACCTACACCTACACGCAAACCTCCTAGTAGCAAGCGACACCCGTTTTATGTGCCCATGTGTGTTCCTAAGGCAAGCCAAACCCAACAGTAGCAAACTTTTAGTGCGCTCTCTCTCTCTCTTTCTCTTTCTCTTTCTCTCTAAGAGTAACGATTTCCTTTCGGGAAAAGGCAGAGTACCGTCGAAACAGCCAGCGCACCCGCGGCATCCCGTTCTTCCAACCCCCCACCCCACACACCCATTTTCCACAACCCCCTTTGCCATTCGTTGTGTGTCAAACGGGTGGGGTCACTTGGATTGATCCAAGTGCGAAACGGTTTTCCGGAAACAGCGGAAAAAGCAGGCGAAAACTTCCGTTAACGGGCGCGCGCTCGGCGCAAATAATTCGCGATTGACATTTTAGTTCGTACACCTTTGGTAAATTTTTGCTAGCCTATGTACTATGAACCAAATGAGAGAAACTGAAAGAAAAAACACAACCGAAACAAAATATGAATGCGATACTAATGGCGCTGCCTAAATGGACCACGTGATGAACGAGATGATTTTTCCAAGCTATTCGATCGAATGAAAATTAGCGAAAAACCAAATCTATGTGTATCTACAACTTGGTGAGACGGAGGAAGAGTCCACTAGCGTTTTTTTTTTTTTTCATTCTGCAGTTAAAACATAAAAGCAATCATACATGGTGTGAAAGAAATGAGGGGAACACCTACCGCTTGCAAAGCTGCTAATCTATCCTTCGTCATTTTGACCGCTTCTTAGCGCCGGAGCGTCCCTCTGCACACTTCGCTGAAAATTGATGTGTGTGTGTGATGTCCGTGTGTATGATCGTCTGTGGTTGTCCGCTACTAGTAAATTTTTGGGTGCTAATCTAACCGGACGACGTCAATATTGCTGCAGAGACGGATTTGGATGTTCGGTTCTGTGTGTGGTTGGTACGTGGGTGTGCGGTAGCTATGTGTTAGTGTGCGGTTGATGTTTTTTTTTTCCTCAATCCGTTGGGGAGGATTTGGAACGTCGATCACCTCCACCAACCACACTGGGGGGAAGGGAAGAACACCTGCCGATCGATCGATCGACAACGGCCCTTTGGATTCGCCGTTTGGTTGAAGAGGACACGTCGGCAGGTGGGACGACGGCAGGGGAGGCAGTATGATGATACGACCTCTAATAGATTATAACTCGCTATTATAACTTTATCGACTTTTTCACTTTTCACGCAACTATTGGTGGCACTTTCTCACACTTGCACGCCGCTCCCTAAATTCACGAAAAAAAAAATTGAGGAGCATGAAATCATTGGCAAAAAACTCCGATACATGGCAATGGCACACTGAAAAATAGCGACCCTAATGTGGGTAGGTTTAAAGGAAAAAAGCTGATACCAATAATAGGTCGAAATGTATGAATTAATGCGTCCTGAATGGATACCGGAAACGTCGTTGCATGGCTGGGCGGAAGGGGTGTGCCTTTTCTTATGAATCAGCCGACACATTAGACTCCTTTTTTCCGGTTGGGGAGGGGGGAGAATTTTCCGAACACTTTAGTCCGTTTTTTCAATGCCACTGTGTTTTGAGTTTTTGCTACGGATATCACTGCAAGGGATTATTAAAATGATCAGACCGAAAAAATTTCGACCCCAAAAGTAAAGGACACCAGTCGTTTAAACTTCTTCTCAGAAACCTACGACAATTCTTGCGTAGGCAGGCAGACAGTCACCAGTTTATCCTTACCACCGAAAGGACCTAGTGGTCGGTCGGTTTCCGTTTGCAAAGGACACTAGATTTCGGTGGTCTCTTTACCATTCGAGGTATTTTTACACTCTCTACATTCGCACCACAGCGCCGATGAAAAAATCTAACTTCGTGTGTGAAAATCGATATCTTCTCGCAGCGACGAAGACGGCAACGACGACGTTATCCGGTGAGGGAACTGCTCGAATGTCGTTATGCAGCATTATCAAGTGTTTTTCTCAAATTCGGCATACTCCCTTTGTGCTCACCGCTCACAGTCGCACGAGACCAGCGAGCGAGCGAGAGCAACGTACCGATGGAAGACTGCTGCGGTTGCAGGAAACGCACAACACTATCGCGGCACGCGGTGAACAGCGGCATTGCTGAGCAAAAGAGGTCGCGTTGTCGGTGTTTCGCGTTTTATTAAACTTTACTTCGTTCGCTCTCTCACGCTCTTTTCATTTTTTTTTTTACCTATATTTCCGCTGCGCTTCCGAGCGCTTGCGTACTAGCAAATGGTCCATAAAAAAATGGTCATACGCTACCATTAGTCATTTGACAGTTGCTGTTAGTAGATATGCATATGCTTCTCTCACTCACTCGCATTGTTTTCTCATGGACCGTGCTGCTCGAATAAGGCGCGGGGTAAATGCGGTTTTCTCACGGTGACTCCTCGTCCAGCCTTTGACATGTATTCACAGAACGGCGAAATGTGGTCCCGCTCACACGATGCTCGCTCGTGCGTGCATGAGCGAGAACCACATACAACCATGCACAAACATTACCGTCGCTCGCACAGCGCTTCATCTGTCACTACTCGGAATCACCAACCACCATGGCAGCAGATAGCAAAAAATTATCGCGAGAGTGAGAGAAATTATCGATTTTTCCGCAATGGTGGGCTAAGAATTTAGTTCAAAGAACGTCTTTTCCACCGCATGCACTTGGTGCGATGCAAAGCGACCATTTTGATCGTAATGGAAAAAGTGTACTAGTCACGAGCGGCGATTGGTACTTGCTGCAAAACGATTTGCCTCTTTGTACGACAGTTTTTGAACGAAATATAAGGGTAGGGCAGCAAAAGCACAACCAAGTTTCGCACCCTTTCCACTTGCACTTTCAGCAGATTTGATTTTTCCATTGAAGTATGGATCATTTTATGGTGTTTCTTAAACATTATTCACTGTAGTATCAAAATTAAATATCAAAACTCACAACACCCCTCTGAACCGACGACAATTCACGACCACGGCGACGCACAACCTTCTCCGACCGCACATCAAATACGAATGTACAAGTTGTGCTACCTCGTCAGGCTGAACCTACCTGGCACGTTCCGTTCTTTGTTGAAGAATGATGTATACAGTCCCGAGAACAGTATTATGAAAATAAAACCACAACCTCCAAATCTGCAGCGCTCCATTATTTTCTTAAAATCATCATTTTTATCCGAGTCAAAGTGCAAAAGATTTGCATTTGAAACGATCAACCGTGTTACATAGCCGTAATCAAAGTGAATGATTTTACAATAAATTTTAAGACCTTTTGAGGGTTGAGCAATTTGCCGCCAGACGCCGCTATAGTAGTCAATGCCACGCGCGGGCTCTCAGAAGGCGAAAAAAGCATGTAACATTAACAACATCTGCAAACGATATGTCCCAATTTGGACCGTTGAAACCCTAAAATGGTCTCAAAAATGCCACCTCATCTGCCCGGTTCGCGAATCGGTTGTCGGACCAAAATCAGGGACATACCCAAGGAACACAAACTTATCGTTTCGACCCGAACCCAGTATGGGTCCATACAAAATTACCCCTCTGGAGACACATTTCACTAAAAATACGCTGTGATGCCCGTGAAAGATATCGCTTCTATTCAAACATATCGTTTTTCACGCGCCACACCCTTCATTTTCATGGCAACATTTTGACGATCCCCTTCTTAGCTTTTCGCAGTTGGCATTTTTATACCGCGCATTTTTTTCCCACGTATGGATTTACTTGTTTGTTTTTTTTTCGGCACGCAAGTGCGATGCATTAATAAAAACTGTAAGCGATTGTTTCAAATAATTTGTTTTTTTATTTGAAAAGAACAAAATGGCCGAGAAATTATACCGTCAAAATAATTATTTGACTAGCAAAAGAACATTACACAATCTGGTATGAGGAAACCTCTTCTTTTCTGGCAATCTCATAGATGCACAAAAGAGCTGACTGCGCACTTCTAGGTCTCGTACAGAGCGGGTGACAGGTAAAACGAAAAGGAATGATCATCCAGAGTCATGCTTAACATAAACCAATATGTAATGCGAAACGTAAACATTACCCAACGATCGCAAAAGTGGAACATTATACACATTCCGTTACAATACGTTGACTGATTCTTCCAAGTTAACGAGGCTAGCTGATTGACCGAATGTTTGACAGAGCTGTAAGCCAGAAGAGCAGCTAGACATGTATTTGCTTGTGCAGTTAACCGAGTCACCACATGCTTCCACGCCCCACTGCCATCTTTAATGATTGTCATCAGTTGCTGATAAACATTTGTGGAAACGATTTCTCGACCAAATCAGATCAAAACATAATAGAAGAATATGATGCGAGGGGTAACTGCTCTAACATATATATGCCTAGCTGCGGTATCAAGCTTACAGCGCTGTTAAACTCAGCTGTCATCGAAATGCTGTATATAAAGCGAAAATGCGTTGTCCGATACGAACACTCGCTGGAAAGATGGCTCATACTACCAAGTACCATTGGTTAGCAGTGTGCAGGAAAAGTTCAACAAAATATCAGATACACCCAAACACACACATAAATGGCCCCGCTTGCGAGTTTCAATGTACTGTTCTTATTAATGGAAAATTTGCTACTTCTCCATATTTACCATGGAAATTCATTTGTTTTGAACATCTCTTTGCAGGCCCCGCATGGCCATTCACCAGGTTGCATGGGTCTTCAAATTCAAGCCTGTGGAGGCATTTGCCACATTGGATCCACTTGAAGCATTTTGGAATTTGAAGAAGCCTCCAGAACCACAGGAGGTTAAAGTGGAGTTTTCTTGAAGGCTGCAAAGTAATCCCTTGTCGTTGTTTTAAAGTGTTGGTACATTTGTAAGGGACGTACTATAACTTTATCCAAAAAGCATTTTAATAGTCCACCGTTGATGCTTGCGTAAATATAACGCAGTCAAACAAGTCGAATTCAAACTGAACAGAAAAAACATAGCAGATAAAACAGAAGGAAGAATTTGATGAACATTTTTATGCTAAAACGAGCTTATAACCAGCTTGCCGCCTGTCCAACTTCAAGATTTACAATGTAAGCT
This sequence comes from Anopheles atroparvus, assembly GCA_914969975.1. Taxonomy (NCBI): domain Eukaryota; kingdom Metazoa; phylum Arthropoda; class Insecta; order Diptera; family Culicidae; genus Anopheles; species Anopheles atroparvus. Next base: position 44,799,973 of record CAJZCY010000002.1, on the reverse strand, counting down.
GGTAGGCAACTTTGCATTACAAGTAATTAACTTAAGTTTACTGTTTACTTTGTTACTTAAGTACTGTGAACCAAGATTCGTTAACAAAATTTAATTTCACACAGTTGATGGTAATAATTATAGAACATGACTAAACATTTGAAAAGAATTTTACCCATCTTCGATTAATCATTTTCATTAAAAGGAATTTCTTTGTAGGCAAAGGAGGGGTGGGGGGGGGGGGGGGGTTGGCACTTTTGTGCGCACCACCTAAAACTGGCAGACAAAACTAGTTATAATCAATATTATATATTATAATATTTATTTTATTATTTTCGTCATGCATATTAAGCTCGACGTATTTTTTTAACATAAAATTTTAGTTGACATTTTGTGTTCAAATGTTTCACGATAACGTACGACAAAAGCGTACAATAAGATATTCAATTTGCAACACCCGTGATGGTCCACCTGTTCCGCGACGTTTTCGGTAAGTATGAGTTCACATATATAATCTCTAACCAAATACTCCTTGTTAAAATATCTCCCCACAGAAGAACATTCGCGGCGTCCAATCACAGACAAAAATGACGTCATTCAGCTTGGAAGTGATTGGCGGCGGAAATAGAATGACGGGAACGCGTGAAGCGAAGAGAGGAGGGGATTTTTTTTTGCCCTTTTAGCGTGGACACATTTGAAATATTTAAGGTTTGAACCGGTAACGGGTCGAAAAAGTCTGCATATTGAACCAACGACCGACCGAGAAGCGACCCGCTACTTGGTCGCTTTACCGGCCGGAAATATTTCAAAAACCTCCTAGGGTATCGTTTGACACCGATATCGGTTCTTATCGGTTCTATGGCGGATCGATATTTTTTTTTTCTCACGTTGATGAAGAGCGCGATGTTTTTAACTCCACATTTTCACAATATATTAGTAAACAATGATGTACAGCTTCACAAAAAATTAAAACAATGCAAATTCCCACACAAAATGTATGGGGTATGAATCGAAAAATGCGGAAAAGAAAATTTATTAAGAACGATTCGAAACACGTTACTTTAGGCAAAAATCTGAACACGAAAGAAAGCGCTTCCGCTTGGCTGAACTAGGTTACAGGGAAACGTTACATCAACGGTGATTTCTTTTCGCTAGTAACACATTCAGCTGAGATAGTTTTGAAAAAGAGCCTTATTGACGGAATATCTATAGCTTACTTCTTTCTGTATTTTCATATCCAGATTAACATCTATTTTCATCGGTACAATTGAAATTAAATTATCGCGAACTCAAGACTCTGCTGTCTATTGATCCGAATGGAAAAAACGGCACATCAACCATAAACAACCGTTTCTAACTCAATGAATGAAATTGTGTGTGTATTATTTACTCCTTCCATAAATGGTCTGCATTTGTTTCGCCTCTCTGCATACATTGATCACACCGCATTATCATATTATTTGTATCGCAAAATACAAGGAAAAAACATAATTAATAAAGAATTTCGACAAGCGTCCAACGGCTGTCCAACTACAGCAAACAAGTGTCGATGGTGTTGTACTGCTGTTTGCATAACTATGGACGCTTGCTAGATGGAGTGTGTGCAAAACCTGTAATGCAGGTTCCCATGATACCAGCACATTTACAAATCTTCGTCTTCGTCCGGCAGTGCGGTGGCCTGGGCTTCCTCCAGATCCTTTTCAATTTGAACCTGCCAGTCCTTATCCATCTTCACCTCCGGCGGAAGCAGAGCAGGCATTGCGACGAACTCAAGATTGGGATCGCCGACCAGTTTGCGGGCCAACCACAGAAACGGTTTTTCGAAGTTGTAGTTCGATTTAGCGGAAATGTCATAGTACTGAAAACAAATATTCATCAATTTTTTTCATCCTTGAACTACACATAGAAGAAACACAATGGCACTTACCTGCAGGTTCTTCTTTCGGTGGAAAACGATGGATTTAGCTTTTACTTTCCGATCCTTGATATCGACCTTATTGCCACAAAGGACAATAGGAATGTTCTCGCATACCCGCACGAGATCTCGATGCCAGTTGGGGACATTTTTATAGGTGACACGGGACGTCACGTCAAACATGATGATGGCACACTGTCCCTGAATATAATATCCGTCACGAAGACCTCCGAATTTTTCTTGTCCAGCAGTATCCCACACGTTGAACCGGATTGCGCCACGGTTTGTGTGAAATACCAGTGGATGCACCTCCACGCCGAGGGTTGCGACGTATTTCTTCTCAAATTCACCCGTCATGTGCCGTTTGACGAATGTTGTTTTACCGGTGCCACCATCTCCAACCAGCACGCATTTGAAGGTGGGCATATCTCCCTCTGCCATTGTTTAAGCTGATATTGGACACTCGCGAAACTAAAGGTGATGACTGTGGGTTGCAGCTGCAGATATTCCGAAACGATGTTTCGCTGCCGGTGCTTTCTTCTTCCAATACAAAGTGGAAAATCGCTGCTTGAATCGATGGGTTGTTGCTGCTCAGCAGAACACTCCACTAGATGACTTCTGATGTTTCTGAAGTATCCTGGTTGAATTTCAGCTGGGTTCAGCGATGCAATCGAGGACATGGAAAAAAAAAACAATAAAATTCAAGTCAGTTTCTTCATTCATTCCTAACCTTAAAAACTTTTAGCTATAAATGAAATTATAGATGACTTTTTTATGATATAGAAATGCGCGGAGCGGTGTTGCTTCAATTTATTGACACAGTTTCAAGGGAATCCAATCTAAATGGGATTTAATGCCTTACTTTTCCATCCAATTATCTCAGAAGAAAATGCGGTATTGACAAGATGCGTCGAGAAACTTCTTTGCGCTGACAGCAGATCTGTTTTCCTACGCTATTTACGAATTTTGCTCGCATTGGCGTTCTGAATGACATCACATGAAAACTTCTTAGTAGTTTTACGCTCACTTGCTTTTGAGTGCCATGGTCATAAATAAAATAATGCATTGAACAATAGGCATCGGTGAAAAATCCCATCGAACGTCAGATGCCAACTGCTTAAAAAAGTAGAGAAGCGCGTTCTTTACAACTAGGACCGTTTGCTATAATACAAATTACATGTTATACCGACTTCGTGTGTTCCTTTCAAAGCAAGCAGTAATTAAACTCGCACTCAGAGGGCGTAACTTCGTTCTTTTGGCGCGTTTCTATTGACAGCTTTCCAACGAAGCAATAGGTGTTCCTCAGAAGGCTACTACAAGCCAAAAAGAATGATACATCAAGTGGGCTACAGGACATTTGCAGCTTCACCTAGGACGGAGGAAACGCGACAATGCTTCGGAAAAAACCGAATGACTGTACAAACTGCTGTCAAAACTAACAGCACGCGTCTGTTTCCGCGCTTCATCGCGGACCATCATTTCATTCTGTCGAACGAATACCAGATGTTGCCGAGGTAATTGTTATGCATGCCAACTGCATCCAACGTATTCTTACGCACTAAAAGATCACGCGCAGATCAAATAACAACGAAGAAGCCAAAGATTTTCACTATTTTTCCTTTTTACGCCACCACCATCACCGCTGCAGATGCCGCCTCAGCAATGGCACTTTCCGGTGCTACAGCCGGCGAGAGGTGGTGTCCTTCGTAAAACTCGGAATTCTGCCTGATACGGCACAAATCAAAGTAAACTATTCACTTTGGCAAAGCAGGATGATGAACTACATCAGACGCTACAGTTTCTTGTAACTTTTAACTCAGAAAACCTCACAAATTATCCCTTTATACGCGGTACTTACAAAGCTCAAGCGCACGACGAAACGCACAACCGAATGACTTCAGCGATGGCTAGCGGATGAAACGACACCGGTATGTCGAGGCGCGAAAACTATATGTCTCGTTTCAACAAACGCCTTCTGGGTAGATACAAGCGTGAGTGAAAGAGCTGGTGAGAACGGAACCAGGGAAGCAAGTTTTCACCCTTCAAGATAGTAAAACTGACATTTCCTCACGATTTGAACCAGCGGTTAGAAACAACTCAGAAAATGCAGTTGACATTTATAGCTTTGTACACAATAATGATTGTATGATTTCAGATTCCAGGTACCATATTATTCCAATTTTTAACTACATATTCCGTAAAGCATTATTCCGTAAAGAATTGTATGCATTCAAGTGTAAACGGTGCGTGTAAATTTTTTTTTTTTTTCATTTAGAATATCTACAATTACGGTAGATTGCAGTACTGAAGAGAATATATTATTGCCATCTTTCTGGAGGAACTCATCCCTAGAGAGTATCGTTATCTGCTTCGTTATCAATGGCTGTCAGGCGAGAGTAATTTGAATAAACAGAAATAAGCAAACAAGAAGATAACACAGATTAAGCGGCAGTATAAGAACGGGGGCTGGTTTGTTTTATTTTTAAAGGTTGTGTTAACTGATTCCACCAGAGGGTGCGTTCCGAGCAACTGTAAGGAAAATATAAAAGGAAACATGAAAGGATTCAATTTTAAAGGACTTATGGCTCCGGTGTTTACTCCTTACTCAACACAAAAGTAAGTTTACGAACGACGTAATTTGTATTCCAATGTATAGCTTCGTTCCTTCGTTCCAGTGGAGACGTGAACATTGGCGCCATCGAACCCTACGTACAAATGCTTAAGGCCAATCAAGTGGAAGGTGTTTTAGTTAACGGTACCACCGGTGAAGGAATGCTTTTGAATACTTCGGAACGAATGCTGGTCACTGAGGCATGGAGAAAGTCCTGTAAAGATTATGAGATCACTATGATGGTGCAGATTGGCGGTGCACCTTTCCCGGATGTCGTACAATTAGCCGAGCATGCAGAACGAATTGGTGCGGACGCTGTGTTGTGCCTTCCAGAGCTGTACTTCAAGCCAAAGACTTGTGAAAAACTGGTCGCCTACCTGAAAGAGGTTGCAAAACATTGTCCGAATACGCCATTCTTCTATTATCACATACCCATGTTCACGGATGTAAAAGGTAAGATGAACCGCTGCGGATTCCTTTCAAGTTTTCATTAATACAATCCCGTTTGTCTTGTTAGTTCACATGCCGACGTTCCTGAGTATGGCAGAGAAATCTATCGACAATTTTTGCGGCATAAAGTACACATCTGGAGATCTAGAAGAAGGGAGCGCCTGCCTGAAGGAAGGACGCACAATCTTCCTTGGTGCGGATACAATACTCTGCGGCGCGGTTGCTTCTGGGTTCGACAGTTTCATTATGACGACGCTGAACATTTGTCCCGAGATGGCTATAAAAATCATCGATAACATTAACCGCGGGGCAGTGGAGGATGCTAGAGCCGAACAGCGAAATCTGAATGAGCGTATTGCATCGATTTTGGAACATGGAGATTGGGTTACTGCAATGAAAAAAGCGTTCCGCGAACGTAATCCTGCAATTGAAATTGGTCAAACGCGACCTCCGCTGCAATTCTGATTAAACTGATATCCAACCACAAACTTTTCACAATAAAAGGGCATTTCTTTATTTTAGTGACTATCCATGAACTGAAGATCGGAAACGAGGAGGATCGTTTGTGGCAGTGGGCGAGGCTGAGGAGATAAGACAGTTAGCACCTGCTTGTCCATATTTACGTTCGTTACGCAAATAAAACCGGCTACATTGGTCTGTATTACGTTCTCATCGGAACTTTCGGCGAAGCTCACCGCTAGTATGTGGTGTAGTAACTGAGGAGCCGGCTGAACGGCGACCAGCTTTGTGTAGTTGTCTTCTGCTTTCATCCCCAAGGGCAGGCACGAATCCGGTAGCGGTGGAGACCCCACTTTGAAGATTTTAATATCTCCAAACTTAACGTCGAAGCTGTGTGGAAACAGCGGCATTTTGGAGCCATAAAAGTACTCCCTTATGCGCTGATCTCTTGCCTCCGAACGTTGTGATTTGGTGCGTTCCACCACGCCTCCACTTTTCGGTAGAAACACCACCTGGACGTTTCGCTTAACATCCCGTAACAGTTCATTATAGAGACGCTCTTGATCCAGTACGAATATAGCGCTCACTTCGAATGCCGACACGGTATGCAGAATATGTGAGTAACCGGAGCCTTTTACCCAGCCGCATGTATTGATGATCATTCCAGACGATTTCGCCTTTTTGTTCGCTTGTAGTCTTTCGAGTGTGGTCTCCGCAAGCTTTGTTATAAGAACATCAAAGAATGTACTGTTCGAAGACGGGCTGCTGTGCCCGTAATGGTATACGAGCGGGGCCTGTTGTGAAAATCCCTCTGCAACCGGTGCCGGTCGTTCGACGAGTAGAGCTCCAATCGTTCCAGGAATGGCGATGCCGCCTTGTCCTACATCCAAATCAACATAGATCGGTCTGCGGCCAAGGCGCACTGCATAGTTGAGAAATATGCGGCAGAGCGTTGTCTTCCCCACGTCTGTAGGACCGACCACCATCACGATTGGTCCCTGTGCGTCTTCTTGCTCCGCTTTGTTTCGCAAATGTTCAAGGGCAGAGTTGGCATTCAGGTACATCACCATCGGTGTTTCCTTAGCAACGTATGCTACGTCCGGTTTACCACGTAGTTCAATCGTACAGCCATGGTACGTGAAGATTGCGACCTTTGCACCTGTTACAAACTCGTACGGTTTTTTAACCACCAGTTCTGTGCCAAACAATTCGGCCTGACCATTCAGAAGCTGCAGGAAGACACAGAAACCTCACAATAGATGATTTCACAACAGATGCTAGCTGCAACTAGCTGTACGTACCACTATAGTGACTTTCTCATTTTTATTTTCTATTTCGAAGCGTAGCTCCGAATCTGCCTCAAGCTTGTAGTCTGTTTTTGGTGCGGCTTTCTCGTCGGACATGTTGCTTTAAATCCGAAGAAGACCCAACAATCGATGAAATTTATCATACAAAAAAAACCGGTCGCCGTTTCACTAGTTTCCAACGCCAACTACGCTTAATGTGAAAGTAAATAAAACACCATCCGGACCAATCAGTTGGTTAATCAGATGCACTCCTTCCGGGACAGCATGAACGAATGGTTCAATGAAACGAATACAAAAGGTTGGTAAAACTAAACAGCTTCGAATGAACTGTAGTGTTGATTATAATTTAGTAAGTAAGCGATATTGTTTGTTTGCCGGCCTAACAGCTCAAATTCACATCATGGAGTCCGCTCCTTTAGCAAATGAATTAAAGATTCAAGAATCAAAACAAACGATCCAGCCCTATTGACAGGAAACGTCATGTAAGCATCAGCTGAAAGTCGGTATAAAGCTGCACAGTCAATGTTGGATTCAAATGCACCGGTATCTTCCTTACTAGCTTACACGTATATTCCTTCAAGAGTTGTAACGAAATAATAATTATACTGAGACCTTGTAATCCGAAGCGAACAATGAACATGCATTCCCACTAAAAATAAGATTTGTTTTATTGTCTATTGATTTAGTTCTTGCACTTCTTCAACGTGATTAATTATTGAGGAAGAATTGCTGCTGCCGCTGCTACTGGCTGTATGATTGTTGCTTCCATTATTCCCAGTTGCCGGACGCTTTCCCAGAGATATAGGAATTCGTGCTTTTGGTACAGTGGATGGTAACGGCTGCCATCGCGATGGTGGCCACACGATTTGAGTAGCTCGTGCCGTTATCAACCCAAGCGAGACTGGCCCAAAAGTGTTGCTATCTAAAGAGTTACCTAAAAGGTAAAGAGCCAACAGCATGTAGCAGAAATCATCTAAAACTATTCAGAAATGTGCATGTACCTGTGTGATCTCCCTCAACCCAACAATGCCCTTCTGGCACCTTGACGTAGGGCACCTTGTATCCTAACGTGGAGATTACATCGCCTTGCAGCGCGACAACACGCTTGATAATTTTTTGGCTGGGATCTTTGGGCGAAATTAGCGAAATGATATCTCCTCTTTGCACATCCATATTCCGCACTGCCCAGCGCGAAAGGAACACATAGTCCGTAATGGCAGCATCCGGATTGAGCGCTGGCTGCATGGATACACCTTCGACTCGGGCTACGTAGCCCACACAATCCAGCAGCGTAACCCCAACGGGGACACCGAGCAGCACCGATTTGAGGAACGTTGGAAATCGCATACCGAAAGGTCGGGTGCTTCGGATCCGGATCAAATTCGTACTCAGCTGTATTCAGAACACACTAGCAGTGGCGGTCATTTCTGTTTCGGTTTCGCTTTACGAAAGAAGTTGGTTGAAGCCACTAATTTAACATACTTTTCTTTGATTTTGTAACAAACGAGACTGCTGCATTTCGGTATTTTGATACTGCAAAACAGTTTGACGTGTATTGAAACGAGGAAGGGGAAAGAGATTGTTTTTGTTGTATAATGACGGTAGGCCGACTGCGATGAATTGCACAAGCCTGGTGGTATCATTTGTATCTTAAGAATGTATTGTAAAAATGCACTTAATTTTCAAGGAAAGCGTTACTAAAAAAAAAACCTTTTTCATTTCTTAAATGGTTTGCCCGCAGAATCTAGAAATACCGTTCGAAAAGAATTCTGCAGTAGCCAATTTGCTCATCATTCTTAGCAAATCTGGCAACACTTCGTTACCTCCATCAAAGCATCCAGTGTAAACATCAAGCATTTTCAACGCGGGATAAGCTGCGTGTTCGTATAATCAACAAACAATTGTTTTGCATTTTCACCAATGGAAATAACTAAGAAAAGTAAGAACATTGGCCTTACCTGACTAGTGGTGACTCATTTTATCAGCAGTATCCCAGTAGTGTTTTAATTTAATTGGTATTCTTCAAAGATTTCAGTGAGGAACTTCCGTCCATTCTTGAAGCCGTTCAGAATGCATCCTTCTTTGCGATGGACTGTGAATTTACCGGTCTAGCGTCCGATCGTCTGATCTTCCCGTTCGATACACCGGAGGAGGTGTATCTAAAGACGATCGATGCAAGCCCGCAGTACATTGTCGTGCAATTCGGTTTATGCGCGTTCCGCGTAGAACCGGCTGGCGAAGGAGAGCGGGACGTGCCACCACGCGTGACCTACAAATGCTACAACTTCTACTGCTACCCGAAAGGACGTACGCACGTATTTAGCTGCCAGGGTGAAAGTATGCGGTTCCTGGCGGACAATGGGTTTGATTTTAACAAGCTGTTTCGCGAAGGCCTGTCGTATGCTACGGAAGCCGACGAGCAACGGTTCCGGGCGGAAATGAAAGAACGCCAGGCAGTTCGGGCGGCCGCACTAAAGGCGGCTGCAGAGGAAGACGCGAACGAAGGCGACCCAAAGCCGATAGAGTCGGACATCAGCCTGATTCCGGTACCGGAAGAAAATCAGCAGCAAATCGATGACACTGAGGCACGCATTGGAGAGTTTTTAAAATCCGACGAAAAGGAAGTGATTGTCGGCAATGGCAATGCTTTCCAGCGTAAGCTCATTTATCAGATGATCGAGCAGCGTTACTTGGGAAAAGTGTCGACTACTACTGTTACGCTCGAGGATAACCAAAAGGCCATCAAGGTGGAACGCAAACGATCTCCCGAGGAAGAGCAAGCCCTCGAACAGCAGCGGATAGTGAAAGAAAACGAAGAATTGGAAGCTAAGGTGGGACTCTCCTTGGTGCTGCAGGAGCTCTCGAAGGCTCGTAAGCTAATTGTTGGCCATAACATGCTGCTAGACTTGCTGTACATTCTGCGGCAGTTTTTCAAACCTCTGCCAGTTGATTATAAGGAATTTAAGAAGCTGACAAAGGAAATATTCCCTCTGTGAGTAGATTCTAGGGTTTGCCCACAACCAAGCATATTTGAAGAGTGTTTTTTTTTCTCTAACATTCCCTTTATGTCACTTCAGCTTGCTTGACACCAAGTACCTATGCACAAATGCCGAGATCAAAGTGAGCGTAAACTCATCCGTGTTAGCACACGTTTACGATGCGGTCAGTAAACCGCCATTTTGCATTCCGGAGGTTCACCCCGAGCTTCCTGCTCATGAGTACAGCGTGGAAAACGACAAGCAGCATGAGGCGGGCTACGATGCGTACCTTACAGGTCTTTGCTTCCTGGGGCTTGTGAGCCGATTTAAGGTGGACCTACATGATCCCACCAAAGATCCCATTCTGAAGAAATATCTAAACAGGTAGATTTAACAAAAAACGATCACTCCTCCAGTGACTTTTAAATGATCAATGTAACAATTATTTCCAGAATTTTTATCCTACGGCTTGCAGACATAAACTACATAAACCTTTGTGGAAACGAACGTAAGTAATGAGTCCTGGTATTGTTGAAATGATGATGCAAAAGCTTGTTTTTTTTTTTTTTGCACAGCTACCCACTCACGGGACCACGTTTTTTACGTGACCTTCCCCGAGACCTGGCGGACAAATGACGTGGTGGCCAAATTCAAACCCTTCGGTCCGGTGCACCTAAACTGGATGGATAGCACGTCGGCGTTTGTTACGCTGCACAATCGCGTTGCTTCCAACACAGTGTTAAAAACCATTGGCTACCATACAGGATTTACCATCTACAGCTTTGCCCAATTCACGCAGATGAAATTGCAAGTATATACTCACTTTTCTACCCCGTTCTCTCTCGCATCGTTCGAGGATCCTCCTCGACTTAAAACTGGCTGGCGTTGATGTTATGTTTCTTTCTTCCAGCGCACTGGAACTAAACGAGGACGAAACGATTCGGATGGTGCAACTGCCACAGGATCAGAAGCCGCAGGAGGAATCGTCGGAAAATCGAACGGACAAAAAGAAGAAGAAAAGAAGCAAAAAATAGAGAGCCACGGAACGAAACGCACTGCCGACGAGAAACAGGACGGCGACCCAGTCGGGGGCAGCTGGAAAACGGTGAAGAGAACCCGGACCACCTTCAACGACAACGATAACTGGTAAGGACTTAGAGCCTGCATTTCAGACTGTCCGCCACATCGCTAAGGTTGGCACTTTGGCCTTTCACACGGAATGATGTTGAGGAGAACCGGTCGATACCTGTTGGAGTTTGCTCAGGTGCAACTGTGCAAGTATCGATTGTTGGTTGGAGAAGATTGAATTTTATAATGGATTAAATTTGAAGCAAAAAAAAACAACCGGTTCCGCTTGTATACTCTTTCTTCGTACGTTATCATGGCCCGAAAATAGGTTTTTGTAACAATTGTTCATGCTTATGGACCCGATGGCGGTGGTTCGACGGTGTCGGGATTTTTCGCCACACAGTCCGCCTTCCAGTCGCTCGGTATAACGCTCTGCAGAACCGTTTTGAGCTGATCGATCGGACACATCTGCGTGCAGCCCGGTATGGTACGTCGCTGAAATCGTTGACCGAGCTGTTTCACGCCGACGACGACACCGTACTTACCAGTACTGACGTCGCGGTAGAGCTCCAATACACCCATCACGCCGTAGTCAGGAAGTTCGTTCGCGTTCCACACCTTGAACGCCGATAGAAGGTTCACCACCGTCGAATCGTGCCCAGCGTAGAGGAATATCTTCTTGTTTGCACCGTTTGGCTTGGCGATCAGAGCTTCCCATTCGCCCAACGTCTTGCGCAGGAACGGACCTCCTTTGAGACGCTTCATCTCGTCGGTGTAGACGTTCAGGGCGTAGCTTTTCTTTGTCAGGGGAAGCAGCTTGTCCGGGTAGTATGCCTTTGTCCAGTTGGGAAGCGTGAGCCCGTACTCTGACTGATGAGAAATATATTATACCTTTCCTACAAGACGTAATTCGGTGTGTCACGCCATACCTCTGCCTTCAGCGTACTGAAGAGTGACTGCACATCGTCGGGTGTAGCAATCTTCAGCCCCGTGATGCTGGTGAGATTCTTGTACAGTTCCTGGTTCGCGTTCATAAGACTCACGATTTCGGGCGTTTGGAAAAGTTCATTCACAGTTTCCGTATAGCGTGGGCATGACACTCGTACGAGCAGTAGCTATCGGGGCGCGAATCGTTAATTGTAAAACTAATATAGAAAGGCTTATCCGTGCTTTTTTTTTTGTCATCCTACCGTGTCTTGACTGAGTGGTTCACTGAAGTAAGGAATTGGTTGCCAATTTAAACGATGGTTCCACTCTAGTGGGGTGTTATCCGGTGGAAAGAGTCCGGCCAGCACGAGCTGCATTGACATCTGTGTCCGCGAGACTCCCGTCGTCTGCACGTGGACGTTTGCTGCCCGGTAGGTTGAGCCAACGAATCGCCCATATCGCTCTCGCAGCCACTGACCGATTTCTTCGTAGACCGAAAATTTTCCTTTCTGGAGGACAAAAATACGTTCCACGTGTTATTTGCTTAGCTGAAACAATTCTGCTACTACATACGTTTGTCAGTTGACCCCAGTCGTATGGCTCGAAGGTGTTGTTAATATACGGATCGTTCGGGTACGTATCGGCCGGTGTACGTTGTCCGTGGCGGAAAAACTGCAACGAAAGAAGCGAAAGAACATTCATAGGCATCATGGAAGGCTCGTCTAATACATTAATCTGTTCCAGGAAATGAGCATTTAGCACCGGCTGTTTACTTCAAAGATGACCTTATTGATAAGTTTAAATTCCAACCGTGCTTTCCGTCTTGGAGCTCTACGATTCTAGCTTGTATATTATTTTATATAAAGTCTGCCATCCAAGCGAGTAGAAAAAGTCTTCTTATTGCTTTGCGGCTGATGTTTTTAGTTTGATATTGAGCAGACCATTTGCAAGTACTATTTTCCCGCCCATGGTGGTAACTTAAACGTTGCAGGTTTGAAGCGATACTTACCACGTGCACCTGCTTCAACTCGAAAGTGGCCCGCCGGGACGGAGAGCCCCAAAAGTCGGCATCCTCTTCCGATGAAAAATCCTGCTCCGACGACGGTGCCCCGTAGACTCCGTAGGCGGTGAACAAGACAATCGTCGTGATCAGCACACTGCACGTTAACATGATAAGCACGCGTCTGCTCAGATAGTACATGCCTAAGCAGCTTTTGGAGTCCTCTTATATACCAGATTGTCTGGTCTGGCAACCGAGGAGTCCAGCCCGCTCAGCAGTGAGAGGGAGAAGGACCTGAGGACGCCGTGTAGGAAGATTGCTGTGCTTATGTTTGTTCTGTTAGCTTTGAAAAAAAAAAGCAGACACATACAATTATTAAACAACCACATGATCGGCAGCAACCGACACATGTTCACATGCACATGCTCATCTTAATTTCCTCGTGTTTGTATCGACGTGTTGTATTCGCATGGTTTAAACCTCAAAAACAACGGGTTTTTTTTTAAATAATGCCGGCTACAGACGATCGTGCCGTTTACCCAGTCTCGAGACTCTCTTGCCGAGTTCTCGTGGATGTGTAGGGTGTCGGTTTCCGTGGGAAGAGCAACGGACAAGGTACGGGTGCAAGGGATCGCAAAATACCGGTTTAATTTGCGACAAGATGCTTACCGGAGATAACGGAGGACACACGATCAGCAACGAACGTAGGGTTAGTAATTTCGGGCCGTATTTGGAAGATTCGTGCCAATGTTGACGCTTGTAGTCGAAGCAGTGGCTGTTGCGTTGTCTGTCTGTGAGACGCGTAACAGCCGGACCTGTGGAAGGAACGACCGAGTGATGGCGGACAGGGTGCGGGTGGCGTTCCTAAAACAAGAAATTAAATTAAGTCCCAAGCAAGATTATACTTATTTTTCGTATTTCAGCCCAACCGGTTGTGACACGCAATTAAAATTTGATTTGAAGCGGTCATCGAACCACGTGATCATAGACCTTGAACTTGTCCAAGCATAAGCTAGTTGGCCCAGTTATGAAGCTTTGTAAGTCTGATGATAGGACGAATGGCTAGAATGTGTGGGATGGACAAACAATAATTAGCGTAATCAGGCGTTGGATCGTGTATTTTAGTAAGGTACATATGTAGGTAAAAGCCATCCAACGGAATCTGACTGATAGCGTAGTATGCAGCTGTAATGCGAAACACGCGTAGTCTTTGTCTTTGTGTAAAACCGGTCAGGCTAAAACCCATTTCCACGAATTGGTCATGAACACTTTTCCAAGCCATATAGCTTCAATGGTGAAGTATTCACTAGAACACGAGATGCTAGAAATTGTTGCTACAGCTGCTCCATTTTGAAACGTGGTATACAGCACAAGCGGATGTAGCTTTCGGGACCGTGTTCCCCATTTTGGCTCAGAGTATCCTAGCAGAACATTTGATCAAATAAGGCTGTCTCTGGGCCGACGTGTTTCAACCGAAGACCTAATATAATCGCTTGCTAGACGGCTAGGGTTGCGGATAAAACAACTGATCGCACTGTCCCTTGACACTTGCAAACAAACGTTGCCGCTGTTACAATGATAAGGCCAAAGCCTACTGAGCAACACGCACTAGAGCAAACTGCATTCAACCGATACTTTCGCAGGTTCGGTGATTGTACCGAAAATAAATCATCTCGCGACACAGCCGGTGCATTTCGTTTCGTTCGCTCTGCTTGAGAAAGCACATCGGCTGTCGAAATTAAATTTGTCTTCGGTACGCACACGCACGCACAATAAACCCTTTTCCCATGGTATTGTTTGGTAGACGAGACCGATTTTCGCAGTGCCACGTTGCTATCCTCCGTAGCATCGCTGCAAACTGCTGGGCGTTAAGAAACAAACTGTACAAATAAAGAAAAAAAAACCTTCAGCGAATTAAAAATGTTCCAGTTTAAACGTTCGACTGCGTTTGCTGCACTGAAATGTGAACCGTTTAAAAAAAACATCTTCTGCAGCTCAGCAAACTAAAATAGTTTAGAGCATCGAAGCATCTATGTGCAAATGGAATATGTGGCGAGAAAATAGACCATGTTCAAATATATTTGCGCAGCACATTGCAATAATTGCAACGATCGTTTTTACCAAGCCGTGTACTTCAAATAAACCTTAACACACTTTTTCTGCTATACGCATGCAATAAACAGACATCCTTGCAACCTTTGAAAAAAAATTAACAACAATCATAAAGAAGATTTCATTATCTTTTCTCACCTGTTTAACTGGAAATTATCAGGCCTTTCGCGTGGAAGGCATGCCTCTCGGTCTATCGTTCGCATAGCTCCATGACACATTGGAATAGTTTTAATTACTAAATGAGTTCTTTAAACTCTATCCTTGCACATGCAGTTTTCAGATGGAGAATAGAAAATATTTTCCTGGAAGTTTTGTTTTCTTAAACGCAAGAAAACTTTAAAGTGTTACTCTAGGTAGATTGGTTGAGGAGTTTGATTGGAAAACTTTCTCTTTTTCAATAGCCTTTCTCACACGAAAAGTTACACACCAAATTTTGCCTGCCACTTTCACGAATTCCACGAATGGAAGAGTACATCAATGGCCTTTGATTTTCTACTTGCTAATGCCGGGTAAAGGTACCTCGCTGCGATGTCCGATTCTTATCGCTAGGCTTCATGGAAGCCGTTCCACGTTATCGTAGTTGTTTATCTATAGCTACGGTTGACAAAATATCACTTTGAACACGTAGTAATTTCTTATCCTTGGAATTTGAGTCAGGTATGCCGTCAGAAATATTTAAAAAAAAACACACAGCCTTCTATTATAGTTCTGTCCTACCCGGACCGTGTATAACGACTAAATGATCGACATTTTTTCAGGCCATAGTGCGACAGTGAGATATGGTGCCATCTACGGAAATTGGTCAAATCAGAATACAATAGGCTCTAACAATGGCAGACACACAACCAACCAACACCGAGTGATATTTTCTGACTGCTATCCGAGCCAACATATGAGATCATGGTTAAGCACGATCGCGTTGGTGTGGATCGTAGCCTTTTGTTGGTTTTCATTACCTTGACCTGCTGCTCCAACGAATACGTTAACGCGCTGGAGGCACAAGCCGCAATTCTGTTTTACGGAAAAAGCAACATTGTGTTGGGATGCATCGTTGTGGGATTAGTGCGCGTCGGAGACTGTCATCATATAATTGTATTACACGCTCTAAATATCGCTTTAGTAATCTTCTAGATTTGGAATATGAGAAAATGATTCTTTGCAGCATTATATGGACCTTTTGCAACTTGTGGCTAACCTAATTACCAAAACTCCGATGACGTATCAATTGTTGTTGTAGCTTCACGTCGACCTCTAGTAGATGTCGCTGAACGAAGGCTTGTGCTGCACAGCCCATTACCGGACAACGTGTTCGCGGGTTCATCTGTAGCATTTCTTCGATTGAACTCTTTTCGTACACATGATTACACTGTTTGTTTCGTACTGGTACAACGAGTGAACGTTTTGTAATCGGATCGATCATATTTCCTACATCACTCTCGATAACCAGTTCGTCGTCAATCGCTTGCTCATGGGAAGGTCCTTCCAGGGGAGTTAGTAGCGACTTGGAATACTGCACAAAATCCTTGTACCGTTTATGATTACGCACTTGCGGCTTCTTTTTATCCGTTCCAGCCTCGTAACGCTATAAATCACGACAATGACGTTGTTTGAGTTAATAAGTTCTTTTAGTTGTCGACATGGTTCCTACCTTATTGAAACTATCAACAGATTGTTCGCGAGAGGCTTCCGATATTGCTTTCTGGTGAACGTTGATTTTACTTTCTACCTCGCAAACACGTGCAACGAGATTTGTGTACAGCTTCGGATTTTTGATAGCTAGAATATACATCGTGTTGAAAATGGGACAATTAATTCATGGTTCAGTAGGATAATGCGCTGGCCACTTACAATCATCTCCAAACTCGGCTGCCAATCTGACCGTGTTGTTAATACTGTCGCACACTTTACGCAAGTTCGCCTCAAACAAGTTCATCTTTGCGGACTACTATTTATATCTGCGCAAAAACGAGCAAAACACTTGTTGCTAAAATTAAAGGACGCTAAACGAATAAAGGTACGTTTGTAATGTGAAGAAGAACTATCTGTTTGTTTACAAACTGGGTTCAACCGTCGCGCCAATCTGGCGAGTGACAGCTGTTTTGATATGATCGATGAAACAAAAACGCAAACTACACCAAGAACGCATACTTTGACCGCTGTCTTGACAGCAACTGGTGATATCCAAAACTTACCTGCCATCTGGAACAGCAGTTTTGGCAAAAATATTGTTCGTGGCTTGCTTCAAACTGGAAAAATATGAGCAAATTTACGTTTGTTCAACGCTGGTGTGAGTTCCAAATTATTTCTAAAAGACATATCACTGTGAAGTTTAATTTTGTATGTTGCTCCTGGGATATTCGTTAAGAAGATTTGAAAAGCACAAACGAATCAATATAAACATAGTGTCAGGTTTTAACAAGTTCGATGTGGTTGACGATGTGATTTTAATAAATAAATAAAGGAAATCCGAAACGTATAGGCTTATCATGTTAAAAGTGATGAACAGCCAACGGACCAAACGAAGAAATTGAATTACGAAACGATTAATCGTGCACTGTATGAGGTTTCATCGATTCGCTGGAGAACTTCCGGTTAAGCACGGATCAAGTGTGCGTTTCTGTTTGCCTCCCGCTCTACCTCGTGCTCGCTTGCCGGAGTCTGGCACGCGGTAGTCGATTGACACCGCGGTTTCCTGACCTCGCCACGACCGCTGTGTCGTACAAATCCGTTCTGTCTGTACACCTCACGGTACAAGTATAGGTGGACCTCCAGCGAGAAACCGGTTGTCATAATCTTATACCACGCAGTGCTGGGCTGGACTCCGGTGCCAACGACTACGACATCTTAGCGCAGCCGTCGACTCGTTCACTTCAGTCGGGTATCTGGTCGGAACAGGTTGTCATCCGTATCCCTTGTGAATCGAATTGTAAGTGAAAATATTTTGTAGCAGTTTTTGATCTTGCTTTACGGTATTGTATGGTTGTAGTGGATTTTTTCCAAAAACGCTGCGTAGTGCATTTTGGTGTTCAGTGGATAATTCGTAGATTTCGGCATAGACTTCGGGCCGGGGTAGAACGATTTACCGTTTTCCATCCTGGACACGTGGCGGCTGCTCCGGCCCGTTAAGTTGAGTTTGAGACATGGGACATACGGCTCTAGATTGGAAAAGTTAGGAAACTTTTGTGATTCCTGTGCAGTGCTAAAGCAGACCTTGGCCAAGAAATTTATCCCTCCAGCTCTGAACCCTTAGTTCTTGGCCGTTCATTGGATTTTCGGTTTAACACGTGGATGAGAGAGGAGTTGATGCGTGGCTAAGTTCTGCGCTTGCGCATGTCCGTGAACGTACGGAGTCACCTTTGATTTCGAAGTTGGGAAAGATCGAACGGATTGGATTTTAATTGAGTTGGAAAAATGACAAAATTGTAGTAAGGAAGCATTTCCAAATATGGCGCCGGTCGTGTCAACGACTGCAGTAGAAAGGGAAGGTAGGAGGAAGACACAGGAAAGAACTAGAAGCCGGGCAGCCATTTTGGTTTGCGCCGTCGAGTTGCAGCTGGAGCTGGATTTCGCGAAAGATATTTGCTAGGCATATTCGCGGCGATCTCGTTTTTCCGGTAGACCACTTTTCTTGTAGCATAATTTTTTTCCGGCTAATCTACAGCGTGAGTCACTTAGATGTTCCATTTGCCGCAGCACACATTTTTGTCCACGCGCAAGTGTGCGGTGGTTGGGGCGATGATGTGTTCCACGCACACTATTGGCACCGTTGGGCCGTGTGTAGTGGTACGGTAAGACCGGAAACTTCGTATGGGTTTCTGGAATCGAGCACGCACACCATAATTGTATCGCAGCGCAGTATCGCTACGAATACATTTGTAAAAATCCACCTCCAACCGTCTCGCTCGCAGCAGGAGCACATTTTAATAAATTCTTTTTATTCCTAACCTCTTTCTTGCGTAGTGCTCTACTCTACATCAAAATGGGTAAGGAAAAGACTCATATTAACATCGTCGTCATCGGACACGTCGATTCCGGCAAGTCGACCACCACCGGCCATTTGATCTACAAATGCGGCGGTATCGACAAGCGTACCATCGAGAAGTTCGAGAAGGAAGCCCAGGAAATGGGCAAGGGCTCCTTCAAGTACGCCTGGGTGCTGGACAAACTGAAGGCCGAACGTGAGCGTGGTATCACGATCGACATTGCCCTGTGGAAGTTCGAGACCGCGAAGTACTACGTCACCATCATTGATGCCCCTGGACATCGTGATTTCATCAAGAACATGATCACGGGAACGTCGCAGGCCGATTGCGCTGTGCTGATCGTCGCCGCCGGTACCGGAGAGTTCGAAGCTGGTATCTCGAAGAACGGTCAGACCCGCGAGCACGCCCTGCTGGCCTTCACCCTCGGCGTGAAGCAGCTGATCGTCGGCGTGAACAAGATGGACTCGACCGAGCCGCCGTACAATGAGGCCCGTTTCGAGGAAATCAAGAAGGAAGTGTCCTCGTACATCAAGAAGATCGGTTACAACCCGACCGCTGTTGCCTTCGTGCCCATCTCCGGCTGGCACGGCGACAACATGCTGGAACCGTCCACGAAGATGCCCTGGTTCAAGGGATGGGCCATCGAGCGCAAGGAAGGCAAGGCTGACGGCAAGTGCCTCATCGAGGCTCTGGACGCCATCCTGCCGCCGTCCCGCCCGACCGACAAGCCGCTGCGTCTGCCCCTGCAGGACGTGTACAAAATCGGAGGTATCGGAACAGTACCGGTCGGCCGTGTGGAAACCGGTGTGCTGAAGCCCGGTACCGTGGTTGTGTTCGCCCCGGTCAACTTGACCACTGAAGTCAAGTCTGTTGAAATGCACCACGAAGCTCTGCAGGAGGCCGTGCCCGGAGACAACGTCGGTTTCAACGTGAAGAACGTCTCGGTGAAGGAGCTCCGTCGTGGCTATGTCGCCGGTGACACCAAGAACGCCCCGCCCAAGGGCGCCGCCGACTTCACCGCTCAGGTCATCGTGCTGAACCATCCGGGTCAGATCTCGAACGGCTACACCCCGGTGCTCGATTGCCACACGGCGCACATTGCGTGCAAGTTCGCCGAGATCAAGGAGAAGGTCGATCGCCGTTCCGGCAAGTCCACCGAGGACAACCCGAAGTCGATCAAGTCCGGTGATGCCGCCATCGTCATCCTGGTCCCGTCGAAGCCGCTGTGCGTCGAGTCGTTCCAGGAGTTCCCGCCGCTGGGACGTTTCGCCGTCCGTGACATGCGACAGACCGTCGCCGTCGGTGTCATCAAGTCGGTCAACTTCAAGGATGCCTCGGGTGGCAAGGTCACCAAGGCCGCCGAGAAGGCCACCAAGGCCAAGAAATAGCCGCCAACTGGTGCCCTTCGTAATGCAACAACACACGCAGCCAACACCTTTAACTCCACCACCACCACCACCCGTCATATCCTCGAGAAGCAACAACAAGACCTTGCGCTAGCTGCCGCCACCGACCGGAAGGCGAACACCACCATCTCCGACGGCGGGCCAACGATGTCGGTCGGTGATGTAGACGACCAGCACAGGCACCCGCAGGAGCAGCAGCAGCCGCATCCCAACACCAACGTGTCCACCTCCGCTACTACCTACACCACCTACGGCAGATGGCTGATCGACATCAAAACCTATCACCACTTCCATCGGAAGACATTCAGACGAAAACGAAACGGGCTCTTGAATTCATTCCTTTTCAACACTATAATTAATACCGTAACTATTAATTATTAATATTTAAAGCGAACCGAACATAGAGCGAGAACCATACGCGTTTATAGAGAGAACAGAACAATATTCAAACTCCGGGTAGAATTTGCTATTTTTTTCAGACTAATTTTCGTAGAGTACAGATTCTGCTCGCTGAATTTTGCAGCAGGAAAGGACTTTGAGGGAGAAGGAAAGGGACGAGGATATGAGAGAAATAATAAGGAAAAATGGTATCCTTGAAAAAAGAACAAATGATTATTTTTATATTTTAAAACGGATGAGAAATATGGCTTGTGTGTGTGTGTGGGGAATGATGAGGAAGGAACTACAGGTGAGGTTGGAAACTGGAATTGGAAAATTATTTTTTCGGCCAAATGAATTTGAGAAGCAACTTAATAACATTGAAGACTGTAAAACACAAAAACCGCAACCAATGAAGGTATAAGAAGCGATCATTACATTTCAATAAAATCCCATAAAAGGCAACATAGCTGAGTGTTTATCTCTTTTACAAGATGTTCCTTTGTACAACGTCATTTTGTTCTGATTCTGGATCGACCTGGCATTATTCAACCGACCCCCGCGCTGTTACTAACTTGGTGTTGATCCTACTCCACTCAACAGGTCGCTGAAAAGGTCATGCTCGACATGAGGTCTTCGAATGGCGCGTGCCAATTTTGTGCGTTTTGCTATTTTTAAAATTGGCATAAACGAACACAGCAGATGTTACAGGTGGTATCTGTTTTTTTACATGCTGGTCTATATGGGAAGTTAAGCAAGATGACGAAGAAGAGACTTCCATCAACCAGACCGTGGTACTTTCACGGGAAATGAATTCGTTTTAACGCTCGTTTTTGAGATAATTTTACTGTTTTATTAACGATGCGGGGTCACAATATTCAACTTGTTACGCCTGAACCGGTCCGGTCCGTACGTGTTTTCCTTTAGCGATTGGAAAATAAACGTGTTTTAAGTAGCACTGAACCTTCCTTAAAAATAAAATAGTCCACAGCATAGGAAACAAAACTAGCTACCGTGGTGGAGTACATTCGCTTCTACGGACGCAGTCGATAGTTTCTCATTTCGTTTCGCTCCGCCGGCGTTTCCCCAATCACGGGGCCCATTCTCTTTTTTGCGGAAACGGAAAAAAGCCACGAAACATTCGCGACCCGAGCGAGACGATTTCCTCCGGTCTCTGGCTGGTACCGAAAATCAAACCATTTTCGAAGAAAGTGTAAACCTCACACAAAGGTGAAACTTTTAGCTCTACTTCTGGTGCAACCAACCAGGCTTTACAAAGCGTAGGTAAGTGCATCGCAACCGAGATGGACGTTTCGTTTTCTCCTTTCACTTTCTTTCATAATCGACCTTCTCTATCTGGATGCATTCCACCAAACCCCTGCCCCTCCCTCCCTCCATCCCTCCCTTCCAAACCACCCCCCCAACCCCCTCCATGTGGTATGATGGATGATTGACTGACTTGCGCATGCTTTCACTCAAAAGATCCCTTAGCAACAACAAGAGCATGTTCGATTGCAAAATGCATGCCTTTTTTTCGCGATCAATTTGGGTTGATTGTACGATCAGAAGGACAATACAGTTTTGCGCATGTTGGATAATTTTTCCCGATACTGCCACATCATTTTGTGTGAGCAGCGATGCTACCAGCATTAACGTTTGTTTCCCTGTTGCACTATTAACCTCGTCCACTTGGTTGGTTGTTGGTAAATGGCTTTTTTTTTGCTTCTGCGTTCTTATGCGCTACGCAATGGCGCGCTTGGACGAGGTGCGGATTGGAAGGAATGGTCGTGGTGGAACAGCGATGGTCCCCTCTAACGTTGCCGCGGGAGTCATCCAAAACCTACACATTAGCGGCGTCCCTTCCGCGGGTGCATGTACGCGCTGTTGCGTATAGACGTGGCTGGAATCACACGCACACACCGTCAATGCAGTCACCGGAACCGCTTTGGTACCGGCCGGCGCATTATTTCCTCCCCTTACTGGACTGAACAAGTTTGTGCATTTTACAGCATCCAACAATTTCTAAGAAGATCCCACCGAAAGTACAAAATGTTAACATACGATCCCGTATGGTACGTCGCGGTACAACGTGTGCATTTCCCTTCTATAGATTTAGCATAGCCATTCTCTGCACATGGGTTGCATTGGCTAAGCAGGTAGTTGTGAGCTGAACGGTTAATGATAGGGAGGGGATCGAAACAAAAAAACATCTTGCCTTCACTTGCGAAATTGGTCGTCAGTTGCAGTAGGGATGAATTCTCTGCTGGAAGTGAACAAATGTACAGCAGAGAAGGGCTTTTGTTGTTTGAGAGATAACAAATGCACACGCTGCTGATAAGCAACAGCAAACAAACCACATGCAAGATAAAATTCTGGAAAAAATCGCATCTTCCCATTGACTCATTCGGGAATCAGTAATTGCACAACATACAAAAGGGGAAAAATGAATTTAAAAAAATGGAATTCATGGAAATGGAATGGGGGAAAATGAATTTAAAGGAATTCAACCATTTGCATTGTTAAAAAAAAGGTTTTTATATAATATAGCGAAACACTGCACTTTGACATGTTGGAATAAATTTCAAACACTTTTAAATTTTATGATATCTGGAATGACTACATTGCAATGGAACCGGTATAGATAAAGTGCTGGAGAGGTAATGTAAGAATAATAAAGTAGAATGATAATAAATCAAGCATCGCAAAGTTAATTGGTTTTACAGATACTGTGTCAAGGCGAGCTTCAAACGATCTGTTGCACCGCAGAGGTCCTGGGAAGACATCAATCTATGTATTATAAATAACATTGGATATAATTTTATCTTTCGATCATCCGCCATTCGACGGTGATCTTGTGGTGAATTCTCTCAGTAGTTCGTTGGAGATGTTCGTGTGAAGTCAGGTTTTTGGAGTTGTATTTGGAAACCCCAAAGGCAGCATACGATACCAAGGATACCAAGGATGGCAACGCAACGTTTGGCAAGCATGTTTGCAATTTTCGAGCATCCACCATTTGATGGTGATCTTGTGGTGACTTCTCTCAGTAGTTCGTTAGAGTTGTTCGTGTGAAGTCAGGTTGTTGGAGCAGTGTTTGGAATCCTTAAAGGCCGCATACCATACCAAGGATGGCAACGCAATGTTTGGCAAGCATGTTTGCAATTGTATTGTACTGCCTGCAAATAAACTCTATCAATACTACGAGCGTGGACGGTGTTAGCTTCGCAATAAACAGGGGAAAATCGTACCACTTCGAAAACGCATTGAAGGTATGCTTTCCTTCCTCAGGGGCTTCAAAGGGAATTGCGCTGCCTGCATTTGAAGCACATATTTTTTGGCGATCACTAGCACCTTGTTATTTATCTCTTTTTTTTTTTAAATATTCTACAATTCTAGCTGAACTGGTTCAAAGCAGCAGAATATTGTCGAACCCAAGATATGTTTCTAGTATCCATAAACGATGAGCAAGAGCTCAACGATGCGATTGATTATGTTCAAAGCAGCGGATATTTTGGAAAGAATAGCGATCTACAGTTGTGGACATCGGGCAACGACCTCGGCGAGTCGGGTCAGTTCTACTGGAGCACTACGGGTGCGCGAATCACATTCGACCGTTTTGCCGACAATGAGCCGAGCAACACAAAATACCAAGACGGTTCAACTGAAGATTGTGTCGTTTTGGAAAGGTCGAAGGGACGAAACCTTACATTCGATGATAGACCTTGCAGAAGAGAATATCATTTCTTATGCGAAAATCAGGTTTGTTGAAAGACCACCTGCAAGGATACGAGATCTTGTTTTGGAAACGTATTTTCAAACCTCTTCATAAACGATGTGCCATTTTGATAACAAGTTCGTCTGTTAAACATAAAACAGTTGCCTATTCAATGATTGGCTTTATCATTTGGCTTGTAATTGCATAACAATAAACGTTGTTTAACGTACTTTCCTATTAATTATATTTCTATTGAAAGAAATCGTTGGTTGTTCCATCTTCAGGAAGTGCATATGGATCGCACACATAATTGACCTGTGCATCATAATGAAGCCACTGATGGTGCCACAGTTTTCTCGAACCGGTTCTGCAGGTTTTGATCTTTTATGATGAAAAGATTGCGTAAAATTGTATGCGTTACAGCAAATCTTTTTACTCGAGTATGGAAACCCTTTAAAATACAACAATTAATGAGTTGGGAGTAGTTAATCCACAGAAAGAAATATAGTTTGCACTTGCTCTTGAAAATTCATTTCATTTAGGAGCTACATTTAAGGCGAGCTATGTACAAATCGATGAGAAGAAATGATTAAATGTGTTGAAAGGCTTACATCATTTTGATACAACATTTGATGAGCTGAATTTGTATCAAGCATCTGAGTATTGCCACAGTCGTGGAATGTTTCTCGTGTCCGTTGCTACTGGAAATATGGACATGTTATGTTTATTCAAGGATTCATATGATTGGTTATCCTTGTCCTGTGATACAAGGGGAACACAAATCGGGGAGACAAAGAATCAAACAATTTTGAAAAAGTTTGAAGATAGATGAACTGAATATTTGACTCTCAAGCTGCAAATATGTAGAAGATAATTGTGAACGCATTTTTTAAGCTTTTGCGATAACTATTTTATATGTGGAACGTTAGATTGTTGGCACCGTTGAAGATGCATTATATCATGAAACTATCTACTTTTGTTATAGCGGGACAATAAAAGTTCAAGCGCACACCTAAGAAATCGTACCATCTTGTTATGTATATTTCTATGGAAAGACGTCGTTGATTGTTCCACCGCAAGAGATGCAAGAAATAAGTCTGTGCTTCAGAATGAAGCCACCGATGATACCAGTTTTCTTGAACAGGTTCAGCTGGTTTTGATCCCTTCGATAAAAAAAAAGAAAACATACAGTGATATGCGTGATGCCAAATCTTCCTGCTCGAGACATTTCTTTCTAAACTCCACCAACGGCAGCATGTTTTTTGGCGTGACATAAAAAAACGTAATTTTGTAGTATCTAATGTTATCTCAAACTAATTGTGCCTATGGTAGACGACTTATTCTGTATACGAAAGTTTTAATAGTGCTTTGGAATTTACAAGTTTCGCGATTAAGTCACCGAGTAATAGGATAGATGACGCATACAATATTACAATTAATTGTTGTGCAGATGATTCTTATGAGAACGAGGCTGTCTTCTACATAATGGGACCTAGTTCTATATTCCTCTTTTCTGCGCCATTTTCTACATGGAATGTCTCGTGAGCAAAAAAAAAAAAAACTTCCACCTCTTTCGAACAGAACCGGTCAAAGGGCAATATTGGTATTTGTGGGGTTGAAGAATTCTAACTTCCTCGTGGCTGCAGGTAGTAGTGGATCCTTATGTTGCCCTATCTTTTTGGCGGTCAAATTCCAACGCTAACACAGCATCATGAATTGGGATTTCTAATCAGTGACTCTGCAGCAACGGCGAAGAAATGATTAGACCATCAGCGCTAGTGTGTTTATACGTCTTCATGTTTTTACAAGGTCAAGTGTCCTTGCAAAAGACCGATATTACATTTGCCATCAACCGGCAAGAAGAATACTTTTTTAGTGATAATTTGAAGGTATTGCTACTTTCTGTAGACTTCGCAGTTTGAATCGTAGCCACGTGTTAATTTTCCACTATCATCGAAACTAGGCAAACTGGTTCGGGGCATTTCAGCACTGCAGAACCCTGGATAAGCATCTGGTCTCGATCAGGAATGACGAAGAACGAAGAGCCGTGATTAATTTTCTGGACAGTACGGGATACACCAAAGCGAACAAAGAGTTCAAGTTATGGATTTCTGGAAATGATCTGGCCGAGGAAGGCATGTTCTATTGGGCTTCAACCGGAGAACGGCTTACTTATCAGAACTGGCGAAGCGAGGAGCCGAATGATTACGCACATGACCGCTGTACCGGCGAAGATTGTGTGATCTTGGAGTATATTGATGGAGCTGGTCGAAATTATGACTATACGTTCGACGATCGACCCTGCATAAGACAGTTTCCTTTTATCTGTGAATCCATCCCCTAGTAATTTATAGACCGCCCAGTCGGGCTCTTCAACGGAGCTCGTGTTACAATCAATAAAAAAAAAAAACTGGTTGGTTCGGAATCGGAGTATTCGTTTCTTCGGAGATTTTTAACTTCCTCATAGCTGCAGGTATTGGTATGACCTCTCGCAAACTTCTCTATTGATGGCCATAGTCGCAGACGAGGCAGCGTCAACGGCAGAAGCAGGATTTCTAAATAGTATCTGCGAGCCAACGGTAACGAAATGACGGAGTTAAAAGTGCTGGTGCTCATCTGCGTCTCAATGGTCTTGCAGGGCCAGCTGTCCTTGCAAGAGACCGACAACACATTTGGATTATTCCGGCAGAAAGAATATTACTTCAGTAGTTCTTTTAAGGTAAGATGAACTTTCAGTGAGAGTTACAAACCGAAGAGAAACATTTGTTACAACCTTTTTACTGTTCCTGAATTAAGCTCAACTGGTTTAAAGCAGTCGAATACTGCAGGTCGCGAGGTATGTTCCTGCTCTCAGTTCGTAATGGCGAGGAGCGAGAAGCCGTAATAGAATATCTAGCCAGCACTGGCTACACAAAAACACACAAAGGGCTCATGGCATGGATGTCGGCTAATGATCTTGGCGAGGAGGGTGAATTCTATTGGGCTTCGACTGGCGATCGGGTCAACTATCCGAACTGGAGTGACACGGAGCCGAATAATTATAAAAGCGACGACTGCACCGGAGAAGATTGTGCGATTTTGGAGTATTGGGCAGAAGGTGGCGCCAACTATAACTATACGTTCAACGATCGAGCCTGCACGAAAGAGTTCCTTTTTATCTGTGAAACATTGCCTCAGTGAATGCTACTAGAGCGCCCTCGAGTGCGATCGCAGTGTGTCCATCTTAATAGATTGGTTGTTGGTTATTTATTTCTTTTTTCTGAAACCCTACTTTTACAATCCACAAAGTAACAATATTATATGTAAACAGGTAAAAATGAATAAAAGTTAAGCTGAAGACTATGCTTCTCCACAAAACGACAAGTGAATACACGCAAGGCCTTGATGAAGGTTAAATCTTTACGACAGCAAGAAACCCATGCTTAAACAGAACAGGTTTGGGCATACAAACGCGAATCAGGTGTTGACGAAACAAACATTATCAAGTAACGACCGATCTTCTGACCACACCAAGACGGGTTCAACGGTGCTGCTGTGAACTAGCCGTATTTAATGTAATCAGTAGACTGCCAGTAGTCTTTCCTAGACTAGGTCGCGAATCATCGTTGTGAAAAGTGTATCTTCCCTTATTGGCATTAGATTCGCTCTTTTTTGTTCAGATTCGCTCTTTTTTGTTCAGAGTTTTGAACTCATTCGAATACTAGCGATGGAAACGAAACGTCTGGCCAATTTTTTAGTAGTGTTGCTGAGCTTTCTGATTATAGGATTGATCAAAACGCAGAAAGAAGATGTGAATACATTTGGAATATTCAGGGAGAAATCGTACTACTTCGGTAACACTTTCAAGGTAAGCGCGGTAGAGCGTCAGATACATGAAAATTGTAGTGGTGATTTGCGCTTCTGTGTGTTTACTATGTTAACGATTCTAGTTGAACTGGCACAAAGCAGTGGAATATTGTCGCACCCGCGGAATGTTCCTCGTGTCCATCAACAATGGCGAGGAGCTGGACGGAGTTGTGGAGTATATCGAGAAGAGTGGATTTACAAAAACGCACGGCATTCTACACATGTGGACCTCGGCGAATGATCTCGGAGAGGAGGGTCAATTTTTCTTGTCATCGACCGGCCAACGGCTGACTTTCGATCGCTGGACAAAAAACGAACCAAACAATGCGAAGCACGACAATTGCACTTTTGAAAATTGTGTCGTGCTGGAGTACTACTTGCCATTGGGCATCAACTACACGTTCGACGATAGACCTTGCAACGCCGACAACTTCTTCATGTGTGAATCGCTGTATGATTAAAAATGAGAAACGATCTAGCAAGAAGATGAGCAAAATTACAATACAGCATTACATGTGTATGCAATGTTGGAATTGGTTGCAGAAGGTGGTGTCAACATTTACTATAAGGCCAACGAGCCAGACCCTGTACGAGAGAGTTCCCTTTTATCTATTATATAAAAAATATAACGACATATCACAAGCATAACATCTTAAACATATTGTGTATCAGTAAAGGTACGGTACAGTAACAAATTGTTCGCTTTGTTTTCTTTATTTATGGTAATTCTTTTATAAACATATTAAGAAGTATTGAAATCTACAAAGTAACACTATTATACATAAACAAGTAAAAATGAAGAAAATATCTTGTTTAAGAAGAATCAATTTTGACTAACAAACGCGCATGAGGTGCCGAGGAAACAAACATTATCAAGTAACGACCGATCTTCTGGCCACACCAAGACGGATTCAACGATGCTGCGTAGAGCGCTAAGCGTAATCAATATAATCAGTTGTTGCTGAATCAACTGGATGGTGTTGCGGGGCGTGGGAGTTTAAAAGGGAAAAATGTAAAACACCCATTATCAAAATGTACTCCGCTGGTGTAAATAAACTTTTTCAGGATGCTTAGTCGTTCTGATAACTGGAAGTATAGATAGAAGGCAACAGACGAACAGTCGAACAAGAAACTTAGAAGATATCGTACCCGAGACACGTACACATGTCCACATTTTTCAGTATATAAGAAACCTAAATTTTAAGAATAAACCAGTGCCAATCTAAGACTCGAAAGAGGCTCAAACCCGTTAAAAGAATATCTTCTAGTGCTGGCATTCGATTCTTTGATTATTGTTCGTGGGTTTCGACCACATTCGAATACCTGTGATGGAAACGAAAAGTCTGGCCAATTTGGTAGCAGTTTTGCTGAGCTTTCTGATAATAGGATTGATCAAAACGCAGAAAAAAAATGTGATTTCATTTGGAATATTCAGGGAGAAATCGTACTACTTCGGTAACACTTTCAAGGTAAGCGCGGTAGAGCGTCAGAGACATGCAAATTGTAGTGGTGATTTGCGTTTCTGTGTGTTTACTATTACCGTTACACTATTAAAACACCAAGCCATACACACATTATTTTTAAAATATACTGGAGTTCGTAACACCGTCGATGATCAGAGTTAAATGCTTTAAGAATAGACCAATCGAATGATCAAACATTCAACGTTTCGCACATGAAGACGTTCAAGTTTTTGCATGGCCTATCGTCGAACGTGTAGTTGACGCCGCTGGGCAAATAGCGTTGTAGCACAACGCAATCCTCGTACGTACAAGCATCATGCTGGAGGTTATTTGGTTCTCCCGTATGCCAATGATTGAACGTCATCCGTTGGCCCGTTGACGCCCAGTAAAACTGGCCCTCCTGGCCGAGATCGTTGGCAGATATCCACATGTGCAGTATTCCGTTCGGTTTGTTGTATCCGTTCTTTTCCAGAAGAGTCACAACTGCTTCATGCTGGCGCGGGCTGTTGATCGATACGAGGTACATTCCCAAGCTACGGCAGTGCTCTACGGCCTGGTACCAGTTCAACTGCAACCATGACCAATACATTACTATCGAGATAGAGGCACTACGTTTTCATATGACCACTTACCCTGAATCTGGTCTCAAAGTAGTACGATTTTGGTGGGAATGCACATTTCTGACTGGCAACGGCGTCTTGTGCACGAACCAGACTCACTGCTAGACAGAGAGTAAAAAACGCCAAACGACTTGCCGTACGCCACTTTTCCATCTCTCAAGTACGGAAAGACTAGGCTAGCAGCAGCCCAAGTCGTCCAACGAATATTTCAACAAAAGAAATGAACGTTCAAGATGAAGTTCATCGGCTTTTATCGTTGCAGTAATTTGCGCAGCGATACAAATCACTATTTAACAAACGTTTCGACTTAGATGTAATGTGTGTATAATTTACACTTCTTAGATGATAGCGATAAGAATGGTCAAGTTGTCGTGCGGGGGATTTTTCTTATCACTAAATCATCACTTATTTATTTTCAGAATTGTTCATGGTTGTTTAGCAGAAATGTAACTGCTCTATATTTTAATGCAAACATGTGTGATATGCTGCAGACGATAACTACTATGGGATCTAGGGCCGAATCTAGACTGAACCAGTTTCCTAGAAAGATGAATGAAACAATTATTGGCATCCCTTTTCAGTTAAAACAATAAGTGTGTGGGATGTTATGCTTAGTATCTTAAGATTTACCAAAGAAAAAATAATGTAAGCAATATCGAACGAGTACATTTAAATAAAAGGGATCGCTTGGGGAAAACCTTTAATGCTAATGTTAATGAACAAAGTGTTCTAACTTAATTAATGTTTATAATAATCAGACTTATTACACGACTATTGAAACGCAAGTCGAAGTTGTCAAGAGCTTAAATTAACAACACCATATAAAAACCTGTATCTGTATAGTAGAATACTATCGTAGGCGGTACTTACAGGAAAGTTTCTTTACCTTGTTGGCGGTAATGCTGTCAAGGATCCACAGCGCGGTAACACACATCTGTCCTTCCACCACGCTGTGGCGCTGTCGTTCGTTGTCATCGTCGTCGTCGTCTTCCAAAACCAGGTATTTGGCTTTCAGTTTATTTCCGGTCACCTTCCCGCGACAGAGCAGCACCAGTTCGCGCAGTTGGCGCACCGGAACGGTACAGAGCGGCGAAATCCAGAATGGGCCGTAGTCGGCAAACAGCTCGCTACGATACTGGCTGCCGAACGCTTGCCGCTCGCTGCGATTAATCTGCACGGCCGGCGAGAAGTTGCGCACCTCAAACTGTTCCTCTGGCAGCCAGCGCCTTGCTCGGAACGACTCGACAATCCAGTCGTACCGGACGATCCAGAGGCCGCGCACGAGCGCACGCAGCAGGTTGATGGTGCGACGAGGTTCCAGCGTCACCAGGTGCGTGGTGTTGTCGGTAACGTCCGGTTCGATGATGAAACCATCGAGCTTCTCAATGGCCTGTACGGAACAAGGAAAAAAGGGTATTGAGTACACAGTTTAGATGTTCAGTTCATACAAGCCCATGAATACCATAACACCAATGTTACGTTGCACCAATTCCATGAGTAAAAATAAAGAGATCCATTGGTAGATAAAATATCTGATTTATTCAGCATTAGTAAGAAATGACAAACATGCAGATTCAGTAACAAATGCAGAAACAAACCCATTCTAACGCACTTTAACTTCCAAACGCTAACTAATGGCAAACCCTACTCAAGCGTAAAAGGAAATGTTAGAAATCAGTTCTCGCTCTGTGCAAGGTGGCACTAAGTCTTCAATCACCATGCGAGCCCAAGGCTGTTGGGTGAACGGAAGAAGAATCTATTAAGTTCGTACCTCATTCACGAATGCGGTTTGCTCGGTGTGTAGATTAGTCGTGGCCAAATATTGCCGCTCCTGTGGCGTCTGCTGTTGACCGAGCCCGTGGTTGTACTGGGAGGCCATCGTCGGCAAGCCTCGCCCGACGGGGAACAGCTGCTTTTTCTTCGGTTCTACCTCTTCCTGTGGCTCGTAGGGCGATTCGAAGAGAGCCGTTGTGCGACGTCTTTTGGCAGGTGCAATCGTCTTATCGGTGGCCGCAGCACTAGCGACGGAAGGTACGATCGTTCCTCCAACGGTCGGGGCTACCGATCGTCTTTTAGCAGAGGTTTTACCCGTGGCCGTGCTAGTAGCTGTCTTCGGGCTTGGTTGCTCTTCCGACGATTGAACGTTGAAAAGCTTTCGCTTTCGTGGTGCTACGGCGGGTTCCTCCGGCGTGACGCTGCTGGTTGACTGTTCGGTAGGTTTATTTATCTTCTCACTCGATCTAACTGCCTTCCGGTAGAACTCGTCGAGCGATTTTTGCTGCCCTCGAGGCGGTGGTGGAGATAGTAAGTAGTTCGGGCGTTCCGGCATTATCACAGCGCCTTCTTCGCCAGGCTGTCTCTTTGCGGCAGCGGCCTGGCGATTGATCTCGGACAAGCGTTTATCCATGATGTCCATCGAAATGTCGAATACTGTACGCCTCCGTCGATCCGGTGCGCGCGTCGAGCTAAACAGAAGCGTTTCTTCATACTCTTCCAGCAGTGTTTTAGGCCGCGAGTTGGTGGCCATCGGTTTTGGGGTCGAGCTAGAGGTTGGATCTGGACGATCACAAATGCTACTGCCGTCGTTGTGCGATACACCGGTGCGCGATCGCTCATGTGACGGCTCCGGAGGTGTTTCACTGACTTCCAGTGGTTCCATAAAGGTGGAGTTTCCCGTTGTGAACAATGTTTTGCGTCGATCGGTTCCGACCGATGCGGATGAGATCGACACTGTCGATGATCGTGTGGTAGTGTCTTGTTTGCCACCGGTGACTCTAGATCCCTCGACCATTGCGGAGGAATTGAACAATGTGCGACGCCGACCGTTCGCCGTGCTTGCGGGAGTCTTTTCGATGGCACTTTCCAACGGTGTGGAAATGTTCATCTCAGAACCTTTACTGTTCACTTTCGTTAGTTCTACCACAGGGCCGTCGACTTTCTGGGGCGCGGTCGAGATTTCCATCTCCTTCGGGGAGTAAATTGTTCCCCGTTTGGCCATTGCGTGTGTTTTTGCTTCACTCATTAAAAGTGCCATCGCTGCCGTCGGTGGCGTGTTCTCAGCGTTGTCAAAAGCGACCGTTTTTCGACGACTACGCGTGTTAGTCGATGACCGTTCCTTCCTTTCATCGGCCATCGGAGTGCGCAATACGGTGGGGGAAATATTTTCTTTACTAGCTACGATCGTTTTACGACGATGCGTGCGTGATGCTGCGATTAAATTAATCGATTCTTCGCGCTCCAGTCCAATCGGCGAGGAATTTTTGTCTTTTTCAGAAGCCATCGAGCTGCGGCGAGTGCGCAGGGTAGGTATAGGGTCAGATGATCCGCTTTCTTTATCCTCCAAGGCAACGATAGTCTTCCGACGACCTTTGGCACTGCTAGTCGGAGGCGCTTTGTCTGATGTATTCTCATCTACTCCAACAATCGTTCGCCGCCGACCTCGAACGGTCGGTGGTTCTTTGGGTGTGTCCTCGACGCAAGTCGGTGTATTTGAAGCAACTTTTTCTTCCTCCACATTTGTCATTTTAGGTGTGAAAAGAATTGTCCTACGGCGAGACCGTGACCCAGTTGCACCGAGCGACTGCTTCGATCCCGAACCCGAAATTGCGAACAGGGCTCGACGGGTCGCCGTATCTGCTTGCAGAACAGCGTTTGAGACTCCTGTGGGTGTAGAGTACGTGGCATCGTCGTCAACTGCACGTTTATCCGTTATTCGATCGGCAGGACTATCCAGATTAGTCGGAGTGGAACGAAAGCGTTCCAACATGCGCATTGGTGCGGCTTGCAGCATTTCGTCGTACTCATCAACCGGACCCGTGTTGGCGTTGGCTATTTGATTGTCCGCCTCGAAATCGCTCAGTATACGCTCCAAGCGATCATCCTTACGAATCCGATGGAGAACTGGCAGCTTCGATGGTGGTGATACGACGACTGGTGGTGCCTTTGTCTTTCCCGTAACAGCGGTTCGCTTTTTGTTGCCAACCGTTTCTTCCGCACCAGGTTGCATTGACTTTTGGCGCTGATGAGAGAGAAATTGTTCAATAAATGCACTGAAACGCTTAAAAAGGGCACACAACTCACTCTTATCCTTTTGAAGAGGTCGGGGTTCTCGTAACGCTCGACGTTGGATATTTTAAAATCATCCGGATTCATCAGACACATGTGGCGCTTGCAGGCTTCGATCCACAGTACCGACACGACGGGGATATTCATTTTTTTCGCCTTCTGATATGTCGACAGCAGGCCATCCTTGAATATGACGTGAGTGGTGTCTCTGCACGGAACAAATTGGGAACGGTTAGAAAGACACGCTCATCGAACGTACGGAAAGCTTCGGACTTACTTGAGTAAACGCTCATTTACTCTCGCTCCCAAGGACGCGACGTGTTCCTTGATGCCATCGGACCGGTTGTCTGTTCCAGAACGCACCTCAACGTACACGCACACATTGCTCAGTACGTCCCGGATGTCCCGCTTTTCCGGTTCCATCCGTTCCTCGGCCGTAATGATATCCTGCTGAGCGTAGGACACGTCAAAGTTCCCGTACGCGTTGCGTTTGCTGGGAGATTTTAAAGCGCGCAACGCACGAAGCCGCGCTGTCGCAGAAGGACTGTTCAGGTCGCGGTACAGCATCTGCAAGTGCCGATTTGTTACGGCCCCCTCGGCAGCTGGCGGAGTGTTGCAACGCATGGCATCGGGAGACGCATTTAAGAGGTCCAGCGTCGGTGTATTGCTACCGGACAAACAGCTGTCGAAGGAATCATCGGCGGTGCGCTGCGAAGGGGTCGCATCGACCGAGTTTCGACGGAACGACGGATGATCGCAGGGAGTTGTGGAGAGGATGCGCAGCAGCAAGTTCTCGTGCATGCTCAGCCGTTTTCCGGAGGGTGTTGGCGTTTCGGAGTCGAATATTTGTGCGCTGTTCGGAGGAGTGCTGCTGGCTTGCGGCGTGCCTGGACGTGGCAGTATGCTTGTCGGAGTGGCTGATGCATGAATCTGGACAGATGCGGTCGTACCGAAACCAACCGAAAGCCGCTTTTGTTTTGGCGACGTAATGACGCCGTTCGCTCCACGGATAACTCGATTCATGTTTATGTTATTTCAACACTTTGTTTTCTTGCTTATCTCATACAGGAAATAGATCACAGCATTGTCGTATCGTAAACAATGCAGTACACTTTAATGAAACTGACTAGTTCTATGCAGCGCGTATGTCCTGCATCCCGAGAATGCAGATGCGTTCCTTCCGTAGTTACCGCGACGCCTAGATTGACTGCATGCAGCGAAATCAAAAGCTGCAACGGCAAATTCTGTCAAAACTGACTTAATTTATCGTATTTGTCGATCGCGAAGTCATCGAACTTAACAGCAGCTGTCAAAACTTGATAGATCCGGACCTACCAAGAACAATCGCGGTTCCGACAGGAGTGCGAGATGGTGCGATCTAGTCTTGGCAAATGATTTGCGAGTTTTGATGGTACGAACTAAGGTAATTAAAGAGAGTACATTTTCGTGAAACGTTTCTAGGTACTTGAATGACCCCCGTAAATCAAGTTCGAACTTGAGCTGGTACCTTAAAGGTTACCCAGTTCCGTTGGTTTAAAGTTTTTCTCTACTTCTACTGCAGCGCCATCTCGTGATCGGTGCTCAAGACAAAACTTAAACTGAAGAATTTCGAAATGCTGGCATTATTCCGTTGTTTCATTTCCTTCCGATGATTAAAAAAAAAACGCATGAATACATGGAACCGATACGTTTTAAGAATCATATGTAATGTTGGAAAAAAATAAATAATTTTGCCTGTCATCCTCCCAATGCAGTGGAGGGGAAAAAATTGTTGCTATCATGCGCCAGGGATGCGGCAGAAACTCTAAATATGCTCCATTTAGATTCAATCAAACGGGTGAATATTTATGAAACTGTGTGCCGAAAGAATCCATAGCATTATCATCACCGGCAATCAACGTCGGCAGCGATCGCAACCGTCCTCGTCAGCTATTTCTCCCCGGAGGCAAAACATCGTCCAGGGTGTTCTTCGTGTTTGCAGCTTTCGCTTTCGTGCTGCGATAAAGGCTCTCCACAGAGGAAGAAGCTGCCTGCATTTCTTCTGACACCTTCGGGTATATAATTACGTAAACGGTTTTTCTACGGCTTCAGCTAATCGATTAAATAAGAACCCCATCTTCGTCGGGGTGTTCTACATGCACGTCTTGTTTCGTTGCATCTTTGGGGGTACGGTGAAACCGGCACAGGAGTAAATTGTTTCCCAAAGATCAGACGCGTTTTCTCTCAATACAATTTTGGGACCATTCCTGTCCAATAATTTGCTGGCTGGTCCGTTAAGTTATTTAACGTACTTGACTAGCAAATCGAACAGATGATGGTTTTTGTCGTTATTAATTGTGTACTGGACGCTCTCCATTTGAC
Source organism: Anopheles atroparvus (assembly GCA_914969975.1). Taxonomy (NCBI): domain Eukaryota; kingdom Metazoa; phylum Arthropoda; class Insecta; order Diptera; family Culicidae; genus Anopheles; species Anopheles atroparvus. Next base: position 44,763,333 of record CAJZCY010000002.1, on the reverse strand, counting down.
CTGTTCCAACCTGTTTAAATTCCAAATGTACGTACTTGTCCATCGTTCAGTCGGTGAAAGGTTGCCCTTACCTTCGTCGGTTCCAACCTTCTCCATACTTTAACATTATGTTGACCTTTTTGACCAGACTCGAATGCTTAGATCGTCCAAGTGGTGCCTTCTTTAAATCCACACTTCTTGAGCAACCCACAATTGTTTTTGTTGCTTTGCAGAGAGGATGATGTATGGAAGATAAATTTGGCAACCAGCTTACGACCCGGTTTCTCAAATTTAAAGGGCCTGTATGGTGGATGTTATGTGTATACGACAAGATAATTGAATATCTTGGAGTTTCATAATTCTGGTAAAGCCACAAAATACCTGCTAGGTTCAATAAATCTACATACAGAGATGGTACATATTCTAGTCATCTTTAAATGATACCACTTTCCACAAGACACCGCACACATTTTTCCCTTTCCAACCAAGTAATGTAGTAGATTAGATCCGGTTGCGATTCGCGCTCGTTCTGGGAGGTCGTCTTGCTACAAAACTAAAATTGCGTAGATTTTCTTTTCACTTTGTTTCACAGCGAACGATGGGTGAAGCAGCCCCATTTATCTTACCATCCCAGCCACCGGGGCCATTGGCCATTTGTTTCTTGCACTACTGACAAACCCCATTTAGGCTCGCAGAGGTCGTCCCACCCGAAAAGAGGCAATATTTCACTACGGCCCCTGTTTTGTTGCTGCCTTTTACTCTAGCAACAGTCAGGTGACGTTATAGGTCGCCCCGCGGTTATGGGGACTCGTTGGCAATTTTCTGCGTCACCCCGCCCGGGCTTGACCCAGTTCCATGCGCAGGCATCATCGTTCGCGACGCAGCTTCTCTTCAGTTCACTCTCTCCCTCTCTTTCACTGTCTCGTTGGGGGGGGGGGGGGGGGGGGGGGAGGGGAGAGGGATAGCCATTCCGCGGCCTGTTCACATTATACACCGAGATTGTTGTGTCATTTTTTTTATTGGGTGTATATTAGTTGTATCGTCTCGGGTGCGTTTTTCTTCTATTTGCATAATGCTCGAAAGATTCACAAGAAAATGGTCACGGGAACAACCGTCGAAATTCGCCAAAAGTTACAACCGGTTTGAATGACATAATCTGACAGAGGCTCGCCTTTTTTTTCATCGTTTCGCTTCTCTTTCAACCTGTTTACGCATAACTTTTGTGTGGAAGAAGGTCTGTAAAAAAGTTTAAACTAAATGCCGGGAGCACAAACAAATCTTTTTTTGCTTTATTTTACAAATTAGATCGCAAATTAGCGGCAACGCAATCAAATACGCAAAGTGTTCTTCTTTTTCTGCTAGTAGCTGCGGTGTAGATTCGCTTAGATGTTTTTCCTTGCTCAGTAGGAAGCATGGCGGGAAGTGGAAGTAGTGGGAAGAGTCTGATTTCTTACGCTTGGCTGCCGACTGCACCAAACTCCCTACTTTACGAGCGAGATCGAAATGCATGTTCACGACTGGAGAAAGAAGTGATTTACTGAACGATGACGAAGCTGCTGGAGAAATGTTGTTAGCGTAAGAGGAGGAAAGGCTGTGCATCCCTCTGGTGGTGCTGACGGCCGAGAAGTATTCGAGACAAATAGTAGACGAATCCCCCACCGTCTGCATGATTTTCGCTCGAGCCGAGCCCCGGGACGACTGACTTTTCCACGAAGACTGCCGCTCACTTTTGCGACGGCGTATGACGGTAAAACGCGTTGTGGCCTCGGTGTGTGGTGGGGGGATCGCGCATGAGTCGAAAGTCGACGAAATTCGTCGAAAATCGATGAACGCGCAACGCCGCGCGATTTCACGATTGCGGTGCGGTTGATCATCGCCCTGGCACGATCATTCCGCTGCTGTGAACGTGTGAGGTGCGTTTGGTGTAGTACGTGCTTCCTGTGCCGAGCTGTGTGCCCTTCTGCGTTCGCTTGCTTCGCGGCTCGATCCCGGTGCTACCGGGCGGTTCATCTCCTAGTGTTCTTAGGTTAGGTTTAACTTCAACTCCAATGATATTCCTTCGAGTTCGGCGTGCTAGTGCTGCTGGAGTAAAGTGAGCCGGTGGAAATGCAGACAGAAAGTGAATTCTAACTATTTCCATCTGTACCTGTCGGTTGGTTACGCCAAATTGTTGTGATTGTCAATTACTGTGAGTGCTTTCATGCAAACATACTCTCCTGCTTCCTCCTGTGCGATCGAAATCGAAAGGGTCAAAATTCTTTCTTAAGTTATTGTGAGAAGAAAGAGAATATAATTTAAAAAAAAAGGTGCTAAATGTTTGCTCCACGTGCAAACCAAGTGTGAGCAAACGATGTCGTTATGAATGTTTGTTAATGTTATTCAGTGCTGAATCCTGACGTTGCCCGACTTCTTCATTTCGTTGTGTGTGTTACATGTTTTATGAACCGAAATTCGAAAATCAAACTGTCGCTATTTCATTGGAGCGAAAAAAAGGTAAAAATATACACGATCTACCAACAAAACATCCCTTAATATATACAATTATTGCGCATAACTTTAAAAATGTCGATGTTGTTTTTATCGCTTTTACGATGCCGTTACAAAAGAGCCACTACTACACAGGCGCTGTTCTATTGAGATGTTTGTTTATACAGACAAGTGTTTGTTAATTGGCAGGACAATCCACTTCCGTTTCCTTCGAAAGTGCATCCATCAATCAATTTGAGAGCGATCTAGTGATTGGAATCTCTAATGTTAACTGATAGTGATTTAGAGACAGTTGGAGTAAGGTAAACCAGTCTTTACTGGAGAGTATTTGCATCGTACAAGACGTACAAATATTGAAAAAAGAAAATGGATCCACCATCATGTGTGTCCATACGACGAACGGAGTCGATCCACAAATTGCAACAAGGACGATCGGGTGGCTGAGTAGGGTGCACAGCTGCATTCGATTACATATTATGTAGTGCTTCTTTTCTTGTTAGGTCTTCTATTGTTTTTTTCCTCTCTGGTTTCACGGCTCTATTGCCCGCTCGGGTTCGTGGGTCAGATACAACATTGGGCTAGAGAGCATACAGTAGAGTTACATTGAACGGCGGGAAAATGGACACGGCTCGGGCTCTATTGGTCAAACTCACCAGCGAATTGTGGCGCAACAAAAAAAAAAAAAAGGATTCAACAACATAAAAAGCAAAATCCATGAAAAAACCTAAGAAGTCTAGCAAGGAGAAAAAAAAAGTTTGGTTACACATCGGTCAGCACACAGTTTCTATTTAGCCACCCACGCTTACGCACACGAACGGGCAGCGTGTGTGCAACAATTATTGGCTCCGTGGTGATCAGCATGTTGCACCTCCCATCGACCCCATCGACTCTTTCGCCTCCTCACTCTGCGAAAAGCCGTTCACTTTGGATGCAATCTGCACAACCATCGGCGTCGGCGCTTGGGGCCACATTTGTTTTCCTTCATGTGCTTCATGCGTGCATGGCAAGGGAGGTCGGGAGGTTGTCGAATAATGGACTGATTATTGATTTTCTGCGAGCGCGAACGAAACGCGGTGTGGGCGAGAAGTTTTCCAAAAATAAATGAAACCGACGCGAAAATTGAAACTCGACAATTGACACACTAATAGGGATGGTCGGCGGTACCGTTTGAAGCGGGGTGGTTCGAGGTGTGTGCGTGTGTGTTGCAAAATGCGCCATCGATCATCACCTTCGACAGCGCGTCGGTCTCTACCCTCGGCTGCACCCTTTCCCCTGCACAAGTTTGATGCAAAAAAAAAACAGAAAAAAAACAATCAGCAAACACACGTGGAGCACTTTTTCCTCTTCTTTTCTCAACACAAACACGTACATATACACTAGCGCTCCTCCATGGGCTCCGTGTCGTCCGTTGCGCTCGATCGGCTGTTGCACCAGTTGCATCAGAACATACCATTAGAATGGTGGCAACAGCTTCTTGGCCCATCCCCCCTCGGTCTAGTGCTTTTCCAACGGCTGCGCCCCTTGCTGGACCACTTTGCCCCTTGCTTTGCCTAGCGTCTCGCCAGCGACACACGCCGCGGTTGCTTCTCATTATTATTAACATTGTCTGAAGCCACCGGCAGCCAATCGTCCATCAAACCGGGCCTGCAGGTAAGGTGCAGCAATATCGGCTAGAACGAACCCTAGCGCAAACCCTTTTTGCCCAACCTCTTCTCAACTTCCATTGACTTTTGACGGCGTGTCGAAGGGAATGTCGAACTGGAATGTCGTCGAAAGTCACACCAGCTCTGCTGCATTCTTCCTGCAACGGCTGTGTCAAATGCTGTGTCAAAGACATCGAATTGCAATCTAAACCAACCCACCATCTTGGGCGAATAAAGTTGCCAAGAGTTGTTGAAACATTTTTAATGAAACCGTTTGGAAAAAACAAAAAAAAAACAATCCTTGGTTTGCAGAAAGAAGAATGGAATCTGGAACGGTGTACAATATTGTGATCCTGCATTAAAACAGCTAGCTTCGGTAACTTTAACTTAAACCTCTGTTTCTCGAGCTCGAGAATGTAAATTTGCTGGTACTTTTGAAAACCTAACTTAACATTGACTTGAGAAAATAGTTCCAACTTTTTAACCTGGAAAAGCAAGTAACACAAACAGTTTTGCAGAAAACAACGATGTGTTTAGTATCACTGCTGCCATAAACGTACCGCTTGCACGAAATACTAATTTAGTGCCTCGGGAGAGAAAACAGTGCCGCCCGTGCATCCGTTTGCGTTAGGTGGAGGCCCACGGCTCAGAGCTTTTCCGGGGCGTCAATTACACGCTACCGAATTACTGCCGCTGGCCGAAGTGGAGGCAGTTGAGCGCTGTACCACTTGTCCGGTGGATGGGTGGGCGGTCCTCCGTGGAAGGAGGAAGCATGGAGCGGAAGGAGGAAGGATGGAGCTAGCAAACCTATAAATCATCGGCGCAATAAATGTAGCTAGCATGTTGTCGCTCCGTTTGCAACGACAATACGCGAAACATTGGACGAAGTGGGTGATGTATGGAGCATATCGGCTCGACCACTTGGCCGATTTTAATGGCCGGTTTTAGTCCGTCTTGTGCCGATACTGTCGATGGGCAGAGGGAAATCCGCGGCAGCACGGTGGAGATTTAATTTCGTTTTTTGGCAGCTTCGTTTTGTGCAGGCTTTGCTCTAGTGACCTCGGGCGTGGTCAATATCATTCGAAGGTGGGCCTTGTGAGAAAGAGGAAACTGGCATCGACGGACCGCGAAGAGGTCGTTGTTGTTGTGCGGAAAACTCGGCGCCGATAGCGGAAGGTGCAAGGCGCTCGCGTTCGCTGGGAAACCGATGCCCATTTTACCGGTTCATCGATGGCATTGAGCAGAATATATTTTGGTGATATTTTAATCAAATTTAACCTCGCGGTATAGGTGTGCGCTTACGTTTCCTGCTAATGAATCCGGCTTCTAGAGGAGGAACGCAATTAAAGCATAAGAGCTTGATGGGCTGCACAGTTCTTTTGGTCCGTTTGGTTTTACCTCGAGGTGGCTGGGTGATAATTAACATAGCTTAGCCGATAATGTTTCCTTTTGTGGACACGTTTTCCTGATTTCCATGTAACAAACATAAACAGGCATCAGACAACCGTCATCAACGCCCAAGCTATCAAATGATTAAAGTAGCAACAAGACTAGTTTTTAAGAATAGACTTTAACCTTACCTCCAAGCAAACGAATCTTTCATTGAGAATATGCTGCTGGTGCATCGACTGCACCGGATATTGTGGCGGACAGGGTTTCTGTTTTTTTTTTCGTTATGTTTCTGTACCTGCAGACTGTACCTGCAGTCGTTGGCCAGTTTCGGAACAAATCCTTTGGTGAGCAAATTAAAACCAATTAAAGCCAACCCTAGAGCAACCTTGGCGCGCCCAAATGCAAGCCAAGCGTTAGGTTTAAGGTTTTCTAGTTCGATTTTTGTTTTCGTTCGCTCTAGGTTTTTTGCACGCCATTCACCCATTTCGGGCTTCATTGGATGAGGCGGTGCATTGCGAAGGTGCTCATCTTCGTGGCGTTACGTGTGAAATGAAATTGAAGCAGGGCCAAGAAGGGACGATGGAGTGCTGGGGTTTTGGCAACGAAATCGGATGTCGCTGGTTGCCGACTGCTGGCTCGGTCCGCTTCCGATGATTGCCGCAAGCGGATGTGAAGATTGAGTCGGCAAGATGTTAACGCCTTCCGGTAGCAATAAGATGCCGGTTGATTGTTTTATTTTTCTTTTCCAAAACGAACTTTATTTTTTTTAGACGGTGTGAGCTTCGAATGTTGGATGTTCATTTTCCCCAGGCTTAATGAAAAAGGGCTTGCGACGAATGTGATAATCAATTTCAATGAAATCAATGAATTTTCATCTACTGCGCCGTGCTAGGAGGGCGTGTAGGGTGCACAAAGACAAATTGAAAACCAATGAAGCCATTAATGCAATCCGATGAGGAGAAAACGTGCCCTTTAAGCACAACTTTCATGTAGGACAGAGGCTTTGTAGATTAAAAATCAATGTGTGCACTTTAAAATCACATTCGGTTTGTTTGTTTACGAAACAGCAATAAATGATTTTTAAAAATCATAGGACGTACGAGCCTGGTACTAGATTAAAATTAGTGCCATTCCGCCAAGCAATCCCATGTAATTGATAATGCTTGCACGCAGCATGAAAGGGAAACTCATTTGAAACACACGGTCGGCCCTCTCTTTGCGACCTTTTACGCAACTGATGGCACACACATCGACTCCTCGACAGCTTGGGTGTATTGTGGGTCTGCCTTCGCTTCGCTAGTTAATGCTGGCGAACGACAAGTTGGTTTTTCTCCTCTTTGGTTGCGACCCTGTAATCCAAACGGGGTGGTGTTTTGGCTAGGTCTGAACAATAATCTCATTAATTGGAACCACCGATGAGGTTTTTCGGGGGACTTTAGAAACCACCCCTCTGCAAAACCCGCTTCTGTTCGCTGAGTCCTGGCAATATATGTCATCAAAAAGTCATCAAATCGTCGGCAGTGAAAGACCCCCACCCCGTCGCAAACACCATCGTGTGTGTTGTTTCATTCGCGACGATTGACCTAAAAGCGCCGTCGTGCGCCATCCAACAGGGGATGTTTTTTTGAGACTGAAAGCAAGGACGGCGAGTTGCTAGACTCCGGGGCCCGCCGTGGAGTACAAAAGTGAAGAAAAACCCCGCACGATCATCGGATGAAGAGGAAGACGACGACGGCGTCCTTGGCTACTATCCTCCCCTGGGGGCATCCTTGGGTGATTAGGTGTGTGCGGATAGGCGGAGAAACAAAAACCCTCCGAGCAACCATTTGTTCCACATTTGCACTGAGGGGACACGAGGTTCCGTTCGGGCCTTTGGGAGTGCGAGGAGCAAGGAAGGAAAAGCTCTACGCACTTCGCTCGACGCAACCAGAACCGATTGGACCAGTTTGACCGGCCCTAGCGGCGATGGCGGGCCTGATGGACATGAGTGACAGGAATGTATGGGACATTTACAACCACACACGGTATGGTGCAATGGCGCCAGCGACGTTTGCAACATAACGAACAAGTTTATGCTCCGGCAGGGGCCCACTTGGCACTTCTCACCCCTGGTCTTTACCATGAGTTGTTTACCATGAGGGTGTGACAAAATCTTCGCCGAACGCTTCACAGCGGCGCAGATAGTAGGAACCCTACTGCTCGGGGAACAGGTGATCAAAAGAAATATTTGTCTAATCACCCGGCTAACAGCCGTTTCATCGATCGAACCGTAGGAAATATTCTAAATTAAGCATTTCGTAACCGGTTTCTATAACGATAGGGAACGTTCCTCGGATATCATAACGCTTGAAGTTACGTTCGGTTAGTTCGCAGACATGAATAAACGTCAAAAGAAATTCTCTGATTCTCTAAGTTTTCTAAATCTAAACTCGTGAAGTTGTTAAGTGAATGAGATTATTCTATTAAAAATTGGGAAACTGTAACGTCTATTAAAATAATTTGAGCCATAACAGGCCTGGAGGTCTAGCTGGGCGTCATCCAAAAGATATCTAATACCTCGTACTTTCTTGAAGGTACTTTGCAGGAATGCGTGTATGTTTCGCGTGTTGTCTGGAAAGTGTCCCTTCTCCGATCGATTTATGCGAAACGAAAGCAAAGGTATGAAATGCTTTGCCGCGGTAGGAGGGGTAGGTTCCGCAGCAAAGATCATTTAACTGGGTTTCCCAGGGCTGGAGTTGCAAAATCCGTTTTTTCCGCAGTAATTTGTATCTGTGAGTGTTCACTTTTTCTCGCGGTCGATCCTTATTGAGCATTGGGACCGCGTCATTTAGCGTACCTCTCGTTCTCTCTGGTCGATGCTGTCCGGATTTCGATGGGATGGACGAAATGTTTTAGAGCACTGCCTCTCGAACAGGCGATATCGATTTCGATTGAGCGTTAACAGATGCAGCCCCTAGGGGGTGATGATGATGGCGAAGAGAAACACCACACGCGAAGGGCGATCTGGCCTGGACGTGGTGTTGTGCTTGCGAACCGGCTCGGTTGAGAAGGTCATGTCTTACAAGGCGCTTAATTGTCACTCCCGACTCGAGGGACCGGCCGATGATGCGGCAGCGCGGTGTTGGAGACCACAACGTCGACGTCGATGATGTTGTAAGGTCGCTAGCATTTCACTCGCATAGGAATGAGAAGAACTTCCGCCCATCGGAGCTGGGCTGGATCTCGAGGCAAGCCAGAGCACCGCGATGAAGAAAATCACATGACATCCGTTCGATCGACATAAATATGCATGATGTCGTAGCATAGAGCACTGCAGCAGTCTCTTGGGACGATTTTATTGATCCAGAGAGATGAGTGCTACGAGTAAAAGAACAAGCTCAGCGGCTCGCAGCTTTTTGCGATTTGAGATCGGAAACTGAAGTCGCAAGCCAGTTGTGTCATGATTCTACTGTAACGTTTCAGATAACAATTATGATCCGAAGATAGACCACACAAATAAAGATACACTTACCCGCCTAAAGGTGCGTCACAAGGGTTTCTTACGTGTCCAGTCATAAATCTTTGCGAATGATTCCTGAATCACGGCTCAAATCTTCTTGTGGGAGGGGGAGGGGGGTGGTGATTGAGGGTTCGTCAATCTCCTCCGTTCAAAAGGAACCGAAAGAAGGAGTCGTATTTCCCAACCCCGAACACGCCCACCGGATGGATGTTGGGCAAATGGAATTTCCAGTTTCGCAAACAAGCTCGAGCAGAATACGTTCAGAACTATCGATGAATGTTTTCGAAAGGTTAAGTGTCCAGCAAACTAGATCCGTACAGCCCAGTTTGCCCACCAGCTTGTGAGAGGAAACGTACCTTATCTTCTCACTACACTGTCACCCTTCGTTTGTGTTCGGTCAGTTCTGAAAGGAGGCTCGATGTTTCGGTTCATTGAACTGCGAACAGTAGCACCTGCAGAACCAGTCAGTAGAACTGTACGCGGTGGACATGTTTTTGCTAGCCTGATATCGTAGGCCTGTTATATTATAACTAGCTGGCCCGACGAACTTCGCCCCGTCCAATATCTACGATTGTATGCAATTAGGTTTTTCTTGAAGGTTGCTAATTTTATTGGAAATAAGTTTGAATTTATTAAACTGGGAATCATTGATGCTGATTATATAATGTTTTCAAATGTACAGAGAAGTCGGTTTACCAAAGCGTTTACACGCCACATATAGCATGGTCATGTGAAAAACATGGCATTTAAGATTTATGCTACACACTTCTATCGACTGTTGAACATTGCATATCGTTGGAACTTAAAGGAATTCTCGGAGTTAAATATGCTGCCCCCTTATAAGTCTCTTTCACATTGTTCGAAAGCTGCGTGACAAACAGTCATGTTCCATTACATAATTTTGGGGCTTGAAGGTTTCGGAGCATAATATTGACACTTCCATTTTTATGTCGCAAATGATGCGGTGACATCCAGGCAAATCCAAGGAGTTTAGAATTTGCACATATAGTTTGTTCGCTGAAAAGTTTTCAATGATTCCCCGGCTGCACTCTTTAAAGCAATTGCTCATAGTAGGCTGCGAAAGAAGAGTACGATTGATCTCATAGCCTCCTACGTTTTGGGAAACTCGAAATTAAAAGCGCGTATACACATTGAAACATTCTGTGAAACATTCGGCTGAAACGTTTTTTTGACATTCGACTTGAGGGGAAAGTATAACAGTAGAACAGTTTCGAGCCCGGTTTGACATGTTTTGGAACAGGATGATGTTTAACGAATTTCCACAAAACAAAATCTTAATTCGAAACATTTACATTTTTTTTGTTTATTTCATACGAAATTATACTTGATTTCGATGTCAATAATAATGAGTGCAATTAAAACAATTTTTTCTTAACAGAAACACAACTGATTCGGCTAAAATAATATATTTTGGGCCAAATAGTTTTTGGGTTTTGTTTTCCGGCTCTCCGGATTGAAACAAAAATGAGGGGAAAAATTGATAAACCAGGTGTCAAATTAGATGTCAAAATTATGTTTCAGCCGAATGTTTCACAGAATGTTTCAATGTGTATACGCGCTTTAAGAATTTTCTAATTTTCCAGCTTTTCCTTCGGAATTTTACAATTTTCTTTCCTTCTAAACCTTCGTTGGACAAAAACGAACAAATCATCCGAAGACATCATCAAGATTGGTCCAGCCGTTTTTGAGTTTTAGTGTTACAAACAAACATACATCCATTTTTATATATATTATAGATAGATTTAGCTTATAACATTCTAGAGGCATGAATTAAAAGTATTCATTTGTCGTACGCTGACGTTGTATTAAACATTTTTCAAACTAACTAAAGTTTTCGTACTAGAAGCCTTCATTCAGCTGTACGGAACAGATGACTTGAGAAAGGTCAAAATGTGTCCCCTTGACGTGATTTTAAATGAGTCACACAGAAAAAGTCCACGGCGATGAGTGGACTCTACACATCCATCGAGGTGAGTTCTAGCTTACTGTCAACCTGATCATTTGATCAATGATGAAGGTATTGACAATAGAATTTTCCACGGTTGCAATTTCGGTGTCAAAGTCCAACAAGCTTATTGGCCTGGACATTAAGTGATGCTCGTTAATCACGTTAAGAGAAAGGTTCGCAATACAATTGGTACTTCGGTATGTTTCATGTAAATTGCCGTTGGATTCGTCATCGCTGGGAGTGTGAAGAATCATACATTCTTACAAGTAGATTCAAGTCTGCTGACAATATTTGCATCCACAACGGTAAGGCGATAAGTAATTAATTGAATTTCCCCCCACTTTGTCGTAACGCGACGACATTCTTCTTGCAACGCTGATCAGAGCATTCACAAAGCAACCCGCGCCAAGATCGACATTCTGTTATTTCCCATCAGCTCGGAGTCCTCATCGTCGTTTCGTTGTCTCATTTCAGTCGTCGCGGTAAGCGGATGTGGAACGGATATTTTGGCTTGTGTCGCTGCAAACCGGATCGGTGATTGGGTGAGAATAAACAGGCAGACACTCAAAAACAGGATCCCTCGTTCGAAGCCATCGCGGACTATGGAAATTGGAATCATGGAACAAAAGAATCAGTCGCTCGGCGAAAAAGTGAACCGCAGGTGCAAGATGGACATCGGTGCGTAGCAACCGACCCACAGACCGAACCACATCATAAATTTAGACTTGATCCAACCCGCGGTGGCCTAGAACCCCCTTCACACCATCGAACTTGACTGTCCGGACGCGGTTCGGCGTTTAATCGACCGTTGAAGCCGTTTTCCTCCGCAGCTACGATCGGTCACAGTCGAGGTTGGACTTGTGGTGCTGCCTCGTTCCGCATTCGCTACTCCTTAGTGCATCAGAATATTCTCCCACTTGTCCACCAGGGACAAACGTTTGTACAGAAGTGTTTTCGAAAGGTGTATCCTCTAGCAGTTTCGTGTAGTGTGGGTGCTTTTTTTTTAATCTCTTTGTTTTACATGCAGTGTCCTGTGGTTGTGTTGCTGAAATAAGTGTGTCTATTAAAATTGTTTTTAAGTGCTCCTCCTCCAAGCAGGAAGGAAAATCATACGAAGAAAAAGTTCTTTAGAAGCGCGTATTTGGCTGGTGTCTTTCAATGGTATTGAAAAGTCAGAGTGCAAAGCCATAAGAGCCACGCGTGATGATTAGCAAGTAATCTGGAGCAGGATCAAGTTGCCTTTGGTGCAACGTAGTGTGCTGTTTTTTTTTTTGGTATCGTCTTGAGTTCTTTTTGTGTGCTTCAAAAAATCTCAAAGCTCTCTTCCTGGCAAGCAAAAGTTCTGGAAAGTGTAAGGTAACAGCAAGCAAGGCCCAAGCTCGCGGAAGAGTCTCGTCATCGTCTACACACTTGGCGCGTGTGTGAATTCGGCGGCGACAAGCAGCGGTGACGGTTGGAATTTCTCCGCAGCGAAAGAAACGCACCACACGCACACTCTTTGAGTCACGATGGTGATGTCACTGTACCGGACTATCAAAGGCCACACGGGGACGTACAAGCGGAGGAAGAACCGCGAACTTGAGCGAAGGTAAGTGCAAACATACAAATTGAGCGTGTAATTTGATATCCCCCCAAAGCGCTGCCTTGCTCTAGCACAAGACGAACATGTTTCGGGATGTTGGATGGTGGGAAATTCAAGGTTGAATATTTAAAGGACTTTTGCGGAAGAACGTTGTTGAATCTACCGTTCGACGAGGAATACCAGTTTTCATAGCGTAACTAATCGACGAATAAATTTTTGAAAGTGAAAGTTCAAGCTTGGACGGTTGAAGATGGTTGGTTAGTTGGTATTGGTTGGCGTTTGATTTGTTCGATTTAACATTCGCTTGGTCGACAATACGGTTAGGTACGGCGGTATTTGTATTGCCGATTAACTTCCATGTGATTGAAGATTTCGTGTTATTACCTCCATTTGAGAGGTCAATTTGAGCCGCGGTAAACATTATCATTTGCATATGAAGTAGCAGCCGAAGAAAGTTTGACGTGATTGTTAAAGAAGTGAGACGAGATGTGTCTTGGTAGTTGTAGGTGTTGTAGCTAAGAGGGGTTGGATTTGAAGGGCGTGTCTGACCACCGCAAAGGTTGAATAATCATACGTAAGGGGAAAGCCTCGGTATGCGTTTGACTCGCGCAGCACAATTCGGTAGTATTCACTACGGATAAATTATGGGGTTAACCGACGGACTCCTAGTCTCGGTCACAAACGAATGGTTTCCGGTTCATGGTGGCCCGAAAAGTTTAGTGCAGGGGCTGGAGGGTAGTCGGGCGTTTTCCCTGGGTGTAAAGAAAAGGAAACATCCGTGACGATGAACGCGGGAGCAGTCGTGAAAGTGGGAAGCGAGGCCAAAACGCACGACACCGACAAAACACACAGCCCACACACGAAACTCCAAGCGCATCAAAGCCCGGGAGGAATGAGCATAAATTGGTAGCGAATATATAAAATCGTTGCACGAACACATTTTTCTCAAACACACACCTTAGCGCCGCTCTTTCTTTGGTCGCTTTGTGAAACCAGATCGCTCGCGATCATCCTCGGAGGTGTGGAAACAGATGGTAGTCTATTTGTCGGTAATGGTTTTATGGTTAAAACATGGCATTCACGTACACATGTCATGGCTCGCGGTGCTTGAAGAGTAGAGGAGGAAAGGAAGGTAGTGATAGTCTATAAATTTTGAATGATAACTATTAAAAAAACTTCGTCCGTTGTTTCATATTAAAAAGGGCAAAAGAAGACACGTAAACCTGTGAAGAAGGTGGAAATATTGGCGAATGCTTTGTATCACATTAAGCGTTAGTAAAACAGTGCTGTTTTCTTTTTAACTGCTTGTTCGAGTTGTTTTTAAAAGTGATGTTACATATAAAGTTTGAGAAATGGACGTCAAAAGATGCATGAAAATGAATTGCATGTCAAGCTTTAATTGATCCCATTTTGTTTAAGTTTTCGTAAACATGCCTTGAAGCTCTCCAAACGGCGTTTAAAATGAGTCTTTGCCTCTTTAAATATTAAAGCAGACATAAAATAGGAGATGATTTGAGCCCACCCAGCCGATTGCGGTTGAAGTGATACTTTTTCGCGTGACTATTTGTTTGAAAAGCTGACAATGTTGCTTCCTCTGGATATGGATCATGTCTCTAGCGGATAAATACTTCCTTGGAACAAAAATAACGTTGGAAGTGATACAATAACATATGCCGGAAGCCTTAGAACGCTGCTGGCAAATCGTGCTTCGTGTGTGTGGTCGTCTCGGTTTGCGATCATGTGTACTTGAACTCGAGCCATCATCTAAGAGCCCAAAGCTCTTGAACCAGAGCGAACTGTCCGATTCTACAACATCATGTTGCAGCAGCGAAACAAATCTGGTTTGTTCCGGGACGTGTATCCGATCCTCGACATGATACGCTTAATAATGGACGAAAAAAAAGAAAAATCCTGCGAGTGTAAACATGCAACATAAATGTCTATTTATTTTAGTTAAGGCTTCTATTTCATGTGTGCGGCTTATCAAATGTCTTTGAGAAAACAAATATATAGAATTATGTATAAATCAAGTTTAATTATTCTATAATTTCTATTATAAATCTTTTTCAAACTTCATTAGATTTCCAAAAATTGTTCTCAGTTCAACTGGCTAAAACACCAGTAGTAAGATACCACCTGGATGCAGAGTGGTGTGAATTAAACAAATGCCATTGAATATTTACATCGCTTTGTTTTCCATTGCGCTTCGAGAGGCGAGCAGGCGAGACAAGTTTCGTCGGTAATGGCGTACAAATTCTTACAAGCATTCATCGATTAACCGGAGATGGTGGCTTACACTTGCGACAGCGATCTGGTGCCCATGACGATCTTTCGAAATCGTCGATTCTTTCGTAGAATCCGTGCCATCTACTCCAGTCCCGTCCGAGCGCTATCTTTGCCGCCCCTTATGCTGAATTGAACAAAAGGGAACGGGGCGACGTAATCTATACCACTGGGTGGTTGTGTAGATCCAGATCTTTATGGGATGCCGGAGTAACGGAACGCGAGGCCAGGCGCAAGTCAAATGCACTCCTCACGATTTCCCGAGTGGTCAACAAACCCATTGGCGCTGGCGGAAGAACACTGTCCTGGCGCGAATCATCCGCAAGAATGTTGGCGAAGGAGAAATATTCCAAATTTTATCGCTTCCTAAATCGAGCGACATCAAGCGATGTCTACTGTCCTCTGAGAACTGGAAACCTCGGTCAGCCCCTTGCACCCTCCAAGAACGTGCGGAATGTATAGCCGTACAGAGCCACAGGTTCGTTGTTCCCTGGGCAGCATGGATGAGAATGTTTCTCGGAGTTGTTCAATGTCCGCACGGGTGGAGGAGCGGCTTTTCCGCCACAAATTTATGATATTCCGATGCACAAATGAGCGTGCTTGTCGACATCTAACAACGGCATGGGGGTAAGTTTCTAAATTGTGCGCACATCGTGATCGTGGCAAGAAGGAGGAAGCGTTTTTTATGCGGGTGGAGATCCTAAGTGGTGGCATTAGAGAATATTTATCAAAAACCTTTGCTTAACACGAAATATGCCTGCACAATCGTTTGATTGTATATTCTTTTCGAAAGTTTAATTTCTTTTCACGAAAAGAAATTTCCGATCAATACCAGTTATAATAATAAATAAACGTTTTTCTTTTTCATTACGAAACGTTTAAACGCCTACATGCATTATTGGCCTTCAATTTGTAGTGGTATGACTAATTCAAACAAAAGACTTCCCAAGCGACGAACCTCGCTTTGCTGACATCCCACACGGTCGGCTGAAAGTATTCATCCTCGTTCAAGAAATAACGTCTCGCAACGACAGGTGAAGGCGGATGCAGCAAGAAGTGCAACTGGAGGCGGCACTTGACTCAGCGCGCGACGCAAAATGTCATAATCATCGTCGTTGGAAGTGGAGTCGACTGATTGCTCAATAGTGCCGTTGACGCTGCCGGAGCAATTCTCTCTATCTCTATTGCTCCATCCATTACACCGGGCGGTGCAGGTGGCGGATCCAACACCGTACCGTATTATTATTACACTTCCCATTGAGATGGCCACCAATTTAACGCTCAATTGAAGCAAAGTGTTCCGTTTTCGGGGGAAACGAATATTATCGTCCCGATACTGCTTTTTTGACGAGAAGGGAAAAGAGAGCAGTGTGCGATAGAGGCAGCATTGCCTGTTTGCACTTAGATTCGTGCGCAGAAACTTTGTAAAACTCTCCGGAAAAGACACGTGTGTACAAACGAATGAGGCGAAGACAATAAAGCTTTATTTCCGTAACAATATTGTAAAAGGATGCATAGGGTATTTCGGGGGTAATTTTGTGCTTTATGATCGATTTTCTGATCCAGTAGCGGCTTTTCTGATCCAGTTTGCCATTTTCCTTATTTTGTTTAGCTTTTCTCCCTCTTTCTTTTACTTTATTTGATATTTTTTCCACTTTCCAATCCATCTGGACACGGGGGCCCGAAAGAAACATCGAGCAAACGATTAAAATATTCCATTGCCGCTTCCGTGCATGTGAGTGAGAGTTTTGCACCCCTTCCTGCCGTTATCATCCGTTCCTTGAGAAAATGGGAAAGCCAGTCAACGAAAACGATGCTAATTGGTGATTGCGCGGTTGCAGTTTTGTGCGGACCAGCCGTGCCGTACTCGTTGCACTGCCACCAGTCACTGGCTCTTTTGAGGGTTTAGCAAGCAGAAAAAGAGACTCCCACCATGTGCAAAGGAAGAGTTTTGTAGCTAGATCGCGGAAAGACGGGTTTTTCACTGGCAGACGCTTCTGTTTTTCAGCCGACGTGAACGATGGTTAGCGATCATCGTTTGCCGTGGTCTAATTTTGATTCGAGGTAACCACTATCGACAGCTCCACCATTTACCAGTACTATTATTGACAATGCCGGGCTTTTCAGGGCTTCGCTACATTTGAGTTATGTTTATCAAACCCTTTCTCACTCTTTCTCTGCTTTAGCTCGGTGCAAAAGTATTCCAAGGTGGAACGTTAGTGAATGCTTTCCGCCCTTCGGGCTTGCACAAAGCCGGCCAAAGTAATCATTACGGGTTTTCGTTTGATTTTACTCTGTTTCCTTTATGAAAGTGCTTGAAAGTACTATCCGTCCACTTCTTGCAACTCTACTGAAAAAATCCATTAATTATAAGTTTCGTTTCATGCTCATCGTTGTACAAAAAAGTTGCTTCATTTTGGTGTAGTTAATAATTTAGATACCAGATTGGGTGAATCGATAAAAGATTTATTCATCGATCAATTTCTGTTATACATTTTTTTGCTAGCATTCGGGGTAAAACCAGTAGAACCTCGGTAAAACCGAACTAGCTTCTCCTCGAGTTTAAAGGCTCTCCATGCATTGATGCTACTCCCCGGAATGATCTTACGGGTACGGTTCTGACCTTCTACATTGAAGGGCCGTATGTTTGAGTGTTCCCGTGAACATAATGCGAAAAAACCGATGGGGTTCGTCACTTGCGCTCTGGTGTTTTTATGAAAGACTCCATCGATCTGGACAGGATAATACATTAAATTGGCGAGGAGAGTATGAAATCGATGCGACACACGTGCTAAATATCTCCGGCAGTGTCGTGCCGAAACCCTCCTCCCTCCTCCCTCCGCCAACAAGCATCCTTCATTGGTTTGTTAAAGTGCAACAACGGTTCGAACGACGGAAGCCTCATGTTTTTTCCATGTACTTCGTGAGGACTGCAAACAAGTACGCTGCAGTTTCAGGGACAGGGTGCATCACACGGGAGTGAAATGGTGGACACGAGCATTCGAGATCTATTACCGCACACCTTGCCGAGTAGCTTACATTGTTGCACACGCTCCACGGTACAGGTTACATGCTGTTAGTTTCATCTGGCAGATAGTCGGCTGCAACTGCACCACGGTGCATTAGCATAACGTGTCGTGCGCATGGTGGCCACTCGGGTGTTCTAAATGACCGAGACGACTGCGACGATCAATCGGTAATTGCGGGTGATCCGAGCCGTCTGATCGATAATTAAGTGTAGCAACAACCGACGAGGACGACGGCAAAGAAACTTTCGCCAAGGTCGAACGACGATGGTGCTGAGGTGAAACTGACATGCTTAGAAAATTTGTAACATGTTACAGCATGCTGCATGCCGTGTCCATTGACGCTGTCTTCCCGGGGACGCATGAATGGCAGCACTGATGAAGATTGACGTGGATTGGCGAAGATGGACTATTCTAGCGTAAGCTATTAATAATCGGCAAGTATTGTAAAGTAGATCGACGATGAGACTGGCATTCGGTGCATGAAAACTGCACCGGAGAATGCACATCGAATTTTCTGCTATTAACAATGATGGCAAAGATGATGTGTTGTTTTCTTTTCTAATGGAAAATGATTAACTATCTTCCGTTCTGTGAGATGCCTTGTAATTTTCCATTGAAAATCCTTTAGATCCTTCTTTTGATACGTACATAAATGCAACAGTTCATTTGGAAACAATAAGTTGTTGTATTATGGGTAAAATATATTAATGTTGTTGATCTTTTCACCCATCAGTAACCGGAGCAGTCATAAGTATTCTTTATCAAACAAGTGCTGCTGACACGACACAAAGGGTTAAGGATGTTTTTCTATAGTTTCTAACGAACGCCAGCCGTCCAGCCCGCCCTGAGCCATACCATGCTGTCATTAGTTCACCTGCTTCCTTCTCCGCGAACGGTTCTCAGATTTGGGCTATCCAGGGGCACCACGAGGAGGTTGACAGCTTTGAGTATAGAGTTATGAGCGAAGCCCGCTCCAGACCCCACCCCCGATCTTTTAACCCATCATGAACACTTTCCGTTAGTGCTCGAAACTAGCACCGATCAACGTATTGCATAACAAAAGTAAAGGTATTTATGGGAAAGGATGGCGCTGTTACGGGTACGTCTTGCGTTGCGATTTACCAAACCGCCTCAGATTGAATATTATTTCGTTCGTTCTCCAAGGAGGCTCTCGCGTGCTATCTTACTACACAAACAGCCACACAACACCATCAAGTGGACGAGCGTCAGGACGACTGTTGCGTGTTTTACATAGCTCGTATTTGTAATGCTAATTAAGCGCAATATTGCATGGTAGCCGCAGGCGATGACGCAAAAAAAAAGTGAAGGTGAGGAAGTGACAATTAAAAAGGGCCTTCTTTGGTTAATTTAAATCGATGTGGTACGAAACCATATTTATTCATCATGTTGCTCGTCCCTTTTAAGGGGTGGGGAGCAGGAGAGGGGAAGGTAGGTAGGCTATAAAACACAGTAGCGTCTTTGTGGACGGTCTATAGCGGCCGGACGAAGCGGACGATAAAGAAGGGCTTTCGAATTTCAAGGCCACACAAGCAAACGGACACGCACCTACGATTTCACTGCTGAAGTTGCTCTAGTTCTTCGACGTGATTTCAATTTTCGTCATTCTGCTTAACAAGCGCTGCCGCGTGTAGCCGCATTCCTTTGGACTGGCCGCGGCAACGTTTTCCGGAGTATAGTGGCAAAAAAGCCGTCTCGTACAGAAATAGTCCAGCGTTGAAACGGCATGGAACAGCAGAAGAATACCAAATTAGTGCAGACCCGTGTACTGATTTGTTCGCGATAGCGATCAAAGGTAAATCTCGAGCACACCGATGTTTATGAAGATGAGTCCGAGAGTATGGTGAGGGGAGAAATGTAGCTGCAGCCATTGACTGTCAGCCATTGAGTGAGCCTCCTGGTTCGGTTCGATTTATGATTGGCAGCAGAATCGTATGGCGGCACAAGTTGACACTCTGGTACGAGCGAGCGTCGAGCACGTCAGTGTTGCCAATTAGTAAACTTATGATTGTCTTCCGAAAAGCAATGCTTCCCGTGCCTTTACGGCACGACTGAAGCCAGCGAAGAATGTGCTCCGCGCAAAACCAAACATTCAAAAACCTCTAATCAAAACCCTCCCCCCCCTCCCCACTCTACGGCTTTGGCACATCTGACAAGTAACGACAGCTGGAAGGGATGCTCGGAGACACGTTGATGGACGGACGAAGTCACGAATCGTAGTAAGGTCCAGCGAGAACGTCTATGTTTCAAGAAGTCCGTTGACCAAGCGGACCATCATTGCAGATTGCAGAGGGTACAAACACTCGGAGGTAACCGGCCAGACCACGAGGACACGACAACCCAATGCAACGTCGACGACAATGACATCGGGTCGGTTCTGTTTGGTGACAAAATCAGGCGCCCATTGGTTTCTTTACTAGATTGTTTCTAGCAGGTTCTCATCTGTGAGCCTGCCTAGCATCGAGGATTGAAGACGACGGGAACATGGTTTTTCAATTGCATTGCCAGGGTTTTTGCAAACGAAAACGAAAACCCCCGGAGATCTGTCGAACATAGGAAAGAGTTTCCATCTTCCCGCCTCTCGCAGGCGTTGAAGTCTCTGTGCGTGTCGGGTCGTTTGTGGGTGTCGAGTCGGGCGATGCGGGGGCTCGTTCGTATTCTGCAACGTCGAGTGCCTGCTTATCAGTGGCGTCGTATCTGGAGAAAATTGCCTCTGCTCTCCCTCGGGAATGCCAGAACCAGTGAATGTCTAGATGTATTCTATGGGCGGAAAGTTTGCCTTCGACTGAGGCTGGTAGGAAGTGCGTTTGGTGACGACGGACAACACCATGACCACACTCCCTCTCTCTATCTTTCTCTTTCACTGTTTCCAGCCCACAACGGTTACGAAAAGCTCCCTTTTCCCCGTTGGAGTAGTTAGCAGCGTGGTTAGGTCTTATCAAACCTTGGGCTTGTAGTGGGCCAGTGTTCCCGACAGGGAAATCCTTCGCTCGCAGACCACAGCCACCCACTTGGGTCGGGAAACTGATTTACAACTTGCTGGGCGATCGTCGCGTCGCGCCGTATTTTGTCTGTTTTGATGAAATTTTAATTGGCCTTTGGTTTGCTTTGGCCTCCGCCAGACAAGCGTTGGTTTGTCCGGCGGGCGTAGGCCAGTGTCACTGACCATCTGGCTAGCCAGCTTTCAATTTCCGCCCAGCCGGCCCTCGTACTCAAAGTAGACCGGCCAGCGAGGAAATACATCGATACGATAACCGAAGCGAGCAAACATGAAACACGGCCCTCCTACAGACGGGCCAGAGATAGGGCTAGCCAGCTCTTGTTCGGGAAAAGGCAGGCGCACAGCATGCAACTGGTGCATCGCACGATTTCGCACGGCTTACAATCGCCGAAACGCCACAGATAGTTTGGCCAGCCAACGAGCTGCTGAATCCGACGCTGACGGCGAGGGAGTGTTGTTTTAATTAACATCCAATCTTTCCGGCAGACCTGAGAGTCTTTTACTTCTGTTCAATTATTCAACTGGCCACTGCACTGGAGCGATCCGGCCGAAATCGTTACTGCTGGACAGATAATTGTTTCACTGCGATTGTTCGTGCAGAATAAACTGTTGTTGAATAAGCGTATCTTTTATCTTTTTAAAATTAAACAGAAACTTGACTTGACTTAAAGCTGTATGTGTGTGTGTCAATGAAATGGATTGTTGAAATTCAAAAACTGTTTAGCAATATGTAACACAAACGAGATATTCAAAGGAAATCATCAATCAGAGCCTTAATAGACCCTTAATGGTTCTCACACAATAGATTGCTATCATTAATGCCCTTATCATTTAAAAAAAATCATAGATGAAAATTTCACGGTCAGTCGGTCGGTCGGCAACGGTCACAATAGATATCTGATATCAAACCGGCATATACGATAAAACATTTCTAATGAAAGCTTCGTTCCGTTTCGAAACGCTAACCCCTAGATGAATGACGACAGGTAGGATATTTTTTTAAATCTTTTTTCGGCCCTTGCGCCCGCTGGGGCACGATTTATGACCGCACCATAAAGGGCCAAGTGGCATTTTCGGTGTGTCAAATTTTCATGCACCATGCACTTATGATTGCTTGCTGGCGACTTGTAGGAAGTCACAGAGTGTTACGACTCACGATTGTGCTGTTTTATTCCCTTTTTTAAATTCCTTTTCGTGGAATGAGAAGATGTTGATAACGATTAACTGCTGTCCGTCAAAGCTGGCGAACCGTGACCAGTAAAGTGCTACTTAATTTGGTCAAAATCATGATGGAATCACCCTGTTGCGCTGATTTGTGTTTATTTGACGCATGTTTATTTGGAAAAAAGGTGCTTTCCATAATCAGTGTTGCGTTTTATAGTGATTTTGTAAAGAAAATGAGCGTGCTGAGTTGGTTAGGAATGTGAAATAGTATTCACTGCCATCCGTCTGGCTTGTTAATGTCCGAAAAAGCAACTAATTATTCGATTCTGCGTCAAATAAACGCACTATCTTCTCTCATAACGTTCCAGCCGATCGAAAACTTTGTATAATGAGTGTTGTGAGTGAGTCTAGTCTTTAGCTGATGGGGAAATTTGAAAGTCCCCCTTGTGAGTTGTGGTTTTTGTTCCGAAAACAGATTCATGATTGTTTCAAGTCATCAAAAACCGATTTTCGGATGTTTCGGCAAATGTGAACGGAGGCTGCACACGGATTGCGCCGATATGCATAACAGTTTGCGCCACTCGTGGAGCATTTTTTGATTGTTTCATTTTCTTAAGTGGATCGATCCGGTGGTAGAAGCTGATGACAGAAACATTGTGAATCAAAATCCGCCCCGTAAATCCATCAAATGTGGAAAGCGATGAAATGTGCGCGATCGTTTTCCGTGTGTTTCACTCGGGTGCTTTTTGTGGGAGCTTTGTTTAAAAACGCTTTTCCTCGTAGCAATCACAAAATCTGGTCCGTCAGTTTCAATCTTCCGTTTCATTGCTATTTCGCTTGGTTTGCTAGGCTTTGGTGTGTTACAGTTTTTACATGATGTGGCATAATCTTTCCAAGTGGGAGCGGAGTTATATGCACATCGTGTGTAATTGATTCCTGGTCTGTTGGCTGGGCAATTTTCCGTATCCATTTTGTACCATTTACCATACGTCGCTGCTGATTGCTGATTCATGCTTTTCGTTCATAATTTCGTCGACGGATCGGCAGAGATGATTCAATTAGTCTCCTGATTGCTCCCCATCCATCGCCAATCGTATGTGGGCTAAAGTTACGCAACACCGTGTCCACGCGAGGGGACCACCGTAGGGCGAACTCTTGTGTTTTGGCGCATTTCGGCACGTGGTCCGTTTCGAGGGCAAATCGATCCCCCCTTTGCCGCAATTTTAATATTTTTATTCGTGCCCACTTCTGCCAGTGTACGATGGTGCGCCGTGCGCAGTTATTCCTACACCATTTTATGCTACCCAGGGCCGAAGATAAGCGTTTAGGTGTTGTCGATGTTTGTTATAATTGAGAGTAATTTTCGAAAGACACGTTTTTTTTGCTACAGAAGGGTTCAGGAGGGTGTCTAATGTTTTCAACAAGTGGAAGTCGTCGTCCTAGAAGCCCTACTGGTCAATTGCACGCCCTATTACGTGAGTGTCTGTGCATGTACACGCGCGTTTACGTACGTTTCGCCTCAGGGGGTAGAGCGATGAAGATGTGACGGTGTAATGATGATGGTGCAGCAATCACGTTGATTTCGCCTGAAAGTGTGACACGGTTTGGCGCGGTCCCGATGGTCGCCAAGCAGCGAACTCCTGCTGTAGTCCCGGTCGGGTGGACTGTCCCTCGACTGTGGACAGGTTTATTGGACGGGTGGTCGCAAATCATATTCCGAGACCCTTTCGGACTCGGCTGTGCAATCAACACTCATTAGAAGGTAATTGACGACCGTTCGAATGCCCGAATGTCGTTTATAGTTTCCCCCACGATCTTAGTTTTTTGGTTATAAATCGTCTTATACAGTCAGGTGATTTGTTAGAGTTGATTAATGTCCTCATGTTGAAGTTAAATCGCTGTGTTGAAGGTATATTTCCATTTTAACTGGATGCAGTGGTCAGCTATAATTAGACAAAAAATTTCAACTCAACAACGTTAAAACAGTTAAACAAAATCTTCACCAATTTAGCTTTTTTGATGCCAACTTTCCCGCTTAGGTTTGACTAAAAAATGATTTTATTTTATATGAAGTACTAAAGGAATAAGTAAACCTGTCACTTCGTTAAAGGCTGATCGCAAAACCAATGTCGAATTAATGATGAGAAATTTGGAGGCATGTGAATATTTGTTGATGAGCTAAGTGCAAACATAACCATGAAAACCTTCAGCGCAACAGAAGACGTGCAGAGGTTGTACCATGTATCAGATGTCAAATAAAATGAACTCATCACTAAATCCCTCCATTTTCCGATCTTGTACGTTCATGCCTTGAAAGATGGATGCGCTTGATATCGCTTTGAAGTAAAAGTTTGACGCCGTTTCATTACGGGAGGCAAAAAATGCTCACTGCGTAAGTAATTTGCTCAGTGCTGTTGTGTAACAAGCAACGTGAGGTGAAGGGAGCGTGATAATAATTTGCACACTTGTTTCTCGCATCACTGTCCCCATGTTTTTGACGACGACTGGAAACATTTGATCGGAGGTGACCCGTTTCGAGGCGGGTTCGTCGCTTGCAACCTGTTTCTTGCTGGCGCTCGGCGATTTCGTTGCTTTCGGTGCCGGTGTGTCGTTTCGGATGGTCTTGAATCGATTTGTTGATACTGTGCGCCACCAACCTTGGGCAAAAACTGGTCACTCTGCAATCTCTCCACCAAAACAAGGTCAACGGGTCTTGGGTGTTCGGGTCGAACTGGGGTCGGGTCAGCTTTTTCTGGTGTTTGGATGGCGTTGAACCAGGTTGTTTTTTGCTGTCGATTTGGAGAGTGCGAAGACGGAAAGATGAAAAAGTAGAGGCCATTTATGCGAAATGTGGATATAGTTTTGCATTTATTGAGGGTCAAAAGTCCTGAACCAAACGCGGCCATGTGTAAGGAAAGTGATCTACAGAAGTCAACACGTTGCCCGTGGCAAAGTGTGTGTCGATGAAATCATCACTTGCTCCGTTGAGTAGTGGAGGCTTATCCGAAATCCGGTTTTGTTGAAAACGTTCGTCCAGCTGCCAAAATGTGTTGAATGCAGTCAAATATCTGAAAACAAATTTGCATACCAAGTCGAATTTGTCACCCCGGGTCAAGGTAGACAATGATTGCATATTTCGGAGATAAAATACTAGCGTTCGAAAGAGAGTAAATCGTACAATAAAACGATCATGAATTTTTTGTTCAATCACAAATGACATCAAACTTGACAAAGCGGACTTTGTTATAGTTTTATAGCTTTGATTACGTAATCTATGTAAGACCATGATTGTAGCGAGGCGTGAATCATCACATGAAACATATTTTACCGGGCAATAGCTCGACCCAAGTCTATCGGATTTGATTTTCTGAAAACGAGGACATGCAAAACGTCATATTATGTAACTCATTTTTATTATAAAACAAGATCATAAAACTTGTAAAGCTCCATCGCATTTTATTTCCAAAGAAGCGTCAAATTGGTGTTGAATTTATGTTAATGACAAGTCTTTAGGTCCATTGGACAGGGCCTGATACGTTCGTCAGCACAGAGACGTAATAATAATAAAATAGTCGGCATTACGTGTTTTTGGACAAAGCGCACATGCAGACACGCATTAAATCCGATCAAACTTGGTGATTGGAGTGTCATCAATTGATTGAAATATTTGATTGGCACCGAAAGTGAAAGTTGTTGGGGCAGGAGATCCGGCGTGTCCAAAATTGGTTGAATCAAATCGAGGACAAATTAAAGGAACGATTGTTTCTACTCGAATTGATCGTGTTTGCAAAGTAATGGGCGTCTCAAGCAAGCAAGAGGAGGATCAAAGTGGTGGCATTTAAAGACGGCAGTACTTTGTTGGTATATTTTGATAAATCAAAGCGATTTACTACCGGCGCGAAGAATGCATGTGGAGTACGAGTAAACCGCATTCGAGGGTGACAAGATTCGTGTTATTTATTGCGGCAACATAATTGAGGCTCGATGCGCCAAACCGCGCGGTGTTCTTTGCCGTGTGAGATGTAGGATACGGTAGGCGAATGAGAAGCAATTAAGTTTACAAATGTAAGCAACTTAGCGGGCGCAATGGAAAAGGGGCCCGATTGAGATCGAAGGAAGGATAAATAATTAGAGAAGCTGGTTGTAGCATACAAGAAAAGAAAACGAAAAGAAAAAAAAAAACACACGAAGCGAATAATTCGATGCCTTAGGCTGCACGACATGAGCCTCGCCTTGGCGCAGACGAAGACATTTACACGACGATAAGGAAGGAAGGAAGCTTCCTGGAGCTTTGCGCAGTCATCCATCGATCCGACGCGCTCGCTTCTCGTCCTAGGCTGTAAATCGTGGATTGTTTTAAAAGCCCGTGAAATTCAATCCGCGATAAGATCAAGTCACTGGCGGACGGCTCACACACACACACACACATGGGAGGTGATGCGCAGGCGGCAGTAATGTAAATTGTTTAATTGTACTTAATTAAATTGTTCGCTCCCCGGTGCGAATGGAGTTTGCTGTGAAAATTCCCCTCTAAGAACTGCCGACGCAGGGTGTAGCATTTTTTCCTCAGCTCCACCCCGCCAAAAACACTGCCGCGCCCGCGCCCTCGAGAGCAAACAGTGTGTTGCGTTCTTGTTTTTCCGCAGAGCGGTTGCTTAGGATCATCCTTTTTCGAAACGGCATGAGGATTGCACAAATTTACTGCCTACTATCTACCATCTGAGCCTTCCAACGGGGGCGATGGCCAGCAAGCTTCAGGAGTTACCGAAGGGTGGACACCGGGAGCGCCAGTCTTACGATGGCATTGGATGCGCGATAAATTAGTGGCTACTCCGCGTTGCGCGATTGCAGCGAACGATGCGGCGTTCGCGACACAATAAAAACATACCACACATTCTGAGGACGACCGGGGTAGACGCAAGGGATATTTTAATCGCAAGTTTAAAAATATATATTCTTAATAGCAGCCCGTCCGTCGGTCCTGTGTCCCGATCGGCACAAAAGTCCCCTTCGGCGGCAGGCAAACCTTCGCTGGTTGATGATTTTTCACCATTTATCAGCAATTTTTCCGCCTGCGCTTGGCCACATGGGCATCCCCCATGAGCTCCCAGCTAATCCTGAATGCCGCGTCGTCTATTTTCACCCGCGAGTGCATTGTGTGGCGATTGATTCTTTTGAATTCAAACCCACCTCGTGTGGCTTCTTTTCTTTCGTTGAGTTGCATTGAACGATCGATGAATCGAACCGATCGATCGGTAGCGGCAGGGAGAAAGGGTAGAGTGCTTTTACAATGGGCAAAATCTTTTTCCCAACAGGAATTAAACAATCGCTGAGAACATGATGAAGCTTGTTGCTGTTGCTGTTGGTTCAGTGTTTGAGAAGACGAAGCCACGCAAGGCGAACCGCTTGGAGCCCTTCTGGGGCCTTCTCCCACGAGAAGATTGATCCAGAGACGGTTGCAGGTACTCTCTGGGGATATTCGCTAGATCAACCGAGGTAGCAAACCCTTGTTCGACCTTGTCGTCCCGTTTGGTGGTAGGAATGGATTCGCGCTGGGGAAGAGGGAAGAAGCGAATGCATTGAGCCTTGATTGATCTGAATCCCAGGGCGCACATATCGGACATTCTCGGCCCGTCGGTTGATGTGGTTCATCTTGTCCCTTGCACCGCGTTGTGCAGAGTATCGGGATGCCTCTGTTTAAGCTGGAGTCTGCAAGGTGTGGCAATGCAGACGAAGGTGAATAATAGAAGTTCATTAAGAGCAGTTTATTCTGCCAACTTCTCCACGACTGTGGGGCGGTGTGATGGATGAAGCGACATTTGTGGACGAGAAATGTCAAACCATCGAAAGTGTTGTCGGAGCATGCCAGACGGAGCTATTTAATTGCGAAAACCAGATCAGGGATGTTAATCGACGCGTCGATGCTTCCGAGCATCGTCGGAAGGATGGAATCGGAGAGATCGGTACAAATTACCATTGCAAAGAAGAGCTGCGTCGTCGCCGTTTCTCGGTGCAGTTTTCCTGGCCTTATTGTGCTCGCCTTGCTGCAGGTGTTGATTAATCATGTTCAAATGGACACAACCGATGCATGTTGCGATGGATCGATTGAGTGATCCCAAAGATCTATGCATGAGACGAGACCACACGAGTGAGTCCACTTCGTCATTGGCTCCGTTACCGATTGGCCGGTAAAGGCTTCTGGCGAATGGTTGTCAATGGAATGGTAATTCCAATGCATTTTTGAACACGTCCCTTTTTACAATGAACTGATCCAAGAATATCTTTGCAATGCCTTCAGGGTTTGGTGCAAAAAAGAACGTTGTTTCTTAGTTTATGTTCGATTCATCGTAATTCTTCTGGAAGGTGGATAGTATGGTGGAAGTTGCGAAAAGAGGATCGCTATAAAAGCAGCAGGAGCACAATCGTGTCCGTGATTGGCGTAATGTGAAGAATCCATCAGTTTATCGATCCGATAGGGCTGTTGTATCACCGCCATCGGATACTCTATCGAATGAGATATTGCAAATAGAATGCAATTGAGGAGCAGAGACGAGACGTTTTTAAGGGGTGGGGGGGTTAGGGAGGGTAAGGGTTAAATGGAAGAATTAATTTACTCTTATTTACAATTCGATCGTTTCAATTTTATGCACTTTGAACGATGGCTTTTTTCTGTTTCATCATGTCAGCTTCGAACTCGTCGTTACGAGAATTTTGTACTAAATCTGTACTAAAATGAAAAGTGTTTACAAGACAAGTGTTTTGAGCTTTAGAATACATATTTTCTACGTGAGTTGCTTGAAATGCAACGCAATCTGTTGTCTGCTAGTTAGTATGTTGTGACCTTATGCCGTTTCTACAAGAGGTCAGTGGAAAGCAGCATGTTTAGTATTTCCTTTCCATTTCCATGTACGCGTGTTATCCCGCTCGTTGATCGGACCTCCTGCAATGGGCCGATGGCTACCAGAAATGGTTCCACAAGCTTCGGAGAGGCGAACCGAGAGAGAACCGCCAAGGGAAGGCTGCCTTCGAGATCGTCGTCATCATGATTTCCCTTTTCGGGGCGGAATTCATTCGTGCCGTTCGCGATCGGTGGCGAAACTGCCCTCTAGAAGCCAGGGCAGAAGTTTTGCTGGCAAGCGGGCGCTCTTGTTTTCATAGCGCTTTCACCCACGGGCGGCACTGTGATGCAATAGTTTAAGCATTGTTTAACATTCTTTCTCGCTGCCTGCGGGCGGATTATGCAGCTTGGCGATTGGACTTGCAGTGGCTGGCGGCAGTTGTCGTCCAGATGAAAATGTTTCCCGCTGCGAAACGGCGGCATGTTGGTCTTTGTTTTTTTCCCTCTTTGCTGCTTTACTTCCCAGCGGGAGACTTGACCGTTGGCAGGCGTTACCTCGTACAAGCAAATTCAACCGTGCAAAAACGAAGGAAACACCCGCTTCGAACCATTGTGGACGGATTCGAGATAGGATTTGCTGCAAACGTAGCATATTAAGATTGATATTAGTGCTGTTCGTACTGTTTGTAGGTTAATTTGTTTCAATTTGCGCCCGCTTTTATTCGAAGTTATGGAATGCATTGTCGTGCTTCTGAAACGGTATATGTGTAATGTTGGGTATTCATTTATTCAATTTAAAATAACTTGTGTTTCAAGCAGCTGCAGCAGCACACTCCAGTCATTTCGCTTCTTAATTTTTGTTTGACCGGCGAAGAAACCGAAACCCGCCAAAGGGTGTGGCGCTCTACAGGCATGAGATAGATGACGACGGTTTCCTTTAAAAGCTCCTTCTTTTACCTCGACCGTCTGGTATGTAAATAAACGTACGAATCGGTCCTCGGGGCTTACTACGGTCGTCAGTTTGGATTAAAGCTCGGGGGGGTTGGAGAGACGAGAGTTCCTTACAGCCTTTTAGCACCGTCCGCCAAAGAGCTTGGCGGCGGCTTCTTATGTTCATGCATGATCTCGACCAGTGACACTCCAACAAGTCTTACCAACGGCCACTCAAAGTCCACCTGGAATTCCTTTCCGTCATGTGTGTGCGGGGGAGTTTGCGGCACGATTTTTAATCGTTTTAACCCTAGCCGGCTAGCGAAAGTGATTAATCATGCAATATTAGTACACACACACTCACTCATACATTATGTGAACGCCGCCCTCGTCGACGTCACAATGGCGTGTCATTGCACCGTCGTGTTAAGTTCTGATACTCGTTCGGACTGAGCAGTAATAAAGAGCAGAATGCAAACAAAGGGTTAGCCAAAGGAATATTCTCGGAGGGTTTCCCGCTTGCGTTCGAGTTGAAGTCGTTCGTGTCGCTCGGGTGTCGTTCGAGCCGCGGTTGGCCGGGGATCGAAAATTTAATTAATTTCTATTTGCTTGAAGTCAAAGGTTCAATTGGAGACCCCGGTCAGCAGTTTGCTGATCCGCTGGGGAGACTCCGTCGAGGTGTCAGTGGAAGGAAGTGTAATGGGTTTGAGATTTACGTTCTCCGTCATCCAGTTTCCAGGCGTTCCAGGTGCCGTCCTGGACGAGAGAGCCACTGGAAGGCGATTTAATGTTTGTCTTGCCAATTCAGCTGAACTTCTTGGAAGCTTTCTTGCGGTCTCTCTGGTCTTGCAGTAGGAAACAAACGCGAGGGGACTCCGCACTGATCATACGCAAGCCATGTGTGCCCCGGAGAACAATGAACCCGTAATGCTAGTCCCCTTTGGGAGATTTTGCAAATCCTTTACGCTATCGCTCGAAGAAGGTCCACTAGCTCCAGCTCCCACCCTGCGGTCTCTGGGAGCCAGGAATGTGCGCCTTTTTTCTTCTGGTTCCTCCCCAGTTTGGCTCAATGATGAACGATGAAGTGCGTCGCGGGAGTTGCGTGTGCTTTGGAGTCCTTTCCGTTGGTCGAAACTTTGGTGACCATAAATTACGCGAGTGAAGGCCCATTCGATATTACAACCCTGGATGACCCTCCGATCGTCCATAACGCTGGACGGAGTTTGTTTTCATTTTGTTCTGGCTCGATGAGAGTAAAAATAGTTCTACACGGCGCCGGGGACATGCTGCGGCTTCGGTTTAGCTATCATTGAACCAGGATCGGATGGCGGTTTCATTCCGAGGACCACCGCTGGACCTGCGCTGGGCTGTGGCTCATAGTTGAGGCCAGAAATAATGACCAACCGGTGGAATGGTGGCGTTGACAAAATCGTACGAGCAAAGGGCACCGAAATGGTTACAAGTGTGGGCAATGAAAATGTACTGCAGGACTCGCAATGCCGGCACTAGGCTCCGCGGGTCCGAAAGTGACTCAGAGTCGCTGGCGAATGCAAACATAAATTATCGGCCACAGCATAACTCACTACACTTCGATAGCTGAGTGGATAATTCAATATGTGCACGTCTGCGCCTACCCGTGGCCAGGAAGGGTCCAGAAAACCTATCGGGACCTACACGACACGACCACGACCTTTGTGCGGTCGCTGGACGCTGGCAGAAACGCCAATGCAGTCGGCGGTAGCGCCTTGTTGTATCGGGTGCCCTTATTGCCCGATACCTGTCCTGTCATGCGCCATTCGCCCACAGGGTGTGAAGTAACAGATGGAAACGCAAGAGAGAGCAGTAGTAAAGG
Organism: Anopheles atroparvus; assembly: GCA_914969975.1. Lineage (NCBI taxonomy): Eukaryota > Metazoa > Arthropoda > Insecta > Diptera > Culicidae > Anopheles > Anopheles atroparvus. Next base: position 44,731,667 of record CAJZCY010000002.1, on the reverse strand, counting down.
GAACTATTGGTCCGAAGGGTGTGGCAGGCGCCGTTTTGCTTATTTATTCATCGCCAACCAGCTCGTTCTCCTTTAGTCCGACGATGAAGTTGCGATTGGGATGTTTTATGTTTTTATTATTTTAAATAAATCGTTACATTAGAGTACCCTGTCCTATGTGGCTTTGTTCGCCCATTGCAATCGATGGTATGTTGTCACATCACATGAATTTGTATGCATTTGTCTGCTGTAAGCTGTTGTGCATGGTTTTCTTCTTCTCTGCTAGCCAGCGAATGTCATTACTGCGAGTGCAAGTTATTAAACGAAAACTTATCGCAAATGTTGATTTGCGATGTTTTTGAAACCGTAAGACAACTTCGAACGACTCAAATTTGCTCCGGGAGGCTGCACGAAAATAGCAAAACCGATAAAAGCTGACGTATCTGTAGCAATTCACGACAAATCGTCTCTCCGGAACAAAGAGGGGACAACAATCACGAACCTCTACCGCCCAGGCGTGTTATCTTGACTGAATGTTCTGGCTAGTAACTCGTTGTTAACGAACGTGCAACTGTTCTGCAACCAGGAACTTATCTCTGCGTGGTTTAACGTTTCGCTGCCTCGAGGCCAACGCTCGGTTTTATGTGCTCTATGCTTTAACCGATTGGGGAGCGCTTCTGCGTCAAACGTACGAGCCGCGTAGTTGGATTAGAACAAATATACATTATGGAAAAGCTTCGGATCGAGCACCAAGGAAAGAATGCTGTACGCTTTCATAAAAAGAGGCAAAGAAAAGCTATACCGACAGTACCCCGGGGCTTGGGTTTCGTTGAACTACAAGCACGACCCGGCTGTTGATGGTCATGGTCTAACGTCAATCACTCACGATCACGAAATTCGCAAGAGCAAACCCACGAGCGCCTCCCATGCTGAATCGACACCGAGACGGATTGGCCGGCCGATTGAATGGTTGTTTTCTTTCGGTCGACGCCTCCTTCAGTGCGCCGCTTCCATCAAGATATCCTGATCCTGATGTCCTGCCGGAGTAGGGATTCGTCTAGAGGCGGCCGCTTCGCATAACGATCATTGTATGGGAGTGGAACGAAGCATAGGTAGGAAAAGTGATATCGAGCATCGATCGCGTAGGTAGATCACCCCTGCAACTCGTGACGCATGTGCTCGACGGTATTTGCGTCAGTGGGATGGGTTTTTGGGCGGCTTACGGCGAGCAATTCGCTTTCGGTAGATAACGTGGGGTGCTCGAGCGTGACGTTTGGCAGGACGAACTCCAGGATCGTGGTGCTTGAATGCTACCGACAACAGCAGCTATGTCCTGGCCATGAGGAATTTAGCTCACGCCGGCCTTTGACGTAGAACAAAATTTAGCTTCGAGGGTGAAACTAGAGTATGGAAAGCACATGTTTAATGGATTGATGGATCTCGGGGCTACTTTTTAAAGCATTGTGTATTTATTGCATCCTATCGACATCGAAACCGAAGCAAGTCTGGGTGCTCGGCCAGCGCGTGAAACATATCGTGTAACTCACCCACCATGCGTTGCGATGAACGTCTGCGCCAGCTGCTACGCCCCGTTAATGTCAGTAATGGCCCGGATTTCGCCGATCTTGACCGTCCAGGAGCGGGTGCTCTTGGCCGCGGTTCGACTCGCAGCCACGGTCCACCTCGTCCTTCTTTTGCCAGACACAACAACGAAGTATGTTTTAATTACACTTGTTTTACTAAGCGGGCTGATCTTTCTGTTCCTCTGGATCCTTTCCAAAACCACCAGGCACAATTTATGCATAACCGGATGGGCAAAAAGCCCTTGGCTTAACGGGATGGCTTTTCCATGATGTAATGTTTTGAGTATTTACTGTAGTGCCTTTCTTAGACAGAAGAAGTGAGTCGAAGAACCGTTCCCATTGGAACTCCAACTATCAATAGTACTCATACGGGCGGTGGCAAAAGCCCGAGTAAACCGGCCGTTTTTTTGAATTCCTACGGCAATTTAAGAGGTCCAGTAAGAGACTAACCAGAACAGGCAATGTGTTTCCCGGTGACGCATGAGTAATAAATTGTGCGGACGGTATCGCTTGCGAGTCCGATGTTTAGGACCTGGTCCGCGGATGGCCAGAGCGTTGGCGCGGTACTGTATCGAATGTCAATTGATTCTACGGGCGCCCCTGGACCTTGTTCGAAGTTGACGTGTTAGTCACGACACGAACGATTATGTTTGGAGACAAACCCTTTCCCGGGGGTAATCAATGTGGAAGGACAGAGCTTCCGCCAACCAATGACATCGGTCAACTTCGTGTAATATGCGGTCGTAAAGTTCATTGATCTCTGTGCACCGAGTTGCTGCGAAACTCGCTGGTTTCGTACTATGTTTACATTATAAGTACCGCATTTTTTTCAATAAGAAACCTCACATGACAGAAGATTTGAAATGAAATGAAAAATGAAAAAAGAAGATATTAAGTCCAGTTTTCCACCATGAGTTGCGAATAAAAATGCGCTCACAGAGACATGATTGTTGCTCACATTCTAACGTCATGGTCGTTCTCAATTAAGCTTAAAGAATTTTCCTCATAAAGGGAGTGGGTTTTTCTTTGTTGTTCGTTCGCTTTCGGCCAACGGTGGATCAGGTTTCATTATTCATGTGAGAGAGCATGGATACGACTGGATCATCATGAGATGTTGCTTGAGATGCCGTTTTGTTCACACCTAAATCGTTGCTAATGGTGAAATGATGGTCATATAAATTGGTTCTAATGACGATAATTACCGTCGAGAAGGAGGAAAACGATGCAAAACCTGGACAAAGAAAGTGGATCTGCAGTTGATAACCGTTTAATGCTGGATCGATAGTAAATTGATCGCGAGATGTTCTTCGCTCTTTCTTTATAGTGGCAGAATGTTTTCTTTTCTTACCAGTGCAACATTGTGGCACAGTGTGTTGGAATGGGCAGTGTTTATTGATTAATGGCGGTTCTGCATCGATTGCACTGTACTGCTGATGGGGGCGGGTCAATGATGGAAGCGGTCATAAATGAAGGTAGCCATATCGGTAGGTATGGTTACTGGTAGCTTAACGAAAGATGAAAGACAAAACTGGCTGATAAACTAATTGATTGGCAGCAAACTTAATTGAAATAAAGTGTACCTTTTGGCGTATTGTTGTCAGTGCAATCAACTCTATTTGGCTGACTTTGACTTTAAATAAAGCTATTTAAATTGCATCCTCCCAGATCCGTGACAAATTTTAAACAAAAAAAATTGCAATTTCGGTTCCGAAACGCACTTACTTCACAAACTGCAAACATCAATCACAAGAATGCGTGGTGCACAGGAAATAGTCTGCAATGCAACACAGAAAAACAGACGAGAACGGATTGAGTATCAGATATTTCGTAACGATTGCAGTGCCATTTGCTAAACTCCTACGTATGTTTGTACTACCACAAGATAAATCGTCTCCAATCCATCCAACCTTTTCCTTTTGTTTTCTCCCTCCAGCGAAGGTGCGGCAGATTGATCTTGTTGCAAGAAATAAATTGGGCGTACCTTTTTTTGGACGTTTTATCGCTTCCTGAACTGCAGCTAAATCGTCTTCCGGGCGCCCGGCCAGGCTCACTAATCGGGGCAGCTTAAATGGCAGCAACGTTGCGTTTTTATTGCAATTATTTTCTTCCCTTACATGGGGTCTCGCTCCGGTTTGGTTGGTCGAATTCGGGTGTGGGCTAGTATTTTGTGTCCCTCTGGCACGCTTTGAACGCTGCCTCGAACGGTGTAGGTCTTTCGCAGGACGGTGGGTAAAACGTTAAGGCCCTCCCCGTACGACCGCATAAGTAAATTAAAATTCAATTTTTCAATCCCAGCACGCTTCTCGGACCCATCGTCCCACTGTTTGGAGACGTTGGCGGGGACATAAATCAGTACCGTTTCATTGAACCCGCATCGGGGTTTCTTTGTTTTGGTTTTTTTCAATCTTTTCACGGGCGGAAAACTAACGAAGGCGAATAAACCCCAGCGCGTGTCCGAAGCTCCGATAGCTCACACAGAGGGAGCCCTTTTATTTTGCTCGTCGATCGCGACCAATAAATTCTGCGTGCTTTTCGACAGTTTTACGTGATTAAAATTGGTCTGGTGGGACGGTTTCATTGGTTCGACGTGCTTGGCCAAATGTTGAGGGCATTGCATTTGGTCGTTTGCAAAAAGGGAACGCTCTTTACCTTGCTCGTTGGTAGTTTTTTTTGGTGGATTGTGTAGTCGGTTTGGTGGTTATCAAACGCTGCAACGATGGGCAGTCTCGAAAGGGAAAGTAAACAAACACCATGCTGGCAAGAGGAAGAGGACAACAATGTCCCTTTCTGTGAGTCGACCGCACAAGCCGCTCGTGTTCTCTCGGGTGATCGTCGTATATTATGTCAAATTAAGATGCCTTCAGAATTTGCATAATCCATTGAAGGAAGTGACCGATAAATAAACTGTGGTTAAATACCATGTTTTATTGTACATGGCTAGTGTGAGATGAAGGAGTACTGCATAACAGCTCAGGATAAAATGTATTTGTTCGGAGCACGAAAGTAAGCTACACATTTTGCAACTCGTGCTGGTATGTTATTGCGGCCGTGTAAAATCCTTATTTATTTGATGACTTTGTAATGTCTTCAATTATGACCCCTTCAATAATAATATGATCTTTAAAAGCCAGTTGGTAAAATGAAGCATTTAAGCCACGAAATCAGACTCGCTGTGTTCGCTTTTAAAATTTTCGCCTCACATTGAACACTCGGGTTTGTTGGTTGCATCGATTGTTTCACTTAGGCGCGCACCTGGTATAGTATACATTCAGGCGTGAATGAGGAACGTGAAGCGCGGTTGCATAGTGGATCCACGGTGTCGGCACACTGTGAGTAGCAGAAAACATCGCCCCTGGTAGTATACTTTAAGTGAACGTTGGCAATGGAGGAATATGTACAGACGGTGGATGTCGTTTCCGTACACGCTGCCCTCTACACCGAAGAGACGATCAGCATGACTAAGTGAAGTCGTATCATTGTTTAACGAGCCTTCTACTGTGCTACCCCGAAGGCAATGAGGCGCGAATGTTTTATTTTTGTCATGTTTCTCCATCGCACACTGCCCTCCCGCGGCCAGATCAGGGTGTTAGTGAGTTTAATCAGCATGATTTTCGCCACAGGACATCTCTGAAATGGCCTTGACGACCGCAGGAAGCTCGGAAGGCTGCTCGTCGTGTCGCTGATTCTCGCGGAATGCGCGAAATCATTGAGTCAACGATCGCCTCCGGATCCGGTTGAGTGCAAATGCGAGATGGAGGGAAGGTTTCCACCGGTGAGGATGACCGGCACCACCCGTTGCCACTGCCGGCCGGTTATCGGCGGGTCGTAATTTATTAATTTCTAATTAAAATGTTGTTTTGATTACCGTTCGTGGAGAAGGGCGCAGGACTTGGACCGTGCAAGGCGTAAAGGGAGAACAACACGAACCGACGGCTGGCTGCGATGATAAAACTTCTGTTTGGGGTGTTTGCCTCTTTATTTTCGCCCGGATCACGCCTCCCTGATCACACGATACCAATCATCGGAGACCGAAAGCAGATCGCTGGCTTCCGACAAATCGATCGCGGGCAGAGGGAAGCGTAGATTCTGCAAATGAATGAGAAAACATTATGTGTCTGCTAAACAGAAATATGATACCTCGCAAAAAATCTACAGACTGTACATTTTTCCGTCCTTTCGATCCAGCTTTTTGGTTTCTTTCCTTTCCACATGATTCTTACATTCGGTATGAATTTATGACAGGAGCGGAAAACGCACATACCTGCAGCAGCGACAGATTGGCTCTCGGTGCGTATCCTTTAGGGAAGCGGATATTATGGTTTATTGAAATGCAAAACGTGCATCGTAGAATTTATTGGCAGGTGACTATGCCGTCCCCCGCGTATAACGAAGCACCAGCAGACTTCTGCCGTAGTCACTTGCGATGTACAAAGTAGCAATTGTGTATTGAGTTATTTTGATGGATTGAGTGGAGCTGCAAAACCATGAAATAGTGTTTATGAAAAAGGCAATTTTTAGAATTGTACCATCACTTTCAATTGAACCATTTATCATGCACTGCCTCAAATTGACAGTTGAATTCGAAGAATTCCAACTATTGATACAAGCGAAACTTCAGTGGTCTACAGCAGGCCTTCTTTTTTGCTGCTCAATGTTATGTACATAACCAATTTATACATGAGGCATTTATAATTTGGCTGAGATCAACAGTTCATAAACCGATTGCGAAAGGGAGAAGGTTCCAATTAGTCCCAACGAAAGATGTACTCGTCTGGATGCACGAGTCTGCAGTCTTGCTACACTACAGGGAAATAAAACACCGGTCGCAGAACTCAGTCGCACAAAATTCTGGCAGTTAAAAGGTGAACGCTTCCACTCAAGTGATTCTGTAGCAATGAATAAAGATTAGTGTTTTCCTCGTTTTCTCTCGCGCTAGGGCCGATTATGCAGCCTGTCATGGGGTCTGTTTTCTCTCCAAGTAGCAATCGGTACGTTTCGTAGTACGAGTCCATAAATGATGCTGAAAGAACGAATCTATTTTACCTACGCCGAAGTCGGCGATTTTATTGTCGTTGCCCAACTGGCGGCTGCCGGCTTGAGAAGTGCCAGAAAAAAAGCAACGCCCAGCCTGGAGAGAGACACGACTGTGGGACAGCAGAAGCAATGCAGGATTTACAGCTTCATTGTAAAGGCACGTGAAACTGAAAACGGTGGGGTTGTGTGGCTGTCGCAGCTATTGGGAAGGTCGATTGGAGCTCGGGCTGTTTCTGTTTGTTTTTTATTCAATCTCCCTGCATTTCCCCTAGAAGGGCCTGTGATCGTGTCGTGTCCGCGTCTTAATCAATGCATTCAAATTGGTGCGCTTTACTGTGAAGCTTGGCACGGGAGAGTTATTAACATTCTTCTGTTTGCTCTAAAACGCGAACCCTTGCGAGATGACAACGAACTTGCCAAAGGATGTATCCTGCTTTTGCATGCCTTTCGTGCGTACGCTCGCTCCGTCTTGCAGAACGTGTCTAGGATGTTTAGCTATTGTATTACAACATAAATAACATGCGATACGATGCCAAGCGTCGACCGTGCGGACGGCGATCAATATTTATGAACACATACTCTCGGACCCGGCGGCGGCGGATGCAGCGTCGAATCCTTGTCGTGCAATCGTTGTAAAGACATTTCCTGGTCGGAAACTCACCTAGTGGGAGGATGCGGGCAATGAAAGGAGCCACCAGATGCATGGTGCGTCGATTAAAGAGCGTTGTCGTAAACAGTAAATACAATCTTCTTCGAGTCGGGGGAAGAATTAAAATTATGCAAAAGCAAAAATCAATTAAAGAAGTTTATTTATTGGAGGTATATTTTGTATTTGGTACACCGTAAATTGTGTTTATCTCTTTTTCTCGTGCGCACATTTCACCTCGAAAATGAAGAAGATGAGCTCAAGAGCTTTTCTGCTAGCTGTTAACGTTGTTTTATAAAACAGAAAAGGATATCTGAAGTATAAAAATTATAATTGAGGATTGTGTGATTAACTCTTATCATGGTGAATGTTGGTTAAAGAAACTCCAGATATGAAGGTCATTTTTCAAGCGTAAAGCAAACAAAACTGATTTCAGAATCTCAATTGTTGGTTAACGCACACTTGCTGGGCGGCAAGTAATACCTGTACGGGTATTCGTGACGTTTTTCTTCTTTAGTTTCCATATGGAATCGAGCGTGTGGAACGAGCAAGCCATTGTAGCGTGAAGAAAACGCAAAACTTATCCGAGCGAATAGACGACCAACCTCAATCCAACCGAGAGCCCTTTCTTCCTGTGGCCAACTTTAAATGGCATTGCCGCACTTGCTGCTGACGGGCTCACCCGCAAAGGTTCGGTGGAACTCGCGTGTGATGCGAAGACAGAAACGAATAAATGGCAATTTCCAGACGATCCAACTGAAAATAACAACAGACAGGCATAGAAAGGGGCGAAAGTGGAGGAAAAGATCACAAAACAAAGGGTACAAAAGACGAACGCCAAATCACGGCTCAGGGCGGAGGAAAGAATCGAAACGTTTTCGCCGCCGTCCTCGTAGAACTGACCTACAATAAAACGTATTTGATTGCCATGGCGCGGCGCAGCCTTGGAGTTGCGACTGGGACTAGCTCCGGCTCCCAGTCACGCGAAACGATGCAGAATTTCTCCTTCAACTGTGACGTCACTGTTTCGTTCACGGAGGTTCGTTGCTTGTGGAACGAAATTGTCTAGAGATCGTTGCGTGAAGTGAGCGAGCGGGCTTTCTCATCAGCTCACTTCTCACTGGAACGGAATCGCAGTAAGCACCAGCCATGTATGAAGCTTTTGCAAAAGCTTTGCATGCTCGTTGCCTAAATCACAATCTTTGGTATATGATTACGGTTTTTGATATTTTGTGAATAAGTTTTAAGTTTCAAAAAAATATGATTAATTTCCAGCAACTGTTTGTTTTGTAAGATGATTTGACATTTAGTATTATTGAATTCAGGACTATCCGCACGATTCCGACCACTTTTCAGTATGTTGTTCCGGGCAGGTACTGTTTATTAGGCGTTATGCTATGTTCAATTATCCATTGTCGAATTTATGTGAACAGCGAATAGACCGAAAAACAAACTTTATTGGGTGATCAATTAGCGGCTGGTTGCAACAAATGAATCGCTAGACGGAACGGAACGAAGCGTCCAATAAATTTAAAATAAAGTAAAAACCGACTGACCTTTAGGACCGAATTCCAGCTGCACAATCATGCCGAAAACAATGTACATATAGCTCCCACTACATGTCGGTGAAGTTGTGTCGACTCTTCTAGCGTGCCCTTTTTGTTGTGGCCACTCAACTCACTACCCTACCCCCGTCACTAAAGGGTGAAGGTGTTGCATCAGCTGTCATTAGAGTCGCAGGTTTCGAAGTAGATGATTTGATCGCTTGTTGTCGGTCGGTGGATTCCTTTGAAATTTTGTGAGTTACTAAATGTAATAAATTTAGTGGTGATGCGCAGCCTACGAGCCCTTTCTGGAGCTCTACCAAATTGAATCCAAAGTGATGGCACATCAGCCTTTTCAATTAGGGTTTTCTATAAGGTAGCCATGATAAAACTCATGTAATGGATTTATTTGCTTGCCCTCTTTTAGTGATTTATTTGGCTTCGATAGTTCGTTCGCCCCTTTTTGCAGCCACTACTGACTCTTCCAGCATGCCTCCGTTACTCGTTACGAAGCGGTAACAATAGAGCAACAAAATAGTTGCAAGCAGTTGATGTTTTTTATCGCAGCAGTAGACTTCTCCTTACTGCCGCCAAACAAAACGAGCATGGCCGCAAAGAAATTGGCCATGTTAATTTTGGGTGGGGTGCTAATTGAGCGACCGCTACCACCCGCTCCGGCAGCTCGGCCTTGCAAGACATCGCTGCTGGCCGTCTCTTTGGCAACGCGAAGCACGTAACGCTTGTTGAGCAAAGGCAAGAATGAAAGAAAATGGACACACACAAAAAAACCCTCGCAAATAAAGCGCACACTTGCTGCACTACCAGCTTATGCTGTTGCTGCCGTTATGTTGCTATTTGTTAAATATTATTGTACTGCCAGCAGCAGCTTGCCACCCGGGTGGCTTCAACACAGCGTAAAACAAAGGGTAAACCATCAATTGGGGTGAGCCAACGAGCGAGTGTTGGTTTTCCATTGGAGACTGGAGACAAGCCCAGAGTCTGGCAGGCTCATATAGGACCGGCGGTAGTGAGTGGGGAAGTTTGAGCATGGTGCAGACGTATTCAATTTCCTCCAGTTAAACTCACCCATCGTGTCGCTTTTGGGGGCTAGCGCAGAAAGGTTGGCTTTGGGTTGCATCGCTCCTTCGCGAAGGTATTCAGGGCACGTGCCATTATTTATTTACATGCCACCGGTCCGTTAGGCGTGAAAGGAGCGGAGGAATCGTGCGTGCGAAGGTCCCAAAATCAGGACAAGCGACTTAGGAATCGAACCGCAGTCGAGGCAAAACGTGGCCCAATGAAAGCCAAACCAAGGTTAGGTTTGGTGCGATAATCGGTGCTTGATGTCATACCGCTTTGCCAAACAGGTAGGGGTGATTGCAAATGTGCGAGCATTGTACGTTTTGTTGCGGTGACGCAGGCTCGCCTAGTTGTCGGAAGGATTATTACGCGCTAAACTGCAACCGACAGGAAAGAATTTTGACGCTTGGATGTGATTTCCGGGATGTTGGAAGTGTCCATTGGTGGATGGCATTTAAATTGAACGTGTTAATAAAAAGTGACGCATGGAATCAATTAAAACGGCGATAAATTAAACTGATTTGATTTCAATTTTAACGCAGAAACCAATTTTAAATTACAAAGAATTCCATGTATCATTTGTGACGGACCTTCCCCACATATAGCAATTGCCTGCTGATGTCCTTGTATGATAGCCATTTCAACGAGTCATAAACCAGTGGCAATAAACTACAAACCTCCAGCCTTAACGATAGCGGGAAGCTTCTGCTCATCCACGTCCTTTCAGGATCGTCAACAGCCCTCAGTAGCACGTGCTATCGTTGCGTACAATTCTGCATCACAATCATCAAATTCATCGTTGGTTTAGCTCTTTCACATTTATTCCTGGATCGGATACGATCGTGGAATGCCGATTGCCCACAGGGATGCCGATGGTCTCGTTAAAAGCGTTTTGCATCTGAAATTATGATGACCTTTTTGTTGCCGATCCCTTGCTCCCTTTGGTACGTAATCCATTAACTTGTTGGGTTGTGGAGTTTTCCTTGAATTTCTTCCTCTTCATGCTGCTTTCGGTTTACAAATAAACGCAGGTAATGATGTGAAAAATGCGTACCTCGGAAAAAGGAACGTCAAAGCCAACAACGTCCTCGTCGTAAAAGAGTGCGCAAAATTTCCTTCCATTGCATTCACTTCAATCATTCTGCTGGCTGGGAGTTTTCCAACCGGTTGACGTGTAATGGTCGACAGTTTGTGGAGGTTAATTCCGATCCATCTACTCACCACCATCGACCTTCCCGCCGGGTGACCTTCGGCAATGGCCAAGTTTGACTCGGCGGGGGTGTTGTGTTCTCCTCGCCATTTTCGGCTAACGTTCGGCAAGGTGCAATTGAAGTTGCTTGCCATCGACGACGTCGCCATTGCAGACGAGGTGATTTACATTCCATCGCGCATCGCGGTCACTCAGCGGTCTGAGGTTTGGCTCCGTGAAGGGTTGGGATAGCGCAGGTTGGAAAGATTTACTATCAATCTGGTAAGCACCACTTTGCGGAAGGGTAAGTGCAGGGTGCGTATGATGAACTACTGCACTTTGAGCATTGATGGCATTGGCTGCCGGCGAAGGACACCACGTGGTGTGCATAAGACGATACGCCATGCACATTCGAGCATTTTTGTGTTCAATTAGTCTGACTGCCGGCGCAGCATTATTTCATCATCGTTGCGTTCGCTAAATCGAGCACTAATGCTACGCCACCGCATTCCCTTTTTCAGTCATCGATCGAAGGATGTCTCCAAATGATGGGTTACAGTGTTTTAATTCAGCATTTTCTACCTTTTACACCTATTTTCGTTGCAGGTATGATGCACGAATTATGTGTTTTGCTTGGGATAATTGTTGGTAGTGGGAGTTCCAGTGGCTGAAGGACGTGCAAAATGGAAGGCCACTCGGTGGACGACACGGATACTGAGCGTCCTTGAAGGCGGGCGCTGTTATGCATGCACCATGCGAATGATTCAGATCGTGAGTAGTGGATGATAGTCGGCGATCGACCGGGGGGATTTAATCTTTTTGTGGTTCTCCCCCTCCGGGAAAGGAGATGAGGTTTGGGAAATTCCCCGACTACCGATGTCAATGTCAGCGGTGGTACACTAGCACCCCGGGGTCAATGCATCTTGACTGTGACCCACTTTGTGGCGTGTGACGCGTTTTGGCTCTCGAGGGCAGGCATTGGCGATGAGTAATTTCGTTCTCGAGTTACGTGAGACGCCAAGTGGTGGAATGCTGATGCTGGTTACGGTCATTGGTGGGAGGAAGGACTCTGTGTGGACTAAAAGATTTACAATCGTCTCTATCATCATGCATGCATGGTATGGAATTTGGATGACTCGATTGGCGTGTGTTGCATTGTAATTTCCTGTCGTCGTTTGAATGTTTACTAGCGATGCTACGGTAATGTTGCTTGGTAAAGAGCGTAGCTGGTGCTGCCGTTGATTGACTCACTCGTGAATCGTGAGCACTTCTAGTGAGGGCTCATTGATGTGAGAAGAGAATGAGCGTGGAAAAGCTCGGAGCTCCATCATCTCACGGATCACATCAATGACGAAAAAGAATGCGTTGAGAGCGAAACCTCATCGAGTGCGTCATCAGATCTTTGTCAGATGCGAGCGACCGAGAAGACAGAGGATTTTTTTGGTGGAAAAAGGGAAACAAAAAATAAACGGAGGATTGGAGCTTCTCACCCCGCGTGGGGTTCGGTGAGACAAAAGCTTTTCAGAAGCTCGCGGCTTGCTCCAACTCCATTGCAACAACATCTTTCTTTGCTCTCGCGGCGCTGTGCCGTTGCCTTTCGTGCATCTCTTTCTGTCAGTCCCATTATCTCGCTCTCTCTTTCTCCGTCTTCCACGCTCATAACCGAAGGTTGTTCCAAGCTCCATGCCGTACGGCTTCTTCGGCCTGAGACGACGTGATCGAGCCGCGTTTCTTCGCCCCTTTAAGGTTGCGCAGCACGGAGCCGCCGATTGCGCCAGTAGTTTGCTCGCGAAAGCTATCGAAGGCGCACGCTCAGCCGGTGCAACGGTTCTCCGAAAACGCACGCAGTTCCGCCACTGTTGTTGAGTGTGTTGAAGTTGGCTTCTTTCGTTTGCCCCGACTGCGAGGTTTCGCCCCCGTGTCTTGCGGATTGATCGCTGCGATCGAGTGTCCCCAATCCACTTCTCGGCCCAAAAGTATCGCCGGCGCGTCCTGCAGGACATCGTGTCGTGTCACGGCCACTCTCGTGTGCGGAATCCTGTTTTGACCGGGGTTTCAGGTGCTGCGCAGGGTTACCGAAACGAATGTGAAAGTGGTTGCTTCGGTCCGCGAGCGCTTCTATCCAAACGGGAAAGAAGGTGCGCATGCAGGTGCACTGAGGTGTCGCGGTGTGCAGTGGCTATCGTCTTGGCAAGTGTGATTCGGAGGCAAAAGCAAAAGTGGCAACCAGCAGAAGGGAGAAAGAAAGAGCAGCGACCTGCCGGGTGTGTGAGTGTGTATGACAGGCCGAATTGGATGAAAATTATTGCGGTGATTTCGGAAGGAGGATTGGATGCGAAAATTATACAACCAGAAGGCGCGTGGAAATTTGTCACCGTGCGTGCGTGCGCTGAACCGATGGTATTCGATTGAGTGACCGAGCAAGAGCTTACTTGAGCAAAGTGGAAACTTAGCATAGTGCTGATTTGTTTTTTCGCGTGCGTTCGAATCCAGCATCCGAAAAATTCGCATAGCAAAAGCATAGCAAAAGCGAATACTTTGGTGAAATCAATTTGCTACTAGAAGAAACACAGACGGCGATCGTTGATCAGCTACAGAAAAGTGTCCATAACTAAATCAGTTGAACAGGTGAGCAGAGTGTGTTAAAAAAAATACTTGCAACTCCAATAAAATAATCGCTTTACGATTTAGATAACCCATAGAGTAGAGTACACTAAACCACCAAAATGATTCGACACAATCAATATTGAAGCAACTTTAAATACAATATTGTATCGCCACAAGGTATCCTGGAACATCAAGCACTACCTTCGAGGTTGTTTGCGAATGGCAAAGGAAAAGAGTGAAAATATAAGTGAAGTGAAACACGTTTACCTCCGGGGCAGTCCGAAAACAGGGAAGGAAAAAAAAAGCAGCTTTGAAACTCATCTCGATCCGTAGACGCAGTGGGGAGGCAGCAAACCGGGATGAGGCCCGGTGAACCAACACTAGTAGATGGTTCGGCTGTGTAGGAAGAAAATTCACCGCCTGCTAGTGTCGAAGGAATGGTCGCTTGCTGCGCACGGAACAGGCCATTAAACAAAACACGCGGCAAACGTTGGGCTTGAATAGGATATAGGTTTTCGCTCACGAACGCACGGAAAAAGTTTGTGTCTGTGTAGAAAGCGAACGTAAGAAGACACGGGGAAAAGAAAACCGGGGAAAAAACAAGCCATCATAGAAAATACGCACACGTCTAATGCGTCATCTAACCGCGCGTGGTGAATGAAAGAAAGGAGCGGAGGGCGATGGAAAGAAAGTGCCTTGGCCAACCGCATGGGCCGCACAAGAGCGTGAAGCAAGAAAAGAGGGAAAATGCATCGGTAATCTTCTGCATCACAAGAAGCAACACGAAACAGGCGGTAGATGGGGTGGAAAACTACTCTAATTGAGCAGCAACAACCAGCAACGTCGGGGAGAAAAAATGGAGAAATATTCGACCCGATACGGTCCGGACGGGTTGGTTCGCGGGCTGCTTACGACTTCCCGCCTTCCAAAGATCCTCATCTTTTCTGGCCCCACCGCCAGTCACGTGTATGCTTTTGCTTCCGTTTTCTGCATCACACTGGCTTTGAAGAGTGTGCATGCCAGTAAGTTGCTTTTTCGTGCGGAAAATCTTCGAGGCTCTTCGTTGGATGTTAACCAAATGGAAAGAATTCCAAAGGGACCGTTTACTTACACTCAAAAACATTTGAATGTTAGATGATTTTAATCTGAAGTTTACCTTTTCTTGTGTGTGTGGTAAAAATACCTTGTAAATTTTACTTGACAGTAAGCACATTTTATTTTCGGTCGAGAAAGTCCTCGCGTGACCAATTTGCGCCCACCAACCCTGGTTGTTGTCAATTTGCCGATTGCGGGTGCGTTTAACGCGCTTCGCTAGGTTCGATTTTTTGGCAAACTTTCTAAAACAAAAAAGCCACAAATCAGCCGCAATAGAGACTGCAGCGATAATCAAAAGGAAACGCAAACCGCGAAATGGAACTGTGTTTCACAAAACGAAGAAAAGGAAACACAGTTCGATGCTCGATCGATTGATTTCCTTCGGCTGGCGTAGGCGCACTTTTCCTTGCTTTTATTTGCGTGCTTCTTTACCTCTCTCTCTCTCTCTGTCTCTTTCATCGCAACGTCGTAATGCGTGTAATGTTTTCTCACGCCGTCGGTGATTGATTGGGTGCGTGCAATCATGTGCGGAACGTGGGCGAAATTTTCCTCCCACCCCACCAGGAAGACACCCGGGCGACCTTCGGCCACCGAGTGCTGGCCCGAAAATGCACCTTCCACCGTGGGCTCAGTCTTCAAACTTTGGCCGTCTTCCCGTGCAATGGAAGGTGCTCCAAGGTGGCCGACGGCGATTGGTATTGAAGAAAAGTGTTTTGTCGTCCAGCGTGTTTCGATCGGAGGGAAAGCGCAAGCGTTTTTGCCCCGTATCTGACGTAAGGTTGTGAACGTTGCGTTGCAAATGTGAAAAACTTAACACGTCCGAGGGTTTCGTAGCAAAATTTGGAATGAAATGAAATGATGAGAAATTGTAGGCTGGAAGCTGTATGCATAATGTGGTAAACTTGTCAGTGCCAAATGAAGCTGTCACAAAGGCTTTCCCATTGCTCGGGAAGGAAAATGAACCATTTCATCTTGAATGGTCAAATTGTTTGACAAGTGCCCACCATTTCGTGCTCTGCAGCAGAATACAAACACGGCGCAAATCTTGCAAATCTGCCTCTGAATGAGTTGCAGCATCGGCAGCGATCACGCAATAAGGCGTGAGAAGAAATGTCACGAGCCGCGGTGTGTTATCGTCTGTGATGTTTTGTCGGTCGTATTTCTTGGCCTTTTCGACTGGCCAACGGTGGTGTGTTGTGTGGGTTATATTTTCCACTCTCGCACTAGCTTACCGTGCGGACCATTCAGGTCGGGCGGGATGATTTAATCAAGGCGCTGAAATTAAGGGTGAAAACATTAAAAACCAGACCCGGTCATACATAAAAAAAAACAATCCACCACGGGTGGGAATTGGGAATGTGCGAGACGGTACCGGCCTGGCATGGAAGCTAGTGGAGAAGAAAATGGCCGTCTAGCCTGGATTGTTTGATCTGTTGAGTCGGTCGCCAGCTGGGTGTCGCATCCAAAAAAGATACATAAACAATCTTGCAGACTCGCAGAATGTTGGACAGCTCGGACGTTTAAGTTTTTTTTTTTGTAGCGTCAACTGTCCACCAGCAGAATGGGGAGTTTTTATTCACCATCGAGCATTCGCCGATCCACCGTCCGACGAAAGTGTTATGAAATCTGGCAAGGCCTCACTGAAGCCTGTTTGCGTGCGGGTTTTATGAAAAGTAAATTCACAAAACGGGTCTCATAATCGCAATGTCGCAGAGCTGATCGGCGCAGATGCAGGCCGTGGGAGGGGATCGCTAGAAAAGTGGACAGGAATCTTGAAAAACGGCTTGTCCGGCTGTTTTTATGCAAAGTGTGCAGCAGTGTGCTCTTTTCGTCGGCGATCCGTTGCAGGTTTACGTAGTTGGATCACCCTCTTTTGTTGGTGATGCACATCTTTCATATGAGATAAGGTAAAAATAATGCACACAAATAAATTTCAATGGTGGTTGTTGAAAAAGACGCACTAAGAGACGGGTTAGCAAATTTACTGATATCTCAAAGTTTTCCTTTGATCACCAAGCGCGCTCATTATCTATGCAAATACATGTTTCTGGATGTTTCATAATTTGCTCTCGCTCTCCGTCTCTAAATCTTCTCGGTGGTTGTTATGTTCGAAACCTACTACGGTGTACCAGGCGGCTCAAAACCTTCGGAATGTTTGCGTACAGCTGACTGGAGCCGTGCCGTGGCAAGGTCTAGCTGGTTTGACAAGTTTCGATTTTCGTCTGTAATCTGCATAATAAAACATGGTCGATACCGGAATCGGCCTCCACACACGGGCTGTTCAGAAAGTCCCATTAGGATGGGTGCCTGCTGCCCTATAGAGCACATCCCTAAACATGAGCCCATGGCCAAGGGTCTTTGTCTTTGTCGATTTCTACCACAGTTTGTTGGGCGAAACTGGAATGTCTACTTAGCATTGACGAGTACAAGTGCAGGTTTAAGCGAACGAACTAATTTCATCGAACTTATCGTGAATCGTGACGGGATCCGGACTTCGGAAGCCTTGTTGTGAGCAAGTTTTCGTGCCAGAGTTTTAGTACGGTTCGAAAGCACGCGGTTTTGGAGGTTCTGCGTTACTCGTTGGTGCGGTGGAACGATACGCATGTCGACCGGCTCAAGGATAGCAACCTTTTCGTGGCGACTCCAAAAGAGGCCGACGCTGGCGATTGCTGTTGCGGGCACAGGTGGAGGATGGAGTCACGGATCGACGCAGGCGGTGGCATATATTAATCGCAACCACCCCGCACACAGGTGACGATTAAACCGAACCGAAAAAAAAAAACAGAGAAGAACCGATCCGTTTGGCTATCTTTTGTTTCGCTTTCGCAGCGAACGAGATCCTACTCGATCCTGTTCCCAAGGAGCTGGACGAAGAATGTGCGCTGCTGTGACAGTGAGAAGATTTAAAACCCACCCGTGTGTGGAAGGGTACAACTCAACCTCTCGGTCCTTTCCCTCCTTCTCGAAGTCCCAGCACAACCGCAAGGCAAACCTGCCACTAGGCAAGTTTTTGGGCAAATGTTTATCATCGGTGTGGAGCTTTTCTTCCGTTTTTTCAACCCTTGACTCTCAGCGGCTAATGTGGCATTGGTGATGCCCGATACGGTAGGATCGCTTCGTCCGCAGGGATGTTTGGCGAGTGCCAAAACCCCCTTTCAATTCTTCGCCACTTTCTTAATGGAAACGAATCGGTTCTTCGCAAGCTTAGTTGGTCGTCTGTCGTTTTTTGTTTTTCTCTCGACTCAAATGTCAAACGATGACGGCAGATTTATCAGAAACGTTTCGTGTTTCGATGGTGCGCATTTTCGACCGGCTGCAGCTTTGTTTCAACAGGTTCCTCTGGTTATCTGGTTCAGTTTTTGGTTGGTTTGTTTTCCTGCACAGCCGACACGGTGCACTTTAAATGTTAGAATAATTAATGAGCCGAGAGCAGAACGGATTAAAGTATTATAATCAAGCGATAACGTTCTTGGTGATGTCAACCATTTGCAAATAAAATGCATTGCAAAGCTGCACAGCGCTGTCCAGTTTAATTATGCTTAATACAAATGCTGCGTCTTCAAACTACAGAGCCAAATCATTTATCATATTAGAACTTGTTTCGATGGAGAAATGGAGCTTCTGGAATGCTCAACCGACCATCCAGCAACCCTAGCTCCGTCACAAGCCAAAATCGAACCATGCATAAATGTTCAACAACCATTTGGTAATGTATTTTTATTCCTAATTGACTTCTAATGTGCTTTAACCCGTCTGTCCCTTGTGAAATTGGGGTTCTTTTCGTGCCAAACACGATCTGTGCTATCTAAAAAAGACTTGAAACAATGCACAGCAGTGGACACCGGTGCCACTGGAATTATTTCAACCGGTCCTTCGAAGTTTTTGTTTTGTGTCCAAGTATGGCTTACTAATGTTCTAGGCTTTTCATTCAAAGGTATCTTTCAAAGGTATTAAAGGTATTTGGGATATGTTTTGTTCGTTGCATGAAGAAATATGTTTATCCAATTTCCTACACACTTTCCACATGGATTCCATTCGACATAACATTCCGTGGTGCTGCAGTATTCTGTTTTTAAATGTTTCCATGGCTGGCTGTGAAAAATAGCATTCCTGTCCTTCCTTATTTATTCCTAAATGTGTTGCTTGATTGTAAATTACTTAATAATCGCTAGCCAATCATAGCGCATTCTACCATTGCCGCCAGACACCCATTCCATTTGTTTTTTCGTTTCATTCCGGTCCTGAAAAGTAGACGATCATCATCAGTCGTTCGTAATTGTGCCCTCATTTCGTTGTTCGTCGCCATCTGGCGGCACGTTCGCAGTTAAGAAAGTGAAACGACGACAATTGTCTCCGTAATCAAAAGTGTTGCCTCGTCACGCTCGCACTTGCATACTTTCGACGTTTTCGCGCTCGCCCGTTACATTATAATAGTACGAATAAATGAAATCTCGGGCGAAGGAAACTCTTGCGCCGTTGCATCGCCCGCGATCCGTCCCGACGAATCTGTCAACTTTCGATTTCAATTGTGCAGCCATTTCGAGCCAGGGCTCGTTCCACTTCATTGCCTCATCGCACGTTCGCTTTCATCGCAAAACGGGATACGAAAGACTTCAACGGCCGGGCGAGATCGGACGCCCCGTGTGGCAAGCGACGAACCCTCGTCGTCAGTTTCTGTGGCCTTCCCGAAACCGAGCGCTGGTACGGGAGAAGCAAAAATGGCAATCCGTTCGCTTTTCATCGTCTGCGTTCCGTTGGAGTTCTTGAGGCATCTCCCGGTAGGGAGCACTGGGTAGGCAGGGCTGGGCTACAGCGCTGCGGCGGCTGTTTCTGGATTGGTTGCTCTATGGGCCATCATTTCTCATCCCGTTGCTCTGTCTGGCAGTCTTAACTCTAGAGTCTTGCCCGCAAGCTTTTCCTTCTTCACCCGTTGAGCATGGGCCAGTTTTTTAGGTCAGTCGCGCCGTTCTCTATTGTCGGTACGTCCTCGTAACGGGCAGGGATTCGCATTTCTCTTGGCCTCCTTGAGACGGAGGGACCTGCGAATGTATGTACACTTAGAAACCCGTTTCCTCATCCGAAAAGTCTCGAAGCGCTCGTTGATGGATGTTGACGTATGGTTGAGCTTGATAGCCGCTTGCCATTTGCGTACAGTTTATGTTTATGTTCACCTCAATAGCACTAGCGGAGTTCGCTCCAACCGCCTCTGTATGCTCGATTTGTGAAGAGGAATCTTGAGGAAAAAAAAGTAGAGAAAAAATCACACCTTTCAAAGCCATGTTGCAGCTGACAATGATCATGGCGATGATGATGATGATAGCATCGCTGAACGTCGTCTCGTATCGAAGCGGTTGGCATTGATAAGTTTTTCTCTTTCGTGGGGCAACCAGCGTAATCAAATTCACTTTCGGTGTGTGAATGACAAAGTTGCGAAGTCGAAGTTCATAAAAAAACATCACTCACTGCACTGCGATTAACACCTCGTTTCGTATTTTCATTGCTTGCAATTGTGTGTGTGTGTGTGTATGTGTGTGAAGTGAAATGAGCACGGAGGTGATAATGAAGTCGAACATGGCGTCCTTGACGAGGTCGCAAAGATTCGCGGCAGACAAATGTTACGTTTCGAATTGCGGAGGCAAGGGCCAAGTGCTTTTGGAGGATTTTTGGTGCAATCAACTGGCATTTCAACCTTAATGCGGTGGTATTAAAATTCTTGTTTCGTATTCTTCGTTGAAATTGTCTTTGATACATTCTTAAAACCCAAAAAACTATTCGACAATGAGAGATTTTGTTGGTGGAATGCAGCATGGAAGTGCATGATGGCTCGAGTAGATGCTTTATAATATAGCCATTGATAAAACATTTTCCTGCCATGGTTACATTCTCCCCAGACAAAAGCTTGGCCATTCTGTTTCATCGGTTGGACAAAAAAGAAGCCAAGTAAAAGAAGACAAACGACTAAAAAACCGCTATGCCTTGGACCTTGAACAAGGACGCACAGGGTCTTTCCAATTAGCCTGCGAATACCTTTAAACGGCACGAACCCATTCAACCATGCCGAGCGCACAATCGCCATGGCACTTTCACTTGCATTTACGGTCGTTTCAATCGAACATTTGAAACCCTTCACCCGGGGTAAAGGTGGGTTTTCCATTGAATCTAACACTGCAAAGTGGTATGCTTTCTTTATTTTCTTCTTTGAACGGTGGAATCGATATTCAAATCAAGCGTCGGAACTATATTTTGCTTGAGCAACAAAGACCTAGTAGGTGACAGAGCGAGGAAGACAGGGACAGAAGCTTGTGATATCTACAACTTGGCGCAAAATTAAATGCATTCCTTTTACGAAGCATGCGACTGCATGTTCGATTTCGCCCGTTTCCAATGCAGGGTCAAAATTTAGGGTATCACGATCAAGTGTATCGCGTAGAGTGTTTGGAAACGTGTGAAATAAAACACAGTAATAAAGATGTCTATCTATAAAGGCCAATTAAAACGCTCGAAGCGTTCCATCCCAGCCACAGAGAAGGCTTTGATTTAGCCTCTGCGGAAGGTAGGAGAACTGCAAAGCATTTCCAAGATGAAAAAGATGCCGCGATCTGTAAACACCTACCGATACGGAGAAGATGTGAGATTCAAAGATAGAGTGAAAAAAAAGATCGTTATTTGCAGTTCCTCATCGTCCCTTCGTTTTGGCACTGTTTGGCCTCGAGAAGGATTGATTTCTCCGGGATAATTTCATCTCAGACAGCTCTTACCCGAAGCACCTGTAGATAAGACAACGCGATGCGTCTGCATGCTGCGAGAGCCCCACTTCCAGATGAAGTGAACGCCTCAAAACAATGCTTATTCTCTGGGGTCGCCCAGAAACACAGAAATCCACATTCAAATTCAGGCCCCTTGTGCCTCTATCGGTCATAATGATTACAGTGGGTAGCCCTAAATTTGTTTCCAGTTTGATTTATGAGGGCTCGTTTTAGCACGGGAAGGTTGTGTTATTTTTCCTCGTGGCTAATGTGCTTCCATTCGCGTTCAACAGGTTGTCTTGCTTGATGTTTGTTTGCTTGAAGTAATGTTCAACGCAAACCTAACTCAACATGTGCACTTTTCCGGTTGGTCCGCATTGTTCGAGGCCGTCATACCCTGCGGGAAAGATTGAGAGTGATTTATTTGAGGGGCTGCGTTGCCATTCGTACATTTAAAAATCATTTTATGAGGCAGAAGGAAAACATTTGAATGAGCAGGATGTAAGTTCTTTCCCAATTGTAGTTTGAGCGATTTTGACGTTTATTACTAACGAAATTGCGGCAATGGTCATCCCTTCGGGCGGCTTCGGTTTCGGTTAAGTGCCAGGCGGGTCACACCGAAGCCTGCGAAAACATGACATGTGTGTGTGTGAGCGGGACACGTTTGGGCTGCGTTTCTAAGGATTAACGATGCAAATGGCTGTCGTGGGGGTACAGTGAAGAGAATGGAACAAAACGTTAAAAAAGCCAACCACGCAACCACTTAAAATCAATTTGTTCAGAGATCATTAAAGATCAGTGACCTTAAGACAAACGATTGGTTTTTGGGTTTCGGTGAATAACACAACACCCCTAACAATCGTAACAATCCCTATGCTTGTTTGAGAGACGATTATTTACTCCTAAAGCAATCAAATTCCCAAGCAACGCACTAGAAAAGGCTTTACGATGGACTTTGGATCGGATAAACACATGCATCTTAGAATCAATTATAAATGCATCTTTGCCAGAATAGATGAAGGTTTAACCTTTTAATTAAAATCACACGTTGAATAAATCGTGTGTGAACGCGACAGTTTACAGTTTTACTGTCGGGCTTAAGAACAGTTTATCTTTCGTATTAGTGCATGTTGGTTTTCTTGGTAAACTAAATAGTTTTATTTCCCGTAAGTTGATACGATTTTCAGTGCTTATTTTCAGTGATACCCTTATGAACCAATGAAAGTCGACAAAGCTAAATATAAACCCGATTGTAATACGGCATGGAATAAAATCCTTTCAGACGGTGAAGAGGTAGAAAGAACAGCTCAGACGACAAACCGGATGCCGAGAACATCCCAAACTTGGATGTTGGCCATACTTCATCAGCTCGCACGGCACGTCTCCCCAGCGTGTTGCAGCGGCATGATCCGTATCATCACAGGGACCTTCGTTCGGCTGGATCTTGTTGGCCTTTGTCTTCATCGAAGTGCTTTCGTCGTGTTCCGAAAAGCCTGTCGACAGGTCTACGCGGGACATGTTCCTCTGCGGGTGCTGCAGATACGGCCGATACCAGCGAACCAACAAGGCGTGGGTGTTTCGGCCAAACATGAAATCGGTTTGTTGAACCGAGGTTTTGAGTTGGCGAGATGGCAACAGACCGATCCTGGCCGGCGGGCATAAAGAAGATGAATGAAGCTTGTCCACATGAGAGTTCTTAAAGAGCTTTATCCCCGAACGGATGCTCAAATGTCCAGCATAACGTTCAAGTAGAAAACGATTCTTAGCCCATATCCGGTTTAGTAAACCGACATTTCATTTCCCAATCACACTTCTCTACCCTGCAGCTGCACGGATGTACACTTTTTCTGGAGGCAGATGATTTATAGTCCAAAAACGGTTGAATGGAAAATATGAGTGTTTTCATTAATCTCGATCGTCAAATCGTAGTCGTATTTGTTTCATCTAATATTTGTGTTTCCAGAGAAGGTTGTTGCCATTCAGTGGTGGGCACACTCTACAGGACGAATCTGAAAAGACTCGCAGCTGGCAGAGAGGCAATCTTCGGCGAAAATGATGTTTACTGTGACGCCGATTTCTGCGTGGGTGAAAATGGACCGTGTAAATGACCTTGCAAAAGCGAAGAGCGAACAATTTTGCAAGCGGCCTGAGAAGGATGATCGGTTTCGGTACTACGCAACACCTCATTCTGGTAAACTGCCGTAAGACATACCACCATCTGGTGTTCAGGAACGGGTCTAGGTTTGTTTGAGGACCAGTTTTTGGTTCCTAAAAAGGTGCTTCCGAGTCAAATGTCGCTGGAGGCCTTTGAAAACGTCTTGGTAGAGGTGTCCCCCACGTCTATCCAACGTGGGAGGATTGATTTTGCGCTTGCCGAGTTCGCTAGATTGAACGACTCAGAACGTTTGGGTTGGACGTACCTAACGGTATCTGGCTAGGTGTTCAAGCAGAGTCACCTGGAATACTGATGGGGTTGTAGACCAAATACAGGGCCTTTTGGAAGGTAATTTTCAGCAACAATTTGTGGTAGACGTTGGCGTTACAGAATTGGGAAGGATCAGCAGCAATTATCTTCGTTTCAGGGTGCTTATGAATCATTCCTTCATGTTCATCGCATTGTTCGTTTCGCACTGAATTGCTGCATAGAAGAGTTTAAAGTAGGAGGTTAGGTTTTTTCAATTCTTATTTTTCTGTACAAGACTTGGAATCGAATGAAGGAGCTATAAAGAGCAAAAATGTTTCAAATAAGTGGCGCCAGGAAATGTCACTTCCTTGGGAAGATTATCTTCCGTTGTGGGGTGTGTGTGTTCGCCTGCTTAAACTATTATTTGTAAAGAAAGTTGATGAACTTGATAAACTTTTGTATTGGAAGATTGAATAAAATGCACGGTACAAGCTGTTAGTCGGAGATGAAAAATAAGAGTCCAGTCCAAGCTGGTGGCCACGCCATTCCATTGTCCGAGAACGTGCTCAACTTGTTTCCTTTAGTTTCTCTTCACTCTTGTTTTATAAGACTAGTCGTATGATTTTTTTGCCTCCTCATTGCCTTCCAAACTTTGGGCCAGGAAACCAGTATGCAAATGTGTCCGTCTGTTGTAGGCGTCCTTAGCGTGCCGTGGCCTCCCGCTGACCAGGTTGCCATTTCTTTCTCTTTCTTTTCTTTCAGTTTTGTGGTTTTCGGCCCGATTATTACCGAATTTCATTTACATACGAAGCTGCTGCTGGGCCTACGGGCTGATGTTGGTATTTGCTGCTGACCACTGTGTAAGAGCCATGAGGAGTGGGGCTTTTTCCGAGGGAACTCGATCACGTCCTCGTCCGCATTCGCGGCCAGAAAATGTATCCCCCCGTTTGCGAATAGCCACCACATGGCAAGCCATGAAGACGAAATGCAGAAGCATTGGCAAAAAGATGCCAATTTGTATTCACATAACGCAGGCACGATGCGCGCAATTTTGTGGATTTTTTGTCTATTTTGAAACGGTTTTCTTCCGACGCTTTTGTAGGATTATTTTTTTCGATTTCAGACGCAAGAACCTAATTGTTACATTTAGCAGGGTTTGTAGGGTTTGCTAAACTTTCTTCTGCATGTTTGCAAGTACGCAAGGGATATATTTTAATTGTTTATGTCCATGGTGATGTTTTTATTCGGTAGTAGCAGTTGCTGTCGAAATGCGATTATGCACCTTAATTGAAAAGCAATCGATTGACAACGGTACAG
Source organism: Anopheles atroparvus (assembly GCA_914969975.1). Lineage (NCBI taxonomy): Eukaryota > Metazoa > Arthropoda > Insecta > Diptera > Culicidae > Anopheles > Anopheles atroparvus. The sequence continues at coordinate 44,706,443 of CAJZCY010000002.1, read as the reverse complement.
TAAGGTGGTGTTCGTGTGAGTTGTGAATTTTCGACCAGCTCCCTTCCACGTGAGTACGCTCCGTCTCTCACTACACTATTATGCAAGGAGCCGGTTTGTACAATTTGAACAATTTGTCTGTCCCACTGCTGGTTTTGGAAGAAAACTGAACCAGAAAAGTTGAACGGAGTTTTCAAGCCTACTGCGCAATATTTTACAACTTTCGAGCATGGGTGAAAATTTACCTTGATTCATCCACGGTTCTAAGCTCTCCTTCTTCTCCAAACAACTATATAAAAAGGAACCATGTTTATTCGATTCATCTCTATGTAAATTAAACGCGATTCTTTTGGTTTTCAGAGTTCAGGGCTTCAGAAATGTCGAATGTCATGAGTTTATTCAACCACGATCTGCCAGTGGATTCTAAAATTTTGAATTTTAATAAGACTGCTTGCTGAAATCAAGACAAAACATGAAAACATTATCAATTCTATTCGATACCTCAGCGAATCTCGTTCCGGATGAAAACAGTATCATAGGCAAAAGGTCACGGATTCAGGGAAGAATGGACACATCAAACTGATACCATAAATTAAACGCCAGATCGTGTCTTTATGTGATGTCATTGGATGGAGCTAAGCAGCGGCTAATTTCGCCACGCTTTTATTGCACCTTGGCATTATCTGCAAAGAGGTGCTGTCTCGGCTTATGACGTCGTCATAAATCGAGTTAAGGCGTAAATTTGGCAAAACTCTTCGTCCACAAAATGGTCCAATTAGACGCAATCGACGTTGAGTTTAAAATCATCTAAATTAGCTCTACGAACCCACAACAGCAGGATATTTTTTGGAAATATGACTCTTTTCGTTTCAACTTTTCCGAGAGGGGATTTTTTGCATCTGACGCAAAATTCCTTAGGTCGAAACATAAATTATGAACCACAGTGAGCACGTAATGTAGAGAGAAGAAAACTGACCTCGGTGCACACGCGCGCCTCCCGATGAAAGTGAAATGCAGTTTCACAACACAACATAAACAATCTGCTTGCAAGCATACACGTACACAGACGAAACTTTACGGTCGTTGTTGCTGAAATAAAAGGGAAAAACAGCCAGCGAAGTAGAGGCAGGAAAAGACTATCAACCTCCACCAATCTACAGCAGCCGTCCCCAAAGTACAGTAATGGTGGAGCTTTTCGGACCAGTTTTTCTCGCTACTTTTCACAGCGACGCCGCTGCAGTATGAGTGCGAGGAGTCCCGACTTCGTCTATGTACACAGGCAATGTTTCTTCAGCAAAACATTGCAGCACCAGGAAGCAAGAAAGGCAGTGCACTAAAACGGGTTTTCGGGTTTGTACTTCTGCGTTGCTCTCCTACGATCGTTGGCATCGAGATCATAAAATTGCCAACATTGGGCAGTAGGTGAAAATGTCCCGCATCCCGCCATCGGTCAGGGCTTGCAACTGCGTTGCGTCGGCTCCGCGGCAAAAATATGACATTTTCAAAATGCCAAACGCTGGACGCTGCATCTTTCCTGCCTTTCCGCACGTAATCAATTCGTAGCCAGGTTTACGGCTTCGCCGCTCGCCTTTGAGTACACCGGACGGATTTTGGTTCCGTCACCGCTTGGATGTGTTGGGCTGCTACTTGCTTCGCGACGATTATGGTAGCGATGCCAACCATGGTGGCTGCCGAGCTACTTCCTTGTTTACGACCGACAACTGGCATGCGAATGGCGCAAATGACAACTATTATAAACGTAACCGATCGGCGACGTAACGTGCGTACTTCGAATTATGTTGAGCGTCTTCGGACACAGTTTGATATGTCGCTGCACCTCTACAAAGAGTTTCGTCGATTGCGGAGGGACGTAAGATGGCATACAATTGGAACTTAATTTGTTTGTCAGGAAGTTCGTTTATTCCTTTCCTGAATGTTTGCATTCAAATCATCTGAACACAACTTTCTTTTTAACTATACAAGTACGCTTGCCTTACGTAGGATCAAGGGTTTGTCATCGTGTGTGATAAAAAAAGGTGTCCACCATCATGTAATGAGTGTGGCATTCAAACGTCTAAAAGACGCGACGATAATTGGCGCTGGGTCAGAACCCCTCGGAGAGACCCAGACCGGATTGCTTCACGCTACCAACTGCTAATCAATGAAAATTACCAACAGTTCACCGTCAAACCATTCTGGCCAAACCAGTTCCCCTGCCAAAGGTTGGCCCACTCTTGGATGGGGGGAGGCGGGCGTTAATGAATAAATTTTTAATTTGTCCACTATCCGATCGTGCATTCAGACTGGAAGCGGCACGCCAGCGCACGATAATGAAGCCAGTGTGGTCGACACCGGCACGAACTACTGTTGATTAATTGGTGATGATGGTTAGCAAAATCGCGGTGCATTAGAAGCATAGACATCGAAATGACATTGAGGTTCTGCATGCACGAGTTCAACGGATCTCGCAAAGGGTAATTGTACTGTGTCGACATTATCAATTGCATCAGATGAGGTTTTAACCACTCTAGTGCTGTCAGCGATTCGTTGTGGGAATGCTGGAATGTCTCAAATAAAATCGTACACGCACGACGGTAGACAACTCATTTGCAGCAAATCGCTTTTGTCGCAGGGCAACACAATGTATGTCTATACATTTAACTAGTTCAAGAAGGTGGAGAACTGGTCTTTGCGAGCAACAAGAGGTAGCTTCTTGAAGCAGACCGGGCAACAATAGATCGCCGATCGATAAGGCCAAGAATGTGTCCTAAATGTGTTCTTTTATCGGCGTCATCTTGATGCAGTGCAAAGGGAAGGGTTGCAGCTCGGAATCAATTCACTTGGGTGTTTTAAGTGCTGGGTTGCAGTATGGTACTGTGCTCTGTGTGATCTTGAAGGATTGGAAGGTGTGGTGGGGGTGACCACCTTCGGTGGTAACTTCCACTGTTTGCCGGGGGTTGTCAAGTTGTGAAGCTGCATACAAAGCGTATGACGGTGCGGGGGGCAAAAGGTAGAACACCCAATTAAGTAGTTATTCTTGAAACTGGAAAGGCCAAACCTGCACAACCGGACCGGACTTGCTTCACGGGTCGCGGGAAACCGGGCGGCCTCTCGAGCCTGTTCTCGTGGTCCAGATTGTTGCTGATTGGTTATTGTTGTTCGTTTGTTTCACAGCTTTTTTGTTCATGCACGATTTTGAGCACCTCGACGCCGACCGCCTGTTGTTTGCCGTGCCTTGGGGCATGGGCTGTTCGATTGTTTGTTTGTATTGACAACACTTTGGGGTTTGACATTAACGTGCTGCGAAGGGAAGTAGACGCGCGCGCGCGCACCCGTGCACACGCGCTCCATCTGGCTGCGAAGAGGTAAAGCTTGGGCGAAGGCTTTAGGGGTAGCGTATAGTGGAGCTACAGAGCGCGTTTAATTGCACGCTCGGTACAAGGTGCCTTTCGGTGTGTTTGGTACCGGCCACGGCATGCAAAACCCGTTCACTTACTTTCCTGTCTGCCTTAGTCCTCCTCCAGATCCATCGGGGTGTTTTCTGTTGGTAGTTGGCGAGGTATGTATTAGTAACTTACATAGGGTTGGTACGGCTCGTGGGGGTGCCTGGCTTTTTGTGGAGCAGAGTCCGCGCCTCGCTTCGCTAGGTTTGCTAGTGGGCAGTGTTGCACGCACACATCAACACATTCGCAGTTCACGGGGCGACTTCGTCCACCTCAATCTGCCAGCAAGTCAGCTGCAAGACAGACAGACACACAACGACACGAGTGGCACGAGTTGCGCGTCGAACGAAAGAAGAAAAAAACAAGTCAACATAAACTAAAGCAGCTCAACTAAAAGTGAAAGGGAATGCGAACCGCCGAGTCTGTCATTCGTCCGTTCGCCCTGGCCTGCCGTCCCTTCTATCCCCTTCATCTGCTGACGTAGCCCTGCGCGCTCGAAGTCTCAGGGTTCCCGTATGTGCTGCCTATGCAGTCCGTTTGCTGATCGCTTCGTCTAGATTTTGCTTGATGCTTTTAATCGCTCGATTTGTCCAAAAGCTCGGATTTTCTTCTTCTGGGAGCAAATCGTTTAATGGCTCGATGGATCTGATAATGTCCAAACTTAAAGATGGTTCTGGGCAAAGCTTAGCTAACTCAAGCTTACGTCCTTTCGAGCTTGGTAAGAGGAGTTAACGAAGCACTGTTGACCTGACCTCCTCCAGTTGTCAAAATTGATCCAGTGATTAGCTCGGAGGCGTGTGTCTGTCACCTGTTTCCCCGAGGAGCCTGGGCCCGTGCAAGACTCGAGACTCGAAAATTGAGGCCACATCGCTATAGGCAGGTAATATGCTCCTTACTCCAGAGGTCACTTGAAGCTGAGGTGTCCGGTGGCGGTGTAATTAAAATTAGCCAACCGTCAGTGGGTCAGCCATGCTCAGATAAACTCGCAGACTCCTCGAACAGGCTCGGTTAAGCTTCGCATAAACGTCGTATCCATCTGAATTCTTCGGTGTTGCCTCTCGGGCAGCCGTAGGGACCTCTGGGAGCCACGTTACGAATTAAGTAACACCGCGAAGAACAGGGGATACGAAAACAACCGAGCCGTGGAGACGCACACGAAGCGGCCGCATGTGTGTGTAGTATTTGGGCTGGGAACACCTGCCATTAAGGTCGTACTGAAGACACTGGTAGTCGCGTTGAAGGTGGTTCAGTTAGTGGTTATATTTATAGGCAGGCTTCTTTAGATTCTTTCAAACTTCTTTGCCCTCAAAATTGAAAGGGAAAGTCCTTGCGGTGGTTGAGCTGTATTCAGCGAAACTCGATCAACAACGATGACGTCTTAGCGTCGTATGCGCTCGTAATTGTTTTCCTGGCCGCAACGTTCCACCATTTAGTCCATTTTCGCGCAGCAGGGCGTTCTCGCGTAATCGTTATTGCATTCAGCGGATCATCGTCTCCGCTACTGCGGGCGAGACTCTGCTCCAGAAAAACCAATTGTTACTGCAGCACTCTGTGTCGGTGTCATAATACGGTGAGGTGGGAAAATTTATAATTTCCTTCCATTCAGCAGCGTACGCGGCGTTTCACTATTATGCAGCCATTGTTTTCTTTTTCTTCTCACATCTCTCACTTCTAGCTATACGCAAAGAAGTACAAAGACCTGAAAACTTGGCCTGGTGGTGAAGAAACAACTGAACTTTCGATTAAAAGCTTCGGACCAACCTACAATCGTTCTCAAACAGATTAACCAGAACCAAGTCGCGGCAGTTTTCCGATGGTTTTAAATCAACGGGGTTTGAGTAAGGCTTTATTATCGTCCGGGGCTGCCAAACTCTGAACGACCTTGTCGCATGGCCGTTAGCACTGTTCCGCAAGATCGCTGAACGGACTTACGCAGAGTGGATTTGTTGGAAAATAGTCGAAGAAGAAGCAGATGAAAAAGAACAACGGCCATAATTTCCTCATTTCCGTGAAATCCGAACGAAACCGCCATGCCCAGCGCCCTTGTTCGGTCGTTCGGTCGATGGATAGTTTTTCCACTGCCAAACACAACAGGTGGGGTTTCTATTTTTCATCGCTACTGCTTCGTGCGTCCATTTATTACCCTCCTATTGGTTTGAGCCGTGTACGAGCCGCTGGAAAATTCGATACCCTCTTTTCCATTGCTTCTTGCTTCAAGCCACAGTGGCTTACCGCACGTCTATTGCAACCTTTACTCGGGGTCTACCGTTGCTCTGCTCACGGCTGGCGCTGTGTGCTGCTTACAGCGCCATTTTCCGCCTATCGAAACACACATTGAAAGCAAAAGGTTTTCTGTTCGCTATGTTTTGCTTTAATTACCACTTGCTAGGTTGGTTTTGTTTTGTTTTGCGCAAAGATTCCGAAGACTTTTTTTCATTTTTGATACACGATACGAGTCGCGAGATAGCGATGCGTGTTTCAGCTGGGAAAAGTACTGCAATGGCTGCACTAGTTGCTGGGTGACCAAAAGGGTACCTGCAATCGGTGCACACATACACATTCGCACGCACTACAACACACCGTGGCGTGGAGAGGAGGCTTAAGACAATGCTCTATGATGACGATAGCGGAATTTAGATCGTTGGTGGAATGGCGGAAATATCGCTGCTCAAGTCTACTACATCCGGTCGATATTGTTTTGCGCTGGGAAAGCAGCCAAGGGGCGGGTTTGTCGGAGGAAGCAGTGTGGTCTTGCATGTAAAGCATCTATCTGGAGGGGTGTTTCGTTCCGGAACGTTTTGCGGAAGAGCGGAAACAACACATCTAAAACCGCCCACGGTCAACAGAATTGGGAGTTTTCCACCACTGTTTCCACGAGGTTACAAGTTCCGGTACGTGGAAAGGTAAATCATTTCAACCGAAAGAAAAAGAGAAAGGTGTTGCTGTGCGATTTTCAATATTACAAGAATTGCTAATTGCTTTATTAAGGGATATCAAAGAGAAACATTGTATGCCATTTGTATGTAAAGTGGTTGATTATCTACCTCATTTTCTTGGGAAAGTAATTTCATTTACTTTAAGGTACAACGCAGACATAGCTCATACAAATGGAGCAACCGTGGAAAAGGGTGAATGATTTCACGTCATTAATTTTAACTTATGAAAACTCGAAACCCGTTATTGTATCTTTAAAAAAATGATGAACTCAGTTTACAAAATACTAATTTTCAATCATCGTTTTCATTTCGTTTCAGGTGAGGCTTGATCGAAAATTTATACAAAAAAATACACCTGATATTCAAACACCAAAACAGATTTTAAAACCCATCGTTAACTGGTAAGGTATCATGCATGAGGATAATGTTCCACAATGAACAATTGTTCGAGGTAGTTCAAACGTTAAAACATTTACCTTCCATGGATCTAGAGCTTTTTTATCTAAACCCAGTCGCAGTCGGCTCCACAACTTATTCTAATGAAGTTGTCTGGGTGCGAAAACGAAGATATCGATCGTTCGATTTGCCAAGATTGATTGGTCAAGTCCTGCCAGTCACGACTCGGTGCCGCAGCGCCCTTCGTCTATGATTGACTATTCGCCCCTTGCGGCCGGGTTCCCGCGGTGAGGCCAAAGCATCCTTCGGGCGGTGATATTTTGCCGCGGTGACCTTTTCCAGTGCCGCGCTAAAAGAGTATAAATCACTGGTGAGCAAATGGAACGAGAAGAAAAGAGGGACAACTGTGGAAGCCTGCATCTCAATTACCGACCACCGCTGACAAGCTGACCGTTGCCCGGTTACGATAAACAATACTCTCGTCCTGCGGCCATCGAATGATATAGAGCTGGCAATACGACGACAGACAGGAACTCAGCCAAGCTCCAGAGGGCCTCGGGGTACCCCAAACGATCAAAACATCATTTGCGGTCACCTCGCTCGGTTGGAATGGGCCAGAAAATGAAACAGGTATCTCAGACGACGCTACGGAGCGATTGAAAATGCAGGAAATGCGCCTAGGCAATCCAATTGGTCAATCAAAGGAGAATAGTTCACCCAAGCAAGCCACCTTCGAGCCTTAAATTTGAACGAACGCCGTCGTACTCGATGAATGTTTGAATTCGACCGCCTCCCCCCCCCCCCCCCCCCTTATTCCACACCTTCTATTCCCACCCTTAATTTCGTCCCGGTAATCTTTGCGCGAAGTGAAAACTAATTTCACCTGCGCGAGATCACGAACTCGGGTCGGACGAAAATACGCAGCTTGCGGTTGATTACACACCAAGACACCCGGGTGCCGACCGACACCTTGCTGGCAAGAAGAAAAATAAAAGAAGAAATAAAACCAACGGGGACGATGCAAGGTGAAGGATGGCCACGTTGAAAATCTGTTCAAAAGTTCATTGCCGGTTGGAAATGAAATTGATTTGAAATATTGCTGCGAAAAGGTTAAGAGAAGCGAAAAAGATGATCGCAATCGACGTGTTTTTGAAGGAAGATCAATATTCATCTTTACATGTATTGTGCAACCAGTTTGTGTGATAGTGCACCAAACAGGAGGAAAAGTTCAGCGGTTATTTACAATCAGTTTCAAATGTTCGAAGCAGTTCAAAGTTACTAAATGAATAATCCTTATTTACTAAAATGCACCGCATGAGTTTTGCACGAGAGGAAACATGACTAAAAATCAGATCCTGATGTAGAACGAGGTCCTGAGCTGGTTATTTTTAAGCTGAGTTTTAATGACGAACGATTTCAAGGTGCAGGAAATATTACCCAGGCCGAGTTCACATTGGCGTTTTGCATCTCCCACAATAAATGCACCACTGAGGTCGGATTGGAAGTGTTTTGTTTTAATGAAACCTTTAAGTACACTACCGAGCGTGCAGAGGTTATTCCGATGAAACGATGACGCCGGCAGCGAGGGCGATGGCGAGGGTCGAAGTGCGGAAAATTAAACAAAAGTGCTTCCATAATAAGGTAGCTCTTGAATGGCCGATTCTGCCCCGGGGACGATTCTGACCGGAAATGTTTAGTCTAGGTTCGGAGAGGTTTTTTCGGCGTTCCGTGTCCTTCTCGTGTGAGAGAAGTTCTCTTTAAAAACATCCGGCTACATCCGGAAACGGGGGATGGTCGGGCATCGGGCAGTAAAAGGGGAAATGCCGTTGAGGAGAACTAGGCGCACAGCGGCAAACCCGATCGATTACGATCGTGCACGGTGTTCAGCTCGGAAGCATCAGCGTGCCACCCCCGTCTTACGCCGGGCGCACGTACACCGCGACTACCACGAATACGATCGCGCGCCGACGGTTAATAGCCGCCTAACCAACCATTCAACCATCTTCACCCACCGTGAAGAGTGTGTTTCAATTTTGGTTTCAATTACGGCTAATCAATCAACGGTCGGCGCTGGTTCGTATGCGGTTTCCCCGGCGCAGCGATCGCGGATCCTCTAGGCAGGCGATTTGTGCACCATGGCCATTGCCATTTTTGCTTTCTTGGACGGATGGAAGGAGCGCGTCGAGTAGTGGAGAGGAGGGATGAATGGCGAAGGCAATTTGAATACAATGCAATGTTGGGCAGCATTAAAACACACACACTAAAAATAGTCACTGGAGCCCAGCTGGACGCTGTTGATTCACAACGAATGGCAACAATAGGAACGGAGACTTTGTCGACTTCGGCCCAAAAGTGACGAACCCTTTTGTTGGGTCGGGTCGCACGGCAACGGCACGGCGGAGGCCGATCGGGGTGCCGTATTGAACGGTTCCACCCGCGTGGAGGCGTCAATTTGGAGGTCTACGGTTCCGGTAACGGAAACATTGCGAAGTAGCAGCCGTTCGAGATGTCGAGATCATCATGATCGCGTCACCTCAGTTCGCTACAGGAACAGCAGCAACAGCAGATGGAGTCGATTGGTTGCACACCCTTGGCCGGCACCATCTCTCTCTCACCCTCTGTCTATCACTCTCTGTCTCTCTCTCTTTTGGCGCGTTCGGCAAGATGCGCCAATGACAGCATCCGTCAGATGACGAAAGATCCCGTACGCGCGTTGTTAAGCGTTGGCCATCATCGTTGTCTCGTTACGCAATTGGCAAGCAGGGATTTGTGATCTATTGGTTGGGTTTCGGTTTGCAGCATCCGAGTACTCCCTGTCTCGTGTCTGTGAGTGTCGCTTGAACCTCAGGCTGAGGACAGGCAAGTTCAACGCCTTATTGAACAGGGTCAGCATGAGGTGCGGCGTAAAAAAGTCGCCACATGGTGCTACGACGCGATCAACTTGCGATATCAATTGTTGTTTGGTATTATTTGAGCAGCAATACGTTTTGTGTTTTGGATTAGGGTGTTCCAAGTATTCCGATTACCATTTTCATCCAGCACCTGCCCATGCCAGCGATGTTTGCGTCCCTTCATCGACAAACCATCCACCAGCTTGCTAACGAAACGCCACGGATGAATGCATATCTCGATAACCTTTTGGAGGAAAGAAAAGAAAACGTCACCGCAGCTTCATCTCCATCTTTCGCAACCGGCCCATCGGTCGGGTCGGCTCGCTTTCGTAACAACAATCTTCACAATGGATTTGTTGGAGATGAGCCGAGGAAGCCCAGAAAGGGGGGTCGGTTGTCTTCGTTGAAAAGAGAGTCCCCCCGATGGTTCACCGGAAGGTGCTAATTTGCCACACTTGCCCGAATCATAAGCGTCCGTCGGGATGCGTCTTATAAGCGAGTGCCGAGGGTTTCCAATGATGCTGCAATAACATTTGTCATTATCACAACTTTATTGTCCTAGTTGGGTGCGGGGCATGCTGCACCCGGGGAAGTCCCTTTGCTTTTCGTCATGGCGAGGTATTTTTCTTTAGACATTTTTTTTTCTCCGTTGCTGGTTGCATTCAAACACAGTTGGAGTGTGGTACTTCTCATATTACGATTGAGTAGCGAAATGTAGCTTTGCCCAAACTGGGAGTCTCGCACGCATCATTTAGAATTCTCACGAAGCTGCCAAAGTCAGTGAACCACCCGTGAACCCACGGAATGAGAAGATTAAATACCGCATCGCAACTCCCACCTTTTGCGGCAGCTTATGCCGGTGGCCCCAAGAGAATCGTAGGAAGTACCTGGATCGAACGTCCAGACGAAAGGAGCAAGCGTGAGAGAAAGACAAAGAGGGAGCCAATAAAATGATCCACCCATGCGTTCGCTAATTGTCGCCAGCTGGACGCGTTGGAAAGGTCGAAGAAAGTCAGTCGCAACGCAACGTCAGACAGCAACGACCACAAAGACGACGAACCCGCATCGATCCTTTTTTGTCCCCTCTTTCTCTCGTCACTTGGGAAAGGTCTTTGCCCTGTGTCGGTGTGTTTATTCTGAGATTAAAAAAAATGGCACAGGATTTAACGAGATGTCGCTGGTGGTTTTTTTTTTTTGGCATCTCATTCTGGGTTGTGCGCAGCTTAAATGCCGGGAGGGTGGAAGCTGAAAGTGGGTGCTAATGGTGGGTACGCTCTAAGGCGTAATGGAATCATTAGCATAAAGCGTGACGACGCCATTTAAAGGGTGATTCGTTATTGTTTTTTGGTGGGATGTTTGGGATATTTCATTACACAGAACGGTATCGCTAAGATGCGTTGATGAAATTGGGGTTCACCCAAGCGCCTGAAGACAGCTAGAATATATTTGGACTGTCGAATAGAAGGTACATTACATCATCTTATGCGCTGAGTGTTGCTTTTTTGTGGTTCTGTCCAAAATCGGCACACTATTGGACTCGACACGATTAATGAGTTCGTCACCGTCGGGCAAAGTTGGGCTTCTTATTAGGTCACAACAATCATTACTCATCTCGGTCGTTCTCCTTGTAGACCTCTTCGTTCTTCCCAGGAGTACTTAAAAAATCTCATTCCCAGATGTATCATAAAGGCTGGGGACGCCATAAAAAGAAAACCATCAGTCTACCGTTTTCTTCTGACGCGTCCGAGACAAGAGTAGACACTGGTTTGATTCTCTCCTCCTGTCGAGCTCCGTTGTTGAACGAATTGCGTCTATGTCGTCAGAACAGGTATATGATTCATCTTTTTTGTATCTTCAAGTCTTCTTTCACGAGGTTTTTTTTTCTGTCAAGTCATAACAACGGATGCCTGCACCCGGTCGAAGGGCTTTGTGCGCGCTTGTTTGCTAATGTGTCAGCTACCGTTAGGGCAGTGCATCCTTAGTGCACTTGACCGGTGCCAGATGATTAATCACGTACCGTTGTGTCACGTACTGGCTCGTAGGGTTCTCCCAGTACTCCAGTTAAAGCAACCGGATCTTGAATGGAGTCAAACGAACGAAGTGCATAGAACGATCCGAGTGTCAGGAACTCGTAACCCGCGAGGTATTTAGTTTAAAAGGTCATCCTTTCGGTTAAGCCTAGGCTGGAGTTTTGAGAGATGTTTTCAAGTTACCTCTTGACCTCCTTCGAAGTTGACATATTGTACGTTTTTAGGTATGCCCGGTCCTTGGCCTCTCACAGTAGGTAGCATTTTTTTCTCATCAGTGCCACACAGCGGCCGACCATAAAGAAATATCAAGGTGCGTGGCTGCAACTTCAGCTGCGTCGTCGTCTTAAACACGAGCTGCACTTGTTGTACGGAGCGGCAGTAAAGAGTCTACGAACGCGCTGCTTCTTGTTACAGCCCACATGGCATCCTGTGTTCTCGAATGTTTGTGCGTTGGTTAGTTGGAGGGTAGAACAGAAAGATGCACCGATGCTGCTCGGTACGACCCATCAAGAAAGATAAATAGTCTTCCCCACCCTTAGAGCACGCATCTTATGGGGATCGATCATTATATTGTTCGCGGGGAACCCACAGAACCAACAGATGGACGAGTGTAGTCCATTTCTGTTTGTTCCTACGACGCTTGCTCTTGCTTTGATCAAACTATAAATTTAATGTTCCGAGGAGAGCGCAAATGGCGCGAGACCAGATTTACCTCTGGTAACGAGAATTCCCATCTTTTTTTTGTGTGTGTTCCTGACATGACGCCCGAGAAAGAAAGAATGAATGAGGCACGGAGCAAATAAAATCGGCGAGAGGAACCACAAACGGCTCTGGTATTTCCTATTTGTCATTCAAAGTTGTACGGATTTTATATTTGTCGTTCAATTTCTCGGCAAATATGGCTCGGCAAACATAATGCTAGAATCTGCCATGAAAGGGTGTTATATTTTGCAGCGGAATAGAGTGCGCTGCTGAGGAAAGTTCTTTAAAACTCACAGCTCAAAAGTTTGTTGCTTTCGTTGTGCAGTTGAAGCATCAACGCTCCGAAGCATCTGGAAGGGAATCTTCACAGAAAGATCTATCGATTCTTGAACGGTGTATCGCCAAGTGCGTTCGGATTGGTTACCTGTTTCATTAGCTTCATTAGCTACAACAGGCAACTATTTGTTTTGGTCATTTGCAACAAGATTGGCCTTCGTCGGGAAGATCCGGCTTTTCTCAAAAGACTTGCAACCGTCCAGGAAGAAATCGTGTGGCCGGCGGCCGTTTTCAATAATCACCGATGGAGTGCCAACGACTTGATTAACGTTAGTTTCCCTTGGATGGGAATGTGTTTTCACACCTTCAAACTCCGGTGACAATAATTCTTCCTGCCTCCCTATAAAATTGTATGCGCGTGCGATCTGCAAAATGTTGGCCGACGGCGTAGACTTCTCAATTCGTGACTAGCCCGAAGGTGAAGAGGGCTATTTGTAATTAATGCACCGGAGGCTAGTGGGCGATCGGAAGGCACCATTAAGGCCATGATCTGGTCGATGCGACTGGCAGACCTGTGGGAATTTTGCTGGATGCTTGGAATTAAGTGATCTTCCTTCCACTTTGCCAACTCGCCAAGACATCACGGCAACCGATGGCACGCGAACCTGTCGGAAGGAGGAATGGCAAATTGTTGCTCGCATTATTAATGACGCTACTTAGACGGCGGACCATAGATTACCACAACTAAAGAGACCTCCCGATTCTTCTCCCAGCTATGGTGTCATAATGGATGTCGTTTTTTCGATTCATTTTTGTGATGCATCACTAACCAAACCCATACGTTGCTGAGGCTGTTCAGGTGACTTAATCGTCACGCGTGCGTCTCCATCTAGACAACGAATCCAATCTAGGCATTAAGTGGGAAGCGTTTCATCAGCTTCGGTGGCCGCCAGAGAAGCTGCACTGAGAAACTAGCGAGACGTAGGACAAATAAGATTAATAATGTGGCTTTATGCGAAATTACGTGAGATTTTATAGGGAGATTTAGTAAAAATTGTACATAGACGAGATGCATTTCGAAAAACATATCTTGATGCTTATTATAAGCATTGTCTGAGACACGTTTTTTGTCACATGAGCTTTTAATTTTGCTTCTTTTAGTTTTTAAAGATGTTTAACACCGTATTTTTTTGTCTTGCCTGATGATATATTACGCAAAGAATGATTTTACCAAGACTAACAACGATGCTTAAATAGCTATGAAACGCAAATGCACGGTTTATATTTATTCCATCAAAACAACTAGAAAAAAAACAATCGTAAAAACGTGAGATTTTTGTGGCATAGAATGCGACCTTTTGTGTAGAGAGATGAATCATTTGCTCCGCTGTGGAATCGGTTGAGTTGCTCAAAATCAGAAAAAAAGAATGAGAGAAGTCGCGAGTGGAAATAAACAGGGGACAGCTGTCGAAACAATTCGACATCTTCGCCGTGAATGTCATTCGCGCCGAATTCACACCCTTATAAACTCGACCATCCTAAATCCGCCGCTACAGATCAAGATCAGAAATCAACCTCCAACAGAGCCGAACCCAGGCTTCGACCTTTTGCGGTGTCGTACGGCGTAGCTTTTTGCTGGAGGCGCAGTTTTCCGTAGCACTTTGTTTTTCTAGAGCAGCTAGAAGGGGTACCACGTTCTTGACATTCAAAGCAGCAACATCTCCGTCAACCTTTGAGACATGTCGGTGCGGCACGGATGCGGTAAAGGCCGGTTGGTTGGTTTGGCAGAATCTCTCAGCCGGTAGACGCTCGGTACACAACTTCCCACAGTTCTTTTTTGGAGGGCATTTAGGTGTGCACGGTTTAAAAAATGCACAACACTGCTGAAGATGGTCGATAGACATGCAAAAGCTTGCAGTGTACAACCACTTCCAGAATGCAGAGTGATGAACGCAGCTGAAGGAGAACCGAAAAGACCGATATGTTTTTTTTCAGTTTGCTTCAGTCAAGAATACTAGCGAACCTCTTAAATCCGGGCCCAAGAAGTCCAAGGCTATGGGGAGGGCTGAATGGGTCCAAGTTTCCCCCAAAGACACCGTGCCACAGTCGCATTCTCACAATTCTTCTCCGGTGTCTACCCAAATGCGGTCGTCGAAGCGCCATCATCTCGAGAGTTGTGGAATCATCATCACCATCATCACCATCGCCGATTGGGGCGTCATCATGATGGGGCGTCAGCTCGCTTGGAGTTCACCGAGTGATTTAACATGTGTGGCACTGGCTCGAAGTGCCTAGGTAAAGATCATCAGCCTTTGCATGCATCTAAGGCCGCGTGCCGCGACGTACGGCTCGTAAACTCCGCCGGCTCCGATAGCTAATTATGCATTCAAACGGTGATCTAACGTACTCGATACATACTGGTATTCTCCGTGGTGGAGCTGCTCACGTTGGAGGCTCCTCGGGAACGGTGGCAGAACCCACCGTGGCACCTTCGGGAATGTCGCGGGACGCTCGTTCGGTTGCCAGAACACGCACCACCTGAGTTTATGCGATGGCGATCTGGTGAGTGTTCTGTCTATGTGCGCCCGAAGATAGTGATCTTTCCGCGGCTCAGGGATGACGTGATGTGCTTTCCTGAGCGATTGTTCCTGTCTGCACCTTTCCACCGCATTCTCTCTGTGAAGATTCGATGGCGTATGCAAATAGCCTTACGGAACATTGATTCCTATTGGGCACGGGTAGGGCGGAATTATTGCTGGTAAGTCGTCGATGTTCGTCACTTTTCACCAACTCACGACGCACGATGTACGGTAGCGAACTTCTAGCTTTCAAAAACGGTTGTTCGAACGGAAGACATGAATCACGATTTCCCGATAGAGGGCGCACGCCTGCCGGAACCGATACTTCCGGCCAAGCGGACCGCAGAACTGTTTGCTCGCAATCCCTCGGACCGACATTTATGCGCGTGATTTATGATACGTTTGGTTTGGAAGTCGTGTCCCGAAATCAACAACGCCCGATTGCCGATCCTAAGTCTTCAAGGTGGCCATGTGTTGTCCCTAGCTCTACGAACAATACTCATACTTCGAGCGTCGGCCATTGAAGGATTGAAAAAGATTCGATCGATGCAACAATCGCTTCGATGGCATTATGCAACCAACTGCAAGCCGTTTGAAGGTGAGCGCATGCGTTTCTCTAATGCACATGTGGCTATCTATGCAGGTGCTCTTGACAGTTCCCAAGGGTCCAAGCCGAAAATTCAAGCCCTACGAGGGTGGCAGGTGTGGTGGATATGCACCGATGATCCGATCAGAAAGAGAAAGAACGCACGATCGCACTGTGCGGATCGCAAGCGATCGGAGCATAATTGAAACGAATGCAAAACCACCATCGAACATCGTGGCAAACAATAGAATTAACATAGCCCTTCAAACAACTACATCCCCTCCCCACCCGCTCACAATCTCGAACGATCGATCGACGGACAGGTTCGGTGATCGCGTGAACCTTGACTGGAACGTGGCTCGCCGAAATCCAGTTCGTGGCGGATGTGGTACGGAGTTTTCAAGTGGAAGATCGATCTTCGACGATGACACCGGAACCGGATCGATCACGCTTCACTGCCGTTCGGTCCTCCAAGCGGCCGGTTCTTCAATGGACAATCGATTTCGAGGGGCAATGCTGGCAAGACGTAGCTAGATCCAAACGACCGACCGCTTGTTTCCTATCCAAAACACCCCTAGTGGGCTGGGAGGCTGCGGCGGCGTTAGTGAACTTTAGAATGGACACACGGCAACATCACTGTGTCACTGCGAACCGGCGTGAAGAATTCAATGGAAACCGTCGTGTCCCTGAACGGGGCATACCCATTACCTTGGTGATGTTCCAGCTCCAGCTGTGAGGCCATTGTGACGGTTTGTACAGGACGGCCTCGGGGTAATTGTTCATTTCGTGGAGGAAAAACAGATTCACTTTTCTTCCCACCAATTGGTTACTGGATGGGGCACGGACGGAAGGTTCTAGCAAGGTTTACACTCTCCATTATGTCTAGGTTTACTTTAAGCTCGAGGAGAGTTCCGTTTTGGTGATTCGATTTGGCTGATGTTTAAATTTGATTTCAGCAGAATTTTTCGATCAATCATATTTGATATGTTTTACTAGTAAATGGACCTCCTTCATAAGTACAGCATCCAATCCATTTCCAGGGAAGATGTTAACAGTTGTTAAGCAATTTACCATTTCGCATTACGTTGAATATATGGCATAATTATATAATGAACGATGTTTAAATTATCATTAGCATATTTACTCGCCTTTGATCTAATATTAAATTTCATGGTCGTTTGTTTACCGAGCCACTTACGCTCGGATATAAATCATCACCGAATATTAATAATCAGTCCCCTAATTGGGCGTTCCTACCCTCAGCATGTAAAAAAAACCATGCGAAAAAGTGGCACGGTGGGAAACTAAAACCTTCAACCAGTCTAGGTCCTCTGAAGTGAACCGCTAAATATATTGTGACACAGGGTGAAAACATGATCCGGTTGCAGGTATCTTCTTCTGTTTGCCGTGTTCAACAAATGTTTCCACCAACGTGCCTAACACTGAACGCAGTGGAAAAGTGAGGAAACAGACCAAGTTAATCGGTGTTATCGGGGTAAAGTAACCTCATCTTTTTTCAGCTCGAAGAAGAACGACGGAAGAAAGATTGTTTCCAGCTTGCTTACCAGAGTGAGAACAGAAAAATTCACCAGCGAGGATCAGATCTCTGGTGGATATATTTTATTTTGAGGAAATTATCACCCACTCGCGGTGAGAGCGGCGGTCTGCATGCGACAAAAGGTTACGAAAAGAAATTAATTAGCCTCAAATATCCCAGTACCCCATCAAAGCCGGGCCTACGTCTAACGGTGCACCGAGAACGAATGGTTTCCTTTCAACCGTCATCCTGGCAACGGCTGCATTTTTCGTCCGTTAGAGTTCGCGGAAAAGTGCACAAGTATTATATGCCAGGAAACACACGTATGCGAGGAATGCTGTCAGATCTTCGTGTTGCACTGTCACGTAGAATAGCAAGCCGTACAGCTTGTAGCGTTCTTGGTACCAGGGCGAGGGTTCCCGTAAACTCGCGCGAGAGATTTGTGTTTCCCGGAATGTAACGCTAGATGCTTGCACCGTACGACCTTCGAAGGCTCATGGCGAAGGCGCTTCTTACGCGAAAGAAGTGAGGCAGAAAAATTGGAAGGGAGAAAAGTGTTCGTTAACAACTCTTTTAAGTTTTGCATATGCTCGCCTGCCGGCAAAACATCGTTGGTATCCTCGGTCGGCTGGTAGCAGCGGAAACAAGGCCCCAATCTGGGCGCCCATAAAAGGTGGAACCCTCTACGCCGGCTAATTGTTTCGTCGTCGTGTGTTTACGCTTTTTCGTACTCCACTTATCGGCTTTTGGACCATTCTGGACTAATGCCTCCGGTAGATAGGCAGTCATGGGACGGCAGATAGGTACCGAGGAAAGCTAACGGCAGGTATTGTGTTGTCCAGTGTCCAGGACGTAGCACCCAAGTACCCAATTAGGAAGGGATTTCCTGAAGCCAATGCAAAGGGTAGTTCACGTTTCCCAAGGTCGGAACGATAAGGGTTTGCGCTGCAGGGCTTATGAAGTTATGTAACACCAGGAGCATAGGATAGCTCTATCGAATCCCGCAGTCGCTTAGTTAAGCCTCTTGTAGAGAACGTTGGATAAGGTGACATCTCCGGAGGTCTGGCGCTCGGAGAGGTTCAGTCCATGCACGTCTACCTCCACGCCCGTTCCGTCGTTATCCGGATGGATCGAAAACCTGCTCAATTGGGTTGGAACATGCTCGATAATCGCCTTACATGGTCCCAGCTAGGCACACTGCGGCCAGAATTGATGGGGTGTTCGCAGGGCGATAGTAATAATCATTTCCAGACGCACCCACGGTTGCACCTACTCGGTGCTGGCGTTCCTTCACGCTTTGTACCCAATCCCCAGCGAGTGGGCATGCAAATCACAGATTTTACCGAGTGCATTGTGTGACGGAGGCGTACAGACACAACAACGCCATTAATCGGAGCAAACTTGCGAGAGTGTTCGCTTGAAGTTGCGTTAGATGTATTCACCCATTTTGCTCTGTGTAGAAACTAACTAAGATGGTCGATACCTGACTTTATTACGCATATAGTCGATTTCGATTCGATTGTAAGTTGGTTTTGATGAAAAACGCTATGTTTATGTTTATAGTTCGGAAATATTTAGATGTTCACTCATACTCAAACATGTTTTAAAAAAGCAAAGACAACCAAGTGTGACGAGTTCAGATTGATCTTTCCGATCAAATTTGGTGACCTTAGGTGACGTGTTGTGTTTACTTTTGATGCTCAGATAGCCCCTTCCAGCAACCACTACCACTGCTTCCCCACCATCGCACAGATGATGGCGGCTGCGCAAATGTTGGTGCGCCTGAGCGCCGCATATGTTTTTTGATCGATATCTTTCCATTTTCTTTGCGCACCAGCAGCACGGTGCTACTATAATATACCACCACCCGACTCTGGGGTACTCGCTTTCTCGTCCCAAATCCACCCCTTCCATGCTACTCCATCACAAATGCCATCGAAACACACCCGGTGTACAACGCGGCGGAGGTGTTGGTTCGTTTTTCTTCATGTTTTGCGAAAATGGCGATTTCTCAACTAATTTTGCTTTTGCGCATGCCACCGCTTTTCCATTCCCACCTCCCGCTCCCACATTGCAACCCGCAGCCTACTGGGCGTCAACGTCAGCGTGGCGCAGAGTGACCGAAGAATTGAGATGAGGCAACGGCGTTTTGAAAAAACTTCATTTCCCACGTATTGCGCAGACGGTGGGCTCTAAGCTGGGCTCGACTCGACACGCGGCTGGCGCAAGACGGATTGCGAACAGGTGCTGATGGAGTTGACCAACCGACCGGGGCGCCGTCGGAGGCGGTAGGTTTTGTTTCTTTTTTCACTCCGATGCACCGTCCGATGTGGCCGTCTCCCAATGTCGGAGCTCCGTTAAGCCCGTTTCCCACATCGAGGCTAATTTATTAATCTCCGCAAGCCCAAATCCGCTACCCACACTCGATCGATGGGTACCGGTTGATCGCGTTCCGCTGAAGGGAAATGGAAGGCGCATGGACGAATTGGACTAGGTGAGCCTGATTCGAAAATCCCATAAGGCGCCGCTCGATGCGCCAAACACGCCAAACCGCGTCCATTCGGAATATGTCTCCCTACTGGGTTGGAGTAAGTCGTTTAAATCAAAACCAACCACAATGCAAAGGAAGGGCAGCTTTTTCAAACGGTGAAGGAATGAAGAGTTACTCAATCTACTTCCACACGTGACGCCTGCGTGACAATAGGTAGACAGATAATCTTATCGACTTTTGAATTCCTCAAACTCCGCAATCTGTTGGACAAGGTGATCTTGTGGGGGTTATATTTGAAAAGGTAGCTCCCTCCGGCATGTTTGATGACCTCCAGGAGGCATGGGGCGAACCGCGCAGCCTTATCCCCATCCTTAGCAGTAGGTGACAGTTTACGCAACTTTCGCCACCATCATCGTCACCGCCATCGCCACCACACTAACACTATCGATGAAATCGAAATATTCAAAACGGCACACACGCAACGAAACGCGAGATCGGTGGGGGTGGATGGTTTTCTCCGGCACTGCACCTGCACACCCGACACCTGAATCGGGGGGTGGGTTTTTATATTGGGCTCTTCGATTACGACACCCGTGTGCCCGGTCGATCGCGCGTACACCGTTAGATGGTCGTCCGCGCGGTGCTGTGTGCGTAGACGTACGACGGTGATCGTTCACTAGATGCAAAGAGCGAATGATAGAGACGATCAGAGAAAAGAATCAATCATAGCAGAGAAAATATATTCAAATCTTATGCAATCGCAGCTTAATGCAGCCCAAAATTTAAATCCACTCCACGCCTACATCATTTCCCTCTCCATTTGCAGCTTGGGATCCCTGGAAGCCACACTGCCGCGTGAAATGGTGTCACGACGCAAAATACTGTCCCGCTCGCGGGACGACCTCAATCTAGATCAGTCCTACATCACACAGGAAGAGGAAGAGGACGTCTGGTATCAGAAGGAAAAGCTCTATAAGGTAAGTGAAGCATTTGTTTTCCTGCTCTGCCGAGGTGCGGCGAGAGGTCATTAACCAAAACGATATTTATTTATTTATTTCTATGAGCGCGTGTGTCATAAAACCAATTAGCCGAGCCGATGTGTTTGCATTGCCCCGTTCATTAAAAGCTTTACTGGACGCGATTTATTGGGTGTCATAAATTTGCACATAGAGCGTAAACGCATTCAATTGGGGGTTGAAAATGCATAGCCGTCGCATAATCCCCACGAGATTGATTTACATAAACTGCACCGGTGAGAAGATAATTAAATGAATTTATTTCTTTCACTTGGGCCGTAGCGTTACTTTTGCAGTGCCTTGAAGGCCATTAACAGTAAATTATGAAAGTGCGCACTTTTGCTATTTGCTGGAGAAGACTTAAGAATTCGATTATCATAATTACCGAGCAATTTACTGCCGCTGGACACGATGGATGTTCACTGACCGGAGGTTACTCTGCGGGGCCATATTGACTGTGTGAAATTTGATTACTCAACTTGATAATGAGATGCCCCATCACAGAAGACGCTTCTTTGTGGGTTAGGTTGGTCATTTACTATCACTTGGCGCCTCCATCGACATATTCGAATGATAAACTAACCCATGCTAAGCTTACCGGCTTAAAGCGCGAAGCGAATCCCGTCGACCCGAATGGTTTGTCGCCGTGTTAGATAATAGCAGTTTCCGAGTTTGGTCGTCTTAAAAATCGGGGAGTTCGTTGGAGCCTATTTTGGGACCTCAACGAGTATGGAAGAAAAACCGAAACGGCTGAATCCGAACCATTTCCAAACCGCATTCCACGTTGTGTTTGTTTACGTATTCAAATCGCGTGTCCCTCGACAGGCACGGGAGGAGGAATAGGCTTTCGCGCTTTCTCCGACCCTTATTTCCCTGTTCGATCGAAGAGACGAACCGATATTGAGTGCGGAACACCGATTTAGCTGTGGTCGTTTCGCTGGCCTGCTTTTTCGAAGTCGTTCCTTTCTCACCCGTCTACACAATCACACATTCTCTCTCTCTCTCTCACACACACCCACGCACACTCTAGCTCTCCTACTCTTTATCTCGTGAAAAACCACCCCCTTTTGCGGTTCGATTGGGCACAGATCATGCTCGATGAATGAAGAAATCATGGCGCTGCAAGCGTGCTGGTGAAACACAAACCAGGTTTTCACTATGCAATGGTGTGTTGTTCGTATGTCAGTCTGGTCCGGTTGATCTATCCGTCAGTTCGAGCCGGCCGGGCTTGACAGGTTGATCAGAAGTTGGTTACTCAACCGTTAAAGCCCCCGGTCTCGTCTGTTGTCTGGTCAGAAAGTTTACTCATTGGAAGGTGACGATTCGTTGCGGTACCAAGTCCCACCGTGCCCACCTTCGTACAAACTTGCAATCGAAGTCAGTTTTTAGTTTTCTTTTAACGCTTCACATTAGCTCAAACAAAGTGGATATTAAAAGACCAGTGAGATGCAATCGATACGCATTGCAAACATTCATTGCATTCAGAAGAACCAACCTCTTGTCATCCCGTTTTCGAGCAGGTTCCCATAAATCTCCCCGACGGAATGTAAAGACCCGATGCAGTTGCGTGATCGTTCGTCTTCATAAATATGTACGATGAACACCCTAATTACCGGCCGGTTAAGTGCCAAGCGAACGCAAACTCGTGCGCAAGTCGTGTCGCAGCGAAGAACTCTACCCAATCCTCACGGGGATAGATCGATGTTTCGCATTTCTCGCACCAAAACTCCCAGTAGACTGGATGTAAATGAGTGCTTGTCATGGCTGGCATTGATGCACGTTCTAACGCAATAAATCATTCTGCAAACTGGACCACACGAGTAAGAATAAGATCAAGATTCGCTGCTTCCTCGGGTGGTCACTGGACACGAGCGTGGCACGTGTGAGTTGTCGATACAAGCAGTAGCGGCGCCAGCTTAGAACTTGTTCAGGGAGCTGTCATTACGTAATTAGCGTTGCTAGAGGCCAGAAATGGTTGCTCGCCATTGTATCGTGCCGATGTGCTTCATTTCAGGGACAGAAGGAGTTGGTCTAATAATTTAGAAAACGACCAGCTTGGAGAACAAAATCTGTAGGTTACTGAAAGTGTATATTCTTAGCATTCACGCTCCTTGAAAACTCCCTCGTAAGTGTGTACCTGTAGGAGCCTTTTTCACTTTCGTTGAGTCAGCTCGTACGGCTCGTTATTAATTAAAAGCTCGTCTTGGTGCGATTGCCTAGAGTTGATTAGCTTCCCTGTTGTCTGGGACGGTTCACCGTTTCCAAGCTCTCCCAAGTAATCGATAGTCGATCTGCTCGGCGGGGGTCTTCTCTCGGATATTCCATCCCCCGAGTGGTATCGGCATGTTCGCAAGTTGATGGTTTGATGATGCTTTTTTGCTCCGCCTTACGTTTCGGTCATTTACCTACTTCAAACTCAACACCTTTATGACCTCCCTGGCCTATATTCGATAGGTCACCCGCGGTGCCCCGCCGTTGGTTCATGCTTCATTGAGATCTCTTCAACAGAATCCGCCGGTTCGTCTCATGCGTGAAGCGAGTTGCGCAAAGAGAAGAGCGAAAATGAATGACCACGTAGGTAACGTAGCCTAGCAGCGGCAAACGCATCAAAGAATCGTTCCTCTTCAACCTTTCCACCATGGAAAAAAATCCTACTTTGCTGACCCAAAGAGATAGAGAGGCTTCACTGATGTTTTTACTGCGCAGCGTCGTCGTTGTGCGAGGTCAAGATGGTTAATTTTGGCAAAATTTTGGAAGATGTTTTTAACTATTTTTTCGGAAGAAATTACTGAAGAGGTCTCACTTCTTTGTACAACTTTAGATGAAGATTTTCATGGAAACAATAATTTGGATGTACCATGAACGTTCAGTTTACCGTTGAGAAGAATACTGATTCTTTGACATTTCCATGCGTACAACTATCGTAGTGCATCTTGAGGACGGCTTCTGCCTTACGTCTGCGACACCAGATCCGGTATCTCTTAGGAATATTCGCTCATCTTAATGCCCTGGCAGATGAATTGTGCTGTCGTTGCCGATTCATTTCAAACGCTTCAACACGATCGGATAACGGTGGCTCGACACTGCTCTTAGCTAAAGGCTACGTGTCCAAGGGTCCGAAGCGTGTCGAGGTTTAGCGAACAGTGCCAGTTACATGCCGCACGGTGTGCGCACCAGTGCGTTCCCAAGTACCGTTCGACAAACGGCTACATATTAGCATGCAAACGGCGAACGTACAGTGCCGAGCGAGCCACTTCGATTGATTTTGTTTATTCAGCACCTGAATATCGAAGTCTCTTGAATTGATAGCCATCTCTAAGCCCATGGTGGATGGATAATTTTTTTTTCTTAGTTTTTACTCGACTTAATCGTTTACTGACACAGCGCAGTTATGATGACATTATTACATGCCCTCCATGACGTGTGACATGATTTAGAAAGCTTGGTTTCTTAGAAAACTTGGGGTTTTGTGACATTCGAGGTTTCAATCCGCATATTTGAGTATTGAAATTAGGTTAATTTTCCTTGTTCCAAAGGTTTTTTTTTTAAATTTTAAACAAACCTTCGAAATTTCATGGATATTCCAGTCAGATATTCATTGGCTTTCATGAACGAATCACTCGTTGAATTGATAGTCGTTCAATTCAATCGTACTGTCGTATCGAACTGGCGGATGTATGATTTATTTAAAAAGCTTTCGATTTCCCTGCCCTGGCGTAATGATAAGTTTCAGTTTATTTCTTCACGCTCAACAGTTTTGTGGCAGGACTTGCGAGTTGTTTGTCATTCATCGCATTCGATTGACTCTCGCTTGTATGCAGCCTGCATTAATGCTATTTTGAAGGTAGTGACTATTGACGCGTCTAAGAAAAAGTGGCTCATTTCATTGAAACAAACATCAGTGAAAAAGAGGGAAAGAGAGGAAGGATGCACAGAGTGTGGAGGATTGATGACATTACTACTTTCGCACTGAAAAGGTATCATACAAAACGGTTTAATAAAAAAATTTAAAAAGTACTTCTACAACTCGCTTCGCTTTCACTTCAAGCTCACGTACGTCCTCGGGGGCAACAGCAGCAATTTGGCGTGACATTGTCGTGTTCCCATCGATCTGTCCAATTACATACGTTTTACGCACTTCCATCTTAACCACGACCGATCCGTTTGCATCATCAAAATTCGAATCCCCATTTTTGCCCATGTGCATTACATAACAACCCGCCTCATATCGAGTGGGAATCGGTGACAATATCATATGCTTCTCTTTTCCCTTGTATTGCAAGGCATTATACTCTGTCTTGCAAGACATCTCCGAAGTGCCAGGAGAAGATTGGAGCGCAAGCAGCTCGATCAATCATTTCCACTTTTCATCTCCTGAAGCAGATGGGTGGTCGGGAGAATAAAACGAAAAAAAAAAAAACACATAACCACACATTCCGAAGATAATTTTCATCGTCGCATCCATCGCGACGAAAATGCAAAATCGATTGATCGATCAGCTGCGCACGAGACTTGCCTGGTTATAAGTGAAATTCCAATTCCTCCAAACCGCGGGCGAAAGTGTATGCCAGCCACGTGCTTCTCGTGGTTCGTGGCGCTTTTGGGTTTTTTGTACATTGAATCCACCGAATCGGATCTCGCCAAAGCCGGATCCGAAAGAGTTGAAAATCGAAGTAAAAGGGAAAGTTTTACTCGCGCGCGTGCTCTCACTCTCGTTTATCTCTGCGACGAGGGAGACGATTCGTCGCGTCCGGAAACGCGAACTGTCATACGGTCGGTTGGTTGGATTAATAGAGCGACGGTTCGGAATGCCGGAAGAAAGGCGCCTCGCCGTACCATTGCGCACGCTCATAAATCATAGCGTGGCACGCACGCGCTCACACGCGTTTCAATCGCGTACGCACATACACACGCACCGTTGCTGCGTGAGGAAACCACAACGCTGCGGTAGAAAGTGTCGAGAAATCTGGTGCGGAGCCTGGACTGGAGGAAATGTTTCAATCGTGAACTACCGCCATTTTGATCGATAATCCCTTGGGAGGGGAGGGAGGGGGTAGGGACGAGTGATTTGGTTAAAGGGCCCGGGATTTAATCAAGGATCTGTTTAACGGATGATCCATTTTAAGTTGTTGGGAGAATGTCCGTAGCAGCTGTGATAAATGTTTAAACATCGCATATTGCCGAATTGATCATAAGCTTCGATGCATTTAGGGTGTTTGAAGTTCCTTTCTTGCTAACCCTCCCTCATGAAACAGATGTGTTGCAGAACTCCAATTAACTCTTCCTTCCATGACACAATGCATTCCATCGAAAACGATCACCAATCCTGGGAGCGTGGTGGAGTTGGGTGCTTTAAATTATGAGCGAGACAAAAAAGAAAAAGGAATTGAATTACCAAAGCACGATCACTTTCACGGCAGCGCGGCATATACGGCAATATACTTCGCCTTCGACAACGCCATGTTTGACAACGGGATCGTGTGTGCGATGCCTTTCTATTGCTGTGATCGCTGTGGTGACAACACACTTTAGATTGCATCCTCTAGGCGAGTCCAACATCGGCGCAGATTGTCAGACTGGTGAACTGCAACCCACGGGTTTACGGGATTCCTACCACCGGTTCATATCCTCGACAAGGGATTTTCAATTTCATCGGCTCCCTTCAAACTCGCTCCTTCCACTGAATTCTGCGTATGAGAGTGCTCTAGAAAACTGAAACGAAACACTGTCCTCAATCCTATACACTTGAGAATCCGATCGTTTCTTTCGCTCGGCATTGTCTGTGGGACACAATCGGAAACATCTTATAACATTTAAATCCGAAGAAACATTCCTCAAAACTCTAGGTGGATCGCACTAACCCAACTTTCAACGATAATGTTTCTTTTCCGTTCCGTTCCACTTCAGACCGCTTTCGATTACGCCAACAACCGTTAGCGATTGCGCATTTCATCTTCAAACGTTAACGGCTGTTTCCTCTGACCGCCATTGCAGCTTCCTCCGCGGGAGCCGATGGGTTCGTGTTTCAACTCACAGGCCGTCGCGGATGAAAACGAAACTTCTCCTGAACCCGCTAGACACCAGACTACGGGTGATTCGCGCGACTGCGGCGTGACGTGTGGTTTTCGTGCCGCGCTATAATAGCGTAAGCCACACACAATTCATTAAGATCGCGGTTTAGAGTTTATTGCTTGGCGGCGTTTGGATATGGTTGCAATTTTCGGTTCGATGCATCTGCTGGGGTTTCAGGAATTAAGGAATATGAGACACTTTGGACATGCCATGGGCCAACAATGAAAGCTTTGTTTTATGATCCGCTTGACATTACGCGATAGCTAGAACGTGTCCAATACTCCTTATCGCCATCGTTTGAGTTTGGAAGTCAACACAGAGTATTGAGATATACTACACGATACGCAAAAGCTATCTCAAACTAGAAGACACGTCATGAGCACATAGTGCTGCACCTTCGCAATCATTGCAGCTCAAATTACCTCCCCCTTCTGATCGTTCCTAAGCCTTCCCCGGGATGTTCAAAGGTCTCGTTGCGCGTCGTGCCATTTGCCAGCCCTGCCCTTTTCACGTTCTAGCCACGGGGTTAGAACTCTTGCCGAATTCTTAATCCGCCTCCTTCACCTTCCACCAGCAAAATGTCAACGGTGCATCATACCGAGCCCGAACACCGAAGCCGGAGGACGAGGATGATGATGCTTTAACGATCAGCTCGCCAAACATCACGAACCGATCGACGGCGCACGGAGGAGGATGTGTATACCTGTTACTCGTCTACAAATGTCAGTGGGGCAAATTGGAAACAGGTTTCCACCGCAGGCATGCAGTGATGCACCGTCTCTACAGTTTCAACAGTACTCCCGCGCGTCTGTTTGATCTGTTTGTCTCCCCTGGAGGCTTGGACATTTTGAGAGGACCTCGGCAAATTAGAAGCCGCGGCCCGTCTAGCAATCGATAGGGGAAAGGAAAACAAATCAACGAAGAGGGTGAGTTCTAGAGCGGGCAATACTTCTCGACGAATCATTGTGTATCCTTTTGTGATATTCGACGAGTCTGTGAGAACGTGGGCGCGAACTTAGAATTCCTCGGCATCTGCCTTTCTACGAGGCATAGCGGTGGAAACCTTGGAGAAGATGTCACTGTACAGAGGATGCCTAGTAGTTGTTTGACGCTCTGAAGCTGGCCGGCTTGCTTACTAAACCCAGCACCGTGCGAAAGGCTAAAGGGTAGTTACCCTTGCCTGTTTACATGACCGGTTCCGATGGTCCAATTGACATTAGCATTTACAGCCACGCTTCTACGACGGCGTGCGACTCAGCCGTAACAGACCTTGGGCTGCTGCAACATTGTTGCTCGAGTGTACTTAATTTGATGTTACCCCACAGGGGCTTTCCAGTGCTGCTCCCATTGAGCTGAGAGGTGTGGAACCTGAACGGGGCGCCATATGGCTGCGGTTTTTTGTAGATTCTTGTTTCTTTCCGTCGTTTTCTTAAATGTCAGCGTTCGTGTCGGAAGGCTGGTGGCAATTGAAATAATGTGTGTGCACACCCTTTGAATTTACACTCGCAGTGGACTTGTCACGCCTTTACTAAGGATAGCTGTTGTGGAGGACTTGCAGTTCCCTAATGAAGATTGAACAGATACACCACTAAATACAATTACAATTTCCACTCTTAAGGTACCACACGCGGCATTGTGGATTTTTTCTTAGGACTAACAATCGAAACATCCATCTAACCCGCACCCAACAGCAATAGATGGAACCTTTCAAGAGTCACCGGCTTCAAGCTTGTTTCCTTCAATATTCAAGGACGTTCGATATTGTTTACATGACACAGCAAACCAGTTTTTCGCCTGGGCGAGACACGGTTGAGCTAATTTTGACATTATCATTATTCTATTCGAACGTTTTCCTATGAATCGCGTATCGATGGCTTCAGCCTTTGATTAAGCTCTTCTTTGGGAGTGAAATCGTTTGTCTTGCTCAGTGCTAATCAATTGAGCAAGGACATAAAATTTGATTAAAGATCCTCGCCGTGGCGTGAATCAATGCTTATGGTAATGATGACGAATTTCACAACGCAATGTAAGACAAACCTGTGCAAAGTACTATTTGAAAAGCTTAATTAATTTTGATGTAAGATTTTGATGCTAGATAAAGTGATAACAAGAAAGTTTACCCACCACAATTCATACACGTTATGCATAAAAAGAGGCCAACTTTTTGAGTTGCCAAAGGACAGCTTTCCAAGAACCTGGCGCGCCTGCACTTAACCTACAAAATGCCGACGTCCCCTTACGAATATCTAATGGAGTGAGCATTGAATCCGAATGCAAATTGCCAGCACTGTTATTCCGCTGTACCAGTTGCAGCGCCACATTTTTCCATTAGCACGTTGTCACCAACGGTGTCTTCGACGGCTTTCGGTTTTCTTCCCTTTCTGGCTCTGTCCCTCTGTTCCACGTGATTGATACTGAAATTCGTCCCATCGCGCACCCACGAGACTTGAAGATCCCGCACTTAAAAATGGTGGTAGATCGTCGCGTAATTCCAGCGCATTTCGTTTCCCCCTTCCGCATGTGTGCGATCGAAACCAAGCCAAACCACCGTTATGCGTCGATTGTGTCGCCGATGCACACGCTAAACCATGCAGGCCGTCCACCGCGATTTAGGTCAGCGAACGGAAGCTTCCCTACCCGCCGAAAAAACAACTACAAAAAATGCAAACAACAATCAAGCGGTCCTCCGAAAGGCTGCAGCGTTGATGATGAAGTACGTGGTATCCGCTCGATTGAGTCTGCATTGAGTCGACCAGTATTGTAGCAGTATCGAAATAATTTCACATTAGCATAAATTCTACCAAAGGGACGGAATATTCTTTCGAGCCGCGCCGAGAAAGATAAAAAGAAGCACCCGAAGCGTTCTGAGCTCCTTTGTACTTTCGAGCAACAATAAAGCAATAACAAAAAATAGCCACCTCCTTGTTTGGCGTAATCTGCTGCATTTGAAGGCATAGGGACGCCACGGTCCGTTGCATCACGCGATCATAAATCTACATTTAGCGTTCCTGGCTGCACCGGGAAGATACTTTGGAGTGGGAGAGGAGATTTTGCAGTCAAGAGAAGGTTCCGGGAGCTTCTCCGAAGCTCTTTAGGTCATCGAGATGCTGAATGAGCGGGAGCAATGCACGGTGATATTTATTCTCGTTAGTTCATAATTCTTCGAGCCTCCCGGAGGCTTGCCCCGTTTTTTTTTCTTTCGGTTTCCGGTGGCCCTGTCGGTTTTGAGCATGATCGAAGGTTGGGATTTAATGTTGTCAACAGATTATTTCGCACCCAAATTTATGACGTGCAGGCATGAGACCGATTACCGCAAGACGGAGAACTACCTCTTCATGTACTTAACAAATGCAGGAAATTACTTTAAGCTGTTTTTGAGACAAGCGGGTTTTGAAATGCTGTACTGTAAAGAAAATCAAGTCCTCCAAATCGCATGATGTTATCTGATAAGTGAAAGGATTTCATAAATAAGCAAGCAATCATAAATTTCAGCTGTTTCGCTATCGTCACTACATGTTGCAGAAAAGACACTAAATGTTGCCAGAATGGAAGTAGCATTCAAAAAACCCCCTCATTGTAGTTCGAAAAATAAGGACCGCAATACCGGCATATTTACTACTAACAGATGACAGTAGGAGGGTGAGAATCACGTTCCTGACAGCGGAATATGAAACAGGCATATGCAATGGGTAGAACAAGGAGAATGGTGCTGGCAAACTGCATCCCAACGGTGGTACCGTTAATCGTGAGTATCACCTCGCTTCAGTTTCACCGTGAATTTCAGGGCATTACATTTGTTCCTAACTAGTCGAGCCACTTATATTACGACCACCTTCAATTCCTAGTGCCCCTGCCAGTCGGACACCGAAGCGATCCGATTTCGGAAGAACTTATCGTGCAATATCACACTATTCTTGTGTTCCCTTCGCTGTAGCTCAAACAAGTTGGTGAAGCATTTTTTGTTGTGCGGTTGCGGGAAGACAGTGGTGCTTTACAGTGGCTTTGAATTGAGAATTCGACGGGTTTCACGACTAGACGTCCGGCCATCGACCTGAGTTGAAGAAAATCCCTTCATCATTCCATTCTTCGTGCTGTGCGTCCAAGTGTTTCGATAAATGATAGTCCTGCATACGGTGGCCGGCTTATTTGCTTACAGCTACGGTTTATTTTGATATTCCCACTTCGCTTCCCGCTTCCCTCCGGTCGTTAGAGGTAAGAACGGGAATGATCGCAACGGACGCGATGGTCGTTAGATAGTTGAACGTGGTGTCGTCGCGTCGCTGGAGTAGCATACGAACAATGTGTGTGGCATATGTGCTCTGAATTGATAATTTATTGAATATTTGCTGGACACACACATACTGAGTGCCTTCCGGATTACCGTTAACCCGGTGACGATGATTTCGATGGGAGAGGGCTCGCAGTTGAATGCAACCCACAGTAGAAAGAACTGTCAACTCAAATATGATTTGTAGGAATTCCTTGAAAAAATATTCATTTTGTACAATCTTTCCGAAGCTTACAATCTTTTCTGAAAATAATACCTTTTTGATCGAGCATAAATTGTGAGAAATTTGTGCGGATCCATTCTTGCACGTACTCGAGAACAAAAGATTTCAATGTAAGCACAGGCGAGGAACTCCGTGGTGGTGATTCGTCGGAATGCTTGGGTTTGCTATGTCCGTCGGACATTTGCCTTATCACTTTTTGCTCAACTTTTTCACAGGGCATTTTGAACGAGGGCTGCTGCTGTTGGTGCTGAGGTTTTTCTGCACTTAAGGTTCCGTTCACTGAATCCCTCCTCCATAGGGTTCCGGTAGCTCATGCGCGAAATAAGAAGGTAACCAGTGCGACACAAACCGTGGCGCCACCCAAAAGGGTGGCCTGTTGCACTCGATTCATGTAGCATAAGGTTTCCACTGATGGTTCCATTGGATGGTGGGGATAAGCTGACATTCGCATGGTTTTCTCGTTCAGATCTGGGGCAGACACGTTATTGCCAAAGATGCCACCGGGAGGTGGTAGGACGTTTAATAGAACACAGCTGTTCAATGTGTTGAACGAATTACATGTCCAGCAGCTCGATCTTATCGAGCGTATCTTTTGTGAGGACTGACCAGCTGTATTTTATGTCGTAGAAAACTCTATCAAAACCTTTCAATCAACTGTTAAACTATTCAGGATTGAACTCTATTCTGTTTTCAATAGAATCCACAATCAAAATGGTATCTTACAACAACAACAAAATCCAATAAAAATTCGATGGAGCAAACACATGAATAGTCAACAAAAATTTGCGGAACTAAAATTGGGATCCCAAAAAAACATCATTGTTCATTTGGCACTACGAATAGTAAAGAGCTTATGTATCAGGATATCAAATTCCACGGCCTGACGCCCTTTGCAGACAAATATAAAAGAGCAACGATGGCCCAGCGGAACGGAATGGTTCCCTTCTTAACGAGCCGTTGAAATCGAAAGCTTCTCGAGCCAAGCTATCGACAAGCCGGTGAAACTGGTTGGACGCCGGATGGACGTGTGTTTGGGGCCACTGCTTGATGCTCGTGTTATTCGAAGGCCTTGCAAAACTCGCCCGCTCGGCCGACACCGACCGAGCAAGTGAATGGCGTTCGGCGTGTCTAGTTTCTTCTGCTGCTGCTGCACTCTCCGGCCTTACCACTTCGTTGCTATCGCAGCCGTAACGCAATACGGCGCAATTCAATGGACGGCAGGCCGAATGGCGACCGATGGCAGTGGCAAATAGTAAATGTGCAAGAAAAATCTGTAATTTAATATACTCGCAAGGACGTTTCGGATGGACGAGATCATCGAGCGGCGCGCTCGCAAACGGGGAAGGAGCGGAAACGTGAAAAGAAGTCGCCGGTAATGCGAGAACTTGAAACCTGACCAGCGGCTACCTCTGGCGCTTTAGACGGCGGAAGTTTTCGTGAGCGATTTAGGTGAACAGTTTTATTTCGTTGCATATTTTACGTTGATCATTTTGATTTTTTCCCTACGCAGTGACGACTTTTTGCTGCTTTTCGTTCACTGCTAACCGTTTACAACCGGTTGCAGGACATTGAGCAAGAGGGAAAGATCACTTTTACTGCTTCCCCCTCTTCCGTCCCACATTATTCGCTTTACTAACGCCCAGCATACATCGATCACTTCTATGAGAGAAGCCATTTTGAAACAACATAAGAGCAGGTGGATTGTGTGATCAAAAACATTGAAATTAAACTAACTTCAGTGATGAATTGATCTCAATTAAAATCCTGAAAAAATGAAATACAAAGAATATCGAGTATATCAATATGTCTCGTTCCCGTACATCCATGACAATCAACGTAGTTTGAGAACTTGGTTAAATATATTAATGAAACATGTTACAACATCTGGCATTTCTTCCACTAGCATACGACTTTTTCATGGCCAACCACCCTCTCATGGCAACGCCAAAAATCACCGAAGCTTGTCGGGAACCATAAGAAAATAGGAGCATCAACCATATTTTTCGTCGATTGTAATCTGTTCGACTTTGACACACTCAGCGAGCGACCGACCGGCAGATGGATGGATGATGAAAATCATAATGATGATGAAAAGATTTGATACGAGCAATCTTTACAACGAGGGACACTTAACATAGGAGATCTTTTTTTTTTCATTTATTCGTTTTGAATTTTTGACCGGTTGACAAATCCGGCGGACGGCTGTGTTGACATTTACGCCAGCTAAAGGGTATGGGTCGGGCGGAATTCGATGTTTTTACTTTCGGTATGCAGCGAAGTGGAAAATTCGTTGCGCTTGCCCACGCGCTGCGTTCGGTGCGTAATCGTGTGGGAATCAAGATGGAATGAAGAAGATTTGTAAAACGATGTACACCGTGATGGAAGTGCGCTCTCCTTGAGGGAAGACTTGGCGTTTGTTTGCTTTGGAAAGGTTGACGAGAACGGCAATCGTGAACGAAGATGTGACTTAGTATGGTGTAGTTTTGTTTTTGTCCACTCAAACGTTGGCCAACTACGGACGACGTGCATGAGCTTCATGCTGCAGTGGCAAACTGATCGCCTACATGCTAATGCGCTTCTTAGTGAGCTTTTAAGCGCGTGGCTTAATCGAAACCTTTGGTTGATGAGCTTGACCTATGAGCCAGCAAGTTGGTGGCATAGGCGGCATAATGGGACAAGTAATAGCAGAAGGTTGATTTTAACATTAATTATGTTCCAAGTGAAGGAGGTTGCTTGCTTTTTCTCAGTAAAGCGGAATTCCAAAAGCTTTCGTTCAGTAAAATACAAAATTATGTCCAACCAAATTTGCAAAGTGAACTTTTTTAAACATTCACCACCTTTGGTAGAAACTAATCATCTACAACCACATTACCGAAATAGCGACCTTTTGGGAAAGCGAAAGGAACGCCATATTTTTCCGACAAACCGACATAATCACCGTCATTAGCTGGGTACAAGTAAATATACCAAAATTGCCTGGGGCTTTAAGCAACGAATAAGGGCTTGATGATGCTTTCAGGCAGGTTCTAAGAAAGGTGGATCAATTTGTTCACTGCACATCGCTCAGTACAGGACGTTGCAGGTTGCTCAGAAAAAAATTCATTTTATCACTAACAAACACTTTGCTTTCGGAGTCAAAAATGTAAGAAAGCTTGAGCTCCGGTTCTTTCGTATCCAGTGTATCGTAAGAGCCTTCGTTTTAATACCTTCGTACGTTCTTCTGCTCCGCTCCAGGAGGTAAGATCCCATCCATTGAAGTGCATCTCTCACATCGTCATAAGTAAAGTAACCTCTTCGGAAAAACGAACATTATAGGCTGCTGTTTTTCTGCACACACATAAACACACAATGCTGGTCAACATTATGAATCGATAATAACCGACAGCGGCAAGCACCAAAGAAAATCCGAACAACGCTCGTCACAACGAGAAAAAAAGGGACAGCAACAACAATTTGCCCATCAAAGTTGCATCGACCCCGGATGGTTTCCTTCCAAACCGTACGATGCACCTAGACCTCCTGCTGCAGCAACGGGCGGTGGTGCATTGGCCCTCCCTTTCAGACGGATTTCTACTTCCCTCTTTCCCACTTCATGGCTGTACATTTCCGTTTTTTATTTTGTTTTATCATCCGTTTCGTCTGACTTGTTCCCCTGTATTGAGGAAGCTCAAAGAAGGAAGCTCACCTTCGGCAGACAATGCTTTTGAGGCGGCTTTTTCTTCCTTCCAATGCCGCACAATTAGAGGCAAATTAATCGTCGTTTTCGTTTTCAACGGTGTGTTTACCTGTTTTTCGCCAGTGTCGAAGGGATCGCGTTGTTTTCCTTCTGCTTCGAAAAGATTTTTCAATCGTTGCTTTTTTCACTTTCACTCACACCACACGACATTACGGCGGCTGGGCGAAGAAGCCCGATTCGCACCAGGAAGTCAAGATTTGCTCCGTTCCGACTCCATACCATCGCCGATTAGGGGCAATTGCTTCTCGTCAGATCTTCCGCAGCTAAACGAGGAGACCCTACGTTAAATGGAGCTGCACTTCTTTCAATAAACCATTACTTCAAATCGCGTTCAGCATCCGGGGTGGTCCAGTTTTTTTTCTTCACCGGTGATAGCTACAATTGGTGTCTGCCCAAGCTTACATAAAACTTGTGGCACCTTTTTCCCCGAATCGGTTGAATGATCACCACGTTTTATTTCTGCACGGAAGCGCCCGGTAAATGAAGAAGAGCAAAAGCGAAGAGCCGCATGGCCAATCAGCGGTAATTTGAAAATCGATTCCTATTTACTTTTCTTCTAGCCCATCACCGGCGACGTCATCGGGTTCGTCACTTGCGCTCCGTCGCCCAGGTCTTTTGTTCGACGCTGTCGCGCTGGCGTGTTTGGTCGTGCTGGCTTTGCCGATCATTACCTATTTGTGCCTCGCTGTTGCACAAAACGCGATGGAAATGCACCAAAGGAAGCGGGAGAAAAACCGTGACCGATTCCCGAAACGGAGGAAATCAATTATTTGTTGTTGAAAGACGTTGCCTAAGAGAGAAAGAGTGTAAGGCGGCGAAGGCGCTCTGGTTGCCATCGTCGGGCGGGAACCGCAATGTAGCGGACGGAATCGGTCGATCGATCACCGATGGAACGCAGGAAACGGTACTTTGCGACCCATCGCCGGGGAGGGCAGAGTGAGATTTTCACCCCGAAAAGAATCAACTCGCTCAGTGGGAGGCTGGAGCTACCTTTTCATAAATTTCGGTACGTAATTTGGTGCCATTGGAGAGACATCAATTTGAACCAATTTACAGCAAATTGCATCATTATCGATCGACAGTTTGTAAAAATGATTAACTCTTGGAGGGAATGAATGAATAGTGTTGTTAAAGGTTCAACAGTACGAGGCAACAATCAGTTCTATGGATCAAAAATGTCATATAAAGTTAATAAATTCTCAAAACATTCATGGGGTGCTTTCGATTGTCCCAAACACTCCGAATGGAATGTCTACTTTTAATCCACTGATTCATCAACATATTTTGACTTTTGGGTAATAATGTTTCCTTGTTTTTCTCTCTATTCTTCATGAATCGTTTAACAGCTTCAAATTACTTTAGCCTTCACCGCCCCTAATTTTGTACTCCATGCTGTTCCTGTTACTTCTCAGCAAATGAGCAAAAGATAAATGAACCAAAAATTATGTCAATTCAGCGAACTCTCTGTGGCGAATTTTTCCTTTTTATTACTGTCCTGAACTGCTAAGCACCCCGCAGGCATTACAGCAGTTACCAGTTCGTGCGCTGGCAAATGATGCTTTCGTGTTGTGAAAATTAGTTTTCTCTCTTCACTTTCTGTCTTCCCTCATCAACTTTACCTTGGTTGTGTTGAAAAGCGTAATGAGTTGGATAACTGCATCATAATCTGCTCCAGAATATTTGGAGCGATAAGTTGCTGTTTCCTTATGAGTCACGGCTCAAAATTACA
Organism: Anopheles atroparvus; assembly: GCA_914969975.1. NCBI lineage: Eukaryota > Metazoa > Arthropoda > Insecta > Diptera > Culicidae > Anopheles > Anopheles atroparvus. The sequence goes on along the minus strand of CAJZCY010000002.1, from coordinate 44,669,533 downwards.
CTGATCTCGGCCCTTTTTTCGTAGCTTTAATGATTCATGCGAATGTTGCTGCTGAGGATTTATTTTAAATAATTTGCAGTTCTGACCGCTTCAGGCATATTTAACCTCAAATGCTCTCAAAAAACGGAAGTAGACATGCACTTTTGCGAAGGTTGAGTTCACGCATTATAATAATTTCTAGACAGCGTTTTGCACCACGAAACGAGGCGGTAATTTGTTTGGCTTTTAATTGTGTTTGATGTGAAATATTCCCCGGCCGCAAGCGTTGATGAGCATAATTAACAAGCAAATAAGCTAGTAATAACCTCATTACCTAGTTTCCTTTTTTATTTTGATTCCAAACAACGCTGTGTGCCAAAAATGCGTGAATCAATCAATTAAACGAATCTAAGCTCATACATTCACGAGAAAACCGTGCATTTGACCCTCTACACTCGTTGCGGATTCGCCTGATTCCGGAAAATTTTCATTTGTGCTCACAATTCCGTTCAAGAAGCAGCATCGTAGTGTATCGAAGAACTGCATCGGTCACCGTCGAAGAAGGTCACCAAGCATGGCGTGTTACTACTAGCGAAGTTAAGATTATGTTAACAAAACCACTTCCCTTTATCGCGCCCTTTTTCTCCACTTGCATGCTGGGTATTGCACGCTCGATAAATAATATTATTTTTCTCGGTACTACACTACATAACCTCAAAAAGTTGACCTCGGATTGTGTTTAAATTAAACAAATTGCAGAATACGGCCTTGCGGGGGAAAGGGGTTAGTCCTCTTGAACACGACAAGCAAAGCAGAAGCTTCCCAATGCGGTCGCAGATGTGCAGTTTTCGAAAGATCAAAAACAGAGAATGAAATCGCACCGAAAACCGCGTGAAACCACATCCGATCGTGGTCGATTTATTCCACGACGCCCTTTCCGCAACGTGTGCCAAGCAGGACCTACCAAAAAGATGATTTATGGAAGTCTTAATATTTACGGTTACGTTTGATTGGTTGTATCGCTTACCGGGGAAGCTAGCAGGCGTGCTGCGTTGGGAAGGATCAGAGAAGCAGTCCTCGTGTGCGATTAATGTAACCCTCCCTGGTGGGTTAGTGGGGTGGGTTGCGTGCTCGGTTCGATTTGCGAAACTCGACACACAAACACCGAACATTGTGAGGGCCCGCAAAGAATGACGCGCTTTATGAACCGTTAATTTGGGGCTCAAGGTGTTTAATATTTCTCTGCCTGTGCCGTTGCCCCGGTCTCCTTCTGCATCCGGATCCAACAATTAATGTGCGTTCATCGAGGCGAGAGGAACGAGCGAGGCTTTATGCAATCGTTTAAGGATTTATTTTAGCGGCAGTACCGTTACGTTCGACTCGTTCTGCGAAAGAATCAGGCTGATCGCGCCCAAGCGCACACTCATGCAAGCAGCCGGAATGCAGGAATTCGAAACGGAAATTTAGCTTCACCAAGCAGAGGGTAATTTTTCACACAGGGTGCATTTTGGCATCGCTAGAATCAGGGCAAAAATGCGCTGTGAGAAAAATAACCACTTACTCTGCAAGGATGCGAATTTCACGCAATCAATTTTTGAACGCCGGTTCTGCAGCAACCTGTTTCTCATTAAGTGCTATAACTTTGCCATGACATTAGTGACCTATATATGAGCTGCCTCGTATTGCTGTAATTGGAAATTTGAACACGGTCAAAAAAATTGTCTCCAAGAAGCGCAAAGTAACAAATTACAAATCAACTACTAATATAATCATAACTCGTTTTTTCAAAGTTCGAGTTCACTGAAATACTAACTTTACCGTGCGTTACATAACAGTTTAAAGAAAAATATGTAGCTTAATGTTCTGTTTCCAAAACATTTTAAATCAAGACCTTGTGCTCGGAGCTGAGAAGTTTTTTCTCCATCTTCATGCAAGCGATCTGACACGCCAAGCAGTACGTTTCCACGAAGATGTGCCATTTTTAGCAACCATTCACGCCAGGTGCACCGAGTGCATTTGTTCGGAGCAGTCCTCTATGCTTAACCATTCATTAGACGAGGTTTCTGTGTAATTTTCTCTTCTTTTTAGTCGGCCGCCGTTACCTGTTGCATTTGTTTGGAATCTCTGCTAAGAGCGCTTGCCGCGGAACCTATAAAAAACTAGCGTTATATCTTCTTTGGTCTCAACAGGGCTTGTCGAATGGTGGAGTTTGAGGCGCGTGGTTGCACACTTTTTTTTTTGGTTACGCAAGCAGCGGGCGGTCACCGTCTTTTTGCTTGTTAACTGCATCCATGTGTTGTATCCATTCGATCAATGCACTTGCTGCACGTTAAACGAGCATCGCCTTCGCCGCCGTACGATGGAATGGGAGAAAATGCAGAAAATTCGTCGCAGGTTGCAAGGCAAAATTTACATAAATCTAATGAGCAATCAATTAAGACCGTCAGAAGACCGAACGGAAAGGAAACTAGTTTGCTTCCCGATTTGGCCACTTTCGGCCCTATCGAAGAGCCGAGAACGTCGAGCAGCTGAATTTGTCCCAACCGACTGCGGCCATAGCCGTTGCCATTCGAGGGGAGTGATTGATGGGTTGCCGACGAGGCGCATTTCACAACGCGTTCGCTTTCCAATCGATCTCGAGCCTAAGAGAACCAGCGGGGCGTCATTATAAAACGGACGTCGAACCTTTCCTAGCTGTGGAAGGGAATCGGTTAGGGAAATAGATCTAATTGAATCATTTCAACAAACTTCTCCAGCGATAACCAAACGCTTCGTCGCAAGTGATTTCTTTCGATCGTAAAATGTGTACTGAAAAATGTACAGCAAAATGTCAACCGAAAGGGCAATTAAACTGAAGCAAATTTAAGAACATGCTCTGAAACATAATTGCAGCCTCCTACCTTACCCGGGCATCCAGCTTGAAGGCCGACCCGTGACTTCAGCATCGTCAATAATGATATCAGACCGAATTTATGCTAATATTTATCAACCGAGAACAACTCCCAACAACATCTCCATGTATGTCCAACATTTGCATACACATGATGCCAATGTTTTATTTTTCTTTTTTAAGAGTACCTCATGGGCTGCCTACATATAATTCAAGAGGCGTGCTCGTTCTCTCTACCCAGGACGGCCAGAACGGGTGAATTTGTATAAGCATTTTTACACCTTTTGCTGCGAACATCCCTTTTGTCTTATCGTTCGTTTAAAGATGCATCGATTCCGCCCGAAAGGTTCGGCAAAGCAAAACAAATTATGTGGAACTTTTTCTGAACTCTGAAAAACATAAAACAACCAAGTCAAGGTTAGCATATTGGCAAAACGAAAGGGCACAAGGTGTGTGGAAGAAACATAACGAAATTATTTGGACAAATGGACAATTCTGAAAAAAAGGAACAGCAACATGGCAAACACAAAGGGAAACTGAATCGTTACATTCATATGATGATTACGACCGATGAGCATTCCGGCCATGCGCCCGATTCGAGGTGTAAGAATAATTTATAACGCGAGCCTGTGTGGAGTTTTCCTTCTTCCTGCTGTTCTTTCAGTTGGCAGATCTTCCTTAACAGACAGTGTATGAAACACAATTACTTCAAACTCGATAGCGATTGCAGTAATTTGTCGAAAATAATCAAAATTGAACGACGAGAAACTTTATTCTTACTCTACTTTCTCTGGAGTGAGTTTTTTGTGTGGATTGAGTTAACTTAACATCATAAGAGAGAGATTAAATAAAGAAAGCACTCACTTGACGAAATAATGGCACAAGTTACCACGTTAGGGCTGGACCTTTAGCCATTTCCGGTCGTGTAACAAAAATGCATTCGAGCGTCCAGAATATCGGGGTCGGAAATCGAAGTTGTCAGTTAATCATATTTTCTTCATCCTCCCCTTTCCGCCACGACCTTTTTGTTGGAGGAAAAGATGGGGGGCGCAAAAGTGAAGAGGAAAAAATCAATGATAAATGATTCAATAGCGGAATTGGTTTTACACCATGGTCATCGATTGGGTGTTACTTTTGGGGCATGTTCAATTTTAAGTTCACACGCTCGTTCTTTTTACTTGCGCCCTGCAGCCAACTTCGCAATAAACACAATTATGCAATAAGTTTTATACATTGCCGGAGGTGTTTACATTGAATTCGTACCCTTCCGTTCGCGGGGAAGTTCTTTCAGAGAGGGGTCAATGTACGACTCACACAGGGTGCATCATTCGATTTACAGTTGCGTGAATTGGATTATTCCTCAACTCTCGCAATAACTTGCATCGTGTGTGGTTTTTAGCGAATGAAACCTCTAGCAGTATGACTTATAAATAATACCTTACCCTCGAGTTCCTGTTTGGTGAGCACGTGTTAAGAATTCCAATGCAGGAAACATTCCATCCAAGCTCTGCCTTAACCGTTAAGAGAACGAAAATCCTAACCGAGCATTCTCAACAAAAAACGTCCGCAGCAGACAGCGTGGAGCCATTGAATAAAGGAATTAGAAGAATATAAAAACAAAATCCAGAACCTCGCGAGACATACAAATTCCTAATCCATGTTCATCCTCGCGATGCCAGATATTTTTGATGTTCTTAGCTGTACGGTTGAAACATTAAACGGTCGTAAAATATGTCATTGGAGCTTCAGTCTGATATTCTTGATCGAAAACCGTTTTTTACCTTTCGTTTGGCTTTATCATCCTGTGAAGACGAACGGTAGAAAATGAAAAGGATCTTTAGAGTCGACTCGTTCAGAAATTAAGTTGTTGGTTTTAAACTGGAAATTTTTCCTGTTATTCTTCGTCGGATTTCATTGTGGACCGTTTTGTTGACAGCTCTGGAGAAATACGTGTTTTTTATACTTATACTTTAATCTACTCATAATTTGGATTAAAGTTCATTTGAATAATTTAGGCAATAATTGTTATCAAAGAATTGTGGAAACTTGATAAACCCAGAAAAGAAAGCATAAGTTTTCCGTTAGCTCAGCCTTGTGTTTGTTAGGCAAAGAGCAAATTGATAAGTCACGCAAACATATTAAATAGTTCAAGTTCCTCTACACTAAAGTAGAGCAAGCATTTAAATCATAAATTAAAAACAACATCACGCCTCTGGTCCATTCTATCATGAATCTTGTTGAAAATTGGACAAAAAAGTGACACCATTTCGAAACTCTTGTCAGCAATTCCATTATTACACAGCCGAGAGTGTGACGAGTGCCTGTTCCTATTGTGGCATATACAAAGTCTGAGTATCAGACGGCGGCTGTAAAGCGGCGCCCGCACGAGCCCTGAGACACATTTTTATGCTTTGTTTTTCCCTTTCTTCGGGCAAGTGTTACTTAATCGCAACGGCCACATGCAAATCTATTTCACGCACGCAAAGGTAGACACCCGCTTTTTCTCATACCCTTACTACAACTCGCCCTTGGGAGTGGCGAACGAATCCAGCATTAATTTGTGTTTATGTTGTTTATTTTTATGTTTGTTGCATTTTCCTAAAGAAGGTAGAACATTACTTTTCTCGGTTTTGTTCTGCCTTTTATGCAGATGAAATAACGAATGTGTAAGAAAAGCGCGAGCCGTTGATGAAAGCGAACCCCACGAATATATTGAATCTTTTATAAATCTCAAAAATTATCCAACGGTATACCGTGTATGAGAGCATCTGAGCTCACGAGGCCCAGCCCAAACAATCGGGCCAAAGTAGGAGAGCGGGAGAAAAAGTCGCACTATTGTTCTGCTCCAGTTTTTCGACTCCTTCGGACGCAATTCATGCACCGATCGTGGCACGCTCGCTCCCCAAACGAGATACACGTTTTTGGCCGGCCTCGAGGTCGGTGCTTAGGTGTGGGTCGCAGCGCCGATGGTGCAATTGTGCCACTCGATTGTGGCTTGTCCTTCTAACTTGCCCAAAGGGCGCGTAATTTGCGTGATTTCGTGCGACTTACAACGAAAGTAGTCGCTCATTGCTTTCAACCTATACGTTTGCCCTAGGCAGACCAACCTTCTGAGAGAATGAAAACCCGCGGAATAATGCACTCGGGCGCCGAAATAAATGCACACGATTATGCTATTTTCTAGCGATGCGAAAACGGAGTTATGTCATCGGTTTATTTTGACACAAGTGACAGGTAATTTCTGGGGAGGGGCAGGGGAGGGGGGGGGGGGGTGTAATAAACGCGTTTGCAAATTATCCACCGTTCAGTAGGGATGCTGATTTGTTGCCAGTAAACAGTTTTGTTAACAGACACGACGTAATTAATCGTGCACTATTGGAAACTAATGGCTCAAGTAAAGTCAGTAATCCATCGAAGCTTACACGCAGAATGCTGCTGCACGATTCCAACATGTTGCTTATAATATAGTAAGTGTCAATTGCAGAGAGCCGTCGATTTAATTTATTTATATTATTGCATGTCCCGTAACCCTAGTGCAATCGGTTCACCCTCTTCGAATCGCCCCTCCGAAAACCAATTTCCCGCTGCCCTTTTGGATTTTGTTTTTGTTTCTAGTCGGTGGGAGACTTCAATGCGCAAGTGCGCTCCGCAAGTGACGAACCCGCCGAAAACTCGCTGGCTCTGTTGTTTCACCTAACGATCGTCTCGAAACATTCATGTTTATGGAAGCAACCGAACACCACTTCTCGTGGCCCGTTTGACCCGGCGGTTGTTTGGCGGTTGAAGCACTCTGCACAAACGTAGGACGAGTTAACTTGTCATACTTTTCATTGCTTTTTCATCCGTGCCGACAAACAGAAGCGACCAATCAACGCAGCATCCAGTCATGGAGGCGATAACCCGGCTTGAGCTAGGGATTGGATTTAGGCTCGGGGTTTCTCATGGCAGTTTAATCTGTCTGGCGGTGCAGGCTTTTCGTGAGTAGGTTTGTTTATTCTTCATAAATTGTTACCATTGCTTATAGGTATTCGGTGTGCTGCTAGCTCTGTTAAGCTGCCCGATTAAGCAATTCCAAAACAATCCAAACATGGGGGCTGTTTGAGAGTTGATTGTATATTCTCTTTTCGAAATAGTTACGCACTCTTCTGACGGGGCTATAACTTGGAACTGTCGTTGAGTCGATCAAATTAATGTTATTAAAATTTGAACGAAAATTTAGAAGAATGATTTCATCGACATCCTCGATCGCGATCTTTTTCTCAGCTTATTGCAAGAAATGACACGTACATTTCAGACCTGTTTTTAACCATTCCCTACCCAAGCAAGGGTTGAAATAGATTGACTCGTCCTCAAGACCAATCAAGTTGATTTATAAAAGTGAAGATTCATGATCGATTAGTGTTACATAATGCAACAATACGCATCATCTGACCGGTGTTCAAACCCTTCAATTTGAAATGAACAATACCAACTGGTAATGGATTCATAACGGAACACGGCAAGGGTGGCTTTCAGCCCGTAAGCACCGTTAGTAAGAGTTCGGTCGCTCTCCGGTCTAGACGAGATTTGGAAGTAATAATTGAGTGCATTCTCGTCCCAACCTACGAACGGATTCCCCTTCAATCACCACTCTCTATAGTGCAACTGATGGATGGACTGATCCATCTTTTCTGTGACGATTCCGTCTAGTTTAATGGGCGGGTGGTAAATGATTCTGAAAGTACATTATTAACATAGCAATATGATTCTCGTGCGTCGTAGAATGAGAGGTGGCGTTCTTCGAGCGAAAGAATTCACGAAAGATTGCATACTGAAAATGGGATGGAATAAGGCGTGTGGCAGAACTTTAATGATACGCAGCTTGCAACAATTTAGCCATATTGATTTTGGTTTTCTTCTTTTCTCTTTACAGGTAAATTAGTCACGGTCAAGTTTGGAACAGATTGCAATCGGTTTGGTATGATCAACGGCGCCGATCTTTAAACGGGAGCCACAAATGGCTTAACGGAGAGTCTCGTTTAGAAATAGTTGAAGTGGACAGTCATTCTTTAATTCTCGGTAACATGGACGTTTCAAAGTGTGATCCACTGAAAAAAGCAGGCGTTGGTGGTGTTGGACAGCATTTCGAATACCGTTGAGTCCAATGATCTCTGCGAACCGAAGCAGCAAGAGCAGCAATATTGCATTCATGTGCATATTTATGTACATCACGATCCCCTGGTGACTATTAACTAAGCGAGAGGATAAAAATGAAGGTTCGAACAGAACAAGATCATCGTACAATTTTCCATAAGCCACTAGGCCCTAACGTTTAAAAAAAACTCCGTCGTTTGAGGCTCAACGAAACGTCATGTAGCCTTAAATTGATCGCTACCATTCAACACGACATTGATTTTTATTTGCAGCTTCTAGTAGGGCTTCCTCTCGAATAACAAGCAGCTTACCTTTCCACTGTACAATGTAATCTCCCTCCTCATGACCTGCCGTGTCTTTCACTTGAGCAAGTGACAAGTGGATAAAGCTGGATGCGCTCTAGTGAAGCTCGTGAGTTGCTGAAGCGGTTCAAACGGCGGCCAAAAGGGAGCATAAATACCACTCAACAGCGGCGTGCTTGCACTGTTAAGTAGAGGAAGTATGAATTATGATAGCAACGATCGTAGACTCCAATTCACAACCAATCCGCACAGAACACGGGGATGCAATGCATTCGTACTTGTTCTTGCGAGTTCTGGTACATGCCATGTCATTCGTTTCGTTAAGCGTTACAAGGACTGGAAGCATCGTCTGCCTTGGAGAAGAGCCTTTTGGCTACCCCATCCAAACGGTTGTTTTGTACACAGGTGCTTTACGTTTGAAAACGATATTCGCCACATTCCATAATGTACCTATTATGCTGCACTACGTTAGCGAAATCCGTTTTCCTGAGCTGAGAGAAAAAATAAAGCAACATGCACTCAAATCAAACAGAACAAGACGTGCATGTCCCGGCTTTGTCGGGCCGTAATAACATTTAATGAAGCTCATAACTCACGCATCTCTGTCGCTTCGTACAAGGAGTGGTTAAGCCTTCATCCAGCCCTTGAAGAACCTTCCACATCTTGTGGGATGGATTGGAAAACTAGTAGGATGATCAATGTCCTGCAGAAGATCAACCTGACAGCATAAGTAGTAAGTCAGGATGAATCTTCAAACGGGAAGGTAATTTTATAAAGATTATTTTCCTAAATAAAATTCTTTCGCTCCATTATTCACGAGCTTAACTTACTGTACTCGTCTTGAGCATTATCCATTTAATCCATTTTCAATAAATTGCTGACGATCCATACACCCCTTTTAATAAAACCAAATTAAAAATCATGCTTTACTTTTTGATAAGTACAATCCTACCCATGCGCCAGAACATCCTTGATCGATGTGGCCACGGAACAGCGGTGCATTGAACGAAACTCAAAGAACTTCTCGGTAAAATCAGATTATATCGTCTCCTTTACGTACGGTTAAGAAAAAAGGACCCATTTTGCCTGTAGCTGTAGATGGACTGAAATGAAAAAGAGGGAAGAGGAGGGAATTTATTTCTTTTTTATTGTCCCACTTGGCGTTCTTCCGATCGGCCTGACAGAGAAGACACATGAACAGAAGATGGCCATTACGCTGGACATGATTTCTTTTCACTTTTTCTGTTCCCACTCGGACTCCCCCTTCCCGTGCAAACAAGATCGATGTTGATTCGCCTCGGTCTGTGTTGAATGCCGCATGTCTTCCGTAATCATAACTCATCGCAGAGATAAGACTCACCGGGAGCGTTCAGGGCGCAATATGTGAATGTCCGGCGTCCAGCTGACACATGTTGACAGTAACAAGGCTAAAAGCGAACGAAGTACGCCCGAGAAGAGGGGTGATGGGACGGACGATCGTGTATTTATGATTGCTGCAGGCATGGCAAATTTCTTGGCATACATTTGAGGGGCCAACCGCGCAGTATGGGCGTCGCGTACTGGGAATTGAAAGCGAATCGCGAACATGTACGATTGACCTTGTATGCGATTTGTCCGATTAGAACGAACTCTGATGGTGGATTAACCTCTCTTTTGGAATAGCAAGACAATGCCCATCGGCGGCCAGGATGGGTCTCTGGAAAAACGATGGTAAGACGACATTTGTATTTCGTTTCCTGGAAGTGTGTTGGAATTCATAACGTCAAGTTTTTGGTTCCGGGAAATGTGATAGCTGTTTAATACCACATACGCAGGATTTTGTAAGTCTAATCGTGCGATTTTCAGCTCGAAGCGTGTAGTTGTATCAATGCGCTGACAGTGAAACTTTCACCACAATTACCTTCAAGCATGTAAAATTAGTTATACCACGCTTCACTTCCTCAACTCCGGGCCTCTTGGGAGTAAAACGCATTCCGGAAAGCTAGACAACCGTTCAAACCGTAGTTTACGATCTCACTCGGGTGCTCTCGGGTGTATCCGAAAAAGGCAAGACAGACAGTGCAGAGCACACAAAAGCCCACACAACAATACCCCTACAATGATGCCCAACAATTCACTATAAAACCGCTCGCCGTTGAACGGATCACCCTTTCAATGGCCGCATGTTGCAGTTGCTCAGTAGCCTGTGAACCCTTGCTAAAGTGCAGATCTTGTTAGGATCGTTGCGTTTCTTGCAGACATGCTACGAACCGGTCGGCTCCTTTCGCAACACGCGAACAGGTGGCTCTGAACTGGAGGCGAACCTAACGAGGAATCCATCCGTTGGTGCTGGAAATACAGTCCTAAATTACCCCCAAGCCATTGATCCGACGTCCGATTACTGCATTTAGCTGCCGTGATCAGAGCTGAGACTGAGGCAGGCTAACTTACATGCACCTAGAGGTTTGATATCGAGTCTTGATATTTGCCGAATCCATCGATATCGGGCTGGGAACGGTAAGCTTTTAAGGCTCAGCCTGCAGTAACCAGATCAGATCGGAGGGCTCAACCGAAGATACGGCAGCGAGATTAGTCCTTGAGCCCAAAAGCAGCTACTCTACATGCCTCTGTAGATTCATCTATGAACGTTTATTACATTCCTCTCCATTGTGAGAGCAAAGGGAAGCCACTCTGCTGGGCCGTAGGCTGCAGCGAAGTGTTGAGTGATAGTAAATCGTTGCAAATCGTTGTGGTTCAGTCAGATAACATCAGCCAAGGGATCAAACGTGTGCACCGGCGGACAACGTTGCAATGTACACATTTAAATAAACAAAGTCCAACGATCGTAAACAACAGAAGGAAATGCCTAAAGCGATCTTATTGTACTTTCAGAACACTAATGAGCCATTCAAGACACAACCAAAATGTGTTTCGATTTTTGAGACATAAAGACTTTTTGCACTTTTCTACGTACTGATGCTTAGGAAAGAAACCGATCAAAAGTTAGCCTATAAAAACATTGTAAGGGTCACAGCGATGATCGGGTTTGAGCAATACTCGCATGTTTGAAGGTCGTAAACATATTTTACTTGAAAAAATAATTTCAACAGCATAATACGAACAATTGAAAGGCGAAAAAACCGAGGCTTTATTATAAGAAGAACATATTTCTTGTAATAAATGTAACTCCTCTTTGTTTATTGCTGCCTTATCTACGCATGCAAACCAACGCCGCTAAAGCTCCCTTTAATCGTTTTTAAAGCAACCATATTTCATGACAAACCCGGCATCTTCCGGCAGAACGCACTGCCATAATTTTTCACTTGCGTACATTACCGAAACGAGAAGCCATATGGGCGGAAAGAAGAAACACATGTGCACACATGCGCGCGTACGCAAATAGTCTCACTCGGGGTGCAATTAAATTCCTGATCCTTCCGCACCCGGGAAGCCTGCCCAGGTCCGATTCTTGCCGGACACGTCTCCATCCACCGGCATGGCTGTTGTTGTCGGATTGTAGTACACATGCACAATCGTTTGCGTTGTATGTTTTTCGTCTTGCCCTTCGCTGTCGGCATGCCCGCGCACTGATTTGCAATTGCGTCGTACATGCGTGCGATTCGATCCTCCGATAACATTGCGTTTTTCCCTTGCCGGGCGCGCCGACAATTAAGAAACGTTTATGCGCGCACCACACGCAACGGTGTCCGACAGTTTGGTGTCGTATGTGCCACCAGGGAAGGATGTACGAGGGAACCGCTTACACGACACGATGATGCGCTGCAGGATATCCTTCACAGATCGAGACGAAGAAAGAAGAGACTCGGGTAAGAATAGTTGATAAAGATACGGGGAAGGATCCGGGTCGCGTCGGAGTCTAGAAATAAGTAGAAAAGAACTTAATCATGGCACCATTTATGCAGGCGAGAATGATATTGAAAACGACGAATACGCCGTGATTGATTCTCACCAGTCTCTGCCAGCAATTGCCTTCCATAGGTACTGGTACTAAGCTCGTTGCATCGCCGTTCGCTCCTAGGCAGGGCACAAGCAAGACAGGCGCAAGCCAATTAATTTACCAATCAATTATGGTGCATCCTTGGGCGTCATGAGCATGGGTTCGTGGCGACTGCGGTCCAGAATTCGAGCTGCTGCATCCCGAGGGAATTTACACGATCTTCATTGTGCCAGCGATCAGCCGCGATCGGATATGCCCACAAGGAGGTGTTAAAAATCGAACCTCATTAAAGGAGATACCTGCGAGACGATGCTGTTTTTATCCTCTATCCGCGGGCTAGCTTCAATCTCGAGTCAATGGGATCTTCGTCGCGTACGGTCGTCGGTCGCGTCGTTCGTTTTGCCTTTAGTATTTGCTATCTGGAAGATTAAACCAGACATGACACTCCAGTTTATTAAACACTTCCTGATCGTCAGTGTGTTTTGCCGGTGAAGGTGTAAGGTGCTGTGCGAGCGAATGAGAAAGAGGAACAACATGCGAGCCTGTTTTGACCACAATCATGTTTATCGAGTATCTTTCTCCATCACGCTTTTATCCCTTGAGCTTACCTTTCTGGAAAAAAAATTAAATGATGCACTTCGACTACGAGAGACAGTAGGACATATGCGCGATGCTGATCGTTAACACCTCCATCGGGTGCGCAGAAGAGATACAAACAAATCTGAACGCTTTTTCGATTTCAATTTTTCACCGATAATGGGAAACATCCACTCTGGACAATCGTTTGGCAATTTGCAACCATTCGTCACGTGCTCCGGAAATGACCGCCGAGGCTTCGAGCGGATCAATTTTCCCTCCCAGCATGATCCGAAGTGCTTCCAGCTTTTGTAAGCCCCGTGTCGTGGACAAGGATTGATTGCAAATGAAAAAGTGGTGGCCTTACTATCCGTATCGATTTCGGGCATCGCAAGGGGCGGCCGCGATTGTATGTTGGAGGTAAGTCAGCTTTATGTTTCGTACCGCAGCAACAACAGCTCATTGTTGCGCACCGTCTCAGCAAAACGGGGCCACAGTCGAAATAATGGTGTTGCGTATTCTATCACAATCCAACCCGAGCGTCGGCGAGCTCATTTCCCCACTCACCACAATGAGCATAATTGTTTATCACTTCATTAGCATAATTTCGGGGGGTGGGAAAGCTGGATGCGGAGCGAGAAATTAATCCGCATAACCAACACGAAATACAGAGCAAACGGTTTTATTGGTACGTTGTTTTACAGCATTATAGTTTGGGGTGAATTTTTTGCTTGACCCAAATTTCTGCTTGGTTTGAATCAAATGCTGAGCCAGATGGGAATGTTTATATTGGACAATTTATCTTAGGGAATTCATGGAACAGTTAAACTTGTACGTACGTTTGAGAGCCTCTCCTTTGAAGTCACCACTGTTTGTTTTTGACTCTTGTTTCGCATATTTTACGACCGATGAATGTTTTGCTTTGAATCTCAATAATCGTGAACAAATGGAACATGGTCAAGTGATCTCAAAGCAGTTGATTGCCCCCCGAAAAGAGAAGTAACGGTTCCAGGCAATCATAACTTCCTTTCGCCACACATTCCACACGAGGTTCGATTGAATGGCCAGGCCAATGCGAGCTCGTTCAAGGGCAGAAATCGCGCCACGAAAGGAATTCCCTGTGCTTAGAACGCATGCGCCAGGCAGTGACTCACTCGGGCACGCGATTTATGGGCTCCTTGCAGCAAGCCCAAACCGATGGCGCTATGGGCGGCCAAAGGCCACTCCTTGGAACCCTCCCCACCCCCCTGGGAGGCCAGGCACATTCTCGGCGTGTGCACAACGGATCGAATCGAAACTTCGATCGGCGGCACACTTTGACCACGCGCTCGTGTTTGTACCCGGGGCAGAAATAATGAAGCCCGGATTATTATGTGCGCACGCAAATGCAGTCCACGGATCAATAAAGCACACACGCGCATGCACACGAAAATGGTTGGCCGCGGATTTTCCTCAACGGTCGTGCACGTGCACCGCGGTGGCATGGCGACGTTTTTCAGTGGAGCGGATCCGAAGTTTGAGTGAAGCTCGCTCGAGGGAATTTATGACCGATCTCGGCGAGGAACAGCAGCGGAGGCGGGTGAATGGTAAGTTTGAGAAGCAAATTTAAGGCAATTCATTGTGATTTATGAACTAAACACCATACTGCCATACTCGAAGGCTTCTGAGGACCTCTGTCTTACCGCAGAACCGATCGATCACGCTCAAGCCCGTGTCAATCTGGAGTCAAGTCACCCTGGCCGATAACCATTTGGTCGAGCACCGGCAATTACGCGTTCCGACGCATTTTCAGCAGCGTTTTTCCACGGCATCGCTTTGCCGGCTGCGTTAAGATCCGCAATCAAAGACAGCGATCCCACACAGCGAGATCTTGAAGGTGCACCCGGCGTGTGAAGGGTTGTCGGTTTGATTTTAATTTGATGGCTGTGGCCACCGGCAAGACCTTGCCGCGCCTTCCTTGCTCCCATTTGATTCTTTATTATACAGTCTTTTATATGTACAGCCATGTGTACCTCATAAATCGCCCATTGAGTGCGCGTTACCGGTTCGAAGCTAATCGCCGGCGAGAACTGGAGGTAATTCGTTTCCGTTTCACTAGATTTACAGCTGGATCGATTTATTTTGTTACGACGCAGCGCCAACCCCATTTGGCGAGGGAAGGACGGGGTGGGTCCAGCGACCTCGAAAATATGTCACTTTCCGCCCGATAGGCGACCGTTATGGTACATTTCGATGATTGACTGCCCCGCCGGTTCGAATTGAAGCACGCCCAACACATCGTCAAGGCCGTACGGCTCCGTCGTTCCCTCCATGGCGATTCGTTTTCATGCCCGTTACGGTTTCGGTGTACGTTAGCCGGTTCGCTGAAGGTAAGACTCCTGGCCAGTGAAGAATACATATCATTCAATCTCCCAGGCAAATACACGAAACTCTGTTCGCTCGTGTCCGTTTCCGAAAGGTGTGACCGAATTGGAGCAATCACTTTCAGGGTCGCTTTGCGGTAGCAGTTCAAACGGCTCTTCCTTCCTTTTCCTTCCCGAAAATGTATCCTACCTTACCGGCTTCCTCGCCCAATGAGGGAGGTGTTCAAGGTTCACCACAGCTGTGCGAACGTTATTTGCTTTGGTTTATTTTCCGCGCCATTAGGATTTAATTTGATTGGCCGCATTGGTGAATGGAAAAATGGGTGTCTCTGCGCTCGATGCACGATGAGACAAATGTTGTTGTGTTCGGTTCGAAACAGATTAACGGCATCTGCGGTCTTGGGTGCTTTATGTTTTGTAGAAACCGAAGAAACATGGCTGGTTAACAAGCTTCGCTATCACCGAGCTTCACTATCGATCAGCTTCACTCAATCTCAGACGATCCATTAGTCACCTTCATACTCGTGAGATGTGCCAAAGAAAGGGATGCATGGTCTCGTTTTTCTTCTTTCTTCATGTTCTATTTCTTTTTTTACTTTCGAACTCAGAATCCCGCACATCATCCTTCATGAGGTGATTGACATTCACACGGCGGTTTTTTTTGTTTTAATGGCAAAATACTTCAAATGCGCCATTCCGAAAGTCTTGCAACACTTCTCCCTGGTGTGGAATGTGGAGTCTTCCATAAAACATACTCGTATAGCTGCAATGTGCTTTTAGTGATGTGCAGCAAATTTGTTTGCCTTCCTGGCGGTTCCCTCCAAGAGCGCCAAACACTGCGTTTCGCCTTTATTATAATGATTTTCGCCTTTTTGTGGCCATTATTTTGATAACACTCGTCGTAAAAACGTTGTTCCGTCCTTTGTAGCCGTTCCCTTCTTAGTCGATGTTCGCCCTTGCCACCGGGAAATAATGATGCTCGTAATGAATACCTTCCTCGGAACAGCTTCCCTTCTTCCGCCATTGCCAGGAAGGCGGGACGTTGCTGAGCAAGTGGCGATCTTCGTCTGGTTTTGATAGAATCTCCACATGTTGTGCACCTCAGGCATCAAGCTAAAACAACGTTTTAAATTAAAAAATACATTCTTTTAAATAAATATACTAAGAAACAATGGAAGCTTGTTTAGAAAGTTATAGCATGACTCCCCTAATGTTGTTGGCAGCGTAGTTTCTGCTGAATGTTTTACGTCAAAAATTACCAGTCGCTCCGATCTTAATGACAGTTTGGCTTTCATCACCTTCCTACGTATGAGAGTAATTTACGAATAATGATTCACCTTCAACGCGATGCGTCATTTCCTCTTCCCATTGGCGAAGGTCATCCTTTACCGTTCGTTGACATTGGATTGCAGGCCCGGCCTCTGATACGTAATGATAGTGATGACAAAAAAGGGAACATTAAAATTTTCACATTCCTTTTATGCGTATATCACTGTTGTTACGGCAAGTAGAACGATAAACAAAGCTTTATATATATTTTTCTTTCAATTCATTCAACATCGCACAAAAAGTCGTGAATGTAATGCTGTCGTAATATTATGATTCACGCTTCTTCTGACTCAATATTCTCGCAAAAATGGCGGCCAGAACATAACATTACAATGTGTACAAGCAATGTGAACCTTTCACTTTAGACTTTTCGTGTTTAAAGCCAATGGCAAGACCACATACCTCGTTCGTCAGTCAATGAACTAACAAGCCCGATAATCACGATAATAATTTCAAAATTGAATATAATATCAAATAAAAGAGCGTTCGCGAAAATGGAGCAGAAGGACGTATGAAAACCATCCTTATTACGATCAGTACATTTTGTTCGGGTCAGAAGGTTTGAAAGAAACCTGCTGTTTGTTCGGTAGGATGAATTCAGTACATGGAGAAGAAAAAAGACAGCAAAAGTTCCTGAACTACACTGTTTCATTGCGAGTGAAGCATCAATGGCAAGTTAGTTCTTAGAATGTTCTTCTTCATGTCATAATGATGGTCATACTGATAATGATAAGGTTCTTGCAGCGATCCGTGAAACGCAATGTTTGCTCTAAGCTCCGATTTTCAGATGGCTATCGTTTGAACGATTTTCCTCGCCCCATCGTTCTTAAAAGAAAAGAAAATAAGATCATGCAGAAATTAATTGAGGTCGATGTGTTTCTTTCATACTGAGAATTCATGAACACACACAAAATACTCAACCATGTGAAAGGGTAATCTTGCAGAAGTAAGTGCTATCAAAAGCAATCCGATTCGGGTGTTAAACTGTAAAGAAATGGAAATCCTATCATCAATTTTACAAATGATAAAACTTTCAACAACCATCCCTCGATGAAATAGAGATACAATTCCCCGGGGCTTTCCCGCAATCCGTGAAAATGTTCTCCCATTAGTGCATACCTAGCTTCCATAACGGGCAAACTTTACCGACTTAATTTTCACCTCTCTTCCTCCCTCTGTCATTGATGCGTTTCGCAACCACGCGCTTATTATCCCTCAAGCATTCTCGCATTATCTGGTGTGCCATATTTCGCAACTTAATAGTCGCAGGATTGGAAAGCGCGCGACCGAATGCTCGCATATTATCACCTCGGAAAATATCCCGCGAGGCAAACAGAGAAACATTACCCGCCATCCTTCAGAAATTGTGCACCCGCCAAAGAATCCCTTCGCCCCAAATTATCTCCGAGATGGCGGAAGGAAGATGAACACATGGCCTATCCTTTCTCTCAAGCCGCGGGCGTCGGCACCCGAAGGGTTATCTTCCCAGAACGGTGAGCAACGCGATCTTGCAATCCAATTTTCGACGAACGGAGCTTCGAGATGTGTTCACATACCATTTTATTAGCGCAACGTTCTACCGTCGTACCGGGCGTTACGGGTGCTATGCTGACTTATAAATCTCGTTCTTGCAACACATCGGAGCCCCCGACAGTGTTTCCAACAAGCTCCAACGGCAACAAGCGTAACAATAAATTGGCCCAGCGTTCACCTCGACCATGCTCTCGTCTCGTCTTGCTTCGAGTAACAGTGTCGGTGTTTTTTTTTGCACAAACGCCTAAGACTCTAGTCATTTTTACCACCCTTACGCATATCGAAACTGCCACCCCCTTCTAAACGATTCGCGCTATGTCGGAGCCTTTTGCTTTTGAACTTTCAGGGGCCAGTTCTAGCGCAAGAGATTGGCTTTTCGGTCGTATCTTGAGTAGAACTCCTCTGAAAAGCGCGAGAGGTGAAGGTAGTGGGGTGGCATAAGAGATTGTATGCGCGCAAAGGGTCAGCTGGGAAGTGAACGTAAGCCAGCTGATTCTGACACCGATCTGTTTCTCTATTCCTTCCTTACCTGGACTGGTGTGTTTGTGAACGAAACGTCATTAGCCAACGTGGTTTTAGACTAGTTTCGTTTCGTGGCGTAAAGCAACAGGCTCCGTGATAGTGAAGGGAAGATAAAAATTGGTCCGCCATGCAGCACACCTAGGGTTCGATGGCTTGGCTAACCATGGTTGGCGCCATATGCTTGGCGCTTTTGTGGGGTTTCTTTTTTTTCGAAATGGCGCAACGCAAAGCCACACCGACGTACAATCGGGGCGGGTGATTAGATACAGACACGAGAGCTCCATACAGCCACAACGGTGCCTGATGCAGGCCCGATACAGCAGAACAAACGAACAGAATCGTGCTCCCGATAGTGTAAATGTGCGAACGAGTTTCGGCACGATTGCAAGACAGATATTTGAAAGGCAGGCAACGCCGAGACTTTAGCATGGATGGGAACCACCGTGAATCGGTTCGATTGTGTCAACTATGCTACAAGATTAGTCGTAGATATATATTTTTTTTTCATGGAAGCCCATTTAAAACATTCAAAAATATGTTTCATATTTTCTGACCAAAAAGAGAAGCTTGGGGTAATAACTTGTCAAAAGTGCCGCATAATTTTCATTCGATAACTCACTCATGTTTTAATTTGGTAATGTGGTTTAATGTTTTGAGAACGAAATGTCCTTGGAAAACCTACGGACATAACAGTCGATGGTTTTCTGTGCAGCATCTTTGTTCAGGTAATTTACAAAAGTCATCCCTGCCCAAGCTTGCAGTAAATTGAATCGGAACGCGCTTCGTAATTGCTCTGATGCTCGTCCATTCATCGGTCGTCCTCGAAGCCGAAGACGCTTCCAGTATGTATGTCCCCACTCGCCCCACGACACGTGATGATGGATTTACTCACCATTTAAAGTTAAACGCAATCAACTTTCGGTCGCGGATCGCGAAGGGAGTATCGTTGAAGACAATCTCCCGAAAATTAGTTGCCCCGTCCGATTGCCAACAAATAAACGAAAACCGATCGACTGACTCCTGACAGCGTCGCGGTGACATTCGTCTGTCAGCTTGACGTGTGCTGTCAAAAGGGACGTGTCCTTCGATTAGTAGTACGATGTCGATCGGTTTAGTAAACTCTCGCACACACGGAGGAGAGTGAAACGGATGTTCAAGGGCTCGAAGGGGCCTTCGACCGCTCCGAACGGAATCGTCGTAACAACTTTTCCCATCGGAGTTTCAGTGACCCGAGCGATCTGGCCGCTCGCAACGATGCACCGATCGTGTGGTGAAGAAATTAATCAACATCAATCGATCGCAACAGAGCTTTAGCTGAACGCTGTCATTTTAATGTATCAACTTTAAAAGTGAGCCTTTGGCAGTCCGTGAACTTCGTGTGATAAATTTCTTTCATCCCCATCATTGATTGTTGTTTCGTTACTTCTCTCTTTTGCAGGAACACATACAGGAAGTGCTGGACAAATGGACACAGATCGACGACGAGATCTGGGCCAAAGTGATCGTCTTCGAGCGGAATCGGCGGGTGGCGAAGGCGTACGCCCGCGCACCGGTCCTGACGATCAACGGCTCCGACGATGGATTTGACGGAATGAGGTAAGGGTTCGGAATGATATTGAAACCTCATAGCTTCGAGACTCTACCAGGAATTGAGCCGGCAAAGGAATCCTGTAGCATGAAACTGGTTTTGAAAACGCAGTTGCATAACCCAAAGTAGTGCCTCTTGCGGTGAAATGTCTCCAAAATGTGCCCTTCAACCCTTACAACGAATGCAGAATTGATTGAAACACACTGAATAAGAAATTGAGTCGTTTGATCTGCATTACATCATCTTCGCAACGACGGCGGTTGTTACTTAGCAAAAAGACTTTGTGAACTGGTAAACTGTAAGGAAATAATCGACCACTTTGTTGAGTTTCATTCCTACGAATTGGCCCCTTCAATATAAGCTTGTAAAGAAACTCAACCTGAAGGGCCAAGTGTCATCGGTAACTTGTAAACCTGCTTCCACATGGGTAGTTTTCAAATAAATTGAAAGCGGAAAGTCTAATAACGTGAAGATACGAAACTTTTTCCGCTGCCGATCCACCAATAATTGCTCATTCGAATTAGCAAACGATACACGCAGGTTCCTCGCTTGTCCGACTGTTGAACTCTTTTGTCGTTTGACGTCGTAAACCGGCCTCCCTCGATTGAAAATTCGTTCAAATTTGAACCATTGATTTTTATATCCTATGCGGTAAAAAATATATACATCATTACCACCGGCTCTTCACCGATCCGCTTGCTCCCTCTCTGGATGACCCTCTCCTCCCTGCGCGGCTGCAAAAGTGAAAGTCAAATTTCATACGGCGTATGAAGCCTAGCTGTACACGCGCTGCGGCTTAGAAAAGGAAAACGGTACGCAAGCCCTCTTCCGACCGACCTAGACGTGTCCCTACGCCGCGCAGATCGTTGTGTGGGAGCTGCAATAAAATCCACCCTTACCATGGCACACCACATGTGCGCATACAAACAAACACGGGCGCGTACGCCCGGCTAATGGACGATAAATGGATTCGAGCGGTTATAAAATGGTTGCACTGGTAGCGAGCGGGTAAAGTACTGGAGGGAAAATAATAATACTGCACCAACCGCCCGGCAGGGGCATTCAATTGTGGCTCATTGCGCGATGTTGCGCTTTCCCGGGACGAACCGAACTGCTCGGGAGAGTTTTTGTTTCTGTTTCGACGTCTTTTTTTATACCCGCGGTTGCGTAGAGTTTCGGGGCGGTAATTGGACAAAGTTAAACGGCCCCAAAGCGCACACCATGTTCCGTGCGTACCGCAGCTTTTCATTTCATTTTACACGTCTGTTGTTTTTTCGCTGATTTGTTTTGTGTTTTCCGATGTTCGTTAGCTTCTCCTGAGGCCAGCGTCGATCGCTTTTCTAAACCGTCGGCTCCATTTTCAAACCCTCAGCTACCCTCTCTTTCCATGTTTTTCTTTCCTCGGGCTAATGCAACTTATGTAAGGCCACATGACCGAAGAAACAGAACCGTGTGTTGTTGGCGGATTTTTTTTTTTCGTTTAAACCATCATCATCATCAAAAGAAATTCAAACCGTTGACGGTTCAGTGACTTGATGCTCGGTGAAGTTTAATTGAAAAGAAATAAAATTTGTACGCCGCATTTCATAATAGTTAAAAATGCTCTCTTGAAGAGGCGTTGCTTTGGAGAAAAATCATGTTTTGATCAGATGACAACATAAAATCCTTTCGATTGCAATCGGTTGCTTGTTCAACTTACCCGAAAGCACGAAAACTATG
Organism: Anopheles atroparvus; assembly: GCA_914969975.1. NCBI lineage: Eukaryota > Metazoa > Arthropoda > Insecta > Diptera > Culicidae > Anopheles > Anopheles atroparvus. Next base: position 44,647,662 of record CAJZCY010000002.1, on the reverse strand, counting down.
CAAAGCTGAATCAAATTAGAAATCAAGGGCAACTAAGCCTCCAATGGATTCCTCCGCATTTCGCAGGCCCTGCAGGCACAACATAGTTCAGCCGTGCACAAAATTGACAAATGGTCTACCATTTTTCAGCCCCTTCGAGTCACCACGGCCTTTAGGGTAATTTTGCCTGCGTTTAAAAGGCGCTGACCACACGATTTCCTTCGTACACCGTTGGGGAAGGAAGTGAACTCGCTCTGTCTCTGTTAATGGCTCCATCAAATCTCGGATTGGGGTTGGGCTTGCATTTTTTTTTGCCATTCGACTGTCCACTGTTACCCTTGTGTAGATGGCAATTTTATTGCTAAGTTTAATAGTAAAGCTCTCTAGTTGATTTTTATCTTCTACAACTAAATCGTTCGGACGGACCAAAAGGATCCGTTTTTTTTTTGGTTTTGCGCAATTTTTAAACTTAGGGACAATCGGTTTGAGCGATCTTAGGTTGATGAAGGATTAAGATGAAGAACATGCATCCCAGCTTAATCAAAGGTTTTTTGTGCTCGAATAAACTATTCGACAATGTTCACGGATGTTCAGTTACAGTATAGATAACAACGAAGGTTGGCGGCGAATGGACAAACACATTAGACTGCGGTTTCGGTGGCCTGCGGTTTCCCGTAAGTGCTCATAGCAACAACAAGTGAACAGGATGTTCTTAGTATCGGGCATTGGTTGGGATGAAAGGTGGATCAATTCTATCATACCATGAATCTCGTAGAGTATCAACAAACCATGGATCTTACTCGGAAGATTAAGTACCGTTAAAGGAATTCTTCCTTCACAAATCATCCTCGCTGGAGCACACACACACTTCGCCCCAGCATTCCCATTATGACACACCATACACCATGTACTGACCGAGCAGACTTTGGTGACCTCGCCGCACGCCAGGAGTCGTACGCCATTGTGTTGCCTTCTAATTGACAACATCCGCTAAAGTCTAATGATGTCGCGTGAAACATATCGCTCCCTTACCATCGACATTTTGCGAACGCAACAGCGAGCAGCGGTAGAAGCAGTGCATCCAACTCTTCCTCCTCCACAAATCATCGTTGTCCATTGGACCATAAGGGTAACGGGCTGGCATGCACGTTTGGTAGGCCTATGCTTCCTAAGGCTTTCGGTCAAGAACTCACAAAATCTCCGCGTCTCATGCGCTTCCGAATGCAATCAATCTTTTGTTTTTTAGCTGTAGTTTTGTTCTCCCTCGTTGCAATCGAGAGAAGATGAGAGAGAACGGGATGGCTTCTACAGATCTCTTCCAAGGCTGCACCATAGCGCATGTGGACCAACGCCAGGCGTTCGAGCGTTCCAGCGAGCTGACCAAAGAGGTCGAGCGGACGACAGCTGTTAATTTGCTATTGTTCTAGAATCTATGCTGCTTTTTTCTTCTCTTGGCTTTGCTCTGCACGGGCATGGACGGCGACCCGCGTCACCCAAACATCAAGATGCCTATCGCATAGTTTCGTTTGTGCCGTACCATAGTTGAACACGAACGCAAGCAACCGAAAACCAATGGTAGCAGTAGGAGGGAACCCATGTCAACTTGCCAGCTAACAAGGTGTTCTACCTTTGCGCTAGAATGGCAAGGAAACAAATAGCAAACATCTCACGCCATCTCTTTTATTACACCGACGCAGTTCTCTGCTCGGTTTGCGAGATGGATCATGCCAAAAGTGCGCTTACCCGATGTGTCGAGTGACCCAAACGGTTTCCCAAACATTCCAAAGTGCATCTTTTCGCTGCGCAATTAGGGGCTTTTGCAGCTGGTCTGTTATTTCCCCGCCCCGGTCTCGTTAAATCGACCCGCCACGTTGTCGGAAAGCCATCACGCTTGAAAAAAAAAATCAATTACTCCAGCCCTCGCATCCCACGTTCAACAACTCGTCATTTTTCCCCGTCACCGTGAGCATCATACGCGCGTCGTATTATCAGTTTTTCGGCATGACGCAAAGATTTATGAGGCTCATCGTCTTGCGACTTCGGCTTCGTGGCGGGATGCGCGTTAGACCCTTGGAGGATACGCAGCGCTCAAACGGTTCCCAAATTGATTTACCCTCGAGGGTGTTTCACAAATTGATTTCCAGTCTCGAATACTTTGACGAATACATGAAACATCACCATCATTCCTGGAGCAAACTTTAACACCGTAGTGGAGCGAAAAAACCTTGACCGACGATAAGAGAGCCAGCAGCAGGCAAGGTGTGCTGTTTGGCTGCAGATTTCCTGCTGACTCTACAAGCCATGTATGCAAAGTACGCAAGAAACAAAATGAAACCGTCGATCAACTAACGTCCAGTTGCTTGGAGCTGCTCCCTTGTATTAATGGCAACCACGAGTGCAGCCACACCTTCTCGTTGGCCCTGCGCAGAGATTTATGTGCTGCAGCAACGCGTTTGCGAAAACATTCCACAAGCCACGCGAGCCTGAGTGATCCGGTAGCACGATCGACAGCAGCAGGAGTTGGGTTCGCATCTCAATGGATTTTTATAGAAGGTTCGGCAGAAAACCAGAACCAGGAAGTGTACGTTCCGTGCCGGCCGGGGTTCTTTTGTTTGCGCTCATTTCTTTCCTCTTCCTCCCCGGTGCTCCAAGTTCCTTTTGGCCTTGCATCATCCATCCATCGTCCTTACGATGCCCCGCCTCAATGTCGACCAGAGTTCCGTTAGCACAAGCTTTTATTGATTGATCATTTCATGACCCTGCTCAGCTTTGACTAAGACGAAATTAAAGCTTTAAATTGCGTGCAGTTTTCACACTACCCGAGTGCCGCCAGCAAAAGTCCATCCATCTGCACGAGAAGCATAAACCGCGATAAACGATCGAGATTGGGTCGCGTGTGCTGCATCAGTACGTCGCTCGATTCAAAGTAAATTTCAGTTTGCCTTTAGGGTAGCCTACTTTGTAGTAAAGCCATGGTTACGGTGAGGGTTTTCTTTTCAATCTTATTCTCGTTCGATTTTTTTTTTTTTATTTCGAGCATAGCTTAGCTTTTTCTAACGGTATCATAAGAGAAAAAAATGATTGAATGAATGTTTACTTGAACATAAATTCGTAGGGTCCTGAACGAGTGACAACATTTGAGCTTAAACAAAACAGACCTATAGTTTCAACCGATTTTCCAAACGATCAACGATCACTCTTGTCAAATTTGAGTGTGTTCCCACGGTGAAAAAAAGAATCCAATAAAACAAGTTCGTACCGGTAGGAACAGGAGGACATCAACAAATCATGTCCCGGAACTGCGAGAGTGACAGCACTGTGTATGTCGCTTGTGCAAATGTCACTGCCGAAAAGACACATAGCGTTTCGGTCGACGTGCCGGTTGGGATGATGTCACCCACATTTGAATGCGCACACCACACATCAAAATAAACGGCGATGTCAATGTGGACATCATCCCCCTCCCTAGCCTATGGTCAGATGGCAGGAACCTTAGCGCCATCCTCATCCTCCTTTCAGTAGCGAAGGTTACTTCCCTTTGACATTTTTGGGTCCGTTTGTGTTTCGATGGTTCCTGGGTGTAGACGGAATCTCGGCACCTCCCTTTTGCTGCCGGAAGCCGAGTTCAGCAGAGCAATTTGGCTAATTGCAATTGTATCGACGCAGATTTTGACGATGTCTACGATGTACGCTCCATGGACAAGGAAGAGGCGACTGCGTGGGAATCGCACTAGAGCTTCCACGGACTACGACAATGACTTTTGAATAGCTTCAACAGGCCGTCGCCATTTGGAACGATGATGTTTGAATCACACCCCTCATTTCTACGAGGAGAAGCGCGTTGCAAGACGGATACGGAAAAAGCGGAAGGTCGAGACGATCGCGCACAAAGTTCTTTATAGTTTTAAACGGCCCAATCTCTGGATTAAGGATGTTGAAAGCATCTGCATTCCTGCACCAAAGCTGCAGCCGTTTGTGAGTGCATTCGCTGTTCTGTCGGGTGTGTTGACGCAGGCGGAAGCCCTACATGTCGACGTTATGATCTCCGTCCGTCCGTTGCTGTCAGTCGGTAATGGCCGAGATCCATTTCTGATTGCGACTGGGTTGGGTTCGCCGTTTCGATTCGTTTCGGGTTTGGTTCAAAGCGTTCCTTTTGCGAAGAGGCTGACCACCTCTCGGCTTCTCATGTGGGGCGTGAGGGTGATGCAGAGGGTAGGGTTTGTGGGTTGGGGATTATTTCCCGTCCACAAGCATACGCAAGACTACGCGCGCCGCGAGCGGAGACTGGCGACTGTTGCTTCTGTGGCCACTTTTGCCTGCAAGGTCGTCCAGTTTTTATGAGACTTTAATTTTTTCTCCCCCACTATGCCCCGTCCCGCACCCGCTTCTGACCCTGTTCAGCCACCGGATAGGCATTATTATTCGCTTATGGCGTGGCGTGGCGAGGCGTTGGTTTCCAGTTTTAAAACTTCAAGTCATTACAGGGTAAGAATGTTGGAAGCGGTGTTAGTGGTGGTGGTGGACGAAAGCTACAAAACAATCGAGAGTGGAGACAAAAAATCCAACTGCTATTTGCCAATAACTTTGTCGACCACAGACGGAAGCAGAACGGACGGTGCGGTTCGAAGGAAGCAGGTTGGGAGTGGATCGGGGCAAGGTAAAGTGTATCATATATTCCCAGCCTCTTCCTCCTCCTTGGCACGAATGATGTGGTGCGTTTTTAATCGACTACTTAACGAGAGCAAAAGTGCCAACGACACTCGCGGGCAGGAGTGTGCGAAAGAGACTGATCACAGATTTGTGTCGCGAACATGGCTGGGTTGAGAAAAAGCTCCCGCTGGGATGTGATATGATTTCTCACACGCACTGCTCGCAATCGATGAGACAACGCCCCGTTCGGCTCTTGTTTCATTAATGTTAAAATTTTATGATTTTATTCGACTAGTTCTGGCAAAGATTTGCTGCTTTCCGCATGGAAACAAAAGCAAAACTGGGTGAGTCTAGAATAAAACCTTTTTGGCAATTTAAACACAGGTTGTGGTTGATGCTTTTAAGCCTGGACAATCTCGTTCACAAAAAAGCCTTACATTTAATTTCTTAATCTACTAGAAATGAGCTTTTGATTGAAGGTTGAGGAATACTATCGTCCCTCAGACAGACGAACAGATGATTAGAGACTGGAGCGATGCAAATTAGTTGCTACCTAGCCGCACCCACGTTCGGACGCCTACAATGACCCGACATTGTGACAATCTCTCCCATTAAGTTATCGAGAGCGATAAGTATGCGCCAACAAGTCGTCCACAAAGTCAAGGTAGCAACGAAAACAAAAGGGTGACTTGTACCGGCAGCTCATGTTCGAAGCTGCTAATGTGGGCTCCAATTACCTTCAGTGCTTGGAACTGCCTTGCACTATGTTTCCCGCTTTCTGGTGGTCAAATGCCAGCGACCTCAACTGATAAGACTAACAAGCTCCACTGAGGGATCGTTCCAGAGTTCTAAAGTTCCTTGGGTTCCTCGAGCCGAATCCCAATGCACCATTAATTACTCGTGGATGCAAGATCGCCGTTAGAAAAGTAAAGAACCACAGACCACTATCGTGCGAAGAGCTCGTGGACTACACCGCGCGCGTCTCGTCAGGCTGGTGGAAATTAGAAATGTAAATATTTGTTTTAACATTCAGTCCGATAGAAGAACCATTCCTACCAGCAATAGTGTCTTCAGAACGACAAACGGCAGAGAGTTCTACGGCGCACCGTTGGTTCTAAGATTCTGCATAATTCCGATATTTATTCCGGTGATGGCCCAAGCAGTCTCGTAGGCCTCCAGGCAACGCACGACACGGTTTGTCCATTTCGTTTCGGTCCGCGGACTCCGATCGACCTCCGAGATGGGTGACGAAAGGGGGCAAAGAGACCGTCTGACCGATGGTCACCACGGAACGGAAGCTGACAAAGGTTTCGGATCGGTGCAAGCCTACCGTAAGCATATATAATCATCCACCGCTTTCCGTTAGGCGTTTTCTTGTTAATATTCTATTGGAATGGCGTACGGCGGATGTCGCGCCATCGGGCCGGACCGGATCGGATCTTTACGGGTACCCCAGGGATGATTGCCCAAGAGAATGTTGTGTACATCCAAGCCGTGCTCGTTGACTCATTAGCACACTTGTTGCATTGTGATAAGCGCATCGTCCCCCGAGGAAGGGGGCACCGGTGACAGGGAAATGGAATTGCATAAATTAGATAAAATGACCACCCCTCGCCCGGATGAACGCCAGGTAGTGTCAGTACGAACTGGAATCTAATAACGGTTCCCTCTGCAATGCAATGGGTGGCAGCTGCGAGTAAGGAGATCGCAAACAATTTGCACTTTTTTGCTGTTCTGTCCAGAATTTTGCAATGGTAACCTCGAGATTCCATGGAACTATGGTTGGCTTCCCTTTCATTGATTGCCAAATGGATAATCTTTCGGGGACCCACAAAAAACACAACTACGACCCCTTGTTCTTTGCCGTTGCGGTGTTTAGACAAATTTAGGCCAAGCCTAAATCGAAGCCTTTCGAAAACCTTGCCTTCTAGTTCCTGCACCGCACCGCGGCGCCGCTGACATGGCAATTTGTTCCAAATGTCAGTGAGGTGGGAAAACCATGTTCCGAAAATCTGCGCGCCCGTTCATCCATCTCGCGTATCCGATGCACAAGAACTGACGCGGTTGTGCAAGCCGAACGAACGCGCCAGGTTTGTGCAAGCGTTGAGCGAACGAGACTACGTTTCGGGGAATCGCTGCCGGCAACAGCACTCCCAGTTGGTATTGCGCCGGCCGTCAACGCCTACATGAAACGCCGGCGGCTTCGATCTTACAAGAAGCCTTACCTACCACTTGGAGCCTCGCTTGGATGGTGCAGCCCTTGCCGTTCGTCCCAATTCTGTCGAAATGTGGTCCAATAATGGTGGAACCAAAACAAACGGGTCCACTTGTGGTCTAATCTGGGGGAAGGCTAAGCGAGGCATGTGGCGTTCCCTTTGCCACCCCATAATCGTATGGGGCATGTGTTGGCCAAATGCTGCGTACTGTACCATCGCCCATACCAGCTTGGAAGTGCTCGAAAAGATCATGCGCCCAACCCTTACCGCGGAATCGATGGCATGAACGAACGATTTCAATGCGAATAAAAACACGAACTCGGTTTAACTTCTTGAAACCTTCTCGGCGTACCAATTCGACACACCACTTGAAACCCTTCCCTCGCACTAATGTACATGTGCTTGTCTGTGCGTGTATTTGTGTGGTGAAAGTGAATTGCAAACCGCAGGTAAAAACCACGGACTCCCATTTAAAAAACCAGCGGTTTTCTAGCACGTGGCCGCGCGCGCACGAAACCGATGTCGTAACGGGCTCGGTAGTCGTCCATGTCCATTCAGGAATGATTCATGTATGCCATTCTAAGTGCCGGCCAACGGTTGGCTCAACGGGGAGCGTAAATACTTGTAAATAAAGAAACTAGACCACCGCAACTGCTCCACAAATGCGATTGCACAATCGAAACGTCGCGCGGTGCGGTGCGGGTCCCATATAGGATTACTTTGCGCTCCCTTTTTCACTGGCGTACAGCTTCAATTTTCTTTTTGAACACCCTCGACACCCTCGAGGGGGAACCCATTGGAGTGACTTGTTGTCTGTTGTAGTTGTCGCTCGAGTAAGTTCACAAGGCTATTTTAGCAAACCATGCCAAATGCGAATTCTAAATTATGAAACATCACGAACACTTTCAATGATGTCCAAAGCATGCACAAATCATAAGCTAAGGCTGTTCAAACAGCAGCCTATTTATCACAGACATGAACAAACACCGTTCTTCAAACGCAGAGGAACGTGGAGGAGGAAAAAGCATTATTTTGACTGAATGGAATGTCAAACTTACGGACACCGATCATCCATCGAGAATGGTAACCACTCTTGAAGGACATGGATCGATTGTGGGTGAAGTAAAACACGGTGTTTTGTGTAGAATCACGGACACGAAGATCACAACACGGAGCATTAGAACGATCTAAAAAGGTTGTCGGTCGTTTGCTGAGCTGAACTGTTATGCTGTGAAGTCTGATGCAACCTCTGAGAAATAAGGCTTGGTACAACCGCAATTGTGTGATGTCTTCTTCAAATATGATTAAAAGGTCCCTCTCCGTCTTCGGCGTAAATTCTGCACCAAAAACCCCTCCACTAATCGATTTGATTTTCTATTCTTATTTTTACAGAATTGGCCTTTGCGGCTTTGACAATCCGATGCGCGATCATAAAACCGACGAAGTCAAACGGCACGTAGGACAGGTAAGGCAGGAATTCCTTTCACTACAAAGCGCTCTTTCGTCTTCAGAGGCTTGCGCATCTTCGCATCTTAGTGGTCTCGCTTGCGTCTCCGAAATAGTTTAACGCCAAGGTCCTTCGATTTTTTTTTTTTTTTTTTGTGAAGATGGAATCGAAGCTGCGCTAAATGTCATGAGCAAAATCATGTCTGCAGCGAAAGGAAAAACCGTGTTGATTTGACGAAATCTACCATAGGCCAAGTGCATCGTCTACTAGGGGGAGTCTCCGGCTAATAAAGTAATAACTATGCCAGCCCTCCTCCTCCGGGGGCACGGTTGCCTCCCCCAAGGGGGTGTTCCATCCCGCGAGGCCAAACGATGATCCAACGCAAGTGAGCAAATACTTCCGAACATTAGCTCACCGCGACTCATCTTCAGCTACCGTCTACGGGCGGCTCTAGACACGATCCATAAAGATCACCTAGATCGATCACGACTAAAGCGAACAAGACTGTGCAGCCGCACATCCTGCTGCTCCCGCGCCACGCCAACCCACCTCGACAGAAAGTGAAAAGATCATAGGATGATCTTTTACGAAATATCAAGGCAATCTCCCGATGCTACGCTGCTCGGCCGGATGTGCGGACACAAATTACGAGCCGGTGCCGATGTTTCGTGAGACGGTGGCTTTCGGCACGTTCTGCCGGGGTTGCTTTACTTTGCTTGCGGCTTTCTCGCCCATCGACCCGGGCCGAAGGTCAACCGGGGCCGGTCACGCAGCGGAAGATCCCAACTGGTGCCAGGTTCATTTCCGAACGATCGCTTTTCACTCGGCTTCCGTGGATCGGTTTCGCATGATCCGTCATGGTAAATTTCATCTGTAACGATACGCGTTGCTTGACCTGTGGCAGATTTGTGTGTAGGGCACGAACGCTAAAGGGCACCGTGGTTGTTTATTGCCGGTTTGTTGAACGTGTAACCTTTTCCCCTGCGTGAAGTACGATTTGATAGAATTATTAAATCAATTTCCTAGTAAGACAATCGGCACAGTGATACTTCCTTGATATACAGTGGAATAAATCGTTTTTGTTTTCTGAACAATTGCGAGAAGTTGAATGATTTTTCAATTTTAAAATTCAAATTTTATTTACTTTGGTAGTACGGCCATCAGTAACAAATAATCCTTCCCCTCTGCGACGGCAGGATCACTCGCACCGACGCATAGGAATGATTCATTTAATCAACCAGACGGCTACAGTTGCGGTTGTTTTATGGCTAGTTAAACCGCTTCACATTAATGTTAACAAAATATGGTAAACACACGTTGTTCACGCTTGTTAAAGCCATCGGAAACGACCGGGACAACATTAAAAAATCATACCCCTCGCACGGTGGGCCCCATCATTGTTCCGAACAAATGAGGGCCGTGCAAGATTGTGGCAGCGTCGCCGCCGAGAAAATCTTGTAATCATCTGGTACGAGCTGGCGCTTCTTCGTCGCTTCACTCCCCGAGGGTGGTCCCGTGAACAAGCCGTCACACATTCGCACGTACATAGAAAACCCCCTGTCGAGACCGTCGCACCGGAGCGCATGGAAACATTTTATGCGAATGCTGTTGTGGAGCTGATCCGACAAAACGGACACCGGATGGCCATCGATCATTGCGGAAGCCGCCTCGCACCTTCCTCTGGGTCGCAAAAGCCTTTAAGCAGCCCATCACGACACCCTTCCACGAGGGTCGTCCAATTCTTCAGCCTCCCTTCCCTGTCGAAGAGCCAATGGAAGGAATAACCACGCGTTCACTTTCCTCGCAGTGCTCGAAGTGGATCGACGCGATGAACTTGTTTTGCGACACTTACGAGCAGTCGGCTCGAACTTTGGAGCGGCGCGTAGAACGATGATGCTTCTCGGTCACTCGTCGAACGCTGTCCAGGGATCTTCGTACGCAGGCGTTTGAAGGCGCAGCAGAAGAAGCCGAGGGTTTCAAGGTCGTCAATTGATATTTAGCGGACCGCGCACATTCTGAACGGTCGTTAAATTCGACCCGACGTCCCATGCGAAGGAAGGCGGTGGGTTGGCTGGGAGGGAAATGGGGCGAGCTGGTGAGCGGGGTGCCTTTTATTTTAGTGCGCTTCTCTCTGTCATTATGAGCGCGCAGCTGAAGCATGCGCCACGAGCAAGCTGAACCGTAAAGGTCTTGAGGCACGAGCAAGAGCAAGGTCACACTGTTCGTGGTTCTCGAGGAGGACACGTTTGTAGATGCAAATAGCGCACCTACTTGTACGGCGAACAGATGAGCAGTCAGCTCAATACTGTCCTTATCTCTCGCTCACATCTTGTTCTTCGAATAGAACGCATGTTTTCGTGATTGATGATTGTCGATGGACAACAAGATCGTTCAGTGTGAGCTACCGGTTGTACACTGAGGAGTCTTCTCTGCTTCCTGTGCTAAAGCATCCTGTGCCATTAATCATGACCTTAAAAAAAGCACAAAGTGCAGTTCCTTGAGGAAAGGGTGTTCGATTTGTGTAATTGTATCACACCCCAAGCAAAATGGGGCTAGAGTATGGAGATCGGAGACCGGCAATACCTCTCGCCACACTTGCATATCATCACTGAAGTGTACGTGATCCAATCCATCCAGCAACTCAGAAACGCATCGAGATGATTGTAGATTTCCGGGTACGGAGGGTAATACGACGCCTTTTCCAAGGCATGGAGCGACCGTACAAGGAAACCTGCCTGCCACATGGCTAATTGGAGTAATGCATTCCTTTACGGTTGCTTTAAGCACGCAGTCGGCCATCGATGAACCGTGAAACCGGAGGACTGGCTGGATGGAAGGTGATCAATGACTTCACCGTGAGTGCCATGAGGCACAGTGTCAGGTTTAATAATTACCGTCCACCTCGCGGGATGCAGATGGACATGGATGAACTGCGACAGTGCGGCTGGTTCTGGACGCATGCGAACTGCTTCAAACTCAGCCCTCACAGATCCGGGTTCTAACCACCTCTTTGTTGCTCGCGGTTCGTTGCAGGGCGTCAAGATCAAGATGGACGACGCAGGAAACATTCTCATCAGACGCTACTCGAAGAGCAACGTGTACGTGAAGAGCACTGCGAGCCAGCCGAACGAGGAGACGGCCATCGGAGCGGACATCCTCAAGCTGCCCGGCCAGGCGATAGAGAGCGAGAAGATCGTAAAGGTAGGCCGGTTAGGAAGCACCGCGAGGGTAGACCACTTTCACCTGTTTTTCTATTTTTTTTACCCACGTACCACAGCTGTTCGACATGAAGAAGTTCCAGTCCAACGTGAACCGCGAGTTGCGCCGTGCCTATCCGGACCGTAGGCGCCTCGAGACGCAGTGCCTGTCGGCGATCGCGTTCGTCAAGTCGGAGAACGACATCCTCGACTGCCCGGTTTGGGTACTGATCATCAATGTGGTTGCAATGGATATGCTGAAGAGTAAACTACCTCCCGGTAAGTGCACGTGAGTGAGGGAACTGAATCACTCTTAACCTAACGATGCTAGGTTTCAATAAATGTAAGAAAATCAGAATATTCTTGTCACCCCCGGCAGTTACAAAAGACTTGATCCCCTCGAACCGATGACGGTGTTAGGACTGATCAGGCGTTACCTCGAGCTTTACTTGACATTTTATATTGAGGCAAATGAAGGCATGCTAAGGCTCGGAAGGTTGAACAGAATTTTTTCGCCAATCACCATCACTTTGCTCATTTTCCAGGACGCTGAGGTAACAGCCTCCAACTCCATTCATTGTTTGTATCTCACCATTTAGAATGCAATCGATTACAAAACGGTTAAGGGAAAGTCAAAGACTGTCTTTTGAAAAAGAAAAAAACGACCGGGAAAACTGAACTCGAGACGGCTAGCAAGCCTTCCGATGACCGATAAGCTCCAGCTCGAAACGAACAAATGTCAGCCTATTGCGAAAAACCCGCAGAACTCCAGCGTACTGCAAATTCATTTACTTCGAAGGATCTGGAAACCGAACGCGTTGACTAGGCAAACAATACCAAGCGCTGTGTGTAAGGCTTCCAATGCTGCCGTTAGCACTGGAGGACGGTTCGACAGAATCGTTTTGCATACAATCGTGCCCGATGCCGGGAGCATATTAGTTCCACCGGATCAAGTGTAGACCGTTCTGTTTCTTTAAGGTGTTCGAGCCGGACCATCGCTCCCAACGAGCAGCCAGAGGCGCATGTTTTAACTTAATTTTTATGGAAATTAGCCACCAGTTTGCAGTCGAGCACATTTTCACTAACAAAAAGGAAGACCCTCGCTGCCTATCGGTTCCATTGTGTGGTCCAGTTGATTGCCGATAGCGCGCCGAACATCAATAGAAAGTGCATGTGCAGTTCCGTTTTCGTTTGTCATACGCTTTCCCTCGCGCCGGGCTCGATTATCTCCCGGTCGGTTCGGCCAGATTTAGTGTCTGAAAGGTGGTGCCGCGAATTTGACAGACGCAACAAAACGTGCCAGCAGTCAGCGAATGGCTTATAAAACGCGTACGCAAGTGGCAAGTGGTTTTATTTTTCATGCAAATTTTTAATAACAATCACGAAGCAGTGCACAAATTTGTTTCCTGCCATTTATGCAACCACAGGTTCCATTATGGACCGCTTTCCGTGCCTCGAAAGGAAGTTGGGTTCGGAGGTAAAGGAACTTATGCAGTTGAATGTGTTTCCTTCTTTCAATGGAACGGTGTATATCCGGACAAGAATTTCGCCTTCTGAGAAATGTTCATATTTATCCAGCAATTGCTCTACAGCCATTGGTTTTATTGGTTTTACGAATGTTCAACAAAACGATCAAAACCATAACCATTGATTTCCTATGAAGATTAAAATCTTAGGACCTCGTGACAGAGCATGTCATAACGTTCGATGCAGGATCTGATAAACTTGTGCATTATGTAGAGAGAGAAAAAATGCTGCTGTTCCGGGTAACGAAAACTGTCCAGTAATATGTTTATCTATGGAGCACAAATTCATTCTTAAATCCTCCATTGATGCTATCCACGATGAAGTTTCCCGTAGAAAAAGGAGGGGGGGGGGGGGGCGAAAGAACTTACACTTACCCGACTTTCAATCCTTGCGGGCCCTTTCCTGCATGACCTGCATCACGAGTTTTCCAACGAACCATTCTTTCCTTGGCGAGTACGGATAACTGTACAAGAAGTTAATTTTGTCTGTAACAGTCTCGCTAACGATCGCGTTGTCTATTGTGTTGTGCCGAGCGAACGAGGGCCAACATTGGGTGTTCATCGCACGGTGGCATCCGGTGGCCAGATCTAGCACAATTCTCCCTCCAGGAGTCTTCAATTAATTTTAGAAAATGTTCTATCACTCGACCGTCGGGCAGTGGTAGTGTCACCCTGTGTTCGTGTCAGAAACCAACCATGGAGCAGAAACATGTTCGAGGTTTCTTTGCTCAACAGTAGGTCAAAGAAAAACTGATTCCGAAGCCCTCGAGCCTTCCATGGTGGGATCTTTTAACCTTTAGTAGACGGATTAAAACGGTTTATTAAAACAATTGCGTTATCGGGGCGCAAGATTCTCGACGGATTCGCGAAAAACAATCCCGTATAGAGAAACGGCAACGAAAGATCGTTGGCCCATTCAGGATGCAAGCCACAGCGTGTGTTTTTTCCTCCTCGAAAGCCGTTAGAACACACGCTCGTGGCGTCGTAAACGCTTAATGGAAGCCGAAGTAATATTTTGTCACTGGAACAATAGGCACACGTTCCAGATATATTTTTCCGACCGCGAAAGATCTCGCCTTGCCGTCAAAAACAAACGAGCGGACGAAGGAAGGGGAAAAAACAAAAGCTTCCTCTTGGAAGAAAATCGAACTACATGGAAAGAACATTTAGCAGCACTGCTTCTCCCCGTGGACACCTTTTGCCGCGGAGAAGCAGATTATCGTCGCTCTGCAGCATTATGAATTATTGTCACGTTCATTCGGTAGTTCCCTGCGCCCTGCGACGGCAAACCGCGGGAACGAAAGGAACGATCGAGCGTCTTCAAACACCACCGCACGAACCGATGTTTCACAAATGGAATGTCAAACGGTGGAGAATTTTCGGTGGAATCTCGGCCAGAAGAAGTACCACAAGCAGCAGCAGCAGCAGCAGCAGTTAAGGGCGGTTCTCGAACCACTTACCGGTAGGGTAAATAAATCACGATCGCAATTGTTTGTCGGTCGCCAATGCCACCGGCTGCTGAGTTTCCCGGGACTGCTGTGAAAAAAGGGACTCCGTGTTGACCCGCCCATCAATCGGGTCAAACGAACGGGGTTTTGTTTGGATTGCAACTGTTTAAGTTTGGATTAAGTCCTGCAGCAGAGAGCAGCAAGCATTCAATGTATCGATAAACAATTCTATGAAGTAGAAGTCCATTGTCAATTATCCATTAATATTCAAAGCTTATCGAGAATATTTTCCCCCCGAAAGAACTCATCGAAGAAGAAGAGGAAGAGGAAGCTCGTGGGACGATTTTTCGAGGCATGTCGGTGGCTAATTTATTGGCAACCATCGACGGAAACAAGTCTTCACCGGCAGCAAACTAATCGGCGAAATTAAAATTCTATCATGCCTCACGCAAAAATCACGCAAGAAGCATGTCTGTCGGGGAGAAATATTCAGCGAAGACAACTGCTTTCGCACGGAAATATGCAACACCAGTCGGTGGAGATGGACATTCTTCTGTTTGCTCTGCTCTATAGCACGAATTGAATATTGTCGAGTGACCAAAAATTGAAACTGCTTGCATTCCGGAATGCCGATAATACTGAAAGGAAATTAAAATGCCACGTCATGTGGCTTCGCAATTTTCGGGGCGTTTTGTCTAAGGGCATGTATAAGGGCTGCTTTCGAAGCTTTCAACCGTGAAATTGAAAAATTGAACAGCAGAAGAAAAACCTTAAACTCAACCAAAAGATCGTCGAACCCTTGCCGAGGTTCCCACTTTGACGAATCTTTGACGAACACACGATCGTTAATGTGGCGTAAACCGTTACTCACGTGCTACGCGTGTCGTTCCCTCACTAAAACCTCAGTATCTGGCTGGTCGCTTCGTGGTATGTTGACTTTGCACAAGTTGTCACTCCCTCCTCCCATTATTTTCCACCCATTTCATGAAGGAAAAGAAAACAGACCCTGCATGGGTATTTGTAGTGGCCGTTTGTCGGCAAAAGGTTTCCATTTAAAAGATGTGCTCCACTGAAACTGCCACGGAAATGGGAAGGCGGGCGACTTGAAGCAGCCTATTTTCAACGGCGTTGTATCTGAAGTATTCGAATTTCACCAAGAAGTGACAAATTTCTCGGAAAACTCGTCTCATTTGCCTCTAGTTGTAGAATTATTACTCGATATGAATGTAATGAAATCACACGGACATTCAAGCGGATGCTCCCCCCAACGTACCACTAGCAGCTGTAACAATAATTAATCTTGTAGCCTTTTTCCTTCCCCCTGCGCGCCTCCCGTCCTCCATCTACGGTGCAGTTCAACGTCCGGTTGACATTAAGAACCGTCCAAGAATCCCCATCCCGGACGAAGATCCGTACAGTGTGGCCGGCAACGGTGGCGGCAGCTCCGGTAGCTCCGGTTTTGGGGCCAGCGGGTCCGGCCTGGTTGCGGCGAGCCGCGAACACTTAATGCAGCAGCCGCAACCGATAGGCGGCCAGCGGCGCAGCGAGAAACCGCCGAAACTACCTCCACGGGACAATCTCTATGCCACGCACGAAATTGGCAAGGTATGTATGAGCTATGGGTGAAAGAAGTGTCCTTCCCGATCGTTTTCCCATATTCATTTGTTTTTCTTTTTTTCCTGCTTTCCTTTCTTTTCTATTCTTAGCCCGATTACGATGATATCGAGGATGAGAACCGCGTCAAGCTACAGCGTGGCAAATCAGACAAGGGCAAAGATAACAAGAAATACGGTGAGCTTCTCCTTCGCTCGGTTTTGGCCCAAGCATGTTGTAAACATAGGTTATCATCCCCCTTCCAGATGATCCGTACTACTGCGGACTACGGGCCCGAGTGCCGAACTTCGTAAAGTCGTCCAAGTCGGCGAAGGAGAACAACAACAACGGCCCGAATGCGGCCGTCGGCGGCGGCGCCATCGTCGGTGGCGGCAGCAAGGAAACGGTGGCCTCGAAGCGCCTCTCGATCGCGCACCTGCAGCATCCGGCCTCACTACAGTCGCTGCACCAGCTGCACCAGATGCACCCCCATCACAACCTGATGGCCGCCCACCAGCACCACCAGCAGCTGATGTGGCACGCCCGGAGCTACGAGAGTGGAATCGGTGAATATTGCACCCGTTTACTAACGTTTCACACTAATTTGCTTCACTTTTGCAACCGGCACCACTGTTCATTCATTTTGACAAGGATCTGTGTTCTATGCAACGAATCACAACCAAAATAATGCAACCTTTGTCTTTCATAACACAATCACAAGCACTTCGTTGCACGAATATGCATTACGCGGTTTTAGTTACATTCTGATATAAGTTTGAGTAGAAAAGTTCCTCTAAACAACCCACCCCGTTCAATCGGAAATAAGAAACATTTTTAACTAATCATTTTGTTTTTTCTTTTGGATATTGAAATGTTTATATTACTCGTTCCACACTCGTTGCACATTCTATTACTCACCTCAACTACTTCTAACTCGGGAACGCTTGCACTGCCAGCCCCGCTATCGGACTGCTAGAACTAAACCGATAAAAAAAAAACCATCCCTATTCTGTTTGCTCCCTTCCAGATACGGACGTGGTCGAGTCACCCTATAGTCACATGTACGGCCGCGTACCACTGCCGACCCGGGGATACATACCGGCTCCGAGGGCCATGTACATCGGCGAGTGGGACTAGAGGGCAAACCACACACCTCCCCATATCTACACCCACAAACACTGACAGAAGCATCCGAACCACCCCCTGGTCTGCCTCGGGAAAAGGAGAAGGAAGCCAGCGAGGACATTCCCTGGGGCGGACAGCAAAACATTAAAGTTCTTTTACACTGCACTTTGGATTTGGAAATCGGTTCCGTGGGTGGCAAGAATCGACCGGTTGCGTCATCGTCATAAAGATGTCATGAAACGCAACGCAGGAGAACGGATCCATCGGACTACAATCAACAATCCACACCGGATGGCGCATGTCTCCTCATTTTCCCCGGTGTCACTTCTTTTAACTAATATTATTATTATATATTAATATTAATATTATTACGAATATCGTATTGTGGGAAGCATGTACCGTGCTGGTCCATCCCGCAGCATGTCTACGGTAGCATTAGGAAATTTGTAAATACTGATCAATCTCTTCACTCCGAATCCTCCTAGCCCAACGCAAAGCGAACGTTACGAAAGCAATTCTGATGGAATACGCAAAGTCTGCGATGGGAAAATAAAGTGCTCGATCGCTTTCGTTCCTTCCAAGACACCGCCCTGCTGGCTGTCTGAGCCAAGCGTGTCTTTTATGGACCTCAACCTAGAAGCAGGAATCAATGTCCAACTCTGCAGCTACAACAACTGCCCAACTCCGCGCCTGGACGCATTCACCGAAACAATAGAATCCTCGAGTAGCCATTTCCTCTGGTGAAACGACTGAATCAAAACAACACTAGCTGCTTGCAGTGGAAACCCCGATATTTGGTATCATCACTGCCATCAAAACGCTCCCAAACACTCTTACCTCTTACCGGTCCCTGTAATTGTAAGTCTGTGAGGAATCAAAATTAGGATGTTAGGATTAACGAGCAAAGCGAGGAGCTGAAAAATTGTCGGAGGTAATAGACTTATGTTAGTTTTTTTTATTTTTTTTTCAGTCGTAGCAAGAGTCGTACTCATTTTAAAAAGGTCCTCCATTCCACCATTTCCGCTGTAAATATGACTACACACATAGCTGTTGGAAAATGACCAACAGGGCTCATTCAGAAAGTAGTCACGGCCAAGGCTTAAAAGTTGGTTCCTTTTCGCTGACGTTTAGGCTGGCTTGTTTTTCATGTTAACCTGAAGTAACACTAGCCCTTTAATGTGTGTACCACCCTTCGGTTTAAGTTTTAACATGAACGACACACCCTACAAGTCAATACTGTAGGGTAAATTATGCAAGCGATTTTTTGTTTCTTTATCATTTTTCTTCTATTGCATGTTTTGAGTCGGTTTGGTCATTAGGATATCATTTAGTGAGAACGTAAATTCCCAAATTTGCAATCTTTGTGTAAAAAAGGATCACCATGAAATGTGCTAACGTCAAAAGGTCGAATTGATGGCCAACAACGATGTAAACTTACCGACAAATGATGATATAATACTCAACTCGAACGCGCTCATAAGTATGGTTCTGCAAAACTTCCTCTGACTTTGATCCCAGGAACGAAAAGCAGCGGGGTGAAGTTGTTAGAATTGTCTTTTTTCTTGTTGCAGGTGACCAGTTGGAACTGCGCAGCATTGAAACATTAAATTTAAAAAATATATATATATTTAGTCAATTTTGTAACGACGGAAAGATGAAACTTCTCCAGAATTTCCAAGCAAAACACATTTGAAAGCATCTTCACCCCAAATAATTGTACATTTTCAGCTGGCAGAACGTACTTGAGTGTGCAATTACCTAGGGCTCTTAAGAACAGGATGAAACGAAGACGGACGAAGGACGAAGAACAGCTCTCGTGTCCGAAGACATGGATACTGGGCGAAAAACTCTTTTAACGGGAACACTCGAGAGAAGTGGCTAAGTTAAGAATAGAATGATCTATTTAGAAAACGCTAAAAAATGAACACATCAATCAAGCAAATAATAATATGGCGAAGAAGCTCCCGCAAACGGAAACAAAATGGTAGCACGTGCATGACCATTCAGGCAGCTTCAGGGCCTCGAGCACAACTGACCTCGACAAACCCACATCGCTGCCACCGGAATCGATAGTGTTGTCGATATTAGTAATCGATTATAATCTAGCTGTATAAGACGAACACACTCATTTATGCGAACGATAATATGCAAACGGCATACCTTAGATGATCAGCAATGACATGGAGTCTTATCTTGTAACCGATAAGGAGACACGCGTTGAAAATGAAACACACATGGTGAAAGGGCTTGTTAGGAAGATATCTTTCGTCAACTGTAATGAAACATGAATCCACGAACGATGTATTCGCGTAAGGCGCAAAAAGTATCGAATGTATCCCACTTTATGAAATTAATCAAATTATTATCACGACCGATCGATAAAATAAAAGAAAAAAAATAAGATGCGCTACTTACAGTTGCGCGTTATACCATGGTGGGCAAATAGCATGCACAATTGCGCTGGAGGAGAATTACTATAAGGAGGGAAACATTTTGGATACAAGAACGATTCGTGAAATTCACTGTCACTAATCAATTAGCAGTTAGAATCGACATTTAAAAGTTAAACACGCTCGTAGAATGAAGTAAGCAAATATTCTTTCCAATTTTCCTGTTCGTCTTGTCTAAATGTTCTGGATTTTTGAAATAAAATACTATTCTTATAATCACGACAAACCTTTGCTTTATGAGAAAGACATCCTTCTTATTTTATTTACAACATCAAATGCAGCAACTGTTTATCATTTGAAATTAAAAAAACCCATACCCATTTTTACCAATTCACGGGTTTGTGTCAAGACACAAATCGAGAACAGCATAAGCCGCGTTCCCATTCAGGCAACCAAACCTTGGCAACTCAGGTTGCCCGCTGGTTGCACGTCTGTGAACGAGGGTTGCACGGCTCTAGCTGCGCAGAAACGAAAATAGGTTCAGTTGCTGACAAACATTTGTGGGAAGTATTTCTCGATCAAATCAGAAAAAAAACCATTAGAATTTGAGGTAGGGCGTGGAGGAGTAGTGTTTGACGGGTAGCTGCACTAACTCATACATGCCTTGCACCGGCATCCAGCTTACAGCGCTGTCAAACGTCCTGTCAATCAGCAGTCGCCGAAAAATTTGAAATACGATGAGAGTATCGATAAGCTTTCGAAGACTAGGCCTTCCTCGATGTGTGTTCGTTGGGTCACCGTCGATTGTCAAAAGCTCCATTGAATACTAATATGGCTGCCACGGGAAGCCTCCGACATCACCTCTATACATAAACACTTTGGTTTGATGTATAATAACAACTTTGTTTGGATTGTTTGGAGTCTAAGCACGTGCAACACACGGAATTCACAACACTAGGTTAAAAAAACAAATTCCCATCGTTCCAGTGGTCGGTGAACAATAAGTTATTAGATGGAATACTGTCTACTAGAGGTCGGTATCCGCCCGCTGACCGGTGAGGATATAATTTCCGCTGAAATCATCCCCATAGAACCTTACGATCATTCGGTGACATCGCCGACAACTCGGTTCACGTACGAACGCGTATCATACAGCAGCCTCCTCGATCCAGCGGCGGACATTAAATCTCTCATCCGAGATGTGTCCCGAGTGCCGGAGTACCGGATGTGCGAGCGGACCAACTTCTGGGACAGCTCCTCCATCATTCTCGGCATTTTCCTGCGGATGCCTCGAAATGGGGAAGACTTCGATTACAGTTGCGCCGTGCAGCGGTCCCGGTTGATCGCGCTTCTATTTACCGAAATCGAGCGGCGCTGTTTTATAGAGGAAGAACTGGAGAAAGTATCGGACGAGCAGCAGAACGAGGATTGCCCAGCGAATAGCACAGTGACAAAATTCTATGAACAACTTCGAGTGCGACACCAACATCGAATGTCGTCCGCAGAGACGGGTTCACTGCCCGAGACGATCGAGCACAGTGCACTCCGGCCACAGCTACGACCCTACCAGCAGCAAGCTATCCGTTGGTTGATAGAACGTGAAACGTTACCTTCGTCCCTTCCGGCACAATATTTACGGCTCCGTAGTGCCACCGTTCCCGAGGTGGATTTCTATGCGGACCTGTACACGCTAGCCGTAACGGATAGCGAACCGCAACCGATACCAATTCCCACCGGTGGCATTCTGGCCGATGAGATGGGCTTGGGAAAGACGGTGGAAATCCTCGCATTGCTCCTGCTCAATCGGCGTCCCGATGGGCAGCTGGGAAAACACATCGAACCAAGGGTGCGCCACAAACATGGCACTCTAAAACGACAAAGCGGAAAGGCAAAAGAAGCTGAGCTGAAATGTCTGTGCATGAAAACCGGACGAAAATCGACAATCGAATGTCAGAAGTGCGGTCGATTACAGCACCGAAAGTGCGTATTGAAACATCACCTTGATGAGCCTTCGGATGGTCCTCCCGGTACGGCCCACTATCTTTGCCCGGAGTGCTGGCGCACTGAGCCGTTGGTCGAATCCGGTGCCACCATAATAGTTTCACCGGCGGCCATCAAACACCAGTGGGCAAGCGAGATCCAGAAACACATCTCCAGTGCCAACTTTCGTTTGTTTCTCTACAACGGCGTGTCCGATTCATGGATCAGCCCTACCGATCTCGCCTCCTACGATGTGGTGCTCACGGACTACAACGTGCTGAAACCGGAGATCTACTTCACCAGCGAAAACGCGCGACATTCGCGCCACGAGAAGCGTTTCCTCAGTCCGTCCAGTCCGCTCACGATGATTCGCTGGTGGCGCGTGTGCCTCGACGAGGCGCAAATGGTCGAGAGCGTGGGCAACAACGCAACCAAAATGGTCAAAGCACTGCCGGCCGTGCACCGCTGGACGGTTACGGGGACGCCGATCGAGAAAACGATCGACAATCTGTACGGGCTCGTCCACTACCTTGACTACGCGCCGTACAATAACTTCGCCACTTGGAGTGAGTTCGTGGAGCGCTACCAGCGGGGAAACGCGGAGCCCCTGCTCACCGTCATGGCACGAATCATGTGGCGCACGTGCAAAGCATCGGTGCTGGACCAGCTCGGCATTCCACCCCAAACGGAGCGCGTCCACTACATCACTATGTCAGACGTGCAGCGACACTTTTACCGCACGGAGCACGCCCAGTGCGCGAAAGCATTCCACGAGAAGGCGCGCCGGATCGAACGCACGCTCTCGATGGCCAAGATGAACATTCCAACGTTGAACCAGCTGATGGAGCCGTTGCGCAAGTTGCGCCACGATTGCACCATCCCATCGATCCTGCATGTGTCCAACGCGTTTCAATCGAAGAAACTGCTAACGCCGGGCGAACTGCACGAGCATCTCGTCACGAGCAACGTGAATGATTGCAAGGCACAGCTACGATCCGTCGTCTCATCGCTCAACGGAATGGCCGGCGTGCAGATACTGCAAGGCGACTACAACCAAGCGTTACGTCTGTACGAGGCCAGTCTGCGCATGGCAGACGACTACAAGACCGGCACAATCACCGTTGATTCGCTGCTTCAGATCCACGCGCTCCACAATCTCCTCGATCTGGTCCGATCGCACAAAGACGAGCTTGACGCGGCGAAACTGCCGGATCCCGCTCGAGTCCAAGAGTACGAGGAGCGCTGCGTTCAGCTGGAATGGCGCTACATCGACCAGTACGTCAGCAAGGTGCGTGCGGTCGAGACGGATCTGCTGCCGGCGATAGAGAAACTGGAGGACACGATCTCGCAAACCGATTCGAACGGGCTGCGCCTCGATGGTAGCTGGTGGAGGGATCTTTTCTACGGCTTCCTACGAGACACCGCGCGAGGGGACGAGTTTTTCCACCGTCTTTTCAGGGATATTCCGAAACAGGCGCAACCGCCGGTGACCTCATGGGACGGGCTCGACCTCTGGCTCACGACCTGGTGGGACAAGATCGGCGAACGACGCCGAACGCTGAAGAAGGGCTTCCAGAAGCTGGGCTTCTTCGTGGACAACCTACAACCAAGCCACATGTGTTCACCCGAGGCACGGGCTCGCATCGATCAGCTCGTCACGACCGCCTTCGCCTGCCATCTCGATCCGGCCCTGGCGCTGGCGGAGGAACAGGACAGGTGGTCTCCGGGGCCCACCTGTCTGCTCTGCACGGTACAGGAAAAACTGAACCAGCTCGAAGCGGTTCTGTTCCTCTTCCAAAAAACACAGGCCACAACCGGTGGCCTTTGGCAGATTTCCTACTCGGAGGTTATTTTGAAACGTAAGACCCCGCGGGATTTGCTGTTTGCACCTTGCTGAAACCATTCTTTTTCATCTTGTTCATCACAGAAATATTGTCGCACGCCAAGCGATCCCTAGAGGGAGTGTCTCTTCCAACGTTGGCGGAAGGCGACCACTGCCTCGCGTACCTCGAGCAGGTGAAGCAAGAGTTCAAGGAGTACTCGCGGTACTGGGTGGAGCTGAACTACACCGTTGCCGCGTACGACGAGCTGAAAATGTGCAGGTCGCGTCTGCAGCTCATCAGCGAGGAGCAATTGCTGGAGCTTGAGTGGGCCAAGAAGAAACGTTCCCTGATGCAGCTGCTGCCGAGCGAACTGGACGTCCAACTGCAGGATCTGCAGCAAACGAAGGCTGAATCGGAGCGGGCGTTCGTGCGACTCCAGGGCACGCTGAAGTATCTGACGCATCTGGAACAGAAAAGCGACATCGACCCGTGTCCAGTTTGCCAGGTGTCGCCGGAATCGAAGTATTTCGTCCTGCAGTGTGGGCACCATTTCTGCAGCATCTGTGCCATCAACCTGTTCAAGATAGCCCAGGAACGCCAGAACATGATATCGTGCGTCATCTGCCGCCATCAGCAGCACGTGCGAGAGTAAGCTTTGGCTGGAGAATCACACCGTCGCGACACCCAGTTTCATTTGATCGTCTCTTTGCAGCATACAGTATGTTACCATGCAGCCAACGGTGCACGTTATGAAGGGAAACTATTCGGCCAAAATCGAGATGATCGTACGAACCATACAGGAGCTGAAGCACCACGAGCGGGACGTTAAACTAGTGATCTTCTCTCACTGGGAGCCGATACTGGTGAAGTTGGAAGAGGCCCTCACGTACAACGGTATCAGCTCGCGCCAGAAATCTTATAAATCAAACAATGGCGTGAGTCAATTCAAAGACCCCAAGCTCGGCATTACCTGCCTGCTGCTGCCCCTGCGCTACGGCTCCAAGGGCCTTAATTTGACCGAAGCGACCCATGTGTTCCTGGTCGAGCCGATATTGAACCCCGGCGAGGAGCTACAGGCAATCGGACGTATCCATCGGATCGGCCAGACACGACCAACCTTCGTGCACCGGTTCATCGTGAGGGACACGATCGAGGAGACCATCTACGACACGATCCAGAAGGATCAAAGCGGTCGATGGCTATCGAAAGATGTGACCGTTGAACAGTTGGAGGAACTGTTTCACCTAAAAGACGAGCAGAATGTACTTTGAAGGGAGTACGTTATTCAGTATGCATTAAAACCGATTTAACCTCATTTGTTGAGTTTCGTTTATTGAATATGGTACGTTTATAATAAGGCAAACCACCCAGATAATATGAGAAATGGAAAGAAGGAACATTTATGGCGCGGAGAGCGGATTAATTACATGAACATGTCGTCGTAACCGGGCGGAGGCAGATGATCATTGTCGGGACCCGGTCTGTTCAAACGGTTCACGTTCGGTCCGAACGGGTCAAACCGAGGCCTTGGTTGAGGCAATCCGCCCAAGTTTCCCAAGCTGAATCGAAAGAGCAAATCATCCGTGAAGCATTATGAAAGTGTTGAACCGAAATCGTAACAGCTTGCATACTTACTTCGGAAAGGCGTTTCGGGGATTCTCCATTAGCATTCCGCCCCCAAGTCTTCCCAGGGGATCCAGATCTCCTCGGCCGACAAATCGCTGCATTGGATCGTTGATTCGTTGTTCGGCCCGAAGGGGGTTGTTACGAGGAAGGCTACTTTCCGCCTCTGGACGATCTGTTTGTGTGCCGGCACTGGGGGAGGCCCCTTCCATAATGGGATTCTTGAGTTCGTTCCTCAATCGCAACACTTGTTTGTCGATATCCGTGATCAGTGTCTCAACCGAATCGCCAGTGACCGCACGAATGGTCGTGTTAAGGTCGAACGCAGCGTTCGATACTTTAAGCGTTTTTACTTGCAGCAAATTCAGGATCATAGTGTCATTCGACACGGTACCGTGTAGAATGTACAGCTCATTGCCAATCGCGTAGCGCAGTGCGTACGTCTCGTTGCTTCCATTCCATCCTTCGGGCAGCAGCTCACTCCTTTGAATCTGGTCGTTCAGAGTTTTCTAGAATAACATGAAATTTGCATGGAAAGTAGGTTTGTCACTGTTGCTCGTACACTTCCAAACCGCATCAACTTACATCGTCGCCTACTCCGACGTTACGGAAATTGTTTTTGGTCAAATACCAGTGCACGAAGACCATCAGCAGGTCGGATTTCGTTCCCACATGACCTTTTTCCAGCTCCCACAGCATCGCAAGTCCGTACAAATCGGACTCGGCCATTTTACTTGCACAATATTACAGCACAACCAGGACAGCTTCGAATTTTGTTCACTTGTGCGTTCTAGAATCGGCAAAGAGTGCGTATGAAAACAGACGATCACGGCTAGTGTTGAGTGTTCCATAAAGCACCTACTATGACCGATCCGTTCCGAAGAGCGTAACTACGCACCCATCTCCGTTAAAGTAGCCCGGATAAAAATATGCTGGATAATCCTTAATCTGGGTTTCATTTGAAGAATTTTAGGCAAACTAAGAATAAAAATTAACTATCGAGTTGGTCCTACAAAACTATCACCAATTCCTACCACTTATTACCGACAATGACAATCATTTGTGCCCGATGAAAATAGGTCGAGAATTAACGACACTGACATCCATTGCATCAAACATAAACAGATGATCAACAAAAAAAAAATCAACATTGATGTTTCTCGTCAGTCGAATCACAACGAAGCAGATGCACGGCGCGGGGCTTGTTTACAATTGCTCCGTTGCTCACTTGTAGTATTTATAAGTTTACTTTTGTTTTACGTTTTGTTTCGTGTCGAATTTTATGTTCCACCGCCAAAGTGTGTACACAAGTGCAGTCCGATTTACGTTCGGTTCGGTTCGGTAAATCTGTGAGTGACACAGCGGCTTATCGCATTAGTATGGAACCCTCCAACGAAGCCAAGCGGTTGCTGCTGGTGGAATCGATTGCGCGCGATCCACCGGCGGCCGACCTGAGGCTGTCGCTGTTCGTATCGGCAGCCCGGTCCTTCCGATACGATTCCTGCCTTCAACCATTTCCTCCGAAATTCATCGTCAACGGGGAGAAAAACATCGATCAATTGGTAAGTGTGTTGGTGCACCGAGTACCACGTAGCCTCTTCTTATCTCAATCTTGTCTGTTTCGTTTCGTTCCACAACGCTATTACTAAAACCACGTCAGTGCCGGGTGATCGAGACGATTCCACCGGTAGCGGAACTGGCGGCTGGTCTCGAAGGTCTTGATGAAAGCACCATTGGATTGCTGTACTGGATTCTCTGCCAGCAGGCCCACCCGCTGCTGCGGACAGTATCGAAGGCCAAGCACGATGAGGTGCTAGCCAAGTGTGTCTGCCACGCCAAGTACCAGCAGCCTAGCCATATATTTGAGGTCATTCATCGGACGGATCAATCGAGTGAGCGAAACTTTCGCGAGAATGCGATCGATTTTCGTACGCGCCATGCATATCACGGCAGCCGGCTGTTCAACTTTCACTCTATCATGCACTACGGACTGCAGCAACACCTCAACAAAGTGTCCCTGTTTGGGGAAGGAATCTACCTGTCGGCGGAGCTGCAGGTGAGCCAAATGTTCTCACCAAATGGTTCCGGGTGGAACCGGTCCATTCTCGGCACACATTTGGCCTGCATTGCGCTCTGCGAGTACGTGGATAACCCAAACTATGTCAAGTGTCAAGGTAGGGGACAATTTGACCGTAGTTTCTTACGTTTCTGTATTGCCATCAGTTTTGCATCAGTTTTGTTTCTTTTATGTTTGCAGAAGAAACGCACCCTCCTGCTGCCGAAGCATCGACGACAACGACAGCAACGGCTTCCGATGGACCCTCGATAATGACCGCCTCGTTGACAGGCAACAACAACATCCCGGAGCGTTATATTTTGATCAAAAACAACGAACTGGTGCAGGTGCGCTACCTGCTCCTTTACGGCAACACCAAAGATACGAACACTGCCCTCAACGTGCTACAGTCCGGAGCTCCGGATCCGGTGTATGTACCCGCACAGCAGCCTGCCTACAACCTGCGCCGACCGCCGAGTCGGTTCGTGAAGTGGGTTGCCGACAACAAGGGCTTCGTGCTGATCGGGGGCTACGTGGGACTGCTGCTGATCGTCGGTTTCATCAACAGCCGCAACGCCCACTACGTGAAGGAGATGTTCTTGCAAAAGCTGAACCATGTCTACAACTCAGTGCTAGGCTATCGTCCCAATGGTGAACAGTAGCATCGGCCTGATCGGTTTTCCTTTTAAAACTTAGTCTACCAGCCCAGTTTGCCTTTCGCCCGAGCTAACCCTCTATGTTATTGTAGCGTGTGGTTAGTGCGTTCCTTTGGGTATTCCATCTGTGTTAGTTCTTTACTTGCTATGTACGTATGGGGGGAAATTACAGGAGGTTACACGTATCAGATCTCCGAATGGGATGGGTGGGAAGGGATAAGCTCATTTCAGAAGTAATAAATAGACCAGACGTGGTGGAAACGTGTGTCGGCAAATGGAACATCGAGTATCGGCCATGAATACCATCCGAAAGATGGACAAATATTTGAGCAGATTGCGTGTTGCAGGGACACGTGTAAGATTTGGAAAACTTGGTCGCTACTCCAAATCGAGAAAAGTCTGTCTTCATCCAAGGTTGTATGCTGAAAGAACAAAAATAGTCATACATATTCGTCCACGAGCGTGATTGCAACCTGTGCCATAATATGACGTCACTGCTTTTCCCATATCGTCTAGAAGCTTTTTTCTGACGTCATCACTTGCTCGCCTGCTTTTCATTGCAAACATGCCGAAATCGGTTTCGAGGTGTTCCTGACGGCAATATTAATTTTGTTGGGCGACACAATTTTCGACGAAAACCAAATTTTCGCAGCGAGAGAGCCTTTTTCTAAAAACGAACATCTATCGAAACTTTTGACACAACTGTTGAAGTTTCAAACCCATGTTTCGCTAGGTGGATCGCCCGCATAATGATGCTTGTGCTTCCAGATTGTTGATGTTGATTTGCTTGACGCTCTCCGTCTGTCAGTCTTACTCAGCACTTCGAAGCGAAAGGACGAAGTACTCACACTGTGCGCGGGGTTTCACTTGCAAAAGGTGCTTACCAAATGGTAGTTTTTAGAACAGTTTACTTATGTTTAACGCACTGATAACTGTTGTCAGCCTGGCTGCCTAGGATCAAAGTTTTCTCAACAGATTCAAAGAAGCTGTTTTGTGAACAATCGATTGTTTTAACATCTGTTGTGTGTTTCTTCTTAGAAAAACAGGTCCAGCAAGCTTTTTGCAATGGTGGTATTCCTGCTTTGGTTGTTTACATCAGAGAACATAACAAAGATAACAAGTGGCAAGAAGAAGAGAGAGAAAACAAAAGAAGGCAGGTGTAGGAGGGTTTTTTCGGCGGGTTAAACTGTGGCCTTGTACACATTTCTATTGCTCAGCGAATCATCTATCCAACTACGATGCCTCAAATATACCCGTTTCCCCATAGCATGATGCCCGAAACGGATGCTTCAAACAAAAAGAAAGAGACGGAAAGGTCCGATGGAGCTTTGTGGGCTTGAGGAGTTTGCAGCAGCAGAAGGGAAAGTACCGTTCAGGGGGTTCACTGTCGCCATTAGCCACGGTTGTGATGTTGGGTGGATTGTGAGCTGAAATGTTTGGCCTTTGGATTCCGTTTAGAAAAAAAAGGCACAGACAACTCAAAGTGCTGCTTTCCTTTGTGAGTGAGCTTGTTCAGGTGACATTTCGAGAAAAGGATGAGAAAGCTTCGATGCTGCCGTGCGTTTGGAGATGATGTGGAAAACTCCTCCTCCTCCTCCGTATTCACCATTGAAACATAATAGAACATCCCACCAGCATCCGTATGAATGAAGTGTCCTGAAGTGACGTTAGAGAGCACGTGCAGTTCGAAACGTTCGACGTGCGTACAACCTTCGTCTTATCCGAATCCTTTTTTTTTCCACAGGCCTACATGTGTGTGTAATTCTGCGTGTGTGTGTGTGTGCGAACTGTTCGTGTGTGCTAAGTGTGCCCTGCGAGGCAACACAGTGAGGCAGCGAGAGGCTTTGATTTACACAACGTGTCATCAAGCATCAGTGCGTTACCTGTGCGCGAGTGTTGCTAGTGTACGTCGGTGAAGCCACGAAACAATGCAGCCTGCTCGCGTGTCGCCATCAGCCCGGTCACGACTGAGTCGCTTCCATATGGCAGCATCCTCCCCCTCCACGGGCAACCTCGGCAGCAGTAGCAGGAACGGTCGCAACAGCAAAAGCACACAGCAGCTAAGCATGGGCGGTTGGCTGCTGGTGGTGCTGGTCGGGTTGCTGGCGACCACAGTTCCCGCGGTCAGTGGGTTGCCGGAAGGGGGAGCCGGTGGAAATTATCCGGTCGGACGGTTCCCATTCCTCATGCCGAAAGTTGTCCCGTACAAGGTAGGTGCACATGGATGGAACCATCTTCTTACTTAGGCCTCTCGTTGGCCACTGCCAGTTGTGGCCTTGGGCTGGAACTCCATGCTATTCCACAATGCCTTGCCTCGCTGTTGTTATCTGTTCGAAAGTACTTCCACTGCTTCCTGTGCGTTAAAACGATTGCAAAACATACTGGGTACATTCTTCTCTCGAGTTTATCGCAAAATTGTTTCGTCGCGCATGCAGAAGCTGTAATTGGTTTTTGCACCACGAAAAAAGACCATATGGTTGCGGAAAAGTGTTTCCACTGGATATTCAAGTTGTGATGGATTTGTGTTTGGCTAGCATTTCCCAGATCTTTGGCAATTGTAAATTTAAAAAAAAATCTGCTGATAAGCTAAAGCTAAACAACAGTTAATTGGATGGAACGAATGTACCCAACGAACCAACTGTTTTCAAGGACTCTTCCACTTGTCAACTGTTTCTAATAACCTTCCAAACACATTTTTGGCTTTCTTCGTAATAGATCTAGTAAAAGGGTTTTTCATGATTTTGAAAGTACATAAACTCACGTTTCAATGTGCTCAATGTCCCAATACTGTACGAACTTTGTTATCAACCTTTTTGCGCCCCAAATAACCTATACCACCAGGGTATTGGGCAGGGTATCTCTTCGGAGCACTTGATGGACCTCTGTCACCCTCTTATCACACCGACGTTAGATGGATTGGTAAACATGGAGCAGTAGAAAGAAAAACTGTAAAAAACATGCCATGAACCATCAGTTTCGTTTTTTCTTTTTCTTCTACACGATGCCAGAGAGTTGGGTTGCATTCCACGGCGTGGTGCACTTATCTAGAACAGTGATCGATCGTCGATCACCTTGACGCAGGCAGCAACTAGAGCGTCGAGCTACCCTTCTCTAAGTCGATGGAAAACCATACGTGTTTAGAGGCGTTGGTTAGCTGTGCAGACTAATTTTGTTTTGCAATGCTTTTCGTGTAAGCCCTTTCACTCAAATCCAGATTGACATGAACCTGCAATGCCCACGTTTTCAACTCTTCAAATCGGTACGTCTGCATGGCTAAAGAACCGGTCCGCTTGTCCGGCCTCGTTCTGTGCTGCATCGTTCCAATGTTTCCGATGTACATGAACCGGACATGCGGAAGAGCTGCCCCGGTTTTGTTTGCACACTGAGTTATCGTCCCCGTCGATGGCTTTGCCCTCGAGTAAGAACCCTTACCGAAAGGCAACCCGATTTTCTTTCCTTCCCCTAGTATCATTTAGTAGAGCCATTAGATCGGAATGTCTTTCCTAGAACCATTTGTCCCGAGACTTTTCCGGTACACGTTCCAGCCAGTTTTGGCGTGATGAACTGCAACGTGTCCAATTAGCACAGAAGTGTGAAAGCGAAGGTTAAATCTGGAGCAACCTACCGCCGGTAGGAACGTGCCAGAAGATTCTTTGCTTCCATCAATCAAATCGAGCGGAGATGGTTTCAAAATTTGATTATCGGTGCATGCTTTTGCGAGAAATCGATATCATGGAAAGTAAATTGATATTAATTACTGATTCTCCTCCAGTCTGTGGTGCTCATTACGATGTATTTCGTGCGATTACCGTCAATTTATTAATTAAAAAAAAAACAATGAACAACATTCAGGGGTGAAATAACGTTGAAGAACATGAAATGTAAATTTCCATCCTATTTGAGCACATCTAAAATACAATGAACCATTTTATAGCAAGAAAAGTTTTCTTCATCATTCTCATTCGGTATTTCAGTGAGCTACAAAGAATCTGTTTGTGGCCGAGATGGTTTTGAAATTGTAAATTTTAGGGTATGCCTTATGCTACAGTCGGAAAAGGGGTTTCCGAAATAAGAACAATGAATGTGATTGACCACCAGATCGCCCAATAACGTCTACGGCAGTTAAGAACGATGAACGGTTTTCCTTTTTTGTGTGTGGGAAGGATGGAACACTGAACTTTTCCACTGTTTCCACAGCATGCGCAGTATCCATGTGCAGGAAGGTGGATGTGTGGATGAAAAGGCACGGAGTTGGAGCTGCTGCACTATTTTTAGACACTTTCGTAGAAGAGGTGGTTTCCCTTTTCTTGTCGGTTTTACCCTTGAGCGAAATGAAAGTTTTTTCGATTAAACTTTCCCAACAGGAGTTGGTGGTTCCATAAATTCCACCGAAGATTTTTCAATATGCTTCAATATGTTGCTTGCCACCAACGGTGAGGTTGGAATGTTATATTGGTAATTAGCGGCAGAATTAATTTACTTGTATCACTTCTTGAAAATCGAAATTTACTGCCATTCCCTACGTGATATTTCCTTCGTTCTGTGAGGCCTGCGGGGTGTCACCAATCTATTTCATGAATGGACCTATTGTGAATGGACCTGGAGGGAAGCTTTTTCCACGTACTGGCACCATTGCCTTCCATTTTTGTTCGTGACCCAGTCGGCAAATAGTATAAATCCACTACATCTGGGTTCTCTGGTCCGCGAATAGAACCTCGCACCACAGTGGCGTTGGCCAACGTTCAGCAGCAGCAGTACGTTTTGGCGCTGGCATTGTGCCTGAAATGGGGAACGTATTTTCGGCAAGAGTCCACAGTATGACGCCAACACCAATCCAAACCTCCGGTCGTCACTTCCGCCTGCAAGCGTCGTGAGTCCTCTTTTCACGATGACGTCAGCAGGGGAAGCAAACAGCCTTGAAAAGATTTTTGCTTTCTCCGCCAACACGCGTGTGCATTTTCCCACCGACGCGCCAGCCATCGGTTTCCGTTTCCGTTTACGCACGTACGCACACCAGTTTGGAGCAAATTGGGGACATTGGGAAGCGTGGTGCACCGGCGGTAAAGGAAAACTTAAATCATATGCCCTTGGGATGGACGAGAATAATCACTGGGTGGCTGGAAGGAGGAAAAGGGAGGATCAGTGTTGATTTATGCTGAATCATGATACTGCTGATGTTGATTGCGTAGCCCGTGCGAAGATCATTTGCTGGGTGCGAGTGGAACATCTACAAAAATATAAGAAGCATATACTCATATTACTGCAGATGGATGGAATATTGTTTTGCTATTCCCGATGTTATGACCGTTGGACCGGATAAAAACATGGATCTAGATAAACAAGTGCGTGCAGGCATCTTACAAATACCTTGGCAAGTTGCCGATCTCCTTCGATTATTGGTTTTTCTTGAACAATGCAAAAGGATGACTATTTTACATAAGATCCAGAAATCCAAAATCATCAGCAATCAATGCCAGTATCAAGGAGACAATCTATCATTCCTTGTGGGATGAAGGTTTATGATGTAAACTAAGTACATTCCTGCTAGGCTCCTTCCACAAGCACGAAGGCGTAGAAATGGCTTGTATGGGCAAAGTTTATGTTTTAAACAATGGTGGTTTTCTGCGAAGCAATGATGCTTTCCTTTCCCTTGAGGCAAACCACTGCAGACAGCTCATATGTTCATACCGATGTTGGTTGCTGGTTGTTGGTCAACCGGATTTTTCATGCTAACGAAGCAAACGCTCCACGTGCCTCTGGACGATAAACCTTTCTTCAATCATTCGAATTTCCCACATCATATTGCGTTTCATAAAACGGCCACTTGTTGAAAAAGCCATTCCTCCAACCGCATCATACTCTTAATTTATGGAAGGATTCTTGCGCCACAGTTTGTGTGTCAAATGTTTACTATGTCCATTAAGAATCAATCCGATCACGTCCACCGCTCTACATCTGGCGTGTTGATTGAGGCCGCAAATCTAAGATAAAACAGCGAGGCTTACATAAAAATGTCTTCCCACCCGTCATTCCAAACGCAACGTTGCGAAGATGGACCCTAGGTTTTTGAGCCTCCATTTTGTTAACCGGCTTACGTTTCCCTCGGGTTTCAACCGTCCAATCTAATCTGGGCAAAGCTTGGAAAATGCAAGCTCTAGGCGCCCAGCTGCCTTATGGCATACTTTTACCAAGCTACGCCTACGCGCGTTGAAATCCATCATCCATCGCAGGAGCGGAGTCGGGTCGGAATATGTTTTCGTGCAGATGCGCTATATTTGAACATGGCGCCGGTGCTGATTCGAAGCTCTTCCAGCGTGCGGTGAGATTCTCTGCTTTCCAATATCCTATACGCTACAGGCTTCCGAACAACCGGGCATCCTCCATACCGTCGACGCTTTCCTGCCATTAGCAAACACTAGCAAAACTTCCTCCATTTACATTCTTCAACCCCCGCGAGCAACACCCACCGGTTTTCCGGGCAGATTGTCTGGTGGCTAATTTTAGAAACGTTGCTTTGGTGCTTTTGGAACCGTATGTTGTTTGTTGTTTGGTCGCTCAACAACTTCGCCTACGAGGTAGTCCTTATCCAATATGTTTTTCATGCTTGTTCCAAGGATATATTTGGAGTAATGATGGCGTAAGTACATAAATATGAACAATTTGGACTCTACTCCCTCAAAACTCTGCAGCATCTTAACTTTCTTCCATATGGCCTATAGAGGTTACCGTATGTGGATGCAAATTTATTGAATTTAGTAGACGATTGGGATTAGGTAAAAGATTACAAAAATCAATTTACTAACAATTAGTGTAGTGAGTTTCTAGATGCATTTTCTTTTCCATTTAGTTTGTTCGTCCATTTAAAGTAGCAAATGTCTGGCTACGCTTTCTCCCATCTTTTTTTCTAATATGGGGTCCAATCTAAATAAATTCCTCCGCCTCCTTGCTCCTGGTGTACGCTTTTCCTTTTCCAAATTCGTCCAACTTACGTTCAACGTGGATGCTACGAGTTTTCGTGGGCAGGCGCGATTGCTAATTGCAGAAATTAACGCGTGAACTTTTGTTTTCTCCCTCCTAAGGACTATACTATTCTGCGATTGTATGCGTAGGAGTTTTGAAAAAATACTCTGAACAAAAAAAATAGGCCTGAAAATAAAATAAGTTGGCTCGTAATGGGTGGCTATTGTATAATTGCTTTATTTTCTTCCTAATTGTGGATGGTGGATGCCGGATTGTTTGCACGGTGGGATGCGTTTCTTTTTTTTTACTTCTCTCCCATCACGAGTCAGCGTCGTGACGAGAAACAATGTAAATGCCAGCGCCGTTCAGGTTTCAATTTAACGCACGGATATAATCTGCGCCAGATAAGAAGTTTTATATAATAGATTTTGCCATCCTCGTTTTACCGACCACGTGCTCACGTTCAAACGGCTTTTGAAACGATAAATTGGAAAAGTTAGTTTATCGAGTTCAAGCTCAAGGTCACTGGTGAGCAGCTCAGTCGAACATTATTACCTTCTACACTACTCTGCTTTATAACCATGAAAAACCATGAAACAGACAGTTTGGGTCGATGCTGACTGACCGTGCCTACGTGGATTCTTTGCCGATCCCTTGTCACTCGAAGCATAAAAGACGCACCGGATGCCATTGTATCCTATTCCTGAGAATTTGTGGAGTCCATTTCAAGCAAACGAATGATGTCTTCGACAAGAGGAACGATAAGACCTAACGAAGCAAGTGGTTCCTTTCGCAGTGGACCGGTTGTAAGTTATGCCGGATCTTCTTGATGCTTCCATTCCCCGATAATAGTCTCCCGGCTTAACGCACACCGAGCATCAGCTTTGCAAGTTGACCCCATCATCGTCATCATTATTTGACCTCCAACATTTAACGTGAAATAAACGATAACACTGTGACAATCCTAAGGCATTGAGAATAAAATAGAAATAATGTTGGCACTAGAGGCATATTTATCGCGCGTAGTCAATTTTTAATTCTTCAAGTGCATTTGTAGATTATGGTAAATTTATTTTATGCTTACTTATTTTACAATAATTACATTCCAAGTTGGGATAATAAGTTCCCTCTTTTCACTCAGCACTCGCCGCAGATTGTTACCTTGGTATCGGAAAATTGTGTAGGTGTTCCGAAACCTTCGACGGCTGCTTCCTACAGCGTACCCTTGGGACATTTTCGCAATCCTTGTTAGTTCAAATTCATCCCGACGAACGTTGCTGGCTTATGGAAGAGTAGGTATTCCCGAGCAGAATATTGGAGGGTAGTGATTGTCAATTCCATTCGACTTGCAGCGTGAAGTGACGAGTTTACCAGCAGAGGGTTACAGGGCAGGGTAAGCTTAGACGCTGTAGATGAAGGATCTCCGGGAGAATTCATTTGATTAAAAGCATCCATCGCAGGACGAGCAATGTTTAATCAGATTGTAAAGAAGGAGCAACGTTATGAAATGGGTTTCTTTTATGAATAACGTCTCGTCTTGGATACTTAAGAATTCAGCTTGTGTGAAGGTATCATATTTGACAGATTAGATGGGTAAAGGAAAGAAACGTGTAATATGCATATTTTTATCGCATAAAATCATATCAAAACTATTTTTTTTAAGTTGTTCATCTTCTTAATAACAAAAATATAGATTGAATATTAATCAACCTGTTGCATTGGTTTTTAAATGCCGTATTAAATGCACGTTCCCACCCATACTTCACACAGTAAACTTGAGAAAATTGCAAACCATGTTCAGCCTTTGAAGAACTTAATCAATTTCGACCGTTAATGTCACTGAGTGAATCGCATTTCATTCGCTGCGGGAAAACTTGTACTCCTTCGCTCAACATTTTCCATCTCCATCTTTACGCTTCCATCCGTTTCTTCCATTGGATAAAGTTTGCATTTTTAATGCTGTGTGTAGTATGAAAAACTGCGCAATTCGACTCCGGTCGTAAGGATGTCAACCTGGGGTTTCCGGTTGGCGCTGCAATATTCACGGGTTGTGAATAATACATTAACTTCCGCAGTATAATGGAATTCGACTTTTTTTTTCAAATTAACTTTTAACACCCAACATACCACAACTTCCTTGAAGTGATTTTAATGTTAAAATGACTAATTGCTTGCCGGCGGAGCAAAGTTCCTCATGTCCTTGTGCCAACGTGACTGCGTGGGCTATAATGACGTTCTTTCTATCTTTGGCCCTTGAATCGATGCCAATTTTCACTAACGATGGCATGGTAGCGTTGTATTTTTATTTGGAAGTAAAGGGCCTCACTGACAAACATTTATGTCGAAATCCCAATTACATTGGGGTCAATTCACTGTCGATAAACGAGTGCCAATCAGTTGCTCCGAAAAGTTCACCGAAACAACAAACGCAAAAAGGAAACAGTGGGGAAATGCAGCATAACATGGATGTCAATCCGAATGATAGTTTTCCGATTTACTAATGCATCCTTGTTTGTTTCATGTTTGTGTTTCCCTTCCATGGCAGCCGGAACTCTACCTCTGTACGCCGGTAAAGGTGGACTACACGAAGAGCTACTACATTGGTAAGTGAGTGGGTATATATTGTCCCACCATTGTACTCCATCGGACATCGATGGCCATCATCATCTCACTGATTGCGTTTTATCTTCATCGTTCGTACGTTCGTTTTTTTTCTTCTCCAGTTGGCTTCGAACCGAACGCGACGATGGCCACCGCTCACCATATGCTGCTGTATGGCTGCGGCGAACCTGGCTCGGAGTCGGCCGTATGGTAAGTATTGATTTTGAAGTGAGACATCCGATCAACCCGGCTGATACTAAACGTGTGCTGTCTCTCATGTTTAGGAACTGTGGCGAAATGGCGGGCGGAAGCGAGGAAAGTGGCAGTCCGTGTGGAAGTGGGGCACCGTCGCAGATCATTTACGCCTGGGCACGTGACGCGCCGAAGCTGGAGTTACCGGAAGGGGTCGGTTTCAAGGTCGGCAAGGACTCACCGATTCAGTACATCGTGCTCCAGGTTCACTACGCCCATATTGACAAATTTAAAGGTAAGGGAAGAAGGAAGAAGCTTGCTAGAGAAATGTTTGTTAAGTACTGTAGCTGTCTAGATAAATTTGCAACTCTGCATCACCAAAAACATAACCATCGCAACCCGAACGGAAGAAAAACTGTACTTTCGGAAGGCAAAGGCTTTTCTTCCCTTTTTCCACAACACAGCGACTCATTTGCAAACACCCACACCGCGTATGAAAACTGCGGTAGTTTAGGTCGACGAGATTCGAAAATGTTCTCCGGTGTCTCTTTTAGCAAAATCCTCCTCACATGGAAACATTCACCGTTTTATAATTCCACCACCCAGATACCTCGAGCAACGGTCCCAACAATGCCCTATCCCACGGGTCATCCAATTGTCTCAGAATGTCGCGAATAGAGGTGGGTAACGAAAAATGCCACCATTACGCCCACGCACACACTTTGCGCAAGTACAGACCACAGCTTCCGCTTCAAGTTAGGGATAAGGGAGGCTGCAATCATCGTTCCGGTTAAAAAAAAAACGTTCATCTCTTTGGACCGAAGATGAGGATAAAATGCAAAAACGTGAAATAATTTTGTTTCCGGAAGGTTATTCGCCCGTCGAGTTTGGCATCCCGAAGACGGGAGTGCGTTTGTGTGACCTGTTTCTCCCACCAATGTATGCCTGAGGGAGCCGTCAAAAACAAAACTAAAACCAATTTGACCGTTGTTTCTTGCGATAAATGCGCCATTCTAGGACGACTCCCGAACCAACGAAGTAAATATTCGATAGCAAGGCACCGAGGGACCGACAAAACTGTACGGTAAAAGTTGGAGCATTTAAACTTCCGTCGCAGCAGCAACGGAGACGGTCGAATCCCATTTTATTCGTCACGTACAGTGTTCGCCAGGTGGTTGAAACTACGAAAATGTTCGCACAAGCAGAGTTTCAACGAACTGTTTACGACACGAACGAAGGCACCTGTTGAAGTTTCTTCGAGGTGAATTCAAGCAGACAGGCTCGCAGCTCGTTTACGGGTCGCCGTGGCGAGAATAGGTCGGCCTCCCCTAACTCCCAGATCGAATTAACCTTGCCGAATTTCTTGTTGCCTCTTCATAGAGCAGTTTTGCAACAAAATCAGGGATGAAACTTTGCAACTGACGGCATATTGGAACGGACTGATGGAACCTCATTTGCATACTTGATCGGAGTGAGCAAAATGCTTTAGTGTGATTATCTATATTCTTTTCAGACTAGCACGCTATCGTCCGTGCTCCCCCTTGGTCGTTACAAACGTTGTTTCGTCCTCGGCTCTTGCCACGAAAATCCATCCATCACAGACTGTGTGTCTTTTTCTCCCATCATCAACAGCTTAATGATGTTTAACATGATCGCAAATCGGAACATTAGTTTAATTGCCGTTAATGAAGAAACATTCCTTCGTGTCGTGTTTTATAAAGTTTACCATCGCGCAAGGATACCCGGGGCTCCTTCTGTTGTCCCTTCCGTTCAAATAACTCGCATGGATTTATCAAAAGATACCAGATGGTAAACTATATTGCCTTCGTTCCTGGAACCATTTCATTTGAATCCCCACTCTAAGACTCTGGTCGAAGGCGAACGAACGAAGGCGGCTCTGGTGAAGGATAATCTTGTGAAGCATTACTTGAAATGACACCCGGCGAAACCAACAAGAAGATGGTAGGTGCTGGAAATTGTTCAAGGACTTAAGCTGTTGCCGTGGGCGGATCAGATTTGTGTTCGAGCTCTGTTTCCTGAGTGTTTGTGTTCAATCGTTCCTATCGTGGTGAAAACAGGGGTAGTTAGCAGTCCATTCGACTTTTGAAGAAAATGAAAAAAAGAATGTTTATCCATGTTTCAATCCAGCCACTTCCACCCAAAAAACTATTTACGATGTACTGCGGTAGCCTTAACTCATCGAGTGAAATCTATCAATTGCGTATTCCATGTACATGTGGTTACCTGAACGTGTCGCAGTTTCTTCTGACGCCTGACTCTTGCACCACAGGACACATTCACTGGTAGGACACATTCAAGATAGAAATACCTTCTGAGACCTTCTGAGTTTCGGTTAAAATAAGCTAACGTCAGGTGTACGTACGTGCTTTTCTCACCTTCCTACTGAGAGCATGGAATACTAAACTCATAAATCAATAACGATCTGCTTAGCGAGATTTCTTTCTTCGCTAACGGGAGAGAAAATCTTTAAAGATACTTTCGGGAATATACGTCAACATCTCTTACTTGTCTGAAGCATCGATCTCCTTTTTCATTGAAATTAAAACCGAGTTCCAAAAACGAAACAAAGGTATACTGTTTCTAAAAGACAACTCTATAAAGGACTTAATTGAAAATCATCTGATCGTATTTCGAGAAATTGTAGCAAATAATTATTCTGAGAAAAGCTTGCTGGTATGATTTGGTTTGATACGGAAAGTGGAAATGAAGTGTCGTTGTCCTGATTCGAAGTAAAAAAAGTTATAGAAGTGAGATTTATCGATTGTGTAAGGATATGTGAACAAGAAAACTACAAATTAAGGAAACTTTTCGAAGGCCCGCTGAAAAATGTTTGCTTTCTTTTCTCACCTGTTGTCCGTTGGCGGTTGTTTATTTTCCCTTCCATCAGATGGCACGACGTACGACGATTCGGGAATATTCATCCACTACACGACGAAGGTGTTGTCGAAGCAGGCCGGAGTACTGCTGCTCGGCACGGGTGGCTACATTGCCCCGCAGGCCACCGAGCACATGGAAACGGTGTGCGACATCCGCGAGGAAAAGGTGATCTATCCGTTCGCCTACCGTACGCACACGCACAGTCTCGGCCGGGTCGTATCGGGGTACCGGATCCGCAAGGACGAAGCGGGCGATGACCACTGGACGCTCCTCGGCAAGCGCGACCCTCTGACACCGCAAATGTTCTACCCGGTAGAGAGCCGAGACCCGATCCGTCGAAATGACCGTCTAGCAGCCCGCTGCACCATGCAAAGCAACCGTACGCGGATCACCAAGATCGGGTAAGTGGATGGCAGGAAGGGGAAAGGCAAGATTGTAATTGCATCACTAATTGGTACGTATCCTCTGCAGAGCCACCAACGAGGACGAGATGTGCAATTTCTATCTGATGTACTACGTGGAAAACGACGAACCGCTACAGATGAAGTATTGCTTCAGCAACGGACCGCCACTGTTCCACTGGACAAACCGCGAGACGGAGCTGAACCACATTCCCGACTACGATGCCAGCCATCTGTAGAGCGCCCTTCGAACCAACGCGTAAAGTGGACGCTCACGCAACACGTTGCCGGGTACGGCTGGGCAGAGCAATGGGACGACCGACGACGATGACGATGATGATCACGCTGCTGGAGGACGGAGAACGACTCGGGGAACAGTAACACGGAAACGGACGACTTCGTAGTACGAATTTCCATATCACAAATTTTAACGGACGAACGATTGCTGCGGGATTATAATATGCGCATTTATCCTATAAATTATCCACTCCTAGCAACACACCCTCCGACAAACCGAGGGTCCGCAAATCGGCCCCATAGAAAAGTTGCTCGATGATTCTCACTTTTCAGATGAAAAAAGGTGGTTCGGCAGTCGG
The DNA here is from genome assembly GCA_914969975.1 of Anopheles atroparvus. Taxonomy (NCBI): domain Eukaryota; kingdom Metazoa; phylum Arthropoda; class Insecta; order Diptera; family Culicidae; genus Anopheles; species Anopheles atroparvus. Next base: position 44,606,305 of record CAJZCY010000002.1, on the reverse strand, counting down.
TTAGGCAGCATTTGCCCGAAGCAGGAAATGCTAGACGAGAAAGGGGATGCTAGAGAAACGGAATGATTTCATTCTAGTCAGGTTCGAGCTTTTGGATTGCACGCACGTTTCCGCCCAGATGGGATTTCTCGTTTCGATTTCCTCTTCTCCCATCACTCTTTTATGTTTCATATGGCAAGCAGGAGTCATTCAGGTGGCAGAGAACAGATTATCAATAAGCAGAAGGAGAGACTTCAAAGGAAACGATGGTACAAGCGTGTTGAGATGGACAAGGATACTTAAAAAGTACATGTTGGTCGATGGTGAATCGGAAAAAAATCTAGCAAATCCAAGCTGTTATTTTAGTTTAAAATGGTTCCGTTGGTTGCCTTTGAGGAAAGCTATCCTTACCATTACTACTGTACAATGTGATTGAATGTTTTTCCAACCAGAACGCAGGGAAAGGAAAGGTTTAGGTAGAGCGTTGGCTGGAAGTCTCATTGCGGTGGACGCTGCAAAGCAAAACGTCCCTGCTGGCGAACAGATCTTGTAACAATGTCAGGAATGCGTTGTTCTAGTGAAAAGTATTTGTATTTTCCCGTCGACTGCTTTTAAAACTGGTAACTGATAACTGATTTTCTATTGTTGTGTAGCAGAACTTATCTAAACCTTTAACGCACTGTAAAGAGCAGCACAAGCAAGATATGTATCTTCTGGAGGGAATTGTTCCTACACTTGACAGTGTTAATGCATGCATTTAACCAGATGTTTTATAATTTATTTATTTTTTAAAAATCTGTAGAGGGCCGGTTGCAAGTTCTTTGGACCCGCAGCAGTCAGCATTTGTTAGGGAATGATCTACACTTGCAAACACCCCTTCGACAGCATTTGTGCAGGATTCTTTTGACTTGTAGATAACACAAAACTATGAAACAAGGGGCTGCTACGTATGCACGTAATCCTCAAACACAAAATACAAATATCTGGAAAAGTATCCTCAAGTATGGTAGAAAGCTGAATTTATATATGGAACCATGAAACCATCACCCAAAAAAGACACACACTCACGAAACGTAAAGACTTTCTTAGCAGAAAACGATCGCACGATCGATAGGTAAAGGTGGGTTGATCGGTTTGGCTCTAAGCGCGACCGGACGATGGGTAGAACATTCCTTTGGTGTTTGATTTGAATACCCAAACAACACGAAACACAGGTCGTACAAGCATAGAACATATGGCGCATAGCGTAAGCATGCCGATCGTGCATGTGTCAGAGAACATGATAGTGAGATACGCATAACCACATGCCCACACACACGAGAACATATTATATATACACATGAATACACCACACGGAAATCACAAAAACTATATTATATATTATATACATATGTGTCGGATGTAATTTCCATTTTAAAAAGAGAATTCGTTTCCCGGGCGCAATGTAAAAGCGGGGGAACCTCAATTAGTACGTACGCATGAAATGAACACAAGGTGAAGCCCGTGTTACGTTTAAATATCGTTAGGATTCACATCAGACTCCTTAGCTACAAAGGCATGGAGTTTTTGTTGGGATGCGGGCAACAGAATCCTTTCGTTGCCTCAACAGTTTAAGAATCTTCTTTTTGAACCTGATTTTCCAAAGTTTGTGTTTTCTTTCCGTATTAGCAAAGGACATTGACTTGTAGAAAATTCACAATGTTTAAAGGCTACAAGAAACCGTTAAATCTCATCTTATGTTACAATAAAATGCAGGAACCATTTACGTGAATCTGTCTTGGCGCATGTCTAGCGGAGCAAATCTCTTGCATATGTGTGTACCCTACCGGTATGGCACAATAAAAGGCAGTAATTAATAAAACTGGAAGGGTGCATAGTATTCATATTCATAGAAAGCAGCCGTGTCTATTTCCATTGTGTTTATTTACTGTGATTGAGAATGATCGTCAACTTAGCTTCTGGCCCTCGAGAAGTATCAATGTTTACCGAATCCGTAATCTCACTTCCACAGATCTCTGCCCTTATCATCGTCAAGGTGCCAAGGGGCGGTAAATTATCTACTCGGTCTTGTCGACTCCTTGCCTTACGGCAACGAAACGCAACAGGGCAGCGATGATCTAGAGAGAGCTGAAATAAATACCGGTCACGATAACGCATGGCCGCCTGTCAGTGCAAGTAGCTGCGTGTGTTTGTATTTGCCGACTCTTGTACGGTTGTTTCGCGTCCCGATCTGGGCTTCGTTTTCTTCCCGTGTTTTTGACAGATCAGTTTCAGTCTTCTATCGTTTTCTATTGCTTCGGTTTTCGGTGGTGCATCGTTTAAAGTTGATCGCAAGATGGTGCAGGATCGGTGCTTGAAGATTACGACCGTAACGGCGCGGGATATCCGCTGGCCAACGTCTCTGGGGGCGCACGGTTCTGATGCGATGGTATGTAACGGAAGTTGAGTGCGAAGCTTAGCCGCTCGGTGGAGTAACCCCTTGTCCCAATTCGGTCGGTTCATTCAGCACACGGATCCGGATTACTCGTGTGTGTACGTGACGATCGCAACGGCCGAGGGTCCGGTGGGATACGGGATGACGTTTACGCTCGGCCGTGGCACGGACATAGTACTGCTGGCCGTTCGCGCGCTGAAGCGCCTCGTCGAGGGTCGAACCACGGCCAGCATCTACGAACGATTCGGGCAGTTTTGGCGCGAACTGACGAGCGATTCGCAGCTGCGATGGGTACGTCTCGTCGTCATCCACCAGGAATTACGGGTGACTCTAGTTGATCGTCCCTTAACATTCCTACCCTGCACAGATAGGACCAGAGAAGGGTGTTACCCACCTAGCGGTCGCTGCTATTATCAACGCCCTGTGGGATCTTTGGGGCAAGATACGGAATGTTCCCGTCTGGCAGTTGTTGGCTGAAATGGAACCGACGGTAAGTGATCCTTTTTTATTTTTTGCCAGGACAAATTGGTAAAATGCCCATCGTTCACAAAACTCACACTTGCAGATACAACTTTGATTACTCGTTTACGATTTTTTTTATTCGGACAATTTGGATAGCCTATCGCCTTCGTTTACAACTCCTTTGTTGCCGTAGAAGTTGTGGTTTGAAGTTGTTGTACCCTGCACCTGTAGAACCTTGTTAATTAATATGTTTTGCGTTCGTTTGCCTGCTCCAGTTCTTAACACCTACATTTCTTTCGGCCTAGCGACTTTATTCGCACTAAGCCTGTTCAGTTTTGCTTACACTCCCCTCTAATCGTGTCGCTCTTTCTGCCAACAAACACACCATGTGTGGGTTATTGCAAAGAAACAAACAGAAATATGTTTACATACATTTATATTAGTATACATCATTATTCAACAATTGTTTTATTAGACTCCACACGCACTGACGTTGTTATTTCTGCTGCGGATTCAGTGTTAGTTCCCGCTTTATCCGTTTAAGCTCTCACAAGACACTAAAAAATGGGGACTTTTGTGAAGCAGGAAGTGTAATGATGAGTTTTGTTTTTCTTCTCGTTTGCGCTATCAGATGAGCTACCTTTGAACGTCCTTTCGGTCACTCAACTTATTCGTTATTCACCCAACAAGGCAAAGGAAAGCGTTCGGTTTGTGAAACACAATCACCAAACGTCTCTCTTTCTCCTTGTCCACACACTTTGTATCCTATCGCTGTCTGTGTACCCTAACGCTAAAGCTCCTGGTGCCACGTGATTCTACCAACGTTTGGTAAACGGAGAAGTAAACAATATTGACACGATTTTGCACGACTTGACGACTTTTACGACGAAAAACAACAATCCAAATATTCATATTTACGTTCTAGATAGATCTAGATATATTCTCCCCTACGATCTCTACGCATTATAAAAAAGAAAGTAATCATTTACAAAACTCGTAACAGTAAAAAATGGAGCAGCGATATACTATTTTAAGTAAAGTAATAAATGGCAAACAACTGATTCCCTCCAAGGGCCAACTAGGCGCTGATGATGATGATGATGTGTATGTGCGTGACGGGTGGTGGGTGGTATGAGGAGTGGGGGGGGAGAGGGTGTTGTGTTACTAAAAAGCGGCCTTGACTTCAACCTCTCCGTTCTCTCCGTGCGCATTGTGTTAGTAGGCCGGGTGATGAGTAATATCGTTCAAACTAATGCCAATCCAATTCTTGGGAACCGAACATCCGCCAGGGGGGGATTTCACGTTCTTCGCCACATAAAATAGCGCTGCTAGTTTTCCTGATCTTCGTCCTGAGCTCCGTCTGTCCGTGCTCGCCGTCCGTTCACCACTGACCCCGAGCGACGTCCCATGATGGCGGAGGAGCTCGTCGTATTGCCGACTCGTGCGCCCATCGCGGCCGCTGCAACCAGTTCCTCCTCAACCTCTTCCTCTTCCTCTTCTTCCTCTTCGGCGTCGTCGTCGTCCTCCTCCGGGTCCGTGTCCAGATCGTTGTTCGTGAGCCTTCCGCTGGCCCGGTCATTGCCATTTCGCCCGGCACCGTTGTGCAGTGCCAACTGGTGGCTCATGGACGCGTTGTTCTTGTTCGAGGGCTTCAGGCAGGCAGGTCCGGCGGAGGATCGTGGGAACCGTTGCAGGTAGCGCTCGAGCCGCAGGAACTTGATCGACACGAGCCGATTGTCGAACCACCAGCCGTTAATCTCGTCGTGCACGATGCCGGCGTCCTTGGCCGTGGCGCAGCGCACATACACACAGCAGCTGCTCCGGTCGAGCTGGATGTCGTAGATCTTGCACCGGCCGCCCACCTTCTCCAGGATGGCGTCCTGCACGATCGTCTTCAGGTTCGGATCGTTCACCTCGTACTTGTCGAACATCTGGCGGATCTTGAGACAGGGCGTTGGCGGGTCGTGAATTTTGTTGCTATTGTCGAACGCCGGACTCTGCCACTTTTTGGCGCAACCGCCCGAAGAGCCACTGCCAGCGCCACCGACACCACCACCGCCCCCTACTGCCCCACGAGCACCCGATGGCGACCCGCTAGCCAACGGAGCACTGTCGATCCAGCGCATCATCTTGAAGTCCTCGCCACCGATCGTGCCCACCTCGAACAGGATGCGGCTTTCGTTGTGCTCGAGAAACGCCAACGCCTCGTCCCACGCCCAACCGAGCGCGCGTCGATTGGCCGGACCGAGCAGTCGATCACGCAGGTGACCGATGACAACGCGCGCGTCCTTCTCCTTCCCGTCCGATGCGTTCGCCGCGGCCTGGCTGACCGCGTGAATGATTTCGCTGATGAGCCGATTCACCTGCTCCTGCCGCTTCTGCTTAACTTGCATAACAAATTTGAAGAAGTAGTGCCCAGCCAGTGCCACGATCGCCGCCAGCGCCAGACCGCCCACGATGACGAAGAACTTTTGGAACTTGTTGTACATCATGCAGGTGAAGGGCAGCTTCGGTCGGAGGATGGTGAAGTGGTTCGATCGTGTGACGCGCCGGTCCAGCACCTCCGGAAACGCGATCGGTTCACCGTCGCCATTGCAATGATCGATGCGCCACTGCGGGTTCCGATCGATCAGATACTCCATCGCGTGCAGGTGGCGCGTTAGCTGAGGAATGAGCACCGACGGGGAGTGCTCCTTGGCGTACTTGAGCGCCTCGCCGGCCGACATCAGCCCGGACACGGTCGACCCCTCGCGGCAGTGATGCTGCTCGACGCGCGTCTTCAGCTCGTTCCCGATCAGCTTCAGCATCTCCAGGGCCGGTTCCACGTCGGCCGATTGCACGCAGGTAGTCCCCGTGATGCCACCACCACGGCCATCCTCCTCGCACACATCGTAACGCGTATCGAACGAGCTGAGCGTACTGGCCAGGTCGGTGCTGATCGTCATGTACATAAAGGCGACCGAGACCAAAAAGGCCACCAGAAGGCAGAGCAGCGCGCACGGGATGAACGTCTGCTTGAAGCCGTAATGTTCGTCCAGCTTGCTGATGAAATTACCGATCGCCACCCGAAACGGGATGGCAGGTGGGTCGGGCGAGGGTTGCGCGTGCGTCACTATGTCGTTCTCGTTGATCTCGTACTGGCCAGCACCGCCGCCACCGCCGCCGCCGCCGGGCAGCAAACGGCTGTACCGCTGGCGAATGTGATTGCCTGCGATGATGGACGAAGGCAACGGAGCCGAAGAGTTGGGCCCGGCGGAGGCCGCCGGCTTGTTGAACCGCAGGTGTGCGGGGTGATGCAAGAGGCCAGAACCGGAATGGTTAGTCCCGCCAAGCGTTGGTTGCGACGTCCGCGCCGCAAACGCCGGGCTTGGGCCACCGGAGTAGCGAGACGCAAGTGACATCGCTGCGCCGCTGCCGCTGCCTCCCCGGCGGCCGATGATTCCACTGATGGCACTATTGTAGTTCTCTTGTGAGACCGTCTCCCCGCGCAACTGCATCAACCGTTTCGTGTACTCACTAATGTACGGCGAGGACGAGTCGTTCGCACCGTTCGAGGATCCGTTCGAATCGTTCAGCTGCGCGTTGCTGTTGTTGTTGCTGCCACCACCACCGCTTCCTCCCGCTAACCCACCGAGGGAGGTGTTTAGATTGCTGTACATGCTGCTGTTTGCGGACGGAGGGGTTATGTTGCCGGCCAGCAAAGACGTCTTGCGGAACAGTGAACTGTGCGACGTCGTCGGCGGTGGAGAAACGTTTCCTGTTAAAACCAACGAAACGCGGCATTATTATTGTTTCATATTTCGTGGCAATTATTGTTCCCTTTTTCTTACCAAAGTTTCGCATCGAACCCGTGCGCAGGTTGGACGAATAATCCTCCTCTTCGCTGTCGTGCACGATAACCGGTGAGATGTACATTTTTCCTCCGGAGGACGGCCTGTGACCTGCTTCTACCCGACGGTTCGCAAGGTTGCCCGGGGTGCCGTTTGCTCCGTCGAAGGGCGACATCGATGGCAATGCCGGAGGTGGAGATGATATGCTTGGGTTGGCAATCCGCTTCATCGAGGGGCGGACTGACGCGGCTGCTGCCGGTGGAGGCATCGCCGTGGAACTGGACGCCAGCGACGGCAGTGCACCAGCCACGGTCGCCCGTTGGCTTCTGCTAACCCGAGACGAACCTGTGATGCTGCTGCTGCTGCTGGCGGCAAGTGATTTGCGCTGGACAGCCGTCTGCTTCAGCCCATCGCTACTGTCCGACTCCTCCCCGGAGCTGAACCGGGCGGCCTTCGACGAGTCGCGGCGCAGCTTTTGCTTCTCGCTCTCGATGAAGTGGCGTAGCTTCTTTACCAGGATCTTGCGCGTGGTGGACGTTACCGGCAGAACCGGAAGCCCACACTGCACCAGTCGAAGCCGCAGCTCATCGTCCGACAGCAGATCCAGGTTCTCCATCCGGAGGCTGCTGATCCACCCTCTGGAACAATTAACTACTTTTCCACACCGCCTTCTAGATTCTTTTCACCGCACGCAACGCTGCTGCTGCTACGAATGCAGCTACGAATAGAACACACAACCTTGGGGCACGCACAAAATGCAGTCCTGTTGCTGCTGTCAGACTTGTCGCTCCGTCTCGCTCACTCATGCACACGCACACCCGCTTTATCTTTTCCTCTTTTATTGTGATGCCAAGATTTGTCAATTGGCGTCGTCCTGCTCGCTTTCCTCGTAAGATCGCGCGCGTTCGTTGCTCTCACTGAATTTTCACTCCTTGCGCCAGATAAACCGGGCGAACGAAGTAGAGCACCATCCCCCACCGAACGCGGTGATTTTAACGCACCAAGAGCTGTGATGATTTCACCCCAGCGCTGCACGGCTACACGACGCGCCGTCGTGTGTGTACTGTTGCTGCGCGTTCGCGTCACTTCACCTCTGCGTAAAATGCACGACTCTCGTTATTTTCCAAACAGTTAAAACAGACGGTGCGGTCAAAGCAAACATTCATACTCGTTACCACATTCGCTTCCCTTCGCTGGTCGCTTTTCGCTGCCTTCTTGTTCTGCTTCTTTCCGTTTCGTCATGAAGAGCTAGCGCTTGTGTGAATAACTCTGCCGCTCCTTCGCGTGGTGAAGTTACATCCGAGCACCAACCAAACATTCGCCCGACTTGAACAGCGGTAAGGCTAAAGGCTGCTGCCGTTTTTAGTAGTCTCTGTAAACCTTGCAAAACTTTCTAATGTTCTAATTTAATGTGAAAAAGATCGACGATCTTTTCCGAGAAGAACACAACCCCACGATTGACAATACAATTGACAACCTTCGGACAAAAAATTCCTGTGAACTTTAGCGGTGGTGTCGAAAGTTCCGATTTTCACCCAGGAGGTTCAAAACGCTTCGAGTGATGGTACGATGCGCACCCACATGCCGCTCAACAGGCTTTTTCTTCAATATCTCATCGTCAACCATTACCAAACAAACCATTGCTTCTGCGTGGAAGTTGATCTTCACATTTTGTCTGCATCTTTCAATTGGATTTTAGGAGCTTGTTTCGGCAATAGATTTTCGCTACATTGAGGACGTTATCACCCCTAAGGAAGCAATAGCAATGCTGGAGCAGAACAAGGCAACGAGAAATGAGCGCATACAACATTTGTTGAAGCACGGTTACCCCGCGTACACAACACAAATAGGTAATAAAGCGTTCTCCGCAAGGAACAAGAGATTTGACTTTTTACCTATCTTCCTTGTTTTTGCAGGTTGGCTCGGTTATAGTGACGATACGATTCGTGCGTTGTGCAAAAAATATCTGGCCGCCGGGTTTAAAGCTTTCAAAATGAAAGTGGGGCAGGATCTGGAAAGTGACATCAAACGATGCCAGTTAATACGCGATGAAATTGGTTGGGAGAATCAGTTTGTAAGATAGCACAGATTTACAGTATCTACTGCACTCTAAATCACCTTCTGTCTATTCCAACGGTTCATAGATGGTCGATGCTAATCAGACATGGGACGTTCCGACGGCAATCGATTGGATGAAACGGCTGAAGGAGTTCAAATTGCTCTGGATAGAAGAACCAACCTCTCCAGACGATGTGCTTGGCCATGCAAAGATTGCTGAAGCACTGAGGTGTTCTTTGTTTAAATGCATGCAGAGAGTGAATGTCTTCAAACTTAGATTTACATTGCTTGCAGGGAATATTCAATCGGTGTTGCAACTGGAGAGATGTGCTGCAATCGGGTAATGTTCAAACAGTTCATGCAGGCAAATGCACTGGAGTTTTGCCAGATTGATTCAGCTCGTATTGGTGGGGTGAACGAAATATTATCGGTTTACCTCATGGCCAATAAGCTAAACAGTACGTAGTTATACTGCTTCTTTTATGGTAAGGAATTTCAATCGTTGTAATTATTCTTTTCAGTAAAAGTATGTCCTCACGCTGGCGGTGTGGGGCTTTGCGAAATGGTACAACATTTGCAAATGTGGGATTTTTGCTCTGTTTCGTCTACGATGGAGGGACGTATGGTGGAATTCGTCGATCAACAACATGATCAATTCGTATACCCTGCCATCATCAATGAGAAGGCATGCTATGTAACTCCAAAGGCACCTGGTTATTCAACTGAATTGAAGAGTGATGCAATTGCGCATTTCGAGTATCCTCAAGGGTCAGAATGGCAACGCATGTTTGCTGAAGGCCTTTTTAAACCGGAAAACTACTGAACGAACTATGCTTTTCGAATGTATCCGAGCAAAACAACACTATTTTTCTGAATAAAGAAATCAATATTCATTGCTATGATGTGCTTATGGTAGATCACTATTTTGCCACAGCTCAAGTCTTATATTTGTTTCGCGAAGTGTAGCTTTTGATGTTCAAGTTCCGATCTAGCTAGCGGTGTACGGTTAATTGGAACAGATGAATTGATCCAGTTCGGAACACTTGATACTGCAGTTCTGTCAAGACAATTGGCGGGTAAAGTTGTTGTTCTTCAAATATTCTTTCATGTTATCACAATTCCTGGACGATTAAGGTGTTTCTTTCTACCCGGCAAATCATAAGAAATAAAAAAGTATTTAAAATGCCGTTCAAACGATCACCGATGCGATACGCTCACATAATCGGCTACACTATCGTCCTCTACCAAGAAGATGGCAAGTAAGTTTTGTGTTGCGATCAAAATGCTGCTTCAAACCCTGAATGAAATGGTTTGGTCGACGATTGTGTTGCTCGTCACTAAATCAATTGTCTCTCAATAGTTGCATCATTAGCGTTGGATATGATGGAGATTTTCGCATATGGAACGGTATAGGCGATGACGATCCCCCAACAAAATGCATTGGAGAGCATGCATGGACAGCACTCCAGTACGGTGATCGCGTATTGCTAGCGACCGATCTTAACACGGTGCAAGCATGCAAATATCCGTCCCTCGACAAGGATGGTATTGAGTTCCGTTTTACGGCCTACGTTACCTGTCTGGCCAAGAATAAGCGAGTAAGAGTTATTCATGGCAAGAGTAAAAGCTTGAACTACACTTATCCATCCCTTCCATCGTTCAGTTTCTTGCCGCAGGTTCTGAGGATGCCACGATTAAAGTTCTCTCGACTGACAATGGGGAACAGTTTGAGTTAGAGAACTTGGGAGGTCCAGTGCTTAGCATAGACGTCAGCAAGCATAACCTGCTGGCGGCCAGTATTGGCGATGGAACCATCCGTGTTTGGGACATGAGAACGCAGCAGTTGAAGAAGACGATCGATGGCCTTCCCAAGGTGAAAAGTTTTGAAGCAGTTCTGTACTTCTGTAAGTGATCAGGCTTTTCTGGTGTTTTCAATCTTCAATTCCATTATTCACGGGTACTGCATTTTAAGCTACACCAACCTTTGAGCCTAAAACTGGTTCGCTACTGGCGTACCCGATCGAGAAGGAAATAATCATCGTGAGCACCACCAGCTGGGAGACGGTGAAGAGATTAACGAAATCAAACCTGTCCGCCGGCTTGACAGTCTGCACCTTCTCACCGATGGGAGATTACTTGGCGGCTGGCAGTGCGGTCGGCGAAGTGATCGTCTGGGACTGCGACACGCAGAAGTTGGTCGATGGGTGTCGCCAGTACGAGGCCAATCCAATTACTCGAATCGTTTGGAATCCAAAGAACAACGCCGAACTGGCGGTCTCGGATGCCAATGGACAGGTTGGCACGGTGACGGAAATTTTCGTAGAGGATGATGATGCCGATGGCGTAAACGGGGCGGATATCGTGGAGATGGCGGAGAAAGAGGAAGAAGATAGGGACGATCCTGAAAACCAGTTGTTCGAAATGTTTACTAAACGTAAGTGAGCAATCTAGAGAAGTCTATCTTAAACCACACGACGTAATTGTCCAATAACATTTAGGTGAAGAAGGAGACGAAGCAGACGATGCCGACGCCTCCGACGCAGATGAATTAAATGAAAACTGTATCGCGATTGATAAGTTGAAATCGCAGGTCTTAGGGGCAACACAACGGACCGACGATGACGTTCGTTCGGACGGTGCGGATAACGATGATGATCGTGAATCAGTTCACATTGAGCAGGTGGTCGCGGCAAAATCCTTCCCGCAGCAGCATCCGTTCCAACCGGGCTCCAGTCCCGTCTCGCTGGAACATTGCTACCTCGTGTACAACCACGTCGGAATAGTACGTCGTCACGCAACCGATAAGGAAAACTCCATTGAGGTTGATTTTCACGATGCACAGCAACATCACAGTATCCATTTGAACAACTATCTCAACCACACGATGGCGGGATTGAGCGAAACCGTGTTGGCTATGGCCTGCCCTAGCGATGACCGGAATCCAAGTAAAGTGGTGTGCATCAATCAGGCCGCATTCGGAAAGCGAGAGTGGAGCTACACCATGCCGGGCTGCGAGGAGATCGTTGCGTTGGCGGCGTCGGATAAAATCGTCATCGTCGCGACGGATAGCAGACTGCTGCGGGTTTACACGGCTCGTGGCACCCAGCGAGAGGTTGTTTCCGTGCCGGGGCCAATCGTTACCCTTGCCGCGTACGGAGATCACTTTTTGGTCGCATATCACAGTGCTCCAGCCAACGAGGATCAACACATCACACTGATGATCGTGACGTGCGTCAATTTCAAGCTGCGTTGTCGGGAGGTACGAGTCCCAGTGTCGGCCGGCAGTGAGCTACGCTGGGTAGGGTATTCTGATCGGGGCTCGCCAACTGTGTACGACACGGCGGGAATCCTCAATCTCTATCATGCTGCATCGAACCTTTGGTTTCCAATCTATCATTCTGATAACTTGGTAAGTAAACTGAATCCAAACAATATATTTCGCGATGTTTCATAACCGTTTATGTCTTCGGCAGCAATCGAAAGGAGCGTCGGACAATCTGTTCATCGTGAAGGTGTCCGAATCGACTCAGCACGTGCAGTTAATTTTGTGCCGTGGAGCGAGGTATCCACTGACCAATCCCCAACCACTCCCGATGGAGGTGAAATTCACATTACCGATGTGCGACCTGGACAATGAGAAGGATTATCTGGAGGACGTGCTGGTTCGCTCGTTGTACCTCAAGCTGAACGATGCCGACCAGGTGCTGAAGGAAACGGCTGTCAAACTATTCGCGGTATGTAGTTCCTTCCACGACTGGCTAGGCCGAAAATAATATAGTGCTTTAATAAGTTTTTTTTTTAAATTCTCGGTAAAGCTTGCTTGTAAAAATGAATGTGAACAGCGTGCAAAGGAGCTGGTGGAAACGATTGCCTCGAGCCAACTGATTCCATTGGTGATAAAATACGCGAGCAAAATTCGTCGTTATCATTTGGCCGACAGCTTGGCCCCGTTGTTGCCATCCTTCCAGGAACAGGTAAGCGAATTTAGATTTAAAAGGCGCATCATTCCGATCTCACAGCAAGAGCAACTAGCGTACAATTTGCTTGCAAGTGGTGTCGTCCGACAGTTGTCCGTCTTTTGCCGTGTGCTAGTTTGATGTGTGGTATTGTATTGAAATAACGCATTGGGGTAAGCGTGTATCAAGCCTTCGATAGCTCAGTTGGTAGAGCGGTGGACTGTAGAAGCGAGCTGGTGAGCAATAGTAATCCATAGGTCACTGGTTCAAATCCGGTTCGAAGGAAAGACAAAAACTTTTTTATACCACTTTTTGTGGTGTTTCCATCTATTTTAGTTTAATTTGAATTTAATTTTTTTATTTTATTTTAAATTAATGTTGAGTTACATAACATGTATGATCTCCTTCTCACAGGAGCTCCAAGAAGAAAAGGTGGAGCAGGAAAGTATCCGAGAAAGTACGGCCATTGTGAGCGAACTGCAGCACATTAATCTTGAAGCGGTTACGAAGAAGGACTCCACTCCGAAAATAGTAAGCATACTTTCGATGGCCAGTTGCCAGCTGGTGTCATATAAAATGTTCCCTCATACGGGCAGCTCGGGAATGATGGTTTATTTATGTTTGCATCTTTCAGAAACCACTTCCAGTTGGCACGAAAAAGTCGAGCAATCCATTCCGGAAGTCAACACCGGCCGGCGGCGAATCCGCAACATTATCACCCGCAGGCTTTCCAAGCAGTGCCGTCAATCCGCTGGAACATTTGACCGGAAAAGCGATCGGGTTTTCGTCCACCAGCAGCATCGGTAGTCCGAGCGTTGGCAAACCCTCTGCCGATGGAGTACAGGACGAAAATAGGCCTCACAACAGCGGAGGCACACCCAGTACGCCCAGTGGATCTGGCAGTGGTATGAAGTTTCTTCCGTGGTTCGAACAAAATCGGGCTGAGCTACAACAGCGTCATCCTGAGGCCGAGTCGTCCGAGCTTATTAAAATTGGAATGCGTGAGTATAAGGCTCATCAGCAGAAAGGGTCGTTGGTGACGGCGGCAGGTACGCCCGCTTTGGAAACCAGCACCTCAAAAACGTCCGAAAAGCGGAAGCTGGATGAAAGCGACCAAGCTGAAAGCGGCATCTCCAAGCTGGCCAAGTTTGGCTTCGTGAAGAATAATTAGAAGGTAGGCTAATTTGTGCATGAATGTTATGTGTTAATGTTCTGTCAAATAAGATTCACAATTACTAGTAAATTTTATGCTTCGCGCTGTTATCGAACTGTGGGAAAATATTGAGAAAAGAACTTAAGTTTACTGAAGTTAGTTGTAAAAAAAGGTAGAAATAACGTTTTTCAGTTGCTGTCCCCATGGACACACGATGACGATAATCCATCGGAAGAGAGTGTGCGCGCCGTCTTCTCTGCGCCGTTGTAAAGTGCATTGTTGTTCCGGTTATGCCACTCAATCATCGACAAGCGTGTCTATACCGCGGGGTGGCAAAAGGCGTAAAATGACGAGCATATGGAATTAGGGACGACATCGAACGGGGGTCTCCCAATCGGCCGACGCTCCGTTCCAAACGAACTCTTTTCTTCTTGTTTCAAAATTCCCTGCTAATTGCGATACGTTCGCCTCAAGTTTTTGTGCCCATTTGCCACAGCCAACTGTGGCATGCCTCAAAATCGATCATGTCAATTATGAACTGTCGTGTCATCGCCACATTTCGCTTCCGCATCCCATCGTTTGAACGGCGGTCGTTGATCGAATCGATCGATTGTGTTTGATTTGGCGCCCGGATTCCCTGTCAACTAGCACATTCATCATTTATCAAACGAAAAGTGTGAGCATGTTTTCCCTTCGCTTTAAAGGATAACACCTATCACGATTGTATTGGCACATTGTCAAGTATTCTGGCCCAATCATCAACTGCACGTTGATAATTTCTGTTAGTGAAGTAGCTACACACCTTAGGGATGTTGAATAGGAAGCTTAGGAATAAGATTGTGCATGTCGGTTACTGTCCTACATGGAAATTATGTTTCGTGTGTTCGAGTTTTCTGTTCTTCCTAGAACTCATATCGAAATGGTCCTTTTCGAAAAGGAAGTAGGTGGAAACTGCAAGAAATAAATTGCCATTAGGTTTGGGTTCATTATTTTATTCTTTGGCTACGAGAACCGTATCACCCAAAAGCATATTGTAATCGTAATGTCGATTCCAACTGTAGAAAAACATGCTCGTAGGGATACGGAACACGGTATAAAATTGCTGAAGAATTGACATTTACGCATTCCCCTTTCCCTCTTTCTCTTAGTGGCCATTAGTAATGCTTTCGAAGATTAAAATATACAATTGTCAATGCTCCACTTGACATCATGCCCTTCAATTAATCTGCTTGCCGACAAATATACAATATTGTATTTTTCCGCTGCATGCGCCTTTTCGGTTAATGATTTACGCAGATGGGGCTTTCTCATGTAGAACAACATGAATAAAAAAATGGACGATTGTGTTGAACATAATTAATGGTTCCATTCGGCTCAACGGCAGGAAATCTTTGAAACAAGATCCTTGTACTGGAAACTATCACGGATGAACTTGATTAATTATCTTGTCGTGCATAAACCAGTTTTATGCACAACTAGAAAACACTCCAACTTAAAATGTGTGTTTAACATTTAAAAGGAAAAGTAATTGTACATGCTTCGAATACTTTTTTGCTGAGTATGCTTTCACATGCAAAACAAATGGTTCGCTGTTCGTGCTTAAATAAATACCAGTAAGCACACAGATTTGCTCTCATTCGTTCAATCGTTTTAATTCGCTCTCTCGGTCATTTCTCCAGTCCTTTTTTCTCTCTTTTTCTCTCCTTTTGTTATCAACAGATTGGAAGATTGCAGACCAACCTGTAACAGATAGTTGAAGGTAATGATCAGATATGATCGGATCAGATCGGTCGGCGTTGGTGCAAGTTGAAATAATCTGAATCTAATGTAATCTTCCCTCTTGTTGGATCGAAAAATGATTGACTTGTTTGGTTGCTGTTGGTGACAGAACAAACAGATCCCCTGTGTGTGTTTGTTGAACTGTTTCGCTTGCCGGACATTCGCCGCGTAGTTCGCACGCCAGATTCTCCCAGGAAAGTGCGCGTGTGATCCAGCCAGGCCCCATATTCCCGTGCGACTAGAATTGAATCGGCTGCAGCGATGGACGGCTGAAAATTTTAACCAAAACGCACCCAACCGATGGCAGAACGAAGGAACGAACGGCGCCGTGGATTTCCCATTCCCATGCACCACTGCGAGATGGGACCGGGAGTGTGCCTCTGTGCGTATCTTCCCTCACCCCATCAGCGTGCGCCGTGGCTTTTCTGGAGATTACGAGCACGACTTTTCCCACCCAAAAAGTGGGAACCGCCCGAGCGTGTTCCTGTGGGAACGTGTGGCTGTGGCGGTGCGTTTTCTCGTGCGAACCTATCGGCGAAAAACGATGGGATTGAGAAGAACACAAAAAGAGACAGCTTCCCAGCGTATTGTCACACTAGCCTGCTCTGCAGATGATCTGCTATGAGCCACATGCGAGACTGTACAGTGAGATGGACGATCTCACGCTTTGTGAGGAAAGTGAGGAAGTGAACGGATTCAACCGAGCGATAGTGAGAGTATTCTCGATCATGATCTCGGGATCGGGACAAGTGCGCGAACAACACGAAAAGTGGAAGAAAGTGAAGATGCAACCGGGAAGTTTGATTAGATTGATGGCGTGTGAAGTTATCAAAATGACGTAGCCATACGTTAAACAAGAAAAGTGGAAGGAAAGCAAAGGCGATGAGAATAGGAATCGTTCGCGTGTAATTGTCGGACGGGTGTTAATATCATTTGTGAAGCCTCATTTCATGTTTTTCCTTTCGTTTGGGTACATACGGTGCAGGGAAGGAGGAATGCGGCGATCGCGGAGTGTTTAGTTTAGTTTACGTCCACCCTTCCTACTCTTACGCAAAGTGGTCCCGCGTGCAATCGACGAGTTTTATCGCGCTGGTTGTGATTGTGGTAAATTGCTCGCGTAGGGGAAAAACGATACATAGGAAAAAAAGAAAGAAAAAAACCGACGCCTCGGCATTCTCTCACGGCTTCTCGATCGCGATGATGAGCCACGGATACGCCGAAACAAGTGCTACGCCGCGACTAAGAATGAAAGCGTGTGTCTGTGTGTTTATGTTGTTTTGTGTGAAGCCTTGCCAGCATAGGAAGCAGCAGAAGCGCGGCGTTCACATGGGATTCATCGACCATTCGGGTAAGTCGCCGTGGGATAGTTCGATTTGATGGGAACGGGCGTTCTTGAAACCGTCGTCAGCATATTTTTTCAATCACGTTTTCCCGTCCGTTTCCGTTGTGTGAATTTGGGGGAGAATTTGAGCGTACCATAAAGGGAAGGGGTTAGCTGCATCGTTATCAGATAGCAAGCATAACTTAGCACCGCGCACGAGGGGCATCGTCTATGAAATTGTGATATTTCAGACGGTAGACCGTGGACGAAAGTATGCTTCGTGTTTGGAGGGATGGAAAAACTTCCAAGATAAGAAAAACTTCCATCCAAAATGGAAAAACTTCCAGGAAGATAAATTGAACTTTAAGAATTTTAAGCGTACTCATTAAATACCGCATCTTTTTTGCGGGAATTGTATGGGAAATAGAATGTTTAACAAAGTGTCCTCATTGACCACATCAGTCTTGTGGGTAAACGGAAATGAGGAACAGGTCCTAAATAAACACAATCACCCTTCAACTGTGACGTGTCACACTGACCTTCTCATGCGATTGATTAATTTGAGATCAAAATACTTTGTTTTCCCAGACGAATGAACTCTGTTTCGTGCTGTTTTCCTTCCCCCAATGTGTGGCAATTTTAGATGGCATGCAAATCCCTACTTTACCCGCGCAGGGAGCAGGTTCTTCCCTCGGCCAATTCCTATTAATTGCTTCCCACAAATTTGTTATTCCCTATTTTATCTTTTTTTTTGTGAGTGTACGCACACAAGCCTGGTTTGGCTTTTAATCGTTTGCAAATCATCATTTGAGGACACAAAAAAAGACAACTCCAAACTGCATTTAAATATTTAACAAGTAGTCAAGAAAGAGGGGAAAAACGGTTAGGAGGGCAGAAATTGGCCGAAGGATAGGGATGGAATGCTGAGGGATGCAACTGCTACACATGATGATGATGTCCGTGTCATCGCTGCAGTCAACAACGGAAACGCACATGCAACGCGCACCCCTCGCATGACCGTCGCCCTCTCTCTTTGGTGCGTCCTTTCTCCCTTTCCGGGAACGGCATCCGTACGTATCTCACCCCAGCCAGGGCTTTACGAGAAATCCCACGATGCATTGACCCAGTCAGTTCGCCGTGTTTTCCCGTGGGTCCCCGGCCGGTCTCGGGTTTCCCGGCTAAATCGGTAAACAATTTTCTCATCGGAAAAAAGTCCATAAAGCCCAGGAACACGGCGAACGCGCGCATGGGAGTGGGAACAAAAAGGGAAGAGAATTTCTGGCCGCCCGGTTGGTGGGAAACATTCTGCAGGAAAATTGCGCACGGAACAGCGAAGGAAAATGGTGCAAGAAGCTGGCGCTTGTCAGAGCCAAAGCGGAACAGGAGAGGGAAGTAGAAAGGGCAGAATTGTTTCGGTGTGGGCTGTGAAAATGCAACCCCTAGGAGGAGACGCCGCTCTTGTTCGGTGAGATAATTATGCTTTTATCTGGTATCTCATATATGTATGCTTGGCTTTGGTCACTTTCCCCTTGGGGTGGATGTGTAGTTAAATAGACGTAGCTGGAAGAAGCGCGGTTTCTGCTTCGCTGACTTCTATAAGCTATTTGGCAGAAGAAGCTACGGAACGAAAAAAAAAAAAGGAGAGAAAAAACCCGCGCCGTTCTGCCATGCTGCACATCCACTACCGACTGACACATTCTACTTCCGATTGCTTCCTCCTTTTGCTCTTTCGCTTCTCCCCAGAAGAAAAAAAAGCCACACGACTCAAAAGTGCCGCGTACGTGTGACAATCTAATGTTCCCTTCCGTCTTCTACTCTGGTTGCGACTCGTCCTCTCCTTTTTGGGTTTCTTCGTTCTTTCGATTCGAATCGAATCGGCGCGCTTCCCGCGAGACAGATCTGCGCTCGCGTTTCCCAGGCCACCGTCAGCGTGTGACTGGGAAAATCTGTGTGTTTTCGGGCTCATCGAGAACTTCGCTTACCCTGGTCAGCGGCGCGACGTCGTGTCGTCGATCTAGCGCTTCACACGTTCTTACTGGTTGGAAATATGTATTTTTTCTGTTCTGGTCTTGTTGTTTTATGTGTTTTGTAGCCTCCCATTGGCACGCCGTCGTGTCAAGAGGTGTACGCTGCTACGCTTCGCGGCTTCCTTTTCCAGAAGACAAGATTTGATGATCAACAGCTCAACCGCGCGTCGACCGTTTAACGAGCTCCGACAGCAACCATCGTTTGATTCATTGCGAACGGATTGCTCTATCCTTCAGGGGCCTCTCTAACGAGAGGAAAACCCGACCGTGGAACAACAAAAGGGAATCCTTCGATAGTTCTGCGTCATCGCGCTCCCTTTAACGAGGCGTGACCGGTGGACCCGGTGGTTGTTTCATCGAAATCTATCTTTTTAAAACCACAACACTTTGAAGCAAGGATGCCAAGGACAACGTGGAAGGACGGGGCACACGTCAGTTCCCAATTAACGTCCCGCTGAGGGGCACCGGCGTACGCCTTCTCTCACCTTCTAACTGGATGGGCTTGAGTTGATTTCGCCAATTGTCTTCGCGCTGTTTGTGCTGGCCATCTGCTCGTTCGCTTTTCATCGGACCTTCGGAACGACACATAAAGATGTCACCCACTCAATAGAGTCCGCGATTGGCGTCATCTCGGTGCAACTGGACACAACATGACGTAAAGAGGTTACGCTGACCATCGGGAGTATTGTGCTGAGTTAGTTGTTCTATTTTTCTAGCCATTGTCGGCAGCCGGGAAGCTGTTCCGGCCAACTGACCACATTGGTCAAGTGATTGTGATGGTGGCGAAGGGCAGGGCAGGGTCGAATACACAGTCCATTTAAATCCCCTTCCACACCATTTTTGGCACTAGGCAGTGTGCAAAATTTTTGATCGTGTTTTTATTTCCAATCGTCCACGCTCTCGTTTCAAATCATGTTCCTCCCCTTCGTCCCGTTGGCTTCGGAACAACATTTTAAAGGGCCTGTTGAAAACCGTGATGTCACAAAGTTACAACCATGTTTTCGTATGCCGCTCGGATCAGTTACGGTCGTCGGGTTTTTGATGCTACACTTTTGAGTGCATTCTGAAGCGTGTCCTGACCGCAGTCATTGGGGCGTTCTCTCCCTTCGCTTTCATGGGTTCATGTCGTAGATTCGTTCTGCAGTGGATGGTGACACAGGGAGGAGTAGAATATGCACCTTAGATTTTCGGACCATTGCAATACTTGGTGTTGGAAGTTTTTTTGGCGCTTTGAAAACATAATTTTCGCTGTCTTCTGGATTCACATTCGAGAGTCGGCTAATGTGTGTAATAACTTTAAAATATTTCACGCTTCTCTGGCTATGAGTGGGAAACAGAGTGTGTGCAATAATTTATTTCATGATCAATAATAGTCTTCTAATAGAGGGTTCTTTTGAAACAATCAATATTCAATTGCAAAAATGTTCAGTGAGAAAAAGGTTTCTGAAAACTTGTATTGAACATGTGCTTCCTTAGATGATATTTTATTCTTTCATTTTATTCCAACTGTCCTTGGTAAGGACTCAAGAAAGCTACCATTAAAGCTGCGATGTTCACAGTATATGCATTCGTGCCGACAATATTGATTTATTCGATTCCATAATTACTATTCCCATAATCGCCGACGTGGGCCCAAGCTCACGAATTGCGGATTCCCTCCTCGACAAACCGTTGGTCAGCCGTCACAGGGCACAAGTTTTGTCCGTTTCCCTTGCCACTTCCTCCTCGAGGCGTTTGCGACAGCGGTCTCAATCAACATCCCATTCAATTGAGTTACGATCGCAAATATTTGGGATCGTAAATAATTTTAAAATGCACTTTGCATTTGCGTCGTCCCAACAGGCATTCTAAATTTCCGTGCCGGAACATACAACCAATAGCTATAATCAATCGTTTTCTCTCCTCTTGAGCGAATCAAGCCTTCCCTCCGGCCCGAAAAGGGCGTTTTGGCAAAACTAATCAAAACCCCAGCTGGCAATTTGCATTATTACCGGCCACTGTTAACTTAAACCTGTGCCAAGGGGATAATTGACGGTGTGTCCGGATGACGGTCAGGGTGGAGATGGAAAGATGATCATAAAGACCGTGCCAACCTCAGCTAGACTTATCGGCACACCTTTGCCTGGAAGGTGGACAGAAGGGCACAGAAAGCTTCCCCTTTCGGTTGTTTGATTAATTCTTTAAATCTATGTCATTTGCAAGGGAAGTGTACCACCCGATCGATCAACTCAGTTTTCCCCGGAACATCATCTCTTCCAGATAAACCTTTCTTGTGGGAGTGGGGGTCTGTAAACAATTGAAACCTTCTTCACATTGGCACGCGCCGTACGTGTCAAAGTGTACGGGCCCTGCCTTTCCCTATGCTGAGATGGAAGCACTGCGAAAGGACGATACCGTGGGGACGGAAGTTGTAACTTTAATTAACATTCGTTTTCCCGATGTTGCGATTCTGTAAAAGTGTGCGTCCGGGAAAAACTAGGGATGTTAATGTGCTCTGCCAAATTGGAAGCACGATGGCGTGGTTTCCATGAGTCGGTAACTTGTAACAATCATATTCTTTCCTGAGCCTTTCTCACCTTCCTCCCCTTCCTCCAGCGGACTCGTGTTGCCACACGTGACCAAACGCGTGTCGGTCGTTTTTGGGTGATTCTTGATGTTGCTTTTCAATTTTATTGCTTTTCTGTACGTTGTGAATATTGTCGAGCGTGCGTGTTGTTGCTTTTCGCTGGAAAATTGCGGCTTTTATTATTTTTATTGCGGTAACCTATGAACATGCATATGGGAAAACGCGGAGTATTTATACAGCCGATACGTTTTGAGGACACAAAAAAATTATCAAGCTTTCTCCTTCGAACCGGATTTGAACCAGTGACCTATGGATAACTATTTCAATCGTCGACTTGAGTCCTACTCCATCGAATTTCGGGTGTTCAGTTCAAGTCGACCAACTTTCGCTACAGTCCACCGCTCTACCAACTGAGCTATCGAAGGCTTGGAAGGTTGCGTTCAAAGTCAGTACACAAACCAGCGGAATGGTCACTTTCAAAATGCAACAGCATTACATTGGTTCCCCCAAGCGCATGCTTGAAGAGATAGTAGCACGATCAACCGATTCCCCCTCCTGTGAACGTTTGCCGCAGAGCGATTTTCGCTATCTGTGAACTGCATTCGTCAGCTGAAAACGTTACCCTGTGGTTAAGCTTCGATCGAAGGTGATCATTGTCTTTTCTATATTAAAACCTCCAATCAATAAAAAAAACTGTGATCCTTCGAACCGGAGTTGAACCAGTGACCTATGGATTTCTCTTTTGCTTCAGGCAGCTCAATCATCTGTGATGCATTATTTGGGAATGCAATTGTAGCTGATGATCGACCTGTCTTGCATGTTTGCTACAGTCCACCGCTCTACCAACTGAGCTATCGAAGGTGATGAGAGATCTGTTTTAACTTAGTCGATTTGACTCCTTTGAGTCCTTTATTGGGATAAGAAAAAAGACGTTCATGTTAACAAAATTGAGATCCAAACGCAACAGTAAGGGTGGAATTGCTGTAAGATTGCAACCCCCCCAACGGTTAAACAATTAACGCGATCATATCTTATTTTGCATCCGCACCTCTTAAAAAATAGTCGTATACAGTTCCTTCGAACCGGATTTGAACCAGTGACCTATGGATTTCTATTGTTTCGGGAGGTGTGTGAGTCTATGCACTCGAGGGATCGTGTCATGATTCACTTAAATTTTCCCACTACAAACTACAGTCCACCGCTCTACCAACTGAGCTATCGAAGGCTTCGAGTGGCGTTTCCACAGGGAGGCAACGAAATCGCCAAACGTTCGATCACTTTCAAAATCGTTTGTATGTGTTGGTTGTCTCAACAGCAGCAACCTTCAAACGGGGTAGTTCGAGCAATCAGTAGATCGATTTCGTTCACAAACACATAACGGCGGTATGCGATTATCGCTACCTGCAACCGAGCAGCAAAAACCGGTGTATCATACATTTGGAGCATTATTGAATTTATAGCATGTTTTCAAACCAACATAATCTGCAGCTAGCAACAAGAGAAAAGAATCTCAATGAATGAAGCCTTGCTTCTCAACAGACCAACACCGCTGCGGGATAAGGTGTTGGTGGACAAATGCAGGAGTAAAACCGGGTTCGGGAATCTGCCAAACTGGTTTTGGCTTGACTGTTAGAAGACTGGAATCTTCTCGTTGTGCAGTTTGATAGTGAATATATGAGCTAATAACCCGAGAAGGAGACGATTCGAGCCGGTCAGTGTGTGGTTGACCATCGCAGAAGAAGGTGAACGTTTTGAAAAGAACGCGTCCCAGTTGAAAACACATTTTGAAGCGCATTGGTCAAGAACATGGCGTCGCGTGGCTGTTCTTTTAGAGCAACAGTGACCTTCATGTGTCTGGCGGTGGCCATGCCGACATTTGTCAAGTGCGAAGGGATCGATTTGAACGTTGGCGATGCGGCTTTTTCCGTGGAGTACTTCAAGCACTCGTTCAACCGGTCGGTGAACTCGGTCGTGTCTCCGGTGGCCGTACGGTTGACCTTCTCGGCGTTGTACGAGGTCACGGAGCCGAGCACCAAGGACGCGGTCCGTAAGGCATTTTTCCTTGCTTCCGAACCGTCCGAAGCTCGCAGCAACGCCGTGAAATTTGTGGACGACATCGAGCAGAACCGGTACCTCAACCTGTCCTTTGGCGTTTTCAAGACCGACGAAGCGCTGAGTACCGAACTGAATGATGCCGTGCGGGCTATCTTCAAGGTCAATGAACCTGAAACAGTTTCGTTTGCCGACAGCAAGTCGGTGGTAAATAAGGTAAACCGATGGGCGGAAGAGGCCACCGCAGGTTTGGTGCAGAACTATCTCTCCGAGGAGGACATCGACGTCAACCAAGATTTGCTGCTGCTGAACGCTCTCTTCTTGCGGGCAAACTGGGCACAAAAGTTCCCCGTGGAGCGTACCACCAGCCAGACGTTCGAGTACCTCGACGGTCCGGCACCGGTGGACCTGATGAGCGTGTCCATGAAGGTCCTGTACAAAGCGTACGAGAAGTTTCACGCCGTGCAGGTTCCGTACAGCGAGGACAGCGATCTGACCATGTGGATCCTGCTGCCGCACCGGGGCGGTACGTTGGACGACCTGTTGGGGCTGCTTTCGGTGGAGCTGCTCGACGAGCTGGAGGGTTCGTTTGCGCCGAAAGAGCTGGACATTTATCTGCCCAAGTTCACCATCCGACACAGCCACGATCCACGCGAGGTGCTGATGAATGTTGGCCACGGAAACATCTTCGATGGTAACAACTTTGCCGCATTCGCTAGTCACAAGTCTACCATAGGCGGGATGAAGCAGAGCACGTTCATAAAGGTGGACGAAAGCGGCACAGAAGCGGCCGCCGTCACATGTTAGTATCTCTCTTCGTTCAACGTTCCCATTCTTGACTATTTATCAATATGTTTATTTTTATTTTGCTATTCTTATTCTACTATTGTAGCCGTGGGCACAAAATTCCGTGTGAGAAACACCCAGTTCCTGGCGAACAAACCTTTCGTTTTCATCATTCGGAAGATATCCACCGACACGATCTTGTTCATCGGGCATTACTCCAATCGTGACCAAAATTAGCAGGATGGAATGATGGTTGAAAAAGTTATCATTAAAGTTTGAAACAGTTTGAATGCTTCAAGATTCTTGCTAGATATACGGATATTACCTTGACAGTAAGCTTGCATGCAGCATCAACACGATTCATCTATGTAAGATGGGATGATTTTTCTTCGCATTAAGATGTTCTTACTTCTCCTCAATCTCTGAGCTATAAAACAAAATAAACAAACAGTGCTGATAATGATAAACAAATCGCAAATAAAATATTGTTTCCTTCATCCTTCGAACCGGATTTGAACCAGTGACCTATGGATTTCTATATTGTGTACGGAGTATACACAGGTCAGTTTTGGATGCATTCTGCGTCCACTCCACCTCGTAAGACCTGGGTAAACCTCCTTCTTTCAATCTCGCTACAGTCCACCGCTCTACCAACTGAGCTATCGAAGGCGTTGAAGTTGCTTACTGTGAAATTACATGAAAAACATTGCCGGTGGAAATGGAATGTTTTCGCAGCTTAAATGCTCGCACCTGCCATTCAGGCGTGGTGCTGGAGCGAAAGTAAATCAGTGGCATCCACCGATATGCCAACCTCCTTGGTGGGGGAACACTGGTTTGTATAGCGGCCATGAACGCAGCCAGTGAAAGTTGCATAACAAATGATACAGTTGCCACTCACAACGCCAAGCTGAACGCTACCTTGAGGCCGCGACACAAGTAAGCGGTGGGGAGCTACTTCTTTAAGCTATGGCTTACTTTTTTTTAGCTTAAATTTATCTTCTATGGAAAGGATGCATGTAGTATGTTGGTTCGTTTTGGAATGCTTAAAAATAGTGAAAATGGCCTTTTGCATGCTTCTTGATTAAAAGTGATTTGAAAACACAATATTTGATCGTAATAGTACTATTTAAGAATCGAACCTTGTATAATTTAGGAAAAAAAATCCCAATCTCCTTCGAACCGGATTTGAACCAGTGACCTATGGATTACTAATTACAGACAGACATCATCACACGTACACGTGACTGCCAATTGTTGCGATTGTTTTAAAGTGTTTCGGTTCTCATCTCTAATGGCATTGTTGTAATGTGCTGTGTGTTGTGATGGCGCTTCTTGCTTACTACAGTCCACCGCTCTACCAACTGAGCTATCGAAGGTAAGTTATACGTTGTGGATTGTTCGCTGCCTTTGATGCTACATTGCGTGAACTCTAATGGAACCGCAAGCCTTTTCCTATTGTTTTTCTGTTGCATTTCTTTTACGTGCCGTGGCCCCCTGTCCGAATTTTGAGTGAAAACTCTTGCCACTAACGAACTAGGAGTGGGGAAGTTTTTGAAAGAGGCAGTGTGATGAATAGGCGGAAAAAGCGAGGACCTAATTCGATACAGAACAGGAATAGAAGGAGACAAAAAAAAAGCTTTCAACTGGGATCGCGTGGCGGTCACGTGTCACGGTTACCGTGAGTTATGTCGTTAGGTGGACGGGCGGCCTTGTTGGGCATTGGAAAATGCTTATGAGTGATGGGTTTTAATTTCGATAAAAAGAGCTCCCGGAAATGGAACGCTGCCGTATGCGTCATTACAGGCACAGCATGAGAAAGGAGCTCAAAATGTGATAAACGATAATTGCAATAGGCAAGGGGTACTTCAAAGGATTTTGCTTAAGGATCTCATGCAATGAAAAGATGTAACTACATGATATTTTGTCCAATTCGGATTTAAGAATAATGGGCACGTTATCTAGTTGTGTGATTTAAAAAAAAAATTATCTTCACTAACGACCGTAGTAATGTAATGTCATAAAGATACCAAGTTTGAGCATTCGCATGCAATTGCTATGCACTAAACGATTACATTTTCATGCAAACGCTGTTCTAGCTTCCTCAGTAACAAGTCTTCTTCATAACGCTAATTTTAGTCAGCATACAATATTCACCAAGTACTACTTGACTGAATTCAAATCCTTTTCATAACTTCCTGCAAAGCACAATGTTGTCTGTTGCATATAATTGCCTTGTTTCTTGTGCCTTTATACTTACACTTCACTACGCAACACTTCACGCTCAACAGAAGGGAGAATGATGTTGTGCTTCCTAATGATATCCTTCATTTTGTTGAATCTCATCCTTCCTCCTTTCGAGCACGAAGGAATGATACAGTCATGTCGTCATGTAAAAGGCAAACTGGTTAAACCATGAGGCACAGCAAGAAATGTTCTTATGGTATTTGCTTCTAGAGTCAGCTCAACATTTCGATCGTACCAAACCCATGAGTGAAAACATGGTAGAAAAAAACAAGAGAACGTCTAAGAATCGATCGAAGCGTATGTTGTCCATTCTTCACGTGCTCGAAGGTGTGTCTCATCGAATCACTTCCTTGCTGGGCGACAATTATTTATTTATTCATCTCTTGCAGCATACTGCCGCAAGTGAAGTAGAAGAAAAACTGTCTCCCATGCAGAAAGTAAATAAGTATAATGACCTGCTTTGTGCTGCACATCCGCGGACGCTGCAAACGCGCGGGACGCAGGAAATGGTGATTTTTGTAAGCAGCGTAATGCGCACGTTTTACGACGCTGCTCCCGGGTTTTGTGTTTTTTGCGATATTGCAAAATTCGACCCCATGGAACTGGTTTTTTTTTTCGTGTGCGTCTCTAGATTTATGTGTCGCTTACCCTTCTGCGAAACACGAGAGCTGTGTGCGCTCTGCGAATGAGCATTGAACCAACGGTTTTTGATGGACCGAATTTTGTGAATGAAACATTTCTTACAACCCACAGGACCACAGGATGCGGCTACTCTCATTCACTACTTTCCCATTCAATGCTGGGTTGTACGGGCTGAAAGACGACAGGGTCGAAGGAAACAACACGGCTGGAAATTGATGGTTAGGCGCTTGCCAGAGATGCTTCCGCGAAAGTTTGGTCAGGTGTTGTCGTAATCGAGAATTACCCGAAAACGCGTGAGAAAACGCGATTCTACGAGAAACAGGTTGATTTTGGGTTATTTTTTATCACGTCCTTTGGCACGACCACTATCACACCGGATGCAACTTGGGGTCTCGATCTTGGAGCTGCTCTGCGACCTTGATAAAATGTACTGGTTGCGCAGAAGAAGCACATAATTTACGCTTACCTTTTTCGGGTCGCGGGGTATTATGTGCAACCAATCCCCTTCTGCGTCCAAGCGAAGGAAGCCGAAATGCATTTAAATGTAATCACCATCTCCACCGAGGTGTGTTCCCAAATAAGCAGACAAACAAGTTTCCCACAAGGCAATCCAGGAAGACCGGTAGCAGACGAAAAGCCCCGTAAAAGAAGGCCTTATTTTAACGGCGTTGATTGCTCCATCGGTTTAATTCGAGGGCTATCTCTGGCTTTTTTTTTGCTTCCTCGAGATCGGATGCGTTCTTCGTCCAGTGATGGGATATTAAGACAAGATACTATTCAGATGGGCTGGAAAAGGAAACAGATCTGGCTGTCGTCGATAAAACCAAGTTACGAAGCCTTTTCATGTTATTGATGTTTGCTCTAGAACGTCAAATAAATTGTTTTCATTCTCTCTTTGTCGAACCTTACTGGAATAGTAGCGACCATTGATGAACCGCTGGATGATTGTCATTTACATTAATTTCCGCTTTAATGCATGCAAAAGAAAGTACGGCGAAATTGTGGGAAAAGTAAAGGGAATAATTTCATTAATTCAGCAAACCAATGCGAATAATTTTAACGAGCGATGTTGCAACTTGGCAATGTCCGGGGCGCATGGCGAAATTATCGCGATAAGAGAGGATCGTCTTAAAGCTTCGATTTGCTATCTCGCTGTTGTTGAGTGTGTCTGAAACCTCCCGAAGGGACCATTTGTGGCGCCATCGTGTATGTTGGAGTTTTTTTCATTCCTCCCCCTTCCTTTCTTCCAGTTTTGTTTTATCAATCCCTCTTTCATTCACACACCGAATGGGAGGCCTACAGGAAAAGGATGATTAAAATTGATTTTAACTCGAGCCAAATTGGGCGGAAACTTACAAGCACGGTTACGCTGTTTGGAAGCTCTCCGTTTTCGTGTTTCCCTTTCTTATTATTATTGTTTTGTTTTGCGGGAATAAAAATCACAAATTGTGCCTTCGATTGCAATTATTGGTTCCCATGCGAATGAAATGCATTGGCAGCAGTTTTCTGGTGTTGTTTTCCTTTTATTGGTGAGTATTAAAACAGCGGCGTTAAAGAGCGGCAGCCGGGTAGACAATTAATTTGGAAAATTGTACACTTTACCAGCAGTTCTGTAACAAACTGACAGAACATTAATTTTGTATTTTGTATAGCACTTTCCACAAGGCATTTTCTGGTCAAAAATAAAATCCATCTTGTTGGATGGAACATACCATATGGATTGGAATAATATTTCTTATCTTTGTTGAAACGTGTAATCGTAACACCTTCGATAGCTCAGTTGGTAGAGCGGTGGACTGTAGAGTGTAGAGGAAAAAGGAGGGTCGTGGTACGGACTCTCGAGTACATCAACCCATCTCCCGAAACAATAGAAATCCATAGGTCACTGGTTCAAATCCGGTTCGAAGGAATTGTAAACGACTATTTTTTAAGAGGTGCGGATGCAAATTGGATATGATCGCGTTAATTGTTTAACCGTTGGGGGGATGCAATCTTATAGCAATTCCACCCTTACTGTTGCGTTTGGATCTCAATTTTGTTAACATGAACGTCTTTTTTCTTATCCCAATAAAGGACTCAAAGGAGCGAAATCGACTTAAAAGTTAAAACAGATCTCTCATCACCTTCGATAGCTCAGTTGGTAGAGCGGTGGACTGTAGCAAACGTGCAAGACAGGTCGATCATCAGGTACAATTGCATTCCCAAATAATGCATCACAGATGACTGAGCTGCCTGAAGCAATAGAGAAATCCATAGGTCACTGGTTCAACTCCGGTTCGAAGGATCACAGTTTTTTTTATTGATTGGAGGTTTTAATATAGAAAAGACAATGATCACCTTCGATCGAAGCTTAACCACAGGGTAACGTTTTCAGCTGACGAATGCAGTTCACAGATAGCGAAAATCGCGCTGCGGCAAACGTTCACAGGAGGGGGAATCGGTTGATCGTGCTACTATCTCTTCAGGCATGCGCTTGGGCGAACCAATGTACCACCGTTGCATTTTGAAAGTGACCATTCCGCTGGTTTGTGTACTGACTTTGAACGCAACCTTCCAAGCCTTCGATAGCTCAGTTGGTAGAGCGGTGGACTGTAGCGAAAGTTGGTCGACTTGAACTAAACACCCGAAATTCGATGGAGTAGGACTCAAGTCGACGATTGAAATAGTTATCCATAGGTCACTGGTTCAAATCCGGTTCGAAGGAAGAAAAGCATTAGGCATTTTTTTGTCGACCTTCACACTCACTTTTCCTTAGTTGCATTTACTCCATTCAAAAAAGTTGTTAACATAACGTAAACATAACCACCCAGGAACCGGGACTAACTGTGCTCCGATTCTATAATACCTCGGCTATTGACACTGGCATTGGTTAGATCAATGGTCTTTATTCCACCCAAGGCCACTGGAGAATCGCCCGTGCCCACATCCTACAGCCCACAGGGGTTGGGCGTCATCGAGGGAAAACAATTGTCAGCATTTCGATTGGAATTGTGGTTTGATTAGTGCACGTTGTTCCAATGGGTGCTTCCTGGCATCGGGCGATGCTTAACAAAGGACGTTGCCCAGGACATAGCTGGTACATTGATGCGAGAATAGATTGAATCGATATTGGATGATTGAACTGTCGTGGAACAGCAGTGCAACGGGAGATAAATGGAAGCGGAGTACCAAAGCGTTTGTGTCGGTCACGTTGTTGTAGAAGGTGTAGAAAATTCCAATTTTATTAATTTCATTTCTTAGCCTTTCGACTACCTTTCACATTGCTTGGAGTATTACCTCACGAACATTAATTGAAATTGTTAACCTACTACTGAAAGGAGAAGTCTCACCTCGTTCTAACCAGCTTCTAAAACTAAATTTCCAGTCCAGAATATTGCATTTGGGTTTCTGCAGGCCAACTTTTAAAAGCAAGTAGGAAGCATGCCCTTCTTTACACACGTGGAGGGTTTATGCTGCTTTGTGAGCTTGTTCCTCCTTCCGAATCTCCTCCCACTTTTTATTCGCCTGTCCATTTTCGGCAGTCGGAAAATCCTTCAGCTGACGACCGTTATCACCTCCACGCACCCCGTAATCCTTCCTCAGTTTCCTGGAGAGATAATTGGAAATTTCATTCGACATGAGCCTGTAGTATACTTCGGTCAGAAGTGGAAGGATCTGGAAAGATCAGGATGAGTAGGTGGACAACAAGAGCGGGGCGTTGTCCAGGAGGGAAAGCGAAAAGGCCGCGATGCTGATGTTGGAGAAGGGCGAATGAACGACAAACGACCATCGCTCGGCCGCACGCCGATGTCACTCATCAGTCATCTTTCGTAATGTGTGTATGTGTGTGAGAAGGAGATGGTGAGTGGGGTGGGGTGGTTCGAAGGTTGGAGGAGGTGGAGGGTTTTCCGGCAGCAAATCCATCGCAATTAGAACCACGCTCATATTCGTGCGCTCCGAAATGGTTTGGCCACGTGGCGCTACTCCTGTTGCTTCCTCTCGTTGGCTCGTTGTATATCGCCCACCTTCTTCCTTGGACTTGTACCCTTGCCTGCCCGGACAATCCTTGGAGGGGTGTCGCGTGCGGGTTTTGTTTGCTTCCGCCAATCGAGTCAGCAGATTATGCACTTTGTCGTCCCGTCTTTCTACGCTTTTTGTGGGCCAGTCCTTTTTAGGGTGTATTTTATTTCGGCTACGGATTTCTTCCCGTCTTCTAGCTGCTTCATTTTGTCTTTCTGGGAACGACGGGATTGTGCTTCCATTTTATTTTTCTACCCAGCCAGCGGGAAATGGAGGTAGTACAGAAGTTTTTCAGTAATGCAATTATGGTTTGTTTATGTTGATTGTTTTCCTTGCTCTGCAGCGCACGCGTGTTCTCCACACGATAGTTTCTTCACCATAATGCCTTCTTCACCGCTGCCCTTCGGGGGAGTCCTATCAGATTTCACAGTTGTCTAATGGTGCGGGATTGTCGTGAACCAGCCAAAATCCGGCGCAAATTGAGGTGGGCTGGTCCATTAACGCGACGCTGCAGAACTTTCGCTGCAAAACACGGGTGCAAGTGCCATTTCACGAAATAAACCACGAAACAAGGCTCTCCTTTCGAATGAATGATGAGTGTTGTGAAAATCCATAAAAATTAAATCCACCTCGACGCGGCTTTCGTGGGAACACACTCAACGAAAGCTAGGGAAAGAGGCTTCATAATTCGTCGTGGATTCGTTTTTTTTTCTCCCAGGGCACGATTGTGCGCGGTAACGGTGTCGGGATTTTATTTTTGCCAGGTCCCGATAATCTCTACAATTGGGCAGTGACAATTACAAAAGACGCAATAAAAAATTGAAGCGGACAAAAGTCGTTCAACGGAAGAGAAAGCAGCCCGAAAACGTTCGCGTTTCCGCTGCCGTCCTTGAGGCGTGAAACTCAAAGAGAAGAAAGACAATTAGTTCGAGCCAAAATGGTTGCACTAATGATTGGATGGAGCTCGGAAATGGAGCTGATGCATGGATCCTTTGCTCCTTGTTGTGCTCAGTCATGTGTCTCCAGCTAAAGTCTGCTCTGCGAGCGGTCCATCATGTTCACGTCTTCATTCCATGTTCCTTAAAAAATTCTTCGTAATTTTACTTTAAATATGTTGCGGTACCGCGATCAAGTCGTCGGGCACGTTCAGGCTGTAGTTGACAGATTTCACAGTTTGCCTGTATGGATGAAGTTCTTCAGCGCCTTCGATAGCTCAGTTGGTAGAGCGGTGGACTGTAGGAAACTTGTGTGAGAGAGGGAGGTCAAGATGATTAATCAAACGAATTGTAGATCGCCGACCGATGCATGGTGGGGTTCATAACGTAGATTGATCATATGGCATCACCCCCGTCTCATAACAGAAGAAGAAGGAGTAATCCATAGGTCACTGGTTCAACTCCGGTTCGAAGGAAAGTTGTACATGGTTTTTTGCATCAAAATTATGGATTCAGTTCAACAAGAATAATCATTTGTCTTGTGTGGTTATTTGTTCAATCATTTTTCCTCCTTGACGGCAAACCTTTCGAAAAGTGGCATTGCAACTGCCGTGAACGCCTTCTTTCGTGCGCCTTTCTCTTTTTATTTTAAGCTGCCTAAGCTGCGTACCCCACTCTATTGGTAAAGCGTGCCACAATGGCTTGCGCATTGTGGTTGGAACTAGAGTTTGGAGCATAATTTTACTTTCCACAGTGCCAAGGCATATTCGAAGCCTTCGATAGCTCAGTTGGTAGAGCGGTGGACTGTAGAGGAAAATTGTGGATGATCGTGGTGTTTCACGGCGAATAAATGAGGCCTATGCTTCATTCTACATGGATTGTACATGTACATTGGCCTGGTACGCACAATCATTCCCATTGTGGTTCAGTTATCCATAGGTCACTGGTTCAAATCCGGTTCGAAGGAGAACGTATGATTTTTTCTCGCTAGAAATCAAAACAACATTTTCTTTTGCTTTTCCAAAGATGTTTCGTGAGCGTTTTGTTTTATGTGTAGGTTTTCCACACAACCTTCGATAGCTCAGTTGGTAGAGCGGTGGACTGTAGTTGGAAGAAACGGGCAAGAGGGGAGGTGTCGGAGGTGGACCACCTGTACGTTTCAATCGATAGTTATCCATAGGTCACTGGTTCAAATCCGGTTCGAAGGAAAAGGCACTCATGCTTTTGACGAACATAACCATGGTGTGGCGAATTACTTTCCTAGTGGCGTAGTGTTTTCAGTGTTAAGTGGCGAAGTGTTTTCTTAGAGTAATACATTTAGAAAAAACGGAAAACCCTTTTTTGCTTGTACACGTGTTCAAATATGATTTAATCATAAGCAGCTTTTTTTCTGTGTTTAACTTTGTTATACACAAGCAGTAAACTCTCACTGATGCATGCATTTTACTGCACTTGAGAGAGCTACTGATAACGTTGATTGCAAATGTGTAAGCAATTGCTCGAAATAAATGATTGTTAAACAAACAAAAAACTCAAGTTGTTTTGATGATCGATCTTCCCGAAGTCACCTCTAACAGCCTTCGATAGCTCAGTTGGTAGAGCGGTGGACTGTAGAGCGGAAGGAGAGAAAGTGAAACTTCGTGCTGCAGCAGGTAGGTGCAATTGCACTTGCGATCATGTTCACCAATCTCGTCCTAGAGAAATCCATAGGTCACTGGTTCAAATCCGGTTCGAAGGATCATTTTTTATCAATTCTTTCGCTCATCATACATTTCGACAAATGCGAATGTGGTCCGAAGGTACGTTTGTTCTATTGCTTGAACTCATGGGCCGTATCGAAAAGGAAGTAGAAAAAGAAGAAAGAAGGTGCAGCATGAAATTCAAAACACAGGGTAGTCTGGATGCAAGATTAGGCTGGCGCAGGTGAAGAATGGAATGAAACGAATGGAAACAGACAGACAGAAGCTCTCGACGAAGGAATAGTGGAATAAGGAGCACCACAAAAAAAACCCAAGAAGGAAAACAACGATACACAGGGTGCAACATACACATTTCGATAAGCATCGTGGGAAAGCGAAGTGAAACAAAACTCTTCCTTGGCCCTTCCTTTCCGCCCGTCAGTTCCCCCCGGGCTCCCTTCTGCTCCACCTCGATCGATTCGATATTGCCTCATACGCGGCTCCAGTCGCAGTGATGTGATGAACAAAAAAAAAAAAAAGTACAAATGAGGTGAAGGCGAAAAGGAAGGTTTGGGCACACATCACGAATACCGTGGTGGAAATGAAAGAAACGAAAAAAGGGAAGCTAAGAATGGGTCCTCCAATGCCTGAAGCCAAAATAAACGGCACTCTCGGCCCGTTCCCGTTGCTGTTGGGCTGGTGTTTCTGTGTACGAAAGGGCGTCCGAGCGAAGGGGATCCGCGGACGATGCAGGATGAAGGGCACCCAGGTTCAATGTGTTCACACACGCGGTCCCAAGATCGGAAGTGGGCAACTTGGCGAGGCTCCGTAGGCTTCTTGTCTCACGGTCGGTTTCAGAATATATGTTGTTGAGGAGGGGTTGGAAGAGTCTGGGGGGAACAACGGAAGTTACTCGCTAAGTGCACTCTCTCATAATACGGATCGTTCATATTCGCGGTCGATAAGGTTGAAAACGTATGAATCAAAGCAAGCTAGAGGTACGAATGGACGGGAGATGGCCAAGCCCAAGCAGCAACGAAACCCGTCTTTCTACGTGGGTTTGCAAGGGAAGGTGAAGAGGTGGAACACGCGCGCTCGAATGCATCGAGGTCGAGTTCACCAACCTGCTGTCGGATGAGTGAGCGAGAAGGACGCACCCGGGCCCAGGACTGCGATAACACACCCCCGAGGGTGCACCGGATGAACGAAGGAGAAGTACACATACACACACACATACACACTCAACATCACACAATGGGAGTGCGTTGTTGAGTTTTGTTTTGACCCTTCCGTTCGCTTACGTCACATGGCTGCGAAGCGTGGGAACGAAACGCGGCAGCCGGCTCATCGCCTGACGAGGGTTTCCCTGGTAACGGCCGGGTGGTAAACAAACCCTAAAATGAACCTTCCAAATGTAGGGGAAGTTCTACCGAAACGCCCGAACCCGCTGCTGTTGGTGTTCATCTTGGGCCCGACGGCGGCTGCCGCGAAGGGGAAACGGCTTTCGTGTGATGAACCGTGGTGGTTCATCTTGGGCAGGCCGAGTTTTGCTTGCCGCGGCAGTCGAGAAGGAATTCCATCATCATTCGCAGCAGTCGCTTGGTAGGAACCGGGAGCATTTTCGCTGTGCGGTCGAAATAGACTGGGCGGTTCGATTGGGTCACGGTTTATCTCGTGCCATCGAGTCAAAGTGCGATACATTAAACCGAAAACGAATCATAAAGACCAGCCTGTTGGGAAGAGAAGTTGTCAGTGGTTCTGTTAGTGAAGACACGAATGGAAAAAAATATAAAAATCCAAGGAATCGTTTCCCGCAGTCGACTTCCTTGACTCGAGGTGACAAAAGTGGATTTCATTAGTAAAATAATCATAAAGAGTGCAAAGTGAGTGTGAAATAATCGCTAGACCCGTCGCCTACACGCCCGATTCTCCGGTTTCGAAATGGAAGTTTGTAAATCAAATTTACATCATTAGGCTGATTGGATGCTAGCGGTGTAAGAAAGAATCGTGAACCGTGTAACTAATCGCACCCAGAAGTCTGCCGTTCGCCGTTGTGTTGGTTTGGTGCGTGGTGTGGTCTGGTGCGGAGCCCTGGTTCAGCATACGCCGGCCGACTTTGTATAAGCAGTCGCATTTCCAGCTTGTAAATGCTACATTAATGTGTGAAGTTATGCTCGTGCCCATCCAGTTCCGGAAAGTGAGCAGCCGATGTGAAAGCTAAGAATTCGAGTTGAAGTTGCCTAATCTGTTTGCAAAGGATTCGCTTGTTCAAGTATAATAAGAGTGGTGTCGAAAGCACAAAAGCAAGTCAATTTAATCGAATCAGAACAGTGTGAACGAGTGTCCCGAACAGCATACCTAGCACCTTGAGAAAAAGGCAAAAGAAAAAAACTGTTTATTCCAGTGCTACCCGCAATAGACGATGACCATGTCGCATCTACTGAAGCAAACGAAAAAATGCTGCGTGAAGGTGAGTTCAACACTATTTCAATACCTTTTTATGATTACTTTAATGATACCATCGGAAACGAATTTGAAAAGCTCGTAAAGTTTAGGAATATTGCAATAAATCCCCCAAAGTATGATACGCAGTTTTCAATTCCCTCTGTAGCAAAAATTATGCAATAATCTATATTTTGTCTAACGCTTAAGTAATTTCGCCCACCGTCTTCAAGGTGGAACCCGAAAGTGTAACGAATTTAGACATCTGACGACCCTCGTCCCTATCAGCTGCTTCGAGCCAGCCGAGGATACTAGTTGGCATTTTTATTTTATTAGAATGACCCACAATCTGTCCCTCAAAACGCGATGCTTTACTGTCATTCGGAACTCGGTTACAGCTGTTCACCGGACGAACCAATGCTTCCCAGGCGTCTTGCGATGACAGAAAAAAGAAAAGGATATTTTTTCCTTTGAAGCTGAAAATGAAAATCTCGGAGTTTCTCTCATCCAATTTTGTAAGACATCTGCTTGGGCCGATTTTGCTGCTGCTACGGAAGGAGTGCCCGAAAATCTTCAGGCTTCTCGGGGGCGAGTGGGAACCTTGGAAGTCCTTTAATTTTTTTCGTCGTTCCTTCGTTCGTTCCGTCCATTTCTACTTCCTTTCTCCTTGCGCATGGTGCTTCTTTTCTAGCGCACGACGACATGATGGGTAGTGTAGGGATAAAACATACAAAGAAACACAAAAAAAGGGACGGAGGGTGATGGCAGCACGTTCTCGGTTCAATTTTTTTCAACTTTCCCACGCCAACGATCAACCGCGGGTCACATATTCGAAGGGATGACGGACGGCAGCACCTGCCGCCGAAGTGCTCCGAACGCGCCACAGCCTTCTCGTGCTGGACTCCTGCTGCTGACGGATGGCTTAGAGCTTATTATTTAAGGATACGCCGCAGGCACTGCGCTCGATGGAAAGCGGGACAACGAGAGGGGCATGCGTTACGCGTTGCCTCAAACTCTCACAGGGTTGAAAAAAAAGGCCAGACGAACGCAAGTCGAACGAATCCACTCGACCGGGACAATTTTTAAACTCGATAGGGGTTCCGCCCGGCTCATCCGTTCGGTAATAAGCGCTCCTAGGAAGGGAAAGAAACATTTCACACACTGTTGAGCGGAATGGTTCTACCCATGAAAACTAATCTCGCGCCGCGAATGCCCACGGTGTCCCCCGAAGCGTGCGTACCACAAAAAGTGTCCCTTTTTCCGGATGCTCAGCCAAATTAAATTTAGGTTGGCTGTTAGTTTTCCTTCGCCAGACAACAGGAGGCTCTTAACGAGCGCCTCGAGCTTCGGTTTTGGTTTCATATGTGGAACCTTTTCCGGGCGAGTTGGTGACATACTTTTCCGCACATTCAGATTGCACTGCCGGGGCAATAAACGTGGTGCTCGGATAGGTTCCGTTTCGATGCAAATATTGTTGTATCGTCTGACTTTTGAAGCTGGGTGCCGTGGGTACAAATCCCACGTTGGCCAAACCACTCACAACCTAGTACAAAATTGGGACGCAGCGATGCTGGAAAACACCTTATCAACCTACATCACTACTACGCTGACTGGCAATGCCATCAGAGGGAAAACAGTGTTTCTCGTTTTATCAGCTACATCAGTATCACGCTCACACGTTTTTAGCACATTTGCAGCGAAATCCTGCCCCTAAAGTCCTTCTCACAACTCCGTGGGATGCTCCCTGCATCGGCCGAGCCGCAGTTGTCCTAGAGTGTCGTTCCAGGATGCCCCACGACAATAAACGCACACGCCCCGCTGGAGCATGCAAATCGCTCACGCCGATGCACCGTTGCACCACCGGAAGTGTGGAAATTTATTGTATTAACCGTGCAATCAGGGATGCGACCATGCGCAACAGTTTGTGCCTTCGTCCTCGGCGTGGGAAGTGATGGCCGGCTGTTGTGCAATGTCACGCGTGGGAAATAGAGAATTCCCACCCGACCGGAAGCTTTGTCGTCTGCGGCAAACTATGAATGCATTGCCGTCGTTGCTTCTCGGATCAAATATTTACCGACACTTTCGTCTGCCATCTACGTTCATTCGTGTGCCTTCCTGTGCCATCAGGGACGTCCTTAAGGATGTCCTGATGTCACTCGCAGTTTTCCTCGAGAAAGGATCGATCGGGAAGGCGGATGAAACGGACAATGATTGAAATTTCCTTGACAAGTGCAGCAACACTGTTGGTTGGAAATAATTTCTACTGATGGTACCAACCGGTAGAGGAAATCCAATGAAAGCAGTTGATGCACGAAACTTTTTGCTGTTATCGTGCAAAAAGCTTCTTTTTGTGAAGGAAAGCACTAGAAAAGAATGGAGACATTGCATAGAATTGATATGCGGAATTACGCGTCCACCCAATTTGTCTGCTTTTCGTTACACTACCAAGGATACCCTCAATCAGCTTTGATTGGTTCAACTTATTCAGAGCAAACTTTACCGACAAGAAAACGAAAAAACAAAATATCCATAGCTCGAGCCAAGAAAAGAAATCCGTGTCTTGGTTTCTTTTCAAACTCCAATCAACTTTTAATTGCCGCGTCCATTTTGCGATGGAGGACGACTTGGGTGGACGGATTATGGTTGAATTGTTAAGCTAATATTAGGTGCTACTCAAGCTCTCTGCTCAAGTGAGAGAAAATTCCTCCCCCGTGTTTCCGCCTTGGGGTGTGAAGAATAACTCCCGGCGAACAGAAATTCGATGTCGGTAATGAAACAAAAAAAAAAAAACAGAAATATAAAACTTCCCAAAGTCTGGCGCGCTCGTGATTCCACGGGATCCGGTAGTGCTTATCCTTTTTCTTTTCCTTTCATTTCCACAGCAGCTGACGAATGCGCTACAAGTTTCCGTGAAGATGATGCGATGCGATGGAAGAAGAAAAATATTATCTTTCCCACGCCATCGAAGTTCGTGCCGGCGGTGGGTGTAGAGGTGGGGAGGGAAGGTGGAGGGGAGGAGATGCAATCTCGGTTGCTGCTGCGCTCTGGATGCTGACGGTTGATCCTGTCGCCATCCCGTCAAGGAAGGCAGAAAGCTGTGTTCATTTGCGAACAGGAACGATGAAGCATAATTTCGATGGAGATGGGTCGAGTGGAGTTTGTTTATCCATGCCGCTCTTCTTGTTTCTTTAGTACGTTGAAATTATGAAAATATCCCTGTTGCAGCTGTTAACGAATATAAACAGCCAAATGGGTTGGCAAATGGTGGTGCGACGTGGTCGTTCTATCTAGTCTGCGGCTGGTTCGATAATATGTGAAGGGTGTAAACTGCTACTCGAAACAACACTCGATGAAGCTGCTACTTTTTATGACTTACCTTGCAGAGAATTCCCGAATCGGTTCGTCAGGCAAAGGATTCCCACGATTGTTTCGGTGTTGGTCACGGGACGGCGAAGCTCGCCGCGTCTAATAAAGGCTGCGTCATTTTCGTTCCCAGCGTCATCATCATTCTCGTGATCGTTCTGTCTATAAATACAGTGTGCAACCTTGAGCCGCTCTCAACTCTTTCCGCCGTTTGACTGCATTAGCATCAACATAAAACATGAACGCATCGGGAATTGGTTCCCATCCACACGAAAGCGCTCGGGAACTTCATCCCGTTCCCATGGACCGTCGGATGATGAAGGAAGCGCAAAACCGGATTCGCTCCCTGGAAACGATCCTTTTCCTTTCGTGCGAGCTGAGATTGCTCTTGCTTGCCCCCTTGCTGCCTACCTTTCTCAGTCCTCGCCAGGTGGACTAATGGACGGTGGTGGTCACTTCTGCAGTGGCTTTAGCCTCCCTTTCCTGTTACCAACGGCGTCCAACCGTCCAACCGTTTGCGAAGCATCGCGGCACGACTCCTTGCGGAGTCGTTTTCTTTCTTCCATTTCCCATCAACGCAAAGTTAAGATACCCTTTATCGGTGCGCATTTTATGCTCTCTGTCTTTTGCTGTCGTTCCCTTTTCTTTTTGTGACTTTTTTGAGGGTGGAAACTTTTTCCTTCTTCCCCGCTTCAGGTCGCGAAATGGAGCGGCGCCGAGAATTGCATCTCGATTTTATCTCCCCTGCCGGTTTCATCCGCCTGCCACCTGTAACGCAAAGAAACCGGACACAGGTGCCTTGCCATATCGGTGATGTAGTTCGTTTTTGAAGTTCGTTGTTTCTTTCACCCTGGTTGAGTTACCGGGAGGCAAACGAACAAGGGATCCGAAGTGGTGATGGCATACATGAAAAGTTGTTTCATACGGCGTCACTGAAGTCGTATTAAATGGAATTTAGTTACCAACCCTGAAAGTTACATTAGTGGAATCGTTATGATGATGTACAGTGTTTCGATGATCAAACATTTTGAAACAAATGAATGAATGTTTCTTGTGTCACTTTGATAGTATTTAAATTACAAACACACAGGAAAGAGGACATCCTTCTTATGATATTTCAACGGGTTTTAAACTGTTGCTTCAATTCGCACTACGTTCTTAAAACGATGCAACGCATGAGAAGAGCACACGGAAGAGGAAACAGTTTCTTTCATCGGCGCCAGCAGGAACAGATTACCCGATTGCTGATGCGTTGCAAGTTTCATGTATTTAGCACCGCTTCCTTAATTTCCTCCTTCGTCAGCACCGTAGGCCAAAAGGGGCGGGGAGCTGAGACGAAGCGCAGTCGAAGGGGCAGGACTTTTTCCGGGACAGCTTGCTGTCGCCAGCTACATGAAGGTGCACTGTGGGAACGAGAACTTGCCGAGTGTTGCGATGCTTAATTTGAGCCTCTTTCCTCTCCGCCCCATCTTTATTCATATTGCCTCAATATTACGTTTTTCTTGCCGTGAAAGCACGTCTTCAAGTGTTGTTT
The DNA here is from genome assembly GCA_914969975.1 of Anopheles atroparvus. Classification (NCBI taxonomy): domain Eukaryota; kingdom Metazoa; phylum Arthropoda; class Insecta; order Diptera; family Culicidae; genus Anopheles; species Anopheles atroparvus. The sequence goes on along the minus strand of CAJZCY010000002.1, from coordinate 44,565,064 downwards.
TGTTGGTTCCTGTCGCATGGATATTTTTTCGTGTGTATTCTGTTGGTGGTTAGAAAAAATACAGCACATCGTATCTTGTTTCAACTTCCTCTTTGTCCCACGATGGAGGGGAAACATCGATGAACACATTTCGGCCGGCAGTCGCACCTCATAAAACTGAAGGAAATAATGTAAGATTCTGGTCAGAGGAGATGTGAGCAAGGAAAACCGATGGAAAAGAAATCTGTTGGCAAACATAGTGTAACAAAACGAGAGCGAATACAACAAAACGAGATAAAGTTTCGATGGGTTACGGTCCTCGGACGGTTGGATCCGGTGGGAATCGAGATCCTTGAGAAAGCGCTCAAGCGTTGGGCTCGTGTTGAGAACGTTTCGGCGTCTTCCATTCGACAGCTGGTTAGTGCAACAGGTTGTGAACCTTGCTTTCACGTAAAGATCCTGAAATACAAAGAGAGCAAAAGAAGCATAAAAAAATCTGGTAGCCCGAGAAATGGTAGATTCCTGATGATTTCGACTTGCTTGCTTGTATCATTTTAAATATTTATAACTGACTTGGATCAATCGGAATTTCTTCCAACGGCTGAGATTTCTGTAGGTGTACTCGAAAATGACTGTTGAAAGTTTTGTTTCCAACGTCTGTCCAATGGGGCATGCATGACCGATAGAAGGTAGATCAGCGGCAGTGTATAAACATAAGCAGCAGAAATGGATGAGAACAGCGATGTGTTTCGGTAACTTGCCTTGTCATGCGAGATTTAAACAAAAAAACTAACCGAGAGAAGACGAATTACGCCCTGAGGTCAAGGTGGTGGATTTTTGGTGGAGTGGATACGTAATTTTATGGTCCTGGGATCTTGGATATTTTCACTTCTCTTTCTTCTCTTTCCAACAAAAATATTGAACAATATTTTTTTCTTATTTTCTCCGGCAGATAATCCGCAAGTTTTCTTTCAACCCGGGCGCCTCAGTCACGAACGGCAGTGGCGGAGGATTCGCCAAGTCGCCAACCAATAACGGCCACGGGATGAACAATCGCATAACGGCAAAATACGTGTTGCACAAGAACTGCACGCCTACGCGCTGCAAGGTGCAACCTAGTGAAGCCAGCACGGCGTTCGACGAGCCGCCCGCGGACGGTTGGTTCGAGGTGGAAGCGACAAACGGTGCCGGCTTCCACCCACTGTCAGAGGAGGAACACCGCGGCGCAGGGTCGTTCCGTAGGGCGTCCTCGCCGTCGGCCCGGGCTACGCCAGTGATACCGGAGACGCAAAACAATTATAAACAAAGCCGGGACGCGAAGAATTTGCCCAAGAAGCGCACGAACATCACCAGCAACAAGAATGTGAACCTGCGCAAGTGCTTCCGGTTGCGCTCGAAGACATTCGATGGAGTGGCGGTGGGTGACCCGGTCGAGGTAGTTCCTCCGGTGGTGGAAGTGGGGCCAGTGCAGGTGCCTAGCGATTCATCGACGTTAGCAAGCAACAACAGCAGCAGCCGTTTGATCGGAGCCAAGTTCGACAAGATTAGCAAGAGTCTGATGCGTGGATCATCCGGAGGCGACGGAGGCGATCCACCGGGGGTGGCGTCGGCCGCGACGACGGATCAGCATTATGGGGCGGCTTTGAGCAACAGAATATCGAAGCCCCTCTTTCTGACGGCCAAGAAGTGCGGTCGGCGGAGTCACTACAACCACATCGAGCCGGACGCAGCGGATGACGATGAGTTTGACGAGGAGGTGATGGACGAACGGGAGGAGGGCCTGCCGATGCACGGCGAAGCGTTGATCCTCACCTCGTCGTTCGCTCACGCAGAGGCCACGCACAGTCGCACAGACCGGTTGCATCAGGAGACCACACTGACGGTGGAGGAACCGCCGGCTGCGCCTTCTGTCCTGGAGCGGCTCACGGTGGCGGAAACGGCCGCTGCTATCCTCTTTGAGAAGGTGAAGTACGACCGCACCAAGCGCTATCTGATCGACCAGCTGACCGAAGGGGAACCCCACCCCAACGGTGGCTCCCGGCACTCGTCCTCTTGCTCGTCCTCGCCCTTTCACCTCGCGATGGCGGCGGCGGTCGCGTCGAAGAGCGAGGACTTTGTCGATCCGTGGAAGAACTACAACATCCGTGGAGGGGCCAGCTGGGACAAGGTATCCAAGAGCCCTTGGGACTCTTCCTCGGCAAAGGCGAGCCCCGGCCGGAGCAGCTCCGGTCAGGACAGACCAAGTCCCACCACTCACCAAACGCAACAACCCCCGGCACCGACGACGTTCCCGACGCGAACCCACTGGAACCCGTTCGAGTACTCTCCCGCACACTTGTCTAGGCTTCAGTCCCAGCCGGCAACCCCGCAGCGGCAGCAGCAGCAGCAGCAACCACAGTATCGGCCCGCGTTCCAGGTGCAAACGGATGTCTGGGAGAACCTCAACAACAAACACTACGAGATCGACACAGACGTAGTGTGGCGGTCTACGCGCTGCTCCTCCCGTCGTACCAGCGCCAGCACCGTGGAGACGTGGATTGACGACGAGGCATTCGACAACTCGTTCAACGAGGAACTGGAGCGGCGCTGCACCACGCTCAAGATATGCGAGTAAAACCACTGGCGGAACATCCCAACATGTTCGCTTCCGTCCGGGAAGGCTGCAATCGTGCATGCACATTTAACGCAGGGGACCGTGGCAGATCGCTCCTTCACTTCCACGGCCAGGTGGAAGGTCACGAATGGAGACGTCGGCCATCTAGGATCGACCCCTTATACCCACTATAGAACGGAAACTAAGGGAACCTACCCGCTAGCGATCTTGATCGGTACTTTTATTTCCTTCCATAGCAGCACCATTCATTTTTGTGCCATGCAGAGACTTGCCTCTGCTTTTTTCTGCATCATGCATTAACGCTCAATTTGTGATGTCATTATGACAAACGCGACTTTACAGTTCTGGTGGAAAGGTCTTCCTTGCAATCTTCGTGGGGGGGTTTTTTCGGAAAACGGGGAACCAGTTAGTACCTATTTTGTGATACTGTATTTGATTGTTTTTATGTCTTTATTATTTACATTATTTTAAGTTGTAAATGGAAGTGAAGGTGATACGTTTTAATTAGTTTGTTTGTTTTTTTTTATGATACTTTAGTTGAGAATCGCATCTCAAAACAAGGGAAACGCGCTTGCATGTGTAGATCATGGGCCCAGTGAACTGAAAAGGAATCGAACAGATAGCTTTAATTAGATTTCATGTTGGAGTTTGTGTGTGGGTTTTGGTATTTTTGTATGCCTTGCGCTGATTGCATTCCGTTCCAGAGCAGAAATTCTTTCCTTTGGCCTGTGTGGCTTGAATTGAATAAGACAAAACAAACAAAGGGAGAAAAGATGAAAGCAATAGAAAACACAAAACACCTAATAACAACCCAATCGGGGGTTGCTTAAGTCCATCAAAGGGGGATACGAATAAATGTTCAGAAGGAACAGGCCGGCAGACGTTTCGAAAACAAAGGGAAGCGGGAAAAAGTGCTGAGAATCAGAAGAAAAAACAAACGAAAGGGTTGAAAGTGAACTTGAATGGTTCGATAAATTGACGATCCTCCAGAAGCTGCGTTCGGAGTGGGAATGTGAAGAAGGCGATAAAAAGGGGAATGTAAAGATGCACATCATCGTAAGCGTAGCCAAGAATCTGAAAGCCGCTTTAAGCTTTCCATCGGCCAGGAAGGGGTAATTGTCGGGATGCCACTTCTGAAAAGAAAAACACGTAGGGTGGACAGATCCATTCGGTGGGAAAAGAAAATCTCGGTATGCCTACAGTCCCAAAAGTCAACGTTGGAAGGCGAAAGACGTGATCGGATCACCCTGTGATGAATAACAATAAATAAACCAAAATCATCATTAGGATGTCGATGTCTTGATTGCAGCACGGAAAGAAAAAGAGAAAAGCTAGGAGCTGATTGTAAAAAATGTCTCGATTTCACGGGTTGATGAGAAAGGAAGGAGTTTACATAGGAGCAAAAGAATACTGGTACAAACGAAAGGATGTAAGGACGAGTGACGTCGAGTGACCAAAAAGTTCTGCTTTCGTTTAAAGTTTTCGATGAAATTAAATTTGTGTGTGGCAAAAGCTTCAAATCAAACAAAATACACGCACTATTCGAGTAGATTTTGTTACCATATACACGTAAAATATCAAGCTTTAGAATATATTTATAGAACAAAATCTATCGTTCCAATGAAGCAGGATAGAGACATTTGCGTGTTAAGGTTTCAAGAAATATAATCACTGAGCCCTTCCTTCCAGCTTCTCAAAGAAGGATCGGTCTTCAAGGGAAAACGAAGAAAAATCAAATGAATCAGAATGCTTAATTTACATAATTAGTTTAAGAACAGATTATTACTATAAATTAAGAAGTGAAACGGAAAACGAAATAATATCAAACATTTCAAATCAATCTAAAGTGAGTGTTTTTTATTCCCTCCATGCATACTAAGGACGGCGTGGTGCATGTCTAAAACCATGAAAACGTCCGTTCCGGATTAAAACTGATCAAAGTTCGATGCATTCTTACTCTCTTGGCTGGAACACCAACCTTTCAGCTCGGTTGTCTTTATGTTATTTCAGTTGGAGCAAAATATTGGATTTCTTCAAGTTAGCATACCTTCGACTTTATGTTTCACCGTGCAGTCGGTTCTACCTCAAAAACTGGTCCTGAATGTGGATTTCGATGCGTTGAGCGTTACATTCTGACGGCATGATTCACTGTTTGTTCGCCTGGCCCATGGCAAGGATGGGAGCACCCGAGTGACAGAAAAGGTCCAGAGGTGCCAGTGGAGTGAAGTACATTAAATCTTCACTCCAACTGGGGGACCATGATGAACTTTTGCCTGGCATGGAATGCGCGAGTGAGGTAAACGAGCTGCGCGTTTTAGGAATGTGACCGGTTGAGATTTTTTTTTCCCAATTCCACTCTGAGAAACGACGTTTTCATCGTTTCTCATGGTAGAAAGCAAGAACCCAGATCCTTTGCTGCCTCAAGCTGATTCCATGGCTCGCCATTATTAAAAATTCGTTGTCAAATGTCTTGAAATATTTAGTGTAGAGAATTTTAATAGCCCGAGCCACTCTTCCATTAATCCCAAATCTCTTTAACGGACACACATCGTTGAAACATCGTTACCGAATCTTTTTGCTAGCTTGCAAAAGGGAAGATTTTCTATATAACGATTTGGATGGCGTCCGTACCTTTGCCGGTAGTTTCTCCACCAACTCACCTCCTAACAATTTTCCCAAAAGTCAAGACCTTAAAAACATAATCAATAGGGCATAACCTAGCGCAGCTAACCTGCTAAAACGGAAAACAAAGCACACTTGGACGGCTTTCGAAGCCATTTTCCCTGCAACGAAAACTGTTTTCGTTGCAGTGAGGTTAAATTTATCGCTTTTCCTGCTTCTCTCCTCCAACCAGTCGAAGGTCAACCAACCTTCGTCGGATGTGGGATTTTGGGTATCTCCCAGGGTTAAAATGGGCTTTTTGTCTCTCTTACGTTCCGTGTCCGTTCCGTGTTGCATTGCGTCATTGTCAAGTGTTGGCTGCGTTGCGACAACATATTACGGGAACCGATCGGTCTCCAGTGGAAACAACAATAATCCGACCGTGGTACTATAAATACTCCACTGAATGTGGGCCAATGCTCTAAAGTCTTGCTCTTGATGTATTTCACGGGTATGATTATGATTTTAGCAGCGGTGACACTGAAATGTACTTTCTTGCTGTTCATAAAAGGCTGAAATAAACACTTACGGCCGATGGCAATCAACTGTTTCCGTGGTGTAGTGGTTATCACATCCGCCTAACACGCGGAAGGCCCCCGGTTCGATCCCGGGCGGAAACAGAGGGAAATGTTTTTTAGTTGTTTTGCAGTTTTTTGCAATCAACCGACAAGAACGACAAAACGCTCATTAAAATTATTGTTACCATTAAATTCAGATCTGTACATTAGCAACTATCGACTGCTCCATTGTTAGTGAGAGCTCCCTAGTTTTTTCAGCTATAAACTATGTTTATGTCTTAATGGGCGCCACGCTTATATAACAACATTCATCGAAACGAAACGTTTAGTTGCCGACCCGACAATGTTGAAAGTAAAACGAGGATTCATTTCATTGTGGTGCGTGCTCGGTATGTTGTGGAAATGATCTGAGGTGTATCATTTTCGTTAACTTCAATGGAATTTTCAATCGTTAGCACGTGTATGGCTGTGCTCGCTGGCTCCATCAGTGGCGCAATCCGATTTAAGAACGTGTCAACATGTGAAGGGGCTCAAGTGTACCTACGACAACCTGAACTTCTCCTCGGATGGTTTGCAGCGCCTGCGGGCATCGGCTACCCTAATGCGGGATGTGTTCACGGTGCAAGTGGACCGGCTCATCAGCCCCTTCCCGGAAGGTGTGATGTTGGCACTGTTCGATGAGTACGTCCAAAAGGTTCATTACGAGAGGTATCGGGAGCGCCTGTTTCGGATTCCTGCCGGGTGCACACTGTCGGAGATTAAAATAAACAAGGCGCCTCGAATGCAGTCAATCTCCGTTGCCGCACCGAACGACAAGTTGGTGACGCTAGCACTTTCTCAAGCCGGGTTGCTTAGCTTACCAAATTCGTTACTAAATCTACACAAACTCGTCTACCTTTTCGTTCAGGATGGTGCGTTGCGAACGGTCAGCCTAGAACCGCTTGCTAACTGTGAAAAACTAGATGTACTCTTATTGAGCTCCAACAATGTGACACAGCTTGTAGTCAGCAAAGATCCTGACTTGTTCGTTCCAATCAAGGACTTGTTGCTGGCGCAGAATCAGCTAGAGTACATCGACGGTGAATTCTTTACGCCGCTGAGGAATCTTATTTTCCTTTCCCTGGAAGAAAACCGGCTTCAGCGGATCGGTGGACCGCTCGTCAGCTTCCCTAAGTTGAGCTACCTCCGCTTCGAGAAAAACCAGATGTCTTATCTGAACGTGTCCAGCTGGCTTGCCCCTCGCCTCCTGGAGATCTCTTTGGACTACAACAACTTCACTCAGCTACCGATAGGATTGGAATGGCTGCCGAGTCTGGCTGGGCTTCTCTTAAGCTACAATTACCTGTCTGCAATCGACCTCCGTCGCCTGGAAAGCTGGCCAAAGCTGGAAAGGATCGACCTGTCTAACAATCTTATACAAAACGTGCGGATCTCTTTTCCAGGTCGAGTTTCCCTGCCGCTGGTCAATTCAGTAAATCTGGCTAACAACAAAATCTCGCAGCTTGAGTTCGCTAGGTGGAACATGCCGATGCTTTCCTCCCTCACGCTCGCTTTCAATCGGTTGGAGCGTCTGCCAGATCTGTTCCAACTCTTCCCCAAGCTAGGACGGGTAATTGCCTTCCGTAACCTATTCCGTTGCGATGGTCTGCGTCCGCTAGAACAGTATCTTGCGCTGAACAGGCTCACAGTCGACACGACCGCGTACGGTATGCCCTGTACAACAAGCTCATCGTTTACCGTTTACACCGGGAGGGTTATCTGCTGCGAGGAATAGGCCAAGAACATGGATTCATTTAATTTGGTTCCTTTCTCTGAATAAAGAATACTTCACCTTTATTGTTATGCTCTTTATTAGTTCAACGTTCGTGATCGAATGAACAGTACCAATCAGGTCGGCGTTTTCTTATCGCTATCTTACATAACAATACGTATCCCTACTAGTACTACTACTACTACTACTACTACTACTCGTACTCGTACCTCTTACCTACACTCGTACTTGTACCTTTTGCCTTCATTAGATTTATGTTGCTTCAGATCAATAAAAAGTCGGATCGAAGTGGAATGCATGTTCAAGTGATGTATATTCAAGAGCTGGAACTAAAACCTAACAGCACAACGTCAACGTTCCTTTCAGGGTAACGTATCCGTCCTTGCAGGACTCTGGCTCCTTCGGTAGTCCCAGAATAAGTCGGCCCGACATGATAAGTTCCGTACTTGCCTGCACGGTAGCACACGGTAGTGGATTTTTCTCCAAACTGAACGACCCGAGCGAGGGAAATGCAGTGGCGAGTCGCGGCACGATCGTGAAGTTGTTACTCGTGAGGCTGATGTAGTTGATGATCGGGAGGTCTAGCCCACTCGTGTTGAAACGTAGCAGGCCGCAGTTCTCGACGTACAGCGAGCTCAGCATTGGCATGCTCGTGGGTCGCGAGACTCGAATGCTACGGGCATTCACATTGTACGAAAGATCGATCGAGTTTAGGTTCGGCAGGCCATTGAACGGAGCCAGGTCGATGGACTTGAAGAGATTGTTGGACAGGCTAACCAACTGGAGACTGGGGAAACGTCGCAATCGCTGCGGAATGCTTTCGAACGCGTTGTTGCTGAGCTGGAGCCGCTGCAGATTCGGTGCCGACAGCCACTGCAAGTCGAGCGTCTTGAGTTGGTTGCTGTCTAGGTTCAAGAAGTCGAACTTGGGCCAGGTGACGGTGCTCGATGCCGCAAGTTTCATCAGATTGTTGTGGCTTAGGTCGAGTCCACGCAATGCCGCCAGCGAGACAAATGCGGTCATGTCGACACTCTCCAGCCGGTTAAACGAGAGGTAGAGATTCTCGATGGCCAGCTCGAACGGCGTCTGAATGGTCGTCGGTGCGATCGTTTGGATTTCGTTATTGCTCAAGTCGAGACTGAGCAGCTTGGGATTGTTGATATACGTGTCGAACGAGAAGGTTCGAACCCTGCATCGCGTTATGGTCAGACTCTCCAGTGGCTGCAGGTTATTGATTGTTGGAGGAACACGGTCCAGTGCACAGTCGGAAAAATACAACTCTGAAACGTTCACGGTGGGCGCTATCAGCAGCTGGCCGAGCGCCGGGGCGTTGTAGACTGATATCGAACTAAGGCTCGTTCCGGACAGCAACTGAAACACTTGCTCGTGATACGTATAAATTTGTATATGATTGACGAACTCGGCCATCCTCTGTAAAAACACACCGGACGGGTTCTCGGGCATCCGAACCATCTCGAGCTTGATGGAGTAGAACATATTTGGTGGAATCTTGCGCAGCGTCGCTATGCCGTCGGAGGTCATGTTTAGGCTAGCCAACATACACGTCATCCCCATGCCGATCTGACACTGTCCGCCACAGAAACGTACCAAGCAGGACAAAACGTAGACAACAAGGAGCAAACCAACTGAGAAACGTTTCATTTGATTAGAATCCTGTTGGTGAAATATCTTCGAAAATTATATCTTTTTTTTTTGTACAACGTACCCTGGAAGCGCCACATGTTCAACAGAGACTTTATGTTTGACTCTTTATTACTCCAGCCAGACCCAAGCGAGACACACATATGGTCATGTTGGTTGGCATTCGAAATTAATTCTTTTGGCCCCTGATATCAAGTCCTGCCATCAATCAAAATTAGATTACTGTTAACGTATTCACCAGACCGATTGATTACCCAATGCGTACGGAATGATGTATCGAGAATTGTACAATAACAATTGAACATGTACAATAAATGTTAATTTTGTTTTGCCTTTCTTAACCTACAAAAACATGTTCTCGGACATGGCGAGGCGCCAAAGTTTATGTAATTGAAATGATTTCATTTTGATATAATTTTGATACCTTACTACAGGCAAAATGGTACCAATAAAATGTGTATTGAAAGAGCAAAATGGTATAATTAGTGTACGGAACAAAGGAAATTTACGTTTTCAATACGATTACCTCGTACACCGGATGTTCTAAATATGCTTTCAGACTCGGAACATGATAACGTTGGTAATATAATTAAGGGATCACAAGGAATCCCAAGGTGTTTGAATCCATTGAAAAACTTTATTGAAATGAGCATCTGGAGTGAAAAAAAAAAATCGCCACTTCATGCAGGAAACGGAAAGGATGAATGGGAAGTGCGGCATCTCCGTACGGGATCTCGCACAATTGAAAAGGAGGTTAATGTGTCAGTGACAGATTCTGAGTAGTGGAAGCAGTTAAAAGAACAAGCAACGCAGGAAGCAACAGAGGATGGAAGCTTCGACGCACAAGGATGCGCTCTCAACTGTCGGTAAAGGATTGGCCGAGGCCTTTCTTCCGTGGTCCTGTTTTTTTTGGTTTCCTTTATCGTTGCTTTGCCGCCTCGATGAATGAATTCCTATGTTAAACTACTTCCGCCCTTCGCTCCACGGCACAATTCACGTGGTGGAATGTAACTGAAAACCGTGAGAAAGCGCTCTGCACACGTATCCCTGCATCGTTTCCTCGCGAAGTGGAATGCTATTGAAAATTGTTCTGTTTGCCTGTGTTTTATTCCGACTCCGTGCAGATTCCTCCAACAGACGGAAGGATGCATCGCTGCAGGGACGAAGTGACAGATTCAAGGACGTCCATAGGAGCCATATTGAATGCAAAGGAATGTGGCACCATGAGACGGACAGTGTGGAGATGTTGTCCACCACAGAACAGTCTAATCTGCAATCGGTTATCTTTACTTATTGTGTCACATTAAAAAAGCACTTCTAATTGCAACATCGACTATAATACTTGCATTGAGATTTCGGTCAGAGCGTCAGAAAAATCTATTGGAAAACTCTTTTAATTTAGGCCCCACCACGGATCGATCGAAATGAGATTTTTGCCCCTGTTAGGCACCTCTTAGACTTGGTGGATTGCTCTGTCCTTTTGAGGCGCTCTAGCTAAAGAAGTCAGTTCACGAAGACTGACTGGACTGGTGTACACGTCAACTCTCGCGACCACCAAAGGACCTTCTAGCCGCCACATCGGCGGCGTTTTGCAGTGAAGGTGCAACGAACACGCGAACTAGTGATTAAAATTTGCATAAGGACGCAGGACACTCCGGGGCGCTCCAATGCTGCTGTTGGAACACTGGGAAACATGGCACACAAAGAGTTGTACGAGAGTGTATTGAAAGTTCGTTGTTTGCCGTATGGCAGCAATGGTAGCAGTGGTTTGTGTCCTTGGGGTACAGCCTGACCGTTACGAGAATAGACCATCGTCTATCAAGTGCTGATTGTTAGTTGGGAACGCAAAAAAAAAGGGAAAAATCACGGAAACGGAACCGAAGGATATGTTAAATGCCACTATTTATACATCATTTGATTTTGTTCAACCATTTCGAAAAATTGCACATGAAAATGTAAAAAAAGGATCCTTCCTTTTTGAGGGAATGATCAAACAATTAAAAACGAACAATTGAGTGCAACAGTATCCATGACGAACCGAAGTGCGAAACTGGTAAACAAAAGGTAAGAGGCATAATTATGGATGCAAGAAATAGACCATAGAGCGGAAAAGCAGCTCCACAACATGCTTACGTAGAATTTCCACACTGGTGAGAAATCCCCGCCCTGGGGAGGGCCAAGAAATTGTTGTGCTTGTTGTGAAATTTGTTTTTCATCTTCATAACCGAACGAAGGGAACTCGGTCACTACCGGGAGGGCCATTTTCCCAACGCTAAACGGTGTGCGTCGTTGTTCGGAACAGTGGAGCGGCGCTAGGAAAATCTCTTCCCACTGCAGAACAATGCAGGAGTATTAGCAGCCGCGCAACGCCACCAAAGTTCAGAGTTCGCGTGTCAGGAAAATTACAATTTCCCTCCGTTCATTCTCCTTGCCCACTTTCACTTACAGTAGAAATCGGCGTACTGTGTGCCTGGGTGAAAGCGTCCTTGGCCAACGGCACAGGACGACATACGTCGTATCCATAGCTGGTTTATCATCCGCTTTGAAACTGGTTGCCCGTAAAACGAAAACGACCATCATCCTTGAAAGGAAATAGGGTTGTTTGCATATTAATCCTTGTACCGTTCTCAGCGCGTGGAACTGATAGGTTTGTTTTAACTTGTGCTGCTGACTCAATCTGCTCAACTTGCATTGATGAGAAGAGTTTGAACATGCATAAGTGTGGCGTTACTTTAAATATTTTCCAAAAAAAAGGGTTTATGTCAGTCGCGATATTCATGTTATTGTAAATTATTTGAAAATGCAAATTTTTTCCTCATATTTTGTAAATCATATCATATGAAATAATTTACAGCTCTTATGGTTATGGATCTAAGCGTCTGCTGATTTTTCCTGCAAGAGAAATCTTGTGATCGAAGCCCCACCGTTTTAATTGGCAAAATGTGTGGAAAAGGTGCTTCTACCAACAATCCCGCTCGCTCGAAACGTTTGTTAGATAAAAGCTTCGTTATGGCCAATGTAACTGCAATGCCGCCCGTGGATGAGTAGAACCCCAGCACAACCTGCATGGCATGGAATATATTCTCCGTTCCTGATGCACCCATTTGCAGCCGAGAGCAAATCCGTGTCGACAGAATAATCCTTCCTGCTGCGGGATCTGCGACGTTAAGCTTCGTACCCTCGCATGCATAATGATGCGTATTCAAACGTAGCAAACGGCACTTGCTGGGGGTCCAGCTGCTAAACGGACGCGTGGAGCTAAAATTATGTAAATCCTTTTCATCCCGATGAAGGCATGCGCTCGCTGTTGTACCTCCAACGATCGGGTTGGACGTGCACCAATTAGCACCCGGTAGCCTTGTAAAAAGGATTCACCGGATGACCATTGGTCAGCGACCGGTTCCGGTGCAGTCGAGCGGAACAAGTCTGACTCGGGAAGGAGAGAGGAAGGATGTAGGGAATCGCTTCGATCGCCTGTAACCAATCGAACGATGGCCAATACTGTGTCGTCTAATTAGCGCGGCCTCGAGGCACGTAACTCGTTCCATTTCCGGTACGTGCATTAGTCACGCTTTGGTGGTCAAAGCTCACCGCTGGGTCCTTACTAGAACGGCTCGCTCGTAATCCATTTCCGTCAATTTTATCATCCACATTCCAGACACCTCGAATCCAGAAAGAGGAAATGGTATTCCCTCGCGTAGCGTAGGAAAGAGAAAGCATAAAATAGATGACTCAAGGAACACAGTTCTCCTCAGCAAGCACAACGCTTCGTTTTGCTAGTATAGCAGTAGCATTTTCCACGTGCCGTTTGTGCTAAGAATAACAAACGTCCTTGGATGTGCGGGCCGGGAAATTCGGCGATATCGTCCGATACCTACGAAGGAGAAACTGTTCTTGACCGTCCCTCTGGCGCAGCGGATAGCGCGTTGGACTTCTAATCCAAAGGTCGTGGGTTCGATCCCCACGAGGGATGAGATTGATAATTTGCTGAAAGTAAAATTTATGGCAATAGAAGATAAAATTCTACATCACAATAGGAGGATGATAAGAAAAGAATGTGGAAAGAAAAGATATAGAAGCCCCAAACATGTTTTATGCAAATAAAACTTAATCTTTTCTCTTGACCAAAAAAGGATATTACCCCAAAACCTTACGCTGCTTTTAGTTTAAGAAAATTGTGTGTTTTATAAAACATGTTTTTCTTGGATCTTTTTTTTTCAATAATAAATCGACCTTTAAAAAGCAAAATCTTTGTGAGCAACATTTTTACATGTATTCCTCACATTGTGTTTCCTTGGTTGAAACGACAGACACCTTGAATCCTCGCTTTGGAAATGCCCTCTGGTATCATACAACCATCCCAGCATAAAATCTGGAAAGAATGAACGTCCAAAATACACGCGAGAAAGTAAATCTTTTTCTTACCATCAGTTCCTTTCCAGATCCTCAGTTTTCACGGGGATAACACGCTTCCTACCGGCAAATGCCTAACTCCTGTTGTTTCGGGCCTCGGGGCCTATCTCTCGCAAAAAAAAAAAAAAAAAAGTTGGCAACCTTTAACGACGCCTTACTCACGCTGGCTCACATTGATTTTATCTTGTCGCACTACAATCGATAATCCTGCTCCTGAACGTACCGGAAGCTCGCCCACCAAGCAGGCTTTCCAACCGACGTACGCTAGACTTGATGAGGCAGCATTGGTTCGCCCGTTTGGGCACGGGAAGGACATGACTCGGAAAGTTTGGTTACGACCGGTTCCTCGGGTATGATTACCGTTAACGACTGGGCCTTTGCGACAAACAGTTCGGGGGCAGACTTGTAGCCAGTAACAGTAAAAGTTAGAGAGGTCTGGGAAATTGTGAATACTGGCAAAATGAAACGGAAAGTCCGCCACTGCGGGTTTGGTTTACGGTATTGCTGGTTATTGTGTGCGAGTGTTGATGTGTTTCGATTTCAAGCAAAAACGGAAAACAAGTTTCGCTAGGTAAGACACAAATTTCCAGTCTGGGGAACAACAAAGGTTGACGAGAGGATGACGAGAAAGACGAAGGAACAGGTGCAGTTACGTGACCGGAAGCAGTCTGCTTCCTTACGCTTTCCAAGCTTAGTTTCCGTGTTGCTAGCAAAGTTCTATGTTGGGCAGAAGATGGCGTAGGAACTTTGCACGAAGAACTCGCTAATTCGTCAAGAGTTCAGGTGAATAACACCGCGCTGCCTGCGCCTGGACATAAAACCAAGCCCAAGAAGAGCTCCGTACGCCTTTGCAGAAGAAGCAATAGCGTAAAATCCAAAAAAATGATATAAGAATTAACAGTTGAATCGCATATCAGTTGAAATTTACAAATGTGTCCAGATAATGAGTATAGACAGTTTTAGACATATTTGTCATCCAAAAGGGGTTAGGAGATGAGATTAGAAAGAAATTAGACTCGTTACTTCCACAGCTAATTTATTTTCCATTTATCCTTTGCGCTTTGATTCTCCACCTAAAGTGAGTTGGTCAATTTAAAATGTTTGTTACACAACAAAGAGAGATCAGTAAGCAACAAGAGATGACGGGCGTCCGTGTTCCACATTGGTCGGTAATCGGTAAATTGTTCAGTTCATCACTTTGAGCACAACTGATTTTTTTTCAATAGTTATCTTCCTCTCGTTACTGTAGTACTCCTACTTCCGCAGTGTTGGCAATACACAGAGGCTGCCAGAGCGTGTTTGCGGAACTGGGGTGGTGCCTGTACACTGGCCGAAGTCTCTGTCCAACAGGAAGATTGGGCATCACTTCTCGCTGAAGTGATCGGCACCCGTTATGAAACTTTGATCATCATGCGTGCTTTACTGCCCGTGCAGTTCCCGATGGCACGGTTGTTGGAGACGTCTGCGACACTCTTTAATAACGTAACATTTCAACACTACCACGAGCGGATCTTGCCCATCACGCAACGATTTTCGTGTTGCTCGCTCACACTAGAGAATGCAAGCAACTTGCAGTTCCTTCATATCGTTCCAAACCAGCACGTGGAAAGACTCTACATCATCAATAGTGCCATAGAAAGCATTCCCAAAACTGTGGCCAACCTGAGAAAGCTCCGGTTTCTCGGCATAGACAAATCGTTGCTTCGAGTTTTCGACATCCGTCTGGTGTGCTCCTTGCCCCATCTGAACACTTTACAGTTGGTAGAAAATCGAATCAGCCTGCTGCTCCCCGCTCCGCACAACTGCACCAATGTTCTGACAGAGCTTTATCTAAAAAGTAATCATCTTACCAGCCTAGACCTGGCCACGTTCGCGCCGTTTGCGAATCTTACACGACTGTTACTCCAGGAAAATGGCTTGCTGGCCATCTTCTCTTCCAGGTGGATCACGTTCCCACATTTATCGTTTTTTGAAGTGGGATCCAACAAGTTAAGCGACTTTCCGATCGACCAACTATACCTTCCGGAATGTATTGCAATCGCCTTGAGTGGAAATCGACTAGAGAAATTACCAAAGTTAGGCATAAATAATGTGCCAAACTTGCAGGTTTTAGGGCTCAAAGGGAACCGTTTGAGCACGCTCGATTTCGCCCATTTAACAGAAACGGTGCAGCTGGTGTCTCTTGATCTGAGGGAAAACCGACTGGCATCCGTTCACGCCAGTAGACCAACCCATCTGCCGGCACTGGACACTCTGATGCTGGCGGACAATCGCTTGGAATCGCTAAACACGGAAAATTGGAGTTTCCCAAATTTGACGAGCATCGATCTCAGCCGCAACCTGCTCACCCATGTGCCCAGAGAACTCCTTAGTGGTGAAAGTATATCCTTATTGAGCATGCAAAACAATCCAATTCAATGCAATTCATTAGAGAAGTACACTGCACTTTTGCAGCCACCCTTGGCTAAGTTATTTGTTACGGAAGCAGCCGATTGTAAGGCATTCAACCTTAATGGCTCAATATTATTGCACTCTAATTTGATAAATAAAGTATGCTGCGTAGCATAGCGACAATGATTGGTAAAGTCATCAGATGCCTTGTTTGGAATGTGAATTACCGACGCAATTCATAAGAAACTCAGCTCAGCCGAACATTTACGTTATCGCAAAATCGTGCTGGCAAATGTATGTTGCAATATATATAATGACCTGGACCAATTACACAGCTATTTTATCCCACACAATAACGGCGGATGGGGTATAAAAATGTTACTTTTCGTTGGATATTTACTGATTCCGAACACAGCAATCATGCAATCAAGTGAGTAACGTATCTTGAACCGGGAGCGTCCTTTGAATCTACTCACATTTATTCGTGTTGTGTCACTAAACTTTTGCAGTTTTTCGTTGCTACTGGTGTTGGTACTGGTTGATCTTCCAGTATTCGAAACCCACCACCACCGGCCAGCAGTGTGTACCGTATTTCCGAGACTTGTGCACGTTCACGCAAATCTCTACGAGTAACAGCGGTTGGGTTGCAGCCATCAGATCAGCACCATCGCGCAGTATTCTAGTTAACAAACTGTTAGTTCCGTCTGCTCCAGCAGCAATTCCGGCTTTACTGCAGATGGCGGGTAACCTTACCGTGAGCTTGGAGTTTACGCTTTACAGAGAAAAGGCATTAGTGCTGACTGGCGGAAATGAACTGCAGTCTCTGCGAATATTAAGCTCGCCAATCTTGGAGCGACTGGTCATCGAGCCAAACGATCATCTGCGCGAGTTGCACATCTATAACAGTTCACTTAAGTCCCTCCCACAAACCATAAGGGGCCTACGATATCTGCAAGTGCTTAGTGTACGGCAGTCGCAACTAACGCATTTCAGCTTAGGTTTGTTTTCCCAAACACAGATGCTCAGAGAAGTAACGGTCACCTCCAACATGATCAGTGTACTAGTGAGCACTAACCAAAGCGTCTATATAGAAAACTTGTCCCTCGGGGACAACCGTGTGACGTCTGTTGACATGGTGTTTTTTAGCCGGATCAGAAATCTAACTCGCCTAGGCCTCAACAGTAATCGAATTGTACAGATTTCGAGCTCTAGAAAGGTGGTGTTCCCTTTCCTGTCTCAATTAGACTTGACCAGAAATCGTTTGACCATCATTCAGACGCAATCGGTAGAGATGCCGCGGTTAGTGTCAGTGTTCCTAGGATCCAATAACCTAACGACATTTCCAAAGGTTCTCCGCAAATATCCATTAATGCGAAACATCGACTTAGCCACAAACCAGTTGATCGCTGTAGATCTTTCAGTGTTGCAACCCTTCAAGGAACTAATCGAACTACAAATGTCAAACAATCGGATAACATCCGTTGCAGCCAAACAGCCAACCAAAGTGGAAAACATTGAGCATCTATCTTTCGGATATAATGCACTTACTCAGGTTGACTTCACGGGATGTGACTTTCCCAAATTAAAGTACCTGTTTTTGGGTTTTAATAATATTACTACGATTCAGCAAAATATCTTCGGACAATTTCCCAGGATGTCGCTGTTCCTGACTGGCACTAATATATCGTGCAGCGAACTATCCAGATACACCAAAGAAATGCAAAACCGCCAACTTTTCGTCGACATTGCTTGGGGAAATTCGGTATGCTCCACCGGATCTTACGTACAAATCACCAAGACACAGAAAGCCTGCTGCTCAGAACTGGCGGCATAAACTAAACATTTCCTGTTTAAAAATAAGCAACAGTGAACGTTTGAATGTGGTAAATGGAATAAAACGCACTTGTGGCAACGATAGCCGGATGTAATCAATTTCCAAATCTTATGTTGAGTAAATTTGTAAAAAAGCCCTGACATGATGGAATTGACCTGCATGACCAGACATGATGAAATTGCGTTGCCGATACTGGTTTAGAAATAGAAGGTTGCAGATCGTTTTCCATCTTTTTAATCAATTCACTAATCTATTTTGCATTTAGCATTAGGATTCTCATGCAATGGATGTGTCCAACATTCAATTAGGAAAATCATTAAGCACCGCGTCTGCTAATGCTTTTGTAGCTCTGATTTCTGTCGAAAGGGAAACCGTTGTCCGATGTTTACTGGAGACTTCGGCAATTTGTTCCAAGCCACAGACACCACATGTACCTGCTTTTTGTAGTGATATTGCCGTCGCTGTTGGTTGACAAATGTGTTGGAAATGTGTGCGGTACCGGGCCAGTATGCCGCATTTCCGAGTGGGACCTGCGATCCATTCCCGAAAGCTTTGCTGTGTTGGAGCGGGACCCGTCATCCAGATACTTGAACATCCAAATTCAACGTCTTCTGATCGGTCTTGTCCCACTGGCTGACTTGTTGGTAAACGCTTCCAAAGTCACTGATTCGCTGCAGTTCAAGACTTTCCACGAATCAACGCTCTTGTTACCCAGTGCACTCGGACTAACGGAGTTGGTTTTGCGTAACGCAATCAATCTGCGGGAATTCACTGCGCAGAGGAACTCGTATCTGAATCGCCTGGAAATAGTAGCATGTGCGATGACCGTCACCCCTCCGTCCGTGCGCAATTTATTGAAGTTAAGAGATTTCACTTTGAAAAGCTGCCAAATAAAGTTGTTCAACCTGGCCCTGCTGGCCAACCTCAGGCAGCTGGAGTCGGTGGTTTTCGTAGAGAACCAAATCACCAGTATCCATCCACCGCAGGCCGCGGTCGTGCAAAACATTAGCGCACTGGATCTGTCCCATAATCAGCTCAGATACCTCAACATGACTGCGTTGGCAAGTCTGAAGCAGTTGCGCATCCTTCTCATTACCAACAACCAGCTAGCCGCAGTTGGCTACGGGCTCCGAGGAGTTGTGGCCTTCCCTCGTTTGCAGACGCTTGACCTGTCAAATAATGTTCTTCAGAGCTTCTCGCTAGAGCAGCTGAGCGCACCCAGTCTGGAGTATTTGCAACTTTCGTTTAACGAGCTGAGCACCGTACCCGGGCCATTGGAAAGTTTTCCTAAGCTGACCATCTTAGCTCTCAACCACAACGCACTGGTGTCGGTCAGCTTTGCGCTTTTTGAAGGTCTGCACGATCTGGTGAGTCTGGAGTTGTCACAAAATCGTCTACAAACTCTGGATGCCACCAGGGCGCTTGAGCTTCCTCGCCTGGAGTCGTTGATGCTGTCCGCGAATCAGCTTCAAATTGTGGACCTGCAGAAGCTAACCGTGCCGCGCCTGAGAACACTTGATCTTAGTTTCAACTTGCTGAATTACGTGCCGGTTGTGTTCGAGAATTCCATGAAATCGCTGCAGCTGGTTACCGTCATGGGCAATCCCTTAACATGCGCTACGTTGCAGGCTCACCGAGCTTATATCCGGAAGGAAATACTCATCCCAAAGTGGCTCCTTTCTGACACGGAACTTTGCTCCACCGGCAGAGTATTTGTACTGAACGTGAAACGGCGATCCTGTTGTACCCTGTAAAATTGAGCAACCGAGACCTGGGTTACGAATTTCGTAAACCAAGCGAGAATCCGGGCCGACCAATATCACGTTGCCATTAATCCTTCCGTGGATCCTTCGAAGCTTTTCCCACCATACACAAAAATACTTCGGTCGATTTGAACAATGTATTTCGCCAAAACTGGCACAATCGATAGTGGCCAGACACGCGCGGAAAGCGGCCAGTAATTATGTACTCCAATGTCGCCTCGTAGTGCCGGGTGTGGTTGGTTGCGTGTCGGTGCTAATGGAAGTTATCAGTCAGAAATAACAGGGTCGTCCGGCTGAAACAGTTCAACGGCTCGGCTGTAGGTGTCGGTAGCCCAGTTACCCAATGTCGCCCCTCGTCTCAGACTACAAACTGATGCCATCATTCGATATAATCCGAAAACGCACCCATCCGGGTAAATAGTAACAGATATGTCACGTTCGACTAGAACATCGTGATACCTTTCCCAACCCTTCAATAAAACAATTCAATATACAGCCGTTCGCAGTTGCTACCGTCGTTTGATCAACATATTTTGTCATTTGATCAACATTTATTGTCGTTTGCCCAACATTTACTGTCGTTTGATCAAACGTACCGTCATTTGAGCAAACTCTACTAGCTTCTTTGCAAGCACTACCGTCTTTTTGACAGATCCGCCTCTGCTTGAAAAGACGGTACTGCTTGCAAAGAAGCTAGTAGAGTTCGCGCAAACGACGGTACGGTTGATCAAACGACAGTAAATGTTGATCAAGCGACAATAAATGTTGATCAAACGACAAACTATGTTGATCAAACGACGGTAGAAACTGCGAACGGCTGTAAAAAAGCCACCAAAAGGATACACTCCGGAGTGTGCGAGTTTAGTTTTTTCAGGTTCTATGGTGGCTTCATGTTGCCAATCCGGGGTGTGTCCCACAAAAAAAAACTGCTTACCCGGTACATTCGAAGAGTGTGGTATGGGTAAAGGAAAAGAATCGATTTTAGGATTCTTTTTTCCTTCATAATACGCCCAAACAAACAAGAATGAAGAGCAGGTTTTGTTATTTTCTTTGTGATAAAAAAGGAAGGTTAAACATTTAGTCGAATGTATCGCTCCGTGAGCTCATATGGATTTCAAATTAAATGAATTTGATATCATTTGTTGACCAAACGTTGAGAAATTACAAAAAAGGCATTTTTACAATGTAGAACTCAATATAAAGAACGGAACATTCTATAAATGGGCATTTACTCGACATCAATCGCCAAATTGAAGAAACAGTTCGATTCAGTCGTCTCATAGGAGAAAAAGTTAATTACTCAATACAGAGGTGTGTTTTCGCGATTCTGTAGTAAAAATAGAGTGCAGGGAAAGGACCGCCGGTCGGTACTGCCTGAACTGGATCTGGCGAGGCGCGTGGTTTGTTTGGTCGATGATAATGGGTTAAACGAGCAGGCTCGGCGGGGGTTCATCGATTCTTTCGGTAGTAATTCGTTTTTAGTAGCCCGCTCTGGCATACCCTTCGGCCTCGTTTTCCCTTTTTTTAGCCACTCGGGCCGCTCGCATTAGGTGGCAGTTAGGTAGTGCCTGCGTTTAGGGTAAGGACAATAATTGGTGCCGACAAAAAGAAGAATAAAGGAAAAAGGAAAAAAGGAACGATGGGTAAACTGACGGTACCGCGAAATGTTTCGTGCGATGGCCCTTCTGCCAGATGCGTTCGGATTTCCTTCTGGTGTGCGTGGAATTTGTCGCAAAACTATTATCGAAACAAATGTGCCCGAAGGGGCCGTAATATCAACACCGGGAAGTAATAAAATGGTAATCAAAGCGAGCCAATAGGGAAACTCTAAGGTAACTAAACAAAAGCAAAGAACCGATTGGCAACCCTCGGTTACGAAGGAAATCAAAAAGCACGCAACATGCAAACGGTTACAAAATCAACATTTTCCAGTCCAAAAATGCTTTTATTTGAATGGTGGAGGGTTTTTCTTGATCCGATTGGAAAAGGGAGAAAAATCGGCCAATATGCGAAGGCGATTAGTTTGCCTTCGACTACCAATCGAACTTTAACGATCGGTCTGCTATGAGGCCTTTATGCGGTAGGATAATTTATGTAAATCAACCACCCCAATCAAGCGCAACCACAACAAACCATTGCGACAAGGATGTGGATGTTCTTGCTCGCCAAATGTTCCTGTACATTGGCGGACAACAGGGCCAACGATAGACCATTCGGTAGAAAACATAAAGTTCCATCTACTGACCTCAATTATTTTGTCGAATCATTCGTTGCCAAATGTGTGTTTTTTTTTTATGGGGAACATAAATTTCGCGATCCTTTGTGCATACACATGTATCAGTTAGTTTAAAGTAGAGTTCCATTAAAATGGGGGAAACGTACTTTATGCATGAGGATCGGCAGGGAAATATTGTGCCACGTTTCTTAAGCCTCATTCTTTTGCAGCCTGGATCAATAAATGAAGAAAATTTGTTGCTAGTTAAAGGGTCGTCAATGTAAAATTGCAGAATTCATCTCGTACATTATATTACCATCTTCTCGTCGTTAATATATCAGCAAAACATGGACTGTTTGTACCTTTCATTGTCAGTTGTGAATGCACAGCGCGTGGTTAATTGGATTCAAATTGGGTCGTTTTACTACCCGCCCATGTCGCTCTGAGCATCGAAACTCAACTAGAACCGGCGCCACGTTACGCCAATGAACTGTCGGTTCGCGCGATCCTACCGACGTCTACGCAGCAATCTTGCTATAAAATTGTATCCTTGCTTGGTTTTCTGCCTAGGCAACGAAGGAGAAAATTCCACAAACATTGCCCGCTGCTCCGAATTGCGGGAAGCTGAACAAAACCCCAAAGCCGACCCCCAAGCGAAAGGCTACTTCCATCAGAGTAGGCAGGTTTAAAGAGCCTTCTCCGACTCCAAGAGAAGTGTGTTTACATTTCGAACTTTTTATTTGAAGCTGGCGAGACTAACCGACCGCGGGGTTGCGCCATCTTCATTCCAAATTCTTCGGGCGTTCATGCCATTTTATACAGATTGCAATATCACATACAATACTCGTTGCGGCTGGACCTCCAAACTGGCAAAGAAAGAAGGGTTAGGAAAAAAAATGGAAGGAGGAAAATATGTATGCCTCAGATGCACAACAAGGCAAGTGTTGTCTTATTGTCGGCGACATAGGCCATGGCGACGACGTCCTGGCGATGTGCTTTCCCTCCTCCTGTTCGCCACGCTGCCATTTCCCATACTGGCTTTGTTGCTGGCATGCTGCAAAAGACATTGCAAAATAAATAGAAGTCGCAAAACTCAAGCGGGCACTTGAAGAACAATTTTCCACTGCTGTACTCGGTAACCAAGCGGCTACCACAGCCGAAACTATAGTCTCGAGCAACGAGGAAAGCCTGAAGAGTAATTGTTGACTCGCGACTTCGGGAGCCAACCGACTTGCGGTCCTTCTGATGGATTGGCCACAGCACAACGTCGGTTGTTATGTGTGCCTCAGGCATGACAGCAGGAGTCAAGTGCTCGGCAAAGCGTTGAATATTTTCAATGGGATTTATAATTGGCTCTGCGTTGCCTCTGAAAAAAAAACAAACCAACGGGAGCTCCTCCCGATGCTTCATAATATGTTAACATGCGTTCAACATGATACAATCGTTAAAGATTTACGTTTCTCTTCATTTCACGTGAGACCTAATTTCATTCGTATTAGAAACATACAAGTATATAACAGTACAGCCACAGGTGGGTGGATATTATTTGACAGGAGGTTCCCATATTATAATCTCGCATTCTGGCTAAAGAATGAATAGTTTTCAATTCATTACGGGAATGGCATGATTTATGTAATTAATTATGTTGAGTGTTCAGGTGGTATAAAGCATAGCGGCTCTGCATAAAAACAGGTAATCCTATGCACGTTTGGTCGGCAGCCCTTGTTGAAATTAGTAACATGGAGGGGAGTAAAATGTAACCTTCGATAGCTCAGTTGGTAGAGCGGTGGACTGTAGAGACGAGCGTTTCGATGCACTCATAGAGTAATCCATAGGTCACTGGTTCAAATCCGGTTCGAAGGAGAGAAAATCTTTTTTGTCATCTGGGCTTGCCCAGATTGTGATATTTTTTTGATGCACTTCAAATTTTAAACTTTTTTACAACACGTGTTTCAAATGCAGACAAGTGCTTTCAGTTAAATACTCTTCATGACCGAGGATATTATAGCGAGGTGAACACAGGCTTTTTGAACCATGCTAAACTTACTATCATTGTAGTATATTTATTTTACATTCATTTGTTTTTATTTACATTCGCTGAGAGGGCTTAAAAATAGGCGTACTAGCAAGCAACTTGACTTTCTTTTCACGAGAAGCTAGTTCGGACTTGTTTTATGATTAAAGAACAACGAACAGTGGGTTTTAAATTTTCCGGTGGAAACAAATGGATCATAAGAGAAACAGCGCATGTTCTTTTATTCGCAGTATCTGATAAAAAAAAGAAAAAGAAAGTACGGCAACAGAAAGCGATCAGTGGGTTTTAAGGACACTTGAGGATTGGTTTCTCATCGCCTTCGATAGCTCAGTTGGTAGAGCGGTGGACTGTAGAATGAAGAGGTTTAGTAATCCATAGGTCACTGGTTCAAATCCGGTTCGAAGGATGATGAAGATTATTTTTGGTGGAAGACTTGGCTTTTCAATCTTTTCGGTGATAATCGTTACAATACGTTACGAATTTCATTTACTTTGTATTGAAATTTGGCTGGTTGAAACCACTATGATGCCTTTAAAACAACCGTTTTTTTTGTTGATAGATGTTTAAATTTCTTTATTAGCTTATCTGTTGCTCATTTCGCTCATTTCGCAGAATTGCCGAAGTTTCCCGAAACACAATCATCTTCCAGATACCCTACTCAACAACATTTTAGTTTATGTTCTTTTATTATTGTTAATCAATTACAAGTCCGCTATGATTTTTATATTATTTTCGTTCGTAACTTTCGCGCGGTCAATTTGCGCAATAATGTGGATAAAGCGTTACGTTCATCCGCCATCTGGGTTTGACCGGCTGGCCAACTTCGCACAATCTCATTATTGCAGTACACTACTCTGAAACAATAGATAAAACTAAACTGAAAAGAAAATGAAGTCCGGACACTACTTCCACACCTTGTCCGTTTTAAAAACTACTCAGGATAGTATGCAACGGTTATATTTGAAAATCGATCTTCGTCAAGGATAAAATATCGTGCTACCGTAGTTACACACTACTTCGTCCACAGATTGAGTAAGTTTAAGTGCTAATAACAATTCGCCATGCTCCATTCCGTTTTCTCTGACGCTTTTCCGTGCTTAGAAATGATGTTGTCAATAATTGTTTATACATATTGTTATTAAAAATTGGATTATCTTTACACACTCCGTCTGGCTAGCACGGGTTAGGCTGTTGTCACAGATCACTGCTAACAGGCAGCTGTGGCGGCTTCTTGCTGCATCTGCCCGATTTTACATATAAGACATTGATGGATGAAAATCCAGCGTCGGCTGTAAAATCAAACATTGTAATTTACAGCGAGCGGAAAAAGCTAGCTTTGACAGGTCCTATTGCTTCCGTGGGAAAAGGCCACAGCTCGCAGTTAAGAGTGAAAACAGTTGTTGTATTGTATTTTTGATGTTGCCTGTTACAGGTTTTGTCCTTAAAAAGATTCTGATGACCCTTCGATGCTTTCGATATGATAAAACAAAATGAAACAAACATAAGAATCCCAAAAGAAAAGGAAAAACTATACACATAAAGCAAATAATGAATGAAAAACTAAAAAAGCCCCAAAATCAAGTGTCCTATGGAGACCAGGACAGAAAAGCCTGAGGGCGTAGGTTAGGAAATGTGTCGATTTTCATGTCGCTCTCCCAGATCGGGCAGCGAACCGTTTCCCATCTCTCGTCTCGTTTTGAATTTCCTATACCTCGTCCTTGAAAAGTTTTTACTGCTTGCCAGAGGATTCTGGCAGTTCGCCGGTTGCGGTTGCCTGCGACGATGGCGCTGACGAGCTTTCGATAATCGCAACTAAGGCTTGTAGCTTACGCTCCAAACCGAGCTCCTGGTGCCGCTGCAGATGCGCTCGCAGTTGCTTCACGATGCTGCACGATGAATCGAGTTTGAG
Source organism: Anopheles atroparvus (assembly GCA_914969975.1). NCBI lineage: Eukaryota > Metazoa > Arthropoda > Insecta > Diptera > Culicidae > Anopheles > Anopheles atroparvus. The sequence continues at coordinate 44,539,299 of CAJZCY010000002.1, read as the reverse complement.
CAGCACCTTTTGCGCCTTTGCTGTGGCCGCACTATCCAGGACGCGAGCCAGCTCACGCAACAGGGCCATCCAGCGCGTCATGACCACTTCCTGCGAACGGGTGCTGCCGCTACGATCATCGCTTGTGCCACTGCCGCTACCCTCGACGCCGTTCCCGTTGATGGTTTCGCCACCAAGGGCACCGATCGTCATCAGCTGTTCCATCTGCGCGATCAGCGTGAGCACGGTGAGCAGTAGAAACTTGCACTTTAGCACAAGCCCGAGCAACTGGTCCGTGTTTAGCAGTGTCTCGAACAGTGGCACCAGTTCTGCCGCGGTCGCGTACTTCACGTGCAGCTCGAGCTGCGCAAACAGTGGGCTCAGCTGGTCGTCCGCATCCTCCCGATCGCGCTTCGGCAGTGCGACGAGGGTCGTAAGGACCGTACACCAGACCGTCCAGCGTGCCGAATGCTCGCTGAGTGCCTTCTGGATGCGCGTCAGCAGCAGCTTACCTTTGCGCACCGACAGCAAACGCAGCAAGCCCTCGGCGTTCAACCCAGGCAGTATCCGTTCGAGCAGGTTCTCGACCGTGTCCTGCTCCACCTCCGACACGGTTTGCGCGTTACCAGCCGTTGGTAGCTGCTGCTTCGACGACGGTCCTCCACCGGCGATGTTGTTCTGCTCGTCGGTCGCCCGATTTTCTTGTTGGGCCAGCAGCCGCTCCTTGGCGCGCTTCTCCTTCATCTGCTGCTTTGCCTCGACGGCCAGGGGGTTCGACATGTCCTCCAGGCGCAGCACCAAGCGGTAGAGGTTTTCCACGTGCAGAAGCACCTGACGCGAGCGGCGCTGGTGGGCGGCTGTATCCGAAGAGGAACTGTTACTGCCAGTACCACTGCTTCCGGCTCCACCAACGCCCTCCGCAACCGAACGGTCCACCACCACGTCCTGATCGATGATCTTTCTCGGTGCGATCACGCTGCCGCACTGCAGTTTGCCGAGTGAGTTTTCGAATTGCACTGGCTTGTAGCGACGCGGCTGGATCTCCTTTATGTTGTCCTTCGCCGATGACGAGTTGTCAGAGTTGCGACGCTCGCGAATCAATCCATTCCTGTGCAGCATCTGCTGCGAGAACGGATGGTAGAACGTGTTGTCCTTGTGCGCCTTGCTCTCCCGCTCTGCGCCGCGCTCACGCTCCTTCCGGTCACGGAACACGCAGAAGTAGTAATCGTTGTAGTAGGCTGTCTCCTTGTTCAGCTGCGACAGCTGAATGCCGAGCAGCCAGTGCTTCGCTCGCTCGCTCATCATGTTCGCGTACTCGTCGTACTCGAAGTGACGGTTCAGCTTTCCGTTTTGCAGCCGATCACGCCCCTGCTGTTGCTGCAGCTGTTGCAGTTGCATATTGCCATGAAGCTGCTGATGGAGTAGATGTTGCTGCTGCTGCTGCTGCTGCTGCTGTTGCAGGTGATGCGGATGATGCCCGCCGGGATGATGGCCGTGTTGCTGCATCTGCTGCTGCTGCTGCGGGAAATGATGATGACCCGGGTGATTATGGTGGCCACCACCATGGTGGTGATGGGGTGGCATGTTATTGTGGTGATGCGGCGGACCATTCCAGTTCGGAGGGAACGGCGGATGCGGATGGTGATGCGGCGGCATAAATGGATGATGCTTGAAGTTTCCGTGCGGCGGAGGCATCGCGGGCATCACCGGACCGGGACTCGCTCCCGGGGGCACTCCCATCGGCAACGGAGGTTGTGCTATTCCACCCGGGGGCGGCTGGCGGTAGTGCGGCAGCATTGGATGATTTTGCTGAATCTCCTCCACCAGACGCTGGCTGAAGCTGGCGTTGTTGTTATTGTTGTTGGCGTTGTTGGTGTTGTTGTTACCATTGTTGGGGGGTCCACCGGGCGGGAAGTTCATTGGAAAGGGAAACGGTCCACCGTTACCCCCCTGCTGGCCACCGGGTGGTGGAGGTGGTGGCATGTTCGTGGGAGGAAACCCATGGGGAGGAGGTCCGCCACTGCCGGGCGATTGGATGCCTCCTGTACCTCCGAGTAGGGCGGGCGATGCATACGCAATCGGCATGGGTACGGGACGATGGAGCATAGGGTTCGGCCCATGTGGCAACGGTTGCGAATGGCTGGAGGCGGCTGGAGGTGCAAAACCGGGGGGCGGACGAGGCAGTGGGGTCATTCCTCGTCGCATTTGCTCCTGCTGCTGTTTGATCATGTTCTGCTCGATTTCCTCCAGTGAGCAGATACGAATCTGACCCGGATTCGGCAGTGGGTACCTAGCCAATGACTCTCCGAAGCGATCTGTTGAAGAAATACCTTGTGAATAGTTTGCTTTAAGGGAAGGGAAAAGTTTACGTACCAGTTAACGGGCCTGGAACCGGCGTTGATGTTCCGACGACCGAGGGTTGCAGCGGAACGGGGGCTGGTACGGTGTGGCGCGGGGTTTCCGGTTTGCTCGGCATTGTCCACACGCTCGGATCGAGTTGCAGCCGTGCCTCCGGTTCCGTGTCGTTATCCAGTTCGAAATTGTCGATTCCGACCGAGGAAAAGTTTATGTCCAGGTCGGAATCTGGCCCAGAATCTCCATCCCCTCCTTCGCGCTGATCCAATCGCACGAGATTCTCGTGCAAATCTTCCCAATCGTCCTCGCGGGCCTGGCCGAACGTTTCGTCGTTGAGCGCGTCATATTCCTCCTCGGAGTCAGAACCACGGCCTCCACTGCCCGCCCCTCCACCGAGCACACCACGATTGCGACCGGCTCTTCCACCTCCAGCATCGTCGTCCTCGCCGGGTAGTGACGCATCAAAGCCAAAGAACGAGTCCGACATTTTCGCTACCTGCGTTTCGCCAACTTGCCAGCCGCTGCGCGTCAATCGGCCGTCAGGAGTGTATGCAGCTTACAGGAGCACCTTCGGTCACCTTTCGCACCCAAGCGGACGACGACGTCGGCGACGGAAGGCAGGACTTATCACCTCGGTTTGCACGACCGGCACGCAACAACACCTGGCAACGACAGCACCGTGTCCACCGTGCGACCGTATCACCGACGGGTTGATCCACTTTGGCTGCAGGTACCCGACGCGAGCGATAAACAACGAGGCTGCTGCTGCCACACCGCCCGGCGCTGGCGGACGGCACGTCTTTTACGTGACTGGTGAGATGAGGGGTTTTTCGTGACGCTTCACGCGATTGTTGTTGGCTGGATTGTGAAATTGCCAAACGGTGAGCACGGCAATCGCCGTAGGACACAAAAAAAAGGACCAAATCACACGACAGCAGACAATGCGACGGACGTTTTTCTGACAGCGCTGCAGATTGACGTTCGTTGAGCGGCACTTGATGATTGTCACTGCGACTAGAACTGCGGATCGAGTACTGCAGCCGACCAAATTTTTTAAGAACAGCCTTCTAGAATCTTTCTGAAAAAGATTACAGAATCGAAGTTTGCCGTTAAAAAACAAACAAAAACTAAGACGTATTTTAAAATTCATTGTTTAAGAAACATTTGGTTTACCTCCCGTAATTCTAATTTTGAATGAAAATATTCAACCCCAACCCAAGACTATAAACGGATCAGTAACCTCATCTCCGCGCTGGAAGATCTTTGAAAGATGACAAGAATCTTTGAAGGATTCAAACAAACAGAAAGAGGCACCTTCGGAGTTAAATAAACATTTTTGTCGGCATCCCGTAATTCAATCGTAAGTTATTCAATCTCATCACAAGACAATCTACGGAATAGTTTCCTCATCGTCGCGATAGAAGATCTTTGAAGGATGTAAACAAACAGAGAAGAGGACGTATACTTTTGTTCGGAAGTTAAATTAACATGCAAGTCTGCATCCCGTGAGTGTTATGAAGTTTTTCAATCTCACTCTTCAAAGTGTTGTGTATAAGCGTAAAAACGCAATAAAAGAATCTGTGAACGATGCGATGGTGCAGTGCGCGAAGCTAGTGCTCAAGTGTTCAGCAGGTAACAGGTATTGGTAAAGATTAATGTCGCAGTGATTAATTCTTACAACGGAAGCAAATAGAATAACGGTTCAATTGTTCATCAAACACTGTTGTATTTAATGTTTTGGTTTGGAAACACTTTCCCAGTAAAGTATATAGAAATACGGAACATGTTCGTTCCTTGTATATTTAAAGCGATGACTGTATTCTGTTTGCTCTGGTGTTTAGAAAAACTTGGATACCTTCTGCTTCGGCTCCCTTAAAAAATGGTTTCACAAATCACATCTTGCGTTCTATTTGGTTTAAATATACGTTCTCTAAAATTATAAACGACAAACATATTCACATAAATCTAGCTCTAGCTACTCTTACATTCAATTGACTCGATTTTGTTTCTCTTAATTAACTAAAGAAAGTTGAAACGCCTCGACGGGTAAACCGTGACGGGATTTCTTCCGCTGCCGTTTGGGATGCGATGCTCTTCGTGGAGTTTGCATGTGGTCAATAAATATTAATCTTTATCTCTTAAGATAGTTCTATAGTTGGTCGCAAATATTACCCTCTTATCTTTGAACAAACGGGCCGGACACACTAAAAGACACTTTTTGTAAGTGCAAACAACGCCCCCCCCCCCCCCCCCCCCACACCTACCCTTCCGTCATCTACTCTGTAGTTAAAGCTTAGAAATACTCTTTGTCCTGGCACTGTTCCTGACATTTCCGACCGATATGACTGGTTGTGTGATGCGCGTATTTTTGCCAATATCAGCATCGCATTAGTGATACGTTTTGTAAAGTAAGCTTCGATTTTCCATTGATTAACTTGCGGTCCGTTTGGTATTTGAAATCTCGTGTCTTTTGTAATGGCAGTAATCTTTGGCAGTATTGAAATTATCTCGAGACTATCGGTGTGAGAGATCTGTTTTGGCGGAAATCGTTCGTGTTTGGATGGACAGGTTTCTATCCATCCCATATGGTCTAGTGGCTAGGATATCTGGCTTTCACCCAGAAGGCCCGGGTTCGATTCCCGGTATGGGAAAGATGCTTTTTGTTTTCGTTTCAGCGTCGTTCGTTCGTTCATCCATGATTCGATATCACTTTTTTTTGTTGGATTGTTTAACTTTTAACAGGCCATTTCGGCACCCCACGGACGGTACGGCTTGGCGGCCGTGTTGTAGCCGTGAGTAGACGTGCTCACGGGGTACTGCGGGTTGCCGTACGCGGAAAGCCCTCGGTTCGGATTATGGTTAGCTAGCTCCGTGTAGGTTGGAGCGCCGTTGTTAGAGGACCCGGCCCCGGCTTGTTGCTGCTGGTCAGCTTGCTGTTGTTGCTGCTGCTGCTGCTGTTGTTGCTGTTGACCACTGGCGGCAGAATCATGCTGGCTACTGTAGAGCTCATGCAGGGGTGCGCTGGAGGCGTAGATGGCTGCCGTCGCTGCCGACGAAGCAGTCGTTTGATGTCCTCCGGCCAGTTGCTGCTGTTGTTGCTGTTGCTGCTGCTGCTGCTGCTGCTGTTGCTGGTGCTGCTGGTGAAGGTGTTCGTGGGGCGGAGGAATGGTGGCCACCTGCGGAATGTACGGAGCGGTTGCGCTCTGGTGCGGTCCATAGTTTTGGTGCGGATGGTAGTAGCCTGTCGTGCCGTGGTGTGTCGAGGGGTAGGCGACTGCCGCGGCCGCCACCGGGTAGGCCGTAGTGCTACCGTGCGACCAGGCAGGACTCGTGGCGGAGGCCGCGTTCGCCTTCGAGGATAGCTCACGTTGGGTTGCGAAGCACTGCAGGTGCGACATCAGGCGCAATCGGAGCGGATCCTGTACGTCCATGCCTTCGATCGTGACCAGGTACCGGGCCACTTCCGCTACACACTCCCGGAAGCCGATGATGTGGTAGTCCATCGCGAATCGCTGCGGATCGTAGCTGGCATCATCGAGACCTGTTGTAATGCAAGTAGGGGAGGAAAAAACCGACAACACGTTAGGTCATTTATCCAAAAGGACCCTTTGTAAAGCAATTTAGTTCCAAAACATTCTAAAAACTCGACACAGTTAAACCCTCTTCCCCGCGTCAATAAGTCAACAACACCACACTCCTCCCCCACCGATATCTTTCCCTCCCTACACCAAGTCCCCTTCTGCACGCATCCTGCACTTGAGACGGCGTGTAACCGGGCAGGAACGCACTCTCTCACGGTTTGCGCACCGCAGACCTCCGTCCCTTCGCGTAAGGCTCGCGCAAACGCAGATCCTTGGCTGGCCGAAAAAGCGAGAGGGCTGAGGTGTTCGTGTCCGCATCGCACGGTTCGTCGCGGCGGCCTCCCCCTCCGGTTCCGGAGCGATGCTTTTCCCGCGGGTACTTGTGTGGGAAAGTGTGTTCGTGGTCGCTCCCGCCCAACAACGCCACCCTCTCTTCCCACGAGCTAGTGTAGAATCATCATCATCATCATCAGCCTAAAACATTACCATCATATGCGTTTTTTTTTGTTTACTTCCCTTTAATCTTCCCTTTCTCTGGTACTAGTTGGACCTTGTTGCAAACGGGGATTAAAAGGGGCTATGCCTCTCTGTGTGTGTGTATGTGTGCGGTGGGTAATGGGCGAGGAACCCTTTCGGTTTCGTTACCATTTCGATTGCAGTGCGCGATCGCATTCGGTAGCAAACACTACACTATCGCTTCTGGGGAGGAAACTGCACAATTGCTTGAGACCCACACATTGCCGACCACCACGCCCAGGGCGAGGGGAACCGTAATGGCGTGGGAAAGTTCTGCTCTATTCCCGGCCACGGCCGACTAATAATTGGAGATAGTAAGAGAGAGAGAGAGAGAGAGAGAGAAAGAGAGATAGGGATGTAAAAAAAACCGGCCCCGAATTCCGATTAGAGGAGACGGCAGGGCAAGTTGATGCTGCCGGGGAATCAAATTATGCTTTGTTTCATCACCACCATCGCCGGACTTGCATTCCCTTGGCCCCGTGGCGTGCGGCGTCAATGAAATGAATGAAAGAGGCTACAGAGGGATGCGAGTGAGCGAGAAAGTGAGCCGATAAATTGATATTTATCGCGTAATTGGGACCTGTTGGTGTTTGTCGCTTCCGTGTGGACACCATTGGGTGGATTAGGTTTCGTTTTTGGTTTTGGACCGCATTCAAGTGATGGGTTACTCGTGCCGTTGCCGAAATGGAAACGCGACGAGGAGCAATTTGACAGCAGCAGGGACCTGTTCACACGTCGGGGACGATAAACGCGTGTTTGTTTCGCTGGGAATTGAATGCGGTTGATTAGCGGTTGAGAGCCATTCCAGATCACCGCCTTAGCTGGTTTGAAGTTTAACGCATAGACCGTATAGATCACCTTCTTCGGCGGTGCACAAGCCTCGTCTGCATGACCAAAGGATCACCCTTTCCTTCCCATTCCGGACGCGTTCCCGTACACGTTTCGCTTCAGTTGGCACACAGTGTATCGTTTGCGAATTTCGTTTAACGCCGGAAAACTTGACCCTACAAACGGGTTGGTTGTAGACCTTTACGGAATTAACCTGAACTGCAGGCATGTCGTTTTCCACTTGAGCGCCCTTAAAGGCGGGGGTCGCACGGAAGAAATGGGGATGCAAAAGAATGAAGAAAAAAAAAACGAAAACCGAACCAAACGACGGTGCAAGCCGTGGGAAAACCTACTGAAAAAGGGACGCGCGCAAGGACCCTCGGGAACGGGAATAGAAACGCCTTACCGGTACCCTCTTCAAAGCTCACAATGGAAGGACGCGAGCAAGATAGGAAGGAAGGAAGGATGAAGGAACGGTAGGGGACAGAAAAGGTAAAACGGTTCTCAGGCGCTCGGGGGCAAGGGGACACCACCGGCGAAGTCGCTGACGACCGGATGTTGCTGTCGGAAGCAACATATATGAGCTACGAGCAACGAACACCGGGTCCCTGCGAAGTGACTACGGTTAATTAAACACCAAAACGGGCACGTCCCTGCTCGCCATAATGAGGCCCAAATCCCTTCCCATACGGGTCCCATATGAAAGGATCGCACCGTTCTACGACGGTGTTAGCATCATTCAGGATCATTCCTTCTTGGGACTCCGGCCGAAGCCGGCGCACACAAAGGGGAACGCTAAAAACAAACCGTGGTCAGTTGATACTTTGCCGTTCGATCCCTTTTCCGATGACCAGGAGGTCATCTTAGACGCCGGAGAGGTTCTCCAGTTTCCCTCACAGCATCATCCAGCCAGCCGCGCTTACCTCGTGCATGCAGCGCCTTCAGATGGTCAACCGTCAGTTGTAGGATTTCGGCCTTTTCCAGCTTGGCCGAGCCCTGCTTCTCGTACGCACTCGGCACCAGCCGCTTCAGCTCGGTCAACGAGGAGTTGATCCGGTCCCGGCGCTTCTTCTCGATCACGCCGCGGCGCCTTTTGCGACTCAGCAGTTGACAGCTGTCCGATTCTCCGGGCGATGTACTGCGCGATGATACGGAGTGAAGAGAAGGAGGAGGAAAAAAAACACACACACACGCACATCGTATTAAATAATTGTTTTACCGTTGAAAGGACCGCGGGTCCGCTTATTCTTCCGGAATTCGATAAAGCGTGGGAACTGAATTGAGTTTGAATTTGGTGGGGTTTTTTTAAACGATAATCAAATATTATATTACATTATGGAGCTACTTAACACGACACTTTTCGATGTTTGAAAAGTTAAGCACTATTCGCGGGCGATTGATTTTCCAAAGCCTAAGCCTCACAATGTTTAATAGGAGAGTTTGCAAGTAATTGAAGTGCAACGTAAAAGAACACACAAGGTCTAATCATCAATATCCAAAAATCACTCAAAGACTGCGATGTTTTTTTATGTTGGACAACTGGAACTTCACTGAACTATCACTTTCCCTTCCAAACCGTGCAAAACTAAAAGTCAAACAAATACTTACTGCTCCTTGGACGATTCCTCCGAGTAGAGATCCTCGCAATCGCTCTCAGACAGCGTCCGCTTGTGGCCCTTGGAGGACGGCGGCGTCCACGTGTTGTGACCGGCGTGCGTCGGCGTGGAGGTGGCACTCGGTGTTGTCGCCGTCGTGGAGTAGCCCCAGTGCAGGGGCGTACTGTGATGGTGATGCGGAAGGTGGTGTGGCAGGTGATGCTCCATCGTGATATGTTATTGCGTTTTCACCGGTTTTTTTTGTGTGTGTCTTTATCGTTTCAGTTTGTCGGTTTACTTCACTAAATATCCTGTTTGTCTCCAATCGAATCCAATCCTTTTTCTTTCACTTTTCCGTCGGGTGCATTCACTTGTTCAACGCTAAGACACTTCCGGACAGTTTGGCTAAGACTCACCTCGGCACTTGCTCGAAAGATGCGCGCGGGACGGGTGGATGCACTTGGCGGCGAAACTTGGCACGTACGATTGCGTTTCGTTCAAACACTTGGCCGCAGCGAGTCGCAGAGTCTCGTGCAACTCTGGCGGTCCTTCCGGCAACGACTCCTCACACGTGACTTGTCATGTGCGCAAGCGGCGTCCGACTGATTTAATGAGCGTACGCCGAGCGCATGCAATGCATGATGCCGCACACACAGCACAGGCACACGTACCCCTCCGACCCTCTGCCGAAACTCCTTGCAATACGCCGGCCCTATACGCACGAACGCCACGCGACCCTCGCACTTTTGCCGGCTCAGCCGGAACGCGCTGCGGCGCACGGATTGGCCGGCGAGGGAGCGAGAAGGGACTTCAGAGAACGCGCGCGGTAAGGGATGAAGCAGTTTTCCGCTAGGCGTGTTGGCCTTGCCTTGTGGCTGGTGGAGGGAGAAATTCATTTCGCTTTCCCCCACCACAAAGTACGTGCGACGACGGATGAATGCGTTCATCCGGAGCGGGCTGGATGGATACTTGTGTCCTGCTCGTGCGCACGCACACGTACAGGCAAACCCGGCACACGAATGCAGCTACACATCCGCCAAAAGGATGCAAGAACAAGCACGCGGAGATGCGACACGCGAGTGAAACGAGAACGCCGATTCTCCGCGCACTCCGCACAGTTCGTTTTCCCTCGGGAAAGGGGGTGCAGCAGGGGACGGCAGGAGGCGGCAGGAGGAAGCTGCTCACCCTTCTTTGGGCGCAAAACACTTTCATCCGATGACGACCGGCCACGTGGACCGGCATGCGGCCCCAAATGTGGCACGCGTTTCCGCTAAACGCCCGCGTCCGTGCTCCCGGATTTTTTTTTTTCACGGAGCTCTCTTTTGCTTTGGCGTCTGCCACACACACACACACACTTGTTGCTGAAGGGCGGATGCTGCCGCCCGGCGGAAACACTTGACCTTGTCTGGTTGCTCAGCTGGACGAAATTAGGTCTCCACGATGCAGATGAAGTTGATGGTGGACCATCCATAGCCCAACCATTATTTTCCGGATCGATCAGATGCGTGGGTGAGATATCAGCTGATCTGATGCTGGGAGAAGTAGGAGGAGGAGGGTGAGTTTGTGACGGACTACAGGGAATAACAAGATGGGCTGTGTGGACAAACCTTTCTTCGAACATGTGGTGGATAGCAAATGGGCAAATGGTGAATTTCTCAATATGTTTGCAACACATTTACTAGAACAACCTGTATTTGAAAACGGATTGGCCTGAGCTTCCTCTAAAGCTTACGTTTTCTGGAATTGATGCATCAGCCAAGCCCAAAGGTCCCAAGGTTTTGAATCATTTTCTTTTTTAAACAATACAACTTTGATCACAAATGGCCAGTACGACGTAACAGAACGGCCGAATGGATAATCGACAGTACTCAAACCCAGACTTGTAGGGTAGAAATCAACCTTTCCGCAATGTCCGTAATTCATTGATTGGGTTTGCTAGCAGAAGCGTTCGGGATTAAGAAAGGATTCCCTTGCATGATCCAACCACTTCAATGAGCGTGTTTGAATGAATTGTTAAATTGCGTTTCTTTCCATGAGCGTCGATTCAATTGGCGATTGGTTTGAAACGGAATTAAAAAGCAATGCGCATTTTTATTGCCAAAGATAATCTTCTTCACGTACCGCTCATCGCCGTACCACTCCTCGGCTCGTCCTTGTCGTCCTTTCTTGCAGGTGCGAGCCGATCGTGGGAACACGTTCCCGCTGCGTATTCCATGGTTCTTTTCATAATTCTTGTTGTTTGTATGTGATTTTTTTGTTTCTCTCTTGGCGAGGGTGATTCTCTCGAGTCCTCTCGCTACCCTCGTCCTGTCGACACAACGGACGCCCTTTTTCCACACTGTCAGGCGGTCCGGCGTCCAATGGCAATCCGTTTCTTTCCCGCTGCCGAAGCGTTAACGGCAAACTCCTCCCATCCGTGGCCGACTAGCCGGGGCGGGTGGTTTTGCCACTTGCCATCCGATAACGGCCTTAAAGTTACGTTTTGTTTCGGAGACACCCTAGGAAGAGAGTTTCCAGCTAGCTGGCAAGGGTGCGAGTTTGCGACTGAAGGGTACATCCAAAACTACGGACAAGCATCACAGAATCTTTGAAGCATGGGTCTCGCGACCCTTAGCGACCATCCACAGTATGTACGTGTGTTTCTTTCTCTCTGTCTTTTTCGCTCTGATCCCTGGTGCACCGTTCAGTGCTTCTGTTAGTTCTTCATCTCTCTCTCTCTGTCTCTCTGGCTCGGCAGGTTCCCTTCCTTTTGCTCACAAGCGTGCCGGTCTCGTGTGTGAACCGAGCCTCTATTTGATTTCCCACGATTTCCCATCCCGTCAGCACTCATCAAATCGCGTTTCCCGCACGAGTCCGGGAACCCTTGGGCGATCGAGAGTTGTTCCCTGGACGCCCTTTTCCGCAGCGATTCAGGGCGACCCTTGGCACTCTTCGCTTCTTGTCCGGTGGCGCGTGTTCTGCGTACTCCGTCCGTTCGTTTTCTTGTTTGACTTTAGTTGGTGCAACAACGGCACAAGACATATTCTGCACTTCCACTTCGGCATTAGTGTTTTTCTTCTCATGGCATCGTAAATGAAGCATTCAACATATTATGCTTTTTTCCTTAAAAGAGAACTGTTATGAATTAATCATTAAGAGTTTCAAAACGTGTCAAAATTGGAGCCAAGCTAACGTAGAGGCTTGGCAAAAAAACAAATTAAAAAAAAACACTCTTCCCTATCAAAACAGCTTGCATGTGCAGGTTTTCGTCACTTGCTGATTGGTTTATAATTTGGAAGAGAGGAATCGTTATCGCGCAGCCTCAACACAAGCATCGACAGCAAATTATCGTGCGCAGTTAAAAATATTGTCCAGAATTTTCATACTAATGAGCATCTAGGAGCATGATCTACCCATTAGCCAGGGATTCGTTAGCGAACCGGGGTAAAGCCCGTCGGACGACACGGCAATTTCATTCAGTGCGGATTCGTGTGGTGAAGCTGAATGGAAAATGTGTTGCTTGGAACTTCTTCACACGGTGAACTAGAACGGCAACGCACAAGATAAGGTTGTTCTGTTATTCGCTGTAGTGTTTCTCTTCCAGCAGGCAGCATGAAGCAATCCGCCTTCACATCGGTGATGATTTTGCTGGCGATTTTCGTGCTGGCCAGTACAACGCCACTGGTTGAGCCGGAGCAAGAGGACGATACTTTGTTCCTTGTGCCAGATCCATCCAAGCCGGATTTGATGCACGTCGTGTTCACCAATGCGAGCCGGTTGGTGGTCTACCCGTATAGTGCGTTGCGGCTTGTTACGATCCTGAACGCGCCGAGGATGAGGGAAATTGAAGGAACGTCGGGTCTACAGATTCTAAACGTTGGCGGCTGCCTGTTGGAACGGCTGGAGGATTCGCTGGCCCGGCTTAGCGGTGTGAGGACTCTGAGTCTAGTGTGCTGCCAGCTAAAGGGAACGCTCGATCTTGCGCTTCTGTTTGCGACGCCAGCCCTTGTCTCGCTCAGCCTCGAGGGTAATCAATTCGAAAGGGTTGTTCTTACGCAGGATCCGGAACAGCCGCATGTGCTGGAGCTCCTCGATCTCAGCGGAAACGCTCTTGAGCATTTCAACTGGAGCGTACTGGAACCGTTCACGAAGTTGAACAAACTTCTGCTGTGTCGCAACCGGCTGATCAGCTTTACCGGTGAGGTGCGGCTGCCGAACTTGTGCGTTTTGAGCCTGCGAGAAAACCGGCTTATCCGGGCGGACCTAACCGGTTGTGATTGTGCGGCACTGAGCCAGGTGCAGTTTGCCCGAAACGGAATGGCCAACTGGCCAACGTTCGCTCCATCTTCTACGGCGGTACGATCTTTGGAGCTCAGCGATAATCATCTATCGGCGGTTAACTACACCGAGCTAGCGCAGCATCGCAGTCTCTCTTCGCTGCAACTGAACAGGAACGCAATCAGCAGTCTCGAGCCAACCGAGGTAGTCGGTTACAACGAAACGTCCCTGGAGCTGCCAAATTTGGTCAGCCTGTTCTTGCAAGAAAACCGGCTGGAAGTCCTGCAGCTGGACCGCTGGAAGTTGCCCATGCTACGAATGCTGAGTGTTGTATTAAATCCACTGAAATCCCTGCCCACCAATCTGTTCTTAAGATGGCCGAAGTTGTATTATTTCTACTGCTACTGTCCGGCAATCGAGTGCGTGTGGATCGAGCAGCACCGTTCCTACCTAGCGCAGCGGAGTGTTCAGATGAGCACGTGGCGGGCCCAAGGAAGTAAGAAGGATCCGACCGAACAGTGCGTCGCGGTTCCAAACAAGGGTTGTATGCTTTGTTCCGGTCGTTCGTGAACAAATAAAGTTCTAGCACGAAACAAAGCTCCACGCCATTAGGATCGAACACAATATTTGAGTAAGAATGAGAGTAGAGTTGCACATGGTGCTTTAGAACTGTAATTCAATAACACTTTAATTCACTTTAAATCATAAAACGATTAGATAGATTGAAACTTGGCATAAATGGAACAAATATTTACAAAATATTACATTAACAGAATGCTGCTCCTAGCTCTGCTCCTACTTGTAGTTCGCTTGCTAACTAATTGTCTAATTCCTACCTAGCTTCGGCTTCCTAGCCGAACTATCGCGAATAACGAATCACTTTTTACAGCATTGCGCTTTAAAGAAACGAAACGAAAAGAAATTACAAATGCCTTTCCTAGTAAGTAGAACTTCTAGAATGTGGTGTTGCACAACTGCGCAACCACTAAAACTGACTACGATGGGCAAGAAGGGAAGAGGAGAGGAGGCGGGATGTCACTTTTTGCCGTAGTGATTGTGATGGTGGTAATGGCCCTTGCCGGCAGTGTCGATGTATTTGGAGGTGTACGTCAACAGCATGTGCCGCTGCTTGATGTGCTTCGCCCGAATGTGCGCCGACGGGATTTCCTTGGTGTAGTTGCTCGGGAACCAACCGACGGCCCCGTCCCGGATGCGTTCGCCTTCGTACCAGCCTGCAAAGGAATCGTGAGTGGCGTTAGCTTTAGCTTGCCTGCGTATGAAAGGTAGCACTTCACGAGCACACATACCGTCGGCCATTTTTCGATGCACGTTCACCACGTCCTTGATGTCGAGATCGAGCTCGTCGGGCTGGAGCGCCTGGTATGGATGGACGGCAATCACTTGCGGACAGTTCCACTGCTCGTAGATCTTCTCGTCCGGGTTTTCCGATGCCGGCGGTTCCGTCACCGTGAGCCAGCGTTCGCGTTCCGTCTCCGAGGGGCAGCTCAGAATCTGTTGGTTGCGTGGAAAAGGTGCATTTGAAAAGGACCGTTCGAATTTCGCGTTTCGTTTCCCTCGCGCGTTACCATTTCAACCGTCTTTCCCTCGTGGTTCTCCAGGAGCGTCATGATGATGAGATTTTTCCCGATCGTCTGCATTTCCTTCGCCGGCAGCCCGGGCACGACGTCGCCCGAGCTCACGGACAGCAGCGCCCGTTGACAGTAGTCCATTACAAGAAAGCTTTCATCGCTAAAAGATAAAAAAAAAAAAACGATGGTCAGATTCGGCTTTCCGAAATGTGCATCCGGTGAGGAATGGCGTCGTACCCTTTCTTCTTGGTCAACACGAGCAGATCGGTGAAGAGGAACGCATACAGGTTGCTCTTGGAGAACTTTTTGCCGAAGGTGAGCTTCGCGTCGTCGCCGCGCCACAGTAGGTGCACCAGTTCGCCGCGCTTCTCCAGCTTCCGGTGCATACTGCTCGGGGCGGCCCCGATCCCGCACGGCACGATCGCTAGTGGCCGCACGTGTGTCGGAAACTCGATCTGCCGCGAGAGCCGTTCCATCTCGTGCATCTGCTCACTCCGGTGTGCCGCGTCGTTGCACTGCGTTAGGATGCGGTTGATGAGGACGAACGTTTTCTCCCAGCTGGCGAACTCGTCGTCGTTCTCCGGGTGACAGCGCTGCAGGACGGCGTCCAGTAGCAGGCGCATCCGAGTGATACGCTGCATCGGCAGCATCAAAAAGGAGGACAGACTGAGGCTACAGCAGACCGGGTCCGCCTCGAGCTCGGCTAGCGTGCGGGCAAAGTCGGGGCGGGTCGCCTTGAGCGTCTTGAGCGTGCGATCGATCTTCGCCTGGTGCTCGCAGTACGACACGTACACGTGGAAGTGCTTCTCGGCATGCTTGAAGATGCTGTGGCTTTGGCCGAGCAGCATGATGTTGTCCTGCCAGCAGTTCTCGAGGTCGCACAGCAGTCGGTCGGAACACTCCTGCACGGGGATGATCGACGAGAAAAGCGTCTTGCGGTCAGCTGCGCTGAGGATGCGCTGGTCGCGGAACGCCGGATGGTTGATGAAGTGCGTCCGCAGCAGGTTGAGCGACTTCAGGTACGACGCCTCCGAGGTGAGAATCTCGAATTTGGCCTCCTGTAGTCGCTTCTCCGTCGGCGTAAGGGTTGCTAGAAAAAAAAAAAGCAAACAGAAATACACAATTTAAGGTGCTTCCCTTCGCCATGTCTTCACCGCTGATCATCTACCATACCTAATATTTCTGAATTTCGAACCTCCGGCACCTCGCACCAGAGCGTGCGCAGCTTTCCGACGTGTGGCTCAATCAGCTCGAGCGCGGTAGGCCGGGACGGTTTGCGCAGATGGCACGGCAGCGATGACTCACTCCGGTCGTCTCCATCCGAGCCGCCGCTGGTCGAGCCTCCCGACTTGTCTCGACCCTCCTGTTCTTCCTGCTCCGCCCGACGCCGGTTCCGCTCGGAAATCTTCTCGTACCCGTCGTCGTACAGCTCCTCCATCGTGTGGCCACTAATCTCGGCGTCGATGTCACGCGTGATCGACTCCAGTTTGGCCGCGTTGTAGATCTGGTAGAGCGGCTCGTTCACGAACATGCTGTGCGAGTGATCATCGCCCGGTCCGCCCTCACCGCCCGTCGACACGCCAGAACTTTCGCTCGAGCTGGCCACCGACGCGCCACTGGTTTGGTAGATGTCCGCGTACCAAGACGATGCACTCGTTGTGGTCGTCGTCGTTGGCGTCGTCGTCATCATGATCGTGGCCCCAGTGCCTCCTTCCACCGACCCGTTGCCCTGTTGGGGTAGCGGAGAGCGGGGACTGCTGCCGCCGCCGCCGCCCTTCGCCAGCGATGATTGGTCGCTGTCGGTGGCGAAGGAGTGCGGCTGTTTGAACACAGCACACTCCGCGTACCACGAAGTGGCGCCGAGCTTACGCGTGCTAGCTGCCGTACCCTTTCTGCCAAGGCCAGCCTCGGCCGGTGGAGGTGGTGGAGGAATCGACGGGCGACTGCTTGCCGTCGTGCCGCCAAGCGCGATCGATTTCCGCCGAACGTCGGCTTGCTTAGACCCATCGTTGCTCACTACCGTCGCTTCTGTGCCATTGAAGATGCCCGAGTCCACGTCCGCCGTCGACGTGGTCACGTAGAACGTACTGCGCGACCCATTGAACGAGCTGCCAATGTTAAGGTTGGTCGCGTCCGACACGAGGCTCTTGCGCAGCTTCGAGCGCAGTGATTTCGAGCTCTTGGACTTTTTGCGCGTGGCGTCGACCGCTAGGGCAGCGCCGATTGCAGGCCGGTAGCCGCTCACGTTGCTCGACTCGCTCGTGCTCCGCGGGGGACTGACCACGGCGAACGGCTGCTCCGGACTAGAGACCGCAAACGGAAACGGCGAACCCCCCGCCTGCTGCAACGCGAAAGAGGACTGCTGCAACAGCGAGGGCGAGACCGGCGGCAATGGCGATGACGGTTGACTGGGCGGCAGAGCACCACCTCGCCCTAGCTGGGCGTTCTCGTAATCCTCCGGCGGTGGCTTCGGCACACCACCGGCTCCTCCACCTAAAGGGATCGGCAGCTTGAACCCGCGCGTCCCGGACAACGATGAGGACGACTTCGTGGACGACTTCGTCGAGGTGGGTTTCGGTGGCAGCACGGTGGGGGAATTCTCGTACGTCGCTGTGCCGCTTCCACCACCACCACCTACACTCGGCTTGGGTGACTTCTTCTTCGACAGCTTGTGGAATCCCTTTGCGATTTCCGACTTGGAAAGCGTGCCTAGGTTCTTGATCTTCTGCACCAGCCCGTACACCTGGTTGCTAGAGGGCGGTGGATCCGGGAGCTTCGCGTTCCGTATGTCCACTCCGCTGTCGGTGCGGTTACGGTTACGCTCCTCGTCCTCCTCCTCCTCGTCCGTAACGTCGCTCTCGAACGAATCGAACTCGTCGTCATGGTTGACCGGCTGTTCCGATCGGTGTTCATGGAAGCTGCTCCCATCGGAAAATGGGGACATTGATGGTTGCTGCTGCTGTTCCCGGGAGGAAGCCCGAGATCGTTCGCTCCCCTTGCGGTAACACTCGTTGCGCACCGAGCCGATCGAGTACAGTGACTCATAGTGATGGTCGGAATCGTCTGGAAGGGGAAAAGGGAAAACAAAAACACAAAACAAACTGATTAGTTTATCTGCTGATATGATCGCCACCGATCGAGCACAGCGATTGAGAAGTTGTTTTTGTTGCAAAGAAAAGAAAAAGTGCAAAATAGAAGCAGTGTGAACCCGGGGGGACGATGTGTGAAGGGACGATCGATGCTGATCAGTACCATTTCACCAACGATCCAGGCCAGTGCTAGTGTTGAGACTTTCTTTTTCCAAATTATCAACATGATAAGAGCTCTATCATTTACAATGTAAGATGCCCGCATAACCCTCCGCAATGGTTATTCAGTTAGCATAAGCTACATAAGGTGAATTTCGTTTCGTTTCTTTTACGCAGACTATCCTTGTGTGCAGTGAGCATCGGTGCTAGTACCAGCCCTGCCACGCCATCGGTTTTCTGTGACAAACCGAAAGCTACCGTATGTCAAATAAAAAAGCTGCCGGAAGCTCCCAACGGGGCTGCCATCGTGCTGCCGGATCTGAGCCACCGGACTGAGTTGCGAGTCAAGGAAGGAACGCTGAAAAACCTCACGCAAGCGATGTTCGGCCTGACGGGGGGGACGAGGTTACGCCTGGTGCATATGGAAGCTTGCGGCCTAGAAAGTATCTTCGTTCTGCCCAACTTTGTGGAGCTGCGGCTGGGTCACAATCAATTGTCCACAATCGTGGTGCCGACTGGTGAATCTTCCTTCGCGCTGAAGGTTGCAGACTTGCGCAACAATCGCCTAAAAAACGCCACCCAGTTGGCCCCGTTCGTGCTGCTGGAGGAGCTGAACCTTGACGACAACTTCATTACCGAACTGTCGATGGGGCTGTTCAAGCCGATGGAGAATCTGCGCGTGCTCTCGGTGGCCCGGAACAATCTGACGAAGGTGACAATGACAGCCGTCGGCAGCGGCGACTTCATGTTGCCCGGTCTGGAGAGTTTATCGCTGGCTTTCAATCAACTCTCGGAGCTCCGGATGGCTCGGTTGCAGCTACCGTCGCTGCGGTTGCTTCTGCTGAACAACAACAAGCTGGTGGAGCTACCAGAACTGGAAAGCTTCGATCAATTTCACAGCCTGGAACGGCTCGCGCTGGCCGGTAACAGTTGGAATTGCGCCTGGCTCGCGCAAACCCTACAGAACGCCCTGTTCGAGATCGTTCGCGATCCCGGCAGCCAAAACCACAAGAACTGCACGTTCGAGAATGTGGCCGGCGTATGCTGCCAGTTCACCGTGGCCAGTGGGCCAGAAGCGACCGAGTTGTTCCGTCCCGAAATCGAAATGGCACGGGAGATGACCACGCGAATCGACGCGCGCCACGCAGAGTACCTACGCTACGGCACCGACCGTGTCGACCAGTTAGTCACGCTCGTCCGCCAGCAGCTGGACAAGCTGCACGAGCTAGCTCAAAGCGGTGAGCCGCAGTTTGTCAACTATGAGCAAGTGCTGAGTCTGCGCCAGTCTGTGGCCGATCTGTCGAGCAGTGCATCCCAGCTCGAGCAATCGACGAAGGTCATTGTCGACGCCGAAAGGCAGCAGAAACGATTGCTGCACTTTATGCTGGACATGAAGAATAAGCTTGTCCGCCAGGCTATCGAAACTGATGCCGTACTGGATCAGGTCGAGCAGGGGTGGGCCACCTTTGATCGACGACTGGAGGAGCGCTTGACGCAGAGGAAGGTCGTGGTCGATTAACAATTCGACCGCTTTGAACTAAATAGCAGCAGATCCTAAAGTAGCAGAAGGCGTTTCCCCGCTCATCTTTACATACAATTGTCCTTAAGTATTTAGATAAAGAATCAATCAACAGAACACTTGATACCATCTCTCATTTATTTCTGGACTTCAAATTTCTACACATCAGACATATCAAGGGCTTCATCCGATACTGTAAAGGTTTTTTGTTTGTAAAAATCATAAACCGCATTAAGTTTGTTATCCATTGCACCGTACTTCTCCTTGAGATCCCGGTGGAGTTCCCGAGTTCTGTCGAGGTCTTTTTGTATCGCGTCAAGGCGCTTCGACTGCGATTCTAATCTGGGCCGCTGATCGTAGCATTTCGCCATGTAGAGGTTAAACTGTCCTCTTGCAGTTTCCAAGTCCTTACGCAGCATGCCCAGGGTCGTTTCGTGCTTTGCTGCCTCCCGAGACCAGCTAGCAGAAGGCAACGTTTCATTTGAGCTCGTTCCGTTCGCGTCCGCTTTCGAGACGGTTTCGTTCCACTTGGCATCGAGCTCCGCACGGAGGTTGTTTACGCGGGCAAACAGGTCCGTCTCCATCGTGTCCAGGGTGTCCCGATGGTTGCCCATCCGCTGCTCCAGGGTTTTCAGCTGTTCGGTGTGGCTTTCTTCCTTCCGTTGTAGCTCGTCGAGTCGCTTGGACAGCTCGCCATGCTGCCGGTCGAGCTCACCCTTCACCTGCACCGACCCGTTCGCGATCGAAGCATTCAGGGTGCCGATGAGCTGCGTCAGACGCTCGAGCTGGTCCCACTTCTCCTGGTACACGTCGAGCAGACCGAACGCTTTCTTGCCACTATGGGTGCAGCAGTGGTCCAGGTAACGCATCATGTTTTCCGCCTCACAACGATCCGCATTGTCGGCGTCAATCTGAAGCTTCGGGTTGCGCGCGATAAGCAACGGTTCTGCCATCAGCCAGCCGCAGTGTAGCCGATTACCCGCCAGGGTGAGCTTCTTCAGCGCCGAAAACTGAGTAAGGTTGCCCTCAACCCGGTTTAGACTGTTGTCGGCTAGACTGAGTCCCTCCAGCGATTCCATCTCCCAAGCCGTCATGTTCAGCATGACCAGCTCGTTGCCGGCAAATGAGATCACCTTCAGGCGATACAGCTGCACCGTAGAGGTTACCGTGTGTAGGCGATTGTGGGCGAGCGAGAGCTCCCTCAGTGCCGTGAGCTTGGAGAACGCAGCCATGTCGACCGTTGTCAGCTGGTTGTGATCCAGCTCCAGGAAGTAGAGTTTCGTGAATCGCTCGAGAGGTGGCAGCGATGACAGCTTATTTTGGGACAGTTTAAGAGATAGCATACTGAACGGCTCATCCCCGGAATCGTCCAGCAACAGCTCGTCGATCTCGTTGCCGATGGCCGACAGGTCCGAGAAATCGGCACGCACGTACAGCTTGACGATGGAAAGCCCATCGAGCTTAAGGTCGCTCACGGTAGTCAGTTTCTCCGCCAATGCCGCCGTGAACCTGGGAATACGACCCGACTCGATGACCAGCGGATCGTGAAGTCCCTCGAATGTAGCTCGCTCGATGTCACCATCGTTTTCCAAACTGACCTGTGTCAATTTGCACAGCTTTTCCTCCCTCGAGCAGCTGTACGTTTTCGTGGTGTACCAATCCCAGCCAAGTGCAAGGCCAGAGGTCAACAGCACAAGAGCCAAGCTGCAAAAACTACAGACGGACAGGTCAAGTTGGGCTAATTCCCCTCTGACACTGATGAGGAACACTCTTTACTTACAGACTATGGTTTGCCATGGTTGCGAAGCCTGTTGCGAGCTGCAACGTTACTGCACGAACGAAACCTGACTACTGAGTGAATAGTTTGCTGAAATCCAACGATGCAGTTCTACCCTTGTTACTGTGAGTCCATCTCCTCCGATAACCGCTAGGTCAAAGCGGCATAACAACCCGAAGCACTTGCGCATGGTTACTTTGTCAATGGCGAGCGCCATTCACATCAAAGCTGCCCAGCCTTTTCCTGATTCATCAAAGTAGCAGAATGTAATGTTCGAGAAGGAAACAACGCCGGGCAAGATTAGCAGAGAGATCGGCCGCATTTATCAACAGTTGATTTCGATCAGTCCACGAGGACAGAGTGCGCTCTAGCAGTCATGTTGGTGCACTACATTGTATTGGGGTAAGTACAACGAGGCTTTGCCAACCGGTTCGGATGCGGTTATTCTGATGTTGAAAGTCTTTTTCCCTTACCAGCTATTTGGCGTACCTGGCATGGCCCGTGCGGACTGCGCCAGAGTCTCAGGTAGCGTTCAAATGCGGTTCCAAGACCGGGCCTGTGTGCACCATCCAGCATATGAAGTTCGAGGATTACACCCAAGCCATCCGCATAACTGATTCGGATACGAAAAAGAGTCTCAACATCAAGGCGGGTTCGATCAAGGCCCTTACAATGTCACACTGCAAAAGTCTAGGATCCTTCGAGAAGATCACCATCGGCCCGACCGGACTGGGTGAACTTTGCGTCTCAAAAACGTTTCGGCAGGTATCGGCGGAGAATAATAACATCCGAATGCTGCACACGACTGGCGCCAATGGTAATGAGGACTTCCTCCTCGAAGTGCTGAAACTGAACGACAACAAGCTCGGCAGCGTGGAGAGCATGCGGGAGTTCGTTGCGCTCAAGGAACTCTATCTGGAGCGTAACGTGCTGACGACGCTGGACATGACTGTCTTCGGGAGGATGAAGAACCTGGAGAAACTGTTCCTGGGCAACAACCGGCTGATCACGACCACGGAGGGTGCCGTAGAGCTGCCAAAGCTAAGCTTCTTCGGGCTGGCGAACAACACGCTAACGAGGCTGAACGTGCGGCAGTGGGAAATGCCCTCACTGGCGACACTCGAGCTCGCCTCCAATAACCTCACGCACGTTGATGGTTTTGGTGTGCTAACCGCCCTGGACAAAGTGACGCTCGCCGCGAACAGCTGGGAGTGTTTGGAGCTCGAGAGTATGCTGGAGGCGCTTCAGGAGAACGCCGTCACAATCGTGGACGCCGATCGTGGCTGCGACGGTATCCGAAACACCAGCATCTGTTGTACGGTCGATACCAATCCATCGGAGCAAACACTGCTCGAAGAAATGAAGAATTATACGCTACTGGAGGAACGCTACAAGGAGGCGACGAAGAAATTCGAAGAGCAATTCGAGCTCCAAATGCTACTGTTCAACAAAGCATTGGATGAAGTGAAAAAGGCCATGTCGGAGAAGGAAGGAACCATGGCTGGTAATTCCAGGGGAAACTCAAGAAAGCAGCAGACCGTGTGTAAGAACGTAGGTAAAGGGGAGGATCAATCTCCTCCTGAAAAGCCAAAAGTTGATGACGACGATGGTACGGAAAGTGCATCGACGACAGATGCTCCTGGCGAAGAGCGTTCAACAGACCTCGGTAGTGGTGCTACTGAGAACTCAAAGGAGGCAGCCCAGGAAGAACAGCTATGTGAGTCATCGGATGAACAATGCATCTGCCCTAAGAAAGAACTGGACACCATAAAAGAGGAACTGAAGGCGTTGCTAACTAGGCTCGAGAGAAGCAACGGGATCGTCACCGCTGCGCTAGCTAATCAGCCACATCTGCACCGGATGGCGCTGTTGACACGGCACGAGTTTCGCACGGCGGTCAAGCGCGGCGAGCACAAGCTGATGGAGGTCCACACGAAGCTAGCGATGCTTCGCGATTACATAGACAATAAACTAAACTCGGTTTAGGTTTAGAGCTAGAAATGCAGGTCCACCAAAGGTTATGATGCAAGCATAGCCCGGGTTCGTTTGTTGTTAGATTGTTATCACCAGCCCGGACTTCAAAGAAGCTCGATCACGAGATCCCGAACCGAGATGCAGGTCAATAGCACCTGCAAGGGTGAATATGCTGAACTGGGTGGTTTGAAGGGAGAAATAAAGTTCCAACGTTGTGAAGATCAGCAACTGATTTGCTTGTGTTTGTCATTAGATTATAACGGTTACAAAGTTGTCTTATCTGATTGCGGGTGTTGCAATCCTCCTAAGCTCCATCGACAGGCTAGTGCTGTTAGTTCTCATTTGGCTTGTGTTCGAACTGGTGCGCCGACGAACTGGGAAAATGATCGGCTTTCGGTAAGACGGAACAGTTCGGTTCTGTTCGGTTTGTGGAACAGGTTGTTCATATCCATTGTTTCCATTGTGTTCTACCCACAGAACTGTGTTGCTTCTCCTACCACTGCTCGGTGGAGCCGTTTGTTACAGCTGCGAGGATCCCAATCTGAGAGAAGTGGAGGGAACGTGCGTGCTGAGGGGTGTAACGCTCCTGTCCGCCGAGGAGATTGCCAACGTCACCCTTCCAAGTGATGCGACGAGCGGTTCGCTCAAACTGGTGCACGGTAACGTGACCAATTTCTCCTTCGCCTTGGCCCGTAAGCTCGCGAACGTGAAAGACCTGACCGTCGATGGCATGGGCATCCGGGAGCTGTTGGTGTGGCCTACCTGGGAACACCTGTCTGCGCAAAATAACAGTATCGCCGCAATCGCCGCTGCTGGTGCGGACCTTTTCGGTGGACTGGCTGATGCAGAACAGTGTCAACTTCGCACGCTGCACCTCCAACATAACGCTCTCACTAGCGTGCCAACGTTCGGCAGGCGGTTCAGGCAGCTGAAGGTGCTGGCACTGGACGACAATCTGTTGGAGATCGTATCGCTGGACAGTTTCGTTCACCTCGAGCAGCTGCAGACGCTGTCGCTGGCCAGAAATCGCGTGATCCAGGTGACGGCCGGGGAAAGCCGAAACCCGGTGGGCGTGCAGCTGCTGAAACTAAAGCACCTCTCCCTGGCCGGCAATCGGCTGATGGAACTGCAAGTCTCCGGGTGGGAAATGGAGTCGCTCCGGTCGCTGGACCTCTCCGGCAACGGGATGTACCAGATGGATGTGCCGAATCTCGGCCAGTTTCCGGCTCTCAAAGAGCTTCGCTACGCGGGCAACGACTGGAACTGTGAGTGGTTGAGTGCGGCGCAACGATACCTGCAGGAGAAGGCAATCCCGGTCACCGATCGTGAGCTGGACGGGCGGTGCGAGCAGGAGAATCTGACGAGCCTGCAGGGGATGTGTTGCTACGAGCCGGCCGCCAAGGACTTCTCGCAGGACCTTTTCGGCGAACGCTGGGAGCAGCTGAACGGTCTGCAGCGTCGCTACGATCTGTTGAAGTTCGACCACGACAAGATTGAGGCGGCCGACATCAACGCAATCACTGAACGAGCGCACGGTCTGCGGGGAAACCTGACAGGGGCGGTGGTTACCGGGCAGGATGCACTCGAAAGTGGCCTTTTCCGTCTGCGTGCATCCGTTACCGACGAGATGGCTCGGATGGAGCGCCTCGAAGCCAGCATCGATCGCGCCTTCACCGACGTACAACAGTCGATCGAGGAGCTGTATCAGCGTGCCACACGGCCAGCACCGACGCTCGATGCCATCCTCCAGGAGTCGCTGGCCGACAGCATCGGTCAGATTGAAAAAAATATCAAGCATTTGCGTAGACGCATTCTCGAGAACGTGTCCGAATTCAACCTCTACGAGAACAAAATACGCAAGCAAGAGGATCGCATTGTCTCCTTCGAGAAATCGTTGGCGCAACAAAGGAAGCAGGACGAAGATCTGAAGGAGCAGGTCGAATTCATCGAGAGTAGTGTTAATGCAGTGGTAAAGTTTTTGGACAGCAAGTACAAAGAGCGACTTGGCCGGTCAGACTTTATTGACAGTGGAGTCAATATGGTAGGCTGGATTTGAAATGTGCTTGGGTCCTGTACTGTATTAGTCGCTTTTAATTGTACATTGTGTTTGTTTAGAAAGTGCGAAAAGAGATTTCAATAAAGTTCACATTGGCGCTGAACATCGTTTATTTCCTTTTCCCTTTTCAGGAAGATAGGCCGTTTGTTTGAGTGTACTTAAAGTGATATAATGATAGTTCGAACAGTGAACAGGTGTTGGTTCCTCTAATCACACTGCGTCAGCCGTCGTTTGTTTCTTTATCAGCCTTCCCTTGAGCCGATGTGCGGCTGCAGAGTTGCTCTAGCTGCTCAAACTTCTTGGCAAACTCCCGCAGCTGATGGGTGTGCTTGCGTTGGGCCTCCTCCAGTGCGTCGATCTGTTTTCGCGCACCTCGCACCTGATGCTGCAGTTCATCGACAATCCCGGTGCGACTGACGAGCAGCAGCACTGGGTCGGGCGCGGTAGCGTTTTCGCTGCAGCAGAGCTGCTCCTCGAGCAGGAGTCCCGTGCACGTGGCTTCGTCCTCGGTGGTGAACGAGTCCATCTCGCGCGCGGCCAGTCGCTCCAGCATCCCGAACAGCCAACCACAGTTCCAGGGATTGTGGTGGAGCTCGACCGTCCGCAGCGAGGGCAATTCCTCGAGAAAGGTCAGCAAGTAGCCGAGCTGATTGTGGCTGAGGTCTAGCACGCGCAACCGCTCCATGCGCCACAGGCTAGTGTCTAGCACTGGGAGCTGATTGAACTGAAGGAAAAGTTGCTCCAGTCGGGGCAGGGAGAGGGTCCGGGTGGGGACGGACGGGTGCGTCGTGATGCTGCGCAGCCGGTTCCGCTGCAGTGTTAGAATCTTCAGCCGATCGAGCGGCGCGAACACGTCTAGACGAAGCGTTTCGAGCAGATTGTCGTGCAGATAGAGCTGCTCGATGGCGGAGAGCACCCGCAGCCCGCTGACGTCGGTCAGACGGTTCTGGTAGAGGTGCAGCTGTCTCAGCGGCAGTCCCTCGGTGGCCTCGACGCTGCTGATGGCGTTGTTGGCTGCGAACAGGACACCTAGCGAGTCGCACCCGGCCAGTACGAGCCGCTCGATCTGCAAGCGGTGTATCATGAGGTTTTCCACCGCACCTAACGCCTCAAACAGCTCTCGGTCCACCGTGGGCAGCGTACTGTTGCGAATCCACACTGCCCTCTCGTTGGGCGGGAACTTTGCTCCAGTGTAGGGCTGAGTCACGTTCTCCACCACGCAATAATCCTTCACAGGCGTCACGCAACTGTAGGGAAAAGCTGGTGGAAGGATGGCCAGCAGCAGTGCTACCGTGACCAACTGCACCGACATCCTCACACAGGGGAAAGATAAAAAGATCACGTTTAACTATGCGTTGTACCGTGCCCGTACGTTTGAACTGCTTGTCCGTTGAACACACGGGAGCAAGTTTGAACACGGAATTATTCTAGCTTGGGCTGCAATACTTCGTCAATCGAGCGATTGTAGCGATGCCGTTATCAGCAACGTTGCTCTCTTCCAAAGGTCATAAATGATCAAGATCTAAAATTGCATTCGCGATGCCGATGGCACATACACAAACGTCCTTTCGTGCTTCTATAAAATACCATTTATAACAAACTTTCTTTCTGCTTTCTCATTTCCTTCCCAGGTTTACGCTGTCGCCCAGGGCGTATTCGTTTCGGCCTCACATCACCAAACCGAAGGGTTTCGACGGTGATGCTTACGATGGATAACTTCAGGCCGCAGGAGTCCGCATTTCGACATCAAGGTCAGAGTCGACGAAGCCACCTTTCATCGACAAGGAGAGGTGCTGTGTGATGCGTACAGACCCGATACGGCCATCCTCGAAAGTAAGCCTCACCGACCACTTTGAAATGTAAGCGTGCATACTAATGATCGCTATCCTTTTCTCTCTTCTTTTAGATTTTTAGATGGACAAAATAACGATGGATTCAAAGTAAAACAGCAAAAGGAAAGGGAAAATACAAGAATAATGCGCATAATTTACTTAAATATACTTTAAAATGCCGTAGAAAAGAAAATGATGGTGATGGAAATTCTGGAGCAACATGTTTCCAAAATATTAAAAATTATGAAAAAGTTGGCTGGTTTTCTGGCGTTAGTTTCAACAGAACGAAATGAATTAAGCCTTTTTTTTGGTTTTTTTTTTTAACTAGTAAAAACACCACGCATCACTGAAAACACATTAAATGGGCGTTTTATTTCAAACAAATATCACACGGGACGCCATTACGGATGAACCCGGGGTAGGGGTGAGTAAGCGAGATGAATATATTATTCTCGATTTGTCTTGTTCTTCTACCATACTTCCGAAGCGACCGCTCGGTGGAGCTTTTAGCGCTACCTCCTGGGCAAGTCTTCGCTCCTGCTACTCCGGAGGCACAATTTGTGCGAAACCTCAGCCGGCGGATGGAAATTTCCGTGTTCTACCGGGTCATTTTTGTGACGAAACGAGTCTCCGGGTAACAAGAGCGCAGATCGCACTAGGAGACTTCTTGCACGCGCTGCGACATTTCGTTTTCTCCCCGACGATATTCTTGGTCGAAAATTCCACGCCGAGTAACCGGAGCGCAAGAGCGTGCAGGAGGTAGCACATTTCACGAGAGCATCGTGCGAGAGCGTGAGATGAGAATGGCCGGACGAAAGCGTGAGATGAGAAAGAGAGAAACGACGATTGCATGTCGAACCCGTTGCCTACATTTAGGCGCAAACGCGATTGGCGCAGTTTAAATGTAGTGTGCATAAAGAAAGACTTTATTATGCTCAGAAATGAATAAATTGTGCTGTATTGCTACGGAGTATAGACATGGCCAAATGTGAACAATCAAACAAGTTTGTTAATGGTTTAGCTTGGCTTGAAAACCGTGTTGCGAATTCTTTCCAATTCCCGACCATTTCCCGGCCGGCCTATCAGCTTTTCACTCACCAAGAAAGGTGGAAATCGATTGCAACTCGAATCGATCTCCGTCAGCATCGGACGCCGGGTTGTCCGCAACTACGTTCCCCTTTCCCTTGGCGTCCAATAAGTGACCCGCATCGTCCTCAGTCTGTTCGGCGTTGCCGTGGTCTATCACAGGAAGCAACGGCCCCTTGGCGGCATGCTTCCTTCTCGGTGGCACATTCGGCGGCCGGGGCGTTTCAGTTGGAGCCACAACGACACTCGCAGCTACCTTTCGATCGTCGGGATGGCGTACTCGAACCGTTGTAAGTGATACAGGGTGGACCAGACGTGGACGCCTTGTTTGCTCGCCGGTAAAGTTCTCGTACACGTGCTCATGCGGCCCACCGATGGATGAAAACGACACTCTCTGCCCTCCGGTTCGATGGAGACGCTGCTCGGTGTCGTCCGCACTGGGTAGCGGTTCTTCCTGCCTCGGTGGATCATTGCGGTCGTACAGATAGACGCTGGACGTGGATGAAACGGACACTTCGCCGACGGCACGCGGCCGCCGTTTTCTGGGTACGGTTCCGTTGCAGACCGGAGGCGCGGCATTCGCTCCTCCTAGCACCATCTTGGCGCTGTGTCTCTGATCACTTCGGCCGATAGGCTGCGCCATCGCATAGCGCTCATTATGACACTGTTGCACTGGAGGTGCTACAAGCCTCTTCGCTTCCTCCGAATGAGTCTGCAACCTTCACCGCACTTCGATTGTTGGACTAGAAACGCACAATGTCAATGACTTCTGAAGTCAAAAGGACGGAATGTTATTCTACTAAACGTGGTAAACTTTTCGTACGCTAAAAATTAATTTATTTCGTGGGACTGTGTCGGGGATGCACGCTTTACCTCGTTCGTTTGTTCGACATATTTTTTGAACAACCATCAAACCTGCACACATCGACGCAGACGACATAGGCCTAAACTTAAAGCAAGAGAATGGCTTGTTGTTGTCGATTCGAATGGAAAAACATTGCCGCACGAAAGAAGGCCAATGAGTTGGTGAATTTGAAATTGATCCGGACAATATCTCCTGTGTTTTCGAACTTTGAACCTTCGTCTTCGACCCAGCTGATCCGCAACACTCCAAATAAACGCGTGGGAAAAGCTTCGCTCCTTCCGTTTCCGTGGCGTCGTATTTGGCACACCAATGGCGAAAGTAAATATGAGAAACCTGGTTTCCTGTTTGCGAACATCAGTTTCTACGCCAGATCGCTCAGGTCATCGCAGTGGCAACGCACCACCGCGCCATTGATCAATTCGAAACCCATTGAAAAGGGGGTGGATGCACCTAAATGCAATAAATAAAGTCTCCCCCTTCCCCCCTTGTACCCATGGTGTATCCGTACTTAGTGTTCCAATCTTAGTTGGAGTGAAAGTGATTGCCTTTAATTCATCGTGGCCGATGAGTGTGCCGAACGTTTTTCATTAATAGCTCATCAAAAGACGTCGCTGCGTTCCCTGCGCAACGGTTTTCGGAAGCGCTGAGTCATAAAGACTTTCACCGGCTCACTGCTAAGGGACAGTAGTATTCGGATGGCTCCCATATGCTCGTCATAATGCATACATAATGATTTTATTGAATCAATAAATTGGTAGCACGTTCACGCAGCAACTGATTGCAACCACCTGACCACCGACCGAGGAAGGAATGAGATTTGTAATAAACCACCCTTTATAATGGGAGCACTAGTTTCTAAATCATCAATCAGCTATTGGAAGGCTGGTTCAGTTTTAGTTTTGCTTTTAATCCGTTATCATAAAAAATTTGGATCGCACATTTACCGAACTCGGTTTAAAACTCACAAAAAAGGGCTTTGATAAAAGAGCGATATTTTCTTCCACTATTTTTAAACGCAAACTCTCTGTTCGCGTCCGTTTTTGCTTTTACTGTGGCTAATCGTTGTCCACTTGCATAACAGCACGGTGCTTTCCACCTTACTGTGCGCTTTTCCAAGCCCGCGGAAAAAGCCATTTTAGCTACCGGTGGAAACGAGAAAACAACGGGTTCAATTTAAAGGCAATCATTCGATTATTACGCGGCCACCGCCAGATCACATAATGATCAAAGCGATCGGAGCGCGTCGCGGTGCGTCAACTCGTTTTCCCCGCGTGGTTGACGGGAGTGCTTTGTTGGTGATAGTTGTTTGCCAGCGGTTTTCCCAGCATACCTAAAAGTACGCAGAACAGGCAGCAGGCTGCACCCGACGGAAGAACCATCCGTGGAAGTGGTGGACAACATTAGAAACGAAAACAAATTCCCCCGGAGGTCGCATCAATAATTGACGGCCGCGTTGTGCTTCCGTCTTGGTTTGGCATTGAGCTCGAGCGATTGCAAAGTGATGAGCCGTTTTGGCTGGCATTTGGAGTGCGATATTTTTCTGTCTTGCCAGGCATTAGCATTCGCACAATCAACACCAAATACACCCGCCAAAGATGGTCCGGTGCAGCATCCAGCCACCTCCTCCGGCTGCGTTTGCATTGAATTCAACAATTACGAAAACATTTTCTATTTTGACACCGCGCGAAGGTCAAGACGCAAAAAAAAAGACAAAAAAAACCCAAGACAAAAGTGAATCTCTCTGAAGATCGCCTCGTCGCTCAAGTAGCTCATTTTCGAGCCAACAAAAAGCCCCATAAACGCCCGCACCAAACGACCTCAGCGAAAGGGGGGAGGGTTTATTGTTTGGGGGGTTTCTTTTTGGGATTTGAATTTTCGATTAAGTCGCTGCGCAACCCCTACTCGTTTCGTGCGCAATCAACTGCCACGCTGGCAGACTGTTGGTTTTGTAGGAGATTATGTTTTCGAAAACGACCACTTTTCTACTGTGTACGCGACGCCGCTCGCGTTTGATGGCGGGAATTTCTTAATTAACTGTTTCTTTCCTTTTTTTTACTTTTAGTGCCGACAGTGGCAATCTTTTTTTTTTTTTTTTTTTGCACCGCCATAGAAGATTACATCCGGCGCAGACGTTAACGGGCCGAAGAAAACCATAAGCAACAGTGTACACCTAGGCTTAATCGGATGGCTGAACCGAAACTGTTTTGCGCTGAGCAACTTCTTGGGCGTGCTCAAGATTCAAACGATTGTGTGGCTGCATTATGGAGCGAAGATTATGACCTGGGGCTAATGCCTGGGAGGCGTCTGCTTTACATTGAATTGGGCTCCATCAAAAAGGTAACACCAGCTTGCAACCGCCCAACTGCCGCCTGCTTAATGCTAAAAAAAATGCATTTGAAAGAAAGGCACCCTGTCCTCGAAAGTTTAGCAGGGTTGGCAAGGTTTCAGAGAAAGTGGAAAACATGAGAAATGAAGACAAAAAAGACTGTCAATTTAAAGTATTCTTATCATAAATCATGGTTCGTTTGAGTTGACAACGTCGGCCGGCCTCTTTCCACACTAGTTAAAGGTGTGAATATTTTGAATAATTTTAAAGGTACCTCAGTTCCATGATTGCTCAAGCCTGTTTGTCGTAGAATCTGCCTTACCATGGTCCGAACACTGGGCCACGTCTATACAGTATTTCATTGTTATAATTAGTAGAGAGACTGCGGGAAAACCAACTTTTTTCTTACGCATGGATAAATAAAGCTGTCCAAATGGGCTTGTCAATTCACCGAAGCACAAATAATCGCTTTCGCTCGACCTAAGTACGTCCGGTGTTTATCTGCAATATCTCCATCATTTTCATGGAACCGTCCACGTAGATCGTTCCTAACGCTAATGTCACGCGCTTTCGTTGCCAATTTCCCGTACCCAGACACAGACACACACAAATGAGAAAAGTTCCATGTGGTTTCGCAATCGCCGCAACAGCCGACTCCGATGACAGATGGATGACCGGTAGGCTGCGTTTGGGGGAATTGTGCGTGAGTGGAGCGTTTAAGTGGGCGTTTGGAGATTTGGAGAACAGCCAAGGTCAGCGAGCTGGAGCTGGTGGCAGAAAAGTGCTTTGCATACGGCGCACAAGGGGGGTCTTGTTGTATGCATAATGGCTGAAATGACTGCTGCTCTAACAAACACTGCACTGGGCTGGATTAAATCCGTATCATTCGGTGTTATGTGTGTTCGGAGGGTTGTTTTTTTTTTTATTTGCCTCCAACGCCATTTGTTCGCCACCTACTACAGCCTGCAACAGGTAGGTACACGCTTGAGCTGGGTGGCTTCGAGATTAGAACCAAGTCCCACAGATAATATCACCTCGCGTGCATTGTTACGTTCGCAACGGTCGGCGTAACAATCGTACACGTACACACGAGCGCAGTTGGTGCACTTGAATGCACCCGCGCCTCTGGTGCACCAAAGTGCATTCGATCGTGAAACTTTCCAACGAAACTCCCCGCTCTCCGGTCGTGCCTTCCGCCGCCGGGCAAGGGGTAGACAACACTCCGCAGTTGTAAAGGCCGATCGGTGTCGGATCCCTCATAACTCACGTACATTGGCGCAAAAGCACGCAGCGCCGAACTGTTGCGATGCTCCTACGTTTCGTCAATCGAAAGTCGACGCTTCTTCACTAACGATCCACTCTCTGGGCCGACCGTTGCATAACCGCCATGAACGGCAGCGTTTTGGATCGAGAGGGATCTAGATTGGGAGCCGGAGGTAGGGAGCGCATGAAAAAGGCTGTCGACTCGGAGCCCCTCGATGTTTGTGCTTTGCCAGTCTAGATCGCTTTTCAAAGGGCCATCAAAACATGGTTGAAAGACAGACAAAAACCACAGTCACATTTATAGATCACTTTTTTTCTGGGCGTTTTTTTTTTCACTTCTCGCCTGCGTTGTAAAGTGGCCAATTTTTCGTTACATGACTCTTCGGGAAAGCGAAAATCAAAATATTAGCAAAACAGGAAAAAATTACAACAATGGACGAAACAATGGAGCAAAAAACGTGCACTGTGGAGAAAAAATGCATTTCGCTCAATCTTCAGAGCGGCACTCTTTGGCGATTATCGTGATTTAAGACGTGCGAAGAGTTGTAAACAGGCGTAACCACATGAAACACAATTAGAACTGATTGAGGTGTTGGAAAATGGGAATAAATGGATTGTTTGCGAACGTTTGCCAGGTCGTACAATTGTTTGCCCGCCAAAGAGGGACTCTCTACAACTGGGCCAGTGGTTCAGCTCGAATGTGCATCGGTGCAAGTTGTAGGCATTTCAAACATTTCCATCCATCAACTGAACTCGCCATGAAGCTGGGATTTTTACTTTTCCAGCAAGCTTGAACCAAATTGGGCAATCATTGATAAATCGATCGAAACCAGTTATTGAATTTTAAATTATCGGAAACGTTGATTGGGAAAAGAAATCATCATTTCAAGATCGAACGCGCCAGACACGAACAAACCAAAGCAGGAAATGGGCAAAGGAAAATTATATTATGCAATTATGGTAGATTTTTTTTTCAATTAATGGATATATTTGAAATTTAAAAAAAACCCATGTTAAAAATAGATGATTTCAAATCAGATTACTGATCGCTTCCTACAGTACCACTTCCTTGAGTAGAAGAAATCGTCAACAACAAGGGTTTAATTTTGCGTTGTCGCCATTGTGTTCACTTCCTTTGGAGCTTTTTTGGACCACGAAAAGAAAAATGCAAATAGTAACATAGTTGTGTGGCAACGTCCTTGCATCAAACGACGCAAGAATTTCATCGACGCAACCCATAATGAAGTTTGCAGTCAATGGAAGTTCACGAGCTGCATGCCGTCGGATTTGGACGGAGATTGCCATCCATCCATGCACGGATGATTAGATTATTTCCTTTTCTTTCCAACTGGGGGTCATTTGCGGTGGGAAGGTATGCTTGTAGCAGGTTTGGCTAGAAGGTTTTATCGTTTTATAATTCTAGCACACTGGGACAATCATCATAATCATCATCATCATCACCATCTTCCTAGCGTTGCCCTTGTCACAATTTGGATTATCCATTGTGATCGAACGGATACGAATCTGGCACCGTCACTTTACCACAGTTGCGTGGATGTTAGCCGTCAATTAAAACAAAATCAAAAGCTACCCCCGGGTGCGTCCTAACGGCCTCCGTGGAGCTCACACAGGCTGCGGTCGATTGAGAATAACCTTGAAAGCTCCATTGCGTGCGATGATGAAGCGACATTATAACAGTCCCGAGTCTCTAGTGGGTTTGATGTTGGTTCGCTTCTTTCCTCACCAGATGTCCAGACCACCTTTTAGCATCATCTTGTGCTCTCTGTGCGATCGGATGCGAGCAGCGTGTGTTCGTGCTGTGCTAGATTCGGTTCAACACTCATCCAATCCGTGCCCCATCGTAGTGTTTTACGCCCCGGAGCAACGACAGACGGCCGTGACAGCAAAGAACCGGAGCTATCGGAGTACGTTCAAGTACGTCAATGATGTCGGCTTCCTCGTTGCCTGCATGACCAGTTTGAGACAGTGTCCTACACCACATGCTAAAAAACCGGTCCCGGTACGAGTCAAACTAGTTCACGCACACGTAAAACTGGCAGCAACGAATATACCTGCGTGGTACAAAGGTGTCGCGGTTTGCAAAACACCGAAACTGTGGTCGCTAGGAAGATTGGAGCTTTTTCAGTCGGGACCGGTTATGGTGGATCATCTGGTAAAGGAAACTTGATCCAAAAGATACGATGACTCACAGCTAGCCGCACAGCTTCTTTCTTGAATGTTTATTCATCCACCTATCTATCGGCTGCCGGACCTGCTTGCAAAATAATTGCTTAGGCAAGTCGATACCAGGGGTTGCCTAGAGAGCTCTGTGAATACAAAACACTTTGCTATCGCTATGTAAATTAATAACTCATACAAACGGCGCTGAAACTTATGTATGTTGGATAAGCAGTTCACGTTGGATCAAACAAAAATGCTCACGTTACGTTACTCAAATGTATTTGTGATGTAACCAATAGCAAACTGAGCCGATCGGAATGGGAGGGCCTAACATTGAGCACTCTAATGGAGAATACTGCACTGCATGAAGGTCTCTGATCGATCGTACAGGGCCAAGGGTCAACACCACAGACGCTTATCGATGGATTGGTCCATCATCAACTGTAGTCAAGCGTAGTTCCTAAGTGCTCCACCCAGTGGGAGCGTCACAGCTCACGATCCCGGCTCACCGGGGTCAGAAGATAGCCCAGACGCTGGCAAGGCTTTTACCCCAGCCCGCCACGAAACTCGACGACGAGTATGATTGACTTTGTTCTCCACACTTGATTGAACGCGATTGAAGTTATTTGCATTGAAGCGCATTATTGTCAATTGGATTCGTTCAAGCGTAAAGCAAGTCTCGGTAGAAAGACTTGGAACCATCACCTAGAAGAGCGAAGGAATTCTCTACGCTTTCTTTAACCCTGAGGAATACTGATTTGAACCTCTCTGTAGCTATAAATTTCTTTTAAACAACAAGAGCATTCTGAGCTTCGATTCGGATTATCAAATTCCTTTTATGACTTGTGACCTTTCCGCCAAGATGCGGTATTCGTTCATCAAACGGCTGAAGAGCGATTGGTCTTCAGTCGATCACTCTTGCCCGCTTGCATTGCTGATCTCATAGGCCAGCCAAGACACGTAATGCGGTTTGACTTTTCAACGTACCACCACCATTCAAACAAGTATTTGTGATCGCATTGGCTGCCCGTTTGGTGATGCAGAACAAGTTTTTCTTGTCGCAGTTGCGGCTTGCCTTGAAGCGCCCGGTTCGTACGGTTCGATCTTCAGTCTGAAGCTACTGTACCCACCGGTCATGTCAATTGCTCATGGACAAGGTACGAGGATCTGTGGTCGCTTCGAAACCACTTCGTTGGTTGTTCTACGCAACCCAATAAACGGGAGGGTCACCAACTTTCGCGGTCGACGATCTCCACATGCCATTACCAGCGTCGCCACGGGGTTTGGCGTAATCCGAGGTTCGATTTAATTACAAAGATGAAAAGAAAGATCTTTTTCGCCGGGCCAACAGCCACACCAGTTCCTCCAAAAGTCTTTACTTTCGCTTGATTAATCTTCGCACGGGGCACGTATTTGAAGGCCACGCATTTCGGGGGGCTCATGAAGCAGGAAATACGGCTCACTCTCGAGCGCTCCCTAGCTTACCAATTTGGAAAGACATGACACAACTTCCGGCCTTGCGGAAGGCTGTAAGTGGTGCACCATGATACAACAAGCCTCGAAAGAACGTCCGTCGGATCCGGTCCGGGTTCGGGCAAGCTGCGAGAAATCCAAACGGAAATCTTAGGCATTTAAAAAGGTCGGTCTCTGGTCCACCTAATTGCAGCTTGTTTATTCAACCCGGCGACACCGTCAACACGTCGTACGCAGCCTAACGATATGCTGACCCGATCGGGATCGCATACAGCAGTAAAATAAGAAATAAGAAAGCCACATCTGTGCACCTCAAAGTTCGCGTTAATTGCTTCAGCAACAAGGAACACACACAACACGCAACGGAGAGTAGAACCACCATGGTCCGGCATGAGATCGTTGGCCACGTAAAGGAAAATGTTGACCTTCGCAAATGGAGGTGCAAATAGATTGCTAATTAACAGCCTCCACGTCCTACCCGGTTAAACAACACAAACAATGCCACTGCTTTTCTGTCTAGTTGTCAAGAAAATAAAATATTCCATAAGCTAGGCATTTCAAGGAAGCTGATTTGACGATAGCAATCTTTTATTGGCGAAAGACCGGACGGGGATTCGAAATTAAGAATTCACTCAACGGTATCCAAAAACCTGGGCAGGGTCGCCAATCAACCCACGACCGGATAGATCAATCAATATCGTTCTAAAATTGCTGTATGGCTAATAAGGTCGCCATGGAACACCCCATGCATTCCATTCCTTTCAATTCCATTCGCATTTATACCCCTCCAGCTTGATGCATTTCCGCAAGATTATATTATGCCAAGATAACTAAAACCAATGATTTTGTTTGGTGGGAATAATTGAAATTGAACATGTACGATCGGTTGCCCGATGTTCACCAGTCTCAAACGATGCTGCATTACGAGCGATTGCGAATAATTGCAATTCCAGTCATTTGTAAAACAAGTGTTTCCAGTTGCCAGGTGTCGTGTGCATCAACAATTTACATTACCAACACCTCCATAAAATTCACTACACAGCAGTCCAAAAGCGCATACTTTCTATCTTGCACCCGACGCCGTTTGCCGTCCTACCGGCCAATGGGATTTGCACAACAAGTCGTCACAGTCCACAAATTATTACTTTTTACTTGCGTTGCGAAACACGGGTACGGTTAGTTTAGACGAACGCTTGAGAAACATGCACCGCCAAACTCGAACACATATTCGGGGAACATAGAAGCACGATGGTCGGAGAGGAGATGTCGCCGATCATCACGCGATGGAATGGTAACAAGGAAATTAATTTTCCCAATTTCCACAGGGGGGACAGCAGATGCGTCATTTCTCCTAACCCTGGCGGCATAAAGAGGGTGCACTGGAGATTATTATGTCACTCCCTTTCATCGACGTTATGTGCAATCGCTAGCGTTTGATCCAATCCGGTATTTCTGGTTGGTATTTATCGGAAATGATTCGCATTCAACTCCTGCTCCCTCTTTCTCGCTCACACACACACACACGCACGAACTTCGATCACGGCACCTTGTTGCATTTGTTCCGCTTCGCTCACGACGTGGAGTTTCGAAAACATATATTCCTGCCCCCGATCATAACCGTCAAACTGGCGGATTGTGGAGCTTTTCGACACACAACATGCTCAAACATAAACACACGTCCACTCGCTTCCATAGATAATGAAAAATGGGTGCCCTCGAAATCGCCAAATAGGTTGATAATGTTTCGTCTCAGAGCATTTCGCGGCTTAAGAATAAGAACTTCTTTCGATGCGCGATTTCGAATCATTCCTTAAGTGAGCACATCAGCGAAGGATCAACAAAACACGGAACAAAATCTCAATCAATCTAGGCACGTCCCACACGAAGAATAAGCCCCGTCACAGTAGAGGTGGGTGGATGCTGCCGCGACAGGAATCCTTTTGGCCGCATGAGTATGATCTCACCGTGACCACAGAACGAAGGAAACGGATTGCGCGCATACCAGTCGCGCACACAGAATCTTACACATACACTAACAAAACACACACAAGCAACGACAGAAAAACGCCGAACGTTACGAGCCACTGACGACCAAAAACCCTCAAAGCAGCATTTTGCTTTGGCGCGAGCCTGAACACCCAACGGTCTGAGGGTCACGCTTCGTTTTATGTTTTCAATCCCCTCCCACCAAAAAAAACCTACGATCTCCTCCAACCTCTTCTTCTTCTTGCGGCCTTTTCTGCACGAGCACTAACACAACCGTCTACAACCGCGACGAATTTACCGTCAACTGATCCCGCGAACCGATACAGCGAGCGAAATGGCGTTCAGTAGGAACCAACCCTCAACGTTGAGGCGTCCGTACGCCCTCGTGCGCGAAAGCTTACTAAACCATTCCGATGTCCCAGCGATCGCGAGTCTGCAATTGAGGTGGTGGCGCCTAAAACATTCCCCATTGCCCGTGAAG
The DNA here is from genome assembly GCA_914969975.1 of Anopheles atroparvus. Lineage (NCBI taxonomy): Eukaryota > Metazoa > Arthropoda > Insecta > Diptera > Culicidae > Anopheles > Anopheles atroparvus. The sequence continues at coordinate 44,500,532 of CAJZCY010000002.1, read as the reverse complement.
TGACGGACGATCGCGAGGGAGAGAGAGAAAAGGAAACAGAGAGCAATCGGCGGCAGTCTCTCCCTCTCTCTTGTTCGCTCTCGTGAACCCTCTTTCTGTTCTCCTTCAGGCAATTTAAAAGCCACTGCTCGATCTCTCCCGCAATTAAGTTCTTCTCTTTGTTTGGTCCAGCAGCCATCGGAAGGGTTACGCGCTGGAAAACGACGCTTGGCAGCTGTCAAACGTTCCTAAGGGTTGGTGCTAGGTGTGGGGATAAAGGAGGGGATGGATGGTTGGCTGATCAGTCCCGGTTAAAGCCACCCTAAGGCCACACGAAAGAGGTTGGTGTGCGTGAAACTAGAGATGACTGGGAGAAAAATAGAGCGCACACATCTCCCATCAACGAGGCTGCCCTTATGATGGTAGATTCTTTTAATGGGTTGCACAAATGCAAACGATCGTTAAACTATACGGGGAGCATAAATCATATCGTTTATCTGTTGCACTCCAGCGAACAGCAAAGGGTCCATGGCTTTCCAAGCAATTTCGCGATCTCTCAAACAAAATGCAAATTGTTCACGTTTTCAGCAAGTCTCGTGATGGTCCTCACGATTCATAATTGATTCCGAAATGGCGCCACTATCGGCGACAAGATTTGACCGGTGCACAATGCATTTGCAACGCTTGCGCGGACCGTGAAGCTGCCAATAATTGCACAAATCTTTGGCGTTTGGAATCGTTTTGAAACGCAGCTCAGGCGCCAAGCTCTCAAGGCTCCGTTTTGTCCGGTGTCGAAAGGGGTGAAAGGGAGAGTGGGGAGAGGGGTGTGATCGGTGCGCGGGTTGCTGTGAAATTTCACACCCACTCGGCTACCTCCTCTTGGACGAGTCGACGAACAATGGACACATTGGACACCATCGGAAGGCGGCGCGAGGCTTGGCGCTGGCATGAGGAGCCTTTTAATAAGCATCATCGTCGACGCTTCGCATGGTCCGGTGTTTAGACCGGTTAATTTCGGTCCGTAGGAAGCCGAATGCGAATGTATTGCCAATGCCATTAGGTGATGCAAAAGAGAAGCAGCTGGAAGCCGGGGGGTGATGGAAGCGAAGGAACGTATCGAGTGCCTGCACTTGGTAAAGAGTGCACTTCTTGGCACCCGGCACCTTGCCCCGCTTGATTAGATTGACATTTCGAGCAGCAGCAGCAGGATGGCCTTCACGATCATCTTGGCGATCGGCTTTAGGACGCTTTCCATCACCGTTGGTTGAAGATGAAGGAATGGACCAAAAAAGAAGGCAATGAAGCCGATGACGATGACCCTTCGTGCGTGGTTCTCTGAATCCTCCGTGTCCATCCAACCCAACCGAGATCGAGATCGTTTCAGTAGGCATGCGAGTGGCCGCCGAGAGCTGAAGACTTGTGCAACCGGAGATCAATCAGCCGGGTCAATTAAACGCCTCATCCACACATGGCACCACGTACGGCCCATCATCTCCCCGCGTCCATGTGGAATCGCGCGGGAAATCTCCTCTCAGGAATGGCCCATTCGTGCGTAATCGATTGGAGCTGGCCTGGGAAGTTTGTACATTGTCTCCGCAGAATCAATTGCACCGAGTCCACCCAATTTCACTGGTACGAAGGGTGCAATCTGCTCCATGCTCGCACAGAACAATAGTGCGAATGATAGTGGAGTTTTGTAGTGCCAACACGGCGACAGAGGGCTGAAACATTCAGTCGAGTGCGAGTGCAACCGCAGCAGTGGCGCAACGCCGGCACAATGCACTAAATTCGAGAGAGAAAAAAAACAAACCGTGTCGTTGCAATGACTGTCGCTGGTAGTTAGATTAGATTAATTTTGTTGAATAGCCCTTGGCATCTCCCGACGCTCCCAAGGAGGCAATAGGTAGGAACATCTTCTTATGTAAAGGTTTACTATTGATTAACTTTCACACCCTACATGCCGGCACACATATGTTTTGAACGCGTGGACTGTTGATTCACTTGCTGAGAGCAAGTCGCTTAGGGCAGATAAGGGGCGTTTGCCAACGAATCTTTCACCCATTTCTCAGCACATGCTCACACAGTTTGAGCGTGGGTAGATGAAATTGGAAAAGATAGAAGAAGCAACTTGCGGTGAACGATAACAATGACAAATAAAGTGTGAAATAATCATAAACATGATGTGTTGTTCAACAAAACTAAATAACGCATGCGATTCTGTACGTTGCGTAAATCGAGAAAAACATCAATTCATTTAATCGCCATGTATAACTTAACGTAAAACGCTCTTTGCATTAATCCATGCAGTTTTTACAGACTGTTCCCCTAGAGGCAATCTGATTATTGATATAAGGAGAAAGATTTGTATCTGCCCAATATAACGTACAAACCAATTAAAAAAAAAAAAAACGTTAATTTCTGTACCACGCATTGAATACTGCGAATTCAATTTCAAATATACCAAATAACGAGGAGGCGTTCAAAACCCGCTTTGATTTTGGTGTACGACCAATTGCATACATTTAGGCGCTACGATGCACGCCACTTTTCAGAAGTGGTTCAAAATGGAATCGGTTAACGGTTTTGTTTTAACACTTGTCCAGTGTCTCGAAAATTGGGATTCACATCGAATCCAGCGAATCTCTAGAATACCTCTGCGATCTCGATGACCAGCAGGAGGTGATTAAATTCACAACGCACTTCATTAGACGCATGGAATACCGTTTCAATAACGGGAAACTGGTCGCTTGCGCTGGGGTATCATTTCCACTGGATGGGCTAACCGGTGCACGATCGAACACACGGGGTGGAATGATTTGCATAAGCAGACGACGATCATCATGTGCCACTTACCATCTATCTTGGGGTGTGAGATACGAGCCAGTTTCCTCGACCTCAACGGGGTCTGGTGAGTCCGTTTACGCTCGCGCACACTGCGTTGACGAAGGGAGAAAATTGAGGAAAAATTAACGGTCAATGAACAATGAAGAACGACTCAGCTTGCGGAAAGCAGAGCAAAAACTTACACGATAAAGTTTGGCCGCTTCGAACCCGTCGTTGTCGTCGTCGTCCCTGTTGTCGCCACGCTGCTGCCACGCTCTCCCTCGTCCTCGTCAGAAATGTCCGTCCAGTCGGCGCTGTTGCTTGTGTCACTACCACGTTCACTTGGTGGTGTTAAGCTCGCCAGTCCAGCCGTGGTACCGTACAGGCTGTTGGTGATATGGTCGGACGCCAGCGTCGTCGTCGATCCACCCATGTTGCGCCGGTTCAGGGCCATGTTGCGCACAAAGTCTAGCCTCGAACCAATCGACTCGTAGCAGTTCGACGATACCAACGAAACACTGTCTGCCGGTGGCGACGGTGGCTGCTTTCGCAGGCGTTCCGGCAGCTGATGCTGCGGCAGCTGCTGCTGTTCGTACAAACGTCGATCCTGCGCCGGGATCTCCAGCTCGGTCGATCCCCCACAGGCTGGGTCGTCGTAATCAACGCCATCGGCACTTGGAATAAAATCATAGATGTTTTCCTCGTAGATGTTTTCTTGCTGCACGAGCGAATGCTCCGGCGGTCCGTGGGGGGATTTGTCCAGCAAATCTCCGCCCGGAGTCAGCGGTGGTAGCTCAGCGGATGAAATACTCTCGAGTGTAATGTTCAGCCGATCGCCGATCGCAGTTGGCGTGACGGGGACGCTCGATGTTATAGTGCTGGTGCTGAAGGATGCGTTGGGGTTGTTCCTCGGTGGCAGTGGAACCTCTTCCGGTTTCGGTGGCCTAGGAGGGATCTTACTGTACTTGATCTTCTCATAGTTCGACTGATAGGTCACCTGCAGGTGTTTCGGTAGAGTTTTGGGTGATGACGAAAGGTTACGCTTTGGTTGTGGTAGTGTCAGGTCGTTGCGGGCATCATCTCTGGCCGGTGGAAGATCCGGTGGAGGACTACATATCTCGTACGTATCTTCTTCCCGCCCGGCGTCTGCATTCTGCCCGTGCTGTTTCGCACTCGTTTGGCGTGTCAGTTCGTGTTCGATAGATTCGTAGTTTTCAAATGACTCGTAGCTATTGATGCTGATCGTGTCTTCCGGAATGAGATGGTTATTAAGCGAATCTTCCCGTCTCGAAGTACTATTCTTTCTCGAGATGCTCTGGTAAATGTTTTCTGACTCCCGCTTTGACTTGTGGACGAACGAATCAATTTTGCCCGTAAGCTCAGCCAGATCGATCGAGATCGTTGGACTGGTGCAGGGAACCGATTGTCTCTCACTAAACGCCGTTAGTTGAGCATTGCCCGCCTGCAACTCCTCCGGTTTTGTGACGGGTTCGTAATCGTCCTCTAGGTCCCGCTGGATCCTGTCTCGCCGCTCGTTAAGGCTCATCCTTTCCACCGCATCACGGGCGCGCGGAAAATGATGATCGTCCATCGAGACGGCCTTGTTAATCACGACTGTATTGACTGCTTCAGCAATGTTCATCTGACTCTTGCCACCTCTAGTCAGAGCCCCCGAGCCGGTTCCTCCACTACCTCGGAACAAGAACGACGCATTCGGCCGCACCAGTAGACTGTCGCCGCTCTGTTCGCTTTCTCCCAGCGCCTCCGTTGTCTCGTCGGGATCGTTGAGTGTCAGGTCATTGAAACTTTTCGACAGATTATCGATCCTGTGACTGGCGGCACAGATGGCCTCGAGGATTTTCTGCTCGGAAACGTCCGGTTCTTCCAGGAGCGGTTGCTCCAACTCCGGTTCATCGATTTGTATCGTCGGTATTTCGATAGAAGAGATGAACGATCGTCGCGAAGGACGGGCCGCCTTTTCATCGAATTCGTCCCGTAATACCACTTCGTCGGGTTTCTCCGCTGATGCGGTCGTATCAATGTGTATTTTCTTGGAAGATCGGAACGTGAGCCGCTCGTAGATTTTCGACACCGTACTTTTTCCCTTCTTCTTCTCTTTCGTTTCTTTTGGAGGACTAACTTTTTCCTTGTGTTCAGCGTTTGTCGCACGTTCCTTTGACGGTGCAGAGGGTACGATGTTCACTTCCTTCGCTGGATTGTCGTCAGCACCCGCTGTATCCTGCCTTGCGCTGGATTCTGTTGGTATAACACTCGTTTCCACATGCTTATCTGCGGGACTTTGGCTATTCGGTTCTTCGGCACTGTCTCTGGTTAGCACCTCCTGAGAGTGGAGTTCATGTTCTTGACGATTATCATTTGATAGGGTGTTCGATTCTACCGCATGCCCCTCATCCTTTTCATTCGTCGATTCTGCACCATCGGTCGATACCGGACGGACCTTCTTCGACTTGATGCCTTTCGTCTTTTCCAGCAGCTGTTCGCTTTTGTCCGGCACCTTTGGTTTGCTACGTCCTGGTGGTGGTTTACCTGTGTCTCCGTGGCTAGACGCTCCCGCTCCGTCCGACTTCCTGCCCTTAGAAGCACTGTGGTGTACGTTCGGTTCGAACATCTCCAACACCTTCCGCACGCCAGGTGAGCTCCGTCCCGTTTCGGCCCACTCCGGACGTCGGTAGATGTTTTTCCTCAAACTTGGCCGCTTCTTGACGCCCGTTTTGCGAATCGATGAGCTCTTGCTGGACGCCGAAGAAATTTCGTCCGAGCTTTCATCCGTCCGACACCCGACACTGCCACTGCCACTTCCGCCCGTTGCGGAAGCGTTCAACTTTTTCTTGCGCAGACTTGCGCGTCCACTGCCATTCCGGCTTCCAGCAGTGAACCCGTACGGGTCGGCTCCGACCGACCCACCAGTGTCCTCCAGGACCTTGTACGCCACATTGCCACACTTATGGATGTACCCGCCGCGCTTCTTCACCTGCTCTAGCAGTCCCGCGTCCTGTTGGATCATTTGGTTAAATTTACTGGTCAGTGCGGCCACCTTAGTGCCGTTGCCAGCCAACAGACGACGGTTGTACGGCGAAATGTTGTTCATGAAGCTTATCTTCCGCGTCGGGGTGTTCCCTTTGCGCCCCAGCGAGGAACTGCTGGGTTGCGGGAGTGGAGTTTCCGTGGTTGGAGCCGCGGCTAAAGCATTCATGGTCGAAGGTACCTCATCACCTATGTGTTCGGTAATCGATGCATCTTGGTTGGCCATTTCTCTTGACGATGTTCCAGATTCGTTGGTGTCGGAATCAACGTTTGTGTCACCAGTCGGCGCATCCAAAGCATCGCCCGAGCCGGTGACACTCTGTATATCGACACCGATAAAATTGTTCACGTAGTTCTCGACGCGTATCGGCATTTTGGCACGCTGTTGACTCTTCTCGTCCTGCGTCAGTGCGCGAATGCCGAGCAACTCCGTACGGCGTGCCCAGTGTATCCGATTGCCGTTAGGGGTTGAAGTTGCTAACGGAAATGAATCTCTCACGGCGGATCCGGACGGGATCGTGCTCGGAACTACCACCGATAGTCCACCAGACCCGACACACTGTCGTTTCTCCTCCTGCCTTTGAGTGTCTCGGACCGGGCTGAGAAGAGCAGCATTAGAGGTCCTTTTGTGGCCGTGACTGCTCGCCACCGAAGGTCCCCGTTCGACAGGCGTGCGGTCGAGACTTTCGTGAGTCAATCGACGCTTTCCCGAGCGTCCGATCGAACCGCTCCGATGGAAACGTGAGGCTGTCTTCGGCGAAGCGCTCTTCCAGTCCAAACACCGACTAGCCGCCCCGGTGGGTGTTCCAATGGTGGCACTTTTCGTCTTTCTCACCAGCGTTTCGATCGATATTCCTCCAGTACCACCTACAGGCGTGTTGGCGCTCGACTGGAGTCGATTGTTCCAGAATTGCCGCAACCGTTGCACGCTGTACGAAGGACGCTGCACTTCCGGTGATGACTGTTGCGTATTGCTACTGTCGGTTGCACTAGAAACTGGTGACTCTTTCAGTTTTTTCAGCCTTCCGTCAACTAATTCTTCTCCCTTGGCCTTCTTCCCCTTCGGTTGTTCAGCCTCAATCGGGATTCTCTTGTCCGTAGCTTCCGCACCGTGACCGGAGCCGGTGTTTGTCCCGAACAAGTAGAACTTCTGGATGAAGCTTGCCACCTTGCGGGTGTCGGACGTTGGGCGAGGTGGGTCCTTATTCGGTCGCTTCTCACCAACCACCGGAGTGGTGTGGTTGCTCTGAACGTGCATCATGAGCGAGCTGGCCAACAAAATGTCTCACGATGATTGACCTAAAATGAAAGAAATATAAAAACTTTTAGTGTTTTCAAACACCTGTTTATCGGATGTAAGCTAGCTATGCAAAAAAGGTTTACAATCATATGCTAGATAACCAATATCACCAACAGTTCCTCCACATGAGTGAAAGCTTTTCATCGCGTGTCGGGCTTTTTTATCGTCATTTTAACAAAGTCACGGTCACGGTTGGGATACATTCATTCGCCGTTGTTATGTACTACGACGGATGTGGACATTGTTTTAATGAAAATAAAAAAGGAAGCTACCACAAACTCAACAATTGATTGAAGATTCATAACCATTACCTCAAAACTAATTGGATTTGAGAGAAGCAAGTCTGGCAAGCTGAAATAAATATATCTTGTAATGTTCAGCTCCCTGCGCTCAGACCAAACGTGTGTAGAATACTAATAGGGGTAAATGGCTTTAACACAAATCTGTCATTTGGTATCGATCGATTCCGGCTGCTAAAGCGGCAGACAGTGTTTGGCGGCAAACGGAATGTGTCCATCGCGACCCAGCTATTGTGCAACAGAATAATTACTTGAAACATATGGAAAGATAAGCTGGTCGCACTCCTCACAGGGGTTGGTTTTAAAGTGCAACAAATGTGATACCAAGTAGCCACTAGAAGAGTGAGGAAGAGCCACTTTCAGCACCCGCGGGGCGGGCAAATTGGAAATCGACCCCCGGTGGCCACTTCAGACGGGTAACCCAAGCGAAAAAAACAACAGATATAATTTGAAAAAAAATCCGCAGTGCGTCGAAGACGTGCCCAAAAGGTGCTTTTCTCTTGCGTAACCGCGCTGGGAAGGGAAGCGTGCTCGTTTTACCTCAACCAGGAAGATAAATCAATGAAGTTGGATGGTGAACACGCAGAAGGAATTAAAAAAAAGGTAAAACTGTCCCCGTTTGTGACGTCCACTAAATAAGGCCGGAGCGAGAGTGCGGCTGTATATGTCCTGGGCCACCATCGGCTGGCTGTCCGAGTTGGGATCAACCAAGAGTTTGAGGCAGGGCGAGCAAGAGAAACCTGTGGCAGCCTAGGGCCCCGATAATTCCTGATACCCTGATCGGATGCGATGCACGTGCCACGTGCTGAACAAAAAGAGGTGGCTAAAATAGGGCCTGACTTATAAGTTTTGCACTGCGTGACATGCAGCGTCAACTACAGTCAGGGCTTATGGAAAGCCTTTTAAAATGTGCACTACGAACAATGCAATCCATAACGAAACACTGACAGTTAGTTATCAGGGTGGTAAAGACGTTGCTCCACAAGGATCGGCTTGAGAAAGCAGGAGATACTGTATTAAAGTGTAGAAACTAACCAAGGTTATGCAAGGGAGAAGAAATGTGTCCCAGCCACGTTTCCGCAACAAAAGGGGGGGAAAACCAAAATAAATATTATTATGTTTTGCATACGGCGCGACGATTCGGCACAACAAGACGGTCAAAAGCATCTCGTCACACGGTTTGCGCGACGGTTTTCGCATATTAAAAGACGAGCCCACGGTTGGAGCCTGCGATTCATTTGAATGGCAATGATGATGGCAGATGGACGGTTTGACCAATTCGTTTGGCATAACCTTTTCGAAGGATTACGTTCAAACCGGCCGGAGGGTGATATCATTTATCTGTGACATAATTTGATTAAAAATATCTATTAAAAAGTAAACCACAAGGACCAAAGGTGCAACACCGTTTGTCTGTTGAGTTGAAACAAAAAAGTTGAAAGCGACCGTTCGTTTGCAAACTTTTAGTGTTTAGATGATTTATACATAAGATGCATCTAGATCTGCATTTCAGAATTGGTAACCCATTTCCACTCTCAATAGAGTTACATGCCTTCGAAACTCGAACGGGACAGAGGTATTCGGCCGAATCCGCAGATAATATCCCCAGCATGAACGCCAAATAATGATGTGCCGCACCTTCGACGTGTAATGATGATCATCTCATTCCCTATTGGAAACGCCGGTTTAGATATTTTCCAAATTACGTAGAATTATGGCGTGAAGCAAGGAACCCCATGGGGTTGTTCTTTACGCAACATATTCTTCTCAATGATTCGGATCAGAATCGCATTTATTAACTTTTCCTAGCCATAATCGCTCAATCTTGTTTCCCTTCGGATGATCGTTTGGCCTAAATTTAGATACCCTCCACGCCACGTTCTTCTCGCCAAGCAAAAGTACACCTTCCCGTTAGGCCAATGATAGACGATTTGGGAGGAATCGTGGAATCTTGCCCAGGCTGGAATTGGCAAAAAGGGAAGAAGGAAATAAAACTGGCCCGGTAGGCTTTCGCTGCTGGAAATGTTAAATGCCGCAGTGCGTCTGAGGGGAAGAAGAACCCGTTCGACCGAGAAGATCGTCCGTCGACGATCGAAGGTGGAAGTAGTCAAACCGGCTCCCTCTCCTCAAACCTTAGGCCCCCGTAGCTTATGAGAATGCTGGAGGTCTGCTAACTGCGGGCGATGGACGCTGGTGGAGACTCATCACACACATGCTTGACTCAAGACTCCCGCAGATCCGCAGGAGAACACCGATGTTTACTTCTCCAGATCCAGATGTCGGCTACGAGCAACGTAAGGCCTGTGGAGTGTCGAAGTGCGTCGAAAGTTCCATTCCCGCGAGTGGGGAAGACGTCCCTGTCGTGCAAAGGGGTTTTTTCTGTGCATTTGTATGTCACGCACACAAACGCAACCGTCGGGTGGCGGAACTCGCATATCCACAAACGGGAAAGGCAGGCATTCCAAGCTAGAGAAATTCCCGCGCGGTCACCTTTTGCCTTGCGAGAGCCGCTGTCCCCGGCCGGAGAGGTAAAGAGGTTGATGGTTTGCGTTCGATACGCCAGAAACTTGTCCATGTGCAAGTCTGGAAGCCTGGAAGGGTGCGTTCGAACCTTGCCGTTTGGAGAAACCTACTCACGCCCCACATGACCGTTCATTCATGCACATTCATGGCGACAATGCGGGTCCCCCGAAGGACTTATCGGGACAAAGCGTAAGTACTTTTTGTTTCATTTCAACGAGACCTCAATCGACCCATAGACTAGCGCGTCTTGACGATGTGGATTGAGGTATTGAGAGCATCCATGTGCGGCATCTTCCGGTTAAACCAGTTGCGATGCGTCTCACCGAAGACGCCGGGAAGATGATCAGGTGTCGATCATATGATCCGGTCGTCGCATTTCGATTTCAAACGAAGCCTACAACGAGGAAGCTACGCCCAGAAACATAATTTCTTTGCACTATTTCTGAGCAGGTGAAATTATGTCAACCTGCTTGTCAATCTTTTCGCCCTCAAACCTGCGAATCACCTGACTCACACGCCAAAGTGTGCCAATCCACGCTCAAGCTCACAAAGTTCTGCGGAATAAAAATTGACTGATTAATGCGCGTCCAGTTGGCGGACGCCGAAGGCATTGAAAGTCACTGGCAAGCGGGGGAACCAATACTTTACGATCTAGCTGCCACGGAAAGGTGAAACGTACTTCGCATAAAAGTTGACAACAGCAGCAGCAGCAGCAGCAGCACCTTTGAAAGATGATACCCGAACAACGCGTCGCACCGCGTCGAAGCCAGTCAACTGTGGCGTGTTCTTTCACGGCCGTTTGCGTGGAAATACCGTGATTCTTGTGCCGTGCCGGACGTTTCGCCTGTCGGGGACCTCGGAGACGCGCAAATTAGTATGCAAAAATCGAACACCCACTATAAGGCCGCGGCAGTGAACTCAGCGAGACGGCGATAGCTTTTTTTGTGACATGTGGTATGTTTAATTTGTTTGCGCCCGTCCATTAGCGTTCACGAATCTGGGTGGCTTCATTTGTGAGCGGGACTCAGAAGAGTATCGCTTGAGTCCACACCAGAATATCCGGCACTAATGAGGTTGCTATTTAAAGTAAATTTATCTTGCTAAACTCTTTCTGCATCTACCAAAGTGACCTAATCTTTGATCAATTTTGTATCAATTTTGGCTCAGCAAATTTCGAAGAAGACTTTTCCTCTTCCGATGAGATGAGTCGAAGCATGCGCAGGGATGGGGAGAGAAAAAACATTGAGCAATTATCCAATCGGCGGGAGGAAGCGGTTTGGTTGGATCTCAGCCCCCGCGCTGGTCAACGGCCGCACCGGAAGCTGCGATCAGTCGATGAAATGGAAAGTGCGATGGATTTTCGACGCACTGTAGGTGGAAACATCGATTCGTGCCCTCCGTCCCGGGCAGATGACAGCCGGACGGTAGCGTGGGGGTGGTTTCAGTTCATTAGAATTAATTGTCTTAATGGTGGCAGCCGTAAAGTAATGCAGAACAAGTCTCCTGGCCGTTCATCTCTCGTCGACGCATGCAGGCACCCGCAAGGTGAGTGAGAAAACGGTGCGAGATGCGTGAAAGTTTCGACCATTTCGATGACGCTCTCGGTCAGTTTCCGCGGGACCAGGGAAAACCTCGGCGCTCGGCGGCGCCACCAAACTTTCTCCAGTTCACTCAAGTTTTCCCGCGTTGACCTTTCCACCCCAAAAGGCCATTCAGCTCGGGGCTTTCTTTCAAGCTAGTTGAAAGTCCGTATCGCGCCAAAGTCGTTGGTTGAATTATTAATAAAATTGACACTTCGCTCGTACACGGGTTTACTTCTAACAATCCCTCGTCAAACGCCGTCCTCTGTCCGAGGTCCTCTGCATCACGATTCACGATAGACTTGCACACTCAAGTAAGGACGCGTTGAGTGTGTCTTGAGTGGCGTGCGTTTCAGAAAGGTGTATAAGGGCTTATTTTCCACCCCGCTCCACGACAGTTTGCTTTGTTGGACGGAATACAATTGCCAGACTTTTTCACCGGTGCATCGAGCGTTGATGAGTGTCAGACATTTTTAGGCATTTTTAATGGAAAAAAAACTATTTAAAATCAGCCTTGATTGCAAACGAGCAGAAGAATTCCCATCGTCGTTAGTGTGGCATGCCATAAATTGTTATTTCAATTGTCAGCCAAGAAATTGCTCAACTTCGGGCTACAAATCGGTCCATAGTTTCTTCGTTTGCTCAAAGTCGAACCTCAAGAAACTCCTAGGGGTTCGTTTGCATAGGAATGTACGACAATATTACTAAATGTTTCCGGTCTAATCGTTTGGCAACGTGTCAACGTTAAGATGCCGCTATGGCTTGAAGAAAAAAAAAAGGGTCGAAGAAAACGGGTACACCTTGAAGGCAGCATACTGTCGGTATGATTTCTTTTTTCTTACACCACAATCATGAACATGTTTCAACATGGCTAATGATCTACTTTTACGGGTTAACAACGGTGTGTACCAAGTTCGTCTTCAAGTTCGTCAATTAAAGCGCATGATTGAAGCCGAAAGATGTTGCAGCTTTTTATGGGATGGTTTTTGAAGAGTTCTCGTTCAGTGTCAGTACTTTAGGTTAAACTCGATACGTCAGGAAAGAGCTGTGTGTTCACCGTATACCATACTGTGGTTTATTTACATTTGCAAAAAGTTCCCCGCTTTGCCCTACACCAAAAAGTGACATCATGGTGAGCATATAAAACGTGAACGGCCACTTAAGATCGGTTGGTATTAGCCCACTTTTTGCGTTGTAGAAAACTACTCGAGAGATAAGCTGCACCAAACGGAACGAACGGCGAATTTATCATCTGAAAAACGAACGTTTGGAGCAACGTCTGCACAGCAGAATGTATCGTGAAAGAATGGATCCGAACCGATCGTGCAAAAACGATGCCAATTTTGAAACGAAAATTAGAATCCTCTCGACGTGAACGCCTTCTGCAGCCACTGAATGGGCTATCATTCATTGTTGTTGTGAAACGGGTGCAGTCAAGTGCACGGTTAGTTAAACCTTCGACATCGATAAGATGTAGCGGGAAAGTCGAACCCGGCCCGCTCGAACGCAATGAGCGCAACAAATTAATTTTAATGTGAGTCACAACTGGCCCGGAGCTGGGACGCGGCGAGTCAGGCGATCGCTTTAAACCTCGAACGTGCCATGAAGCCTGGAGCCTTCCACCAACGAACGAGGAAGAAGATTATGCTGCAGAGGATATGGGGGAAATTGAGTGGATCGCGGCAAAATGCAGCCTCTTCCCTTTTTTCTTTCGCTTGCAATTTTGCAAGGCTGATAGCATGAACAATAAATGAGCATGATTGTTATTAGTTCCGACTCGGCTCGCGGCACCCATCATTTCTTCTCGTTTCTGCGGCATACCCTCCTTAACGCACGCAATGTTTCGCGTGTTGCTGCCCAACATGCATGGAGATGTTCTTCCGTCCACGAAGAAAGGGCCGCGATGGTTCTGGCCAAATCGGTAGCGGGATGAAATTTTGCACACTCGGCCACCCGGCTTTGCAACCAAACAGTGCTGTGACCGAACGAAAAACAAACCATGGAGCACACCAAAGGGAGATTCGAACCGTCCGAAGCGGGCCGAATGGAGCAAAAGTGTTCAGAACGGACAGAGGCGATGCGATTCATTCTTTGCGCCGGACAATCGGCTAGTGCATTCGTGGACTTGCATCGAGTCTGTACCATGTCCCACCCGACTTCTTCTTCCCTCCCCCTCCCACTCTCTCTTTTTCCCTGTCTCGGACATCTCTTTCGGAATGCATCCCATTCATCCCGTCTTCCGGAACCGGTTTGTTTTTCTTATCGGGCGTTGGGCTTGCCAGTTTTCCATCAGACTTCAGCCGTTCTAAGAAATCATCTTCAACCAGTAGCGTCTGTGTTGTTGCTTGACTTTCATAAATTAATTCATCACGGTCGCAAAGCAACCCTCCAATTGGCGATCGGTTGCCCAACGGCGTCGTCAGCAAAATGATTGTTTCCGGAGCAAATATTACCGCCCAGCGTTACAACACACATGCAACCGGCTGCGTTCCTTTAAGTGTTGTCGAGAGAGCAAGAGAGAGGAATAGGAGTGGATGGCAAATGTTTGCATAGCACTAGCACAGTTGAGCCTCGCACAGAGGAGAAGGTGTGAAGTCTGCGACGACTGGTGTAGTTCGTGTTGCATACACATGTTTGATTGTTTATTATTTAACCATCCCACCAAACGTTACCAGCATCAGCGCCGGTTCGACCTTTCCCATTTTAAGATACCTTCATTATTGGTATTTCTATTCCAAGTTCTTCTACTAGCCAATTATAAACGGCACAGTGTAAATGACTAAATGATTTTACTAGCTGGAAATTTGTGTTCGATAAAAAAATCGGAATTGAACTTTTTCACTAAAATCACATTGTAGTCGGGTAGAATTTATGTTGCTATAGCTGAGAAAACGGCATACGCATCGATTCCTATGCATCGCTTGTTCCAGTTTTCGGTTCGAACAAAAAAGCATGATAACGATGAAAAAGACATCACTGCACGATCATTTCATTCACACCTAACAATAGGGAGTGAGGAAACAATTCACAGCCTCGTACCGAACGCAGCATAACTCATCCAGCGTGTCAACCCGGCAGCATCGCTGGAAAAACAGACACTAAATCTCAGCGGCGTCGATGTAACGGGCCTCCAATCGAGGCTTTCCCGGAGCTGCGTGTCTGCAGATGCGTTGCTGCAACACTGCCTGATGCATTGCAACCTTGTACTTAACGTATAATTCATCTGAGTGCAGTGCTGTAGCCAGTCCATCGCCGATGAGACGGAAGGGACAAACAAAACTTTTTTCTTTTTTTTTTTACAGTGCGGTATGTTTGGCACGTGAGAAGAGGCGGCATAACGCAGCATAACTCTAACAACTCAAGTCAGGGTGGCTTTCGGCGCTGGAGTAAAATAAGATATAACGGGAAGACTCCCACAAGCTTGCAGCGAAGAAGAAAACAGAAAAGAAACGCGCACTTCGTCACGGTAATCACTGCGACTAGGCACCTTCCTACCTATCCCAGCGGTTCACGTAACCTTCCAATCGTAATTATCGTTATTGCACCGCCACCACCATGAAAGACTGGCAATCTTCACTGGGCGAGGGCGTTGACAGGCGAACCAATTTCCACGGCTGGGTTGAGAAATCGAGACATCCACCTGAATCGGAGTAGCGCCTCACCGGGCACAATTCTGCCGGAAGAAAACAGGTGCAAATAGGCTTACTTTTGCATATGGTTTCATTTGGTTTTGCTTTGGAGCAGAAAAAAAGAACCTGATTCTACATTGCTACAGACCGCACGCACATGCCCACCACCGAAGGACGGCACCATGAGCTTCACAGGTGTAAGGAGAGCTGGCACGGGAGCTGTTGTGACAAGCATCAAAACCTGCCGGAGGTCGCCAGCGCTAGAATAGCCTGTTGATATGTTCCACTTGCTTGGGGCAGCACGTTCGAGCACGTCCGAGCAGAGGGTCGTTTTCATGAGCTGCAGAAGACGTTACCATACAACAGTACATCTTCTGTACACCCTTCCAGTGCGCTATTTGTCAACTAACCCATTTAAATATGGTGTGGTCTCCTTTTCCCAACACGTGCTTCCCATTCTTAACCACCGCGGTACCACATTCTTGCCATGGCCACATCGTAATACTTTCACCTGTCGATCCACCCGTGAACATATTTGACTTCGACACGGATCGGCCTATCAGCCCCACGAGAGATGTGTGAGCTGGTATGTGTTCACAGTTTGGTGCTAATTTATGAGCCGGGCTTTCTTTTTTCACATTAAACTGTTGCTGCTGCCTTCGACTGGGGCTTGTGTTAAGACTAGTTTAGGACTAATCTTTGGCCATCGTTAAGCTCGAATTATGAGTGGGTCATCTACCGAGCATCTAGGCCAGCAGGAGACTAAAGACAAAGCCGCTAACATCCAGACGTTCTTAAAACGCCCATATTTGTTCCGGTAAAAGGTGGACTGCCCTGAGCATACAAAGATTTCAACAAAATATCCATTGAAATTGATTTGTAAAGAAAAAGTCAATCGTCACATTTGTTGAAAAAGTGTTTCATTGCCAGTTCCAGCAAGGTACCTGCAACTCCAATCGACACTGCAATGTTTGTTACCTCCACATGAACGAACCATTCACCGACAGGATTTTGAGATGTCTGTGGTTTCCTCGGTCAACCGAATTTCTCCGCCCTTTGGCTCGAAACTTTCACGGCTCGCTGCGTCACGTGTGAACAATCACGCACCCGTACTGACGGGATGCCGGTACCCCTTTGCTTTGGTTTGATGTTGTTTATAATCGAAAATGCACCCTACACTCCGGACATCATTTGCACACAAACGAGCATCGAATGGGGCCTGCTGTGGATATTATTGGGAAATGATTCAGGACCATTTTATGATCTTATTATGACGATGGGCCCAGTTAAAACTGATGGCTAAGCTTTAGTTTTACTGTTAGTGGCAGTGGGAAAAACAAACGTCAAAAGGTTAACGGATTCCTCTCACGCTCGGGAAACCGCTTACGATATTTATGTGTGTCCGCTGCCATTTATTGTTTTCCCTTGGATATTGAATTATAATGCGTTATGATCTACACATCGTGCTGAGAGCGATTGCGTAAGGCTTTTTGGACATTACTAACAACAGGGAAGATTATCTAAGGTTGTGGCACATTAAGAAAGCAGATGGTCGGTCGCTTTCATTTCCAAGGTGAATTTATAAAGTAAAATATCTCTATCAACATAAGACACTTTTTTCAGATTTCAAATCGATTTCAATACGCACCATTAATCGCGATAAAGGTTTGCCTCTCACCGCGGCGCATCATCTCACAACATCAGGCTCGTGCCGTACTACCGACGACAAGATCAATATTTTGACTTCGTATTGACATATTTCGACTAACGCCTGCTTATCTGTGATTTCTGAGAAAACATTTTAAATGGGCACATTAACGCTATCCAGAAGTCGTTGTGTTTGGTTTGGCAAACTTTGTTATCCTTCCTCCCTCGTTTGGTTTGTTATAGTTTGGCCAGTGTTATGCTCCCCCAAAAAAACACGCCAGAACAGCGATAACATCAGGCAAGAAACTTTCACGTATCGGTTATGTGACCGACGTGTGCTCTCGTGAATCCCAACAGGGAAAAGGTATTTCGCTTTCATCGTCGCCGGTATTCCATACCTGTGCACATTGCTTTAAATTTTAGTATCACAAGGCCTTTTGGGAAGGTCCGCCGAAATGAGGATGGGGAGAGGGGTGTATTGGATACACCCAGTACCGTCTCTTACCCCGCCCGAACACACCTCGTGCGATCGGATTTGTCGTTGTCCGTAGCAAAGCAATCGACGACGGCCAAATTGGACTCCCAAATTCGGTGAACCGAAATGGATGGGTCCTTCGTAAGGAATGGTTCACTTTCGGAGTTGAGAGTTGCTACCACCTTCTCGCCACTACCCTGTTGATGGGAAGTTGTGCTCAACCACTCACACGCGCAGGATCGAGGACCGCGAAGGAGATAAGCAGCTCAACAATGATGTAATTGGCTAGAACAATGCAGCGGCAGCCAATCGAGGAAAGATAAATGCGTGACAGACGTGCACCGATTAGAGGCACTTATGCATCTTCTTCCACCACCTCCTTGCGCATACCCTTCCAAGGGTGCAACTAATCACTGAGAAACATGCACGCGCGATAAGGCTGCTTATGTCGCCCGTCTCGTAGTACCGTACGTTTTACAGGACGTTTCACGTTATCAAACACACCGAAGACTCTTCAACACTCACACCCACAGACCCACACACACACACACACTTCTAACGGGAGACATGTCGTTTGATAAGCCAGGGTTTGATGCGAAATTCTTCTTCCTTTCAGAAGAACTGTTACCACAACGTCTCGCAGGATAAAGGAAGGATTTTTTCGAAAATAGATCAGATACACGTAAATACAGCTAACCTTTATCTCATAGGCCCGATGTTCGTTTTCTCTCCACTACGTTATGCCTCCTTGCGGCAAACGGGATCGATCCAGATCGGCCATGAATTTCATGCTGTAATTCTTCCGTCAGATTCATCTCGGATCGACGACCGGGAGCGCCATCTTCCTTTTTGAATCGTGCACGCTAAAACACAGCAGTGAACACGCGCAAAACACAAAGTCAAAGTCAAAAACGGGGAAAACACAATCGCGATCCACCGAGCCGCTTCCTACATCCAGCGGAATCTGCGGAATCTCCAGGCAGCAATTTTCTCCAGCCACAGATCATCGAGGTCCACAGGGCGACCACGCACACGCACACAGCACACGCCGAACGCTCAAACAAAAAAGAAATAAGAAAAAAACAGAAGCAAAAAACCACACACCACAAAAGCATTTACTGAATAGGATGGCCGCGACGCTAAGACCATTCCCTTCGAAGCGACACGATGGACTAAACGTGCCACTGACGACAGCAGAGCGATGGAGCACCAGCAGCGCAGATCAAATTAGCGATCGAGTGAAACCGACTGCTCAGCCCAGCTGGGACGGACAGGGAACGCTATACGGCGCGCTTGGCCAGCGAGAGAAATCCCCCCAATATCGTGGAGACTCTCGCTGTCTCTCAGCCGCGTTCGCGTATATCCGCACGGGCAGCGAAAAGATAACAGCAAACGCGTCGAGCCGGAGCCGCAAACAGGGGAATACGGGGCTCTACAGGCGAGATTCTGCAATTCAGCAAATTGCAACTATGGTTGACAAAAATATCATAGTAAAATATTGTGTTGTGTAAAATTTTGCGGTTTATGTCGTTCCCGTTTTGGGAACAAAGTTTTCCTCATTCTATTTATCTTGTCCTTAATCAGTGGAATTCAAATTTTCAAGCATGACATTGTAATTGGATAAACCATAAGTGTTAATGATGTAAAAGTAGGTCTTCAAGAATTATATTACGGAGGGAATGTTAAGTTTGTTAGAAATTGTGTGCTGCCACGGGTTCCGTTAAGCTATTAGAAACGATTTAAAACAGTCGAGAGTCGGGACGATGTGAGCGCGAATATGTACGCTCTAGCCTGATGCATGGCCCCAACAGAGAAAGAAACTCTAAAAATACTTTCAATAACTCCTTCAAACCCTTAAAGGCCCGGGTTGACTGACAATAGCCGATGGTTTACGCCGTCACGTTCCTGTCGCACTATTCGCACGCAAACGCGTTGCGCGCCGCTGGGGAAAAGTGTAAACAAACTCAATCTTACCACCCGGAAGGGATTATTTCTGCCGAAGCGATGCGGTCGATAAAATACAACAAAATTGGCATTTTGCACGGGTGATTCCTGGTTTTTTTTTGTCGAAAGAAATTTTTGTTTAAACGTTTGGTGGCAACTGTTGCTGGACGATATTTTTTCAACAATGCCGGTTTCAGCCGGTACGTGATAATACTTCAAATTCCCTCCACGCTTCGCAGGTCCGAACACAAATCTTACAGTTCAGACAGTCGATCGAAGACGACGCGAACAGCTGATGAAATATCCGCTTCGTGGTTTGCCTACGTAAAGCATAAGAAATAGTTTTTAATGGAAAAAATCCCTCCCCACAAATGGACAAACTATCTTGGCTCAGTAGAGATTGCGAAATAAAACGGAGGAAATTTGCACAATGTTTGGCCTTTTTCAAGATGAGCCATTACTTGCATGATGTCATACGAATGAATGCCTTCACGAACGGTTCATCACCTCTTGGATATTTGTGCCTACTAGAATCGAATAGAACATGACGAATGAGCTTTAAGTTTTCAACCCGATTTGGAGTTAAAAACATACCAGAGCAGACAGGCATACTTCCAACATTCAGAACGATCTATAGGTTTTGGCAAAAACTACAAAAAGCCTGTTTGACGAGTTTTCTCTTAAAATGCTACAACACATACACACACACAAGCGCAAGCGATTCCAAAAGAGTCTGAAGAGTAGGATACCATATCGAACAATGGTCGAATATCAATAAAGTAAATTAATTTATGTTTGCGAGCCACAATTTGTTTGTGGGGAGCAATCGTGAGGAAGTTGCAGCAGCTGTGATGGAAAGACATAATCTCAAACAATCGGCATTAAGAGGACTCGTAGGAGCGAGAGGTAATAGCAATCTAAACTGCACAGTAAACTGTAGCAAAAAAGCTACGGGTTTTCGAATAAAATAAAAAATAAAACAGTTTCATCCGTATGCTCGTTGCAATATCGAAAATTGTCGTTAATAAAACTTGATGGCAGAGGAAACCAATCGAAAACAGAAATAGGTTTCTAGAGCAACTTTGCTCGATTTTGTGTTTTTTTCCTATGCTTTATTGGAAAATACTTTCCCGCTTAGGGGGAAAACCACCCCGGAAGGCAGTTGCATCGTTTTCTTTGCAGGGAAAACGTAAGAGAGCATAAATATCCGTTTGAAAAAGAGATTAAGTGAGGCGCCCCTGCTTTCCCCCTAGATCCGTTTGACCAAGGGGACTAATGAATTGAATTGTTATAAACCGGGTCCAATGCAATCGTGCGATGTGATTTTCTCGGTTTTGGAAGGAAAGGAAATGATCTTGGGCAAATGTTTGACCAGCCCGGCCATGGCCGTGAATTATTTGTGTGCATTGTAAATGTCAGGTTGCCAAAAGAACAGCTTACCACAAATGCCAGATCTTTTTGAATGTCACCATACAATATGACCATACCTCACATGGCAAACAATGTTGCCTTCAGTACTTGTTGGTGTACGTTTTCGTTGGTGATGAATAAATAACGGGAATCATAGTTTCCCAAGGTAAAACGAGGAGTCTCCCATATGTTGTTCCTTATATGTACATCGATAGCCCATCGAAAATTACCTTCGATTTCAGCGAAAACATGTTTACCACGCGATAAATCTTGCCCGTCCGTTGGCTTGCCCCATGGAAGATTTTCCCGGTTGACCCGAAGCTTATGGAAAATAGCGACGGGTTAGGAAAAAGAGAAAACGGTTTAACTACTCCCTGAGGCAAGGTATGGTTCCTACCAGACTTCACGACAAACGTGACATCTCGCGTGTATCGTCAAACCGGTGTCCGGCACTGGGTACAGAAGAAGAGATGGAGAAAATGGTGACACAAACAGGAAGAAAAAATGTCGTTGTGGTTCGTTTGTACCGGTGTAGGAAAAGCCGACAAACAAGCGGTTCACATGGCACGGAAAACTTTGCAGGCGTAAACCAATCGATTGATCACTGTGGAGAAATGCAGAAGATTCATAAGAGGTAATTTTCATTACTGTTTTCATTCATTGATACAGCAAACGTTTCTGCTCGATTGATTTTGCAATCTATTTGACGACAGAAAATGGATAAATGGATTTGTTGTGCATCTTGATGCAATTTACGGTTACCATCACGATCGTTTCTATAAATTATTATTATAGATTTTGACAAGGAATAGGAAACAGAAACGTTGCATTGAAAGTACACACGATACGAACTATTTGAATTACATGAGCTCAATTTTGGTTATTATTTTATTCAATTACAGCCACCGAGACGTTATTTTCTTTTTCCATTAATTACACATACCAATCAATTTCACAGCACAGGTGCTCACTCCCCGCGTCATAGGTGAAGGCTTCCTTTTGACTCGATAATTCCGGGCCTGTCCTAGCACTGACTAACACCGCATGTGGGGTTTACATTTCATTACCACGTCTTTCGTGATGCGCCTGGTGAGACACCATTTCCGTAGCATCGAACGTTCGAAACCGGCGAACGCGAGGGCTGCCAAAGATAACGATTGCATCATCAAATCTTCTGCATTCCCGAAACGATCACCATCGCTCAGCTTCCACCGTGACCGGCAGCAAACTTCCATCATGATTTCCAGCATTTTTTTTTTTCGTTCCAAGCTGTTTCTGCCGGCTTCGGTCGTAGATTACGCGTGCCTGATTAGGTGGCTGTTGCTGATAGGCCGTACGAGATCGCCCATGACGAGGTGTTCGCCGCATAATCGAGACCCACACTCGCAAGGGATCGCACAGATCGGCAACACACGAACTTTATTTGCTTCTCTGGTGTGTTTATTTGCATAATTCATGCTCGCCCGAAAGCATCCCCCGAAACCTCAAAACAAACCTACAAAACCAAAGGGAAATCATCAATTTCGTTCGCCTCTCCAATACGAAATCAAACGACTTCGATGCGCACTTCCGTACGCAAGAGACGAACCCACACCTAAACTCTACCTCTGTCAAAGTCGAGTCGTATGCTCTCGATTCTGCTGACTGAGTGCTAAAGTTTCCTGCACCTGAGGCAGCATAAATACTTCACAAACCAAATGGATGGATGCAAATGTGAAGTAATGCAGCGGTGGAGAAGATCGGAACTCACGATGATTATCGCATCGACCGATAATATTTTGATGACTGAATGAATTACCTCTAACTCGATTAAAAATTTGTGGAATTTGTAGTTCGCTTTTTGTGGCGCTGCGGATAAACTTAACTTCACAAACGTATGCTTGAGTTACATTCGCGGCCTCTTTTAAACGTTTCATTTCTTTTGTGGAATGTCTCCTCTCAAATGTTAAAATGCCAATACTGTTTACATACATTGTAAAACAATAAAATCATTTCCATCTCGTCTGTATATTTTTTATTACCATATTTTGTGACGTTTGTATGTATCCACACGTGCTCCTTAATAGTAACTAGCACGCACTACTGTGCCGCCTTTCAGGCGTAACGGATTCAGCAACAGCATCTTCAAACCCGAAACGAGAAAAAGCTCCATGAAAGCTACAATTCAGCGATGCTGTAAGAGCTTTTCACCAGCAATCCAATCATGCGTGAAGCGATCATACGGAGGTTTCCTTTTCACGGTGAAAAATATACAACAATTCCTCTTCTACCCGCGTTTCCATTGATTCCAAAACCTTGCAATGACGACAAACTGACGGAAACGAGTCGGCCTTCGCAATTTGGGCGTTTTGTCTCCCTTTTAATCGTGACTGGGCCTGCGCTATGACACAGAAACTAACCATGGTGTCCGTTTCCTTTCCACCTTTCGGGAATCGGAAGCTGTTTCATCCACGCTCGTACTACTGACTTCTCTTGCGCCCCTCATCGGTTGAGGCGATTTGAGTGCTTTGAAAGTGATTCGCTGCGAAAGTGTGAAACCGTGTTTGAGCCAAATGATCAACGGTTAGTCATTACTTTGCATCTGACAAATCGTTCGCTATCGTTTTGCTTGGTGAAAGGCGTTGTTGTGAGCCACGGAACAGGGAGAAGAAAATAATAAAAAGTACGTTCGGTTAACCAACGAAACATATGTAGCAAGCCTCCGGGAATGCACCCATTGGGCATTGAAAAAATGCACAGTAAAATACGTTAGAAAATTGTACGTACGTACGTACGAAGTACGTTAGAAAATTGATGCGATCATTGCGCCCGGATTTCGACACCCAACTCAAATGTGTCCGGAAATGAAGACAGATTGGAAGAAAACAGTCAACGAGTGTGTTATCGCACAAACGGAAAAAGAAACAAGCAACAAGCCTCGCGTTTGAATCTTTCCAACAATGAATCTAAAAATTTACACTCATTCATAATGTTTTAAAACTTTTCTAAAACACTTCAAAAGCATGTCGCACCCCTTACCGTAACAAAAATTAAACATTTGATTTTGCACACGACCTGGCGCAATTTTTGCGAATCATACCACGTTTCTTTGAATAACATCACGCTTGTGTACTGTGGCCGTTTTGTAAGAAGAAAAACACAATCCGTCGTTGGAAGGGCGCCATCAACGGCTCAATCACGTGTGCAATTTCACTTTTTGCAATTAATTTCCCCATTTATGATTCGCGACAGAACGCCGACATCCACCTCTGCTATGTGAATACAAAATTTATAAATTTACCTGTTTGAAATGGGAAACGATTTCTTTCGCTTTTGGAACGACATCTTCACAAATGAATATTACAGCAATAGATAAGTAGTTACACCAATTGGAAATGTTCTACACGCAACTGTTGAACAACGTGATCAATTGAAATAAAGCTGTTGTTAATAGCATTTGTTTAGCTTCAAAAGATGAGGTAGAGCAACAAAAAGAAGGATACCGAGAGAAAAGTGTTTGCAGAAGCAAGCAACAAACGTTATACCGTAGGTTACAAGCATTGCAGTCTGTTATTATTATTTTTTTGGTGCCTGAAAAACGATTTCCTCAAGTCCACTCAATGGTAACGAGCTCTGGTATTTGGCAAGAAAAGCTTATACACGAATCTGCGAAATGAGTGGAATTTGTGGGGGGGGGGGGGGGGTGCAATCCTTTTATCCGGTGCCTTCATACACGCCTGGTGCCTCCATCGTACATGAGGTACACAAAGGCAAACAAATACAAGGTCTGAGGCGACTTAAAAATTGACTTTTCCATTAGTGAGCATTACAAATTCGAAGGTCCCCAATTCAAATGAAAAAAAAACCGCTGCAATCGATCTCAAATTTAAAGGGTTTTTACCGTGTTGAAGGGTCGCTTTGAAATTGTCTCTTTACAGCGTTGTAATGCAAAGCATCCGAATCAGGCAGCATTGTGCGATTGGTGCAAATAAAATCGTCGAAGGAGTGGTTTGTCTTCTGTTGGTTTTCCAAGTATACTTGAATCGAATTCAATAAACATTTTAGGAGATGAGTTTATTCATGTCAATCAAGCTTGTAGTACTTTTTACTCATGACAGTATTGCACACATTTGCATTTCTCTTGTAGATTTAGATCCTGTTTAATAATCGGACGTAATGCAAACCGACACAATCCAATGAAACATGCCAAACAATATTTCCATCCACATTTTAAACAAACCTATCTTTGACTTGGACTTTCACTTGTTACTATGTGAAGCCTTCAGCAAGCCAAAACCTTCCGCTTCGTCAATGCAGTGAGCAATGTCAGTCACGATGCATCAGCTCGAGTGCATCATCATTCCAGATCGGTCGCCTACGATGAATTTTTAGCGTGCCACTGGTGACGGTGTCATATCGCGCAAACACTTGCGGTTCCCTGTACAACTTTAGGTCACACACCACAACCATCGAGAATCCGGTTTCTGCCCCGGCTGGACAGTATTTCCCTCGAGCCTGCCGGCCTCAGAGGATCGGTTTGTCTGTGTGGCTTTTGGAAGAAGGTCAAAGTCGTCGGCCGCGAAAGAAATGACGGGAAGTTTCGAATGGAATGGGGGCTGACATTAGTCACTCCCGGGTCTAAAGCACCACGATCGGCTCGATATTTCAATATATATCGGATCAATATTTTTCACAGAAAAAATCTTGACCACACTCCTGTGCCTCGTTCGGTTTGACCTTCTTTTCGGTGCCGCCCTGTTCTGAGCATATTTAGCCTAGTTTGAAAAGAACCTCGAAAAGTTACACTATTCAATAACGATGCAGATTTGCTGCTCAAGGGAAACAGGAAAGTCCCAATGAACGCCATCACCATCGATAACTAACGGAATTCACAGCTAAATCCCCGGCAGCACCAGTTGGAGACGTGCCCCGAATTGGTTTTTGGAGGAACAGGTTTTTTTTTTCTTGCTGTCTTATTAGCACAAACTTGTAGGTGGCCTTCGGTCATGGTGGGCATCATCGGACCGTCGATTTTCTCCATTAGAGAATGTGGGCAAAATTTCCAGATTCTCCCTGCCCAAAGTCGCGTAACGCATTGGAACTGGGAGGTGACTTCTAGTGGCCATTTTCTCCAATCTTCTTTCTTGTGAACGACAGTGTTTGTGGCAGTTAGAAGTTCGCACTTATTTGCATAGAAAGTTGCCCAGCATTTGTCTCTTTAACGCGTCTGTTTGCGTAAGACGATCGTGCCACAAGAAATAGGTTACGTTTAATATTCCTATCATCGTTTCACCTCCGGAGGTTACTGATGAACGACAGCCAAAGACGCACAGACAGAATACTTATTATTGAAAACACCAAAACCGAAACCCAAATGTTCTGCAGTCGATCATCAAATTGTACAACCTTGAAACCCACTCTAGATTAATGGTCCCTTATTGCGATCGACTATGCGATTGCTTCGACTACCAAGGTGCTCTAAGAATAATTAACGAATGCAAGTTCTGGGGAGTCTCGTAGAAACCATACGAAAACAACCGTAAACATACTCTCAATCGAGCTCTAATCTAGTAATCTAGCTCAAAGTCGCGTCAATCACAGCCTCAAACTCGGTTTCTTTGAAGGCTAGGTCGCAACATTGCTCGCTTATGTCAAAGTGGTTCGATATGGAGGGGAAAATCACCTTAAAGGATAGGGTAGATACTTTTTCGAGCGCTGCAGGCGACAAACCCGATGTGGCCTTCTCTCGTCCCGTTTAAGATCAACTCGTTCGGTATCTTGGTAGTTGAAAAATAGCGACAAATTGGTCGGCCCAGATTCCACCCTTCGGAGCCGAGCGTGTGGTGATTGTTTTTATCTTATAATACCTAGATCATAAGAAGATAGGAATGCATTCTAGTTCAGATAAACTTACCCCATTTTGATTTTGAATCCTTCGTTGATATGATGTGTCGTATCCAATTTTCTGTTGACTTGAGAAGATTATTGTTTATCACTGAATTCTCCACGATTTACTGTTGTTCACTTTTGCACAGTTATACGTTTCATATGTGCCAAGGCACATGGAACACTTAGTTTCTTTCGATTGCCTAAGGAAGAAAATTTCATTGCATTCAGCAACATTTTAGCTTGCTTTGTACACACACTCGGAGACCATCTCTGGGATTAATCAGCACTCACTTAGTTGCACTTTATTTACATCATTCAGCAGCACATTGTGACACTTTACTCTGGTGTATTTTTTTTTCTTTTCCTCAATTTCTGATGTCACTGCACGCAAGTAGCATAAACATTTCACAAAAAAGAAACACAATCGCATATGACCGTGGCTCTAGAACACTCAACACTCGCAAACATACATAAGCTCAGCAGCGTAAGAAAGGATGTAATCTTCTGCTCTTTTTTCACGCCGTTCATACTCGTGCGAGCACTAGATTCACTAAAATCTTATGATTTGAATTAACACGTCCACAAACTGGTTTTTCGCAATCCGTGCAGCGGAAAGAGAGCGAGAGAGCGAGAGAGAGAGAGAGAGAACGGCATACCAGGACCGGCGTCGTCGACGGTTGCGATGAAAATGACGACGACGACGAAGTTAAAGACCGATCCGCGGGTTTTGTGATCTGCAAACACCAGCCGAGGCGAGAAACCGCTGCGTTGTTGAGAGACAGAAAAACAGAGAAGTGAGGATCGTGTTAAGAATGAGAATTTTTCGGTTGATTTCTATCAGTAACGATTGTGGTTGGATAATATGAGGAAATCTTTTAGTTTTACGTCGTTTCCTTTGACTTCTGCTAGAGCCATGCTTTTTAATCCTTTTCCGAGCGCTTCGTGACCGCTTGGCAAAACTGCGCTAAAAAGTATGTCGAGTTATGTTTGAATAATGCAACAGAATAATGCTTGATTTGAAAATAGCACTGCAAACATTTGTCATGAAGATGCAAATTATGATTTCATGTCTGCCATCGCTGAAAAGGACTGATGTTCATATTATAAACGTACAGCAAGTGAGGTGAAACATAAAGTCAAATATGTTTGCAGTATAAGTTTTGGGAAGAAATTGAGGCAGAAATAAGAGCTGCTGTACATTCACCATGGGCTCAACAAACTTTCAGCAACCTTCACATCAGTTTCACTTTACCCTCACTCACGCGAGAGCATAATGTTCCGCTGGAGTATATTGTTTCTATACGTCTTTATTGTTGGCTGTAGCCGTGTGGTTAGTTCCCGCAATTGTTTATCCTCTGTTTTTTTTTTTTGGCGACAATGTGCACATTAGTTACACAAAGAGCGGGAACAACGATATGGCACTGACCGTTGAGATTTCGTTAAGGGTTTTCCTGCGAAGTAGACACATTTTTCCCAACGGAAACCAGAACACAGCCGCAAGCGGGAGGAGTGAGAGAAATTGGACGCGCTAAGCGGGAAAAGTTGGACAATTTTCCACTTCATTTTCACCATCAACAAGATAGCAATCAATCGTGAGATGCTTCTGTCTCGGAGCGGGAGCTGAACGTTCAACGTACAAGATTTTTTAAGTACGTTTAATTACCTCAAATGGTCGTAATAGGAGGGAGTCTATGTCGTCTGCAGTTTTTCCTGTTTGGCGTGGAATTTCTCATTCCAACCTTGTTTATGTAATCGCCTGCAGAAAAAAAAACCGAAAGGCATCAGGTTGCAGCTCCGGTTCCACATTAGTTCGTCACCCCATTTTGCGATGATGTCCAGAAGAATGACTCATCCAGTGTTCGGTTTGAGAGAAATTGTGTAACCAAGCAGCACAAAAAAATAAAGGTTGCCTTTTAATTTGTTTTAAACTATATCGAAATAAACGGATAGATAACTCTTCTGATTGATAACCTATTTCCCACCTCATAGGGCAATAATCGATTTAACGCTCGCTTAAATCGTTCAAGTATTTGGATGAAACTGGGACATATCGTTTCAGTTCTCCAAAAACGATAAATTTGAACGGAACGCTATGTCAACCTCTTTCGAAAGCAACTACCTTCGAGCGGTGAAAGATGGTTGTCTCTGTTTCGCAACCAGGTCGGAACACCGTTGACGCCAAGCAAGCAAGCATCTCTTTCTCACTTGCACATATACTGTTCATCTGTCAAACTCATTGTCACTACACAATACAGTCGGATAGCAGCAGCAGCAGCAGTGGAAAATTTTATGGAATTTAGTTGTAAGTTTCGCATTGGATTTAGGATTGTTAAACACTATTCTTAAAAAGTAAAAAACGATTTAGGTAACATGGACGAGCCTCAAATATTGGAGACGAGCATGCAGAGCGTGATTGATGAAGTGGACAGCTGCCTCGAACGGATCATGGACCGTCGATCCAGCAGAAGCAGCGATAGCTACACGAATTCTCTTTCGGCAGAAAGTACCCTGGGTGATATATTCGAACGAAATATATCGGATCAGCGTGGAAGCGACGGCGACAGTGACTCCACCATTGTCCTGGACCATAATTACACGAATGCACAGGAACCCATCAGTATTGTAGATGAAACCCCGCCTCGTCCTCCTCGAGCGGCCGCGGTTACTGAGTCTGACAGCCAGCCAATAATCTTGCCAGATGTATTACCGCTGCCCCGTCTCTTGCCTGCGGACGATGTTATCGACCTATCGAACAGTTTCGTGTCGCAAGCTAGAAACCCACCGGCTAACGGAAACTTAGATGTCATCGAACTTTCATCGGATGAAGATTCAGCATCTACAAGCCGCACTGGAACATCGGGGCGATCTGCTTTTGCCGATAGGTTACTGCATGAGCTGGAATTATTGCAACAGATGGGCAACGAATTCGGCGTACCACTGTGTCGACGTCATCATCAAGATATTACTCAACATCGTCGAACTTCCCGTGCTACTTGTACATCCCGAGCCAGACATGGCAGCAACAGCATTCAAACAGATACGCTCGGTTCTGCTAGCAATAGCAGTTCTATCGATGTACCGACAACTAGCGCTATGAGTAGTATTCCTACGCCCGCTGTCACAACATCTAACGGTACAGAGCAAAACGCTAGTGTCTCATGCCCAATTTGCTACGAATCTCTGCTTAACCGTAAGCTCCTGTCGACCGTCTGCGGGCACATGTTCTGCGAACCATGCCTTCGGGCCGCCCTGAAGGTCTGCAAAAAATGCCCTATCTGCAAACGTGCCATCAAACACGCATCCCACACGCATCCTATCTATTTACCAATTAATTAGTTTAGTTTTTGTATATACCTATGTTTTTGCAACCTGTTAATTCTGCCTTATTGAATATGTGAATTTTGTATTATCGGGTGAACAAATGTAAAGGCTATGCCATCGATCTGAAATATGAATCGCCAAGACTTTCTTACGAATAAAATTGTGTTATAATAATCAACCATTTTGTGATTGGGTCGTTATCGCATGGGAGTTGGAGTAGAATTGCGAAGCAAACGTAAGTTATGAACATTGCTATTTGTGTTAGATTATACAACGAATAGAGTCACATAATTACATCACATTCCGCTTCTTGTTTATGATAGAGACAATTGCGCCGTTTGCTTCAAGTTCTCCGCATCAGAGGGTCGCCATTGCTTCGAGGAAATACCCCTACGAGTGGAGCTTGCTTCCGGTTCAACGAAAGCGAGTGGGCAGAATCCAAATGTGAGTTTTCCGATTGCAAAGGTTGCGTTCTTGGGAATGATTTCTATGGGGCAGCGCGTTCTTGTAGAACCGCGATCGTCTCAGAAAAGAACCGAGCGGAACAGAGAATGGAAGTGATCTGTCAGCCGCATATCAAGTGTTCTATCACGTCGTCTACCATATTGGTTACTTCATTGCATTCATCATTGGCGCAAGGTGATGTTTTTCACGAAGCATAAGCGCTTACACGTGTCTTTGGGCTCAGTATCAGACTTTGTAATTGCTCCCAGAAACACGTTGATAACACACAGCGTAGCACGTACACCTGCGCATTCCTAGCGCATTACGAAAATAAATAAGATCCGCTGATCCTCGTAAGCGCTTTGCCATCGGATGCCTTCAACTGATTCATGCAAAATTCTTTCTTCTGCGGCTGGAAGGCGGCCGTGCTGCAGATGAGGGACGACCCAGGAAGTGATGCTAAGAAAAATACTTCTTGGGTCCACGGCTCGAGAAACTGGTTTGATCTTCTTATCGCTTTTCTTTGTGCCTGAGCGGACCCGGTTGCATCGCTGGCCATCGTGCGTTCTAGGTGCGTCATAAAGAAAGCTTTTAAGCAACCATCGACCAGCGCAGACCGATGAGTCACCGTTCCTTTCGTCAAGTGATGATCATGGTCGCCCCAAGTGCTGTTGTGGATATTCCAATCATACCGGATGACCGGTTTGAGGAGGTGTGTTTTGACCCCAACAATGAAGGCAGACAAACGAGATGAAAAGCGATACGTTTGTAGGAAATGATGCTCTGATCATCAATGCGTTAGATCGTCCCAACGTTTAACACATCTTTCTTTAAATGATTTACTTGTTCTGTATTTACTTGTATTACTTGTACTGTATTTAGCTAGGCTATATTCACGAAAGAATGAACCCCTTTACCGACACACTCATGAATTTTCTTAGGTCAAACTCATGATAAGATAGCGCCAGAAAAAAAAAAAACAATACGTCGTCAATAAATTTAGGAAGCAAACACGAATCCTACCATGCACCATTTGCAGCGAGGACATGTTTGCTTAATTTATGTTTTAATGTTAATTACTTTACGCATGAAAAGAACGAATTTCCCAGGTACTTAATCTTTGCTACAAATTATTATTATTATTAGAATCGGCTGATTTTATTGTGATCAGTTTTGAACACCCCTTACCTTCTGTTATGCAGCGTGCCATTTTCCAGTGCGCCAATGGACTTTTCGACTCTTTGGGCAACAGCAACTCTTTGTACCGAACAATGCACATGGTACGAACAACAATTTCACACACTTATCACGGATAGCATTTCAACGAAACCGGCTGGGAATCGTCTGGCCAGTCAGCGTTTCTCTTTTTAACTACGTCACTGGTGTTTACGTTAAACTTGCTCGAACAATCGGGTTCCGGTAATTCTGTAGAACCCAATTGGATAACTATTTTTCATTCAAATAGCCTTCGGATGGCATTTGGAAAATCGAATATTGAACCTCTAGAAAGCTGATACATCCCACATGACAACTTGTTTCTAACGGTAAAACACGCGGACACAGACAAATATCGACTAGATTCTTGCTTTTAGAGCGGCCCTCGCCAAGGGGGGTCATTTCTTTTTATTTTTAAGTGTGGGACACAAGTCCGTGTTATTGACCGATTTTGGATGCGAGCAGGAAAACGGAAACCTGCCCTACCACTACCGTCACCGGTGCACTATCGTCGGTGGGATCACTAACAGAGCAACCGGACGGAAGACAGAAGAGCCGGAATCATGCTTGACTAAAATGACCACTGCATAAACTGCTTCTCACCCACTATGCATCCCACATTATTGTTTTCTTTTGGGATTATTCCTCTTTCCAGGTTCCATCAACTTTTTTCCTCTACCAAACTTTGGCTTCCCTTTCTCAAGCCAATTTGGACCAACAAGACAGATTTTTTTTTTTTCGTCAGCTACCACCGACAGCAGTCATTCAAAGCTTAAATTAGGTACTGTCGAGCCGACCGTCTTAAATCGATTGCAGCACGATTTGCACGAAAAACGTGAAGGGAACTGAACAAAATCCGGTTGCATACAAATCCCGAATTATATCGAAGTAAGCTACAGAATCTTTACGTAGCGTTTTAGGCTACCATATCTCCATTCAAATACATGTTTGCACCGCAGACCACTGTTTGTAAGGCCTTTCCCTTTCTGCCGATTTTCACAACGTTGTAGTTACTGCACTCTCGCTCTTTCTCTCTCTTCCTATCCACTTCACCTTCTTCCGCACACCTTGACCAAACATTGCCAACGAAGGGATTTGAATGGGAAAAGAAATCATTTGGTAGCTAGGTAGCTTTATCAATCGTCACTCCTCACTTTTGCATACGTTGCGTTCTTATCTGCATACGGTAGCATTAAACACAGTTTAATCGCGTACAGTACAAACGAAGAAAATAAACATTTAAACTATCCACGCACCGGTCACAGCCCGGACAACCATCCGAGCGGGTTCGCGTGTTCCAACGAACTGGAGAGCTGCTGAGGCCGACCGCTTCAAGCCGGAGCTGAAAGCTCATCAAGTCTCTTTCTTGCCCGTCGCCCTGTCCTTGTTGCGCTGTCGCGGCCAGCCTTCCTCGAGGGGAGCCACCGGCGTTTTCGATTGAGAAAATCCCACACGCCCCGGTCGAGCGGACGGATCCACGCATTGTTTGGGGCCAAGATGATGACGACGACCACGACGACGACGATGGCGACGAAGCGGCTCCGTGTGGAAGGGAAGCGAAACGGAATGCTGTCGGATCGAAACGATCGAGTGTTGGCGAGGCTGCAAGAAATCCGAAGCCAGCGCTGCACGGCTGATTGGATGCTGCGCCAGTGTGCCAGCGTTACCACTGGACACCCTGCATCGGATCTCCCTTCGTTCCGGCCACAATGGCCCGACCTTGCCGCATACTTGCAGTGTTAGGTCTTGGTATGCATGGTAAGTACATTCCACAACTTCATGTCGTTACGGTGGGAGGGAGTATTCTGCATTTTGCGCTATTCTACTGGCCGGATGAATGGAAAATAATCCAACACACTTTTCTTTTAAAAATCGTTTGAATGAATTTGCTAGGAATCGCATGTATGTTATTTACAACTGATGAATTTGGTTTTGTAAATTCAAAGATCATTTTAGGATGTTCCGTGCTGGTGTGTCCTTCTCTTAAGTTAGCTTCACCTGGACATTGATCTTTTCTAAACAGCTCTTGTCTAATCAAAGACGCAAAGCTGCAGAAAAACATTAACCATCGTCAGTGTTGGACATGATGTTGTTACCAAATAATGACTTATAGATCGGTGTAATTGATAGAACAGCAAGTTGTGCAAACCGAATGGTTGCTATGCTACGACTGGTTCAAAAATTTATAGACCAGGTATTATCGAGGTCAGTGGTTCTGATGAGTTCGCAAGATCCGTTTCGAAGTGACCGTTGGTGCCATGCTACGTTTTCAACCGTTTCAAAAATGGTCCGAAACAAGATGGCTTCGTACTTTACAATTTGAATTAGATGAAAAAAAAAACCAACCTTTACTAGCCTCGCACAAGTAATCAATGCCCATCATTAACCCCCCCCCCCCCCCCTTCCCATCTGTGGTGTCTTCTCGTACTCGCTTGCCTTTACGTTTCTCTCTTTTTCTCTTGTTCAGTATAATCTTGTAGTAGTGTATCTTCAAGAACAAGCTTCGCCCATAAATCTTGAACGGTAAAGAGATCGCGGATAAATAAAAAAAACAAAAAATCGAAATTAAACATACGAAACCGCCAAAACCAACCGCTTCCACGGGTTTGCCCGTCGAGCAGATCACCGGGTCGCGAGTTCCACCCCCGCTCGCGGTCTCGCTGTTAATCTTGGCGGTGGTGTGGTTCACGGTTTCACGGTGCTTTGTTGGAACGGTACGCAATAGGAGTGTTTCGTTTCCTCACTCTCGGTACGATGCGGGGACAAACAGACTCGCCAACACGGACGTGCTAAAGTGGGACGCAATTTGCGTCTTGTTCGTGTGGATAACCGGAACTGGGGAGCGAAGGTGCGATGGTTGAGGGTTTGGTCGGGGGTGTGTAATAATTTGAATAGAAATCTCACGTTCTCGCTGCCACCCTTTCTCTTCTCGGGCCAAGCTCGAAGGACGTTGACACCACACGCGCGAACGAAGGCGACCGCACCACCACCAACTAAGAACCAGCCAACCAGCCGGGGCCTCGAAGACGTGAAACACTAAGTGCGTCCGTCACTAAAGGAGCCTGGCAGAATGATCTCAACGATCGAGAAAGAAATGAAACGGTTCATTTGAGTGTTGTTACATGATGTGTCGTACCGGAGGGGACTAGCGAAATGCTGTTACCTTTAAGACGGACGCACTGATTCAATTGCCAGGGCCAGCATGCTGCTTCGCTGTAAGTTTGGTCGTCAGTGAGATGTGACTGCACTCCCTTCCGAAACGTTTTGGATCACGATCAAACTGTGAACAACAGTTAGCGGTGGCCATAAGGCCTCACAAGCGTAATGAACCATTGCTAACTGCCCCTTGGATACCCAATAATGACGGCGGCCGTTATTAGGGAGGTCTACCGAAAAATTACCGTTTCTCTGCACCGAGCAACAATGATCGACAGAAAAACCAGTTTCACAACCCAGAAAGTCGATCCGAAGAAGCCCTTGCCACTTTCACTATCTTCCGGCACTTCCTTTCCGTCGTGGAGGGGAGGGATTTAATGGAGGGTGTGTCCCATGGCGCTTCCTTGCATGGAGTGTACGACTTCAACAGTGCACCGCAAGGTCACCACTTGAGAAGGTTAAAGCCGTTTGGACGATGTAGCTTCGATCGATTATCTTCTCGAGTGCTGCTCAATAGCTGATCAAATAAAGATAACTTACTTGGACTCTACTCCATTATTTCGTCGGGTTATAGTGCGAATTTAAAGAATTACATGTCAATGCCTGTTTTCCACGTTAAAATACATGAAATTGAAGAAATTGAACAAAATTAAATATGCATATGTATACATCAAAGGAAAAAAAAACGGATACGAAGCCATTACTGCTCGGTCATTTTCGAAGGGTTCAACGACGGTAAACGGTTTTTCCGGTTTGGTCCTACGGCACAGGCTAAACGTGAATGCCATTTTCTTGGTACAACCTCCTTCATTAGGGGCAAATATATGTCATCACGTTTACAACAAGCTCATCGTCCCCTACAAGATAGTATGATAAACTGACTTTTCATTGGTCGTTCTCCGTTCATTCCACGATATACGACTTTTAATTATCTGCATGCCAACCGACCGACTGCATGGCTAATAACATCCAGGCTGGAAAATATCTTCCCCGAACGGCTGCAACACGGAACATCCTCCTGCGGCCATGGATGGATGACGGCTGGAGGTAAAAGTGTGACAAAATGTGCTCAACTTGCAAATCAACTAAGCAAACTTCACGCTGCCGAGATCAAACCGTCGACAAGCCAGGCGAGTTTCGAGCTTCCATGGCGCTGTCTTTTCGCTTTCATACGGTCCCTATGATACTTGCATCAACTCGAGCCCACGAAGGATGCCGACCACTATTATTTCCACACTTTTCACTACACAAGGGCTTTCACGCTTTCCACCTACCTAATGGCAGCCAAGCGCCTTCGACACTCGACACCGCGACATCCACTACTGACCGAGATTTCCCGACCAACGGGGCAAGCTATCGGCAGGAAGGAAATGGAAAACCTGTCTCAAGCAACTGAAAGTTGAGCCCGTGCTGGTGTGATACACCGTGGCTTGAGCCATTGATTAATCGATCGGCTGTTTATGCGACGAAGGGGCTTACTTTTGCATGGGCATAAATAATCAAGCATTGGCGGGACGATTCTGGACCTCCCTAGCACCATGCCGAAGCCGCTAGTAAAACTGCACTTTGCGACCGGAACCATATACTGCGGGGATGGAGAAAAAATTTCTTTTCCTCTTAAATTGCCTTCACCACCCGGGTGTACCAGATGGCGAAGCGCGCCACGACGATCCAAGTGAAGCGAATGAAGAATTTGAACCACAGATCGTTCGCTCCGAAAAACGGTACACCACGCCAGTTCCGTAGCGAATTGTCATTAGGGAGGGTGGATTCCATGTCGGGAAAAGCAACTGCGTCGGCGCGATCGATGCCGCCAAAGTCACGTGTGTTTGAGTTCACCTTGCCGCCTCCATGCTCGTTACCAACGGTAACCGGAAAACTCACGCGCCAGCAATAATCGAAACATAATGGCGGAATTTCCAGGTCCCAGTCAAAAGATAAAGAGAGAAAGAGTAAAAGCTGGTGCACGACAGGTGTAGGTAAATGGTCATCCGGCCTTGTTTGACGTACTCGTTGCCCTTGACAACCGAATCGTTTGACTTCAAATTGCATTTTTTCTCCACAATACGGTCCACTGGTATCTGGAGAGTTTTGAGGTCAATTCAATTGGTTTCGGTAGATTGTAAGTTGTGGTTGTATTTAGATTGGCACTGATCGAATCGGTTCCGCGCGGGATGTTTCTCTGGTAGGTGTCCCTTATTTTACTGATTTTCTTTTGGAAAATTCCTTCCCAGGTGGTACTGGGGCTAATGCAATAACAACCGAATCCTACGGGGCCGGGCGGTTGTGGATAATTTTTAATAAACACTTTTCCTGAGCTCCGCTTTTCTCGCTTTTCCAATCCCAGCAGCAAAACGAAACCCACCGACAAGTGGCTGGACGCGCAGCGTGATGGTACGGCGGCGTTGCACACACTCCCGGCCTGTATGACACTGTGCGATTTGAAGAACGACAACTATTACCAACTTGTTACCGTCGACGTGCCGCTGTTCGATTTTGACGTCAAGCCGAAGCTGAAAGTGTACAAGGGAACGAATCTGGTCAGCGAACAGCACCTGCCCGGTATTCCCTGCGCCGTCGAGAGCCTGTACATCAACGACCAGGAGCCCCGAACACCCAGTAAGTCAGAGATTTCATATTCTTTGCTACTCATAGACGATGTGACGATACTCGATGCGGAATCATTCATTTGCTCCTTTTCAGTAATAGCCGTTGCAGTGGAATCGTCCGTTCTTTTCTATCGCAACATGAAGCCATACTACAAGTACACCATCCCCAGCATGACCGTGGAGCCGCTTGAGGTCGATGTTTGGAAGAAGCTGCCGATTGAACGAGGCGACGCGCTTGATGCGCTGATCGACAGCTTACGCTCCATCGTACCTGCACAGATGACCCTCCAGACACAGGAACTGCTTGGTCTGCCCGAGAGTGAACGTGGCGGGTACATCAAGATGAACGCCGAACGGAAGCTGGAACGACTTTCCATCGTCACCGCCATGACGACGATCAAGAAGGCCTCGACCGAACCGAAGGCAGCATCCTGCCTGATACTAGCAACCGAGTCCGGCGAGCTGCTCCTGCTTGACACGCAAGCCTTTGTCGTGATCGCGCAGGCGAAAGTCGGTCCATTCCAGGGCACACCGAGCATGATCTCCGCCAGCGGACAGTATGACGTCGACTACCGGATGGTGATAGCGACACGCGAAGGCTCACTGTACCTGCTGCGTAAAGGATGGCTCGCGGGGCAGCACATCGTGAAGCTGGAGGCGCCAGCAGCCGGCCTATCGCTGCTGCCGATCGATCAGACGATTGTGGTCGTATGCATGAACCAGTCGCTCGTGTGCTACTCTAAGAAGGGCAAGAAACTGTGGACGGTGAAGCTGCCGCAGCCGGCCGTCTGCATGACGCCGGTCTGCCTGCCGCATCTCGGCATTAACCTCGTTTGTGTGGCCCTGAAGGGTGGTTTGGTGCAGTTCTACAGCCAGAAGAAGCTAGTCGATCAGTTCTACGCACCGGAGTCCGTGTCGGCCCTGACGTTTGGCCGGCTGGGCCAGGAAGAACACGTGCTCATATTGGTCACCATCGATGGCTCGCTGATAGTGAAGATCCTCAAACGGACGGCCGAGTTCGTGACGACGGAGAACATCTACGACGAGAAAGGCATGTCGGGTGAGGCCGAAGAACCCCCGGGGAACCTGCAGATACCGAAGAAGACGAAAATTTTCGTCGAGCAAACTCTCCGGGAGAAGGAGCACGCGGCCACCATCCACAACTCGTTCCAATCGGAGCTCTGGCGGATGCGTCTCACGACGGCCCGCGCCACGGTGGACGTGATCAACTCGGCCGACAGCAACATGTCAACGGTGGACGTTGGCCTGGCGCCGCTCAAGCTGGCGGCGGAAGTGCTCGGCCTAGGGCCGGTATTTAAGCTGTTCCTGGTGCTGGAGAATATATCTACACGCAAGGAGGCGACCGGCTTGAACGTGCTCATACAGGCCGACCATCGCCATTACACCGTGGAGCGGCCATACCTTCGGCTGCCGATGCTTGTCCCCGGTGCGCCGATTCGGTTGGACTTTTGCGTAACTGTCATCGTCGATCAGACCGACGGATTGCCACCGGTTGATTTAACGCCGGAAAACTCCTACATAAAGGTGCTGGTTTTTAAAACAGGACAGGTGAGAAATGGTTATGATGCAAAACTACCTTGAGAACCCCTGTCTCATGAAAGGGAACATGCAGCAACTGTTGCATACTGTTAGGCGTTTCCCGTATAACATCGAACAATTTAAAATTGTAGTTTAAAATATTGCATCTAACTTTCATAGCATTGTACCTAGTTTATTGTAGATAATTTATAAATCATTCAGCAATTGATGAAAGTGTTTACAAAAAGAGCCGGGTCAGATGGAACGTAACTGATATTTTCCCCGTCGCTTTCCTTTTCTACTTTCAAGGCGAAACCACTCATCGCGTCAACGGTCGTCATGCCTCAGCCGGAACCGCAAATAATAAACTCGTTCTAGAGGAGCATCGGTGCGAACCGATTATGTCACGGAACCGTAGCAGAGCTCATAACGCTGTACGTACGCTTTATGTACGTGGGTGTGGTTGAGGAATGTACGAAATAGAAATTGCTTTAAAGTTTTCTTGCCCACTTGCTTGATAATCTGCAGGTGGTTGTGTAACGGACTGACACATTCTAAAATTCATTGCAATTTTTAAGCTTATTCGATTAACATAAATGTATCATTTTAGCCACGTTTTACTGAGATGCCATACCCATTCCTGTTCCTGAGATGACATTGTCTTTATCTGTTTACACAGATCTTGTTTGAACAAACGGATAAATATTGTACGGGAAATTCAAAATGATATTGATTGTAAAAGGATGACTATCTGTTCGCAAATGAGGGTGCAGTCGAGTTTCATAGCAGAGTAAAGTCAGTGCTCTTAAAACCCCTTGAAAGGGCAACCTACACTTAGCACGAGAATTCTCCAATCGTGTTCCCAGACTGCTCGACAACCACTATCAATCGAGCGGACGGATTACAAAGTTACTCCACTCGAACCAGAGATCCCATATCGGTGCATTCACGAAAAGGGAGACTTGTCCAATCCAAAGTTTCGCACCGTAGCAGTCCATCCTCTTCACGCAAACCCTCCGTGGCATCCGGCTTCGCGTTATCACTGTGCTGCACACAATCGTACACACAAACACACACCGTAATCCTGGCCATGCCGCCATAAATATCATTATCGGTCGTTTGGTTCCACGGCGCCGAAGAAAAAGGGAAGGGTGGGGGGGTGGGTGGGTGGAGGGCTGGCTTCATGGCACTGGTTGATCCGAAAATCAGGTTGAAATGGTTTCTTACAAGTTTGTGTGCAGACAAGTGCTCAATGTGACCCCCTCCTGTCCCGCCCTTCTGACCGTTGCGTAGCGAGAACATCGCGAGTACACCGCGAACGCGACGGCCACAATCATCACCAACATCGAGCGCGCATAGCAGCGGGTTTCGCGATCAGTCACCATCGGACCAGCGTTGGAGAAAGAGGTGCGTATTCACTTAGCTTTGGATGGTGGAAGTGTGGAACTTTAGCACGGGTCGTAAGCGGTGGTTATTGATCGTTCGAGCTGATCGGGGTTCTTATCAGTTTTGTGCCCGCTTGGCATCCGCGTTCCAAGTGCTGAGTGTGTCCTGTTTAACATTCAGCGTATGCTCCCTCGATTGAGCCGGCTTTAAATCAGACTACAAAGTTTCGGTGAAGGTCAATTGAAGACATTAGAGGAGAGGTAGATTTCAGTTCATACGAACCAGTTCATTGCAGGTCAACTTCCATGCGCCTCAGTAGTT
The DNA here is from genome assembly GCA_914969975.1 of Anopheles atroparvus. Taxonomy (NCBI): domain Eukaryota; kingdom Metazoa; phylum Arthropoda; class Insecta; order Diptera; family Culicidae; genus Anopheles; species Anopheles atroparvus. Next base: position 44,460,019 of record CAJZCY010000002.1, on the reverse strand, counting down.
GTGTTCCGTGCACGTACGCGTGCCAACGGTGACAATAACGACCACGATTTTCCTGCGAATGGCGGGGCCAAATACCGTCCGACTACTTGCCCATATGTGGGACGAATCATGGACAACATTGTGCGGACAACATGCTGCGTATATGGCTACACGGTGGTAGCTACAACTCTGGCGCACATTACCGCCACATGCATCGTCGTCGTGTGATTATTAATTGCGATTACTGACAGGGCCACGAATGGCCACACTCTGGTCGCACTGGTTGTCTGTTCTTTTTCGACTCAAGACCGATCGGTTGGTCCGTCGAAAGAGTGCAGCGGTGTTGCATTCTAACATCCGTTGGGGGTTCATTATAACTTACCATGGTCAGAGTTCCGTTGCGAAATTTTTTTTAGCGCCACAGTGAGTTTTCTTTGGTGCGGTTTAACTTCCCCCCATTATCAGACATGCAAGGTATTCCTTAAGCTTGTCAAATCAGAGGTAGACCTCAGTTTTTGTTTTTTTTTTGTAAGTCATTGAACTCATCCACGAAAAAGGCATTCATCGAATCTATATGTACTTGATAGATGATTTTTTTTTCATCAGATGAAATTCACATCATGATCATCATGGCACAGTCAAACCTGATGTGGCTGTTAACAAACAAATTTCAGCTTGTGCCTGCGAACGTTCGATTCCCAAATGATTCCCATCTATCTTGCTTCCTGAAAATGGAATCGGGTGGGCTGTGGGAAACGGATGTTCGCCACCCATCTTCTAATTTCGCTTAGCCGATCAATCAGTTGTGCGGCTAGCCAACATTCGTAAGGTCCGCAGCGGGCGATTTTAGTTCCTCTAATTTGCATACGTCGAGCTCGACATACGGGAACCAAGAAGTCCTCTCGATCGTAACGCATCACCGAAAAATGGTTTCCCTCGGCAACAAGTGAAAAGCAGAACACCTTTCCAGTTGAATAAATATTGATTAAACCGGTGGTTAAAATGGACCTGTACGAATGGGCGATACAAAGATTTTACAAATTTTCTTAAATCTTTCTTGGGGGATTTATTTTAATTACTAAGTGATTGTTGCGATCGCAACGTGGAAAGGAGGGCAAACGATGTGATGAAATTTTGTATCATTCTCAATGCTCGCTTCTTTTTTTACCGGACCGGTGTACAGGGAACCGGATTAAGCTAAAATAAGTAAACCTCCTTTCGCAGTAACATGCCTTAAATGTGCGGAAAGATAAAAGTAATATGAAGAAAAAACTAGCCCGTCGAAAAAAAAAAGAAGGGGCCTTTTACAAACGAAACGATTCGGGTTTCAACGTGCAACTTGGGTTGCATTTTTCGGTGAATGGCTCAACTGTACGTATTCACCGGTTCAATGCATGCGGATCTCTTTGCGTCATACGTGTTTTTTTAATCGTTATCACCAAATTACCCATCGTGCACAAATATGAAAAAGTTGGAACCTTTGAGGGATAAACTTTAAGGCACTTGACTTTACGCAAATTACGCAATTACTTTTCGTGAGTCATTGCTGCGGATGCAAACAAAAAAATAATCAAAAGTCAAGTAATCAAACAAAAACTGTCTCGTCGTTTCTCCATCAAACTCTTCTAGTGGTACACCGATGCGAAGGCAGCTAACATTCTTCAGTTTTTGGTTAGCTTTATTTAGATGTCTCATAAGTGTTGCTGACGCAAAATAATCCTCTTGCCCGCTCTTCCTCGGTGCGGCAACACGTTTTTATGTGGGATCTTCAATTTTGATGTTTGGCCAGCTGGTCGTGTTGTTCGCAGTTGTTCGGCAAAGGGAGGGTGTGAGGTGAAATTTTAAAGCACCATTGGGCTCGCCAATGCTGGCGACTTCAACCACCTTGTTATGATACCCTCCATGTGCCTCAGCATGTTCAACTGTTCGCTGCCTTCTTTTTCGGCGGCAAGTTTAAGGTTAAGCGACCGGGGGTTAAGCCAAAGGTACTTGAATTTTATTATCTATCGACGGTGGTTATGATGATGGCTGGTTTTATTATAAGTTCAACACGTGCGTGTGTAGTGCTATTGTCGTTAGCGACCTCGGATTCACTTTGGCCACCACGAAACACCTTCACGCAGTAATACGGCGATAAAGCCAAGCACCGCCGCGCCGCGAAACATTATTAACACTGAGCTTTTTATGATAGACGGGAAATTAGCAACCAATATGGTCCAAAGTTCATTAGATGTGTGCTCAACTTGTGCACGAGTTTTCTTTTTTCCTCGCAGCCTTGTTGTTGATTTTACCCCATCGATAATGATTATCGTAAACTCATGCCGATGGTGGGGTTGGTTTGATAAAATGTATTTATTTATTTTCTTTCTCTCTTCTATTCTTCCTTCCTACAGCTCATTTTCGCGACAGCCCTAGTCAGAAATTACATCATTCGATACCACCATGGAACAGGTAGGCGTTCGGCGCACTGATAAGGACACCGTGGGGCGGTTAGAAATCGATCTTACTGACTTCAACGAACGATAACGTTCCCTTGCACACCCAAATCTGACGAAAGCCCGTTTCCACCCGTAGAAATTCAACGAAGCTGCCGAAAAGGTGAAAACCTTCACCAAGCGACCGAGCGACACCGAGTTGCTGGAGCTATACGCTCTCTTCAAGCAGGCCACGGTTGGAGATAATGACACCGAAAAGCCCGGCATGTTCGACCTGAAGGGCAAGGCGAAGTGGCAGGCCTGGGCCGACCGGAAGGGCACCTCGAAGGATGCTGCGATGGAGGCGTACGTGAAGTTTGTCGATGAACTGTCGGCAAAGTATCTTTAAGCGTAAGGGAGAAACCTTAACGGGAAAGGAGGAAGTTTTAAGAATGATTGTTTTCATGGGCCATATCACTGCATAAGTGCTTTCGTTATAGTTGGTTTGTAAGATCATTAACGCTGAGTGTTTCCTAGTATTCGGTCAGCAACTGTTTGCACTATCTATACAATTTTAGCGAACATGAGGAGTGGGAAGAACTAATGCAGGTGTCTGCGGGAGCTCGGTTGAGCAATAACCGCTACCAGCTGATTGCTACGTGGCTCTTATCGATGAGAAGGTGGATTTTTTTGTGTACTTGTTTCGCGGGGCTAAATGATAGAAACATTGTAACTCGGACGTTCGGTGGGGAATTCATTGACCAAAAATTTCTACAGGGTTAGATAAATGTGTAAGCATAACCAAATTCAATAAACAATACGGTGAACAAACACGTGTGGTCGTATATGTAACAATTGATGGAAATTGAGACAGCTGGGAGGGGGACAGGGATTGGAACTAAAGAGCGAAAAGGGTGTTTGCAAGCCTTTTGAACAAGAAAGGTCAATGATGCATAAATAATTCGTTTTTCTGATGTCGGGAAGCGCTGAAAATGTTGTACCGGTTTCATGGACTAGCTCGTTTGAATTCGTTCTCAGAAAACCAGCTGATCATGAGTTCTCGGAACTGGGTGCATCATTCCTGTGCGTGGAATGGAACGGACCGAAAAGGTGCAAGTGGGAACCTTCTTCTTCAATCAAAACAGTCGTGTATCATCGGGAAAATGCACCGGAGGTGTCGTATCATCTCGACCGCGCCCGTATCTAACGTCGCGACGAGCTAAAGTTTAAAATATAAAAATCGCGCCGTCGTGAAGTTATTCTTTTCCGTTCAGTGTGGTTTGAGTCGTACTGGAACGCCAAGAGAAAACCCGAAAGCATAAAGTCACATTCCTTTTCAAGCATTTGTTTAGTAAGCAATACTTCCGCGGGGTGGATGCAGGTGTGAGTTTGCGTATGTTTTCCATCAAATAAAGTTTCACTCGGCTAGGGTGAGATCGGTCAGAATTTCACCTACCGCGGTATTGAAGGTAAATAGAAGCGCGGCTTTACTGCAAGGTTGCAATAAAACAAATCCCGAACCGCGATAGCGATCGCCGATCGTTAGTGTTGGTGAAACGGGAGTGTACCGTTTGCGTTTCTTCGTCGCTCTTCCAGCATAACCCCTTCCTTCGTACAACGGATATCCCCATTATGTTCGCCACCATTCTACTTTCATTCACGATCGAATGAATCCATGTGGTGGTTTTCATCCAAATGACCACTGGGAAAGTGTGTTGCTAGGAAGTGGCATTCGTGTAGTTTCGGGGTGTTGTGCAGGAGTTTTCCGCTTCCGTGTGTCAGCTTTCATTAAAATATATCCACTGCGATCGCTCGAGCAGCAAAGGAAGAAGAGAGGAGTAACCCGCGCAGCGAAGAACTGACAGCGAACGAACAAAAGTCATTCAACGAATTCAGGTGACGTTGAACGCGGTGTTTTGATCTCACCTGCTGACAGCGCAGCGTAGGCGCTTCCAGAGAAATGGAGTAACAAGTCCGTCATTCAACTCGCGTCCATTCGTTTAGCGGATCGCTGTTTTTACCAAGAAGTGTATGGAAAGTGATGCCGAAGGAATTGTGCGTGAAGCTGAAGCTGAAACGGTTGAATGAAAAAAGTGCCAAAACCCTCTTCCCCAATGAGGTGCCGCTCCCAAGCTAGATGCAAGCTGTTATTTATTTATTTATTTAATTTCTATGCGTCGTCGTCGTGGCTGCTGGGTAACGTTTTGTTGATGTTGATGTTGTGTTCCGTCGCGCTCACTCGACGTTTCCCGTGGACGAGGGAAAGGCAACAGGTAAGCGAAGGCTAGATTTTCCAGGTGATAGACGCGGGGGGTTCTTATTGAATGACCGCGTAGCGATCGCCCGTTTTCCGTCATACAATACCCATAAAGCCCCTCGGAAGGACGAGCAAGACAGCGGGGCAATAAACTTGATCGGTGAAACGCGATCTAGGAAATCGTAAAGGCCTCGATCGGTGTTCGTCTTTAAGTTGTACGGCAAGTGGTCACTCTGCAACAGCATGCGCATGGAAAATAATTCAGCTGCTTTTGACATCTTTAATCCCATGTTGGATAGTAGTAACCCAAAATGCTTAAAACCATGTAAAGGAAGCGGTTCTTTTACACATCGTCAAATGAATATAGTAATGCTGGCAACGTTAGCCCCTGCAGCTTGTCACAGCTTTCCACACGGCAGAGCAATTCATTTTTCAGCTTGGTTTGCCGAGTTGCGAAGGAGCGAGCGCAGTTCAAAAGTGGGTCACTAAAATCCGCTACTTCGCCTGTCCGCTACCATTCGAAGCAGCCTCGATCATGCGTGGCCATCGCTCCCACCACTTCGCACCCTTTTCTCGACTTGAGACGAGAACTTGTTTCAGCCGGCTTCCTCTGCAGTGATTTTCTCCATTCTTTCCGAAGGGGGAGAGGGGGGGGGGGGGGGGGTGGTTGAAAATCGATCCTACCATAAACACCTATATCAGGCACACCTTCACCGGTGTGTGGGCCATGTGTCGAGTCAAACTGCTTCTAGACAACCAGTTTCTTCTGGAGTAGAAATTAACTACACCCATAATCGTTCTTTGTGTTCTTCCATCTATGATGCAAACGATGGTCGTGGGAGGTTTAACATAAATATCTATCTGGAAACAACTGCAGTAGCAGCTAGAAATAATGATCACTCAGCAGGAAAGCTGCTCCCCTAACGTAAACCCTTAACAGCCGCGGGTAATGTTTTAACTGAAGCTTACAGAAGAATTGCCGAAGAGGTTTACCAGAACTTACACTGTCCGTCGTTGCTTTCACTGTGCATTCTTTGGAGCTTCATCCCAGCAGCAGATCCACAGCTGCTCGCTGATCATGTGCTTCCGATCCGCGCATGAATCGTTCGTCGACAACTTGGCGTAGCGTTTGGCTTTCAGCTCCGCCGGGTGGATGCTCGCTAGCCAGCGGCAGGACCAAACGTTCTGGCTCAAGTTCAGCAAGCTGCCGAGACTGGGAAAGCGGGTAAACGTGTCGCCCAGCTCGGTCAACCGATTGTTGGCCACGTTTAGCTCCCACAGATTCGGCATGCCCCAGCGCGAAACATCCAGCACGCTGAGCCGGTTCTTGGACAGCTGCAGCATCTCGAGAGGCACGCGCAAGTGCAGCATCGAGGTGGTCACGGTAGTCAGCTCGTTTGCGGCCAGACTCAACCTGCGCACCTTCGTGAGGTACAGGTCGTCCATGAGGAAACTGCCGATGTGGTTACACGACAGGTCGAGTACCTCGAGCCGTACCAACGAGCTCCAGCCGACCGGGGCGGAAGTAAGGTGGTTGTTGTTGACGTACACGATGCTCAGCGACGGGAGAAAACTCCAGCGGGAAAGATCGAGCGTTCGCAGCCGGTTGTAGGCCACCGAGAGCTCATGCAGCGTGGGCATCGGAACGGAAGCGTCGAGCTCTTCCAAATGGTTGCAGTCCAGATGCAAGCAAGTCAGATTCTCCATTGTGCTGAACCAGCTCATGTTCGCGTTGTGGAGGCTGTTGTTGTTAAGGAAAAGCTCTCTCGTTGGCAGCCGAGTGCCTTTGACCAGAGGCTCGTAGACGGTTGCTATTTGGTTGTGTGCAAGATCGATCGTCGATAGAGTTGGCACGTGGAGAAAATCGTACATGTTGAGGTACCGCAACCGGCAGAACCTTATGCTCAACTTCCGCAGCGTGGGCAGATTGCTTATTGTCTTGGGAATGCTCACCAAGGCGCAATGTTCGATAAACAGTTGATGTACTTTCGGATTATGCTGGATGTAGACGTACTGCAGCACCGGTGCATTAAGCAAGATGTAGATATCGTACGTGGCGGTACTCGCGATGGTAAAGGTAGTTCTGTTCCATTCGCGCTCTTCGAACATAGTAGCTCCCTTAAATGCTCTCTCCGACCGTAACCGATCCGTGTCACACACCTTGATGCATTGCACTCGGAGCTTTTGCTTATCTGCCCTGCAACAACCGCTTGCTAGAGTAGCATCCCAGGCGAATAAAATGTTCCATTAAGGACAAGGGTACAAGGAAAGCAGTCGCGCAAACTGATACTAACACGTAATAACAAGCAGAATGGTTACTAGCAATGGCATCGCTCTTATGGTTTTTCGATTTCACACGGATAACTTCAAAAGCACACATGAATTTTCTGACACATTCTTCTCGATACCACCTCCACGGCATTCGTGGACTGACTGCAAATGAACGAAGCAAAATGACAACCAACTGCTCCTACTTGAAATTTGAATTTAATCGCCTCTGTTATACACGCTGGTGCTAGTGCTGAAAAATTTAATCAATCCAACTATTAAAGGACACAGTCTGCAGTTGAATGTTCGCCAATTGGCTGATGTCGTTTTAATGGGAAAGCAAAATAACGAAACGAAATTGGTTTTACAGTTAACAAGAACACATCAACCGCACAGAACTCGACGGTATCCCAGGCTGGGCGTAGAACGATGCATCTGCCTCACTATCTGCCAGGTTAGAAAGCGGTGCACGTATGTGCAGAGAAGCTCTTGTTTTTATTAAATGTATTTGAATTTCTGTGCATTTTAGAAGTGTTTCTGATTCTTCTGACGGTGTTGAAGCTTACTAAAGGATCATGTATCTTACGTGTGAGCTATACTTGTGAGTTGGCGATCATCGATATGCGTTCCGACGGAATGGAAAAGCTGCAGATGGCGGTGGCATCTTCAAAACCACCACCGGTAGTGAGGATCTTGCGCCTCATCGTACCGACGGTACCTTCGGGAACGCTGCTGCTGCGTTTGGCGCATGTTGCCGAGAGTGTCGTCTATGACGTATACCGTGAGAATGTGTTCATTCTCCCGGCTGGAATTGACCTTATGGAACTGTACCTCCGGAAAGCTCCCCAGCTGCGTTCGTTCAAAATCGGAGGTGCAAGCCGGGTGAGGCAGCTGATAATCGGTGAATCCTTACTCGATCACATCCCACCGATGATGGGAAAACTTCGTAGCCTCCAGCATCTCTCGTTGACTAACGGCAAGCTCACCGTACTGCTGCTGGACGAGGTTCTCAACGTTTCCGAGGTGGTGGTGCTAAACGTTGCCTTCAATCAAATCAGCCAACTTTCCCTAAACAGCAATTATTCCGTCGGCAGCAGTGCGTTGCGGGACTTGGACCTTGGAGGAAATCGGCTCGAGTTCCTCGACATGGCCGTTTTTGCGCCGTTTAAGTTTCTCGAACAACTCACGTTGACGGGCAATCGGTTGAAGCGGCTTGAATCGTCTAAACCAACCACCCTTCCCGCCCTCAAGACGCTCAGTGTACAGCGCAACAACCTCACCGCTTTGCATTGGGACAACGGGCTCTTCTTGCCAAAACTGAAAGTTCTTATCCTGTCCTACAATGCTATAGCGCAACTGCCGACTAACTGGGGCCCTCTGCGGATGCTGGAAACGCTCATTCTGGAAGGAAACAACCTTACAGTGCTGGACTTGAGTGGGTTTCGCTCGCTGGCAACCGTTCGTTTGTTCAATCTGATGAACAACCAGCTGGAAACAGTAATCTCCAGTGGACCAAACTTCGTTCTGCCCCAGCTGAGTTTTCTGAACCTGTCCAAAAATCGCATCTCGAAGATGAATCTTGTTGGCTGCCAGATGCCAAATCTCCTAACGTTCATAGTGAACGATAACCTGCTGCCAACGGTCCCTGCGAGGATCTTCAACCAGAGTCCCAACGTTGACATTGTCATCCAAAGAAATCCACTCAAATGTTCTAGTTTACTACAGTTCCGCAGTCAGCTGGTAGCCCGAAATCTTCAGCCCACGCTCGAGACGAACTCAGACAAAAAGTGTTCGAACAATTCTATTCCGATTAGAGAAATCAACCAAACCGTTTGCTGTGAAGGATAGTTTAGCTTATTATGCAAATTAAAAGTTATTATGCAAATAAGTGTCCTATCTGGCGGATTTGCTATTTCTCTGTCGTTTTGCCCTACACAGTTAGCCCTAACGCAGTTACTAATAAACTGGAATGCGCAACTAACGCAACGTGTTTTCAGCGCGTACTTTCAATTACACTACTTCCTTCTCAATTCAGGGATGGTTTTCATGGTGTGCTTCTTCAGCTGCACACAGTGTGTTACAGATGATCACTATGAAAGATTTCTCAGATCGCGAAAGCGCTTCACTGACCATCAGCGGAAAAAGTCTCCGATCGTTCGTGGTAAACGGCTTCAGTGGGAGTCTTCTTTTACTGGTTTTTACTGCCCTATTCTCTGCATGAGCCATAGAAACAATACGATTCCATACAGTGCGCTCGGGGCAAACAAGACCGTGATCGCAAAGGGGCCTTCTGCATCTCGATACAACACTTAAGACGCCCTACCCGATCGGGACGTTATTTAATGATTGGTAAAGGCAGCACTGTTTGCTGTGTCGGAAAGAGCTTTAAATAAGATGCATATGAGAAGTACAAGAGATCGAATCCAGATTGGACCTCCTTCGGCACGTAGAATTGACTATCCACGTAGTATAAAAGGGAAAACGTCTCGTAAACCCAAAGAAATGGATAAGCGTGACCAAATTGGTCGTTACACCAGCAAAGAAGAAGATGAGAAGTAGTCATACGTGATCGACGTGTTCGCATATTAATTTCAATTTTGTATTGCTACTATTTACTAAACTAGCAACTACCTAATTCCTAATATGTTTTTAAACGGCGTTAGAAAAGTTCATTTAAAAAAACCCTGCCTACGTTTCAACTACGATAGTAGAACTTTATTTAAAGCTTCATCACATTTTGTCTACCGGTTTATCATTCATTCTAAGTTAAAGTTAATTGTTTAAACATATTTTAACGCACCTGTCTGGCATCAGTGTAATTCATGGACAGACTAGTTGTTAATAGTTCTGCGTGTCTGACGAAACAAAATGATAAATAATGCTTCCGTACGCACTCTCGGTTCAGTATCCGCGTCGCTAGTGCAAATGAAATTAACTAGCCGAACATTTGAACGTAAGAAAAATATTCAGAGGGCTAGCAATTGAACGTGTGTTTTTGATTTGTTTGTCTAGTTTCAGTCCGTCTAGGCTTGATATGTGGCTTTCTGAGGAGCTTCTGCAACGCCCAGTGCGAGACCGATGAACCGTTTACCTGCATTATTTCCAACATCAACATGTCCGTCGATGGTATGACGAAACTTGAATCCACGATGGCGAGCGCACCGTTTAAGATACACTACGTCAGGAAACTTATCGTACCGATTCCTCCTTCTGGGACATTTCTGCAACAAATGGCGTCGTTGGTCGACGTGATCAGCTTCGATGTTTTTTACGAACCCGTGCTGCAGCTGTTAGCTGCGAACAGTTTGCTGTCCATTGAGTTATACAGTGCAAAGAATCTTCGTACATTTGTAGCCAACGGGCCGAACGATTATCTGAAGGTACTATTGATCGACCAAAGCCTACTCCCTCAAATTCCACCAACGCTCGGGAAGCTTCGCCGGCTGAAGAATGTTAAGATAATGCGTAGCCGGTTGGAAGTTTTGCATCTTGACGCTCTGGCAAGCAACGGTGAGCTCGTTTATCTGGACCTAACGGGCAACCGAATTGCCAGGATTCTACCTCTGACAAACAGCAACGTGGAGATGTCCGTGAAGGAGGTGGACCTGACGGAAAATCTACTCGAGTACCTTGACATGACGATCTGGGGTCCGTTTAAGGCCCTACAAATAATAAATCTGAGTAACAACCGACTGGTGGCATTGGACACACCACAGCCGGTGGGTTTGGGTAACCTCATTAGGTTGAATTTGGACTCAAATCGACTGGAGGCCCTCGACTTGAGGCAGCTCACTTCGCCCCTCCTGCTGGCAGTCACACTGAACGGCAACAACTTCACCGAAGTACCGTCAACCTGGGGCAAGAAAGATGCCCTGAAACTTATATCCATGGACTCCAACCACATCACGACACTCGATTTCGGCGCATTTCGCTCGCTGACTTATCTAGAGGTAATCATTCTTCAATCCAATCGCATCAACAATGTTCTCGTAGGCTCCCCTCTCGTTCATCTATCGAACTTAAAAGAAATTTATCTACACAATAACACCCTGAGCCGACTAGAGCTGAACGGTACCGACTTTCCGCAACTGTCCTTCATCGGCTTGAAGCACAACCGATTTACCGGAGTGCCACAAGTATTTAAAAAGTACCCGAGCGTCCGCCTATCGTTAGAAGGGAACCTGATCAAATGTACCAGCCTTACAGTAATGCACAATCAACTAGATTCGTATCAGATAGAGATCTATTATGCCATAGGAGAGGAGAGATGTCCTTTCGCGTACTTCCCATATGGTGGTTTTAATTACTGCTGCGTTGTTTAATAGATGAGCTAGCGGTTGTTGTCTGTAGCAGAACGATCGACGATAGCAGAAGGGTCAATGAAGTCAAGGAACTATTCGAAAACAATAAGAACAATTTTGACTCAAGTTTCGAGTGTCTAAAATGGTCAAGGTATAAAGAAAAATATTTACAATATAGGCCCCACATAATGTACACCTGCGATGGATTATAATAGCAAGACTGATGGCTTTGTAAGTGCATTTCTTGTGTTCATGAAATGAGTTATTTCCATTGCTAAATCACATTTAAATATGATTTGGTTCCCTGATGGAAATCAGGCGAGCGTAGAATATAACAGATAATCATACCTCAAGTCTCATCAGTCTGACTCAGAGCCTTTCAGTTGACGGATTCAGTTGACCATGGCTGCTCTACAAAGTAAGAATTGCTTCATTTGCTTGTGCTACAATGAAAGGAAAAGTCATAGGGAGCTCCACTCTTTTCCAGGACTGTTGCTACTAGTGTTGAGCTGGAGCCAAAGCCTGCCACGCCTCTGCCTGGGGCAGTGCGACCGGCAGGAATTTATGGTTTGCATCATGAGTGAGGTGGACATGACCTCGGACGGTGGATCCAAGCTACGCCGAATCATCGACGCAGATGAACAGTACTACGCGGCAATCAATATCGAGAAGCTTATCGTCAGCGGGTCTGCTTCGGGACCGTTCCTGCAGCGGATAGGCGTGTACACTGATTCCATCTACTATGAACGGTACCGGGATGCGGTGTTTCAACTGCCAGCCGGTAACTCTCTCTACGAGATCGACGTTGGAGGCAGCGGAGTGCTTCGATCGTTTGTGGCCGGGCAGAACAGTGGCCTGCGGCACCTCTTCATCCGAAACTGCTTGCTCGATCGCGTTCCGCCAACGCTGGGAAAAATGATCAACCTGAAGCAGCTCGTCATCACCGAGTGCCTGCTGACCGGGCTACGGATGGACACGCTGACGGAAAACCGCCACCTCTTTCTAGTCGATTTGTCCAAGAACAAGATACGGCAGCTCTTCCCTATAACCGCCAGCTGGAACACCCCGGAGTCGCCAGTAGAGCACCTGATTCTGTCGGAGAACCAAATCGAACGGCTCGACCTGGCAGTCTTTGCTCATTTCACGCAGCTACAATTGCTCGAGCTTTACTCCAACAGGATCGTTCAGCTTGGCGCTTTGGCGCCGGTAACCCTTCCCAACCTAGCCCGAATAACTGTGGCCGTCAACAAGATTGCCTCGTTCGATCTATCGAATGCCACGCTCCCCAAGCTAGTCATACTTTTCCTGGATGAAAACGAACTGCCGGAAGTTCCTGTCCGCTGGGGGACGATGCCCAGCCTTACCGATCTGTCGCTGGAGCAAAATAGACTCAAGCGGCTGGACCTGTCCTTGCTGCGCCCCCTGAGAAGTTTGGAGAATGTATATTTTGCCAACAATCAAATCGATTCCGTCCGAGCTACCACTGCTGTCCGAATGCCCCAGCTGGAGCACCTGGAGATGGCAGGCAACCAAATTAGCGCGATCAATCTTACCGGATGCGACTTTCCGAACATCAACTTTGTGGGGCTCTCCAATAACCAGCTCAAGACCGTTCCGCCCCTGTTTCAGCGCTTTCCCAAGGTGCGGCTGGCAATGGAGGGCAATCCGATCAAATGCAGCACCCTGAAGCCGCTCATGAATCGGCTCGTCGAGGGTCGACTGGTCATGGTCAACATGTGGGAACCACAGTTGTGCAAGACCTCTGGAATTGTCATCAACGAATACCAGCATGCATGCTGCGACCCTTGAGTTGATGCACTACAATTGCAGGATTCATTACTTACTTGCTGACATGGTTTACTGCTTTTAAAACAAACCAATAAACAAACCGCATGAAAAAACAATTGGCCCTAAAAGTAATATGAATTACTTCAAAATAACAACCCCAGCATTGGTATGATGCCTTGTGAACAAGCCGACACACAACATTTGAACTGAACGGTTCCGGAACGGAAAGCACTTCTTAGCTTTTCTTCTCCATCAAAAGTAGTTGTAACACTCGAAAATGCTATGAATTTGTTTATATAAAATTCGCAAAAGTATTGTAAGAAAGCACTTCGTAAAAATAATTTTTATATTGTACTGGTAACGCTAGATGATACGGATCTTATGGGATCTTTAAAAAACATGGGGGCTCTTTCACTGGCTTCATTCTATTCATCTTTCACTATTGCGTTTTGTATTTACCGTCTTTATGCAAGCAACTCCATCTGGTTGCTTCGTTCCCGATCTTTCTTTGCTGGCCGATAATTAGAATCTTCCTGTGAGCGGGCAACAAGACTCCAGTCCTCCTCGCGGCATTAAAGCCGTAGTGGTGGATAATGATGATGCAATCGATTGCTTACACTATCGGTGGGCAATTATTATGGGCCTTGCGGAGGTGGTTAGTCAGCCGGGGCTCAAGAAGCTCAAGAAGGCTCTTCTCCTTCGCCCGTGTGCCGGTGTGAATTAAAAAGCCAACAGAAGAGCCGGCGCAAGTCGGCTCAAGAGAGCGGGCTGGGGGTTGAAGGAACGTATTTGCGAATGTCTGCGCCGCGTGCGTTTAAGCAAGCGCGGAGGTTGGATGTAAAGGTTGCTTTCGGACGGTGGAGTCGTTGAACTCGGCCATCATAACTGTTCTGGATGATGCTGTGGCGCTCTTCTGCTTCCATCCATGCTGCAGGAAACGCTCGAAGTGCAGGTCTAGTCCACGTCGAGCCCCAAACACGATGCGAGTGTCATAGTGATGGTGGTGGTTTTTATTCACTTGTTTTTCTTTGATGGCAAACGGGATCACAAAACGAGCTTCCCACCATCGCGCCCGTGTCATCCGTGTCCGTTTTCTTTTTACGCGACACGTCCAACACGCCGCGCAGCAGAACAACCCGTTTTAGGGAAAGCGTAACTTCCTCGGCCCACTTTTCCCCCCACCAGCCTATTGGGGTCTCATCTTCATCACCTTTTTCTATTAATAATTCATTCGAGCGCTTCTGCCACCAGCCCCGTTTCGGCAACGGAATTTGCATCGGAATGCGTTCACATGCTCGGTACTCCCTTCCCTCACGGACTATCCCTGACAAGCAAATCCCAAACGAGGACCATAAATTTGTTCCACCAAATCTCGACCCACCCGGTTGGCTCAATATGCTCCGGAGAAAATTCCTACGGCACTTGGCAGTGTGTGACATACTTTTCCCCAGAATCGGTCACCGGAGGGTACATTAAGCCGCCATCCAAAGACGATGCAGTGGGACATGCAGTGTGTGGGTCAATGCCCGTGCATTGTGGCACACAGGGAGAAAAAGGCTGCAAATCCAAAGGCTGCAGCCAAGTGTGGAGAAGTGTGATCCTGTCAGGTTTTAAAGATGCAAACGAATGAACGGTGAGGGAAGCCACTTTTCCTTTTGATTATTAATTAATTCTTTTTGGTAAACTTCGTGAGAGTAAAAAGAAGGAAACTCCCTACGTTCCATCTATCATTTTTTATGCACATGTTCAAGTGCACTCACAAGGACCATTTTTAATCAGTCGTTTTCTTCTTACTTTGTTTGCAGAACGTCATCCACTGGTTCACAACAGAAACATAAGAAGGAAGCGTCCAGTGACACGGTTTCCTTTCATCTGACCTAAATATTCGCGTCGTAATGGGATTTTCCTTGCTGCGACCGAATGGACTGTGTCCTGTGTCGATGGAGAACATCTACTTCATTAACATTTCATGTAGGCTGGATGCTGTTTAGTCTTCTTTGTTTCGCAACTCCTGAGGCTAAGCGTTTTTCATTCATCAGGGTCATTCGCCTTTCCTACATCGACCATCAGTGTTTCTAACAATTTTCCTTTCCATCAGAGGGCGGTTTTTTTTTAGATCGACTAGGATGCGACATCTATGAAGTATGCGTTCACTCTAGGAACAGTGTATTAGTGATAGTGATCTGGTTGAGAAACACAGAACATGAGCATTACAATGTTGTTTTAACTGGCAAGCTAAAAAAAAAGGTAGAATAAAACAACTTCGAAGTTATGACATCGTCCCTTCCACGTGGTAGTTGCATGCAGGCGCAATAGTAAACAGGAAACAAATCCATCCACAACACCGCAATGCACGATCTCTTCACGACCGTCCTCTCCAAGAGGGATCTGTCCCGCGCCGGGGAACTTTTTTCCATCGCAGACTATGAGATTGTCAACGATTTAACCGAGGTGGTAAGTTGGTTGCCCAAACTGGCTCGATTGAAGTGCATTTGAGTTAGCTTCTCAATTGTCCTTTTGTTTGTTTGTTTGTGCAATCTTCAGCTGAAGGAAATTTCCTCAATCATCTCCCACGAAGATTATCTGCAGAACAGCAACGATCAGTCGGTGATCGAGATCTGCATCAACCGCGTGACGTCCTGCATCAAGAAGACGAACACGATCGAGAAACATTGCGCCGGGTTGGTGAACCTGCTCGAAACCTGCCTGCGATATAACCTTCAGCCGTCCGGGAAAGATGTGGATCCACCGCACGCCAAAATATCTTCCGATATCATCTCCAGCATCTTCCTGGTAAGGACCACCTGCTGGACAAAAGGCGTTCCGTGTAACACTTTTCATTTGTCTCACGCGCGTTCCATTTTGTTCCTTACTACAGAACTACAACAAACAAGTCGTGATGGAAGTGACGCTGCCCGTGGCGGTAAAGTTTTTGAATCAGGGCAACCTGGAGCTATCGCGCAACCTGGCCAGCTACCTCTCGTCGGCCGCGATTGAGTACTCGTATCTACTCTCGCCGCACGTGCACGTCATCCTCGAGTCGCTGCTGGGTGGAAATTACGGACTGTGTCACGTCCTTTCGCAAATCTACGAGGCCACCCCGGACCCGATCAATGCGGTCGGGCCGAAGTTCGTCGAGATCGTGCCACGCTGTGAACTGCAGGAGCAGCTCGTCATCCTGCAGCTGCTGGTGACGATCGCGAAGCTGCGCCCGTCCTGTTTGACCGAAAGCATTCCCTCGCTGCTGGAGTTGGCCACCACCAGGCCACCCCTTTCGGCTGCCGCCCTGCTCGTCCTGCTGAAGCTCGCCGAAGCGAAGCCGATCAAACTAGCCGAGTACACGGAAGCGTTCAGGTTGATCGCCCACAGCGTGCCGCAGACGGTGGGCTTCGCCGCGCAGATCCTCTCCGCCATCGGACGCTCCGGAAAGGACCGGGCACAAGTCGCGCTTGACTTCGTGCTGGAGCATCTGCCGCGCGCCGATCGCCCCCTGCAGACGATCCTGCTGAACGAAGCGACTAAGCTGTGCACCAAGTATCCGGTCCTGTTCACCGACAAGGTGACGTCGGTCGTGCGCCAGCGCCAGCTGAGCAACAACAGCCAGATCAAGCAGACCACCTCGGGCGGAGTAACGATCGTCAACCTGAATTCCTCCGCCACGTTGCCCTCAGCACCGAGCACGAGCGTCACGCATCCGACCGTTCACGGACACGGACAACACATAGCAGCACCTGGAACTGCTTCCACCGCCAATGGCAGCGGCGCGACCACAGGTGGGATTGTGGGAGGCGCGAGCAGTGGCTTCAGCCAGCACGCTCATCTCGATCACGGGAGATCGATCGTTTCGAAAACGCCCAACGTGGCCGTTGTCAGCAATGGTGGCACACACACGCACCCGCACACGCACACCGGCAGCCCGTTGATGTCGACCACGGTCATTAACACCTCGAACGGAACCACGCTCAGTTCGACGATTCATCCGGCGCTGCTGACCAACTTCATCAACTCGGCTAATGGGATAGCAAATGCTGGGGCGGGTGCCCAGCTGAACGGCACCGGAGGGACAGCGGGAGGTGGCACAGTTGTCTCACCGACGCCACATCACACGGGGTTAGTTTTTGGTGCTGTCGTTGGCAAGCGCATCGCTCTCAATTCTGTCACATTCTGTCCCTTTTACAGATACACCCGAAACCGTCCGAAGCTTGGTGATTCGCGTAGCACCGGCCGGTTGCATTCCGGGGGCGCCAACAAGAGCACGACCCGGCTCAACAATGCTGGCGGCTCGATGGGAGGGCTGCACAAATCCCGCCTCGGCTCGTCGCAGCTCATCAATCAGTTCAATGGGGAAATGAGCGGCGGAACGTCGATCGACCCGGAGAAACCGACCGTCGCCGGTGGGCCGGGACAGGCCGGTGGCAATGGGCCAGCCAATGGCAATCATCCCCCCGGCGGTAGCACCACGGATGGGGCGCATCACAGCACCATGATGCACAACAGTCACCACTCGAGTGGAAACGTGGCGATCAAGGGAATGGCAAGCAGCAGCGGGAGCGGTGGTGTTGGAGGGTTTCTCCTGGGTACCTCGGTGCCGCCGCCCCTCAGCCAGCACGTAACGATAACGGGCGAGAATAAGTGGGGCATTCCGCAAACAAAGATCACATCCTGCGGTGTCACGGTGACCACGTCTCCGACGCGTGCACCCCGACCTTACTCGCACGGTCCGAACACCAACACGCTGATGGGATCGACCGGGGCCCTCGGGGGAAAGAGCTCGCTCGGCGGGCTCAATCAGTCGACCGGCTCGATCGGCATACAGGTGCACCATGCGTCGCCAGCCTCGCCAACAATGTTCAACAACCACTCGCAGCAAACGTCCCCGCAGCTAACCACCACGCTGTCTCTGCACTCAAGTGACGATCCCGGCAATCAGGTAGGAAGGCATAAGAGGAAGGATAATACAACACCGAGTGCTCGTATGAAAACGTGGGCAGCTTAAAATTCAACATGTAGCAAACAGAAAAAGAAAGAAATTCCACAAAAAAAGACCTTAGCCCCAAAAACGAATGGTGTATTTTCAGGTTATCGTCTCCGGTCCAGCAACGGTCACAACGCGTCCCCGAAGCGATAATCGCAGCGTGACGATCCTGAACGCTTCGTCGTCCGGCACGGGCACGTCCGTGAACCAGCGCATGAGCGTGTTCGAACCGTATCCGATGCGGGACACCATACAGCACTTTTGCGAGAAGCACCTGGACAAGATTAAGGCGTACACGGAGTCCGTGGCGCAGCATATTCCACCCCCGGCCAAGTGCATCATCGAGGAGCGGAGGGCGAAGAAGATGGCGAAGCTGCACTTCGCCTGCCAGGTGCGCGGCCCGCACTGTCTCTACTCGCGCACGATGTTCACGATGCGGACGCGCAACCCGCGCACCTGGATCCACCTGATGTTTCTCGATCTGCAGGCGCGGGCCGGCAAGAACGCGCTCAGCAGCTGGGACCCGAGCGTAAGCCGCCTCAAGCACTGCTGGGACACGCTCAAGTGCGAGAACCGAACGTTCATCACGCTAGTCACCAGCGCGTTCCCCAACGGCAAGGAGCAGGATGCGCTCATCAACGAGCTGCGCCACGCCGGTTTCTTCGACGTGTTCGAGATGGGACCGGTGGCGGTGGACGCCAATGCCCCGGAAACGTCCTCTCCGGGCGCTGGGGAACAGCAGAGTAAACAGGCTTCCGGTGGTGGTGGTGTTGGATCGGGAGCATCGGCATCGATTGCAACGGGTGGAACCGGAGCTGGTGCCCTTGCGGGTGCAGTTTCAACCAGCGATAGCACCGAGGATCTAGAAATGCTCCAGTGGGGCTGTTTCCTGTGCCACCACCCGGAGAAGGCGATGGGTTTCCTGCACAGCAACAATCAACCGGTCATCGAGGGCCAGCTGAAGGAGAAAAAGGGCAAGTGGCGTCTGTTCCGGCGCTGGCGAACGCGCTATTTTACCCTCTCCGGGGCGCATCTCTCATGCAAGGGTTCCGTAAGTGAGGTGAGTGTGCGGGAGATACATCCAGCCACAATTAGCCGCTACACGCATTAAAGAACCTTTTTTGCTCTTTCTGTTTCCCTTTGACAGGCCGGTGGGGAAAGTATTGACGTGAATCAGATCCGCTCGGTGAAGGTGTCCCGGGGGGCCCGAAACATCCCGAAGGCGTTTGAAATATTCACCGGCGATCAAACGCTCATCCTCAAGCCCAAGGACGGCAACAAGGCGGAAGAGTGGGTGCAATGCTTGAGCATCGTGCTTGCACACTCGCAGGTAGGTGTTACTGATATTTTCTTTCTTCATATTCTAAATCACAATCGAGTTGAAATTAACATTCGATGCTTGTTTTTGTGTTTGGCCACAGCCAGCTTAGTGCTGCTAGTTTATTGTTGTATGCGGATTATTACATGTAAATTCCTTATTCACTATTTGTAGTTCGCAGTACATATTCCATGTTAAAGAAACCCGATGGATTAATTCATAAAAAAAATGAACATGAGCTCAACAAGTACAGTGTTTTCATTCATGCTAAAGGCCGCGGACAATTCGATCCGACAACGATGAGAGAGTTCAGCAGATCCTTAGCATTTATGGAAATATATTGGAAAGTAAGAGCGTCTTCGGGCGACGCAAGTTTTTAAGTAGGAGGGTGGAAAAAAGAATACGGTGTTAAGAAAAAGACGTTTTCTCCTGGCGCGCTTAGAAGACCTTCTTCAGCTCCACTTCGAACACGAGCGTACTGCAGGGCGGGATCACCGGCGGGCTGCCCTTGTTTCCATAGGCCAGCTTGTGTGGGATGACGAGTCGTCGCTTGCCGCCCACCTTCATGCCGGCCACTCCAAGATCCCATCCCTTGATCACCTCACCGCGACCGAGGTTGAACTTCAGGCCCGCTCCCTTGTTGGTGCTATCGAACACCTTGTTGTTCGCCTTCAGTCGACCCTCGTAGTATACGGCCACCTTCTTGCCTGGTTTCGCCTCGGTGCCCGTGCCCACCTTCAGGTCCTCAACAATCAGGCCGTCCTGCAGCGTACGCGTTGCACCCTTTTGCTGTTCCTGCTTTTTGGGCGCTTCCTTGGCGCTTGCGTTTCCATTGAGCGATCCCTTGGAATCGTTGGCCGCTACCGGCTTGGCCGACTCCTTGCCCTGCTGCTTGGTCGGTTTTCCAGCTGCCTTCTTTTGCTGTTTCTGCTTTTCCTCATCCTCCTCTTCGTCATCGTCGTCCTCCTCGTCGTCGTCTTCCTCGTCATCATCGTCGTCATCGTCGTCATCGTCCATCTCGTCGTCATCACCGTCCTCCTCTTCGTCGTCTTCGTCGTCATCATCCTCATCATCGTCGTCGTCGTCGTCGCCTTCCTCGTCACCATTGGGGAGAGCTTCCTCCACCATCGACTCAGTGAAGGTAGCATCATCCTCGTCGCTCTCTTCAGCCGGAACCTTGCCAGACGCTATCTCTTTAGCCACCTTTATCTTGGCTGCTTGTTTAGCGCTGCGGGCTTTGCTGTCGCCATTTGCCTCCATCTCCATCTCGTCGTCCTCTTCGTCCTCTTCGTCCCCATCCATGTCGCCGAACTCGTCCGGCAGCACGCTTCCGGAGAGGTGCACCACGCCCTGGCCTTTGGTGGCGAAGCTGATCTCGTCGCCGGCCGCAAACTGATGGTCGAGATGAACCTGCGCCATGCTCTTGTTCAGCGTACACAGCAGGTACGTGATGTCGTCGCTGGTGAGCATAACCTGCACATCGCCGCTGGAAGCTGACAGGTCGAGTGCGGCGTGGGTCAAATGGAAATCCTGCTCCACCACTTTGGAGTACTTCTTTCCCTGCTTCAGAATCAATCCTGCGGAAAAGCGAACATCACCGTTAGCCATGAGTTTCCAGCAACAGCTTTTTCCGCACACGCCCTCGACATCGTGTGCCCACGATGGTACCGCATGTAGTGCTTGCTTGTTCCAAGAAATGCCGCACACGATAAACGGAAGCATCCGGGTCAACACTTACCCCAAAACATGTTGTGTCTTTTGTTGCTATTACTGGTAACGCCGATAAAACTATCGAGGGTCAGTGCAGGATTTGCAAAAACTCACAAGACAAGAAAAAAACGAAACTAGACACTTTTCTGCACAACGAGAACAAACGTGCTACGACCTGTTTGACAGCTTTCTCGCACACAAATGAACGTTGACGCGACCGTTGCCGGTTTATATTGACAGTTTTGGCGGCCTTTCCGTTTTGACGTTCGAGCACATTTTGCTGCTCGAGCAGTCAGGATGCAGTTGAACCCTGCAATGTTGGTTCTCGAATTTGAAAACTGAACTAACGGTCACCGAATATCTCTTTTAATCTTTCTTCCGTCAAAAGAACAAATCGTACGATAATGTTTCGTTCAGGTTGTTTTTTCAAGGGAAGGAGCTTCGGGAAATATTGGGTACACCTTTAACAAGAATATCATTGTAATCTATTTGTAGAAATAAGTGTCAATTAATTTGATGACTGCTAATATTTGTTTTCCTTTTCGATGCACTAGGCACGGGATAGTCCGACAACACGCACCAACAGCCTCCCGGCCAGAAGCATTGGTAACAGCAGAACGGTGTTCTAAACTGAGGACGATGCATTCAACAGTAAACTGTTGCAACAAGTGCATCTAATAACATTCGGGCTAGTTTTTATTCTTGATTGTAATACGTTGCTGGCAGCACGTTCCTAGAGATCTAAAAGACATTTCCCATTAACAAGAAGTACTTAAATACGAGATTTGTTCGTTCTATGCCAAGGAGAAGGCAGTCCCATGATCGTTTTCGACGATCCATAACGTAAGCTAGCCCCGGGTGGCGGATGAGCGATAGGAAATAGAGTAGTATTTGTAAGCGCATTTCTACTGATCTAGATTGTTTAAAAGTTTAATTACCGTAATTTAAAACGAAGAGATTTCATGCCGCATCATACCGTTGGCGCCGTTAGGAGAACGGAAGGAAGTAATGCGGAAATCAATCAAACCTATGGCTGTCATCTTTACGATACATTTCTATGCAAAGTCTAGATATAAAAGATAAACTGAGGCAGGGGAGTCAAGACGTTTAGTGAGAACAATCGCATGTGCAACAACAACAAGAAAAAACAGGTTTATTGGGGAGGCTTTTCCCCGTCGTTTCGAACAAGCCCCAGCGAAGTATTTCACGTTGTGTTCAGCTGAGGGAGGAGCTCTGTTCTTCGTACTTACATTCTACAGACGTATAACGTTGCTCTTTTACATAATCTAGGATGTAAGATGGAACGGTTCCAGCCAGAAACCGACACAGGGCGTCGGTAATTGTGGGAAAGGAGTGGCGCGCGTAAGGAGAATGCGTTTAGTAGATAATTTATTCAACGAATATCGTCCACTCCATTGCTGAGCGTACTTTAGCCCGCATCGAACGAGATGCACTGATTCAGTACTGATAATAAACCCGGACTGCTAAAAAATAGGGACATTGCGTGTCTGTTATTCAAGTTCTTTACCGACGTTTAATGTTTCTTTCGATTGATGACGATATTAAAAGCAAGTAAAACGGCATGATTTGGTGTTAAATTTAGTTTTCATTTATTTTCCATCTTTTAATTTCCACATGGTTTCCTCCCACGCTGCCTTCCAACATCCGAACAGTGGTGTTCGGTGGTGCGGTTTCGACTGGCTTTTGTTTGCAGCAAACAAAATCCTTCGAAACCTTGCCCGGTACCGTGGATGATGCATACCATTCCTGCACCACCACCAGCAGTTTGACGGTACGAAATTCTCCTTAACGCACCGAGGAAAACGCGCTTTGGTGGTAAACCGTGTGGCGCAAAAAAAAAAAAAAAATGGTTTCACTATTAAACCGACTGTGATTGCATCATTAAAATAATCTTTTCGTTAGAAATATTATCAGTTACAAAGTACGGAATAAAATCGAATTAAAAAAAAAACAATACAGTGTTACGAAAAACACGCTTCGAAAATATACCATTTTGCTACTAATGACTAAAGCACGTTATTAAGTATTTCTGCTCCAACTGTTGGCCATCGACAAGGCGTGTCAATCGTTGTGTTATAGAAAAACGTCTCCAATACATGCTGGTGCACGAGAAGTTAATTTTGAACAGAGGAAAAATATCCCTGCACGTGATGCACCGACGGCAGCGCATCTTATCAATCTATCCCTATCGTTTCGTTTTAGTATAACCATGTGTCCTTTTTTTCTGCCGATTATTGACTGAATCTTCCTTCAATTCCGACACCGACTCGCAATCTTCTACCAACTCCCTTTTCGCTTTCACATGTTTCCCACACCTCATTCGATTTGATTAGTTGACTAAACTTTTGTTCTGGCGTTTCGTTACTGAAAACTATTTCCCCGTATTTTACGCTTTCCCCGTACGACAACATCACAAAAGAACGCTGGAAGCTCGAAAAACTGGACTGGCGTAAACCAATGGCACGTGGCGCAAAACTGCAATATGTATTTTTTTTTTCTTTTGGGAGAGTTTCTATCTCCTTTTTTTGCAGCATAATCTCCTTTGCTCTAGCGCACACTTTTTAAGGCATTTTAATCTTTTTTTTTTTTTTTTTTTGGCAAACGTTGGCATGTACAATTACTCGGCGAGAATCGTCGTTTAGCTTTAGACCAGCAAAAGAAAACAAAAACATTTTTAAAAAAACACAGAATGTCTCTGCGGCGTGTACTTTACATCCGAAAAATACTGGCTAAGGCGCACTTTGTGTGTTTGTCCGTTTCGTGGCAAAGGCAAACTGTGATAAAAAAAAATGTCGAGGCACGTTCGTGATTCGTTTCCTATTCTCTCTATCTCTCTCTCTCTCTCTCTCTCTCTCTCTCTCTCTCTCTCTCTCTCTCTCTCTTTCTCTATCTCTCTCTAGCATTTCGTTATTCGATTTCGTTTGACTTAAGTAGAGGCGTTTGTTAGATTAAAAGTTTTCCTCACAAAAAAATTAAAAAAACGATTGTGTTAGATGTGGCACATTGCGGTTACCATTTTTTGTTTTCTCTTCTTTTGCGTGGAGCCAGGGACGGGATTTAGTAGTAGACACGCAACGAACTAAACCAAACTTGCACAGGGCGAGTAGTTTGCGATCCTGCGAAGGGAAGATGGTTGGCTTAGGGTTGGCTTAGGTTTAAAGTTTTAGTCAACGACAACCCCGCGTTCGGGGGGATTGTTGGGATTGTTTAGTTACACTCTACCATAACTACACACTAATGTACACACTTACGGACTACAACAAGTGTAAAGGAGTCAACAAGGGCGGTCGCAATGCCGCCGTCGATTAGACACAAAGAATAAAACCGTTGTCGACCGGTCGAATCGTTACGTTAGTGCTTCCTGCTAGGGGGAAGGCAGGATAAAAGTTAAGAACAAAACGACACACGCACGGAAGGGTGGAAGCCATGGCGGCGGAGGCCATTTCTTGGAGGCCATCAGGCAGACGGCAGCCAGGCGAAGGGAGTAGGTGTTTACTTCCATTCCGTGCCGCCGCTGCCGGTACCCGTGGACGATTTCATCGTCGTGGATGAGGACGACGAGTGGGAGGTGGTCATCATCTGGATTTTTTTGGTCTGCACGATCTGCTGGTGCTGTTGCTGCTGCTGCTGCGTGATCACGGAAGAGCCACGTTGTTGGTGTTGCTCCATCAGCGTCCGGTTCAGCGTGGTGGCCGCATCGCTAGCGCCACTGTCAAAGAGACTAACGTTTCCATTTTTAATCGGTAGTGCAGAAGGTGATCCCGCCGTGGTGGTGGTGGTGGTGCGAAGGAAGTGCTGCTGCTGCTGCTGTTGCTGCTGATGGAACGAAGGTGGCTGCTGATGCGGATGTTGCGGTGAGCTAGCGGCATTAATGGAGGCAGCAGTGCTAGTTGCGGTAGCGGGACTAAAGCTGCTGGAACCAGCGGATGTTGGCGTGGCGACATTGTTATTGGCGTGCGGTGGCGTGCCGGGGTACCTCAACTGCCCGTACTGCTGCTGCTGCTGCTGCTGCTGCTCCTGTCGCAGATCGTGCTGATCTAGGTTAAGCTTGGCAAACTTCTGCTCCACGGTGGTTAGCGGGTTGGGATTAGTAGCACTGTTGGCATTCTGGAAGACACGGGTTTCGTATCTACGTTGTTACGGAGCACGCAATTCAGAGGAGGAAGAGGGAAACGACACACGGAACACGGAGAAAGTGGAAGAGAAAAAGAAACGAAAAAAACAACGTTGGTTTAGGTTAGGGTTGCGATTATGCGATTATCAGACTAAGAAACAAAGATGTACAACTGTCGTTAAAAAAAAAAAACTGGTATGAAGACTTTTAGATCAATGACAGGGAAGGGAGGACAGATTCATGATGCTCGAGCTGCACAGCTGAAGAGATTAATCAGTTTTGCATGAACATAATTGTGGGAATGAATGTTGTTCCATACAGGAAGGAATAATATCTACAATTACAAAGGGAAGAATGGTTACACATTAGGTGTACAAGTAAGAAACTGGCTAGTAGGAATATTAAACACCTTCTACACCTGCTACAAAATGTCCTGTATTAAGGAAGGAAACTCTGTTTGTACCCCTAAAAGTAGTTATGCTACGTATAGACCATCACCATTTTCATGTGTATCCTCAACCATTTTTTGTTTGTTGAAACGTGCTTATGTTTCATGCGAAAGATTAAGTTGCGAGTTGAAAGGGGAAAGGTGGAGATCGTACAATCGTTATCTACAGACAGTGGGAGGGAACTACTTTTCTGTTGCTTCACATCCGAGGATGTTGTAGGGATGAGATGGGAGAAGAGATTATGAGGCGAACGGAAATATAAAACTCTTTTTGGAATACCTGCATTAAAAGGAAGGAAAGGATGTTCTACAGTGTTTGTCATGGCGTAAGTGATGCTTACCTGGTTGTGAATCCTTCGTACGTTTGTGGGGCGCTACCACCGTTGGTGTGAGGCTGCTGCTGAGTTGGGGACGAGCGGAACGTGCTCATCGGTTGCACCTTGTTCTGGAGGTCTTGAATGGCGGCGTCAAACTGCGTCCGGTTGAACTTGGACGCGCTGAGGTTCGCGTTTTCGACGCGTGTCGTGTCGTAGGTGCGGTTCAGCATCGAGGGCGACACCAGGGCCGACGGGGACTTGAGTGCGTCCGATTGGTACGGCTTCGGGACGGCGTTGGCCGTGAGCAGTTGGCTGCCCTGGTGGGCCCGTTGGAGGCTGGGGCTGCCGGGCGAGGTGGGCTGATGGCCGTGGAGACGTGGCATGGTGCTGGCACCCCCGGGCGATCCACCGATCGACGAGTACGTGCCCGGTTTCGGTAGCGTTTGGGGGGGCTTCGGCGAAGTAGACTGACCGTAGCCGGCAAACGGGGGTGGCGCGATGCCACCCTCGTCGCTTTCGTCGGTGGTGAAGCCACCGCCCAGCTTCTGCCGGTACTTGGCGTGCCGGATGGCGATGAGTTTGTTCTTGGCCTCCTCCAGCTGCCGCTCGCGCATCAGAATCTCCGAGCGGGCGTTGATCTCCTGCGCCATACCGTCCACCATGTTGCGATTCAGCCGGAGCGTGTGCTCCTCTTCGCCCTCGATGGCCTGCTGGGCGGCCTGCACTAGCTTGTCCGTCGACTTGATCACCGCGTTGCCGGCCGCCTGCAGTCGCCGTCCTGTCTCCGAGTTCGGGTCCGACTTCACCTTGCACGCGATCAACAACTGGGCCGTCGAACTGGCCACTTGCTTGGCGGAGGAAATAAGCATCTCCTCGGTGCCGACGCCCTGCACAAGGTTCTGTGCCGCCTCGACGAGACTGTGCGTGGCTGCTGCAACTAATCGGGCGGCCGAAATCAGTCCCTCCGACCACTGGCCATCGTCCGACGACGTGAGAGGCCGCTTTGCCACCTTTCCCTGGTCGATCAGCTCGCGTTGAGCCGCATTGGCGGCACGCACCAGCGACGACGACGCCGCCATGATACTCTTGGCTGCCTCCAGAATCATTTCGTCAAAGTTTAGATTTTCATCCGCCTCCTAAAAACACAGAAACCGAGGGGAGTAAGTATGTGATAAGTATCTCAAGTGCGGGTGGGAGTCTGGTTTTGTTACTTTTAAAAGTTAGTACTCATCCAACAACCAACTTAAAAACTACTACAAGTAAAGGGAAACTAAGGAATAAATCAAGAACCCATCCTTGCGGTAAAAATAAAAACAAAATAACTTAACAAGGCTCATGAACCAAAACAAATGGAAAATCTAATCATATTTGATGTTTAAAATAATCATCCATATTCAAATGCGGATATAATGTTAAATTTAAATGTTCAAATGCTTGTTTATTTTATCAACAATCAATTTTACCACCTGTAATACAAGAGAATGAATGTACTTGAACTAGTTCACCGCTGAACCTTTTTCTTTTTCACTGAACGATTCACTCCGACGACCAACGATAATCACGGTAATAATATGTTTGATTCCTGGGTGATAGTAGAAAACGTAACAACCAAGAATATCAAACATATCTTACCGTAAACTATCCACCTGCACCTCCACCACCAGCGAAGTTTTGTTAGAAGGAGGGAAAGGGGGAGTTAATCCAAAGGCATTGAGGAGTTCGGTATAAGACGGTATGGAAATGGGAAGGCATTGAGTGGAGGAAAAGGAGCATGACTCCGGCACGGGTTCGTGCACAGCCAAACACAGCAGGGACTTGTTACGCAGCGCACTGGTTAATGTTAAGTTAAAGGACACTTCGATCGATTGATCTGTTTCTAAACGTACCTTAACCTCCTGTCGTCGTGGGCGCAAGTTGGCCAGCTTCTTCGCGGCGGCCTCGATAGATGCGGCAGCTCCGAGCAGCTCGTTCTCGGCGATCACCGTTGGATCGTCCGGGTCGACCCAGTCCGAGCCCTTGAGCAGCTGCGCCATGCCCACAAGATCCGTCACACACATGGCGACGCGCCGGGATAGCTGCATCCGCTCGTCGGCCGAGCAGTGACTGAGGATGCCCTCGAGAAGGTCTCGGTAGGCGAGTGCGACGGCTGAGCCGGCGTCGAGTGTGCGCTGGCGCAGATCGGCCGTTTCGGCGCACGACCAGGCGACCGATTTGCACACGAGCAGCATGTCGGATATGGTCTTGCGGCCCAGATTGGCGGCGGCGGCAATGTCCGCCTGCAGATTGGAAGAACCGGCCGCTACCGCCTTCGCCGTGGCCGCCGTTACGTGTTTCGTGACGTTAATGAGGTCCTCCGGGCGCGACAGCTGCTGCATGCTCGAGCGCATCATCTCCGGCGCGAACTGCATCGATCGGAGCTCCTGCGAAATGGCGTCCACCGTGGCTTCCATGGCGCGCGTGCCGCGCGTGTGCTCGTCTTCGACCGCTTTCACCGTCTTAAGCAGCGAGGTGACATTCATCACCATAACCTACGGAGAAGAAGAAACACGTTTCAATTAAAACCCGATATCGAACGGCGCTTGAAACAAATGTTAGAAGATGTAAACACCAGGCAGATGTTAGATGAAACATTCACCAGGCGAGATTGGATGAAATATTTTGAATTATTCCAACATGTATTTGATGTTCTCGATCAAAGTGTGCCAATTTGTTTTCTGTCATCCAGAGCGGCAGTTCAATGCATTGTTCAGTGCCTACTTGACTTGTCTCATCAAGATATTTCATCCTTCTGAAGCGAACGCTGGAGGCAAACACGCTATCACAACTCGCCTTCGGCGCCGAGTCGATAGCATATGTATCCCACCAGCGCGGCCCTTCCCCTTCCACCCCTGGGAGCATAATCAAAAGGGAAAACATATTACCTACAGTAGTGCTCGATTTCATTTCAGTGTTTGTCTGTTTTTTTACCCGAAGTGTTCCCAATGTTCACCTGCGATACCATCATCCTCGAATCCTGTCTCTCGTCGACCGACACTTATAAACACATACACACAAACACACAGAGGAAAGGCAAAAAGGCACAAGTTCTAACACGGCAGAGGGGAGAAGCAGGAACGAACAATCCTCAGGAGGGGGCAAAAAAGGGGGAAACTAATTGCAACGCCTGCTTGGGTTGGTGGATAAACACGCATAGAAAACATTTATTTCGGAAACATAAATACTACATCGAACGTACAGAGAGGGATTAAACTTAGGGGAAAACAAAGTGCCACCGTCTGCTGCAACGTCTTGGGAGAAGTTTTGCAAATCTTGTTTTCTTAAAGTTTTACTGATCATAACCGGATTCTTTTCTCTCAAATCCAACGGACACTTAAACAATCGGATGGACGAACGAATGTGCTGGGATTATCAGAACACGCAATCGAACAGGGTCGGTACGGTGGACAGAAGGCGCAACAGTTCCTGTTCCTGCTCGCAAAGCCACCAAGCGGCGGCCGCCGGCGATTCTGTGTATATATGCTGCGATTCGTGGAGTTGATGAATGTAGGCAGCGTGAGATCAAGTTGGGTGTAGTTGGAATAAAAGAAAGAGAGAGAGAGAAAAGAAAGGGAACACAAAACGAATAGACGATAGACGGAAGTGTGCTTTTCAATTTTTTGGGAGATGCATACAGATGGATGTTGGGTAGATAGTTGTGAAGGGAAACGGGAGGCCTCTGTTTTGTGGAGTTGAAATTTGGGACTCCGTAGGTTGCAGGAGATAGCACAAAGCTCACGACGCAGATGCAGACAAAATACTAGGCTCTCTCATGGTTGGCTCACTGGAGAGGAGAATGCATACAAGGATCTCCGCTACAATGCACATGGCAACTACACGACGACGATGCATAAAACGACGACTAAAGCTTAGCGTATTAGAGGTTAGGGTTGAGCGGTACGGGCAGCTCGGGCAGACGTGTGTTTGCCCTGGGTGTGGGTGTAAAGGTACTGCTGGCCATCTTCCTGCTGACGGTACCCGGCCAGCACGGACATGCTCGTCTCGGTGAGGCACAGTTCCCGTATCATCTGTGGAATGGAATGGAATGGAACGGAATGCAAGTCACGTGCGGCGTGGGAAACAAAACTGTTTTTGAGATTTTACGTTGGACATGGAAGGAAACTTTCAGGGGTAGGACTGGCAACAGGGTCTCAAAAAACCCTCAAAGTCAAAAGGAATGTACGGAGATTTCTCCAAGCAGTACCGCTTTGTTCTTCATTGGACATAGTACAGGTCTTTAGTATACCTCTACCGGAATACAGTCAATACTCTTAAACGTTTCTCCTCATCCCAACAATCACCCCTACCAGTCGAGCGAAACGTTAGAGCGTGTTCCAAATACTACAAAAAGTCATAAAGACTTCTCAGGCAGGCGGTTTCCCCTACAAAGCCATTGGTTACGACATACGGTCAGTACTCTTGCTCCCGATACGATTAGGAAAAAGTACGTTTCAACACACTGTGGATGGGATGCTGTTAGGTACGGGCAGTACGAGTTCCATTCGACTCTTAGTAGTTAGGTCCGGTGAGGTGAGTCCTTGCCTACGCATGCCAGCAGGACGGGGACAGCTTTTGACTACGTCTTCTACCATGCAGGACGAGCAAAACAGGACCCGGACATTAACGGTGATTTTCAGGCAACTACAATCCCCCTTTTGGCATTTCGAGACCGGCCACGTTCATACCATTCCACTATCGCCTATCAGTTAAACGACAAAGTCCATGTCATCCCTAGAACTCCAACGCGGAAAAAAGAATACAACTACGAAAGGACAGAGAGAAAATACATTCGAGAAGTGCTTTATGATAGAAAGAAAGAAAGAGAGAGAGAGAGAGAGAGAGAGAGAGGAAGAAAGAGAGAAAGGGCGAGTGAGAGGAAAACAGTGGAAGGACGAAAAAGAATCCATTGCATGCACAACAACATCAACCACGATCGCAGATGTGATCTCTGAAGCGGAGACAATGCTCTTCCCTTCGACGAAATTCGACACTCTGTTGGTTCCGCGGCATCCGTACAGGAAGGGGGAAGGTAATTGGGTTTACTCGAACGGACCGCAGACAACGTTTTACTCATTAAGTGTGTGTTTGTGTGTGTACGTAGGGGCGTGGTGCAAGAAACAAGAATGAGCATACAGTATATCCTTTTTTTACAACACTCAAAGTAAATCGTAGCGAAACGGTGATGATGTCCCTCTTGATTATGCTAATTAATAGGACAAAAACAGACGTTTGTGGGAGTGGGACATTTTTTTAAGACGCATGAAAGTGGATGATTCAGAATGCGACGCTTTAAACTACAATGGTTTCGTATGAAGGGGAGTTGTCTCTTCTTTTTCGTTTGTAACTTGTATGTGCAGTTTTATCGATTATATTGTGCAATTGAAAAGTTCAATTAAAGAATACAATGTTATTGCTTTCCATTAGATCCGTATGTACATTTGAGCAAAAGTTTTTAGTGGTTGATTAGGAACGGCGAAGCATCGTTTCATGGCGTTTACGACAACAGTGGTAGTTAAGCTTAAGTAATGCTATCATATTTTAAATTTGTATTTGTGTAGCTATAATTTCGGTTATTTGTGTTGATTGATTGATTAAACAGATTTGCCAAGCCGGAATCGTAACTGATCGCCCAAAAAGATGCTTCGAGTAACGGTTAATTACGGGATTGGTTTTGGGGGGGGGGGGGGGGGGGGAAGTCTCTTAAATTTAGCGAAATCTTGCACAATGCAGAACAAAGTGTATGCATTTGGAGGTAACATAGAAGACAACCGGTGGCAGGAATGCGGGAAGTGCGTGCACGCAAAGAGCGGTCACATTTATGCGAAAGCAAAGACATCGAAACTGCGTGCATGCACGTGAGGGATCGGTGCACGGGCGGTGAGGAATTTGGATTCTGGATGGGCAAACGAAACGAAAGCATAATGGACTGTGCAAGGGATGCGGGTGGGTGTGGGTGTAAACAATACTAAGAAATGGACTGCAGGAAAGGATGGACAGAAAAGAAAACTAAACACAAAAAGGAACATACCTTAGCGCTATCTTTCAAATCATTCATAGCTGGATCGTTAATGGGCTTGCCGGAGGCGAGTTTAGTAGCGTTTATGAGCTCACCGAGTGCTGCGGCAACGTCTTTAACCGCGTTTATCACCATCACTTGCGAGTCGGGCTGTCCGGAACCGAGCGAGGCGGCACCATGCTTGACGGCATCGGCCAGTTGCACTGGAAGGTGAGAAGATGAGGGGTGAGTCTTGCTCTAAGAACCCGTGGGAAACACGATGAAACACTTACAAATGGTGGTTACTGCGTTCTGGGCCGCGGCAGCCAGCTGGTCCTGCGTGCCGGCCGCACCGGCCACGAGAATTTTGGTGTCCTCCACGAGCGCTTTGGCCGTTTTGAGGATGTGCTCGCGATGATCGGAAAACTTGCCGTCCTCGTCGCTCGACTGTAGCGTACCGGCCGTGGCGAACATGATGGTCGTATCGAGATCGCTGATGATCGCCGAAACCGTGCTCGAAGCGTTGATGCACGCCTGGGTGCCACGGGAGCCAGCCTGCAGTGCGGCCAGCACCTGCGCGACCTTCTCCGAGACGTCGCGTGCACCGCGTGAAATCTCCACCAATCCGCTGCTGTCGTCCTTCCGGATGCCCGTGGTTGACTGAATGAGCACGTTGACGGAGCGGCCCAGGTCCTGCACCGTGTTCCGGATGCGGATGGCAACGTCGGGCGAAGTCGTGAGGGCCGAAGCGCCGATCGCATCCTGTGCCAGCTGCGTGTAGTGATGCGTCATCTCCACGCACAGCTGGGCCAGCTTGGAGGGGTCGATGGCGGCCTTGGCGTTGATTTCGTTAGCATAACGAGCAATCTCCTTCGCGCTCTGTACCATGCGCGTCTGGTAGTCGACGTACGTGTCGTTCAATGAGCCGCCCAGGAACGATTGCCGCTTGTCCGAGATGCGCGACATTGAGCGGGAGATTTGCTCCATCAGTCCCGTCACCACGCCGTTCTCGGTCGAAAGGCGCTCAACCGTGGCGTTCAGTTCCTGGATGGCTTCGCGCGTCGACTCAACCGCTTCGTCCAACTCCGGGTGGAGCTGGTTCGCCCGCGGATTACCGCCGGCAGTCTTGGCTGTCTGGACGAGATGCGCGCAGCACTCTACGACCGACTTGACCTGGTTGATCAGCACCGTCTGCTGACCGGAGTGGACGAGCTGCGAGCACGCTCCGACCACGCCGTTCGTCAGCGGGAC
Source organism: Anopheles atroparvus (assembly GCA_914969975.1). NCBI lineage: Eukaryota > Metazoa > Arthropoda > Insecta > Diptera > Culicidae > Anopheles > Anopheles atroparvus. The sequence goes on along the minus strand of CAJZCY010000002.1, from coordinate 44,426,827 downwards.
GATGTGCTTGGCGATCTGATTGACGGCGTGACCAAGGCTTTCAGCGTTCTTCTTCGCGGACGACTTGACCGGCTCAAGGCGATCGATCAGCTCAGACGCCGCGTTCAGCGACTGGTTTGTGAAGCCCTGCAGGTTGCTGTCCTTGCGCTGCGGCAACCCGTCCACGCCGACAGCCAACGCAGCCGAGTTGAGCTCGCGCGAGCAATCCTTCAGCACCTCCAGCACCTGATCGCACTGCATCTGTCCGGGAGCCTTCTCGCGAATGCTCGTGGCGAGCATTTTGATGCTGTCTGACACGTTCCGGCTGTGGAGGGCCAGCTGCTGCCAGACGGGCGGATCCGTCGGTGTCAGTGCGAGCACCTTGGCCGTGCGCACCATATCGACGGCACCGTCCAGGATGCCCCGACCGGCCGATAGGATCGGTTCTTGTGCCTTGCGGCCCTCGGTGGAGATGCGTGCTGGAATCGAGACGAACTCCGGCGACGAAGCGAAATGGCACAACGAAGTAACGGCCTCGAGGAGGGGCTCAGTGGCTGCCGCGCAGCGCTGACGTGAGCCAGGGCTGTAGTCTTGATCGAGGGCTTTGATTTCGCGCACCAGAGACGCCGTTGAATTGGCCACCTCCTTGGCCGCCTGTACGAAATGACGCTTCGCGACGGGGTTGGTCGTGGTGGAGCTGGCGTTGCGGCAAGCATTGCACAGAGCCGACGTGTGCTTCGCTATGATGGTAGCCGCTGACAGGACCTGCTGCTGTGAAGAGGACTGGCCGCGAAGGATGTCGCAACTCTGGCGAATCGCCTGTGATGCGCGGGCGTACTGCGCCTGATCGACGATTCCAGGGCGTCCACCGACGCTGGTCGGATTCGAAACACCGACCAGATAGGCTGCCTGGGCGGCCGACTCAATCAACCCGCGGATCGACTCCGACACTGAGTTGACCGAGTGACCGAACTCCACGTGCTTTGAGTTCTTCGCGTTGGTCGCGATGCCCGTCATACCGTCACCGAGGGCGCGCGACTTCTCCAGCACCGTCTCGAGACAGTCGAAGTATCCCTGGTCCGTCAGCGACTCCTGCGGCGATTCGAGCAACGGTCGAAGTGCCTCGATGCTGCGGATCGCACTGTCGCACTCTTTCTGACCCGGGGCGGCCTGCGTGCATACGTCCACCAGCCGGTTGATGCTTTCGGTGACCATGCGCGCTGCCGAAGAAAGCTCGTTCTTCGCATTCGGGCGTTCCGGATCGCCGGCCACGTAGCGTGCCGTGCCGAGTAGGCTGATGGACTGATTCGACACACCCCGAAGCGAGTTGACGATCTCCTCGCGGGCCCGCACCTCTCCCGTCTGTCCAGCCATCTCGAGCGTCACGGTGAGCAGCTCCTTGTACGCGTGACAAAACTCCTGACTCGTGTTGGCCAATTTGATGGAGCTGTCGTACGACTGGGCAACCTGGCCACCGGCTACGTTAAGCTGGTCGGCGGCCGACTTCAGTTCATTCTGCAATTGCCCGTACGGTCGATCGGAGGGCGGATACTCGCCCGTGTCCAAAATGCTGCGCAGATCGCTGATCGTCTCGAACGCCTCGTTGATGTCCTTCACTCCCGGCAGGCAGTCGATAGTGCGGCCAAGCGAGTGTTTCGTGCGCTTAATTGCAATCAGCAGCGCTTCCTGGTTGTCCAGATTCTGCAGCGTGCGCTGGGCTTCCTCGATAACGCGCAGGGAGTCGACGATCACTTCGTCGGCACAGTCGACAACGGCCGGATTCTTCGTTGTCACCAGCACACCCCGGACGCTCTTGGTGTAATCGCCCAAGGCGAGTGCCGTGTCTCGACCGGCCACACCGGCGTACGTCCTGTTACCCTGCTGTGCCGCCGTCATGAGCTGATGCATGGATACGTCCACCGAGTTGCTGGCGGCGGCCAGCTGCTTGAAGCAACTGTCGGCCGTCTCGCCCGGCAGTGGCCGCAAGCTTCCTTCCTGTGCCGCGCGGCGCGTGTCGTTTAGCACGTTGCGAAGGTTGCGTACGGCTTCCAGGGCGGCATCAAGCTCGTTGCCACCGCAAGCTTCTCGCGCTCGGTGAGCTGCCAGCCTTAGGTCGTGGATGGCATGCGTCAGATTGATCGAACAACGGCCCAGCTGCTGCGAAGCCGCCTGATCCAGCACCGTCGGCTGTAGTTCTCTCGCTGAGGCGGCCATTTGCGCGCCCGGCTCGAGGAACATTTCGGACGCATCAATCAAACCCAGCTGCGCGTTCGGATCATCGGGACGCGAGAGAGTGCTCTTCACTCCCGCCACAAGCCGTGGAATTTGGTCGGCCACCGCCTGACAGTCCTGCAGCAGGATCTCCTTCGTCTGCACGTCGTTGCTGTGGATGAGCGAGTTCTGTGCCGCAGTGATACACTGAGTAGCGGACGACGCCGCCTGCTTGGCACACTGTTCCAGCCGTCCAATCAACTGCCGCTTAATTGCGGGCGTGTTCGCTGTCGTCGTCGTTATCACGCGCAGCTCTTCCGCCGCCGCACGGAGCGTCTCCTGATGGCCGGAATCGTGCGGGTTGCCTGCGCACAGCCGTGCCGCCTCGACCATCCGAGCCGTCGCGTCCGCTAGCTGCTTCGCCGCTTCCAACAGCTTCCGCTGCATGTTCGAATCGTTCTGACTTTCTGCCTCACCCTTGATGCTCTGAATCAGCTGCGCCGTCGCCTTGCCCAGCTGCTGCGCCTGGCGGATCATCTCTTGCGGATCGGTCGACGAAACGAGAATGTCCGTAGCAACCAGCACGTTATCGACCGGGTTTTCATTCTCCACGCGGCGCGCCTTTTCCCTCGCGCTCAGCTTGATGTGCTCCAACAGATCGGTGAGGGATTTCGATACATCTTTCGCTGCGGCCGTCAGATCGCCCCGTAGCTGCTGGTTGTCCGTCGTTTCGTTGCACACCTCGGCCAGATGAGCGACCGCTTTGGCCACTTCCCGTGCAGCTGCTTCAAGCTGCTCGCGACAGGCAGGACTCTGGATGGTCGGCCCGACGACACGGGCGCACGCAACCAACTGACTGGTGGCCAGCGCACACTGACTTGCTGCTCCAATCACTGAAAGGGGAAAATGGGAAATCAATTATCCTCTAGCTTCTCGACTAAGAGTCGCACGGCCTCGTACCTTTGTTTCTGGTCGCTTCATCCTCCGCGACGCCAGCGATCGCTTTCGCCTTCAGCACCAACGCGGCGGTTGTGTTAGCGACCGCCTTGGCCAAACTAAGCAGCATATCGTGCAGCTCGCGACTCTCCACGCTCTCCTCCCCGATCGTGCTCAGCACCTGGCCGCTCGCTTCGCCGACGCGCGTCGCCGCGTTCAGAAGATTCTGGCGTGGCTCCTTGCTCTCCGGCTCGGCCGACTTCAACAGATCGCTGAACGCGTTGCACAGTTTGCGCGTGGCCTCGAGCAGCTTGTCGCCGGTGCAGTCATCGTCCATGAGCGCCGCTATTAGGCGCACCTCCTTCGTCACCTCCGGGATGCTCTGGGTGATCTGCGATACAGCCGCCCCGACCGCCTCGTGATCGATTTCGTCCGGTTGCGAGGCAGTCACGACCTGCGCGGTAGCTGCATTCATCGTTGCCAAATGCGTTGTGACCGTCTGCTTCGAGGTGTCGAGTGTCTCCTCACGCCACTGCAGCGATCCCGGATCGGTACCGAGCGGAGGAAGCTGTACCTTCGTCTCCAGGTCCTTCTCGGCCTGGTTGAGCGCATCCTGACCGGCCGAAATATATCCAAGCAACGCACGCTGCGGTTCCGACAGTACCGAGCTGATTCGGGTTTGTTGTAACTGTTTTTGTAAGAGTTTATTTTTTAGAAAAATTCAACATTAGTAACAAAACTAGTATTGCATTTTCTTTTCCTCTAACCGTGTTTCTTTAAAATTTACGATATGCGTGTTTATATATATATGTGTGTGTGTGTGTGTTAATATTATGTGTGAGTATATTAATTTGTGGGAATACTTGTTAGTTTTTTCTTCCCCTAAAGTGGGTGTATCTCGTATATTATAGTATAAAATATTGAAACAAAATTTTAATTCACCTACGTCTAGATGTGTTTTAATTTCGATTCAGTTAGAGGGTAGAATTAGACAACAATGTTAGGCAGCGTGAAACGAAATGGAGAACAAGAAATAACAGCCTGTGAAACCATGTAGGGTTCGTCTTGAAAATATGTATTAGAAAAGTTAGATGTTAGGTGAAGGAATGAGCATAAAAAATGAAGGAGAATAAACACATAAAAAATTAAGTATCTCTCACCATTGGCGGCTGATGGGCCAGATTAACCTGCCCAACGATGGCACCGTACTGTATCGATTGCATCTCACCAGTACCGTACGATCGTTCGCCTACACACACACATATTCACACGATCACGGAATAATATAGATCGTAGTCGGGCATCAACGAAGAACAAAACGCATAATGGAAATAAACCAAGAAAAAAAATAAAATAAGTTCAAATTAAAAGAATGTCCATGATCCACATGCAGAACGTAAGAAATGTCCGTAAAATGCACAAGACAGTAAAATCACGCCTCCTGCTGCTGTAGGACAAACGACTTGAGGCATCCCATAAAATCAGCACTTACCGTCAGTTCCACGCATTACAGCCGGCTTGGCAATCGAGTGTGTCTCCACCTTGCCGGACTTGTTGGTCTCTTCGTGCTGAAGGAAGGTGGCTCTGAAAAAGAATGCAAACAAGCAGCGTAAAATTGTGAATATGGTGAATCTCGAATGTCCGATGAAGAGATGGGAGAGAACTATGCTTTGTTTGGACGATGAACCATTGCGCGATGACCATTAGAAGCTGACAAAAGGAGGCAGGTAAGCTGCGTTATGTGTTATGAATACGATAACACTTCGATCGAGGGTACTAACATTTAATAATCATTGCCTAACATGAAGCATGTGATACACACACAAACGCTTTCTAATGGTCTTGGCAAGGAGGAAGCTTATCGTTTGGACAGAGAAGGCAGTATCTCAGTTCTACCCCGCCCCGTTAAAACTCACTTCGATGGTGCAACGCTTTCCTCCACCATGGTCGAACCTTCGTCGCCCTCGATACCAAAGTGGTCCTTCGCTTGCTTCTTTTTCAGAATAATGTCGATGTAGCCGGCAATAAGCTGGACGATCTGCTCGGCCTCCGTTGTCTGCACAGAGTAGTACGAGTCGGCGTAATCACCAAAGTCGAGCGTAAACGTGTTCGGCGACGCGCCCCACCGACGGACGGTCGTGAGCGGCCAAGATTTTAGAATTTCCTTCGTCAGCTCGTCCAGCCGCAACACCGAGTCTTTCGTTACGCCGAGCAGCCGCGGCACGAGCTTGTTTTTGCCGGTCATCTTTTCCTTCACGAGGAAAAACGTCACACCGTACGTCGGAAGCTCACGGGCCGTCTTGGTGTAGCGATACTTGGCGTCCAGGTCCGACAAGCCGATGTGTTTTCGGTGCTCGGCGAAGATCTTCCGCTCGATGTTCTTCGTGCGCACGTACGATGAGGGAAGAAATTCACGTAAGCTACATTAAAAAAAACCCCAAATTGGTTCGATTAGCTTATAAATATGAAAAGAGAGGATGGGGTAACTGTTGCGAAGGTGCTACGTACTCCAAAAAGCCGGGCTTGTGTTTTGCTTCGTTGTGGTCACCGAACTGTATCTGCACCTGGATACCCGCGAATTCGCACGCCTTGTCCTGCGTGACAGGATGCGTCCCGTCCAGGATGGCATCGCGGGCCTGTACGTACAGCAGATTCAGCTGCACCGGATCCCGCGAGTCGATGTTTTGGTCCGAGTAGAAGAACTTGCGCCGCAGCAGGACCGTCTCCTGCTCGTCGATGCCCTGCTCGCGTAGCGTCTTCCCCACGTCCACCCAGTTGATTTCGTCGTCCGTGCGCAGCTTCTTCCGCAGGCTCTCCATCTTCGTGTCACGCTCCTTTTCCTGTGCCTTTCGGCGTAGCGTGAGGGTGCCCGTGTTGGAGCGATTGTCGGGCTGGTTCTCGTTCTGTGACTCCGGGTCCTCCCGCACCAGCCCGTACTCCTCATGATTGGTGATGCCGATCTTCGTGCAGATGACCACCATTAGCTGCGAGACCGGCTGCGAGTCGTCGACCAGGATCGTCTTGACCGCACCGTCCAACATGCGAACGCGCAGCGTTCGGTGCTTTTGCCGGTACTCGAGCACGTCGTGGTTGTGAAGCATGTAGTAGCCCAGGTTGCGGGCCGGCTCCAGCCAGACTCCCTGCCGTGTATCATCGTCCGCTAGGAAGAGCCCGAACTCCTGCGCCTGGCCCTGCACCGCCTCCGCGAACTTGTCCTTGATGATGCGGCACGCATCGAACACGGTTGTGTTTGGATCGAACTGGATCGTCTTTGTCACCCGGCCTCCCTCGAGGCTGATCCGTAGCGAAAGCGTGGACATCCTGACGCCCCTTTTGCTACGGTAGCAGCTATGACTCCGGCTCCGGCAACTGTTGCAACAGTGGTTGTTGTCTGCTCAACGACACTGCAAAGAAAACAAAAAGCAACACAGAAAACACAACATTAGCACTATGGCATATCCTTCTTCCGCTCCACTTCATTTCGTTTCGGATTTATGCCCTCGCTACGGTATCCCGCTTCTACTATTGTTAATCTCTTATCACATTCGCGTCACTCATCCGTTGGCACCCCTCAACCCAACGCAAATACCACAAACACATTTCGACACCAGCATCGCTCGTACATAAATTGACCACAAGAGGCCCCCTCCCGGGCGGGCACGAGGACATCATTCACATTCTAGCCAGCGTGTCGTGTTGAAAGGACGCCGAGCCTCCAGATGGCTTCTGGCGCACTCGGGCTGACGTCGAAATTGTCATAAATCAAATTTTATTGTCCACCACCATCACACACACACACACACACACCGACTGTGATGAAATGCGGTTTGCGGTGAAAGTCATGAAAAGCTGTCATCAGTATGGAAGGACGATTCCGGTCCCAGCACAGCTCAGAGGCGGAGCAGAAGGAGTAGGGTTTTCCGAGCATTTTGTTATTGCTCTCTGTTTCCAGCCTCACAGTTCGTGAAAAGCGCAGGGCACATTAGCGACTGGTAAACCACTTGAAAAACCGCACTCTACGACACATACATACACACTCACACACAAATGTACGGACAATGATGAAAGCTGCATGCACGATGCTGCTACAAATAAAATCTGCTCCACGGGAGAAACGAAAAATCGATTGATGGATCTGCACCCGAGAGAAAGAGATAGAGAAAACAAAAAAGGATAGAAATTAAAGCAAAGGAGTGACCGAGCAAGGAGGGAGAGGGGGAGATTTGAGGGTGACTGATGGGTATCAATCGATGGAATACAACACGAAGGGACGGCGGTTGTTGCCAACATTTGCCAGCCGCAACATTACGCTATAAAAAGCGCATCATGGTTGGATGCCTTTTTATCCTGGAGTGACTACTTGAACAGGCTTTCTTTTTCCTAAGCGAGAGATGCCACCAACCCTCCCTTTCCATGCTCCTCGATGGGGTTGGGCTTTGCCCGTACACCGGGGTCGCTCTTTTGGCTTTTCTTGCGTTGTTTCACTTGCTTGCCTTTGTCTGCATGCAAACGGAACGAAGGTCCTCCCAGCAGGTCCTCGACCATAAGTCATGCAGTGATATCGCAGTCACGTTCTGGTCGATGTTGTATTCCTCCAAAGCCCTGACAAGGTGGAACGCCCAAGAACTGCCTCACGCCTCTTCGCGACAAGAGGCACTCTCGCGTTCGAGTCGTTTACTAAACCGTTCCCTCACCTCCTTGGCTGTGAGCAGCGACTCCGACCGCTCCATGACAACCCAGGATATCCTTAAGCCTTGGCCCGCATTAGAGGGCAGCAAGTCGAGTGGAAAATTAGTCGTTACATTAAAATATGTTGCCAACGGAAAAAGGACCATAAATTGTCCCCTCGACCGCGGTCGGTGGTGACATTCAGTCGCATGCATCCCCTCCAAAAGCCATTCGATAATCGATAAAGATGGCGAAATGGGCTTCCAAAGTGATCTCTTTTCCTGCATCACGTCAGTTTTAAACCTCGCCCTGCCTAATGTTACGGGAAAAGTTTCTTCCGATCGCATGAGGGCATCCTTGTGCTGCTCATTATCGTCTATAGGTTGTTGAAAAATGGCACACCATTACTAACCCGATTGGATTTGCCTTATGTGGCTCGGTAATGTACCTCCAAAAAGATGGTATATCTTCCTGAAGTTGCCGGCTTTTCTTCAAACCCTAGATCAAGATGCGAGCCATAGCGACGTACATTAGGTGGAGACGTCGTCCTAGCACTCAACAGCCTTGGAAAGCAAGCGACACCACGGCGACGACCGTTCATTAATTTTATTTTCCTAATCTGACACCGCAGAGGTGGGATTAATGTGATTATTTACTTTCGGCAGCCTAGTGTCCTCGTGGGCACCCGTCGCAAATCGGAAAAGCATCCTAAAGATAAACGTAGAGCAGAAAGGGAGAACAAGAAGATTCTTAGCAGGAACGAGAGCAAATCACAGGCTCCACACCGGATGAGCCCAGGGGCGATGTAAAGAGAATCAGCTTTTCTCACGACTAAGGTGCTGCGGACTTTACCAACCTTGCCTTCGTGCCGTGCCATTTTTTTCTAGTACCACACTTCACTTCTAGCAAAGGACGATCTTGTTGCGAAGTTCTACGCTTCCACGCACGTAAAAATTAATTAAAACATACTACTCTCCACGGGTGAGAATCCGACTGACGCCTCCGTCTTTGCTTTGTCGTCAATAAAAAGCCTCAGCTACTAGCTTCCTTCTACCCTTCTTAGACCACACTTCCATCAAACCGAAAGCCTTCGTCAAAATTGTCTCCATAACAACAGAAAAGACGCCTGCGCACACAATGATGGAAGACTTTCCTTCTTGTGTACACCAACCACGCTCCTTCCTGTCAATCGGAAGCTGTCGCATCAAAGCGTATTTGGCATCAGGCGCGGGCGAACCTCTTCTTTAAGAGGTGTCGAATCCATTCATTCGACGAAGAAATAGAATCGGACTTTTATCCCAATGCTTCCTTACTAAACGGGCGGTGACAGCTTCACTGTGTTGGACACAAGAAAGGTCTTTTCTTTCTTGAAGGAGAGTTTTCTGTTTCATCGTCTACTTTGCGTCGTAGGCCATAGTTGTTGTATGTCATTGTGTTTTACAGTTTGCACGGTGCTTCCCTTCTGTCTTCCATTACAGACGACCATCAAAGACAACCGCAGAGGAAAAAAAAACCAGCTAGTCAAAGATTACATTTATCGTGACGTTGTCTGTCGAAGACAAACTAAACCAAAAGAGGATGGCCACTCTCTCGGAAAAATCCCTAACCGAACGAAACGTGAAAGGACGTTGGAACGTGAGCCTTTGACGGACGACAAAGCCAGTATCATAGGAGGAGGGATAATAATCCTGCAATTGTGTGAAAGCTAACTGCCGATACTTCCCGTTAACAGAGGCGTTGGTTTCCAACCAGACTGCTTCCAGGATACTGCAGGATCAGGGATGCAGATGCAAAAAGATGATAGTAACTGCACTATATAGTGTTCACCGGAAAAGATACCCGGCATATGATGGTATAAAACTGAACGATGTAAAGTTCAAAGTATCTCATCCATCGAGGGTAAACTGTCTTCTAACTTCTTGTTGTCGGTCGGTCCTGCATGTATGCCGCGTATTAAGCGTGAACTGTTCGCACCGTTTACGACGCAAGGAGATGGAAAATCTCGACACGTTAGCGCACCATTCGCAAGGTGTGTAATTCAATACAATCTCTACCTTCAATACTATCGCAACAACTTCCCCCCACAGGATTCATCGATACCGGAAAGGCCAAGAGAATGCCGTTAACAACACGTAACGGAAGCATTATGTTTTCTTTTCCCCCTTTTCTGATGTGTGCTTTGTGTGGAGACGATACGCAAGCGGTAGAGTGGAATGACGAGCATTCGTTTGTATCGCATTGCCGGAACAAAGGGACACCCTCTCCCCCAGTATTTCCTTCTGTTGGTAGAGTCATAATGCACAGGTTCATCATATCGATTACATAGCAAAGATTTGCATAACGTCTTGTTATGTGTTGTTGAAGACTACCACATCGATTGCAGGACTTTAGAAGGATGGTAAGGCAAGAATAACAATGTCATATTACAGTCACACTGTTCTACAGCGAAAAAGCACTCTGCAGCGGAATCCATCCGTAACCTGGGACAGGGACACGAACGATAAATGTATGTATGCCCACTGTCGCTGTCGATGTCCATGCATCGATCAATGAACAACCTGTTGAGTGGACACACACCTGAAATATACCACCTGGATCGGAACCTGCAAGAGGCACTGCTATCTGTTTGCTTGTTGGTCTTGGTGGTTCCGTGTCGAGCTGTCAATGAGATTTGATGCCAAAGCCGGAAGTTGAGCGGGTGTTTGGGATGCTCCATTTACTCTCACTCTTGCGCGCTCTTCATCCTTCATCACGTTGCACACGCAACTTGGTTGCCTTCCACTGACGTGGAAGAATTGATAAGGAATTTAAATTGATCAATCTCTTTGCTTATTCAGGTGCAGCACGCATACCGTTGCACACACTGCAAGCGCATACCGGCCGTCCCACGAAAGTAGAACACCACATCGATTGATAAAGGAACGGATGTGAGCGAACGGTATGCATTAAGGGAAATGCTCATCGACACTGACATCGAAGGGCTCCATTTTCTAGGTGATGCTCGCCAGTGTGCTTTTCAATCTGTTGTGTTTCAAAAATTGATGTTTTGACTGCACTCAACCAGTTTTGGATCTTTAAAAATCTTGGTCCAGCAGAAAAAGTTCTTCATTTACGATTAAAAATTTAAGCTATATCACAAAAAGACGCGAACAATGACGTGTCCTTACAAACAATGGATAACTACGGGATGGCAAGGTTGAGTAGGCTCGGATAGATAGGAGTAGGGTAGATAAATACTATTGAACTTATGCATAAAGCTTTCAAAATTCACAAAACATGCCATAGAAAATACATAAAAGGGTGTGTAAGAAGCCGGGTGCGAGTAGAAACAAGTGGAAATTAATCGGGACAAAACGATGGCATAAAAGATTCGCCACACCGGAAGTGAACAATCCCACGGAAGGATCCTTCACGGTGATTGTGGATGCCGTCAGCCCTTATCGTTCGCTTCGTTCGCTCAACCGCACTCGGGCCGGAATCACGGCGAGAATCCTTTCTTGCCATCGTGTGCAAGGAATCTCCAAACCGAAAAAAAAAACACAGAAGGGTTAATCGCCCGCGATGGAGAGCTTACGGCAAAAGATGAAAGAAAATGAGGGCGTCCGACGTGAGTGAAAAAAAGAAAATAAAAAGAGAAAGCATAGTTATAGCGAGAGGGCAAGGTTAACGCTGCTTCAATTTTATTTCTCGTATGAACTTCCATCTTCGATAATCAATCTAGCAAGTATACCTCTATAGCAAGTATACCCAAATATTCCAACTGAAATTTAAACGATTCCAATTGGTCTTCTTTTTCTTTTTTGCTGTACTTCAAATGGTCATAAATGATTAAGACCGATTTCTGTATCCCCTCAAAATCTCCCTTGCCGGAAGGGTGTATAGGAATAATGCTATCAGTAGCCAGTAGAGAAGGAACATGATAAACTGTTGAGATGCCCAGTTGCCGGAAGGATCGTTAAGCTGTTATGCGTGATTACCATCCGGTGCGAGGTACCGGGAACCTTTCCTTTCCGTCGGCGAAGGGGCTATTCCCTGCGTCAATCGTACCACCGTCCTACGCAGTCACGTCTATGCAAATAGCAGGGACATGATTCGTATGGGAGCATTTCCCAATTTCTCACACACCATCGACTGTTGTAGTGGTTCCGGTTGGGCGGCCTCGCTGTAGTAACCGTAAGGGGAAAACGCTTACTTCGAGAGCTAGCCACCCTGATTTATTTGCCACAATCAATTTGTGTACCCGCTCCAGCTCGAAAGGATCAGGATATAAGCATGAGGCCAAACAGGTATGGATGTAGGAATCGATCCTCTTTAGTGCCATATTTTGGCAAGGCTTTAACCGAAATCTATAAACGTTCAAACTTACCATTCGAGAAGAGACATTTTTGCTTTCTCCTTTTCGACACGTTTCTTGATGAAGGTGCTTTTATATAACCTAACATCCAGACAGCCCAATTGAGCCAGTATTTCTTTTCGAGTATCAAATTCTACATTTCTTCGTTAGAGTGCTTTCGGGAATCGGTGAAAAACACGCTTTTCTTGAATGGTCCACCACTCTCCTTTCAAACCGCATCGAGGGGCGACAATCGTGAATGTGTTGGTTGCAGTCGCGTGGAAAACCATACGAACAAATACATACACGCAAACATCAACCATACACTAACACCAGTAACTCGAAATGGCTGTTGGTAAAAAGTTTCCTTGCCACGACAAGGAGCGATTAGTAACGTTGCGTTTATTATGCATACGCTCCCACTAAACTGCCTCACGCCTCTTCGCTGGATTCGCACACAGGAATAAACACTTCAAACGTGTTCAAACACACGCTCACACACGCAAGGAAAACACCATTTTTGATAGGTGATTAGCTTGAGGGTTTGTTGGCAAAAGAACACCTCTTCAAGGTAAACCTTCTGTTCCTATGCTTACTTTATCGACTCCTTAGCACCATTGAACAAACGGTTTCACATGGATGAAAGAAATTTCCTCGATCGCGCAGACATCACACCACACACAAATGTGTCCAGTTAAAGAAACGCAACCGAATAGCTGTTACTCCGTCGACGGTACAGCATCAACTAAACGCCAAATAAAGAACATCGAACCCTCGAATATCACATCATCTCCTCCTTGCCGTCACGCGCACCAACACACAACCAGCAGCGTCTCTGCCAGTGTGGAAGGGCGCGCCACTACGTACACAACATTCGAAGGGTGGAAAATGCATCACCCTTCGGTCTTCCTTCAGCAACCGAGAGCTGTCCTTTACGGAATAGAATGATGGCTTCTGCGCAGTGCCAGGGACGTGTGTGGCAGTTGTGGAACCAACACCAACACACAGCAACGCGGGGTTTTCGGATGCGTCTTTCGCGAGGTGACGACATGGAATCCCGTGACGAACGTTTATCCCAAAATTGTGCTACAGCCCGCGTCTACGCGAATGGTCGACTCGTTCAACAGATCTACGAACCTTTCCGCGACCGGGGGTTGGGGGTCGGGAAAACTTCGGGGAAACATTTTTTTCCTATTACATAAAGTGGAGCAGGCAAGCGGCATCCCCTCAGTTCAGGAACAATGACACCTAAATCCTCCTTTTTGGCGCACACACACTCAAACACCCTGCCTCAGCATATAATGGGCGACGTCTTAGGAAAATGGAAAACCTCTAGGATGCGAGTCTGACTGTACGAGTGTGTGTTTGTTGTCAATGTTGATTTGAATTCTTTCTGATTTTGATGGCGACAGTCCGACCGGGTGGGAGAGAAGAAGCTTAGGAGCTGCTTTAAGAAGGATTAAAATGCCTTTCTCCACCATCTGACCGCTCCTCGCGTTTCTCCGCGCTCTCGGTCTATTGGCAGTGCCATATGTGGGGGCCTCCCCGCAAGCACCGTCTGGCATTTTCTCGGGACATTTCTCAGACATTTGTCGATTGAACAAAGATCGACTGCGCGGATTAAGGTATTCCTTCTTACCGTCCGAAGCCTCCTCCCGATGCTGGAAAACCGTTGAGGCAAACTGCTGGAACATGTTTCGACAAATTTTCCCTGAAGAGTTGAACAATTTGTCCCGTAACCTAATCGCAACGAAAAGCCCATTCAACCGCCGCGACCTATTTGGTGCAGCATCTAACGTTCTTTTTGGTCGTCGGCGAGTGTTTCTGCGTCTTCCCGTGTATGTGACACGCGCGCCAAAATGGATTATCAACCAAGCAACTTCATTTATCACCTTCTATACAAGACGGCAAATCCTCCAACGTGTCGTATTACTTTACCATCGAAGGGAGCCGCGCTCTTCGCAGGGAAGGAAGGATAGCTTCGGGTAGAAAAAGACGCAGCCTCTAGGTTCACAACTAAGCGTAAAAGTGTGGCTAAAAAGTGGATCGATAAAGAGACCGAATACCTTCAACGCCTATTCTTTACGCTCAAAAAAAAACCGTAGCTCTGTTTCTCATAAAATTGATTGATCGGTATGGGAAGCGAATTTTCTACAACACCAATGAAGCGAGTAAGATTTTTTGGCATCCAAAATTTACTGTAAAGACAGCGCTGTTCTTTCAATGGAGAAAATTATGAAACACCTTATTGTTTTTCTTCCAAACCTCAGGAATTTTAAGTTGTGATATGGAATAAGCAGCAGCTGTATGGCTCGGACAGCGTTGATAGACCATCAGTAGAAACTAGCAAATGTCTTAACTTATCCCTTTGGAAACGCATATCCTTCTGCATCTGCCACAACCAGCTGCCGCAAGTGCTTAAAATCATTCTAGGAAAGTCGCGAGGAAAAGTTCGCCCCATACTCTACCTCAAAACGAACGATTGTCGCATGGTGTGTAAATGATTAATTTGATGGTCGTTTGCCGTTGCTCTCTTGGGAATCTTAGTGTTCTTTTTTTCTTCTTTCTTTTCTTTAGGACCATTTATTGTCACGAAATGGTCTGTAAATGACGGGGCGTCTCCATTCTACAATCAAGGAATGTATTTGTTTTTGAACGATGATGGTAAAAAGCGTAGTTTAGTCTCTTGCCAGTTTTTAAATGTTTATCCAAAATATGATAGTTGAAGTCAGTTGAAGCCATTTGCCACTTTTAGCCGTAAAACATTTTCGTTCACATTAAAAGAATGAAAATAATCCTCGCATTATTCAATTAGCAGTTAGGCCATTTATAATGAGCTTTTCATCCGCCATTTTGACGTTGCCGGTAACTGACCCGGCTCTGGAGAAACGAAGGAACAAAACAGAACAAAATGCGTCCTCTCGGCGCGGGGAAACGAAAAAGAGCCACCTCCGAGATACCCTTAGTAAGCCCTGCTAGTATGCTTTTAAATAAGGACACCAAGCCTTCTGCCCCGCGGGAAAAAACTTGGCCTGCGTGAAAGTTTGACCGATAATTATTGACACATTTTCAGCGTGATACTTTTTCCCCCGATTTAAAACGATCCTCTTCCACACCCTTGTCCCTTGGCTCGGTTTCCCCTTTTTGGCCGCTTGGTCTAGGGCGATCCCATTTTTGAAATGTCATCAATGTATATTTTCCGCACACCGGGCAACATCGATGACACACTCCGAAGATCAAATGGAAAAAATATGGAACAAAGCACTACCCCATGCGGCGGAAACGAAAAATCATCGACAAACTACGGGACGCAACGGAATCCTTGTGTCCCGGTGAGGCTTCAATCCCCGGGAGGAGGTTTGCAAAATACATCCGCCATCCCTTCACGGTTTTGGCAAAGCGCAATGGGTCGAGGGGGTTTTTTCCATTGATTAAAATGAATTCAATTTTGAGCTGAACTTAATGGAAAAATAATCCTTTTAAAATCAGTTCACCGTTAGTTCGTCCATCTGGCGTTGTTCTTCCTCGGTTTCAAGAAACCACTGGATGCCATTCTTTCTCACTTTTATTTCTTTTCTCCTTTGGCGAGGTGAGCCCAGGGCTGTCCATCATGGAGTTTCTTTTCTCCCGCTTCTGCCAGGAAGATTACTTAGGGCTGCTTCACAGAACGCCACTACGGTGTCCAAGCTATAGAAGGGTGCCCCGACTTTCCTGATGCACACACAAACACGGAGCACAAAGTTTGCAGAGGGTGCTAATGAGGATAAGATATTCGGAACATTGCGATTAACGAAGCTGTATCTAATTCTGCTAACAAGATAATTTGAGCCCTCCTGGAGAGGAACGCATTCTTTGCTGCTCACATAAAATTGTCCTCATTCCGATCGAAAGACCGAATGTCCTTTTTCCTTCCCGTCCTGATTATTTGATGCTGATACAATTCACCAGTATGATTGGGGCAGGTTTAACTCAGCATGAAAATTAACTCCTTCCTTCGTTGGCAAAGGGAGCAATAAGTAATCTCGAAGAAAATATCAAGCATCTTGCACTCGCAGTTTCTTTTTCGCCAGCTTCCTACAGAGACCTGGGCAAGAAGTAATTGAATAATTCTAGCTTTTCTACCATTCCAACATTTCCTCTTTCCTCCTTCTTCCGTTTCGCTGGTGGCTGGTAAGCATTTTTCTCATTTCAGTACTTTAGGGTTCATTTCCTTCTCATGTTTCTTTGCCTTTCGCTGGTAGCATATTCCTAAAAGTTTCTTAGCAAACGAAAAAGAGACACTCAAACCAAAAAACTTTGATTGGATCTGTCCTCGTCGGTCCATCAGGCTAGAATAATTAGAAACT
The DNA here is from genome assembly GCA_914969975.1 of Anopheles atroparvus. Lineage (NCBI taxonomy): Eukaryota > Metazoa > Arthropoda > Insecta > Diptera > Culicidae > Anopheles > Anopheles atroparvus. The sequence continues at coordinate 44,410,354 of CAJZCY010000002.1, read as the reverse complement.
GTCTTTACTTCGAAAGTCTTTTGCAGACAAAAAAACAATAGATGGAGAGAAATTTGGTAAGCTCTATTTTTAAGGTTATAAACGGACCTTCTAAATATATAGCGTTGTCAGGAATCATCAACTGGACGTGCCACATATCTCTTTACACATTGAAGTGTCGCCATGTAAACAGGCGGACCATTCATGTGTACATTATGCGGCTGAAGCTATTGTTCCACTCATGAAAAGCGTGTCTCTGCAACATGTCACTTTTCCTTGGCAAGGCTTATGAACATTAAAGCCATTTCAATAGTTTCCCAAACAATGAATATTTTCTTCGGTTACAATCCAGCTGTAATAATGAGCGCGTGGCTGTCTATTTTATCCAGGCAACTCTTTGCCACCGTTCCAGGGTAGATTCTTCTATTTCCACTTTGCGTCTGCTGTCTCTCAAATAATTTCGGACCGATAAATGACCTGCTTTTACACCTTTTTTCTGTGTGCGACGTATGCGTCAAGTGATGAGACATTTGACCTGGACCCGGCCCTAGTCAGTTTCAACTCCCACTACATTTCCCATCCCCACGGAAAGCTGATACGAAAATCGAACCCTGAACCAGGCCGAAACCAGAAAGCAACAGCAAACATCGGAGAGTGAGTGCGCACCGTTCAATCATCCTAATTAGAGCCAATACTTCCCCCATTTCCCCCATCCGTCACCTTTCCCTGCTTGAAATGTTATGATGAGGGGAAGCACGATGAAGAAAAACCGAGGGATGCCCGATAGTGAGCCGCAATGGATGAGCCTGGAATTGAATTCGAAAGGACATAAAGATGTCTCGGTTTATGTGTAAAAATAAATCAGCCCTGCGTGGACGTGAGAGGCGGAGAATAGCGGGCGAGTGATAGAGAGGAGAAAACGAGAAAAAAGACGAAATGTTTACACACAAACAATCGAAAATACTTTTCCTTCCTTCGAGTTTGCGTTTCGCCAAGCAACATTATGTGTTATCCCAAAACCGAAATCGAATCCTTGCGATGGGATAAGAAACTGTCTTACGTTCCTCTAATTGGGCGGCAATGAGAAAAGCTTTGATGCATTGATTGCTTCGCTTCGGGGACCTGGATGAGCTAGGGGTGCGTTGGTGTGGCTTATTGAATTATGACATCCCGCACGATGACGATCGATTCCGGATGGAAACGTCGAAAAGACTCTTTATCACCCTCCATGGCTGGCTGGTATTTGATGGAACAATCTGTGGATTTTTGGCTAAGGATATTGAAAAGAAAAACAACGGAAAACACCATTACCGCCGTCCACCATAACCACCATGGTTTCCATAGAGAGGAGAGTAGGTTCATTTATGTCATCGTCTAATGAGTTACGATGACAAACAGCGATGAACCGCGAATCTTTTGAAAGGAGGGAAAGCTGGGGGATACGATGACATCCAAGCAGCATAAAAATAGCAGAATATGTTTCTTGCACTCATCGGAATGACCGGTTCAAATGAAACAAGATATGGCGTTTCGGACGTAACGCATTAACCAGGTCGGTCTGGCCAGTTGGACCGAACCTGTGGATGGAGACGCCTGGTCCTGATCAATTACGGTCTATTTTTCCTGCCTCTTTAGGCGTGAAATCACAACATACGATTCGAAATGGAACAAAAGAACTACGCACCCGGCAACCGGCTTCGTGTAGATTGATGTCAACATGAAAGAAATATAGTCAGGATCACCCATAACATAGCTTTATGAATAGAAGAATTATTTTGGAATAAGCCAAGTCATGGCAAAGGAAAATGAGCTCGGTCGGGGAACATTGGAAAGTAACTGTCAAGGATTGAAAATCTTTCGATGAACTGTATCCATAGTTTTGCGCCGAAACAAATAGACCTGACATATGAAACCTAATGTTACTTCAAAGAGCTAATAAAATAGCTGAGCACCACACAATGTATAACACTGCAGGCTACACATTAGCTGCAGCTGGCTTTACTTTTCGGAAGCAATAGAAGCGAACGAACCGACACCACAAAAGGCACATTCTTTCCGCAGGCAAACGGCGGAAGCAGTCAATTCGATGGTCTATAAATTCGGAGCAGACAAGTCAACCTCCTACTCGACGCAACGACATAACAGAAACGAGCGCCTTTACACTGGAATGTTGCTATTCACCAGCACTCGGCGCTGTGGAAACTAGCTTTCAAGAGGGAGGAGGTATTTTCCAAAGAATTATCGTCTCCTATACGATGGTTCCGGTCTTTAACTCGCCCTGGACACGTCGATTTCTACTGATGTCGCTTCGAGAACGCTTCCAGAGTGTCTCCGGGTTTTATTGCAACCCGATTGACACCAGTTAACGCCTTTTATTATCCTTTTGGATCTTCTCGCTGTGATGTGACCACGGCAAAGAACGCTTTTCACTGGCCAGCCAATGCAATTGTTGACGAAAAATTCCAATTAACTCCTACAGCCAATATAATTATTTTTTCCCTTTTTCTTTTTTACTTCGTCAAATTCATCTTCCTTTTGGTGCGCAAATAAGTTGCAACGCTGCTGGTCTCGGTCGGACGACAAACATTGAACACAGTCAATGCAGCGGCAGCAGGAAAATCGGTGGCAATGATTGTTATCACTCCCTCGTCCTTCTGCACAGCGTTCGGCCACCAGCAAGTTGCAATTGCATAATTGCAGAGACATGAAAACGCCACGCAACAAAACGGCCAAATAAACAACCAAACACATGAACGAGCATGACAGAAAAAACCTGGGGGAAAACAATTCAACCTCGCCTTCACCGCTTGCACATAATTAGTAAGTATCGCTGCATCTGTTGAATTGGTATGCTCGTGAGCATAGTGGGCATTCATGTGTAGCACCTACCTTCCCCGCCATGCCACGCCGTTTTCTGGTATTAATGTTCGAACATCACGCGCTGGTCAGCTTTGATCCAAAGCCAGAACGACTAGCTTCGACGAATGACCATGCTTTCCTCGCAACAACATGGCAGCACATAAAATCCCAGACCAGAAACAATACAGCAACACACCCGGCCAGGAACGGCCTGAATGGTGTTGGCGGTGGACATGCAGGAGGAAGCGACCCGAAAGCGAGGGACCGATGATACCTCTCCTTCGCCCCGTTTGCCCGAGGTGATCATTTATCGTTTATTGCGAGGTCTGTCACATCCAGAGCAGCTTGCAGTTCCCATTCAGAACGGATATTGCCTCACTCGAGTTATGTTTAAAGCTGCACCGGATGGTCCGATGCCGGCCTGTGAATCTTAGCAAGTGAAGGCTGTACCCAGATTACTGAAAGAGTTTGGAACTCGACGAAAGGGCGTCCATTTTTAAAGAAGAAAATGTCTGACCTTCCCCTTGTACAATTTTCTTCTTTTAAAATTAAGCTTCGCATCACGTCACCCAAGCATTCGTAATCTCATACCCATCCCGGAGCTTAGCAAAATAGCCTTAAGTAATAACCATCCATTCCAGCGGTTTTCACGGAAAATTCGTACAACCGAAATGCTCTTCTTCATACACACAGTGACAATGACGGCAACAGCCGCAACTGTCACAAAGAAGTAGTCTCTTATTCGCTCCACACACACAATCTCACTGGGCATTCCGTTAGTGTCAGTAACCACAAGGGACACGCGGGCTCTCGGGAAAAGTCCAACTTCCATTTCCTGCTCCGAAACTGCGATGGGAAAAGCGGGAAGCCTTACCCTGAACTTTCGCCGGGAATGAGTTTTCGACCTGGTTTGCTGGAGACGCCCTTCCCGTTTACAGAACAGAGACGCAAATAGCCGAGCGTGACGGAGTGTGGAAATCGATTTTTAAAGTCGTTCCAGCGTTCCACGTAACAAAGCCAATGGGGAAACCGAGGAAGGCTTGAAGGCCGTCTGGTTGGCTGGGCAAAGGGCAGAAATGGGTGAGTTAAACCTCAACATGCCACCACTGTATGTTTACCGTTGCCTCGGTTCAACTGTCAAAAAAAAGCGATAACATACCAGCAGCATTCCCACCGTACTCCGTTTCGTCCTTGTTCCGTTCCCTGTTGGGAAGGACTCTCGTTTATTTGGCTTACTTTTCGAGGCTCGCGTCCAGTCTAGGAATCGGGCGGTCTGGTACATTTCATTCGCACGTGTTGTGTAACCTCGGGCCACGTTACACTCGGCGTGTCCAGGGGTTATTGGACGGAATTTGAAAATACTCCGCTCCAATCTACAATGAGAAAGGCAAAAGAGCAAAACGCCGCAGGTACGGAACACTCGGCATCAGAGGCCTCCCTGCCGCCAGGTGCGTATCTTTCATACCCTGGCAGGCTAGCAATCGCCGCGCTTTTCCGATTCGGAAAACGGTTTGTTAAATTACCATCACTCACTCCCGGGATCACCCTTTCTTGTCCCAGTTGGTAAAATTAGGATGAAAATTTCGCAAACCTCAACACATTCCATCTCTTATCGTTATCCTGCCAGCTATGCTCGCGTTCATTCGCGGGAAAGCAGAATGTGGGCTTCAGCGACTCCACTGCTGCTCCAGTTGGTCTGTTTTATCTGTTATTTTTAGGTGTGTCGCCGACCAAAGGTGAGCCACATAAATCCGGAGGATGTTGTGCGTAATACTCGACAATCGGAAAACGAGGTTTGTGCGAGAATTTCGTATGTTTGCGGCCAACGAAAAGCCGTTTGTTTAAGACAGGCTCGTCGACTGATATTAATGGTTTCGGGAGCGCAGAATAATGTGTGGATTCTGCAAATTAACGCTCCACACAAAGTCGGATGGATCTTGGCGACCAACGTCAAAGCTCTGGGAGAGGATTCCTTTCGTCCTTGGTTAACCAAGGTTGTAGACTGGTGGAGCAAATGTTAAATTTAACTTTTGATTGTCCCAACTTAAACTTCACAACTCTGGGCATCAGAGCTCCAATCTTGGTTTTTTCTCTTTGTTATAGTACCGATATATTATACTTTTACGACATCTTCTTGGATTTAAGCGAATAGAATATAGAAAAAAAAAAACAATATCTAGTTTTAATATACAGCAATCGAAGACAGCAAAGATCACGATCGACTTACCCCACAGCGTTGTCATTCGGCACCAGATGATCCATGATGATGGTGGAGAGTTTTGAGTGCGACTTTTACTAGTTGAACTAGTGTTTCTTTTTAAACTGTTCAAGGGAAATTCTCTACGACTATACACACGCACACACGATCAAACGCACAAACAAACACGCGCCCCCACGGGCGCGGGTGGGGGAAATTGGGGTGATGAGTCGTCCTCGTCGCGGGGAAAGAAAGTCGCGCCGGAGGACCCGAGAACTCTGCCACACAAACTTAGAAGCGACCCAAAGAGACCGAAGGCACAAACCGGGAACGTCTTGCCTGGCCGCGTCCGTGCGATCGGGGGGTTTTTGGGGCTGGTGGACGGGAAGGAAGAAAGGCTCCTCCCCGCCCTTGCACCTGCCGATGGTGCCTGCCACCGTACTACCACACGCCCGCCCGACCTGGACCGACCGAGAGAAGGGTTTAGTGAGTGAATGAGACTGAGATAACAAATGCTCCAAAACAAACTGCTCAATAAAAGGCACAAGGTGTGTTGGTGGTGGTGGGCCTGTGCATGTGCATGCGGCCGCTGTGCACGGGTTTCCTTTTGGAGTTGTAGGAAAGAAGAAGAAAAACAAGAGGCTCGGCCTCCAAAAGGTCCTAGCTCAGCAACAAGAGGCAAACAAACGGAACTCCGACAGCGCCGTTCGTCGATGGAAACGTTGACGACGAAGAGACGGGAAGGCACTCTCTCACTGCAGTTGCGTCGCGTTGTTTGTCGTGGACAGGTTGCAGGCTGCAGTCAAACCGCATCGGCAGTACCCGAATGGCAGCACTAACTGCCGTGTGATTCGTTGCATTGCATCGGCGAAAGTTCAATGCACAAACACACGCGCGCGCACTCTCTTTCTGCTGGAGTGCATCGGGATTCGATGTCGCAGACGGCGGATTGCATCTGTGCGGCTTCTTTCGTAATGACTGCTGCTACACTGCTGCCCATGGTTATAGGTCGACGTTGAGGACGATGTAGGAGTTGAAAATTCAAAGAGAAAAAACAGTCGAGATTGTACCGTAAGTGTGAGATTTATGGGGGAGATTTATGAAAAGAAGGGGAAACCAAAGGAAAACGTATGTATGATCTTCGCCGTATAGTGCCCGTCGTAGTTGCCACGCCTTTCCTGGACAAAATGCGGTAAAATAATCGTGCTAGGATGAACGTCAAGAGATTATTGCACAAATCTACAAAACCTTCCCCACCAGCTCGTTCCAATAGGCCTCTAAAAAAATGTATACCTTTTCATTAAATCTGAGAGACATTTTTCCCCGTGTAAAAGGATGGACACCCACAAACACGAAGGTTGCAATCGACCCGACCGTTCGAAAGTTTTATTAAATTTTGTAAATTAGTTTCTCGAGCAGAGAGGCGGTAGAAAAAAAAGAAAGAAAAATAACCAATATTCGACACATGGAAAGACGTTATGTTCCTCTCTTTTTTTGCGTTCGATATTCAAATTCTAGCCCACGACCAGTGTGCAAAACAAAATATATTGCAATGGTGCACCAGCACAATTTTGCCTTTTGCCAATACACGGAGGGGGAACAATCAGAGCGTTTTTTGTTTGTACTGATTTTATCTCTCACCTCTTCACTCTTGCAACGTTTAACCACAAAAAGTAAAGTCGGAAACAAATCTGGGAAGGCGACCCCGTGAATGAGGAAGCTCATGTAAATGAGAATATCTGGAGCAAAGTATTGAAAAAAGCAAATGAACATATATCGAAAATTTTGCGGAAATACGAACATGTTCGGTACTACTGTTTGTGAAAGTGAGCATCGAGTGGCTTGTATAAGGCGATACTGATTTAAAAAAAAGCAAACATCATATCAAAACGTCTAAAATGCATTTCTCTTGCAGCAAAAGGGCATTATTTTTTGGCAGGAAACTTTTACCGAGCGTAATGAAATGCGCAATTTTTAAAGTTCCGATATGAACCGGGTTCCCGGACAATCGTAAAATGCCTGGTAGATTCCAAAGGCCAGCAAAAACAACACGGACATGCACGTTAATAGACACTCTGCCGTATTTCTCCTTTTTTGACGTATCACCCCAAGATAACCAAAGGCCGTAAAATCCCACAATCAAGAGAACAATCGACTTCCAGCCGGTTAAACTTCCACCCAAAAGTTGCCGTGAAAACTTTTACAACTTTTACCAAAAACGCGGAGAAAAGTACCACCCTCTGGGACTGGCCAGCTGTGATCCGGTTACGGCCATCGGGCTGAATGAAGAGTTTGACATCGGCAAAAACAGACACGATTTTAGCACAGATGATTTTTCATCCATTAGAAACTTTTCGCATCTCACACCAACTAAAAGAAAAAACCCGGCTCTACTCTCGTACACATCGTGGGACGGCGTTTCGAGTAATGGAATGCGAAAAACCAGCACGAGTATGTGAATTGCAAATCGGCATCCGTTCTGCTGGTGAAAAGGACGACTGAAAAATATCGGTGGGTTCCGGGACGGCCACGTGACAGACTGATTTCATCAAGCAATGATTTTTTTTACAAAAAATACAATATCATGCGGGTTGTCCATGATGCAACGATGAAGTGTTTTAAAAAAGGGAACGAGATGGGAAGCCTGATGGCCTGTGATGGGAATGCATATTGGATGAAAATATTCATTTTTTGGAGGTCAGCTTAGTTTGTATGCTATTGATGAAACACGTCACAGTTCGACGAAAAGCAGGGAAAGTATCAAAATAATTGTCGATGCAATTGCAAACTTCCAACTGTTCGTTTTCTGATCGTTGAATTTTGAGCGGGAGAGGGAAAACCCAGGGAATGCAATTTTCCAGCTACATTTCTTCCCGCATTTTCATTTGTCAATTCAATCATGCGGTTGTGCATAAAGAGGGAGTTGTTTGCTACCCTGCTGTACACGAAAGTTAAAGAAGATTGGATACTCTAGCAAAGATCGTAGGATTCAAACCTACCCACAGAATTGAACGTTCCGAGAGCGAGCGACTTTTGAAAAGCCAATTTCAAAACTAGTATCAAATGAAACACAATACACATCACATACTCCAGGAAAAGGTCTGGCAAACTCACGACGTGAACACATACGGCGAAGAAGATAAGGATTATTTTTAGGGAGAAAAGTTTTCCACCACAAACTTTCTGACCCATCTCACCGGCCTGAGTACGATCTCTGGTAGGAAAACTGTTCTCGAAATGCAGGGAAAGCTAAATACAAAAAAAAAATTGAAGGAATAATGAAACGGGTCCCAAAAGAAGGAAGAGAACACTCACGTTTCAGACCAGCAAAGTTCCACAATCGGTATTCCCCAAAAACGATCCTGCCAGCCGGCCTTTCGCGTCGGGCATGGGCAGGGGAGCAATGGGAGGTGCTTTCCACGATTCGTACGCGCGAGACGGTGAAGATTTTGTTCAACACAAAAGTTTTGCCAAAGTTTTCGCAAACGGCGCAGTGAATTGCTGGATTTTCCAGAAATTTGGAAGCAAAACTGTTTGACTTAATAACAACTGGTTCTGGCTCGCGTCGCGCCTCTGCGAGTGTGATCGCCTGTTCGACGGTGTAGGGTTACTGCGGGAAAACTCGTAGACTTCGTCCTCTAAAACTCGCAAGCGCGTACCCGTGACTTTTCTAAATAGTAATTGAAAACGAGACAAACTCAAACTCAATCTCTCGGAGATTGCATCGGTGCGAAACTTAACGTAACAGAGTCTTATTAAAGGCATCGGCGGCAACGGAATGGGTTCCGTGATTATTGTCGTGTATTTATGAGGCACACTTGTTTCGTAACTTCACTTGCAACTGCAGGCACTTCGTGAAAGTATATTAGGTTCAATCGAAAACGATAACGGACGGATGAACTCTCCATTAATGCTGGGGTCTTGCTCGAAGACACTAAGGAACCGTTGTGCACCACTGTACAGCCCAGGAGTGTTCCTATTGAAGGCTGCAGTCACTCCGCACCAAAACTTGACACTTGGTTTGCCGGAGAACACCGTCACCAACTCCTGGAGAGCACGCAGCCACAACTGGGCTGAGTCGTAACCGGAGAACTTCCTACGGAGGCTACCTCTCCAACTGCGGAGGTTTCGGTGCGGCCAGAGCAGAAGCGCCGACCTGTCCGTGGCACGTCCGGAGCACGACTACGAACTGTTGCCAGCGTCCACCACGAGGTGACTCCGACTCGCTCGACGGCCACAACAGCCCTTAGCGCCGCACAGCGACTTGACGCGATCGCCGCAGGGAGTTGCGAAGTCGGCCGCGTGCGCTCTTGCCAACGGTTAGGCCTAGAATGACGTTAGCCCACCGCCGGGGGATGCCGACGTAAGGTTCTTCTCCTCGCTCTCCCCGGAAAAGGACCGACCGACCGGCCGCAATCGGTTCCAACAGAGGTCCGGTGCGGTGCGAAGAGGGAAGGCGATGCTGGATGCTGGAATAGATGCTTTGGGCTAAACCTTGGCGCCACGGGCACCAGAGTCGATTCCGTTTATCGTTATTTACTTAGCCGACAGTACACGGAGGGTAAATGTTGGCTTGTGAGAAGAGCGAGAAGGTAACAACGGCCGGATTACTCCTGAAATACGGCAGAGTAAGGGAGAGAGACAGACAGCATTGAATGCTTATCCGACGCCGAACCGAAAGGGCGACAGCGTGACTGAAACCCACACGGACGCGACGGTATAGTGAACCGGGAAGAATCCTTGGGATCACACTCCAGCGTAAAATTGATCACTTGTGCATTGTGAACGCGCCGCTGGTGCAACATCCGAACGTGAACGCAAGCGCAAACACAAGCACACAGCAGTCTTCCGAACATCCCTGTGGTGGTACCAGTGTGCCCTCCCGTGGTAGTGGTATGCTCCGTCATTCTACACAGGCGCATTGAAACACGCTGTTTTCTAGCAACCAGATTTTCCACACTCGCGTCATCAGCATCGCGAGGGGAAAATGAATCTGGTGTGCGTGTGAATGGATGGAAAACTGCTTCTGTCGCCAAATCTGCACGAACACATCCTGACGAACGTGATGCAAACCACACACTGCTACTCACTTTTTTTAACCTGCATCTCTTTCATCCGTCGTGTCGAAGACCGTCGCAGGACGACACGTGGCTATGTAATACACTTCCATTACATAGGTTGTTCCTCCCTGCTCGTCCTTTTTCCCTATGCACACCCTTGCCGACAATGCATGCCACACTCACACATAATCACGTACAATTGAGCTTGATAACTCCTGCATTAGATACTTCCCTTGCCAGATTTTCCGTGTGGAACTTCCATGGAATCGAACGGGTAATAAATCGCAGAGATAGCTTTTCGCGGATTTGCGGAACGCAAACGTGTGGCTCTTTTTTGTCGGCTGTGGGTGTGTGTTTGTGTGTGCACCGAGATAAGTTCGAACACGCAACGGACTTCTTTAAAAAATAACTAGGAAAAGGATCGGCATTCCAAAGAGACGTACGTAATGAGACGATCTCCCCTTCGAAGCTCACATTTCGTGGAACCCCATTTGCATTTCATATGCATCTGTATGGTGGAAAAGCGGATTTCCAACACAAATTGGAATACTGACCGGCCGAGAGGCACGAGGACCGGCTATCGACAGGCAAAGCCACCCAAGACGTGGATACTAGCCGCCTTCATCTACTCAATCATTTTTTTCCAATTGCCTTTTCCAATTCTCTTCATTTTTTGACTCATTAGTACAAGTGATCGTCCTCTTTCGACGAAGGACTTTTGCAACGATTGGAAGTATGTCATGTGCTAATGTCAGTCGACTGCCCGAGCTGCCTTCGCTTCTCAAGCAATCCTGTCCATGTTTCACATTTCTTCCAAAAGATGCTTCTAGGACTAGTAGTCTGCCTTGCGGTTTGACGGGCTCAGCAGGAACCCCCACGCGGTGGATGGATCTGGAATTCACCCACCGCCGGATGAATCGATCCGTTGGAAGGGAGGACAAGAATGGCCCTATCACGTATCCCGGTAGCAACGGTAGCGGCTACCAAGGATCGCCCCCGCGTGTCCATGAGAGGAAAAAGGAGAGGGGATGTCGTATGGGCATCAATGTTCCTCTGTCGGAAGCTGCCATCCTGACTGGCGCGACCGATTGGCGCCTGATAGATTCGTCCGAGCGAGCGTAAGACTGACTGACTGTTGTTACCACGAGAGATGAAGCCGGAGAATTGGTTTATCTTTACTTTTCCTTTTCCAACGGTGATTTTTCCCCACCTTTTCCAGCTCCGATCGATGAAAAGGGGATTAATTAGAAACTTGAAAACAGTCACCACCTTAAGAGAACAGGGATGAAGGACACAAGTAATAAAATGTGTAAGCAGTCGCACATGGAATTAATACTGAAAAAAAAGAAAAGAAAACTTCAACCATGTTTCCTCTCAAGAACTATTGCCATGAGATAAGAGACTTCGAGAATGTTTCCCTTTACCTCTCGATATTTAAAAAAAAAAACATGACAAAGCATATTGAATTCACTTACCGTTAGTAACTGTCCAGTTGGTTAAATCGGCACGCGAAAAATCCTCTTCGCATATGTTAACTTTTGCTGATGGTTAAAGTTGGTTAAGGTAAAGGTTCCGGTTTGGTCGAAACGCCCGTCTGTGGCACGTACGGAGAGCGGGGAGGTGTTGTGAGTAGACTCGTACAAAATCACTTAAAAAAAGAACACTTAAAAAGTTACACAGAGGCAGACATACACAAAAACACACGAACGCGCGCGTTTTCCGTCTCGCAGCTTCCTCCAAAGGCACGATTATTTTCTTCTTCTCTTTCTTAGCAGCGGGCGTGCGCTACTACTGTGGACTAATGTTGGCTTATTCTCGCTTATTTCGTTTCGTAGGCGGTGTTGCTAGCGTTGTTCAACCCAATTTGATTATCGCTCTTGCTGTGTCAGTGTTTCCTTGGTGCCGATATATCTCCGTGCGAGTGCGTGCTTTTGCTGATATATTGCTTGGGTCGGTGTTGGAAGCTCTGCAAGTGTGGACAATTTATGAAAAAAAAAACTGTTAATTCCTGTTGGAGCAAGAATGCATAGGAATGAAAAATTGTTAAAATATTTTTACATTTGGTAGAAAAAGTAATCGATCTGACTTGGGATCATTGTCATAGAAATAGTCTTTAAAGCTAAACAAAATGTCGGTTCTTGAAACAATTCCCTGAAATTAAATAAAACCCATCGTGGGGTCTACTTGACAAGGGTTGATTCATTGACTTGGTTTAAAAAAGAAAGCGTCCTTCTCACGCCTTCTTCAAGTAACCACGATAAAGATAAAACAGCTTACAAGTCCAGTGCAGTGGCCAACCGAAAAATGCACCCGCAATGGGCAGACTGTGAAAATATGCTTGCAAGAAAAAAGCCACACGGCATCAGAGGGAACAGTAAAGAGGGAAAAAACGGCACAAGGACGACTTTGCGTAGATGTGTGTGTCGTTTTTTCCGTTTGGAAGCTTTGCTAGCAAGGGACCAAGCGAAGGAGAGGGCGAGGCAGTGTCAATGAGGCACAGCGTACAAACAACAAAACCGTACGATCGACAAAAATCGAGCTGGCGTCCGACTGACGGGCGCCAAAGATTTTCCCCGTAGTATCCCTCTCCACCACAATAGTCCCGCTTTGCCAAGCCCATTTCCGCCCATTCACCACCGGCCCAGCATCGCAAGAAGCTAGAGAGCGACGAGATGGATATCATCCTACTCTAGCCCGGGTGCGAGAAATTATCCGCAGCTTTTATCATCCACCCGAGGACGGGCTTGTTTTTCTCGACGCGGGACGTCAGGACGAGCCTCAGCAGAGCAGAACTCGCGAGGGGAACGAAAGGCTGAACCGGAGAAGATGGAGGGGACACGGTTGGGCAATTGTGTAGCAAAAAAAAAGACAAAAAAAAGAATAGCACCATCCTCGGTTCGATCGGATTCACGATGACGGTGGCGGTGGCTTGGAAGTCTCCAGGCAACATCACTTGTCGTCAACAACTTCCGTTACCTTTGGCTTCCTTTGGCTTCCTCACTGAAAAATACTTCCTTCCTTTTCCACCCCTTGGTTCTCCCGTATCCATCCCTCCAACCCATGGGAGCTCGAAGTCGACTCGTATGTCGACGAAATGTCAATGGACCGATTATGGCACGTCGTCCTCCCTCATGGTCTTTTGTAAGTGGACGTCACGTCCACGTTTTGTGCCTCTCCAACTCGTCCCCACTCCCTATTTGCTCGTCCCCGCCTGATGGCGCAAGGGTTTCTTCTCCTTCGCTTATCACCGGTGTGCTACTATCTTTGGCCCGACTTCCTCAGATTACCCTACACAGCGGCGCTCACCCGTACCGGTTTGCTCATAATTCACGTCATTTTCTATTCGCTGTTTTCTTCACACTTTTCACTCCACCGTCACTCATCCACCGAAACGATTGTTAAACGCAAATGTGAAAATCGGTCTGCAGCCGTGGAAGAACAACATCATGTTATCGAAGCTAATGTATTATTATTATTTCTTTCTAAAAAGATGACTCCTTAGACGGCCCTTTTACACATGCTCCACTCAAACATGCATTAATACTCTACTCACACACACGCCGGCGGGGATCCCGCGGTGCGCGATAGATTATTTATTGCGTCGTCCTAGCACCGTTGGTTGCCAGTCCCGATTCGGAAAATGAGACGCTCTGCAGTCGACGGAAGGCTGACGGGGGGCTCAAGAGACCGGGGGTGTGCAGAAGGAAAGAAAAATGTGTCTATCGCAACGTGACCGATGAATTATATGCCGAGCGTAGCGTGCCTGCCTGACAAGTTGTTCGAAGTCTAAATTTCAAATTCAAGCAACACATAATTTGAATCTTTTTGAATGAATCGCGCGCGGTGGAGGATGAAATCGTTCCAATAATCGATAGCTTAGAAACACCGGGCGCCTCCAGCATCGACCTCTGCAACAGCTTGGTCGAATAAGCTCCTTTCTGTCCACGAGTTTAGTTTTTAATGAGTGAATTTTGTTGTGCATATTTTCCCCTAGTCAAAGATATGCAGAAAAGAGAGCCTCCCGTGCCTTCGAGGCGGCAAACCTCAAAACAATGTCTAAGCACGATACGAGCGAGTTGGTTTTGCAGTTCATCGAAAAAATGTTCCATCTGCTTCCATAGCGAGTGTTTATACTAACGAGACTGAATGTGAGAGATCTGTGTTTCGCACAAATGCGCACCTCCATCGCGTCTTCTAGTCATAAATAAATGTGCATTAAACAGGCTTAAAATAGTTGACCACTGCCAGATTAGAATTGCTTGATATTTGCAACAAAAACACACAAGAAACATTCAAGAAGAATCTGCAACAATTTTTCACGGAAATCTTCTTGCACACTCTTAGAGTTTCTCAAGACGTTGCATGTTTCTTCTACTCTATCTCCCTTATTGCCACATTGTAAGAAACGACGCTAACGAGGGCGGATGGCCGCGTGGTGAATGAACAGTTAACAGCGGAAAGCGGAGCATCTTGAGAGTGTAACGAAACGTTTTCACACATCCATCCGTTGTCGCCAGGGCGCGGAAAAACAATCTCCACAAGCTCCGTACTTTGCTCGTGACGTTAATGCCTCAGCGAAACCCCGCTGCACAGTTGCACAACAGTCCGGTGCGTGTCGAGAAGATCACCGCCGGGGGGAAGGAAAATAAAAGCAGACGTGACGAGGCCGACGATAGTGCATCCGCCAACCGGAGGGCTGAGTGAGAATGTTGAAGGCTTCATGCTTCTCTGCGGGTCATCGGTGCATCACGCTCCCGGCGATAGGAACGAAGAAGTGCATCAGCTCGCTCCCCATTCACGGATTTTATTGCCCTCCTTGTGCTCGCCTCATGGCGAGTCGCTATGTGTGCACTTCCCGACGCCACTTACTTCCTTCAAAGAAATGGCGAACGTTTCAACGCGCCCATTCAACACTTCCCCGTGACCGGAATTGCGTGTAAAAGTGCAGCTGCAGCCGTTAAACGCTTCCTCGATGCAACCGCACCGGGAGTGGAGCTGCATTCCAACAATATTTACACAACTCTGCTGTCTGGCTTTTCGTAACCTTTTTCCCAACTTGCGACGCGATCGCGCGAAACTCCTCCAATGACACGATATGTTTGCGACGCGTACATCTCACGACATCCAAACGGTTTCCTTCCGCTGCGTCCTCTCTCTCTCCTGTTCGGCTCTAAGGCACATTTCTTGACGCCAGCCAATCAACGCCGAGACGACTGGCACCAGTTTCAGTGCAAAGAACGATTTTATCGATGGTTTCAACAAGCAAACATGCCATTCTTATACTACAGATTGCGCGCCCATGAATGTGCCTCGTTTCAAGAAAGAAAGCAAATTTTACAGAAGGGTTGTTGTTTGTTCGATCGATTTGTACAAAGTTAGTTTAAAGCTCTCAATCATAACTTTTTAATCAAATGAATGACCAAACCAGCCATAAACCCAGTATGGTGAGGGAGATTAAACTTTCGTGGGATCTTAAAATAGCAACATACAAAAGGATGACACTCATAACAACGCAGTAATGAGCCCACGCGTGCTGTTCGAGTGTACGTGCGCGTATTCTACCGCGACTATCACGTAAAACACAAAAACAATAGACCTTTACAATCACTTTGAGCAAGAAAAAAAGGGGTCGAGAAGGTAATCAAAAAACAGCATTAACTGGCAGCGACGGCGATGACTAACTTAAGTCTGCTTGTATTTGTGCTTATGGATGTGACCAAAGGGTAATTGTAAGATCGCCGAAAACGTGCACGTACAACCAGTAGACACTCGGTAAGATTCGTCATGCTCATCGTGTAGATCCTGCTGGCAACCAGATAAACCGACCTTCTCAAAGACGAAACACAAAAACCGGCAGAGGCAAGCCTCACAGTAAAGGTGAACCCATCATCATTTTCTTTCACGCTAGTCTGTTTGCTCAGTTCGTTGCTGCTAATGATTTGGCCCTACGTCAGTACAGGATCTCCTACGAAGAGCAAAGAAAGAAAGAAACGCTTTTTGGCACAACTTCTGACGATCACACGTTACGTTGCACAAACCAACGGATGCAACGACGTCGTCGTCGAGACACAGAAGGTGATTCATCTGTCAGCCCAATGTCGGTCTGGGAAACCCCTCCAAGTACTCTCACTTAACCCTCTTTTCCTCCACTTACAAAACATCACATAGGACACTCACATACACGCAAAGAAAGGCGGGCCTCGATCGAATGCATCACCCCCGGCGACGATTGCGTTGCACGATTGCCAAATCATTGATATTCACCTTTCGACGCCAACGTCGGGTAAATATATCCCTTTTCTCGTTGGTGGACTTATTCCTTCCTTTTCAGTTTCACAGCAACCGGAAGTGGCACAAACGAATGAGGACAAGCTGCGCAGATCTTCACGATCGTCTGTCGTTCGAGAGTGAGGAGGGACTCGATTGGGACGACTTGTTATTTATGGGTATCTTTGCCCTAATGCAGACGGCTCGCATCTTGGGCGTGCATAATAAATCTGGAAAAAGGGATTGCCTTGCTCTCAATCTTCTGTTTCGTCACCAAATCGAAGCCAATGGGATACGATTGTTTTGTTTGTAGAAGTGTGCTCTCTCCGGGTCCCTCCGTGGGCACGATCAATTGATCGATTTTACGGCAGTGGATTTTATATCTTCTTCCTAATGCTGCCTTGCCTTCCAATTGCGCGATCATTGGCAGCCCACGCCAAAAAAACAAAGAAACGACTCCACACGATCGAACAGCATTGCGTGGATCCGGCAGCAAATTGTCTTTCAAGCTCGTTCGATTCGAGGGAACGCTCCATCTCTCTTCGAATTTCGCGCCACGAAACAAAACAACTGGGAAACCAAAACATTCGTTTGCTTAAGATGGATCATCCCTCGGGTGAAGGTGTTTGTTTTCCGCCTCTTTTTAGGCCGTAAATTACACCTCGGAATCGAAAACTGTCTCCGATCGGGCGCGAAGACGCCGTCGCCTCATCACGCCTACACCTTTCGGTTTCTTTTACTTTCCTTTTTGTTTTTCTCGTGACGTTCTCTCCGATTCGTTCGAGTCACTAAGCAAACGTAGATCACCGATACGTTGTTGCTGGCAGTGTTTAAATGATCCTGTTGATCGGAGCGCCACCCCGGTGCGGCTGAAAGGTGGTAAGCATGGTTTTTTATACGCGTGGGGGGGAATATGTTACGCCGCCTCCATTCGTCTTTAGTTAGCGACACTTTTCTTTTCGTGAGAAACGTAGCGCAACGATTTTGTTTGTCCTCCAACACCGCGATGCCGATGCAAAGATTACTGCTGGTCGTAACATATGCGAGAACGTGCGATGAAATGGGCTATAGTTTTCAAACATTCCCATAGTTTTCCCGTTTCAAACTGACGGATAAAAAAGAAAAGTTTAAAAAATTGCAAAAGTAGACGCGTACTTTCTGCACAATCGAATTTCCCTGATACATTTCCCCAAGAAAATTTTGTTTTCTTTTCAAACCGTCTCTTTCGCCATCTACTCTACTCTACTCTAACGCTTAACCGTATGCTTTACGGCTGCCGATTTTTGCCAGCCATAAAATGGCAACACACGATCCTCGGTGGTGGAGGCAAAATGTATGCACAGCATAGCCAGAAGTATGCACCAGTTTGCATGCCATGCTTATTTTTAGTGTGCACCGTCAACAGAAAGCACCGTCGCCTCAAAAATCCAACACTAGCGCGGAGCTAGATTGGCCTTTATGTAAAAAAAAAAAGAACACATGCAACTTCATGCAATGCCCCCCTCAATGGGGAGGGATTTTGATGTGTCCAGGGTCGAGGGTACCTACCCCACCTACTACTGCTGCCGCTACTGCTCGAAAAAACCAGCAAACGTAGCTTTACCTTTGCGACTGAGCTCTCTTAAAGCTCCTACCCTGCCAACACTTTGCCGCGGTCAGCACATGTCGGTGTCAATGTCTCAGGTAAGATTGATAGCTCGCGGCACACCGTCCACTTAGGAGGGGAGGCAAAATATGGCACACACCGCTTTAAAAACCACACACAAATCAATTCGCTTGACAGGCCGTTTCTTGCTGCCCGAACGACGTTCGACTGAAGATCATCGAGCAGGAGTTTCTTCGAAATTGTATGCCAGTAAGTCAAGATAAAGTCTGAAGGATAAGTGTTAGTTCTACAGACTGTTTAATCTAGCGGAGATAACGAAACACGCCCAACCAACACAAACAGCTTTTATCGTGCAATGGCAGTAGATAAAATAAAACCATCGTGTTGGTACATGAAAACTACTACCTTCACTACACAACTACGACAAATTGATGACGGTGGTGTTGATGACAAGAAAACGACTAGAAGAAACATATACAACGCCCATCCTACCCATCAACCCGCGAGCAAACTGCTGCGTCTTCCAAGCTGCGTAACTTGACCCTGCGCGTGCTATGCTGACAACGCCAAACGAAAGAGTAAACCTTTTCTGCAGCCTACGAAAAGTATGTTCCTAGACGAGGCTTCGTCGTAAAACACGCGGAAGAGCGACATCCGGGAAATCAAAGACACGACGCACTAGACGATTTCCTTTGCAAAAAAACTTCCCTTGAAATGTACTCTGCGCGATCAAACTCAGTTCGGAGTTGCAAAGGCAACATTCCAATGAGCAGCGATGGTTGGTGGTGTGCAATCAGTGCGATCATAAATTAAGTATTCACAAGTGTCCATCCACCATCCAAGGGCCGTTGAAGACAGATCAGGCAAGAGCCCCTCCCTTGCACAATTGCAACGCCAATTGGCCACCATTAGTTCAATCGATCATACTGACGGCACCAAGATGGAGAGTATTTGATCAAGCACCGTCACGCAAACAGTTAACACTAGCGGACACAGACGGTTGATTTTCCTCAGCGAAGCATTTTCGAGAGAAGTTTAAATATAACAAGTTCATAACGCAAATCTTTTATACATTTTTCCCCAGGTTATATTTAATTTGGCAAAGGGTCAAATGAGCCCTGCGGGTATTGCAAGCGTTTAAAAAAAATGGGTATGAGCCATACACAGTCGCCCAACGGTCGCACATGCATAAAAGGTAGCGCAACTTCGTACACTACACCCCTTAGTTTATTGCGGTTCTTCGATTCATCCACAATCGTGTGCGGGCCGGCGCCAGAATGCTCATAAAATATTCACTTGACATGTCTTAAGCTTAAGTTACGACCGACTATAGTTGTCTAGCCATAAGTTGACCACTTCAGCACGCTAGGAAAACCCTCTCTTTTTTCTAAACAGCTACTTGCCAAAGTCGCTAAGCTATCGACTGGTAGACCTTTTAGGCTGCTCTCGAAGGTAGCCCCTTCCCTCTTCTTTAAAGCTGTGGGTAAACTTAGCTCATAATCTAATTAACGAACCCCATTGTTTATTTAAACCGTCAAAACGGAAAGCCAAAACAAACGCACCTAAATCATACCGAAAGCGAAACATACTTGCATTTGCGTACGCATGCAAACCATCTTCGTACCACGCCCTGTCGGCACTGGCTTTGAGAAGATACAGTCTGGACTCAGTGCGCGGCTTATGCGTCTCTAAGTCAAAAGCTATGTAGCAAACTGCCGAGTTCGGTAGGGTGCGTTCGCTGGCCCAGGAGGTGCGCACGATCCGCTGGTTGATTGACCTTTTTGGGAATCCGCATTCGATTGTGTACGTTTGCTCCTCCATGTGAGAGGAAGAGACAGGGGAATGTTAATGTTGTTCTGCGCCGCCGCCATCATTCATTCACAAACATATGCGTAGTTTCGTTGCGTTCGATTCAGACGCCAAGAGGTGCGCGTGTATCGGCAGCCTCGACGAGATAAATTTAGGTTATGTTTATTATTCTTACATACCTTCCCCGCTCTGGCAGCTGTCTTTTCCTTGCTTGCCTCTATGTTGGTCGCTACAATGCCATGCCTCGGATTTTAATGCAATCGCAACCGACAACGAATCGACAGCGGGAGCCATAGAATAAGGCTTGCAAAGACGAAGATCGAAGAGTCTAAAGTATTCTCCACCGCCTGATGCCAAGGCACCCTACCATAAATGGCGCCCACTAAGCCAAAACCGTCCGGCGATGGAATACGAATATTAAACCTGGCTCAACTCTGCCACTGCGCCTTGGAGGAAAAAATGTGGAAAAGGAAGCAACGCTGGCGTAGCGAATACTTAAAACTAGCAGCCATCGATGAACTGCGTGCAGAATTTCGTTTGCCATTCCTATTTCCTACATCACAAAAACAATTCGTCCAAGGACAGCCGTTGCACGTCGTAAAAGATTGTTGAAAAAATGACGTCATGGTCGACGCCGACGGAGAAGACATCATGTTGGTGCGAGACCTCGCGCGGAATTAACCTTCTCAATTAGCCAGCAGCCAATCCAGCAGCAGAGTCGGCGATCCTCATGGCTCAACAAGCAGTGGCGGGTTCTACGATCGGATTCTCTCTGGCATCGATCGATGAGGTAATGCACATCCGTTGCGTCCAGCCGTATCATTGACCAGGCCTTACCACAGAAGCGCTAAACGACCCAGACCGATCACGCCAATGGCGAGGTGGCGGGTGTTGAGTTTTCTACCCCATCTCTCTCCCCTCTGACTTCTCGGACAATGAACGCTAATTGACGTCCTACGTCGTCGACTTCGGTTCGGTTCGGAGCTGCGAACAGCCGGAAACCAATACGCCTTATTTTGGCCAGGGTGCGAAGAAGTCAAATGCGCCACTCCTCGGTCCGGTCTCCATCGTGGAGGAAAACAACAAATTGCTACTTCACCACACACACACACACACACTGCCGTCGGTGTTAGGCATGAAACTTTGTTTAGCACTGACCAAACTCGAAGACTATAACCATTCCGACTCAGCCTTCTGGTGACAACAGGTGAGCAACCTGTTCTGCCGATAACCCGCCAAACCGGTATTAACTCGAAGCACCGGCAGTTTACAGGGAATTTTATCTCGACATTCTTTCCATATCTAATGTCAGAAACAACTACAGGGAAGTCTAGATTTTAGCTTTATGATTTCCCACTAAAAGGGAACGGAGATTAAAGCCAAATATGTATCCGTAAACAAAACAGATAGATAATTTTGTTTTACTTGATAAGCTACGCTCAGTACTTCCAAAAGGAATGAACCAAAAGATAAAAGACGAACCAGAGGAGACTTTTAAACAACTCTGTTGTACCATAAATCGTCATCAACACCGGGCGTTGTAAACCATCATCATTCGAGCTTCTTCGGACGCGGAAGAGATATTAAAGTTCTAAATATAAAATCTTCTGCCACTTTGTCGACGCAATGGATTGCAAAACAAATTCGGCACACGCCAACCGCGGCCCACGTTTATTATGGGTAAAGTCTGACATGCCATAAAACCGGCTGAATGGCGGCAGGAGCAGCAACCTACGATGCATCAGCTGACTTTTATCCCAGATCCGGATGACTGATTGACTTAGTGACAGACGGCTTCGTCATTATGGACGATTTGGGTTCATCGGGTGAGCTTTTTTATTCTTCTTTTGCCCATTGCATTTGCACCATGTTGCAAAGATTTTGATCTCGGTTTGACGGAGCGTTATGTTTGCTTGATAATGTCAACGGGGCGTTTAATTGCACAATGCTACACACAGTTTCAGTTTGTTTTAAAGTTTGTTCGTAGCCACTTGATATAATTGCAACACATTTACTAAATCAACTTCCTACAGTTGTGCCTTCCCATGAACTCTCGCTTGATTGCAAATAACATGTGAAAAGAATAAATACTAAACCTTAAACTAATCATAGAACCACAGTAGATGAAAAACAGCCCCTATTTTCATAGCGCCAGATGTTGGATACAAGCAAAAAAAAAGAAACTTCCCAGTCTTGCAAAACCGAGACAACATTAGCGTGCGGTGGTGGTTCGAACACGATCGAAAACTATTTATAACCTCCTCGCCACCTAACAGACCGGTGTGGACGAACACGAATTATCCAGTCCAAAAGGCGCGGACATATGCCAACGCGAAACGCTGATATTGGATGTGAAATGGGAATTTTCAGATTTTCGGGTGCAGTCGGGTGTTGCAACATGGAAGACACAAGCGGTGGTGGAGGGGAAACTCGTTGTGCAGATGTCGATTGCTTTACAGGTTGGCAAGGCGCTATCGAGATATTTTGGAAGAAAAAAGAAGGTCTCAAATGAGTTATTAAAGAAAGTTGACAACTGGATTTCAGCCAACGCAAGAGAGCGAAAGAGTGCTTCTCGCTGCCGAGAAAGAACGGAGTCGAGAGGGAAAAGGGCAAGGAGATGAAAAAAATCTCCTTGACGTAATGAGCGAAGGACGAGTCCTCTCGTGCGCTAAAAACAAGTTTCCTACTCGAACCAGAAAGCATCGGCCACCACAGAAAGTGTAGACGAAACGCAAAAAAACGCACACCTGTGATCTCATAAACCGACGTAGACTCGGTCGAATAAAATCAGCACTACACGAGAGCGAACATATAAGAACTGGTTAACCGGATGCGGACCGACGTCCGATCCCGGGGATCGGAGTAGTTGTGGTTTTTTTGTCTTTTTGCGGGCAGAGTCAGTTTCTCTCCCGTCGTCTCGGGGTGTGACGTGGCGCATGTTGCCACGATCGGAGCGAAGCGTGCCATATCGTGAAAAGTGTATTACTCAGACTCGCTAATTCAAGAACATTTCATCAGTGATTCACGGAGGTTTTCTCGGAACCAATTACATCCGCTACACTTCCTCTTTAGCCAATTTTGTTGGATGCTGTATTGCAATGACTAAATTTTTGAGAGATTTTTTTTTTTTTGCAATGACCAATCAAACAGTAGCGCCATCGTGCTATCTTAAGATCGCTATCGTGCTATCTCGTATCGCATGGCTGTACGTCTCCAACATCCAACTGGATGCAACCCCAAGTGCAGCCGGCGTTCTGCTATATCGTAGAGTTTGCTGTAACCTTCACCTAAACCACTGCCCACGTTTTTCAACCAGCCGAACGAATTCACGGTAGTTTGTGGTGATTGTGCGTAGGACCAACAACGACTGCAGGGCCGCTCGGTGCTCTTGGCTTTATCGATCAACAACCTTCTGACGGATCGCTGCGTTTCGACGAAATACAACAACTAAATAAAATAAAACACATGCGGAGGAAGCGAAACGATCGAAACGTGCGCCAGGTTGCAAACAACTCGGAGGTTCTTAAAGTCACAAAGTAATGTCACAAATAGTGGCCGTTGGTAGTAGACACGGCGCTCGAATACTTCTACCCCCGCGAGGTTTTTTTCAACTCGGACGTGTGGGACGAAACTCTTCCACCAACGTTGCTATGGTTATATCGAGGTTATTTCGATCGCTAGAATTGCTGCTGCTTGGGTTGAAGTTGGTGGGCGAAATTATGTTTCACGATACACATGCCCGACGAGAGCGCGACTCTCGAACATCAGGATTTATGTTATAAAAATACACTAATTCTTATGTTGCCACACACTGACCAACCAACTCGGCTGTCTTCGAAAGCGTTTACAGTCGACTGATGCTATCTAATATTTCCAATTTCGTCTTGAGACACTAGTTTCGATCTACTTAGCAGATTTTCTAACACTCATTACAAAGTAAGATGGGTTGTCACTGTTTTCCGAAAAGTGAATGATTTGAAGGCACTGTATTATTTGCATATATCTTCTCTGCACAACGACAACATTAGAACACATCAGAAAAACGGTACAGCAAAAACAAACAAAGTTTAAATCGCACAAGCGTCTTCTTGCGAGCTAAGCTCAAATGGGCACAGAGCAGAGGTCCAAAAGGTCGCAGGATGTAGTAATTGAATTAAACGGATCATTCGCTAAACTAATTAGCGGTGAAGGAAGGCAAAAGATTGTCGAGAAAAAGAGGGATTGAGAATAAATTTTTCCATTTGAGAAGGAAGTCTGCAGCTTATAGACTGTGCAAGGAGAAGAGCGATCACGAACATCACAAAACACTCGTACAATCTGTTTTACAAATTTCTTCACGTTTCTTCACTCCATTTCAACAATGCTGACATCAGCAGCGCTTGCGACACAATTCGTAATGAGACTTTGCAGTTGATCGCAACTGACGCAAGAAGTAAATTCACTGCTGCTGTCACTTTTCACATCGATAATATGTGTTTGTTGATAAAACTTCACGCAAATAGAGATAAAATTCAACTCATTCTGTTAAAAGACGCGCAGGATGGTCCTTGACACACCCTGGTGAGCAATTTTCATTTGCACTAACGTTTCCGTCAGGTAAAAATTACCATTGAAGGATTTTTGCCACCATTTTACACAATAACTCTGGTGCGCACGAGCTCACCAAAAACAGCAAGATCAGCACTATGTGGCACAACGCTGCAAACCAGCCAGGGGTAAAAAAGGAAGAGAGGGAGAGAGATAGATCATGCGCGCGCGCAAAACCTTTGCCTACTCCTACTCTTAATGGGACCGTGGAACCGTCGCACAGAGCTCTCTACTAACCGAAAACGAACCGGCACCGGCAACCTGATCGTGCGTACTGAAGTCAGCGCCGCGAGCGCGAACGTGACGAGCCCCGATGAACCGCGAGGATCGTGGTCGAGCGCGAACCCGACCCACGATCTTGCGCCATCGTGAACGTTTACTCTCGCACACCAACTGCATGATCTTCGAAGATCAGCGTTTCAGCGAGCGTTTTCGCGAGCGGCGCTGAGCCACGATCGATGATGACGGTGCCATAAAATCAACAGACTTCACAGGGGAAGAAAACAAGAATAACTCAGATTCGAAGATTCGAAAATACTGATTTTTTTTTTTGCTACAACGCTCTCGCAGGTCTGTACCAAAAGGCAAGATTGGGTAGCCGTGCAGATGAGACAATCAATTCCTTCTCCGGTATATACAATACAAATTTGCAACTCCCTCAATCGTTCCATCGGGTGAACAACAATACCGGTAGTCTCTTACACATGTACAGATCAGCTCAGGAATGTGGACTCAATGAGCCCAGTTTGAATGTGCGACGTTACTGTATCTCAATAGAAAACACTCCGGTGAAACCAGCAGCGAGAAATGACACCGTCAAAGTCGGAGGCTGGATTCCTCCCTTCATATGGAAGCTTCTGCCATCAATGCACTTGCCGTTACATGCCAAAAAAGGGGTGCCAAGTCGCCGGCAACGGCAAGCAGGGCTTCTTTCTTGCAATGTCCCTGTCTCCAGCCCTTGTGGGGCTGAATGTTTCGCACTCTACTCTCTTTCTCCGGAGAAACCAGGGTGAAAAAGCTATTCCAACTTTTTCATCCCAAACATACAGCCTTTTTTCCTGTAAAAATCTCATTCGATCTATTCTGGCGACAAGTCCCGCACATAAAAAACAAGCAATGCTAGCAGAATATCGAACTACATTCGATGAATTCGTTCACCATTAATGTATCGTAATCCCTGTTTCATTCATAAAATCTATCAACGTCCAGCGAATGACGAATAACTGGATCGAGCGTAAAGGTCCATTGCCATCCATATTTCATCCAAATCCATCCCACTGATTATACTTTGTAGCGACATTTATTCGATCAACTACTTAAACACCTTGAACAGTATACCATTATAGCGAGCAAGAGAGAGACCGAGAGGGACACGATTCATTCATGAATTGCCTCAGCGCCCTAGAACCACAACACACGGTCCAAGATTAGCAAGCTGCATGGTCCGGAGCGGTGCGTAGGATTTGTTTCCTTTCGGATTTGGCTTCACAAGTCGTGTTACAGGTTACGCCACGCTGCCATACCATACGCCGTTCGAAAAACCAATCGTCCGCCCCCGGACCGCACGCTCGAGTTATGGCCGATTGGGCCGCTATGTGCGAAGGCGTCAGGGCGTACGTTTGGTGAACGAAAAGTCGAAGGAAGACGATGATGATAGCTCGCACTGTTTGGTCACTGCTCTGTTCCACAAAAGGCTCTATCTAAGCGTCAGGAGGCTCCTGCTTCTGCTGTGAGTATCGTACATGCAAAGCATCACCAGGCCAGGCAGTGGCGCCAATAGATGATCGAGAGACTTGTGCAAAAATAGTTCAGCAATGATATCAGCAAACTGCGCTACGAGCATCTACCCACTTCTAGGCAAGCGAGACGCGAGAGTGGGTGTTTCTTCCTTTAATCGATCCGTCCGGCTCCGCACACACAAAGCTACAGACACGGCAGTGTGATGGCAAGTGCAAGTGCATGCAATTGCACGAGCCAGCAATCGTTGTGTTTTTTTTTCCTCTCCCACCCCCCACAAAACCGCCCGTCAGCAGTCGACGGTATCCAGGCAGGTCTACAAAACCTG
This sequence comes from Anopheles atroparvus, assembly GCA_914969975.1. Taxonomy (NCBI): domain Eukaryota; kingdom Metazoa; phylum Arthropoda; class Insecta; order Diptera; family Culicidae; genus Anopheles; species Anopheles atroparvus. The sequence goes on along the minus strand of CAJZCY010000002.1, from coordinate 44,383,925 downwards.
CCATTCATAACTCGCACCACGATATGGGCGAAAATGGACTCAATGGAAACGGCTGTCCATCCCGTTCCAAAGGGAGGACACAGAAGCGTGCAGATCCGGGTGGTGATCCAGGTCCGAATGTAGCTCAGTCTCGTCCAATCGTCCCATCCCGCCGCCTCAAGGCAAACCAGTATCGGTGGCAGTAATCTCGGCTGCCAATGCGGACAACAGTAGTAGCCTTTCGCGGGGGTACATCATCACTTCGCCGATTGTCCGTTAGATATCCATCACGGACACGGAGGACGATGAGCCACCAAATCAACGACAACGACGGCGAAGGTCGGCGATGGTCTCTGATGAATGGCAAATCGAGCGAAGGAATCGATTCCGCCGGGTACATGTGGTATGGATCAACCGATTCGCGTGCTGCACTGAAAGGAGAAAATTGTATGTTGTGATTGGGCACACCACCGTTTCGCGTTGGACGCTAATGCTCTTGAACGAGAATTGCATTCATTGGTACAGCTAACGATGTGTTTAGTTATTTGCTATTAATTTATTTCGCATGCTTCAGTGAACTTTGTGTGCACCCTATAGCAGCATTTATTTTCAATACACACAATTTACCGCCAATCAAAAGGAAATTGCTAGCCTACGTTTAACCCACCATTATGTTTGTCTAATATTTATTTAATGAGTCTCAGGACGAATACAAGCCACCTTCAAGTGCGTTAGCTGATCGAGTTGATGGAGGATCATGTGAAGCACAAGATTTTAAATAATTGTTTACCGGTTAAGGTTCAGAGGTACATTGCACCAACACGAAAAGAAACAACACGATACCCCAATCTCGTCTTCGACAAGATCATAGACTCGATCACGGCATGTTGATTGATTGACAGAATTCGAAACATGGTGTGGAGTCGAAACATGTTGTCCCTTGGGGGAGGGTAAGTTTCTGATTTCCGTTTTAACCCCAAGATGTTTGAGTTCGTTTGGTTTCGGAGTTATGTTAGACGTTCCACGGGGAATATATGTTATATCAACGTTACCACTCCAACGTCGTTGAGCATTTCTTCTCGAGGGCATTTTACCCTTCGACCTGTCCACCGTAAACGATCACCCAAAAGCGGAGCGGCTGCCGTCCGCTCCTAAAATCCCCTGTCCTTCCCGTGGTGCACCGGCAACCATGGATGGTAGTATACCTCTGTCGGAGCCGAAAATAACGCACGATGATTTCATATGCAGGTATTTTTAGAACACGAAAAATAAACCGTTCTACCGTCCATTGAAGCTCTCGCTGGTTTCTTGCTGACGCGGATGCTACTGACCAGCTCCGGATTTTACATCGCGTTTAATGCACGCATACTTTTCCCCGTCTAGCTGGTAATGACGGCCGCTCGTCCGAATGGGTCGTTCGATAAGCAGGAAAGCACATTCCAACTAAACGGTACTGCTCGTCAAGACGATAGTAACAAACTGACGCACACGTTGCATGCATTTCCTTATCAATAGTCTCGCCCGGAGCTGGTGAAGGCCTTGTTGGGCGTTACGAACGGTTCCACTGTGCTTATCGTACCAAGCCGCCCCACGGGAGCATGAATCACAACGACACGTCCTTCTTTTTTCTCATTCTGATAAAGAATGGTGCAAACGATGCGCGAGTTCGGTCCTCCGTTAATGCATGATCATAGATTCACGAGTATCAGAATACACAAGTGACACCTTTATTGAACTATCCACGGGAACTTGTATTTGATGAGGAAACAATCCCAGGTCTTTTCGAAGCACCGCAGGATTTGTGTTGATTCAGCGGTCATGGATCGATCGGAGAAAAAATGGCGGACTCGCGCATCGCCCTATTCTAAATCGTTCATCATTTGCCACAAATGAATTGCATCTGCAAGAACGTAGTGTACAGTTGCAGCACCAACAACTATAGTTATGAGCTAATAATGAAATAATCATTGACGAATTCGTTTCGCACTATTCTAGCTGTGATGTACCAAACGTTTTTTGTTGGTTGGTCTACAGATCCATCGTGACCAACCAGATGCAGATTATGAACGCTTTTTTCGACACTCGCAAATCACCAATCAAACGGATAACATTACCGATGCACTTCGAAACGATTTAATGAAGTAAACATACCTGTTTAGGGAGGTTTGGGAAAGTTTTTCAGTGTGGAAAAGCACGAAAAATACCGCGGCACTGACAAAAACGCCCAAGATGTTTACTTTTTTCAGATACACCGTCGTGGCGTAGTGTAAGTGTAAGGTTCGATTTCGCGTACCAATGCGTCACTTGGAGAGTGTTGGTGCGTTCGAGTGTAAAACTAACAACTGCCGTTCAAGTTATCGGACTCATCAGGTAGTATTATACAGGATTTTGCTAGCGGGTTAAATTTGATAAGTTTGAAACGATTTCTAGAACTATAATACGGAAGAATTACCAAAGAATGATAACAGATATCATTGTGTTGTTCTATATCAACAATTTTCTTTGCACCATCCTGTGTTTTACACAAATAGTAGGATCTACCGTTCCAATAATTCAGTTCCGGACCATCATTCCCATCACGCGGTAGTTCCGTGCGTTTAGACGCGCTGTTTTTCAAATTTCACTGCTATGGAAAAACGACGATATCTGGTATATCAAAATGATACGTTTAAACATAATCAACACCCGACAATCTATATTTCAAATAATAATAACTCTACACTACATCTTGGGAAATTGGGCTTAAAACGCTATGGTGAAAACCATGTTCACCCGGGGTTTATCAAAGCATCTGAATTTGCAAGGTTGAAACGACCGTTTATTTTTTCTACAAATTGAAAGCAATGGTCCTCAACAATGTTTCATCCGTGTGCTTAGCATAAGCTTTTAATTAATTAATATATTTCCTCGGATGCATCAACTTATTGCCACACACACACATTTTAGATTATTCTCAAATAAGGAAAATGCCACATGCATTTCTGTTAGAAGATAAACCAACAACAGTCATGATGAATCAATCTTTTGTGAAAACGAAGATTTTCCTCTTTTTTTCTTTTTTTCTTTTTTTTGGGGCGATATCTTGTCTACCGCCATCCAATCCTATTTTACGACCGAAAGTTCATTGGCTCGTGCAAGAAAACTCGCGCAGACCATCTTGCAAATCGTCTATTGCGCAGTCTTCCGTACGCCGTATACACCCACGCCTCTCGTTGTGGGAAAACTGCTGATGGTTGCCACCGATGCTGTTTCGCTACTGGTTGTTTGATATTTTCTTTGCTATAAAAACTCTCCTTCTTATTACATCCACGAACGACTCTCCTTCTATGTCGTCCCTGGGGCACATGGATGCGCAAGGCCTTAGAATCGATAGAGTGTGGGGTCTGACATTACTCAGAATAGAAACCATCCCTTTCCCTTTCCTGTTTATGAATCTCTTGTGTTGAATCAGGTAGACACAGTAGTACATAAACGAACAATGACTCTTGCTCGTTTGAAGGAAGAACAAAATGGCGTTGATGTACTCTTCACATCAAAATATACAGAAAGAAAATGTCGGGAAACTGGTACTTTCTAGTACTAGTACCGTGAAAAGCCAATCATGCAGATGCAAATGAATGAAGCAATAATCTTCGAAACATTTGTGTCAGACCATTTTTCTCTAGCTAGATTCAATTTGAATTCTGGTGTACCCTTCTTCTGCAGTGTTACAACAATAAACTGCTGTTTCGTCAGTAAAGAATTGAAGTTTAAAAGCAGCTTACTGGGCGCTTTTCCACGGCGTCAATGACCAAACCAGCGCAAAAGCCAACGGACAGTCTGGTTGGCGCCAGCTTTATGTCATTATCCTGTCCGGAAATCCGTTGTACCATCAGGTTCTACCTCCTCCCGCGTTGCTATTGTATCTATGTACGAAAAGAACCGACCCATTCTAAGCCTATACGGTCCGTTTTTTCGGGGGGAGGGATTTGGTCTGCCCACTGCAGGGCAAAACGGTAGCATCCAATTCCCGCCTGGGGCCACGAAGTCTCTGCGCAATCCGCCATTTTATTTTTCTACAGGATGTACATAACACTACCGCCTTTGTAGTAGTTCGTGATGGTTTTATTGGTCCGACGAGAACAGCTCGGTGATTCTGCTTTTCTTTCTGGCACAACATATTCCATGAAACGATGGTACTGGTGTGCGGCATACTACAAAGAAGGAAAAGTTAAAGCTGGCGACTAAATGGCGCCACCAATCGCGGATTTTTTTTGTTCTCCGCAGCCGGAAAGCTACGTTACTGACGAACAAGAAAAACCACTACGGTAAAGAAAAAAAAAAAAGGTGAGCGTTAGCATGGAAGCTGTGAGACATGAACACTAACATGGACCTACTTTACTCTAGCTACTCTCCATTTCTTTCCTATCTCTACACTTAATTGTTCTCTTATTGCATACGCAATCGTTGCAAATTGGCAGTGTTTTAATGGGAAATTCTGCCGCAGCATTTATAGATATTATCAGTAAAACAAGTAATAGGAAATATTATCAGTAAAACAAGCAATTAATCCAACAGAGTATTCACAACATCCCCCAATCTAAATTTGACGGAAAAGCCATGTTATCCTTATAGTGGAAAAGCTAATCGTTACGTAATCGAAAATAATAGCTGCCACTTGCATTGAACCTTAAATCCAAAACAGAAGAACAACCATCCCAAAATCAATGACAATGGCTCGACAATTGTGGAGTAATTTCATTTAATAAATGTATTTATTTCCCCTGGCCACTTTGCGCAACCTGCCTGTCGACAGCGCTAGCAAAATTGGGCCATAAATTTTCATTAGCATCACGGTTAATTGAATCAAGTTCCACTAGGTATCCTTTTTCAGCGCTTTTCTTCCCCATCTTGTTCCCTTTACTCACCCGATTTAGTACACCGTGGTACGTTTGAAATCGAGCCGAGATTTATCGATGAATCTTCGTGGAGGAATAATCCCTGCACGGAAGAAAACCACTCCATCCGTGATGACAATGTTAATTTTTCCCTACAAGAAATAAAAAAGGGCAAAAGAGCAGTGCACAATTTGTGCCGAATCGTCCACATGTCAAGCGTGCGGAATGAACTGCTCGATTATTATAGGCGCGTATTATGTCGCACATTCTACTTCCGCCATAACGGCCGCCTAGAGTTCGTTTTGCAAAGTGCAAAAATCCGGGACGAGGGTCGCGCACGGATTATGACAGCTGCCCGGGCGCTGCATGAGAGTAATGGTAATGTTTTCAATTAATTTGATTAAATTCCGGCAACTTTTAAGCTGTGCCGGGGTCTCGGAAAGTCCGGAATCCCTCGGACGCACCGATTTCGGGACGGAAGGATGTGTTGTGTTTGTCGGTGTTTAGAGTTCAACATCGTCCGCTCCCTTTCCGCACGCTCTCGTCAGTGTGTGTTTATTGCACTTTCGTTGATTCGCATAAATAAGTCGTAAAGGACGGACTGAAGGATGAAAACGAGGGATGATGGTTCAAAAGGATCATTCAGGGAAAACTGCTCACTTGAATCCCCTGCATGCTATGGTAGGAATGCAAAGAAACGGCATCTTATTGCTCAACGGTTATGTGTTTCTCGAGTGAAGGATAATGACCCGTAATTTAGACTTTTCCAATCGAGTTTTGCCTGAAGAATTTTTTTTATTTTCTTCAATGAATATCTAACTCGTTACACGGAATAATTAATCAAGCCGAGAACGGGTCATTTTCAAATTTTTAAAGGACCTGAAGGAGTTTTTAACTGCATTATTAATTGTTTCCTATGTTGGTTTGATGTGAATTTCACACAGAAAGGAATCTTTAACGCTAAATAAACGGTCACGTGCAGGTGATTTGCCAGTCAATGAGTTGCCGGAACAGTTCCCCCTCGTCGCATCCTGGACACCATCGTTTGTCAAAAATAAGTATTAACGCTGCACAACCATCGAGAGGGAAAGAAGAGTATCTTCGTGGCACTGCAGTCCTGTTGTCACCCCATCGACACACTCCTTCCACGTTCCTGGCCGTAAGAAGATAGATAAATATTATTTTCCACGCCATGCAAACAAATCTTGCGCGCATAAGGGAATCGTGCAATGCATTACTGTAATAACATTATTTCAGAAAGCCTTCATGCGGCTCGCCTTCGCGGAAAGATCGCACCATACCGCCCAGTACCAAGGCGGCCAATGGTGCACAGACTTGGCAGCGTTTCAAACGGTCGGGAATACAAAGAAAAATTATGAAAAAAAAACCTCCCGAAGCGCTCCAATGAATCCTGCTCCCTACCGGAAGCGAGCAAGTCTTCCGCGCTCCGGACACGGCTAAAATCGGTTTCAGTAACGCTGCCATTATGGACAACTTCCGGGCTGAGCGGGAGAGCAGGCCGGCTTGGAGTCACGTGGGAGGTGGTGTCGGATCGGGAAATTGATTTATGGTACTCGGGGTACGGTGAAACTTCGCTGAGAAAAACCTCCAAGACGCCGTTCTGTCCATGCGTTTATTTTTATGTTCTGTCGCTGTTCTTCTAGCGGAAAAATTCAACCCTTTCGGGTAGGTCGTTCCAATGGGTTTCTACAGCGACAGATTGGAGTCGACTCGACGTCTAAGGACTATTGAAGATGTCAATTGAATAGCTCGCTTTTTTAATGTGTCACTGTTTTATTGTTGTTTGCTGTGGTTATAATTGTTATCTTCGTCTATTGCCCTCTCGCGTGCGAGAGATGCTTATTTATTATTTATATTATATGCCCGGAACCGCATTTTATTTTCCTTTGGCGGCCAAACTGAATGAACACTTCCAACAGCGTTTGCGGTTTCCGCAAAACAAAGCACTTGATTGGACATTTTTAATGCTCACCCAACTGGACGGAAACAGACACACCGCCCGCGATTCTCATGGAAACAGATGCGAAGCATGGCGCGAGTTTCCTTCCTCTTGGAAAAACTCCTCCCCCCCCCCACCCCTTCCCAAGTGCTTCGAAGGAGACTGGCGCAATGTTGCCGTCACTTTCTCGCCCTTCGTCCCTCTCCTCACTTCCGGTACACGACGACGATGCTTCGAAGTGTCCTACGATGGTGACAATTAATTTTTCCCCTTTTTAGCAATGGTGCTAAGAAAAAACAGTTTGCTTGCTGAATCTTTACGATTCCGGAGCGCTGCCTAGGGGGCTCTAGGATTTCGAGACACGCTCAACGAGATGCGGGAAATATTTAAAAAAAATCGTTAAATTACGAGTTAATGACGCCTGCAAAATCAGCTCGAATTAATCTGTAACGGTGCTGTGCAAAGCGATGCTGGGCCTGTTTGCGCTTCTTGGATGAAGGCGTAGGAATCTTGGAAGCTGTTAGTCTCTTGGCGGTGTGACTGATGGAGTAAAAAATCCTTTCCTTTAGTTCCAATGATCTGCGACTACCATTGTCGCATCAGCCTGTTATCGGCAAGTGGAAAAACTATTTGAAAACAGTGGCGTGAAGTTCTATCATTTTTCACCGCTGACCGCTGAAGCGCTTCAGACTTCGAATGGTACATAATAAATATGCATGAGAGCATCGCTTGCCGTTCCGGGCGAGGGTTGTTCGCCCCGAGAGGTTTTTATGACCCGGAAGAGATGATGACAATCAGCAATGGGAATCGTAGCGAATGGCGAACGCAACTGCATCAATAAATTCAGTAATTTTTGTGCGCTTGCTTTAATAACTTCTCAAGTGTTTATGTTTTTATTGATGGAGAAAACCCTTTTCGATAGCGCGTTAGTCATAAGGATCGACAGGGATACGGCCACAGTAGAAAAATGCTACAAATCTGCCACCGAATCATGAATAAATCTCATGTACCATTCCTCACAACCAGCGCACACACTGCTCCTCTGAAATCTCGCAGTACATTTACGGTACATTTACTCCAATTTTCTCTTCCCGACAATCAAAGTTTTTCCCCCTCAGCGTAAACTCATAACATAAAAATTCTACCACGTGCACACGCCGCACCTTCGCCCTTCGAACCCTGTATCGACCCGCACGATCATCGTATGGAGTCGTCACCAAACTATCGAGGATAATAAATCTCCATTTGCCCATGAGATGAGTCATACGACGAATAGGTCGGGTTTTTCTGCGCGGCACCCATCCACAAAGTCACACAGATGGAAATGAAACTATCTACCCTTGTCGTTCGGAGGTTGAATCTTCCTCCCTCCCGCGCGACAAATGATGGGATGGAAAACATAACTGTCACTCCTAAAAAGGGAGCCCCCTTTCATTGTAAGTGCCAAGTGGACCAAGGAAGAAGACGAACATGAAAAAAAAACTAGGATTTCACCGATCAAAATAAATGTAGCCGGCAATAGAAATAAAGGATGTTTTACTTATCCCAAAATGTTTCCCCGGAGCACTCTCTGCGGGGCGTCATATTTGTCTTTTAAATAACTTCGTCCCACAACATGGAGCTTCACAGGTTTGTCACGGCCTGGTGGCATTTCGGAGCGAGAAACTAGGAATCCGTTCCGGCGGCGACATCCCAACGATCGCATTTGTATAAATTATGTTGTCACCCACGTGCGCCACGGTTGATTTCGCTTGCCTTTGCGCCTTCTTGGGACGAGAGCGAAGAGATTTATTTGTATTCACTAGTAGAGATCAATCGGCGAAACTAATTCGAACACTAGAGTCGCCGGACAACTTCCCAGGGAAAGGATGTGTTGGATTAGGACAGGAGAGAAACCGAACCAAAAGTGTGGTCACGAAAAAAAAAAACATTCCACGGGGGGGAAAGAGGGAAGGAACAGAAGCCGAAAAATACAATTGATTTGTTTTTATTTATGGCTATTCTTTGGATTCGATACGCCTGCACGTTGGAAGTTGGTCGCAACGGCGATGTATTCGATAAGGTTTTGCGGGCGGAAATCGGCTTCGACTACCAGTCGCTTCCTGCAAACATCTTCCAGAGCCCTTTCAGTCCTTCCGGAAGTGACAGAAATCCGGACTCCCGGATTTCGACCCCGGTCAGATTGGCGGATGGAAATAAATTTGTACGGAGGGTGTCGGAGGGAGCCATCGTGGAGTGTTTTGTGTTCCGATGGTGCTCGGTAATAAAAATTGATGGGTGACGTTGCTGTCTGCTGCCGTATCGGTTCCGGTGCCGGTTGCCAACGGTCACGCTGCTTCCGTTATGTGACGAATTGGTCCGACGATAGGCAAACGTAGCGGAGGGAGCGATAGAGAGGCCTCGGAATTGATCACAGACCCAAATATATTGAAAGATCACCGATATCTGCCGGCAAGGCGAAGCAAGGCGAGACCACGCACCAAAAATTCACAAAAATCATTATTGTTATAGCAACATATCCGTGAACTTGTGATTGTCTTCGTATCTGTTGTTCGGCAACTGCGACACGGTTATGAAGAGAAAGCAATTTACTTAGATTCACCATTTGTCACGGCGCGTGTCGCTCGTGGGTATATTTTAAGAACGGAACGGTAGGTCTATGAGAAATAGATACTCAATTCATTGCTATTGGCGAATCAAGCTACTTCTATGTGCATATTATGAAATTATATCTTTGATGTGCTACAATGATATAGGTGCATCGAATGAAATACATTCCTCTGCCACCATCAACGATCGCTATGGGATGTAGTTACCGAACTTTAGGAATAAATTAAGAATTAGAGGGACTAGAATTGCTCAATCATTTCTAAAACGCCCCTAACTAAACCATTCCATGCAGATCGGGCGTTTCTTTTAACGTCGCTGTAATAAATCACGTCCCAACCCAGCCAAGAACGTTTGCAATTGCCATTACCGCTTACTTTATGCATTCTTTATTCATGCATGGAAAGCATCGATATCAATAGTTATCATCGTCCATAAAAGATTTCCACCTACTGCCGCCAATCTACGGTTGTGAAGAATAGTTTTCTTTCCAGTTCTTCCATCCTTTTACAACCATTTCGACCAGAATTCACTGTTCTACGACCCCAACGTTGATGGGCCCCTCAGCATAACAAAGGTCAAATCAAATCCATTCCTTGGGAACGGAAATAAAAGGCAGAAAAGTTACAAAAGAATACTGCGCTGCGGTGGAAATAGATGTCCATGCCAGCCAAAAGCCATTTCCCAGGAAACCTGGCATCAAACGGAGCCTCGAGCATAAACCCGTACGCAAAGGAGCATCGTAGAACCTTTTTCCTGATGCTGGAGAAAATGAGACTCCCCACGAATTGTGCTGTAGAACGCGAAAGGGGAAGGGGTGGGATACCTAGGGGAAGCCTCCCTAAGAAAGCTAAGAATAAAACTGTTTGCACATAAAACTGGCGCCAAGATGGCGGCAAAGTTTTCCAGCGTCGCCCAGGACTCCGACTGTTTGCCTTGGCTTCCGTTTTCCCCGTGGAAACATGTACCATCCGGGATTTTCGAATTTGTTTCGCCGTGGTGGCATCCCTTGTTGGATTGCTCTGCTTGAGGAACGTCGGAGAAGAAAATCAATTCTAGGTAAGTTTGAACTGTTACACAACACAAAAATTGTTTTATTTTTGACAAGAAAAGAAGCAATGCACAATTAACTGAGCTATTCGCCTATATCATTCACATTTGTCTCAGTGTTTGGATTTTAGGCTTGTCATTTAGCTGCAATTCAACAAAGTCAAAAGCTAATCTTCGTCTCACGATCCAAAGCGGATGGGATTTCGTTTGATAAATAGTTCTTATAGCACAGAGAAACCTCTTGTGGTTCCCAAGGGGATTAAGGGCTGCAAGGAAAAGGTTTGCTATGGTTTCTCTCGGGCGGAAATTGCACCACTTGCGACAAATGTTGGTTCATTATGTAATGAGAGACGCAACTAATCATCGGGAAATACTTGCTCCCAGGAGGGAGGGTGAAAGAATTTGACTTTGGGTAAAGAGTGACCAAGAGGAAGAGTTTGGATGGTTTTGTCCCTTGCCGAGGCGTGCACAGCAGCTTAGCTTACAAATTACTTCCAATTGGCGATCCTGGGATATGTCGTGTCCCAGTTTGTGCTGAGAAAAGAGAAGCATGTACATCCTAAAAGGATTTTTTCATTATCATTAACGAGGATGTAGTTACTTTAATTTCTCTTATTTCCCTTGAAAATTTATATTATGCAGCTCGTCAAGTTGTCGGGAATGAATATGATGAATGGACATCATAAAATTTTCAAAGGCAACAGTACAATTTGGAAACGTCTTTCTTATTCAAGTGACAAAAACACACCACATCGAAAAGATGTGTTCTTTGCCATTGCTCAGATTAAACTCTTCTAGATCGCCCTTTCAACCAATAGCACCATTAATCTTAAGAAACTCGAAACGATCAAACATGTTTTCATCTCATTTCAATCGCAAGTCGGTATGTGAGCAGGCAAATAGAATGATTTCGTTGCTCGAAAGGTCGGAATCCCAAATTGCCCAAAAACCGGCTGGCCACCGAAAGTTGCTGCAAGGAGCCGTGTTGGGGTTCGAATTTCCGTTGATCAATTCACCCGGTCTCCTGGCGTGCAGGAAGCGCACCGCGTGCTGCACGTGGGCACAATCGAAGGGCACGAGTCAACGGCGGGCCACAGGACAGCGAGGCCACGGGGCTCAAGGATGTCAACGAGCGTAAACAGAACAATCGCATCAACATACTCCATACCCTTGCGCTTGTCCTTTGCTTGGCTGATGGAATATCGCTCCCCACCCGGCCAGCCCTGGCGACGGCTTTTACTTCCGACTTTCGCTTCCGCTGCTAGCACACCCGGAGGAGGCGGAGGAGTTTTCCTCTCCGTTTTGTTCGGCTTGTTTTCCTTCCGCGCGTATCCTGCGAAAGGCTGCCTTTTCATCTCGAATGTTGCTAAAATGTTTACTCATCGGTTTCACTTACCGGATCCAGGAAACGAGGGGAAAGAACAAACGGTTCGGGGGAATGTTTCCCAGATTTGTTATTCTTCCTGTGGCCGTTTATCATCTGAAAGTGTTTTTCTTCTTGTTTGCTTTCTTCCTTTTTTTTTTACTAGAAAGTCTCCCTTGCGAAGGGAACAAATTTCAACAATTTCCAACTATATTCAAAAAAAAAATACAAGGGGACACGGCAGGAGGTGAACCGATGGTTATCTATGGCAGTAAATGTGTTTAGTTGAACGCTTTGGATTCCCTTTTCAGACTCGAGGAAAACTAAAACACTACCACGATAAATTGACGCAACGAGATTGTTTTATCCGATTCGCCCCCTCAAAAAATTTGACATTATCGTTTCCATCGCGCGAAAAAAGTGTTTTGAATTAAAAATCTTGCATCTCACACACAGTGAATTTTGCCGCCAGATGCAAATGGGTTTCCAGACATGGGCCACGCAGGCCGAACAGATTCGCCGGAAAATCTGTGGTCAATTTCCGTCGATGACCGTGCGAAGAAGGGAGAGTAAAAGTTTTCGAAAAATGTGTCCACAGAGTATTGTTGATGAATCCATAAAGCTATTAACGCTGTGTTCAAAGAATGGCCGACAAACTTTCGAGATAATGGCGATCGCTTCGATTGCAACGCTCATTTCCACAAAAAGTCATTCAAATGCTTTATTTATGGTTGTAGAACCTTTCCGATGGTTTTGAGATTGTGGAAAAAAGAACTATTTTTATTAAACAACTTTCAACAATCTGATCTGATCAGTGAACACCCATAAATCTTCAACCTGATCCTGAACTGACCACTGATTAGCCGATTTTCAACCTTCCTACCTTCAATTCATCCGGTTTCTGTGTTAGGGTCCGGAAAAGTCACTCCGCAAACGCGTCGAAGATTCCGAATTATCACCTCTTTTCCCTCACCAACCGTGAAATAAAATCCGCCCATTCTGCATCCGCAGGCTTTAGCAACTTGCTGGAACGAAAAGGCTATCACTTATCGTACACAGGGTGGTTCACCATTCCCTCAGGAACAATCTTCAAAACCAACGGGGCCGTGCCTCAGTAGCCGACCGCCCTTATTCTCCGATTAACAATTAATTTGGAACGACTTAAAACCAAATTACACTGGCGTAAATCGTTGCTCTTCTTTTTACCGGGAATTCTATCCCTTTCGAGTACTTCAGAAGTCAGCACCCCTGCGATGTCTCCCGGCATCGCTGATTCTACCGCCGAGTGTTGATTTCCGACCCCTCGGCTGGAAACGGGAAACACCGCCTAGGGTGCAATTACCGTGGCTCGAAATAATTATACACTTCTGTTGCTCGTCCTCGGAAAGGACTGCGTCTTCAACCGACGACGGCAAGAACGTGAACGTGAACGTGCAGGCATCCTATAATAGACTAAATAAATTGACTTTATTGCCAGTGGGCGGCTGGCTGAGGGTTGTCCTTGCCCGCCGCGTAGGGCGCTCTTCGGGATTAAATTGTTTGTTTGCAAGGATGCTCTAATCTTTCCTGTCCGATCTGATGCTCAAGGATCGTCCCGAGGTATCTGCTCCGCGACAGGGGTTTCCTCCTAATGAAGTACAATTGTCTTGAACTGAAGGCAGAATCGTTGCGTCATTGTGGTGGTTTGCTTTCTGCGTGCGGTAATTCATCTATAGCAAGTTTTGCTTAGCGATCTTGCCGTTTGATTACGAACCACACGAGCAATAAAGCAATTGCGTTGTATCGTCAGCCGCCCACCTCCATTAGAGCGCATGGATTCCGAGCTCTGGCGCGATTACTCAAAAGATGAATAGCTTTGTAGATTTCGCAACAAAAAAGACGAAAAACGCATCTCGAAATGGAGACAAGTTTTGTCGTCCTTGTTTGCATCCAATACGGATGATAAAAGATAAATTATCATCGGACACATCTGACTAAATGGTTCAGTGATAGTGAACAACCCATGAACAATCACTGATTAGAGACGAATGAAGCCAAGAGGCTCAAAGTCTCTCTAAACAAATCAAACAACAACAACATCACTGATTGCGGACATGTGACGATGGACCGGCAAATGTGATTTTTATCCTTCAACTTTTTGAACCCTGAGCTTGAATTTCACTGTAAATGGTCTGCTAAATAGAGTTGAATATTCAAAACTTTCCGGGTTAATGTATCTGTCCCGGATTTTTGCCCGATAACCGCGATTCGCGAACCGAGCAGCGAAGGCGGGATTTCGGGCAGACCCGTGAAAACGGTTCGGGTCCTATCGTTCGCATGTGTTGTTACTGTTGCATACTTTTTTCATCCTCAGCGTGACCATGCGTGATATCTACGGCTAGCCTCATCTGGCGGCAAACGACGGAACTACCATGGGTTATGCTTCAGTCGTGCACTGTTAGCGACATCTAGTGGGAAAAAGTGGCAGTGTAAAATGAAGGATTTTCAAAATACAAGGTTCTTATATTAAAAAGTGTCTATTATAACCTTGACAGTCAAAAATATCAATGTAAACAAGTCAGCGACTGGATCCATGACAAATCAGTTCTGTTATCATTGGATTCGGTTTCAAAGTCCGTTTTGCACTGCAATTAAAAATGTTCAGAACACTCAGTAGCAGCTCAATCGTGAAAAATATGCGTGTTGCAATGGAGCGTAATTTATGCAGCAGCTCAGAAGTGGCTGCCAAAAGACTCACTGGAAAAGTTGCCGTGGTAACTGCATCAACGGAAGGGTAAATATGCCGAGAATCTGTTTTATCGAGGCTTTCCGTACTGAATGGCTTAATCTCCTTTATTTCCATAGTATTGGCTTTGCCATTGCGCAACGACTCGGACAGGAAGGTGCCAAAGTGGTGATAAGCAGCAGAAAGCAGCAGAATGTTGACCGAGCTGTAGATGACCTCCGAAAGGCAGGGCTCGAAGTGACCGGAATTAAGTGTCACGTTGCCAGCTCGGACGATCGAAAGGCACTTTTCGATCATGCCGCCCAACAATTTGGTGGAATAGATATCCTGGTCTCGAATGCAGCGGTCAATCCGGAGGTGGGAGGGGTGCTCGATTGCAGCGAATCGGCATGGGATAAAATCTTCGATGTGAACGTCAAGTGCTCCTATCTGCTGGCCAAAGAAGTGCTCCCTTTCATCCGTAAACGGAAGGGAGGTAGTATTGTATTTATTTCATCCATCGCCGGCTTTCAACCGTTTTCACTGCTTGGGGCCTACTCTGTTAGCAAGACTGCTCTGTTAGGCCTAACGAAGGCGGCAAGCCAGGAGCTCGCCGCGGAGAACATACGAGTCAACTGTATTGCGCCAGGTGTTGTGCAAACAAAGTTTGCTGGCGCTGTAAGTATCACTGTATATTCAACATGGAGGAGTACGAACTACGTTATACTCAGAATTTGGCCTTCACACTTACAGCTTCAAGAGTCCGATGCTGCTAGAGAAGAATCGCTCTCAAGGATTCCAATGGGACGAATTGCGCAGCCGAAGGAAATAGGTGGTGTTTGTGCATTCCTCGTTTCGGATGACGCCAGCTACATTACAGGCGAAACAATCGTTGCTTCCGGGGGAATGAGTTCGCGGTTGTAGCAACCTACAAGGGAAGTGCTGGGAGCATGGGAAATCAACGTCTTCCGTAAAACTTTTTAGGTTTTCTTCTGGGTGGTTGTGTAGCTTTACGTAAATTTATTTGCAATAAAACCATAGCATACAACGAAACATAGTTCTTTTTGTTCATCCAACCATGGTGCGTTTTCGACCGCGAGCCCGTACTTCTTCATATTTGGCAATAGTTTCATCACAACGATTCGTGTTGTGCTCACGATAGGTTTTCAGAATCATCCCGAAAAGGTTGGGCAGTTGACTGTGGGCACTTAGTATGGCCCGCTCAAGAACGTACAAATCCACACCCTTGTTTTCGGTGTTGTCGCTGAAATGGGACAGTCCGAAGTCGATTGTCACCAGGCGGTATGGAAGCGTCTCTTCGGAATCTATCGGATCCAGCAGCATGTTCGACGTGGTCAAATCTCCATGCACGATATTGTTCTTGTGCAGAATGCCCACCACCTTTCCAATGTGATCCGCGAGACTTTTCAATCTTGCCGATTCTTGCGCCTCGGCCGATGCCGTCAGCTCATCGATGAAATCCTTCGCGGTTCTCGCTTTCTCAAGATATTCCATGAAGACTTTCCGCTGCTCCAGATCGACCCCGTACAGGGCGGGAGTCACTACACCTGCCGCGGCGCATCGTTGGAACGCTTTCTGTTCTGCCTTGATGCGCTGACGGGTGAGCTGGCGATCAAGCGCCGGATGCCGGTATTTCTTTTCGAATCGTTCCTTCACCAAACACTGCTTTCCCTTGTAGGAACCGATGTAAAGTTTGCCTTCTGCTCCTTGTTTCAAAAGTTGCTCTGGTGCCTTGCTTTCAGTTTGACCTTCCATTGTATGGATTTAAAAATAATACGCCGGCTCGGTGGGTCGCTCGCAATCTCTAGTGTTGATAAACATTGACAATCCAGGCAGTGCTGCCAAGTTACAACATCAACAAAATACAACACCGTTCAGGATTTTATTCGAATTTGTTTATTGCCGAAAATGAAAATTATGCATGCTCATAGGAGGCCTCGCACATTCGAGCCAATAGCCCGGTCATTTGCAGCAATGAGTTGAGACCATCGACAATTTTCATATGTGTTTCACCGATCTCGCGGATAAAATACAGCTTGAGCTTTTCGTTCATATCCATACGACGACAGACGCGGAAAATGTTCCCTATGATATCCTCCGCGGCGTACCCCAGGCGCCAAAGTTTGTTCATAATTTTGTATGCCTTGTGGATGTCCCCTTTGACGCAATGCTGAAGCATGTCCTGCACGAGCAGGGGATGGGGCTCATCGCACACCTTGAAAACGTTCGTACCACTGATGTGCCCGAAGCCGTTAGCGGTGGATTGCAAGTTGTTCAGAGCTTGCCGCATATCACCCTGCGCCGTGAACACGATCGCCTCTAATCCGTCCTCATCGTAGTTGAGATTTTCCCGCTGGCACACTTCCACCACTTTTGCCAGAACCTGCGCGTCGGAGAGTTTTGAAAAGCGTAGCATCGCACAGCGTGACTGGATAGGTTCGATGATCTTCTCACTGGTGTTACAGGCCAGGGCGAAACGGGTAGTGTTGCTGTAGATTTCCATCGTACGACGGAGAGCCTGCTGGGCTCCTTCGGTCATGCTGTCCGCTTCGTCGAGGATAACGATCTTGTGGCGGCCTCTGGGCAACGTAACCTTTTGCTGGGCAAACATTTTGATCTTATTCCGCACAACATCAATACCACGTTCGTTGGACGCGTTCAGCTCCAGCACTGCTTCGCGGAAGTTCGCACCCAGAAGGATACGGGCCAAGCAAAGGATGGTCGTCGTTTTACCCACACCCGGAGGTCCCTGTAAGAGGATCGAAAACACATCGTAAAGATTACCCACGTATCCCTCGATGGGTTTTGGCAATGTCTTCTGGTAAAACTTACCGCAATGATGATGTTTGGAGCATTTCCCTGCGATGCAAATATACCTAAACGTGCAACCGTTTCTTCGTTGCCAACGATTTCTTCGAACCGCTGCGGACGATACTTCTCAATCCTGAAAGAACCAGCACCATCATTGCAGAGGCGTCACAAACGGTACAGCTTTTCCTACGTACCACGGCAAATTTTTCTTCCTATTCTCAGAAGGGGCATCCTTGCGAGCTGAAGCAGATGAGGTCGACGCAACTTCCTCCGGCATTGTTGGTAAATTCTCTGAACAGTAGATTATCGCAGCGATTCCCGGCGAATCGCGTTTTATTCCAAACAAACAAAGCAGCCGTCTTTCGCGCCGACAATATGACAGGCGCCGTGCGCTTCATCTGAACTCGACAACGTGCTGTCAACAATTCGAGCAGAAACCAGAAAACAGCATCAGAAGAAGAGAAAGCGCGAAATCGAGCAAAAGATGAAGAAGATTCTGGCAGCTCTCTGCGCTGCCGAAGGTAGGGAGCCGTCAGTTTTCTTCTTGGCCCACAGCAGTAGCAAGCAGACAGGCAAATGTTTAGATAATTTCCGTAACTTCTCCACTCCGGAAAATCCACCGTAAAGAAAACCTTTTTCTTTACTGTTTGCCGACGATTCTCAGCCCGTAGTGAGGCGGAAATGTTATAAGTTGAAAGTGGTGTTGCGACGAGTCAAAACAAAGCCATAAAAGTGCTCAGCAGCGGAGCGACGGAAAAAAGTGTTCGTAGCTAGTGGCGTATGTGATTTTTGTATGCCCCTGTATGTTGGTACTGTGCAAGTAAAATATGGAGTGGCTCTGTGCGAAATAGGTGGCAAGGCAAAGCTCGATTTGTGTGTGGTGTGCCCAGTAGGCAGCGACTATTATAGGTGTCCATATAGTTGCAAGAAAAAGGCAGAAGCGCAATACCGTAACCCACCAGAACTAACAGAAGGACATCTTTGGTCCCTTGCAGTTGACTGAAAGGTACACCGTCAAACGCTGTCCCGAAAAGGTAAATGCATCGGCAGACGTAGAAAAACGTCCTGCAGGTCGCAAAAGTGTGTTTCTCATTCGACCACCAATAGAAAAGTGCTTCCATCTGGTTCCGTTTTCCATAAACTGCATCAAGGTGTAAATGACATAAGCGCCATTGAAAATACTTTGATTTGATGCGCCGAATGGATATCTTTTGTACGCTGCGTCTTGCTTGCGTCCTGCAATGAAGTAAAGAAGCCAACATAGGGAATTTTAGGCAAAACTGCCAGCGGCAAGATCAACAGAAACAAAAGTACGCGAGATGAAAAAGGGGAAGATATCATGGAGCAGGCAAATGCCACCATGCAGCAGGCAAAAAATGCCAAAGGGCCTCTCTTTCTCTCTCTCTTTCTCCAGGGACAGATGTGTCAGCCGTGCAGACGCAGAAGGATCCGGCCGTCGACGTCAGCGAAGACGCAACAACTTCCCCTTCGTTCTTTCGTTCGTTCGATCGATCGTTATTTCATTCATACCGAAGGACCGAAGGGAGACCATACCGGATACTTCTTTATAGGAGCCGCGCAGCTTGTTGAATGTGCCCGCTCTTTCCTTTCCGCCTCAAGAATGACCGAGAGGCGAATGGCGAGTTTCTTACGAACAGCTGATCGCCGTCCCTGGCCTTGGTCGTTTGCTGCGTCAAGGGAATCGTTTGCAAGCGTGTTTTTTTTTAATAACTTCGTTTCGTGTCGCGCAATTCAATTGCACTGCTATGTACCTCATAATAACGTGCATTTTTATCCTTTATCCATTTCAAGATATTCCCGTGCGCAGCACTAGACGACGCCCATATCCCACAATTGGGTGTAATCGTACGTTCGCACACCATCAGCTGTGCGTGGTGTAATTTTCCCGCACCGTCACGTGTAAACTCCGGTGTTTGAACCCTGTGACAGGGCCAAGTGTCGTGAAGCGAGCTAGTTTGAAAAAAACGTACCAGTAGAAATATTGGTCGTTTTCTCTTCGTGCCAGTTTCAATTTGGTCCTAAGCAAGGAGCCTTGCGGCGAACCATTTCCAACACAATGCACGGACACTTACCACAGCAGCATCCGGGTATGCACCCGGCCGGCCACCATCAGCCACCGCCACATTTGACGCATCTCGCCAACCTTCCACCGCACAGCATCCCGCGTGACCATCATGCAAATAGGTAAGTTCGTTAACGTTTTACAAATCGATTTAAACAAATCGAATTCCATAAAACGCTTCGCTTCACTATCCGTAATGCAAAAAATAGATAGTCAATGTTAAGCAATACAACTTTTCAATTCGAAGGGTGCTTTTATTTTCGCATTTTTTGAAGTTTTTATTTCAACTTGCTTGTTTTACTTATTTCTTATTCAAATACGAATCGTTTGTGCAACGAATCCTTGCCCTTCACCAATGGAAGAATTCAGCACGAGCACAACACGTTTCGTATTTACTAAAACCTTCCACCACACCCGCACGACGTGTAGCGGGGAAATTCGGCTTCACCGGATCAACGCCATATTGAGCGGAATCGGGAATGAAAGGTGCGGTCCAATCGATTATAATTGAAATTGGCGTAATTAAACAACTCCATAAATAGCCAACAGGAGAAAGCGTAACGGGTCCAGGGGAGGAGAAATAAAATAAATAGATACATAAATACCGTGAACCCTATATACCTTTCTCCCTCGGAGTCTGCTTTGTGGGGTGAAACGGGAAGAGGACACGTGTATCCGGGGAGAAGAATGCGCAGAACATCATCGGCAGGAGTGTCATCAAAAAAATTGCACGGCGCCGAGCAACGGTAACAACGAGGTGACATTTTGACGCTCGGTCGGATCTGCCACGCAAGTGCTGATGATAGAAGCACAAGAAGAAGGGTTCCGAGAGAAGCGACGGCCGGTATGGAAACCAAAAGTGCATTCTGCATATATTACATATCCCTTGCGGGTTTCTGTGTGCTCCTCCTACCTTCACTGACCGGGGGCTTGCTGCCCTGGTCGTGGACGTCCAGAGTACCAGTGGAGATCAACATTTTTTCGTATGTTTAAATTTACCGTGCCATGATGTTTTGTCGGCGCCTCCCCGTCCATCCACCCTTCTTTCTTTTCGGCTGGCTTCGTTCGGGCTCACATGTTGAGATTATGTTTCCAGCATGCAGCTCAGATGAACCGGAGGGGTGTACAAGAGGATTAAATGCTGTGTATCGCATTTAAATTGCACACACGATGTAGGATTGTGGAAATCAGGAAACAATCAGCAAAATGCGAGCAAATATTAGTAAATGAAGCTACCGACCTGGACATTTCTGTCGGTAAAATGAAGTCATTTTACGACCAAAAAGGCTCCTTGGAAGCGAAATGCATGAAGAAAAATCGATAATTTTACCAACAGGAAAGTGCCAAACACTGCCTTCGGTGTAACTATTCTCTTTACTATGCAATGTGGATCTGTACAAGGTTGTTGAAATTTCATGGATAAATATTGATGTTTGATATTTTCCTAGGTTTACAGCGTTTCGCAAAGTTGTACAACCAATTTCCGAAGCAGGAAAGCATCAGTCAGTTTCCTTTGCATTAGGCTCCATCTTTCTCGCGATTCCGTTATGAATCGGTCACGCACTACTAGGCGTGGAAGCAATGGCCAAAAACCTAATCCCCATCAAAGGCTCCGCCGGTAAGCCAGGGAATTGAGCTCGATTTGTTACTGTTTTCACGGCGCAGCAACTGAAAGTCATTGATGTCCAACGAACGCACTGCTTGACAAAACTTGGACACGTAAACGTCTTGATAACTGAACATCCTGTGTTTTGTACTGTTGCAAATTAAATGGAAGAGGGGGGAGGGGGCACGGGGGGTTGGGATAAACTGCATTCCTGACATTTGGCTGTGTTGTGTTGGCCTGTGTAAATTTCTTGCATGATTCTGCGAAGCGCAGCTTTGATGCCTTAACGGCTCTGGATGCTGTCCACTGGTTTCCTACTATTGGCGATGTTGTATTTATTCCAGTTAAGATGACCTTGCTCTTGTCCTGCTACTGGAACCATCAGCGCGCCAAAGGATACATGGAAAGCACTTTAAAAATTGAAATGCTTTGGCCCGGATTGAAGCGCGGTGGTTGATTTCATCCTTCCTTTCTTTCATACGTCCTTTTTGCCATTGCACTGGTCTATGGGGGAACTCTTGATGGGTCAGTGTAGAATTCTCCTTTATTCATAAACATTAGGGACAATCGGAGCAGCAGGAGCAGTAGGAGCAGTAGGAGCAGTAGCAGCAAAAAGAATAAACATAGGGAGGAAAGCGATTCAAAAATGAGGTGTCACTGTAACTAAAAGGGAGTGAAAGAAAGAAAAAAGAAAAAGAAACGAAACATTCCGAAGAGTTGATGAACGTATAAAATAAATTACGCATTCACACACGTTTTGCGAAAAAAAAAGTCTGAGCAAAACATATAATGTAGCTGTAGACGGCCAGAATGCGCCGACGAACACTTCAGCGAGTCTCACAGTGGAAGGGTTTGGGATTGGTGGGCCAGAACGGTGGGCAACAAAAAGTGCAATAAAATGCACATTTTGTAGCGGCGCAACATAGAATGAAGAAAAAAGGGCCGATTGCGTCCCATGCGGCGCGCGCGTTGTGACATGGCACAAAAGAACCAAACCATATGCACCGCAATGTGCAATAAAGATACTTTTTTCTTGGATCCTACCAAATATGCTCACGGCTCTACCGTACTCCTTGGCAAAGGAGAAGATATTTGGTGCAATTTTTATGTGTGATTCGCTGTTTAATTACGCAAGAAGAGATCAATTCTGTCATCGCCATTACTCGCGAAACGTTTCGATTTTATGACAGTGTCTTGGAATGATGGAATGGCTTGATTGAGAGAGAGGGAAATAGCGATGGAGAGAAAGAGAAAGAGAGAGAGAGAGAGAGAGAGAGAGAGAAGGAAGGATGTGCATTCATTGATGCAATTATTTGCATAAACACTGGAAAAGTTAAGAGAGGATTAAACTGCATCATCCGCCGCTGCTGCTTCTGGGGCGTTTGAAGCTTGAGATTCCCTGGCGGTCTAGAAAAATGATGGATTCTCGTTTTAAATATGATCGCCTTTGCAACAATATGCAACTGCTTCCCCGCCGTGGCTTTGTTCCGCCGATCATAATACTTTGCCGGTTGCTTCAGAGAGAGGGCTATCTATAGGAGCGCCTATTATAACGAACACCGGGAGCTTGTTAATTACAGCGGGGTATCCGTTAAAGGTGAAGAAAATATGTGTTGAATTTTTTGCTGTTTTAAGCTTCCAGTAATATAAGATAAATTTCTTCGATATTTAATCGATTAAGTTTATTTGTCTTTCTGTTGGCTATACCCTGAGGAACCCATTTGCACGTGGATGATTCTCCATTCCATTCCAAATAAAAGGGCGATTATGCGTCACTCATCCCATAAGACCATCAACACATTATTGGGCCACAAAGGAGACGCGAAACAAGGGGTTGAAAAGAAGGGATCAAGGAAACGGTATGGCGGCAAAACGAATATGAGAAAAACGAACTTATTTTGTTATTCTGATTTTAATTGATATCGAAGGTAGTTTTGGTACTGTTGACTCCCAGGTTGCGTTTAGTGAAGTTCGAATCTCGTTGGGGCGTTTCGACGACGATGAGTTTTAGAAGAATTGATGTGTCTTGAGGGATGTCACGAAGGCGTTACCTATACATTCTCCATGGCAATTGGAAAAGAAAAAAAAAAGTTGATACAAAGTTTGCCATTAAAATAAAAAAAAAACATTCTTATTCAAAAGAGGAATTCGCCTGAAAGCACATTTTTCAATATTTATACACGTTTCCCAAGCCCAGTGGGAAGTTATCTTTCCCTAAGACGGGTTTAGTTCTTCCGCCTAGTATGAAAGCGGATGGACATTTTCGGACCGGCGGAGTCCAACGGCTTGAGCAGCACAGCAGGAATCTCTTCCAAATGTACCATTATTTATTTGTTTTATCCCGTAAATGGTCGTAAGTCCTTTTCTCACCTCGCCCGTGTGTCAGTGTGTCGTTAGGCCGGCAAGAGTCTTCGACGATGCAGAATAGGAATAACATTAAACCCCACCAAAAGGTAGCCTAAAATATGCACCGGAAAAAAGAAGAAAAAAAAACAAGACCTTCAATCTCTTGGAAACGAGAATGAATCTGCGCGGCGGCCACGATGGGAATCGTCGGCCAATAAAAGCCACTGCATGCCGTAGGATATCATTCCTCACGACAGGAGCCACTGCCTCGCTGTCACCAAGCAGGAACTGTGCACACGCACACGCCGCACACAGAACATCACTCCGGGGGAAATCGGTTAAATTTCATTCCACCGTTTGCCGGATGCGATGCAAAAGAAGGGTGAGAGAACGAAAGCCTCATCGAAAGAGTCGAACGGCGGCACACATGTCCCTTGAGCAAGCGGCGAGTTCGTAAGGATATGCAAAGTTCCCTCTCAATGGTATTGGACAGGAGGATGGAAATTTTAAGAAAGGAATCGGGTTAAAAGAAGAGATCCATCCCCCGTGCAGACAGCAGCATGATGCAACAGGTCGGCACCGGGAGAGACAGTGCTGCTCATGTTAATAATATATGACATAGTGTGTAAATAGGGTAAATCAGATTGCGGTTACTCGATCTCCTCATACTCACCTCGTATGGCTTTGCCACGATCTCGAGGAAGATTCTAAAGAAGCGCGAGGCTGTGAGTGTGCTTGTGTGTGTTTCTTACGGTATGGCATTCAAAGGCAATGTTGACCGTCTAAGAAGCATTCGACCGCGGATTGTTGGACCACACGATCGCTGCTGTGTGTGTGTGTGTGTGTGTCTACATGCTTAAGAAAGCACACTTGCTCGCGGATACAATGTCCCATCCCTTCGGAAGCCGGTAGCCTTCGGTTTTGCACACATTCAGTCGGTGGCTAGCGGCGATTCTGACCGGATCGGTGTGTGACAGTGTGTCTCAATCCAGGCAAATGTGGTACCATCATGCTACAGGAGAGCAGATACACTCGGAAAGCAGCGAGCACCGCGACGGCCTTTCGCCACCATTTGGCCCTGGAATCGATCGGATCGTTTAAACATTTCCTGCACTATCACAAACGTTTATCGTTCTCCCACTCGAAAGCATTTGCCGGCGACTCACCTTACCGTTCTCCGTTCTCGCTTTCGTTTGCTTTCAGACTGAACAGCGCCCCACGGCACCATCATCCGCGCGCAGTGGAACACCAGGCGGCCGGTGGCATGGCCCCGCACCTTCCGATGCAAGTGCCCCCACCACCCCATCAACAACAGAACCCTCGCAAGCCACCGGGACCGCCGACCTACTTCACGAACGGTGGCATGCACGGTGGAGGCCTGCCCAAACCGCTGCCCCTGACGGCGGCCCATATGCACGCGCCGCCACCGCCTCCACCCGGCATGACCGTTGGCCAGCCGCCGCAGCAACAACAGCAACATCCACCCGGCCCGATGCCCCTGCAGTCGGTGGTCGGCGGTAAGCTACCGTACGGCATGGGCACGATGGGACAGCACGGGAAGCAGCAGCACCACCAGCACCAACCCCCCGTGTCCGTGCATCATTCGGTCGCGATGGTTCCGCCGGTGCAAGCACCGATACCGGTGGTGTCTGCAGCGACCCCGGCCGGCACAAAGACGCGCCACATACCTTCGAGTACGGACCGTACGTTGCATGGTAGCCAGAGATCTCAGCGCCACCGATTAACCTTCCTTTTTAATCTCTTTTCTTCTTTCAAGACAAAATCCATCATCATAATCAACATTCAACGAATGCAAGCGGTAGTGGACCGGGCTCGAAGGGGGTGATGCACCATCAGACGATCAACCACGCCGGCCCGACGATGGAAAAGTCCAAATCGGTAGCGAGTGGAAGCAATAGGCATCTTCCACAGCACCAGCAGTCGGTAGCGGCGAAGACGGCGAGCAACGATTCAGCACTCCCCTCGAAGGACACGACGGTGGCCGCCCCATCTGGGCCATCTCAAACGGATGCTGCTTCTGCTTCTGCTGCCAGCAATGGCACGGCATCGGGTGTGGATGCGAATGCTGGCACGGCGACGACACCACACCCAACCACACTTTCATCATCGAACTCGCTAGAAACCTTGGCAAACATTAAAGAGAAAACGACAATGTGTTTAGTTAACGAGCTGGCGCGGTACAACAAGATCCAGCACCAGTACCGGTTGACGAGCGAATCCGGGCCGGCCCACAAGAAGCGCTTCACTGTCACGCTGAAGCTCGGCGACGAGGAGTACACGGCCGAGGGGGCGAGCATCAAGAAGGCGCAGCACAAGGCGGCCGGCAGTGCGATCGCCGAGACCAAGTACAAGCATCCGCCGGCGCGGACCAAGCCACGTGCCAAAACGGGCACCCGGGGCAACGTGAGCAGCTTCACGCCGACGGTCGAGCTGAACGCGCTCGCCATGAAGCGTGGCGAGCCGACGGTCTACCAGGTGAAGGCGGTGCCGCTGCCGGCCGCGAAGTATCCGCCCGCGAATGGGATGCCGGCGGGAGGCACCGGACGACGCCCAGGTGCCGGTGCTGACAAGCTGCCACCGCAGGCCGCGCAGCAGGGGCTAGGCGTGGGCTATGGTGGCAGGTACGTGCACCCGAACGGCGGCGACTGGGGCCGAGGGGGCGCGCCCGGTATGGCCGGAGTTGTTGCTGGTGTTGGCGGACGCGGAGGCATGGGTGGATTTCATCCGGGACACCAGCAGCAACAGCAGCAGCAGCAGCAGCAGCATCATCACGCGCATCATTCGCGCGCCGGAGGGCCGGATGAGCACCATCACCTTCAGCACCATCACCCCCATGGGCACCATCACGCCCATCACGGTCAGCTGCATCACCATGCGTACCACCATCCGCACGAGGGGCCCTCGTCCGGTTACGGCCATCCCGCGGTCGTACCGGTGCAGGAGTTCTACAAGGCGACGTTGCGCGTCGGTGAGCGCACCTTCCTCGGGGAAGGCCATTCGCCGCAGGCGGCCAGACACGATGCAGCCTCGCGGGCATTGGAGGTGCTGAAACCGCTCACCGCGGAGGCAGCGGCAGCGGCGGCGGGCAAGGGCAAAGCGGGCGGTGATGCAGAGGCGAACGGTGATGGGGATGGATCGGGTGATGGTGACCCGAACGCGGATCTGAAGTCGCCCATTTCGCTCGTGCACGAGATGGCCGTGCAGCGTGACGTGCCCGTCGTGTTTGAGGTGATCAGTGAGAAGGGTCCGCCGCACATGACCGTGTTCGTGACGCAGTGCAAGGTCGGCACGATCGTCACCGAGGGCGAAGGAACGGGCAAGAAGCCGTCGAAGAAGCGCGCCGCCGAAAAGATGCTGGAGGAGCTGCGCAAGCTGCAGAAGGCGGAACAGCAGTCTGCGTACCCAGCGTGGGGCGCCGAAGGCGGCGCCGGTGGTGAGAAGCGTAAGGCCCATCAGAAGACCGCAGCTACGGCATCGACGGCGCTAGCGTGCCCCATGGAGGTGGGCATCACGGTAAAGAAGAAGCCCCGTAATCTGATCAAGGAGAAATCGGTGGCCGGAGACGTGTTGACGGAGAAAGAAAATCCCATCTCCCGGCTCATGCAGATCCAGCAGGCTCGCAAGGAGAAGCAACCGGTGTACACGCTGGTCGAAAATGAGCGACCAACCGTCGGACGACGTCGCCAGTTCACGATCGAGGTCAGCGCCGCCGGCAAGAGTGCCACAGGGGTTGGCATGACGAAAAAGGCCGCCAAGTGGAACGCAGCGGAAGCTTTACTGGTAGAGATGGGATACGCCACCGCACCGATCACGACGACGACGACGACGACGACGACGATGAAAACGGTCGGAACGATTGTACCGAATGGCACGGCGAACAAAGAGAACCAATCCGGAGCGGCAAACGAGGCACCCTCGGCGAACGGTGGAGGTTCGCGAAAACTTAACGAGGGCTTGGAAACAGTTTCGAAAACGTCGAACGGGACTGACACTCGGGTTCCCTTGGGTGGTGGAAATCAAGGTAAGTAATCAAGGCGGGACAGGATGGAAAGCAAAGGATCAATTATGAGCCGATCCGACTTTTTTTGTCATCTTTTCACCAGCTGCTGCTTCACATCATGGCAAAAGTGATACGTCCAAGGATTCGATGAATGATAGTACGGCATCGAACGATAGCATGATCACGAACAGTTCCGGTGTATCGAGTGCTTCGTCGGCGGCACCACCCAGTGCCGCCACACCGACAACTGTATCTTCTCCAAGCGCTCCTCCTTCCAATCCGGATATCGGCAGGAATAAGGAACAACTGTTGTACTTGGCACAGTTATTGAAATTCGAGGTTTGTTTAGAGAACTTATCCACTCCACTCGTCGGGTGCTTCCTTCATTCCGACATCTTTCTCTCTTTCTCTCTATCTCTCTCTGTCTCTATCTCTCACACCCTCACTCTCTCTCTTACTCTCTCACTCTCTCTTTCTCTCACCGTAGGTTCAATTCTCTGATTTCCCGAAAGGGAACCACGGCCAATACTTGACACTGGTGGTTCTTTCCACCGAGCCGCCGCAACTTTGCCATGGTAGCGGTGCGAGTCTGCAAGAGTCCCAAGACGAGGCGGCACGCGGTGCACTGGAAATGCTGTCCCAAATCGGACTGGACAACGTGAAGCCCAAGGCACCGACGGTAACCGCGGACAGTGCCATCGCAGCGGCGAGCTCGTCGACGGCCACTGCCGACGCGGGCGGCAAGTAGAGCACAAACGTATTACCAGCTGTGTTGACGTCGGTGACGAGACGGTGCGGATCGCCGCCCGGATGTGGGTAAACATCGAGTGTATGTATGTGTTTTGAGTGTTAAAACGATCGTTATGTTAACTAAACGCATTGAAGCAACCGGATCGTAACTGTATTAAAAACAAAAAGCAAAGCAGGCAAAGGTTTAGAAGAGCTTTGGCAGAACATTAGACAATTGAGAGAACGAGGCAGAGAAAGAGAGATAGGAAAAAGCCTAAAACATTAAGCATTTGTGAAAACGAATCGACCTGCAACCTTTTGAAGAGAACTTCTGGAATCGTTGCAAACGGGGCAGGGATCTCCGTTTTCCATTTGTTTCAAATTTGTTACGTTTTGTTTGAGTTTTCATCGATACATTTGCTATTTTTCTTTTATTTGTGTGCACCACATGACGGCTCGTGAAGATGGCCAAGGGACGATCGAAGTTCGGTCCGGTGCGGTGCGAAGTGCTGAAAGCTTTCACCTTGTCACGCGTCGAACCTGCGTCATTGAGGCCTCCCGAAGGAGGAGGCCAATATGGCCCCTTTTTAAGTGGTTGGATTGACGCATTAGCCTGCATCCATCTATATGTTGAACTGAACTAAAAAGAGAGTATGCGAAAAGTGATTTGGAAAGCATCCATCAGAATAGGTCCCTCGACAAAAGAAAGGAGTATAGTAATACAGACAAAAAAGCTTTAAAGACATCGTAGGATAGGAGGTAGGAGATGTTGGATACATAAAGTAGCAGAAATGATAGCATTAGGTAAAAGGATACCTTCAAGATGCGTTTCCTATCGTAGGAAGCTGCTCTCTTTCGGTTAACGGTACTCCAGAAAATTTGGATAATGCTTAGGCAGGACAATTTGGCTAAAGCTCGGCGCTTACCGGTGAGTGCTCCGTCGGACGGGTCATCCATGAAACGAATGTGGTGTGCAAAGTGAAAAAGAGAGTGTGACAGCCGGCTGCAGCACTGCGTCGTTCGATTCGACGACAGCAGAATTGATTACCATTTACCTAAGTGAAGAGTTTAACCAATCAAGACATGAAATTGCACGGCCACCGGACGGTCCAGGAGGAAACGCGAAAAAAATGAGAAGTTCAGATGTGTTTGAAGGTTCTTGAATCACAAGAAGATGTAGCGCAAGAAGGTGGAGGAGGAGAAAGTGGCAGAGGCAGTAGTTTGCATACATATATTTAAAAAAAAAACTCCCCACGGCCAGTGAACAAACACAGCCACATGAGAGGCGTCCGTGGACTGCAGGACCTTAGTGTAACAATATTTGCTCGTAGTATTGAGATGCTTGATCGCTGACTAGGGACAGTGAGCAACGGCAAGTACAGAATGCGTGGAGATGTCCTAGTCAGCAGATCAATCACAGGTCAGGTAGTACGGTGCGAGTAGTATTTGTAGTCTTGTATTTCATTTGATAACCTTCATCAATCTACTTTTCATTGTAAATGTGCGGAAACCGCGGAGAAATGCAGTAAAATCCCGACTGAAGGAAGGTGGAATAATTTATGAAGAAACTCGGCAGGAGTAAGCGCATCGAGATTTTACTGTATTCCAAAGCTGGCCGACGTGCGTTGGAGTTCAATATTAACTATTCCGCTACCCTGTAGTTTTCGGCAAACAGTCGATATTGAGCGCAAACGTGTTGAAGAAAACCAATTACTTACGCGGTGCTGTGTGTGGCAAAGGGTGTGTTAAGCTAACCCCGACCCGGTCGGAATGTGGAAGGAGCATCTGAAGAAATCAGATGTAGAAGCACGACGAGCCTTCGCTTCACGTGACGGGCTCGGGTCGGTCACTGGCCCACGCGGGGAGCCCGCACATGCACCGATAAATTTAAGTGTGTTTCTGCTAGTGTTCATGTACACGTATATAACTGTAAGAAATAATGTATTTTTTCACTCAATACACCCGGGCCAGGATAAATTATCGAATGCCATAGGAATCAGTAGTAAATCATCCCCTCTTATTCATCCATACACATTCACACACAGACCCCAACGCATAATGCAATTCTTATCTGATACAGACGGCAAAATGGATGTAAAAACAGCTTTTTAGCTGACTCACAACCACAAAAAAAAAAATATTCATCGCAAAGAACATAACAATAGACAGTGCAAACGATAATGCAGCCTATGTTTCATTCACCCACACACCACAGGCTCAAACAATATCAGACTATCTGGCAAATAAAAAAATACATTCTTTCCCAGTTCTTGATGAAGCAAGCAAAGCAAGATAAGGAGTTTGAAGAAGAGCACGTAAGAAAGGGCTCGCGGAACGAAGGAACTGTTCGGAAACACATTTTATTTAAGTCCGTCGTCAATGTAAACGCTAGGGAGCGCACGTATGGCTTCACTAGGAAGTAAGAAAAAGAGAAACGCCCTGCATGGGGATAGGCCCTGCATGGGGATAGCCAACGGATGTTGAATGCAAACCTACAGAAGCAAAAACAAAACTCCCATTAGGCATATGGTAATTAATAGTGGTGCAAACGAAGAAAACTCCAAATAGTTTTGATGGAAAGGTTGGAAAAGAAGTGAATAATAATTTATTGTTGTTGCTCGTGATAAGAAATAGACGCAGACGTTCGGGAAAATTACAAAAGTGCAGGCATCGGTAAGGCAACGGCTTGCGGTGATAGTAAACGGCGAATCTCATCCTCAGTATGACGGAATGTTCAACCAATGTTATTGTTGATTCTTGATTGTATAATTTTATCATACAATTCATATTCATTTTGAAACCATGTATTTATTTTTTGTTTTTCTCCAGGGAACTCCTGTTTGAAATTCATCTTATCAATTTGTTGGCTCACAACGGAACTCACAGTTACTTTACATTACTTCAGAAAGGCCTCATAATTTCCGCTTATCTATAGCATATTTATGCACAGCGTTGTTAATAATAGCCTTTTTTTTAATGCGACGACCCTTCATATGCATTGCGTTTCTTTCCATAACAGCCACGATCGCTAGCGAGATTCCGCCCCCGTTTCCTTACCGCTACCGGTGCATACCGCTCCTGTTTCAACCCGACATGGTTCGTGCGTTTAACAGCACTTTTACCAATACTACAGACCGCAAACATGCCGGGTAATACATGGAACAAACCCTGGAGAATAGTAAAATTACCTACACAAAAAGGCAGCATAGGTTTTAGACAGTCAAAAAAATCGTTAAACTGTTTTTGAAAATTTTAATGTGTACGAATAGCATGGACAATGCCGACGCAAGGCAGCAAAAGAAATATTTAAACTATTTTCCTCACCAATATGGATGTCAAACACAGATTACGGATGGATCAAGAATGACCAAACTCCCCAGTGCAACTTTTACACATCACATTATATGTGCTGCATCCGTGAAAGATGCAACGGCCCTTTTGTGTTGCAAAGGTTGAAAAAAAGTGGAGAAAATGTCAATGTTGAAACATTATTGCGAGCGGGAAGGTGACTAACAACATGGCATGCGAAGACCCAGAGAAACTCGTGCGTGTGGATATGTGTATTCCAAAATACAACGTGTGCTCGTGAAAATGTAAAATGTGTAGAACGAGCAGAATTCTTACGGAGACATCCTCTATCAACGTCATATTTGTACAAGCAAAAGAAATCTATGGAATGAATAAAGAATCTACCCTACAAACATCCCGGGCATGTTCATATGTAGCACATAACATGGTAAAATTATCACATTTCTTAAAACAAACTAATTTTACACTGTTTAAATCTCATTGTTTATTTATATTGTCTCTTCTGCAAATAATTTTCACAAAAATTGTTTCAGCTTTAGGAGGACCTTTTCCAGCAGTCTTATCTTGTTGAATGTGAAGAAGTGAATTAACCGGACGGGATCCCTCGATACATCGTTCGGTGCTAGCAGCTCCCGCAGGACCCCGACGAAATGCTCCACCACAAATGCCTCAAACTGCTCCGGGGGATCTTCGGCGTGAGTCTCGAATGAAGCGTGCAGCGTTGGAGGTAACGTGATGTTTGTGATCTTCAGCATGGTCTGCAGATGCGAATAAGAATGGGGCAGGTAGATGCCCGGTATCACCGGGATGGTTATCCCGACCTGTTTGCACCGTTCCCTGTACCCGAAGAAGGATTCTGCATCGTACAGCGTTTGCGTGAGCAAGAAGTCAACCCCGATGGCAACCTTCTCCTTCAGATATCGCAGCTCGTTCGTGTCCGATTTCGACTGCGAATGTCCGTACGGATAGCCGCCGACGCCGATCGTTAATTTTACTCCATCTTCCTTCTGACGATCCCGCAGATACTGCACCAAATCGGCCGCCTTGGGAAAGCGCTGTCCGGGTGTCACGGTATCGCCACGAATGATAAACAGATTTCGCACGCCCGTGGCTAGAAACTTTCCCACCTGCTGCTCGGTGAGGTTATAGCAGGAAAGATGGTTCACGACGGTGTACCCGGCCTTCTGCAGCTTTGTGCTCATCCGAAGAGGTGGGGCCTGGAAGAAGGTCTCCTCGTACCGTAGGTTTTCATCGGAAATCCAAGGAAGCGAACAGAAAATCGGCTGCGGGGATAAATCGCCCAGAAGTTCAGGATTGAAGTCATCTTTGGCCGACACTTCGACTGAATAGCACAAGTGTGAAACTGCACCGGGAGGGTGGCCGGAAATGGCTCTCAATTTAGTATGCAAATCTTTACTGTTTTCGTCCGTGATGCTGTTGATCGTGTGTGAAGCCATCGCGAATACTGATGTAACACTCCACCCCTGGAAGATGAGGAAAGCGACATTTATTGCTCGTTCCGTCTAAGCAAACGATCGCCTATCTCTGGACGAGAGGTAGGAGATTCTGTACGAGTGCTTTTTGCGGTTGCACGACTGTCTGATAAGATAAGCGTTAGCAGTAGATGAGAAACAAATTAAAGAGACATTTTAAATACATGCCCTTCGTATCCATGCAATCCTAATAAATGGTATGGCTAAACATAATGTATAAAGATTCCGAAACAAATGTATATACACTGTATGAAACAATAGTTGTTTATTTGAGGGATACAGAAGCGCCTACCAATATTGATTAGAACAGATGTTTCATTATCTACAGCAATTTTTTTTATGCACCAATGCACTTCCGATGAAATTGCGCCAGAAGGTTGATCCGGTGTTCCTAAAAATAAACAAACATGGGATGCTGACAGTTGTTTGCCCAAACATAACGACGACCGAACAAAAAGTTTCCTACGGTGCATGAGATGCGCAGTGAAACGTACCTTTCGATACTGGCAATTTGCCTTTACTTCAAATGGAGGCTAAGCTACTGGCAGCGAGTGGGAAACATTTCCGGCCCGAAGCCACTGCCCATCTTTGGCAACTTGCTTGTGCAGTTTACCGGTCGTTTCCACAGGCTAGCTGGGTCGGATTCTACATGGTGGCCAACCGACCGGCCGTTGTCGTTCGCTATCTCGAACCAAAATCGGGAATACAGTTTATCTTTGATGATAGGCTGTAGTGGGCAGTCATCAATGTCTCATGGGCTTTTAATATTCCGGATGGTACATATAGTAATGGACAAAGGAATCAAATATTGTTTTAAGGTTAAGTTTTAAGATATATGTATGAAAATGAAACAACAAAAAATGTTCTAGGCTCATGACCTGAAGTTTCAATATTCTTTTTGCCATACTCGCTTATATCAGGCTCACCATTGATACACCGCATGCAAACAAAATGCACTTTCGAGGAAATTGCAACCAGCACAAACTTGTACACGTTTGAAAAGTTCGTTATTTATCGGATCGTTTACCATAAAGCCAACGTCGCAGTCGCCGTCGTCCTACCAACCGATAGAAATAAACAAACACGATGGAGAATCGGTGACAGTTGCTTGCAAACATTTCTACAGCGCATTCACGCTGCTAAAAACGTTTTACCGCGGAGCGTGAGCTGCGCAGTAAAGCACAGCTTTGATAAGACTCGTCCGTCCCATCTCCTTCCGACCGCTTCTTCCATTGTATTTAATCATAATCAATTCAGTTCAATTAGTTTTCACCATTTCAGCCAAAGGTTCCGTATGAATGGGAAGCAGTAGGCGACGAGGTGTCGACCGTGTTATCAACGAAGCACTGAAGGTGCCCGCCGCAAGGTTAGAGAATTCAGTTTTGATTTAGCAAGTGAGGCGACTAGGCGCGACTGACTATCATGTTTGGGATGTACGTAGCCCTTTCGGTACTGGCAATTTGCCTGTACTTCAAATGGAGGCTAAGCTACTGGCAGCGAGTGGGAAACATTGCCGGCCCGAAGCCGCTTCCCATCTTTGGAAATTTGTTTGAGCAGTTTACCGGTCAGAAACACTTTGGCGAAATCTTTGAGGAAATGTACCGATCGTTTCCCCAGGCCAGCTGGGTCGGATTCTACAAGGTGGCCAATCGACCGGCCGTTGTCGTTCGCGATCTCGAACTGGTGCGCGATGTGCTTGTGAGCAGTTTTTCCTCTTTCAACGAAAACGATTTTCATGTCGATGAAACGGTGGATCCGCTGGTAGCCTTCAACCCATTTGTGCAAAGTGGAGAACGTTGGAAGGTGCGGCGTGCTGAAATGAGCATGATTTTTACAAATAATCGCATTCGACCCACGTTTCCGTTGGTCCAAGTGGTAGCCGACGATTTCGTACGGTACATCGACATCACGCGAAAGATGGATAGCCATTTCGAGGCAAAAGATGTAAGTACATGAGTTAAGAATTAGGCAAAGATTACTCAAGTCATTCCCAACATATTTTCAGATTTGCGCCAAGTATACAATCAATGTCGTCGCAAGCGTTGCCTTCGGTCTTGATGCAGAATCGTTCACGAATCCGAATGCAGAGTTTCCGCGCATGGGCAATGCCTTGTTCACCCCAACCTGGAAGACCGCGATCCGGTCACATTTGGCTTTGTTTGCACCCGGCTTAGCCAAGCTTCTACGCGTACCGTTAGTTAAATCATCTGCGCAGTGAGGACCGATTGGTTGATTGATTATTTCTCATTGCTCTAGGTTTGTACCCACCTACGTTGATCGATGGTTCCGGAAAATGGTCAATGAAGTTATACGTCAGCGAAAAGATTCGAAACGGCAAGACCTGTTCCAGGCCCTGTATGATAATTTGTCCGTAAACGGATCGGTCGATGTCGACGAAAATCTCGTGGTTGGTCACTCGGTAACGTTCCTTTCGGAAGGGTTCGAAACCTCAAGCACAATGATGAGCTATTTGCTCTACGAAGTAAGTTTCCCTATTTTGGGGACGGATTAATCTTATTTCTACGGAGTTTTAGTTTTGTAACCTTCACTTCCCAATTTTAGCTAGCAGTAAATCCAACTATCCAAGATCGAGTAGTTGAAGAGCTACAGTCGGTGCTCAAAGAAACCGATGGGAAATTGACGGAACCTAGTCTGCACAAGTTGGTGTACATGGAGGCTGCAATGATGGAAACGCTTCGTATGCACAGTCCAGTATTTACGCTCCCACGAGTATGTACGAAGGATTTCCAACTTCCTCCTCAATTTCCCAACGATACAAAGCAAGTAACCATACGCCGTGGTACGTCCGTCGTAATCCCCGTTCATGCCATTCATTACGATCCCGAGGTCTATCCAAACCCGAACGTATTTGATCCGGAGCGTTTTATGGAGGAAAACCGTAAAACTCGTCACCGATACGCATTCCTTGGATTCGGTGAAGGACCTCGTTTGTGCTTGGGTGAGTAGTATTTCTAATTAAACATCTAGCGTTTAAAAAAAAAACCAAAATTGAGCTAATGCATTGATTCATGTTGGCTTGTAGGAATGAAATTTGCGTTACATCAGTCCAAGATTGGGATCGCGACATTGCTGAACAACTACCGGGTCAAGCTTTCTCCAAAGCAGGAGCTCCCCCTCGAGTTTGCGCGAAACTCATTCCTCTTGCAATCAAAGTCGGGCATATGGCTAAACTTTGAGGACAGAAAGTAGGTAAACGACACCCGGCTCGGTTGATAATGTATTTCACACGGAAACTGAACTAACCTGTTGCACGAATAGTGCAATGTAAGCGGATCGAGTTGCAATTTATTGAAGAATAATAAATAGCCTAGAATCACATAGATGATTTCTTCAGAGAACTGTCTTTTCTTGTGTTCTAAAAATATCCTTTCACGTGGGACAAATGGACATCGGAAAATTCAAGAATAATTAACAGTGTAGACTTTGCCGGTTTCTGATTTGACGTTTCGTGCGTTTGAGAATGTGAGTGCATACGCGCAAAGTATGCGGATTCGATCTGTCAGTCGTTGTTTACGGTTGCAGATGAACGGCGTCGTTTTCGTTGCTGATCGCGCTCGTTTTAGTTTCAGCGTTGGAAATAATCATCGTTTTGCTAACTTACACAATGGATAACGAACGCCTGACACAACTGCCAATGGCTAGAATACGGACCGTAATGAAGACATCGCCCGACATGGGAAACATCAATCAGGAGGCACTGTTTTTAATGTGTCGTGCAGCGGTATGGGACGGAGCCGGAAGCAGATGCACGCCACTCTTCCGCGGGTAAATCGAAGCATTCAGATACTGATGATGGTTTTTTCCCCTTTATAATTTTAGGAGATGTTTATCGAGCATATGGCCAAGGGAGCACACCGTGCAGGAAGCAAATCATTAGAGTATAAAGATCTGGCAGAGTATGTAGAAAAGGACGACAACCTTGAGTTTCTGCAACAGATCCTTCCGAAAAAGATAACAGTGAAAGAGTACAAAAAGTTAATGGCCAAAAAAAAGGACCCAGATGTTGACACGGAAAGTGAAGAGGAGGAGGAAGAAGACGAAGAAGAGCAGGACGGTGGCGATGATGAGGTGGTGATAGTGGAAGATGACGATAAGAAAGCGGAAGCGGACGAGGACAGTGAAGATTCTGCATCGTCCAGTGTTGAAAGCAATAGTGTTATATCGATTGATTCCAGTTCGGACGAGAAAGAAAATTCCAAAAACGTAACTAATAAAAAGTTACCAGTAAAACACAAAACTGGGGATTCTCCGTGAACGGACCGCAACCCTATTCGGTCATAATGGATTAGGAAAACCCCGGCGAAAAGAGTGCTAGTAAAACGATACTATAGTTTATAATTTTGGAATTTTAAAGATCCTATTACTAAGCGTGCAGATTGCCATTGTGGTAATCATGTTTTAAATGTACAATAATTCACGAAAAAACTGCATGTTGGCCGCGTATGTGGTAACATTCTGAGTGTGGTATGGAGCAATGGTAAAAGAAACTGCACATGGAATCGATAAACCCAAGTGGTATATTTATTTAAGAAACAGCGAAATGTTGAGTGTTGCAATCTCTAATACCAGCAACAACAACAACAAAAAACTCAAACAAGCCTTCAACACAAACGTACTAAAAATAAACCACCCAATGTAGAATTATACGCTCCTACAGTTTGTATTTAAATTCTTGAAGTGATGCTTTCACAATTTTGTCCGATTAAGCAAATGCACAGAGTCTATAGTGTTTATCTCCCACACGTGCACACACATCGGAATACAAGCGCCAACAAAACTGTCAAATGTCAAAATAAACTTCACAGAATGATTTTGTGCTGATGATGTGTTGCGGATTCGATCAACTTTCTATGAGTCTGAAAAGCTAGTGGTGATGAGAAAAGGCCGCAGTTAATTTGTAGATTTCTGTAAATATACGTTTAAGTGAATCAGTGTATTAGCATAAACCGAACTAGAATGGATCCCGGAAAGAGTACGGTAGACGAGCGGCTTATAGCCCGGTTCAACCAAGAGCTCGGCCCGAATTTGCAAAATATGCACAAATGTGCGGACCTGGTCAAGTTTTATCGGTCTGAGCTGGAAGACTTGCGCAACAAGGTATGTTTCGCCATCGGATAGTCGTTGTCGTTTATCTTGGCTGTACATTGTCTTTTTTTTTTTTTAGATCACAATCACATCAGCTGGATGTATTCCGAGCGTAAAAAGTATGATCGAAGTCAGTCGCAGCCATCTGATGGAGCTGGATAGCAAGGAGGCCAGTGTGGACGAATTTGAGCAGGAAATAACGCATCGCATCGAAACGCACGACACGTTGCTGGAGGTGGTGGGTGAAAAGATGAGGCAAATTCGTGAACTGCAAACCGTCCGAGACTATCTGGCGCTGGTGAAGGACATCGAAAACATTAGCCAAGAGCTGGAGTCGTCGACGAATGCGAAGGACGACAGCAAACCGATCGCATTGTACGTTGCACTTTCCGGTCCGAACAGTATTCTCGATCGGATAAAAGGTCTCGATGCTCCGAACCTAACGATGTACGCACGCAACACCGCATTCCACTGGCACGATGTCCTGAAAGCGAAGTACTCTGCGGAATTCGAAGCATTGTTGCGCACGATCAAGTGGCCAAACCTGAATCAGACGCTGGAACAGTTCAATCCGTCAAACGATCACATCAACAAGCTGGTCGTGCTGGCGGAATATCTGTTTCTGCTGAAGCTTCCCGGTGACCAGGACTTGCTGAGCGTGAAGCTGACACCATGGATCATTTGCCCGCATTATTCGGCCCCAGTGGAACTGTTCGTGAAACCGTTTAAGCAGCGTTTCCAGTTCCACTTCACCGGCAACAAGCAGACGAACCGTTTAGACCGGCCGGAGTGGTACCTAACGCAGGTGCTGTCGTGGGCCAAGGAAAATCATCTGTTCATTGGTCAGCACTTTCAGTCACCGGCACTCCGGGCAGGCATATCGGACAGCAGTGTGAGGGTAAGCAAAATCTTTGGCAATGCAAAGGTAAGGGTTTACCAACGCGATGGTTGTTTCATTTTAGCTGCAATTTATACGCGGTTTGGTGCAGCTGGCGGTGGAAAAGTTGCTAGTGGACATTGAACAGATTGCCAGAGACGAGGCACTGTTTGCGCATCTCATTGACGAGGTCCTTACGTTCGAGCAGGAGCTGAAAACCACGCTAGGCTATCCGAACAGCTATGCGAGTGTTGTCTCCGTGCTGCTTCAACCGGTTTATTTCATTAAATGGATGGCCATCGAGGAAAAATGTGAGTAGGAAGGATCATTACAGTAAGTTAATTTTTGATAAAATCGTCAAGAGTAAGTAATTCAAATTGATGTGAAATGGAAAGTATGAAAAGTTAACGCCCGTGAGTAAAAATGGTTTTTTGTTCTTCCTTTCCACACCAGTCACTACCGATAAAATGGATGCCATGCTGGACACGGAAGATCCGTTCGAGTTGCTAGACCCGGCAAATTTGGATGAGCTGAAGATTCCCAAATGTGCCGACCAGTTCATACGGTTACTGGACGCAATCAGGGAGCGGTATTGCAACCTTCCACAACCAAGGCAGCAGTTGCAATTTCTCGACCTACAGCTGAAACTGATCGATAACTTTAGGCGCCGTTTGGTGCAGCTTTACAACGATGGCGTTAATGCGACCAAAATTCTGAACGCCATCAACTACCTTGCCTCCGTACTGCGCCAGTGGGGTGAGAACGTCCATTACCTCCATCTGCATATGGCCACCTTCGACCCGGACGCAGAACAGGTAAGCTCGGTGTTCGATCGTGTGGTCGAGGAGCTTGACCACTGGCAGCGAACATTGGTCAATGGGCTGGTGACGTGGATTGTGCACGAAATAACGGGTCGCTCGCGACCATATCGCCATGATGCGTGGCCCACGATGAGCGTTCACGATGCGCAGGAAACGCTCATGATGTCGGCAACGGCGAGCGAAATGTTTCAGACGACGATAGGCCACCTGCACGATATGCACCTCGAACTGTCGGAGAACGTGTTCACGATCGTGCTGCGTATGGTCGCGGCCCTGCTGGACCAGTGGATGATTTCGGACATGGTAATGAACACAAAGTTTTCTCCCGGCGGCGCACAGCAATTCCAGTTTGATATGACACGAAATCTATTCAGCTTATTCGGGCAGTACGTGCCAAAGCCTACGGCGCATTTTAAAAAGTAAGCATCTCGCGCGAGAAGAATGATACTCGCCCAAGGAACGCTGTCGAATTGACGCCTACTCTCCTCAATTGCTTCACAGGATCAATGATGCTTGTACGCTGCTTACGTTGCCCATTGGATCGGCTATGCTGTTGAGGGAAACGCTCCGAAGTGAAACGGTCGATGATGATGACTTGACGCAAGCCCTGCGAGAAGTGGGGATGACGATTTTTAACAAGACCGCTGCCCTGGAAGTCCTTGACCGTCGAATGGATATGTCGAGGAGGGGTTGAGGCAAATTAAAACCAAACCATAACCGTTGTTCCTTCGGTGCAGGGTGCTTTAAAAGAAAACCCCGTCATGTATTTAAAAAAAAACTTTTGATGACACTTTGGTGATTCTTAAAGGTTGAGCTGAAATTATGTTACAGGAATGGTAATGAGTACATCGCTTAGACAGGCCGTTGTTTCTTCCCTCGACAACAGTTAATGCTCCTGCTGGTGGAAGTGTGCATTTCGACCAATATCTGATCGAGAGGCTTCCCCTTGGTTTCCGGCACGAGTGCAAAAACGAACACGACGAATGCAGTTGAGCAGGCTGCAAATATCCAGAACGAAAGGTACGTGCCCGCTTCGTCGGAAATGAGCTGGTACAGCTTCGAGACACCAAAACCAACCGATCCGGCGAACATCGTGTAGATGGCTGCGGCGACAGCCTTCACGTTAGTGGGGAAAACTTCACCCAGGATGGCGAACGGAACGGTCGCGAGACCGACGGTGTAGAACACGATGTAGATCATGATGACGACGAGCGGAATCCAGCCGATCCCGTCCACGTCGACTTCCTGGTGGACGAGAAAAAAGTACAATCCCACGATGAACGTGCCCACGGCACAGCCGACGGTGGACATTAGCAGCAACGGTCGCCGTCCCACTCGGTCGACGATCGACGAAGAGAGCGCCGCCGTCACGAGCTGTATCACTGCCATAATGATGGAAGATTCGTGCGCCGCAAGCCCACTGTCGACTTGGTCGAAGATTTGCTGCGAGTAGGCGATGACCGCCTGACTTCCGCACAGCTGCTGGAGTGCTCCGAGGCCCAGGATGATGATCAAGCTGCGCCTATTGCCCCGGGTGAGCAGATCGCGGAAGGTGCCCCGGTTTTGCTGCGATCGCTCCACTGCCGCTTGCATCATCTTCAGCTCATCCTGCACGTCACTGGCCCGGCGCAGCCAGCGTAGGTTCTTTTCTGCCTGCTCCGGGCGTTGTTTGGCCAGCAAGAAGTATGGCGACTCGGGCAGCCACAGGAACAGCACGAAGAATGCGCTCGGAAAAGCGATTGAAATCCAGGCCAGCGTCCTATAACCAACGTACGGACCGATGACGTACTCCAGCAGGATGCCCGTTTTGGCCATCACCGTGAGCAACGTCCCGATCGAGCCGCGTATCCGATCGGAAGCGATCTCGCCCAGGTAGAGTGGCATCGACGAGTAAGCCATACCGTACGAGATGCCGCTGAGTGCACGGGAAACGAACAAAACGGCGACGGAATCGCCGACACCGATAAGCACCCAGCCGATGATACTGGGGATGACGGCCACTAGAAGCGTTATCTTGCGTCCGAAACCGTCGATGAGCCACGCGGTAACGATCGGCCCACCAATGGAGGTGAGTACCAGGATGGACACGATCCATGAACTCTCATCCGGTGTGATCGGCAGTGGCGAATCGGCGGCCAGCAAAAGTGGCAGCGTTGGTGACGTCCACCCGTAGGACGCGGCCACCGATAGCATGAGCAGAGTCCCTGGGAAGCGAACGGACGGTTAGATAGGTCGTTGAAAACAGATGCAACATTTTACACACTCATGAAAACCACCGACCGCCTCGAATGCGATAGCTATATTAGCTAGTTTATCAACAGCAGGGTGTCATGGGGCATTCGATAAGACAAATTCGGTTCGATGCACTAATGAAATGTATTATGCAAAAGCTGAGTCCGCTACCGAGCCATTCTAGGATCAGCTGATCTTACCTGTGAAAGCGGCCAGATACTGATTGGCATATTTTCGAAAATCCTTCACATCATCCCATGTTCCCATCGTTCACAGATTTTGGTTTAAAATTGAACACCAAAAGGAGGAAGACAACTTCGAGAACGACAAACGATTGCACAACCGGTGGCGAGTAAAAAATAGACGAAGTACGGTTTCACCGTACGATCACTGGATGATTTAAGATGACCCCGTTGCTCCCGCTCCGTTCAAGCGACGATTGCAAACTGTTTTTCTGGCGCTTAAGGGTCGTACCGTTGAAGGGGCAATCATCTTTTTCGCTGGTCAGAATAGGACAGACCGGCTCAATAAAGGTAGATGATTTCTGTCCGATTACGGTGATCGATTGTGACCGAACCTGCCCCTCGGTTTGGCTGGGGGGGAGACCTGTGATATGGCCATATCTTTTCTGGCGGGATGCGAGCCTTCTGTATTTATGATCCCTCCCCCACACTCGTCCCGTATGAATTCGGATAAGAAGCACATCGAGACATCGAATGACGAATTTGATAACTTACACGCCCGCTGTAACGGCTGTGGGTTGGATTTCAGACAGACACGCGACACGACTCCGGTAATCGCTACTATGACGTCGTGTGATGAGGAAAGCGGTGATGGGAAAAACGGTTCTTTATCGGACCTCAGATAACAAATTAATTGCCAATATCAACTCATGGAAACGAACACAACATAGATCTGCACGCTGGATTGCACCATGTTGTAGATAATGATATGATATTATATTTTATCAATTATCATAGTGATTGTTGGAAAGGATTTTCCTTCTGACACATATAGATAAAAAGCGAAACGCTCGTAGCTGGAGTTCTTTTTTTTTCTTGTTGTTTCACATGAGCAAGAGGAAAAACGACCCAGCCGTGCGAATAATGTGGGTGCCACTAGAAAAAATCAAGCTTTAGGCTTCAGCTGCCTCGAGACGAACATGTTCAGGCAACAGTAGTAGTCTAAACGTGCTAGTAACTTGTCCGCGAGGTGAACGAACCTCCGATGAGCCCATTGACAACAAGGAAGTTAAGCTGTTAAGCATGTCGAATTGCGGTAATAATCTTTTTCTACGGTTACGAAGACATTCTACTGATAACGTACCGAATGCATTCAGAATAAGGCAGAGAATCCGCTTCCATGTACTTGTAACTAATTCGCTGAAAAAAGTTTTTGTTCATTGCAAGAGAATTTAATAAATTCCCATTTCAAAGATCGCCTCTTTCGGTTGCTTTTGAAGGACAACCGTTTTGTTGGTTAAGCTATCGATGTATAGATAACTGCATGGTGTCCCCTTATTGCAGAGTTCTATGCAATCGGAAACCCCGTATCCGTCCGTATCTCAGCACAAATGGCCACCAACCGGTGTAATCTGATCGGAACAAGGCAACATCTCCCAACCCCGTGCTAGGGCAATATCGAGAGGATGATAATTCGGCGGCAGGTAAATGAAGGTTTATGACGGTGGTGATAGCACCCGAGGCATACCACACCTTTCCCGCGTTGGCTGGTCTTCGTTTGTAGTTTCGAAATGGGTGCATCATAAAGCATATCAACCGCAATGGAAGTCTCTGATGGCGCGTCGCCTAATTATCGCCTAGTCTGATGGGTCTAGGGAACGCCAGAGCCATTCCGTTGTCAGCGGTGGTCAGCTGCGGACAC
This sequence comes from Anopheles atroparvus, assembly GCA_914969975.1. NCBI lineage: Eukaryota > Metazoa > Arthropoda > Insecta > Diptera > Culicidae > Anopheles > Anopheles atroparvus. Next base: position 44,340,046 of record CAJZCY010000002.1, on the reverse strand, counting down.
ACAAAGGCAACGCATTGGGGATGGAGGAAAACTCAGACACCAGCTCCCAATCCGCGTTCAAAGGGTTCAGAGGAGGACAGTATCGCAATGAGTATGTGGCCGCTCTGGCTGGTGAGTATTTAACGTTTGAAGTAAGATGTTGCGGTACGACGGTAACGGTGCCCTTTTTTCTCTCTTTGCCAGCGACGACATCGCTCGTGGCCTCGGTGGCCTGTGCTGGATGGTCTTCACCCGCTATTCCAGCGCTCCGCGGCCCAGACTCACCCGTACCGGTGTCTCCGGATGAAGGTTCGTGGATAGTGTCGTTCCTGTCGATCGGATCCCTGTTCGGGCCCGTCTTCTGTGGTCTTTTCGTCGATCGCTTTGGGAGGAGAAACGTGCTGCTCGGTAGTGCACTGCCGCTGGCTGTCGGATGGATTCTGATTGCGTTTGCCCAGTCCGTCGGCATGCTGTACGCCGCCCGGATTCTGCACGGCATCGGGTACGGGCTAGCGTACTGCGTCACGCCGATCTACCTGGGCGAAATATCGTCGGATGCGATTCGCGGCTCGACGGGCGTTCTCGTGACGGTGATGGCCAAACTGGCCTTCTTGTTCGAGTACGCCGTTGGTCCGTACGTTGGGTTCCGTGCGTTGGCCTGGATTTCGCTCGCACTTCCCGTCGCGTTTTTCGTCTTGTTTTTCTGGATGCCAGAGACTCCCTATTTTCTGTTGGCGCAAGGAAATGATCAGGCCGCTCGCGACAGCCTACAATGGTTGCGCCGCTCCGACGGGCTACATGTCGAGGATGAACTTAATCGGATGAGGAAGCTTCTGCTGGACAGCCAACGGAAAGGTAATCCTCTAAAGCAGCTGCTGTTCGCTCCGGTCAACAGGAAAAGTCTGGCCATCATCCTTATCCTCTCGCTAGGCATGCAACTGACCGGAATCAATGCCATCCTCGGTTACTCGCAGACGATTTTTTCCAGGCTTGCGCTCCCTCTCAGCGCTGCCGAACTGTCGATCGTGCTCGCACTTGTTCAGCTAGGTTCCGTTCTTCTGCCCACGGTCCTCGTCGACCGAGCCGGACGGCGGCCTCTCCTACTCATCTCGACCGCCGGATCTATGCTCGGACTGATCACCTGTGCTATTTATTTCACTCTCGACGAAACCACCACCGACGTGCTCTCCACTGAACCGGGAGCAGCCCACGGTTGGGTGCCGTTCGTCGGAGTGCTCGTCTTCATCATTTCCTTCGCCATTGGACTGGCCACGGTGCCTTTCGCTATTCTAGGGGAGGTTTTTCCGAAACACATCAAAGCGGCCGCAAACGCAGTGTTTGCCGTCATCACGTCGGCGGTCGTGTTTTCCGTGGTCAAGCTGTTTCAGGTCATCTCCGATGGGGCAGGGACGTACGTCTCGTTTTGGATCTTCACTGGCTGCACGACCTTGACGGGGGTTTTAATCTATTTTATTGTGCCCGAAACGAAGGGGCAATCGTTTGAACGTATTCAAGAAATAATGCAGCAAGGAGGAAGGAAAGGGAAGCAGATTGAGGAAATTAAGAAGCGACCTCTTTTGTGTTGAACAAGACCATTTTTCTATGTTTAACTTAGTAGTAAGCATGGTTTGAGGATGTTTTCATTGTGATACAATAAAAATGAAACACATTTCGTTTAGTACATATTGTTTCAATGAGGATGCACGTGTCGTGCTATAAAATGCTCGTAAAAATCTTGTCTGATTCTTGATTGATTCAAAATGATTCTTTTCAAATTCTTCCAACTTGTCCAAAAAACATAATTTTTGTCTTGCTATTATTGTCTCAATTATTTTGCGATTTGAATTTAAATTGAACTTAAAATGGCTACGTTCTGATTGATCTGATTTGTCATCTGATCGAGGTGCACGGGGTAACAGAAATCGACTAGAATTTTTGAGATTCTTGAGAATCAACCAGGGACTAAGCAGTCATTTTGTTATTTAGTTTGTACTTATCGAAAAATGCAGCCATTTGTAAAAAAATAAAAACCGTTGGTACCACAGTTATTAATTTCAAACGATTTGATCCGGCTCCTTGAGCGTTTCAGTTCTACGTGAATCTAGGAATCGATGATTCCCACCACTACACGTGTGCAACACAAGAATGTCACGCGATGCAACAATACGATTGAACCGTTAAAAGAGGGAAAATGCCAATTGGTGCAAACAAATTACTTTTAATTAAAATTGGGAAAATTTTGATCATGCTGCAATTGCTCATAAATCACAATGAAAGTGCAAAGCATGTTTCCGTGGAAAAATTCACATTGTCAGGGGTTTTCATTTAGCTTAACGTCGTTTATCTTATTTATTGCACGGATCGGATTGTTTGTCACACGGGTTCTGACGGTTGCGATATTTTTTTTTTCACAAACGTCAAACGTAAACTGAAGAACGTAAACATAAACACGATCCTTTGCAGCTGTTTTCGAGACGCGTTTACCGTGTATTTCTGTTCCGTGATTTGGTTGTAGAGTGAAACTAGATAGTTGAAATAGTTAGTGCCACTCCTATCTCATCACACAATGCCATTCATCCGGTTACCACATCTGCTGATGCCAACATTATTGGTGGTGGTTTTGGTGCTCCTGGTACCAACCACTTCCGATGAAACGGATTGCAATACTCTCCGGATGGGCCAATTCATCTGCCCTAATCCCTCTCTTCGCCAAATCGACCCAAAAACACAACAGCTGCGTGGTTGTACGCGTGAAAATAAGGCTCGGGTCTGGTGTATCGCCGCAGAGGGTATCGTGTGTACCGAGACGAAAAACAATAGTTTCACCCGAGAATTGCCATGCAAGTGGACGTAAGTTAGCGAACACGAACAACCGAACCGCAAGCCCATTTATTGATCGGGTTTATGTCTGTTTCCCCAGCAATGGTTATCACTTCGACACGGCTCTGCTTCTCTCGGTGTTTCTCGGCATGTTCGGCGCTGACCGGTTCTACCTGGGATATCCGGCGCTGGGGCTGCTCAAATTTTGCACCCTCGGTTTCATGTTCCTTGGTCAGCTGGTTGATGTCATCCTAATAGCAACGCAGGTCGTGGGGCCGGCCGATGGATCGGCGTACATCATTCCCTACTACGGTCCAGTAATTACGGTCGTACGAAGCGACAATTGGACCTACCGACTGCCGCAGGACAACTGGTGATTGCTGGCCAACGTGTTCCGGCTGCCCCGATGGCCAAGAGCGAGGAACTAGGCTACAAATTACGCTTGCCTTATCGGAAGCTGGTTGGAGCTACAACTGGAACTTTCGAAAGACTTAACGAGGAGGCGTCTCATTCTTCCCCTGGGAGAACATGTGATACATGGTAAGAGAGGAGGTTATTTAGGTTTGTTTGTTGTGGAGGCGTGTAAGCCTCCCATTAGGAAAATCTTCAGAGTTATAGAGAAGAAATTAAAGGCAGTAAATGAACTACGCGAAACACGTTTTGCATCAAATCGAATATATTTAAACAGCATACTGTAGGAAGCATTTGATCGAAATATTCCGATTTCCGGAATTATCACTGAATGCTAGACTTAGGCTGTTTCATGCCATACCTTCGCTGATTGGTTAACGTTAAAGCAAGAAATATTCGGTAGTTATCAGTTGGTTCAAGGACGAACTATCGCCAACGAAATGCTGGACGTGTCAGTTCTTTTGACAAAATCATAAACAGCGTGCTAGAAAACTAAGCAAGTTGATCAACATTGTGCTGCTTAATTAAAAATAAAGTTTGTAGGTAGATACATTGTAATAAGCTGTTCCCTGCTTTACATGCTTTGTGATATTGCCGAAACAACGTTTCAATATTCAAATAAGTTGACCTCTGATTGAATGGTTCGCTTGAACGAGTGAGGGCTGTAACAAAGTAAAAAAAAAAAGGATCAATAAGACCCGCTACGGTGTCCGGTTAGGTTGGCTTTTATTTTATCGATGGTAAAGGATATTCCTCATCCTTTTATGCTGCTGAGGGAAGAGGTTCGTTTTATGCGCTTCGTCGAGCTGTTTTGCTCTTTTTGTTCATCGGGAGCGGTTTGGTATTCAATATGCGGTCCTGTGACCTTCTCCACCAAAGGCATTCGGACGCGTCGTACCATTTACGAATTGAGGACTGCGCGTGTATCGATGCCGTTGCGGTTGCCAACTTGTTCGTGAATCGAATTTACGATGCCCTCTTGCCTTTTTTGCTGTGAAATCGAACTATTTCACCGCTCTACTAAATTTATGATGACTTTGAAAACAGACTGTTACTGCTTACCCGTTTGATCCATACCAGACCGGCTAGGAAGGGAAGTAGATTATCCTCGCACAAAATTCAACTGAAACGGATGAGTGATGTGCCAAATCGCTTTCACTCGGTGTACCTCGTTCGTTTAGAAAAAAACCCACACACACACACACACACTGTTGGACGAAGCAAAAACGACCGAATTCTATTAGAATTCTTTGCTTGCAAAAACAGGCACAATGTCGGCAAACAATGTTGAGATGTTCAATCATTTCGTCTGATTCCAGGGGTGTCAAATAACCATGCTAAAACCATCTTTATCCTTCCTTCCATCCATCCAATCCTGCTCGTTTAAGTTCTTCCATTTGATTTATCATTGCTTTGGGTTAGAAAATCGAATGTTTTCGTTGGATAACCTTTTAGGAAGACATTATTTCCCGCTTGTGTCCTTGCACCGGAGTGTGTTGGGCAAGCCTGCCCTGGAGCGCTGGAAGGAAGCGAGCAAACACGGCTGCCAATCAAAGTGGGACACGGTCTTATAGACAGGCCGTGATTTACTCTTACACTTTACGACCAAACACGATCAAGGCCATCTCCGACGGGTGATCGTGATGGCATCCAAAAGGCAATCATTTTTATGCCGGATATATATTAATTTATTAGACATCATCCACTGGAGTGGAAGAGGCAAGGTGGATGTTTTCGGCACAATATCCTTCCAGAACATACCAAACATACTTGAAAGGGTGCATTAAAAAAAAGAGTATTGAAATGTCCATTTAACGAGACGAACGATTGATAGTTTGTAAAGCCTAGGGGCAACGTCTCCTGAACGTGTTAAATTTCGAAAATCTATGATTCTGCTCAACTTGCGGTAGACCCGTGTAACCACTGCAAAACCTAACCTTTGCCACAGAGAGCATTATTAACCATAGCGAAGTCTCGAATCGACCGTTAATAAAGTTAATGTTGCGAAATTCCAAACACAATTTTCGTCTCCTTCAGAGTGCCACCTCCCTTCTCCAGGTGCTACTAAACAAAGCAGTCAAGACGAAGGCAGAAGGCAAAAAAAGAAAAATTAAATTTATGTATGTCAAGAACTAGCAAAACATCCCCCGTGTTACCTCGCCCCCGGCGAGCCGAGGGAAAAAAAGGCGAACACAATCCAGTGCCAGAGTAGAAGAATCGTGAAGCTCCGGAGGGTTAAATATGTATCTATGCCACCGCGGTGCCTTTGAAACATTAGCAATTGTCCTTTGTGGTTGCGACGTTGGCGCTGGTAGGGCCGGGGCAACCCGTGGGTCCTTAAACGAAATCGTTTCACTTTTCGCGTGTCATTTCGGCAAACTTTCCGTTCATTCCCCAATTCAAGCGGCAGGACCCGGTAGGACAGGAGTCATGGGTAAGGGTGAGGTGGTTGTGGGGTTGGTGGGGTTGAAGTCCCAGCACCAAAGGGTGGCGAAAGCTAACCAATTTCAACGATCATTCGCACAATAACCTATAGCAATATGATTGGTTTTCAGAACGTGATCAATACGACAGGCGTGATTTGAACAACTATTATCCTTCCAGGCATGAGAATCTTTCGATTAGAAATACTTTAGAATTGTCATGTGTATTTAGTGAGGATGTTTTAGTAATTGTCCTTTATTCGACAATAAAGATACCTTGTGTAATGAAAATCGGGAAAATCCAACTTTCTTCTCTGGTCTTACACAAGTCTTGTAACGACCGAAACATGATAGGTTTTTCGCGGAAAAGCCTCAGCTTGAGCAAATGGTAGTTCTCACGTGCGTGTAAAACGACTTCCTTCGCATTGGAAAATCCGCTGCACAATCGTGGGAAACGCGCGCCAACTTGAACACACGGCTGGATGGTTTGTTCGGTCTATCGGTAGGGTCCTAAAAACGGATTGAGTGTGGGTAGAGAGCCCGAAAGACGTGGGCAGGTCGTTGGTACTGGAAAAGTCTTCAGGCAATTTTAGGCTGTGAAGCTTTTGCGGAGGTCATGGCAGGTTCCATGCGAAAATGCCCTCCTCCCTGCTTCCATCCCGCATGGAAAAGTGTTGTAGACACATCATCATCGTCATCATGCCCCTCCATCAACATCGTCAGTTCGTTGCTGGTAGTCGTAGATCGCTCTTGCTCTTTCTCCCTGGCGATACGTAACCTCTCAGCTGTCTCCTTAGCCAGAACGTGTCTGTTTTCGCCGCATTATACCAACTCCGTCTGTTTCTGGCCGTGGTGGGTTCGTGGTTTCGAACGCTAGCGAAATTCCGTGAATGAATGCTAGCAAACGGAAAAGAAAAACGTGACGTGCCACAAGCACAGGCGTACTACAGAAGAAGAAGAACCCAAAAGAAGTGCCGTCGGCGAAGGAGAAGGTGGAAAGGAAACCCCAAACCAGCACCGGCCCGGAAACGCCGCCAGTACCGCGATTCCTGTGGAAACAACTCCCTAGACAAGACCCCGCGTGAACAATCCGCGTGCGGCAGAAAAGGACAACGAATCGCCCACAATAAGCTAGCTGGGACCCCCAAGCCAAGCGGGCTCCGGCACAGGAGACCCGCCGCTTTTCATCCCCCTCCTCGTAAAAGGGCATTGGCACAACGAGCTTCGCTCGGCAGTCGAGCGAGTTTCACTTGGGGCTTGGCTCGCTGGTGTATCGCAGCCGTGGAGTCGCAGAGCTCGCGCAGAACAGTGTAGGACCGTGCGGGACTCCAGTCGGTCGAAGCCGGAGGACCCGGAGCTGGCTGCCGGCGGCTGGTGTCGCGTGTACCCGTGGTGTCGCGTGTCAACGCTGCTGAAGCTGAAGGTGCGTGAATCCTGTCAATCCGTGCTCGATAATATATACTTTACGACCATCACCAGCGATCCACGCTTCCACTTCCCCTGGAGCCTCGGGGGAAAGCAAAACCGAACAGGGGACGGATTGGCTGGATGGATGTCCTCCGTCGTCCCCCGCACTCAGCCGTGGTGGCATGCAACCTAGTGACAGAAAGGAAAGGTCTTTCTCCCCGAAATGGGGAGTTTGCTCGATTGTATTCGGTTGTGTTTGACCCGAGGAAGCGAGTGGGCTCAGACAGGAAGGAAGGCTAGCTGGTGGCGGCTAGAAAAACGGGTCAAAGCCGAACGGCTTCGCCACGATCCGGTTTTCGGTGTTCGGTTCAGGGTTCAATCACTGCAACCGCAACCATCAAACACCGAAACCGATCTCGCGGGGGAAAAAAGACCGATCTGATTTGCCGTTCGAGGTTGTCTTCTTCCCACCTACTCATCCATGATTTCTATCTCTCTTCCCTCCATCTACTCGCCAAGGAAGTACCCAACCCGCGACAGCGACATCGGAATCGGCACTGCTGTGCCTGTGCAATTTACCACATACCTTGTCCATACCCAACACCCAACCCGCTCCCTCCCACGCCCCTGCCTGTGGGGTTTCGTTGCGGTTTTTCGTTTAAAACAAGATCATGTCTAGCGCCCGCTGCTTAAACTGGTCCCGACCGCCACCGGGAAGGCATCCGGCGCTCCGGAAGCAGGTGTCGTGCAGCGAGCCGTCGTCATCGTCGTCGTCGACGACGACGTTCTCGCCACCACAGGTCGGACTCTCCTCGCCAGTGCCGTCGCCGCTGGCCACCCAGCACTCGGTAAGCAGCATTCAGGCGGCGCGTCTCGGGCGAACCACGTCCCTGCCCGGCCCGGAAGACTTCTGCCACCAGTTCCTCGTCACCGGTGCGATCATTCACGCGAATCGTTTTCAAAACTATCACACCTACGATCAGGCGCGACGAGGCGGTAGTGCTTCCCTGGTGCGGCCGCGGATCGTCTCGGACGCGGGCAGGGGAGATTCCGGCGGTCGGCACCGTCCAGCGAGCGCCAGCGTCGGCCAGCGGACACCGGTCGGTGGACTGCCGGCGGAGCAAAGGAGAGCTGTCCTTTGCAAGCAGCTGTCGCTGGACCAGAGCCTCCTGGTGCAGTCATCGTTCACTTCCGGCATGGCGACGGTCGCTTCCGATGGTGGCGGAGAGCAGGGCGTCGAGGCGGCGCTGCTGGTGGGCGAAGGAGAGCGAACGGGCTGGAACGGGTTCAATCGGAAGCAGCAGCGCGTCGGTGCTGGAATAAAAAATGAGTGCGTATTCGTATTTCCCTGGAGTAGACAGTCGGTGTTGGTGTTTAAATCATGATTTGCCTAGATACATGCATCAATGCGGTGGAGGAAATGAGTCAGAAGAAATTTACTTTGCTTGCCAGTGGAGTGCTTGTAGTGAATACTTGTTTTAAACACAGTCCGTTTGCTATGTATTTGACCATTTGAGTGCATCACAGGTTTCCGGATGAGTTGATCCTTAGGAGTGATCCTTAAGGATTACAATGAGACAAAGCATTTTACATTTTCGCTTCAGTGAATTCATTTTTGATAACATTGTGAGCACTGTTTCCTGTGCATTCCATAAACTTTAGAGCAAAGTTATTCGCCACAAAAAAAAAAAGGATTCCAAGAATCACAATTCTGTAACACGTTCCCGCTTCTCCTCCGCACAGCGGTACCGAACTGGTGGGAAGCAAAAAGGCCCTGAAACCCGGCGGTGGCGTTGGTGGCAAGGATTCCCGTATCAACATCAAAATCTTCCTCGGCCAAACGGTACAGCAGGACTCGTCCGATACCGGCGTCTCGGACACGGAAGGCACGAGCCCGCACGCTTCGGGCAGCACTAACAATGGCAACAATGTTTCCCCACCAAAACCTCCCGGTGGCCCTACCCCAACGAACGCGGTGAGTATGAGCAACGGGGAAAAAAAAACGACGGGGTCATCTGGATTGTATCAAAGTAAATGCGAGCCTTCCCTCGATTGGTGTGTAAAAATTGAGCTTGTTTTGAAGGGAGGTGGAAAGGAAAGGATTTTGTCCAAACGACACGCTGTGTTGGTGAGCTGCAATTTCAACGATGCTACGGTGGGTCGTCTTCGTCGCACAGTGGAAACACAAGACTGTTCGGGGACTGTGCTTTTCCCGGCAGCAAGGAGTGCAAACGAAGTTGTAGCCTAAATTGATCGACTGGAAACTGGAACAAATTGACTGCAAAAAAAAAAAGCACCCCTAAAACAAAGCAAAACAACAGACCAAAAAGATACCCCTCGACAGAATGAGGTTACCGCCCTTACGGCATGGGTGCACTCGGGAAAGTGGGCCACCAGGCGGCTCCATTCCACCCGAACTTGATAATGGGCGCGCGGCAACGGTGTTTTCGACGTGAAACAACTAAGGCAACGCGCTCTGCCACAGGAAGCAAAAAACTCGCTCCCGTTGCCTTTCGGAAAGCGTTGGCTTCACGCGCCTCACGGTAACACCATCGAAAGGCGATGCGCAATTAAACAGGATTTAACCTCTCTTCCTGGAAGTGAGTTTAACAACCCTTACACAACCCAAAACCGTCTGTTTTCTGATCGAATGAATAACAACCTTGTATCACATTTGTACCATTTCAAAATGTTTGACACTCCGGGTTCTTTTTTTTTTTTTGCTCAAGGTTTCTATTGAAATTGGAAAATGTTTTTCAGTCCGTGGAAAAGTACACTTTTCGTCATTGATAATGCCTGAGGAATGGGCAGGTAAACGGTTGAACGTATAATGCTACTCTAGGGAGAACTGTTGGAACCGAGGGGAGAGGGGGATATCTTTCGACCTGTCAGTTCCAGTAAAACCCGACAACCTGTGCAGACACTGGAAGAGGTAAACTAGGACGGCAGTTTGATTAAAAGTGCAGCCATGCACAGTATCTCTTCCCTTTCGTGACTGCTTCCTCCGATCGGTGTGCGCCAAGCTCGCTCTTTGCTCGTGCACTCTTGCACTCATTAGGGCATGGGGTGGAGAAGGGCGGTGCAGGGATACATCGAAACCCAGTGATTGGAGTGAAACCCAATCGCAAATCGCTACATATCCCCGCCTTCCCAATCGCCTATCGACAGTCTGCCCTAGCTGAAAAGCGAGTTGCATGCACCCAGCGGGTCGGATGTACAAGAAGCAGTTGTCCATGGGCAGAGGGAAGGTTGAACGTAGAGGATGGGTGGAGGATTTAGCCCCGGATAAAGCTCGTGGCCCCGGAGTGGCTCGTGGCCAATCGGTCGGAGGTTCCATGTGCCAGTTGCTGCCGAACGGTGAGGCAAGGCACAACAAAAACGGACCGTGCAAGTGTGGCGAGTTCCGTTGGACGGTGCATCTGGTGTGAAAAGTTTGCGAAACACTGGGAACTCGCCAGGCCAACGGTTCTACATCGAAGATTGCGGCCGTTTTTTTCCCCCACCAGACTAATGGTTTTGCGAATAAGATCCTCAAACCACCGAAAAACGCGCCATTTTACAAGTGAAATCTATTGTGCCTTTTTGAAAATAGGTGTTGAAAGACGTTGCATTTGTTACATAAGCATTCTCCGCGGGCCTAACTGTGTTTGAAAGTAGAGACAAAAATTTCAAACAAATTGTACAAATAAAGTGTTTATTAACGGTGATAGAAAATTAACACAGCTGCAAATTCCTGTCTGGTTCGTGCAATGTGCATTGTTGCAAGGTGATTGCCAGTGTAACCTCTCAAAAGGGTAATTAAACAGCGACAACCTTCCTGCTCCAATGGCATGCGGGAATGCCTCACTTCAGGAACCTCAGGCGTGCTAACTGCTAACAACGTGCCACTCCACTCGCAAGCCGTCGGCTTTTCCGCGTGTTGCAATCGTACTTCGCACGCAACTCCAGAGTGCAATTGCAATTGCTTGCAAGGAACGACCACGCTACGACGTACGGTAGGCAGAGACGGAACACTCCAAGTGAGTAGAAAGTATTTTGACCTTTTTTTTAATGATGAACTTTACCAACTTCAACTTTGAATGAAAACATTCCATGGACACTTTGCATAATGCAAATGGTGCATGTGTAGTTCAAATATGTCCTAAATGTGATCTTAATGGGGTTTATTTTCCTGCATACTATGGCGTTGCTAACGCCTGTGGCCGTTTGCTCACTACGTCTACGTCGCTGGTCTTACATATCAATAATTTTTTAATTTTTGTGATTTTCAAAATTTCAAAGCATTTTATTTGCTTCACCAAATGCGTTAATTATGGCACGGTTTTAATCATCCCCAAACGAAGGGATTTGACGCTGGTCCGTGATTGTTCCGTATTCACCGAGGGACGGTGAAGCGCTGATAAGATGATAAAGTATCTGCCATAACCCCGCGAGGCTAGAGTGCCGAATGACCTTCAAGTGGGCGCCATCATCATCTTGGTGTGGCGTCGGGATGATTGATGATGGGAACCTTGTTTTTCTCCTCTTCCTCCTTTTTAAACTATCAATCCCTTCGCGACACGCTGCCCGACCGTGAATCCTCCGTTCACAAGTTACACAGCTGGCTATTGCAAAACTGACAATTTCGGTAGCCCTGTAATCCGGTCACACTGTTGCAGGTGGTCTCGTACGTCGCCAGCTGCAGCGCACAGCCCCGATCGAGCACGTAACGGCCCTGGCTGGGAACTGAAACGTGAGAGTAAATGTAGAGTATCAATCAATCCGGCAGCTTTTCGGAGCATCGAAGGATTTGTCGAACTGTACCGTAACGCTCCACACGGTAGCACAAGTAACCGTACGCCCGTGCCGCCCGTGGCCAGGGTGGAATGGTCGCTAGCGTGGGGCTAAACGTCGTGTACCACGGGGTAGTGGTGGACGGCGTCGGGGCGGGCGAGGTCGGCAGAGTGGGACCAGTATCACCCCACGAACCGGAACTTCCGCAGACGACCGCTTCCAGAGGATTGAAGGAGCAGTCGTTGCACCGGTAGCACACCATCTGCGAGTGAACTGAAACGAATTCAAGGATATAGCAAAAGGGAACGGTCGGGCAACCAGGGCAACTAACCTCCGCCAACAGCAAAAAGACACACAATCACAGCAAAAATCGCCAAACGATTCATTTCTGCAACAACTCCTCGCAAACAGTTTCACGTCCAACCTGTGGCGGCTCGTGCCAGGTACTAGCACTGGCGAACGTCGGCACCGAAACAAGTGCCTTGCCTACCGTCGATTCAGCTATGCAAATTCGGCCGCGAGATAAAGTATCTGTGGCAGGGTTCGATGGAAGACCTAAATTCCCATCCAATCTTTGCGGGCTTCCTGCTTGCTCGTTTCAAGATGATATATAAATCTTATCAGCCGGCGGGAGATAAATCGAAGCAGGGAACCAAAAAGCAGTCGCACAAACTCAGCTAAAGATTCAAAAGAGATAGCAGCGAGGTGGAGAGCATTTGGTAACGATTTTCCGTTTGTCATTCGATTAATTACAAATATGCATGCATCATCCGACGCGTCATACGCGAAGGAATGCAGTGGCAATTTCTCAATTTGTGTGTGCTAAAATATGAATGACAGCTTACGAAATCGAACAGGAATGCGACCGAAACGAGATAGGGCGTCGTCACGCGGCCTCGGTTTGATCGTGGCCCGACCGATATCGCCAATGGGAGCGACAGTTGCATAAACAGTGTAGCGCATAAACATTGGGCAACAATTGTTTACTATCTATTGCTACAAAGTGTGCCTCTAAATTTCCCCCTTTTTCATCGTTCTGCTCGATACGTTTATTTTCATGACGGGCTAAACACTGACGCATCGATTGTTTTAGAGAGTTGTCGATCGTTTTTGGAATGCTCAGCTAATCCATCCATCCACATGCCATGTTCGAAAAACGTTAAATTACACGTCCATTACACGTGACAGCTACCAGCCATCGCATCGTGTGAAAGCGGCAAGTTTTGTTGCAATCTGTTCCACCAGCTCTAGCACCGGAATTGCGTCAATGCCGATCAAAGACTTTTCCGGGTACTGTAAGTGAAGCAAGGTGCAGTTGCTCTTGGCCAGCGAACACATTCAAGGGAGTCGCCCCCGAAATCTACCAAAACGAACGGGGTGATGAGGTGTGGCGGTATTCTTTCTAGTTTGGTGAAGGGGTTTTCACTTCTCATCGATTTATTCGGAGCGTGTTATTCTGCTTCATTTTCTGCAGCCCACCGAAACAACTACTTCCTACACGGCTGGCTCTGGTGCAGGCAAGCTGAAATCCACCAACGGCAACGGCAGCGGCCAACCCAACAGCACTTCAGCCAGCGCCTCCAACAACAGCCAACCGAGTGTGACACACTGCGGAACCAATTGCGTCCCCGCGGGTGGAATCAGCTCGAACGGCAACGGGAACGCTGGTAACGCTGGTGGACGCAACTCATCGCTAGCGCAGCGCCGGGCACAGTTTCAGGCGAACCGACAGAACTCGGAGGCGCACGATCGACGCCATCCACCGCTGGTGAGGGCGTTATCCGCGCCGATCCGACCGGCCGATCCGGACACCTCGAAGTTCCTACAGGGCAAGAAGAAGCCGCGCCGTCGGAAAGTACTGAGGTGCGCTGTGCCATGCCAGTGTCTTTCCAGGCAAGTGATCTACTAAATCTTCCATCTCGTTCATACTCACAACTGCAGGGAAAAGGACGAGTACAATATCTGCGAAGAGGACGAGTTCAGCGATGACGGAGACAACAAAACGTCCGCCGGCGGTGGCGGAGCGTCGACTTTCGTCGGGGCAGCAGCAACAGCGGCAGCAGCAGCAGCAGCAGCCGCGGCCGGCAAACCATTTCCCACCGGCCTACCGTTACGATCCCGTTCCGTGCTAGGTGGCGCCTGTGACATCGAGACGCTCGTTTCGCTGCTCAGCTCCGGCGGCAGCGACTCCGAGAAGGAGCAGGAACCAACGCAAGCTTCTTCACCGTCTCCGACGGCTGGTACACCCACGTTTCGGCAGCAGCAGTTTCCGTCGGCCCACCTGCCCGCGAAGGGACGCGCTCCGATGCTGAAGAAGGCCGGCAAGTCGGTGTCGTTCCAGGAGACCGACCTCAAGCCGTCGGTCACCACGGCCGGGCTCAACCGGGACTACCGGAAGCCGTCGTTCCAGTCGGCGGTAGCCAGCCGCATGCGCCGCACGCAGCAGCTAGTGAGCACGTTGAACGCGTTCCAGCTGAAGGACAAGGACAAAGATAAAGGGTAAGGCTATTGTCATTGTCAAAAGTAACCGATCAATCCGACCCCGGTATCCCTCCCTAACCCATATATCCTTACCGTGTCCTTTCAGCAGTGGCAAGGATGGTGGCGAAGAAAGGCACGATCGGGCGACCAGTGGCATCGGCAAAGATGCCACCTCTAGCGTGGAAAGTCATCCGACATCCCTCTCCACCACCTCGACAAACAAACCGGAAGCGAACAAAGCAACTGCCGGCGTCGGTTCGACCGCCACCAACGGTGATCTTCAAACGCCAAAGGAACAGGAATGCTACCGACTGTTCCTGAAGATGTCCAAGAAGGGTCTTGCCGTGTCGTACGATACGATCCTGCGCGGGATGCTCACACCGACCGAGCTGCGCGTGTTGCAGAAGAAGAAAAACCGCGAACAGCGCAACAACATCAATGGAACGGAGAGCGTGGAAAATGATGGCGGCCCCTTGACGCCGTCGCCGGAGAACGATGCGGGCTTCGAGAGTGGCGCGGCGATGGCTTTCGAAGAGATACGAGGATTAAAGGAGCTTCACTTTGATCGCAACTCGCAAACACAGGACGGGCAAGCGCTTCTTCAACTGCAGGCCGCCCCGGCGCCAGACCAGTGCGCCGACGGAGAAAGTGAGACCGAAGATGAGGAAAACACTTCCTAACTCTCAACCCAGCACCTGTGTGGTCGATGGTCGAAGATTATTTTTTTAAATGCACTATTCATTTTGTTTACCGAGAGGCGTAAGAAAGAACACTGTGATAGGAGAGGAGATGTGTGTGCGTTGGTGTGCCCTGGTCAGACCTGGTGGTGATGTGGTGTGATTTGCCGCTTGTTAGTTTTGTTGGTACTAAACAGAGTTTAATGCAGTGTTTCAATGTCCATTTTGTTGATTTATAATAGAAGAGATTTCTAGCTACTAAACGATGGTGTTACTTGAGGCGCTCAACGAATTATCACGAAAGTGTTTCAAAGCGTAACGGCACTAGAAACAAACGCACAAATAAATAGCGAAAAACAAAAGTCCAGCAGAATACCATTTTACTCACCCGCGGCTACCGGCTTTGGATCAAACTGTTTTTTCTTTCGATTCAATTGGGACATGTGAGTTATCCTTCTTAACACTGGGCTTGTTTTAAACTATCCTCGGAAAAGACGTTCTTATTATTTGCAAGAACAATTTATCTTACCACCTACAACCGATTACGACCAACAATATCCCTGCTCGTCGTACAGCGTTCACTTCTGTTAAGTTTTTGAAAAAAAAAAAAAAACCGGTCCACTATCTACGCGCACATTATCTCACCGGGGTCACTGAAAATAGTGATAGCTGCAAACAGTGACGATTGACGAAACAATGTGCTTTGAACAGATTAGACGTTTCTGTTTCTTTTAGATCTTTTCTGTGTGTGTGTTTTTGATGAAAAATATCGATATTTTCTTACAGTGGTCTTAGATGATATTGTTATTTGTACACTAAGAATAATTGTTTAGTTCTGCACTACCGCATTCCCTTTTTTTTTCTTTCTTTCCTGTATGCGATCTAGCATAAGCAGTCTATGTAAAAACAAAAAAAAAATGCTTCAGTTACGACGCTTTCCTTAAATATAAACACATTAGAAACGAATAACATATATCACACGCACTTTTTAGCAATTTCGTTAGGCACAAATTAGCCACCGGCAGATGCGAGAGCGAACACGGAGCAAAACACTTCCTCAAACACACAGAACTCCAACGTCCTCGAATGCAACCGCTACTTGCAATGCCAGCCAGAAATGGATTTGGAAAACAAAAGGCGCTGCTCGACTGCAATTTTCCCTCGCTCCACCATTCCACGATTTGCTAATACTGAACTTTTCCATTCGCAACACAAACTGTTCTGCGTTCACCACACACCATCAAAACGCACCCTGTTCGACGTCTTCGATTCCCCTTTTCCATTCGAATTGATTCGACAAATCTCACCGTTGCTCCTCGTAATTATCACTGGATATCCTTACTGAAAAAAAAAAACAGAAAATCGATCGAGTTTCTGATCAACAAACAAATTCAAGATGCTTTCCCGAGCACTGCCCTAGGGCGCAAACAAAAATACTGGAACGATTGGTTGGTACAAGGAGTAAAATTGAAAAAGAAAACCATATCGGTACGATCGACGGCGGAGCAATGCCGTGGTTCGTAGCAGGAAGATCGTCGTTTCAATTGAAATTTCGCATGCGATTGGATTAGATTCGATTTAAGTCTCTCATTCTTTTACTGTTTCCTCTTCTTCTGCTTGTACTCTAGAGCCCTCGAGTGCCCTAGTCGCTTTTCAGCACAAATTCCAGCGGGTTTCGACCCTTGAACTTGGAGCTGGTGGTCGGCGCAGCCTGGCTACCACCCGATGGTTTCGCTTCTGCCTGCACCAACGGCGCACTCATGGCCGCCACGTCCACCGAGCTGTTCCGCTTGCCATCCAGACAGCTCATCCACTCAGAGAGCGTGATCTTGCGGTCACTGTTCACGTCGCAGTAACGCGGCATTTTCTTCCCACATTTGCGCAGTTGCCTAGAGGAAAAGGTAAATGGGGCAACGGGTTAGGTTAAGCCGTGGCGCACGGGGGCAAGCTCACTCTCACCTGGTGGCGGTTACCAGCTCGCGGAATGCTTTCCACTCTTTCCGCTCCAGTTGCTTGTTCTGGTTCTTGTCCAGCAGCACGAAACTAAGGATCGCGATCTTCTCCTCCTCCGTGTTCCACACGGGTATGATCTTGCTGCAAAGGGAAAGTAAGCGATAACGAACGGTAAGTCTCACCCGTCTTTACTATCGCTCCTCTTCCACTCCAGACACCTACCCAGCGAAGGACGTGGTGACCTGCTTGCTCAGGAACGCCTTCAGGTCCTTCAGGAACTCCACCTTCTTCTCCTCCGGGCATCCCTTCATCGGGCGCGCCGACGACGCGTACTGGTCACAGACGGGTTTCTCGTCCTTCGTCGACGTGCCCGGGATGTTCTTGCCGGTGTCCTCGTTCACGCACCAGCAGTAGCCCGTCGATCGGTAGCACTGGACCCGCTGGTATCGCCCGTCCGCTGTACACTCTGGGACGTACAGTGCGTTTGTGCCGTACTGCAACAGTAAAGGGACAATGTTGTTGAATCAAGCGCATGCGCAAGTGCTGTAATCAATCAACCACCAATCGCCGGCCGATCATCGTGTGTACCTTCTGCTCGTCCAGCGCGTACTTGCGATCGCTCAGACAGTCCGAGTCAGCCTCACTATCTTTGAAGATGGTATCATCTTCACCTTTCGGGTCGACCATGGTCTGTCCCTGCAGCACTGTGTCGGAGGGATGGAATGGAACGCCATGATTACTTCAGATAATGCTCGCATCCACCACACTGTGTGCGGGGGGTGTGAGAAATGGGGAGTGAGTGGGTTGAAAGAAGGACTCGAATTTTGATCGAATATAAAACCAAAAACAGGGATTCAAATTTGTACCATTGAAAGGGAGGGAAGTGAAGCGGCGCCGGTGGTAACGAAAAACACAGAGTTTTCCTTTCAGACCCGTGCGCAAGATTTGAATCCAACGCCCACCTCGTGCTCTCCGGAAGGTTTTAATTGGGATTAATTTTGAACTAGCGCGAGGAACGTTCCGAAAACGGACGCGCCATTCCCGCTGAAACCGAAACCAGTGTCCAAACCAGAACAGATGTGCGCTTATTTGTTTTATTTTGTGTTATCGAAAGCCAAAACCGAACTCTATCGCCGAAAACAGGAATCATTAATGCAGTCCGCGTCACGCTGACACTGACACGCTAGCAGAGTGCTGCGGCTGAAAAAGCTGTGTGAATTGTGCTACCGATGGATAAGGTAAGGGTTGTGAAGATCTGTATGTGCAATAATTCTACTGTGCGTATGTGGTATGAATTTTTTTTTTACTTTAAACCAGGTGTGTACATATATTTAACCAACACGCGAGTGCCTTGAGCAGTTGATTAATGTGGTTTAGCTCGAGTTTTACTACTGCGGCGTGAATACTTTATTATTCAATCCGACCGACAGGAGGCCACACGCGAAACGGAACGGATCGAAGGATTGCTCCTGCTTCTTGGGCACAATTTACCAGCAGCTTCAGCTTCAGCTTCTACCACGTGTTGTAAGGACTAGCATGATTTTCCTTTTACACCGCAGAGCAAGAAGAGAGGGATATAGAAATGGATAGATTAAAAGAGTGTCCAAAGAATGCAAATAGGGGGGTGGGTGGGTTGGTATTTTTGTCCGAATGAAAGAAGGTAAGAATGGAGTGGAAGAAAGAGAGAGAGAGAGAGAGAGAGAGATAGAGAGAGAGAGAGAGTATACATACACAGGTATGGCTGCAATCCGTTAACGGGCAACTGCAATCCGTTTAGTAGTGCATTATCACTGTCGGGCAGTTCGTCCGAATCGTACTCATTCTCTGAATGATCGTCATCGTCATCGTCAGTGAAATCGTTCGAGATATTCTGCGAGTCGCCGTCGTCGTCGGCGCGCAGAAAATGGCCGCCACCGCCGCGGACCGCACCGCTAGACCCACCACCACCACCACCAGCGCTGCCGCGCACTTGCAGCCCCCCGATAGTGCTAGGATGATGATGGTGATGAACATGAGGTTGTTGATGAGGGACAGTGTACTGTCCAGAGCCACCGGAAGAGGAACTAGAGATCGATGGTGATGAAGGTGACGGCGGGTTGTGATCTAGAGGTGGGCGGTGTGTTCCGGGTGCGCAAAGGAAGTTAGGAAGGAGTTAGACGGGGGAACAGTGATACATGAACCAAATAATGAAAGGAAAGGAAACCGGAAGGGAAAGCCGGAAAGGATATTGGGGTGTGGAATGGTGAGCGTGATTCAATTCATTAGTGAGATTGAGGTGACCGGATGGTTAGGAGAAAACAAAGAGAAGAAAAATACAACCGTTTTAAGTACAGCGTAAATTGTATTAATTACAAAACGATTCTTCGGTCCGAGGAGATTCCTCTAGGAACGTACTAAGGCAGCATACTTCAGGCGCTTCCGTATGCATTGTGGCTAGCACATCCTTAGGCACCTCATAACATTCTTAAATTTAAAATTCTTCGCCTATATTTAGTCGTCCTCGACCTTGTTTGAAGGTGTGAAACATTTGTAAGAATTACAAATTTCAAAACCAACACACAGATAGGTTTGGAAATCAAAGGTAAGGTAAACACCTGCTGTTGCTGTTAATTACTTCCAAGAGTGATATTAACGTTAGTGACACCGTTTGCTGTTACCAATGGTTATTAGAGGCTAGGGGCTGAAGGAGGGAATTTAAACATCCCTCCTGCAAGCCATAAACTTAAGGCCGTAAGGCGAAAGGGGTGGTAATCAAGGAAGGTGTTACTTACGTGTGACGTCGTCTTTGGCCAAACAGTTGTACCATTCGTTACGCGACAGTCGTTCATCCTGGTCGGCGTCGCAGCTCTTGCCAAACGATCTGCCGCAGCGCTTCGGCTTCACGACCTGCCCAACGAGCGAATGGGTTTGCTTTATTTCCCGCCCTAATTTTCCAAGGCCCTACCGTACACGTACCTTCTTGATCAGGCGTTTCATCGTGCGGTATTCGGTCTTGTCCAGCAGATCGTTGCCGTTCAGGTCCATCACGGCGAACTTCCAGTCCAGCACCGTCTTCTCGTTGATCGGCCCGGTTAGATTGTGCTGGTGGACCCGCACGTGCTCGTTCTGGAACAGCTTCAGCAGGTTGGTGTTGAACACGGCCCGATCGATACCGCTGCAGGCTGCAGGAAAAGAGTCAAGTTGGGCTGCATTTAGGATGACATGATCTGATAACATCTGAGAGCGTTACGGAAGGACGCCGGGCTTACTGCGTTTGTTTCGAACCGGATTGCGAGGCGACGAGCGGCGCTGGTTCGACTTGCCCTTCTTCACGCAGATGGGCTTCCCGTGCTGGACCATCGTGTTCGGCAGCTGCTTGCCTTGTCCGTTGACGCACCAGCAGCCCCCACCGTCGATGCACTGCACCGGCGCGTAGGTGCCATCCTCTCGGCACCGCGGCACGTACTTCACCGTGTATGGCGAGTTGGCCCGCTGCTGGAGGGCGTAAGTCCTCGAGGCGATGCACACATCTGTGGAACGCAGAGCCCATTGAACCGAGATGAGTTACACTGTAGCACGATTGAGCCCGAAATGAGATGGACATTACCTTTGCACGATCCTCGATGTTTGAAAGTGACCTGGTGGCCGCTGCACTGCGCCCGGATGAGGTGGCACCGGGTCGGGTAGGTTTTGTTGTCACTGCCGCACACCGGACGCCCCTTGCTCTCGTCGCATTCGCCACCCTTGGCCGCACATTCTGATATCTGCAAAGAGACAGAACCGGAAAGTTAAGTGATCTGTTAAGTTAAGGAATCTATCATTTATCTGCAAACTTAGAGCGCTGTTAAAGCGTGCCTTTAGAGTATTTTGTAGGTATTGCAGAAATTCCTATTGTCCCGGTTTACACACAAGACATTCATTCGTTTCCCATGAATCCTTAAAATAGCTTCAAAGTTCCTAATTCCGTTTCAAGCTTGTAGATTGCCGGTGATTAATGAGTAGGAAAGCGGGCGCATCCAACCCCCAAACATCGCACAGCTGGCCGAGCTGAAGTCCTAGATCTAGGAGGGTGACTAACGCGATCAATAATTTATCATTTTCCTGCTCCCCAACCCTTTGCATTTCCCGTGTGCATTCGTGTGCAAACAACCACCTTCACCTTCTATTAACACTGGCGCTACCTTCCATTGGCACTCGGTCGGCTGATTCTGTTGCAAGTTGCCGCCACACGATCACGGAGAAAAACAAACACACGCCCATCCTGATTTCGTGCGCTAATATATGTATATATAAAAAAGAATAAGAAAAAACCCGGCGGCGCCAGCGTTATCGACTCGCGCGAGTTCAAGAGAGGGCCGGCTGCGCCGCGATGTTGTTCCGCATTAGTAGGAATATGTATTCGCAAATGCTGCCTGTCCCGTTACCCCCAACTAGCTCCCCTTCGTCTGCCTCAGCGGTCCACACTCGTTCAATGATCGTTAATTTTTGTGATTTTTCAAACCGCCCAAGCACGAGAGATCGTTCATTTCGATCGTTCTCCGATCTCGTACGCCCGGCAATAATCGCAAACAGTAATAATGCCGTCCAATCGGCACCGGCTTGGCTTGTGTTGTTCCATATTACTGTTCTTTCCTTTTTCTTTCTTCCTCTACACCACAACAACTCAATAATCTACAGCCCTCAAACCCTTCTTCCTGCTCCCTGCTATCCTCGGGGGACACCCGGGCCTCTCCGTGGTGAACCGCCGCACCGTATCAGCTGATCAGCCTGCCCTCAGCGCTTTGCCTGGGACCGATGCAAGCGCCACCCCTTCGCGAAACCACAATCCCTTAGCAGAGCGTAATGGCTCATAAGAAGTGATTAGTGCCCCGAGTATCGGCGAGGTTGGTGACGGGCGGGGATTGTTTGTTCTGGCGTTTACGCACGGCTTGCGGCGTGGATCTGTTGGTTGTTGCAAAACCCAACCAGGTGGAGATGCTCGAGGGGTGTTAAAAAACCGACTGCGATGGATGATGGTTGGGATGGAAGGAAGAAGCAGTGGCGAAGGGCTCCCCATCTCACCTCAGGGGGGGGAGGCGTTCGCTTCCGTAAAGTGCTCGCAAACGGCTTTACGATCTTGTCCTATTAATTGAGCGCCGTTTATTGATTCGATAGGCCTTTGTGGTCGCTTAGAAAACAAGACAGCGGTGGCAAGGGCGGCCAAAGTTAGTGTACACCTTGATGGTCCTCGAGAGAGCAATTTAAATACGATAAAGGCGGTTCCACTTCTAACATTGTTGCTCATTAGCGTCTTTATGAACTGCACAGATCGTCTATATTAACAAAATGGCAACATTGAGATTGGTAATGGTTGCATATACGTACGAACGTGAATCTACCTCACCCGATGTCGTAACGGTCGTGGATTCAAAGACCGTTAGCAACAGATCCGTAGGCTTTACAATAAACATATATTTATTAACATTAAAAACGTGTTAGGTCGACGCAGTACTACAGTATTATTTTATTGAGCTTAAGCCTAAATAAATGACAGTAAACCATAAGACTAGGTTGGTACTAGGCAAAGCTTAACGGTCGCACCAGCTTTAGCAGCTGGACCACATTGTCCCGCAGTATGGGGCTCATCTTCTCCTGCTTGATTTTTGACGACGGCTGCGACTGATCGCATCCGAGATGGTACAGATCGGCGTAGTGCTGCAAAACAGAGGCATACGTTAGAAACGCGTGTTTTCACTATGGCAAGTGCAGGAGTTACATTCATTCCTTCGACCGGGTTCGGGTTGAACACTGGCGACACTTCCACCGTGTCGATGACGCTCGCCTTCAAGGGCGTGACGAGCAGCGTGGAGTGGTTCGGGAGCCGCCGGTGTTCGACGATCTCGCGCATCAGCAGCACGCACATCCGGCAGCCGGAGAGAAGGTTCCAGCGGGACCAGGAAAAGTTGTGCGTCAAGGCCAGCAGCCCCATGCAGTCGTACAGGTGGGACTCCATCATCGGGTTCTTCTCGCAGGTGCCCTCGGTGTAGTTGAACGCGTCGTCCTCCGGAAACAGGTCCACCGCTGCCAGGCGTAATGTTTTAACTAGCAGGCGGAGCGAGAGCGTTTGGCCGAGAATTTCCTGAAGCGCCTGGGTCGGTCCACCCTGCAGGGAGTTGACTCGGAAGCCTGCCTCGGTAATCGTCATTTCGGTATTAACCACTGAAGCGGTCAGAGAGAAGATGACCGTGCCGGGACTGGAACGAAGCCAACCATCGTCAATAAACGAATTATCGAATCCGTGGACTATCTATTAGAAGTATTCCTACAGCAACTGTACAGAACCGAAATCAAAGAACGAACGGCTACGAACTCAGGTGCACTTCAAAGAATAAGGAAAAAGGTAATACTTCTTTATATCGGGTTTCAACTCCCACGACTGATAGGGTACGTTGCTGTAACGGTTGGCAGCGAAGGCGAACGATCCCAGCCGCCCGATGCGGAACTGGATCGTCAGTTTGTCCTCGTTGAACTTCACGTCGTGCACGTCCCGCGTCGACCACTTGCCGATGTAGCGCTTCTCGTTCTCCACCATGCTGTAGTTGCCGACCTCCAGTACGTTGCCGTAGTCGACCTCCTCGTCGTCGGAGTCGAACTTACTCTTGGCCGGCTTTTTGCCCTTCTCGCCCTTGTCGGCACGCGATGGCCTCGAATCCTCCGAGCGAACCACTTGTAGCGACTGTTTCCCGGGCGCTCCCTGGTTGCCGGCACCGGCAGTAAGCTCCTGCTCAAGTTTGGCCTGCAGCTTCGGGGATTTGGACTCGAGAAATTCGTCCAGGTCCTTCATGAAGGCCGAAAACATGTACACCTTGCGCCGGGTGTTGCGATTCTGCCCGACATCGTTGTCCGATTCATCGTAGTCGTCCAGGTCGTCACTGTCCGAGGTGGCCGTGTACGGATAGCACTGCCGGTTGCGGCGATCCAGCACCTTCAGTACGCGCCGTGGCACCCGGGTCGCGAACAGAAAGTCCGGGATCTTCGTCTCGTACACGATGCTACCCAGCGACACGCTCGATGGCATCTTGTGCAATCGGCGCTTCTGCTTGGACGATCGCTTCCCGCCGGACGTGGGCGTTGCACGCCGTTTGTCCTCGGCTACCACCACTTTGATGCTGCAGCTGTCCGGTAGCTTCGGTACGACGAAATCCGTCACGATCGCCCGCAGCGGAATGTGCTGCGGTACGTCGAGGATGTTGAAGTCTTCCACGTACTTGGTGCGCCGGTCCAGGTTGGAGCGCTCGTTTCGTTCCCTGGCGGCCTGCAACACCTTCTCGTGCCGGTCGAGATACTTGGCGAAGCTCGGATCGGACTCAAGGGTTTCCTCCTTCAGCTCCCAGCGGCACACGATCGGTGGCTCGAACCAGAACACATTCTCCGGCAGCTGGACCGACACCAGGGCCAGCTTGTCCAGGTTCTCCTCCATCAGTTTGATTTCTGCCTCAATCTCCTCCGGTAGCCGACGGACGCCGGGTTGGGGAGCCGGCGGCGGCCGATAGGGTTGATAGAACTTTTTCCGCTTGAGCTTTCCAGGTTGAGGAACTACCAGACGGCCGAAAATGACACAAAGCAAAACTTATGCTATACACCGTTCGTCCTAACGCTCCTAAATCCCACTATACTACCTGTCCTGAGGAGCGTTTTCTTCGCAATTTTAATGTCCTGCATCGGCTGCTCCAGGTAGTCGATCGCGTACACCCCCGCCACGATCCGATGGCTGCGCATGTTCACATCGTACTCTGCCAGATTGAGCGTCTTGGGGCCTTTCTTCGAGCGTTCCTTTTTCATCAGCTCGTCCGCGTGCTCCGTGTAGATCTTGTCCACGTCGATGTCCTGCGGCGTTTGCTCTTCCTCGTCCGAGTCGGTCTTCTTCTCCTTGGGCTCCTCGTATACGGCCTTCAAAATTTCCTTACGCTTCTTCCACTCGATCCGGCTGATTATGCGTAAATCTGTTATCGAAAAGTGGACCGACCGTTACAAACCAGTCTCGTAACCAGTGAGGCGCATCGCATCACCGGGCCAACGGAATGGGAACACCTCACCAGCCAACTGCTCCTGCCGGTAGGGCATGTCGTAGCTCGGGCAGTAATCGCTGCAATGGTCGTAGCTTATCCATAGTCCCCGAATCGCCGCACGATGACACTTGACAGCAGCCGGTAGCGTGAGATGAAACCCGAGGCTTGGAAAGTCGATACTGGTGTGCTTGCTGTCTTCCTTGGCCTTTTCTTTAGGATTGCTACTCGCAAACAAGACACATAAAAAACACAATTAATACCGCTCCGACGATGGTGACGACGATCGGAAGGGATAGTTACAGTTGAGGCGTTGGCATGTCGCGCAGCCCGAAAAGATGTGCCTTGAAGACCTCCGATTCAAACTTGTGCGAAACCTCCAGCAGTCCGTTGAGCTCCATATCCCGGTTGATGTTGCTCAAAATCTTATACGCAAACTCGTCGATGTAATCGGCTAACACGTTACGGAATTCCATTTTCAGCTGCAAAACAAAGGTGGTTGTTTCAGCTTTATCAAGCAGTTATTGTGCGTGTTTGTGTGGCACCTCGTTCAAATCCTCCGCCATCGAGGGCCGCACTTCCGAGTCGTGCAGAGCATCGTCGATTTCCTCCAGTATGCCCAGCACCTCCATCGCCTTTGCGGCGTACGTTCTCCCGATCTGAGGCTGATGCAGCTTGAGACTTTCCATCGACAGGTTCGTCACGTTGACGTTCTGCGTCAGGATGCTCTGCTCGTTGGTCTGCAGCACCCAGTTTCGTTCGTCTGCGTTCGCCTGCCGGATACTTTCGCACCAGATGTGCAGATACTTCCGCAAATCGGAAGGATCGAACGCGTTCGGAAGTCCGTTGCAGCGCATGTACTGCTCCCACTGGAAAGGGTAATGCAATGCAGTCAGCTTCCTGGGACGTCCAAGTGATGCCCCCACTCCCGCTCGGTCATCTCACCTCCCGTTCCTTCTTAGCCTCCGCCAGTACCTTCTTCACCTCGTTCCGGATGCTGGCCAGATAGGTGTAGCTCTCCTCCAGCTGCACCTTGCGCAGCTTGTTGGCCACGATCTCCTGGACCTGCTTCCGCTCTGCCTCCTCCTTCTCGCGCACCTTCCGCATCTTCTCCTCCTCCACCTTGCGCTGGCGTTCCTTTTCGAGCTCCATCCGGTGGTGCTCGGCCTGTTCGGCCTCCAGCCGGGCGCGTTCTTTCTTCGACATTTTCTTCTTCGGACTCTACAACCGGGAAGTTTTGATTTCGGGCGCACAAAAGAATATAACGAATAGATAGAGAGAACAAATGCACACAAACACACACTTACACACACCGGAGTTCAAAATGATATGACGGGTAAAAATTGGGTTTTGGCTCAAGGACTCTAGCAAGCTAACCGGGTTACAGGGTGTCCCCACACAGAGAGGTTCAAAAGGTACTGGAAAATACTGAGAGAACACTGAAACCGTGTTATGCTACCATCTTTGTGATGCGCCCCAAGCGAACTGATTTCTAGCGATGGATGTGCCTATGCAGGTCGCCTTTCAGCTTTCGCTAGCTGCCAACTTCAACGCGAAGGTGGATGAGGCGGATCACTTCCACCTGGTCTCTTCCTCGCCTGGCTCCAGTCAGAAGTGATGGGCTACGCTGGTGAGGGTTAGATTGTTTCATATTATTAAATGGAAACAATAATGCCACATAGTAGGAAATTATGCTTACGTTATATACCTGCTGCAACCTGGTAAACTCGTTCGTTTTCTTTTTTGACACGCCACACACAGACAGCAGCTAATCATGCCACACTGGCTGACACTGGCGGGGACCTGCTGTCCCACACTCCCCACACCGTCGCCCTGGCACCATGCGAAACCGGGTGATAGTTGTGTCCTTCTTATTCCTCAGCGAACCGTTTCACCTTCCCACACGCTCCACAGAGCCGTGCAGTTTTGTGTGTTTTCCTGTACGGATTAATGAGGACTCTCTTCTGCGGAAGACTTCGGCGATGGAAAAAAAGGAGCACCGACGCCGCAGAATAAACAAACTAGACCACGAGCCGCGCCCTCTAGCGTCCGGTGCATTGGGCTGGTTGCCTTGGCGATCCGTGTAGACCATGTATTTTATTAACCGAGGCCACAACGGCAAGCTCCGTCCCATGGCAACTGGAGTAAATATGGCGTAAATATTCGATTGTCTGTGTTCACCCCGAACTAAGCAGCGCCGTTTTTCAATCCATTAGCCACTTACAAGCCACAAGATACCTGACGACCCTCCGAACCACGCTTTCTCCACGTTCGCTAATAAAGTGGTCGCGTTCGATCCGTTGCGGGTTTCGTGGGGGAGTCAATAACCGGAACACTTGTACCGAGTGCACGCTTCACAATGCAACCAGCTAGTGAGTGAGACGGTGCGAACGAGTCCGCTGACGTTATCCTGTAGAAGCCTTCCGGTTGGGCCACGGGCAGGAAGCGAACATCGGCGAACAATATGATACATTTGCGAGGGAAATAAAAACGAAACAAATCAAATTATCTTCAACCGCACGAAGAGGAAGGGAAGCATATAATGTACAGACAGCGTTACACATTTACGACACAATAACGGGGTGAGTATATAATAAAGCATTTTGATTCAAAAGCACATTTCTCCAAAGGTTGTGGCCACAATCAGACGTGCTAGTCCAAAATCGACACAACCAGCATAATTATGTTAGTGTAGCTAGACAATTTTTTACAAATCACAATACAATTGCTGAGAAAATATATGTGATGATTAAACCAAAACAAAGTATTCCATAAACTTTCGAAACATTTCATTTTGCCATTGACTGTTCGACTGTGGTCGCTTAGTGATTCTTCAGGTCTCTGTATATCTTATAACTTTATAAATCCCTTGTTCACAGGCAAACTACATTACCTCAACAGCTCATAAAAGCTGCCACGAGAATGCGTCAGTGCGTTCTGTAGCAGTGTAGACATCTTCTCTGCACAAAATGTGGCACAGTTAAGTATCTTGACTCACTGGACAGCGTCTTGGGCCGCGGCAACCGTACCTTTCACTTGCGTACGGAGCGCAAAAAAGTGACCGTATTTTCGTCGCCATCCACCCCCCCCCCCCCCCCCCTTCATATACCACCAGCAGACATGCACCCAAAGCATGTCCAATGGTTTTTCTTTTTCTTCCAGACTTGATCCTCCCACACGCAGGACGCACGATCAGCCCTCGGTGGGCGCGGGTGTGTTTGTTTTACATGCTATGAGGAACGTTTACTTTTTTAATTGTGGGTGAGCAATAATAACAATAATCAATTCGCTTGTTTCGAATGCGTTCATTTTCGCTGCACGCGCCTCCATGCTCCCTGCTGTGTCGAGGGTTCACACCGTTCCAGCCTCCTGCTTGACAGACGACAGACGTTTTGCTAACCGCCATTTGATGCCGCCATTCTGGATTCCACTCTCGGTAGGGCGTCTCGGGTTCCCCTGGATCGCAAACTCGCTGCAACAGGCGATGGTTGGTGTTAACACTTCACTTGCCAATAAACTTACTTACATTTTGCATCGCACAAAACGGAAACATTGACCAGAAACGCAGCGCGGCCTATACGGCCTTTAAGTTTTATTTGTGTTTGTCGCTATGGAGTCTTCCTCTTGCTCTTAATCCCATCTCGTTTTCCTGTTGCCATTCTTCATCTCATGCAACCACGGCAAGCGAGAATGGCGAGGCGGATTACGATGGCTGTCTTGCGTGCGGAAATTCCTGAACAATCCGCGCACACATGGCTCCAACCGAGCGTGCCGTCAGATCGTTTTTTGTGTCTCCTTCTTTTTGCATTTTAGCAACAAGTTTTTGAAAAATAAAAAATCACTAAACAGTCGCAGCGATTGTTTACGTTACGTTTGCGAGAAGAAGTTGCCGGTTTCCCGTTGCCTCCAATGGTATGTTCATTCGGCATACACACATCCACACAAACTGCTAGGCGCCAGCCATTAACCCCCCCCCCTCCTACAGGTGGCCTTTGCCTCCCAGGGACATTTCTTCCATGCTTGAATCTCCCCGAATCTCCCCCGGGGTTGCCATTTGACGCACACTCCAGTTTCTCTAATGGTGCCGTTGTCCAAACATGCAGTTAAGTCCATCTTCTGATCCCCTGCGGGGTATGCTTCACTTCGTCAATCCCTCCCCCTCCCCCACGACAAAAGGAAGAAGCTTGATTTACGGGCAAATCTGCATTCGTACTTAAACTCCATTGGCGCTAGATTTATGCGTAAAGACGGTGTTCTGTGCATGCTTTTGCAAGACTCATTTTTGCAAGTTCAAAATCTCTTTCGACAGAAGCAGATACTGGCTTAGTACGACTAGATCCGCATTGTCCGCTATTCGTCCGAAGGGAACCGCAATCTGTAAGCTATTACATTGAACGGTGTGGTTGGCTTCCTGGTGGTTTATTCGCAAGAATATTTTACATTAACCCTTAACTTGCACAGGCCAGGTTTGTCACGTGTAATCGTGTCCATTATAATCGGACAGTGCATTCCCTTATGATTTAGGCATACACGTTGTCAGTGCTTCCACTTCCATGAGGTTCGTGTTAGTTGGTAGACTCTTTTCAAATGCCGTCGTTTGGGATAGTTATGTTGCAACACAAACCATAAAATGTCCATAACCCGACCTCCATAGTTCAAGAGTACACATCAAGGGTTGACATCTCTCCACAAGTTTGGCAGGTGAAGATGGCGATGATGAAAACACACATAATGAGGAAAAATATGCAGTGAAATCTGTCGCCATAACGCCATGTGGTGGCGCGAACCGGCTGATAGCGAGTTGTCGCACTTTTAAGGATCTCCCATCTCTCCTCTCGTCATCCCCTCCAATGCATTCTCCCATTCGTCCCGCGGACTCTCCACTGCCTTTAAGCAGATTGTCGCATGCAAATGACCAGCCATCGACCGGTGTAAACTCGATTTTTTTATGTTCGCTACGCTGGCCATTAGCATTGACACCGTCGTGAGGTCGGTTGAATGCCTCTCGATCGCACGTGAGTGTGATGGACTGGGAGTGCTGCAAGGGGGTGCAGGTGGGTTTGGAAGGGTTTATTTATCTTTATTTTCCCCCGGGCCAACTTTTCGACAGTTTTCTTCCATCGTTTTTTTTCTGTCGCGGTTTTTTTAGTTTTGTTTTTCTTCTTTTTGTTAGCCTCGTTATTTTAGCTGAAAATCGACAGAAACAATCTGCTCGAGGCGTCGTGGAGTAGTGCAAAGGCTAGAAGAAGAAGAAACAAACGGTGGTGATGATGGTGATAGCCTGGAATTCCATCCTCGAGAATCACGGTGCGAGGATGGAGTTCCGGCCCCGGAGAATGTCCGATGGTCGATGGCCGGTTTTCGGGACCGGTTTAGCACTTGACCACCCGGCGCCGGTCATCTCGGGCCGGGCGGGAGATTTATTGGCGCCGTTAAAAAATTACCAGCTCCACGAGCGAGCGACACAAAACGCGCCACGTCGTTGGGGAACGTCCGGTCCGGGTGGTACCGCGTGGAGCGATGGCGTTGGCGCCATAATCTGCTAATCTGGTGAAGGCGTTTGCTGGCGCAGGCTCCGGGTTTTTGGCGGGGGCTTCAAGTCCATCGGAAAGCGGAGCCAGTAATGATGGAGACACAACGGCGAACGACGCTACCGTTTGACGCCACACCATTGTTGAAGATCGATGGCGATTTTTCAGCGTATTGATTCGTCTACCACCGCCGGACAGGTTAAACGACCGGATTAGCGACCGGGCTACACCTGCCCGGACAGAAGAGCCTTCGCCGTAGGGTTTTCCCTCTTTGCTTACCAGTCTTTTTTGGCAGTTTTTTTTTTTTTCTCTCTTTTGATTCTTCCATCTATCTATATTTGTGTGATCATCGTAGAGGCAGACATCTCTCTTATTTTAATTTCATCAAAACTGACAAGTGGAATGTGTCTGGACGGTGTGTTGATGGGAGATCATTATTCAATTTTATTCCGATTTGTTTGGCGTGTCATGGAATTTCGAGACAATATTGATCCTCCCTAGCGCAGACATAGACTGTACACTCTAGGGTAGGCAAATCGGAAAACAAATATTTAAAAAAAAACCCATCGTCGAGCTTGTATGTGACATCATCATCATTATGGGCTGGACGCTGGGAACATAGTGGCGCTCGTACTCGATGTTTGCCTCGCTGGACTGATCTTTGGCGTAACTGCTTGTTTACTTGCTTGCTTGCCTTGTTGATGTTGGATAAATTTGCCAACAACAAACGAGCGGGGTGTGCCGTGACACCCAAACATCGTCATGCTCTGTTGTATACTTTTACGGCTCAATGCCGTTCAAAATCCGGGACTTCCGGAAGGATAATTAAGACGTGCTTAAAGGATTTCAGTCACAATTGCTTCAAAGGGATTTTGCCACTGCAAGTCTGCTTTGCAATAATTAGAGGAGAAGGCAAGTTATACTGTTTCAATAACGTATTTACAGCATGGAAGTATAGCAGGTGTAACGGTATTTGCAAGTGCCTATTTCACAAGTCGCGTCTCGTTTACTTGTCACATCGTCCGTTCGCTAGAGACCGGAGATGAGACGGTGAGCTAGAATTTATTTGTGCTGTTTTGAACAATGACGCAACCCGCGTTGATCTGCGACTGTCTCGCCAGGAAGTTTTCTGCGTGTTTCGATCATCGAGCCGCGGACAGGGTCGATGATAAATAGGTCTCCAGGTTCGCCAAACACCAAGCAGCACAAACGAGTGACAAAGTGCCAACAAGCGATTAGGTGGAGTGCGCTGACTACTCCGCTGATTTGACTCGTCTAGGTTATGATGATTTATGCCCGGCTCTCTCAGGGGCAAGTTCGCCTTCTTACTCCATTGGACCATTTTTGATCCTGGGCAGTGTCGCACTGCTCGATAGTATATGTGTGGGATGACTCTAGAAACAAAATGCCATCTTGCTGAGGGTGGCTCTTCTTAGTCTGCGATACCCTAGGAATACGATAAGAAAAAGACACATGTTTCTCTATGCAATGATATTGAAAATATCGAAAATCTTTAGCGTAAAATTTACGATCTATAATTTCTGGAATTATGGCTCAATAACGCCTAAAGAGACATAGAAGAGCTGTTATATGTTGTGGCAGATACAGGTTCGCTTCGAACCAATTGGACTCCCTCTGAGCTAAGCAAATCAAATCAAGATCCATCGAGACACCACATTCACCGAGGCTCGCTTCGTTTAATTTCTTGCTTGATTATTCCTTGGCTTCAGCGGCAGAAAACAAAAACAGATAGGCATCATCGCACTATCGTGACGAACAGACGATATTTGAAAGATCACGCCAAAGGTGGGGTATCAGCGGAGAATGGGGCGGTTCACACCATATCGCCATTCCCATTTGGGCAAAATTTATCGCTGTTTGATGTTTATGATTCACTTGTGGGGCGTCTAATGGTTCATAATTCGATTCAAATTTATGCAAGCCTAAAACAAAATCCACGGGCACTATGAAATGGATAAGCGTGATTCTGTGTTTTTTTTTTAATTCGTTTATTTATTCGAACCGCGTGTAGATGTTTTGTGAACAGCGGAATTCCACGTTTCCAGTTTCAATTTTTCAACCTGTGAACAAATGAATTGAACAATTTTTTCCTACGAGAAATTGATTATTCATCCAGCTACAACAAAAAAAAAATGAGTTCAGCCCTAAATATATCCTCGATTTTCAGTTCGCTAGTTTTCCCCCGGATTATCTACTGGCATTTAATTAAGTAATCATTGGAAGGCAGGCAAGCAGAATTTCAGTTTTGAGGCCGCAAATAAATTATTCAAGAGATTGTTGCTTTTATCAGAGTAATTTGTTTATGTTTTGTTAGGCCAGCAGATTTCATGCGAACTCTGTCTTTGTGGAGATTGTAAAAACGGAACAATCATAAACCTATCTAGTCCCTACTTAAGCAAATCCCACGTGGAACACTATACGGTGCGGTATGGTGGACACAACGACAAAAGATAACCTCTTCATAAGAATTCGCTAACCCAATTCAACACTACGCTTCGAGTGAAGTGCGGATCCTCTTTATACAACCGTACCTATCCATTGAGGAAGGGTTCATCATCGAAATGGCACTTCAGCATCGTAAACCTCAATTCGCCCCAATCAAATTCAATCTGAGTCTGGCAGAAACAGTGGAACGCAATCTTTCTCGCGGTGTTAGAAGAGATGATGTGCAGGAGCCACTGCAAGAAGGATAATCCAGTTGGTCGGTCCGATGACGTGCGTGCGCAATTTTTCACACTGCGCAATAATTGCGACGCGTGAGTACAACGTGACGCGTGTTGTTTGAGTTCAATTCAAGCGCCATTCTCAATTTTCGCTGTTGCTCTTTCCATACTGTTACGAGGATTCCTATCCATGCGCGAATCAATGACAGACATATTAAACAGTGTGTCAATTGCAATACGCAGTAAGTGCTCTCCAATTTCCAGCGTCCAGACATGTTTCTTTTCGTTGGTGTATGCTGTACGTGCCCTCTTCAGCCCTTCCTTACCGCAGGGTGGTAATCTTACCGAAATTCTTCGTCGCAATTCGCGGTCAGACAACGGTATTCCACACACGCGACAAGATCCACCGTCACTCGTGCTTCCTGCGAGAGGCCACTAGTCACCGCTTCATTACCATTCATTCATTGCGTTATTGTTCTTTATTAATATTTTATGAGAAAAGGAAATGTTTCGTTTAGTAACGTTTAATCTTGCTCCAGTGCTGAGCCGGTGGTGGTGAAAGACGGACAAACACGTTCCAGACGGTGGCTACGTCCGGAGGAAGCACGCGCGGTTCTTGCTCACTTCATTTACTCAATTTGTGCCGAACTTTCTTCAGTGCAGTTCACCATCCGCCGACTAAAGGACGGACATCTGTAGGCGCGTACACACACGTATGTTAAATAAATTCCATCCTGGCCAAGATTAATTGTGCTGCAGAGAGTCGATCTGTCACGCTTAGCACGTTCTTGGATTTCGCACAGCTTTTGGAACCAGGATAGACCAGCACGCCGGATAATTCCTTGTTCTCCAGTAGTCTTTTCTGGAGTAGCACAAATTCTATGTTTAAAAATCGATCGAATGTTCTATCTTTTACAGATCACTTTATAGACAAGAAGGGTAGGTACAGAGGTAGAGCAAAGGGCGTACATGAATAGCACACGTCATCTGCTTCACAACTTCCTAGCAAGCAAGAAATCCCGAGGAGTCAACTTGGTGGATTGTTTGTAAACAATGTAAACCCTCCCGACAATCCCAAAGCTCGATCCCAGCGGGTTTCAATGGCTTCGACTTCTTGCCTATTTCGTTTCTCGACCAGCGGGGTTGCTGTGTACATGAATTTCTTGGTCTCGATTCGTAGTGTAAGGGCAGGGATGTGACGGGCTGGCGATGCTAGACATCGTGTCTCCGTGTATAGCAACTTCACATACAAGCCTGTCCTTTTTCATGCTAGCCTACCTGAGAAAAAAAACACGACTGCTTCCGGCGTGAACCCTACGCTTGACCTTCGATTTGTAGAACATTGTGAAACATGGCATCAGCACCATGTTCATATTAACCACAGGAGAAACTTCAAGTGCTAGAACTAACGAACTTCGGATGTCGCTGGACTGTAAACAGATGCACCGGGGTCCCAAAGTAGCTATAGGTGACGACTACATGCACTTTATTCCCCGGTGCCAGTATGTCTACAGTGTTTTGTCTACAGACATCCAGCTCCATCGTCACTTGGTAAAAGAGGGAGAACTGTCTGTCTCCTTCGGTTCAGAGCCCACAAGAGTACCTCATTTATCTGGCACACATATCCACAGCGTTTCGAAGGGGAATGCAGCTAACCGAGCCCCTTGCATTTCAATGGGAGGCCTAAACCCCTACGCACGTTTATTTGCCCAGCCGGGCGTGTGTTTGTTTATTTGTTTATTTGTTTACAGATGCTTGAAAACAAGGTATGGTTTGTAAATAAAACCACATAAGCAGCTACCAATCCGCCAGAATCGGTTTGTGCTTGTTGCATGCTATGGTAGAAGGGGAAGAAAAGCGCTCTCCTGCGGGATTTTTTATAAGCGCGAGGAAGCAACAACCGGGTATATTATGTTCTTCTATACACGACATCAGCTAGTACGACCATTACATTCTGCCGTCAGCATGTCTAGCCGAGCTACGTTACAACCCAACCCAAATGGAGTCTCGAAAGGGGATCTAGCAAGCCGCATGGTATGAGACGAGCAGGCGGAGATCAACAAGCGGTCCCGGACGTCGCCGTCCTCCAATGTTAAGCAACGCATTCGGACGCTTTCTTGGCCCGGGCGAACGTGTGACTGGACGAATTGAACAAATTATTGACCAAATAAATCAAACCATCCCTCGAAAGCAGTGTGCGCAGAACCAGCATAAAGCATAGTTTGCCCCATTGACTCTCCCCATTGACTCCCCACCCACCGGCTGCATTCGAGGGATTCCACACACCTTATACTCCATCCAGCAAATCGATCTCTTATGCCAGTCGGCGTTGGTTTTCAACCTGAACCGGCGCGCCTCTCTCTTTCCGTTCACGAAGTATCGATCTCAAGGAGGCAAAACCAAACCTTTTGTGAAAGATTCATGACCAAATTCCTGTCACTTCGCCTCGCCCCCGGCCCGATCTCGTTAGAGTTTGTTCGTTTCTCAGCCCTCGCAACCAGGCGGGTTGAACGTCGAGGGAAGCAAACAAGGGAAGAAAATTGGTGTTAAACTATTCATCTTCGCCTTTTCGCCGGCGCGCGTGAACCGCGGCAGGCACAAAAAGGAAACCGAAAAGAAAACCCTGCCCATGCTGGAAACCGAGGAGAAAAGCGCAAAACATCAAAGCGTCGAAACTTCGCATCGATCCAGCCAACGTTTCGATCCAGCATCCTACTCAAGGGCTCCCCGCATCGAGAGGAGGTCGGCGGAAAAGAGGATGGACCTTTGCTCGCCCAGTTCTCCAGCCGAGTCACCGAGGCAGCAGAACGATCTACCTCCTTGGTGTGGTGTTCGGTTGGACGTGTAGCAGAAGGGCGAGGAAACCATTCTTTTCTCTCTACTTGTTATTTCTTCTTAACAACATATAACATCGATCGCGTAGACTGATCGGGAGAACGTGTGTCCTCCTTGGTTTTGTGCTTTTGTTTTGTTGCTCTGCCTTGCCTGTTCTTCGCTCCATTTGTAACAGCATGGAGAAGACCCTTTCGCGATCCTTGGGACACTCAGCTTCCACCCGCTCTGCCATCTTCTAGCACAAGGGTCTATACGGACTGCCAGACCGAACCAGACAAACCGTCGCCACTCCCCGCCGGATGTTGAGAGCTTCATCCTCTTGCCTTTCCCGCCAGGTACGTTCTGCCCTTTCGAAACGTGCTTCTTCCATTTAACACCAATTGGACAAATTTTCCAATGCTATGCGGCAAGGTTACATGTTTCTTCACAAAGCTTTTAAACAATCCCAAATTAGACACAAGTGTGCTTAATCAATAATATTTTAAAGTTAACATTTTACAATAGATCTCAGAGCTTTTTAAACCTAAAGTTTCTAGACCGAGAATCAACATATAATGCTCTTTAATAAGTATAATGCTGCAGACATGAAGGCACCGAGATGATGCCGGGAGTCCTGCGTTGTTCGCTTACCTTCAAGTGGTTTGAACTCTTCGTGGAAGCACCCCGAAGCAACAGCATTAACCCAGTGCTCGTTGAGAACACGAAGGGAAAGAGCCGGAGCGACTGAAAAAACAAAGCGAACATCCCAGGGAACCTCCAAAGTGATCCTCAAAAGTGATCTCGTTCCGAAGCCGGCCTCCGAATCGTTTATCGGACCTTTTTCCCCCATGTGCCATGTGTGCCGTTTTCCTCCTCGTCATGCTGCTTTTGACCGCTGTGCGCATAAGTGCGCGGACTCTGAGGGCATCGACGGCAGAAGAACAGACAAATGCTGCCCCTGGGGCATACAGGCAAACAATTATATATCCATCCCACCAGTGCCTCGAACGAACCGAGCAGAATGAGAGCAAAAGGGACAAGAGCAGCAAAACGTGCACCCGAGCTACGGCCAGCATGGAAAGTTGTCAGAAAGGTGCGGCAAGGCTCACCGGTCACACGGCGGCGAGGAGGAGGATGATGATGATGATGATGACTGAGCTTGGTACTTGAGTTATGTATGGAGCGGTCGAGTGTCCGAAAGCCACCGTTCTAAAGGTGGAAACAAAGAGGATACCCGAAAGCCTCATCGCACAGAGCCCCGGAGATCCTCCTCCGGCATTCCTTTTTTCCCGAACGATCCATCGAGACGAAAAAAAAAGAAAAAGATCGAAACAGTTTTCTCCAGACAGTTTGACGCGTCGAAGAACCGAATTGATCCAACCTACAACCGCACACGCTCACATCGTAAAGATTCCCGGGAAGTCATACGACCAAGGGAAGAATCGGCCAAGGAAGGAAGCGCAGAAGGAAGAGCGCACATGCAGAAAGGATCCGTCGAGCTCCTTATGAAGCGTTGTTCACGCCACGGACACAAAGTCTCACACGCAACAAGCGAAAAGCGAAAACCGGCCGGTGTTAAAATTCAACAGCCGCCCGAGAAAGGTGCGAAAAACGAATCTTCTTCGAACACTTGCGTCCGCAACAAATTACGACAAGTTTGCAAAAAAAAAAAAGATTTAACAAAAAACCAAAATCGACTTCGCTCGAACGAAACGGGGCCGGCAGCTTCGCATGGTTCGTCTCAACGGAAAGCATAGGCGGACACATGAAGGATGGACAAGACGTACAGATTGAGTAACAAGCAAAAAACACGTATACATGTAACAGGCGAGAGATTCCCTTCACATACTTTGCATGAGCGATGAAGGAGTTTTGATCGAAGCTTTTAAATTTTCTCGACTCATGTCGAAGGGTGGGATGATGTACATAATGTTTTCCCTTTTTTCCTGGGCCATGGTTACGTTAGGAATTGATATGGCAGGCTTCGATAAAGTAGACTATGCGTTAAGGAACGAACAGACAGTTTGTATCTGCCTGATCCCTTTGGAATGAATGCTTCGATTCCAATTCGTTAAACCATCAATGTTTTACGTTGCCGGAAAGAACGTTTCTCTAGGAATCACTTACCGTGGGTTCCGATTTCGGTGGAATGGCCGCGGCCGATTGGAGACAGCCGGCCAGCAGTAAACCCATCGCCAGGCAGCACACAGAAGTCATCCACATGTTGCCCTGGTGAGTTGTCGGTGTCTTCGTCTTCTTTTTCTTCTGCAGCAACTGACCCAATAGTTCGCAGAAATGCTAGCACTTTAAGACACGATTAAAACAAACAAACAGCAAACTAACACTGGCACTTTCTACGAACTCTGTCGCGCCGCGGCTGGCCTGGCTGGAGCCAAACAGATATCGCGTTTTCAATTCCACCCTGCGCGCGCTCCGACCGTTTATTCTAATGGGCTTCGAATTCAGATTCACCCCAATACGTCCGCGGCAAACGGAGAAGGAACCCGAGTAGGAAGCCCGGGAGGGGTGCAGCGAACACGAACGCGAAAATGACGCCCCGCGGTGTCCAGTTTCAAAGTCCGGAGAGCGGAGTTGTTTACGGTTGTTCGGTTGTGAAAGATCGCGGTTTCCCGGATTCCCGAACAGGTTGTTGGCAGGTGGTGTCGTTTGCGGTTTTCGCCTGGCGCCAGTGCGGTAAGGGTGTCGATGAAACACCCCAACACCACGTCGCTTCGCGCTCGAGTTTCTTGCAACGCCCTCCCCTGGGGTGTCTCTCGAGATGGTTGCTGCACCGTTGAAGAAAGTTCGAACGATCGCGATCGATCGCGGACGCGGCGGAACTTTTTCCACCGCACTCAAATAACACACGCGCACACACACGCCCACCGAGAGAGGGCCACTAATCCACCAGAACTTTGCAACGAGCCACAGCCTCACTTATCTGCAATTGCAACGCACAGCTTTCTCGGCACAATCGCACGACGGTCGCGCTTCTTCTCGAACTCCGCGAAACTCGACTGCCCTCCCGGCCCCAGCAGGCGGTAGCTAAGTGGAGAAGTTATTGCTTTTTGATATAAATTGACCTGATTTGATAACGCGATGCACCGGGCGCGCGAGGAGATGCGCGATCACGCTTGAGGGTTATGCTGTGTGCAGTCGATGCTCTCAAAAATTATCACACACCATTCAGAGCCTGGAGGAGAGAAGAGTCTGATCTGGGGTTGTAGATTTTTCCGCTCCAAGATCGATTCACTGAACCCGCATACGCTGGAAACAGTGGCAATGATCGATCGGATGTAACGCGCCAAACACCTGGAAAAAGGTAGAAAAGCATAGATCAGACCACGTCGAGCCAAACGCATACACACCAAGAAATAAAGGTCTGTTCGAAAGGTTTCCTCTTGAATGATTCTAGCTGCATGATCACTCTCATTGAATGTCAATCATAAACCAACCGATGACGTCCGTACGAGTTTCGGAGGATGGAGTTTCGCAAATGGATGAAACAACGCGCGTCTGATAAAACCACGAGTTACATTTGTGATCGTTACATGAAATGCGACATTCGCCATTGCCCCCTGGGGCGGATGACCTCCGCCGATAATCCGTATGAACGATCAGATTGAAAGCGGCTACTACAAACTGCCGGTTCGAAACGGAACCACATCTAAGGCGCTTGTTTGAAACAAATGAGACTTGCACGGACTGCAACTTGGTCTACCATTGATCTGTGGGGCAATATCATGACGAAGCGACCGCTGCATCCGAGAACGAGCGTGTAGGCAATATGCAACGCCTGGCCATATGGTAGTCGATGCCCGTCATGGCATCCGTTATCGTCCAGGGCTCATCTCCCCCAGCGTGGCCAGAGATGAAAACGAACCATTTCAATTGCTTCAATTATCGCGAGCGCTACTCGACCGTCATGTCCACGTTCACTCAAACACGAAAAAAAGGCAAATTAATAAATAAATAACCATCAACCTCAACGTTGGCGTCAACCCCGACGGGATTCGTTTCTGGGATGGGACGAGACGGGCTCCATAAGCCGTGATGCAACAAGCCTAACAAACCCCGGCGTAAACCAATTAGGTGCAACAATTTATCGGTGCATTTTGGATTCCAAAACTCCTCTCGAAGCTTGTGTACTTGATGAGTGTATCTTGATCGCCAGCGCCGATGCCATTTACCGATGATGTCAGCGATTCTTCGGCCGGCCAGCGATCGGTCATCGGAATTGACCCCGAAAATATGTTTCCGACGCACAACTGCAACAAACGTGCGCGGATGGATATGTGATCGGTTAAGCAATCAGAAGATGGAATTGCATTCGGACATCAGCGATGGGTGTTGTTGGTGGAAGTCGAATGCGATCACGCTAAAAGGATCGACCTCAGGATGACTTTACGTGTCGGAAACCGTCAGAACTGCAAGAAGAGTTTCTGTTTAGTTTTAAAAGCTCTTGAGTTTTTTTCTTGCTGAAGATTCACGGTGTTCCAGGCTTCATCATCGCATCTTCAATCGAACTACGTCGATGTAACGCACATGCGATCAAAATGAACGACGAAGAATGGCAACCGTGGCAGGCATTATGCAAAAAACTTGGCCCCACCTTGGAGATTTCACGCTGGCGAACCAGTTTTTGGTTAATTTCATAGGCACAAAATTCGCACCACAGCAAAGTTCACGCCAATTTAGGTGCATGTTGCTCATGATTGTGCCTTTCACCTTGATCGCAAGCAAGTTTAGTGTCCAACGATGAAGCAAACAGGATGCCTCGTCCCGAATTATGTTCACTTCAAAAATGCCGAACCCCGGAGGTTTGCCATTTGTTACGCATTCACAGCATCCATTGCCAGAGATATGATATGATTAGAAAGAGGCTCTTGAGACGAGGCATATGGCAAAGACCATATTTCTCAACATTCCACAATAAACATCATCCATAAATCAACGGAGTGAAGGCAGAGAAAAGATTCTTTTAACCAACAGACACAGCTCATCAACTGATTCGCTTGTAAGCAAAAGACGATTTTATAAGGAAGTAGCGAATTAAGTCCCTGATGGTTCACTTATACAATGGTTGTACTGTGCAGCGTTGTTCACTACTGTTCCAATAATCACATTTTAAACTTATGCTGGTTTTAAGTGCTCAAGTGAAATTTAAAATAAACTAATTTAACGCAAATGAAAAAAAAAACATTCAGGAGAATGAGGCATCCAGGGGTAGCCGCGGCGCAGGCTGATTAAACTGTGCCATTCGCATAACGTCACACAGTTTATAGTTATAAGCCATCTGCTCTTCTCGCTGAGGTACTAATAATTCAATCGTGTTGATGATGATCGACCAGCAAGATATGCGATCGAAATATTCGCGACGATCACGCATCGCGAAGCAATGATGACCAAGAGAAACATGAAATCAACACGCTAATGGGATCTAATTTATGATGACTTAATTTCCAACTTATTAACGGCCAATTAGTGGCGAAAACGTTCATCTCAAGCTGCTGCCCACGGTCTGCTCGGCTGCGAAATGAGCTGTTTCCCGACGGCAAGACGAGTCGGAAGTGGAGGAGGTTATATTCCAGTTGATGTGTGGTTTATTCCCCCTTTCCTTTCTCGACCAGGGTGAGATCACAGTAGGAAGGATCATGCAAAATGGGATCGAAAGAAAAGGAAAACCGAATAAAAACATAAGCATCAGACACCTTTGGGACTGAAATTTCGAGGAAAAAAATCAAGCTGTGAGCGAAGGGGTAAAAACAGAATCTTCACACGACTGCGTTCAGATTTGTTGGTCTGGTGCTGCGAATGCTGCGCTCTAAAATCTCTCCCGAGGCGTGAATCTGGACGGCGAAATCAAGATGCACAGAAAGATATAAAAAAAACCGGGCAGAGGAAGGGCTCAGAGTGCGGGGATAAGGGCAGGCCCACTTGAAGAACAAGAACCTTCCGACGACCCATTCGCAGGGGAAGGAGAGAGAACGTGTGAGCATGAAGTGGATGCTTGCCTAAAAGAAGGAGAGATACGAAGAAACCTCCGGACACCCTGTGTCTCGTCGTGCTTTTGCCATTCCTTGCTCTAATGCGGGATGCAGGGAGGCACACCAACAAAAAGCCGGCCACAAAAAGCGTTTTCTCTCCCAGAAGGAAGGAATCAGTAAAATAAACGACCACGCCGGGCGGACATTCCAAAATCTTGTTCTGCCGAGCTTCGCACACGCTTGACGCTTGACGGTGATAAATAATCCATTAAAAAATCGTCGAAGGTACCGCCGAAGCACCCAAAATGCGGTTAAAAAATGTAATGCTGGCACACCTTTCCCTTCTTCTTTCATGCGAAACACTGTTTGTTCCAGCCAATGTTGAATGCTCTCTTTCACCTTGCTTTTTCGCGATTTGCGGCGAGGTAATCGAGGCTCATATTTAAGACTTTTAACCGCAAATCAACGCCGTTCGACTCATACGTCAATTTTTTTGCATTTTAAGCGAAACCTTCTTATCCTTTAATGGTTTATTTCTTAGAATACGCTGGAGAGGGGTGTATTCATTTGAGGCTTAAGAAACGAATTTCCTGTTCGAAAACGGAAATGCATGGGTAATTTGTTTTCACATAAGATTATTTCCGACCATTCAAGGGCGCAATGACAAAAAACAAATCATAACTGCAAACGAGCACTTACCTTGTTTTAAATATTAAAAGGCCGTTTGGGTTACACTTCTAATAGTATTCTTCTTCACGGCAATGTTGACCTTTTTCGAAAAGCAACTACCAATCGCAACGGTTCAACGTTAGGAGCACTGGAACGCGAACGCCGGCAAAGCACAACTGTCCATATGTGCAAGTGCAGCAAACTCCAAATTTGGTGCACTTTTGCCGGCACCGACCGACACCACTCGTCAGAGATGAAAGTATTATGCAATGGAAACTGTGCT
Source organism: Anopheles atroparvus (assembly GCA_914969975.1). Lineage (NCBI taxonomy): Eukaryota > Metazoa > Arthropoda > Insecta > Diptera > Culicidae > Anopheles > Anopheles atroparvus. The sequence goes on along the minus strand of CAJZCY010000002.1, from coordinate 44,297,130 downwards.
ACCAGTTAAGCGTGCATTAAGCGCAATTCGTCCCTCCAAAATGTACCAATATGGATCGCGCTGGTATGCTTTTGCTCGCTTGACGATCCTCTATCCAGCCAGCGTACCCTCGAGGCGAAACGATCACACAATCTGTCCACACCCGCCGACTATTGACACACGCAAACTGCAACACACCCAGGGACACCGCGTTGCACGTCTAACCTCCACCGAGCGCTGCAGCGAACTGACTACGGTCGTACGCCGTCGGAGCGATCGTCGCTGCTGCATCCTTGATCTTGCCGTGGCAAGATGACTCCTCTAATTCAATATGATCGCGATCTCTTTCCATTCATTCTCCGCCCAACCATCGCCATGAATTTCCGCAGTAGAATGAACTATGAGAGGCGTGAGATCTCACACCTTGCGCACGTTTAGGGGTAATTTTCACTTCGCAGCTGTAGATTATAGTGATTTTATACATCTTCCTGCTCGCCATTGTTACTTACTATCTATTAGAGAGCACTTCAATTATAGAGAATTTGACTTCATTACTATCCATTGATGAAACTGTGAAGCAGGAGAAACCGTTTCTTCGATTCAAACCTGAACCGGTTCAATCGTAAGCGAAACAGAACCGTTAAAGTCATCCACTGTTGACAAGAATGCTGTCAGTTGTTGGGGCACAAACTCAGCTCAGAAATCTCAGCTGTCACTGACGTACGCGGTTTGTTGTTCTGTTGTCTCTTTTACTCAGCCAGTATGACTGCTCCCGTCTTACACGCCTACGTGCACGATGTGGTGAAGAAAAAATTGTTATCATTTCAGGTTCAGATTGGACCGTGTTGGCGAATAGCATATGACTACTCTCGCTCTCCTTCGCGCTGGCTGATTGGTACGAGTACTCGCCACATCCGCTTGCGGGAGAGAAATGTTGAATGGGTTTGCGGTTCCGTCCGCTCGGTCCAATATTCAATCGCGGACGTCCGATCAGTCCGGGGAGGCCAGTGTTGTCGCCGTAAAGGCTATCCGTCAAGCTTGTGATCGAGCCGATAGGAATTGTGTCTCCAGTGACCATCCAGAACCATTCCAAATAGCAAAGTGCCAGTGAAAGAGAACTATTACGGAATAGCAGTGGGGCATCTATACTTCGCAGCCTTCTATAAGGATTGACCTACCACGGGCCCGAAGCCAATTGTGAAACCTCAATCGACGTACGTTGGCCAGACCGGGTAGTTTTACAGGCGGAATGGTTTCGTTGCGGATAGGCGGACCGTTCAAACTGCCGCGCGGAAGAACGTCACAACTGTGCCTGATTTTCGTTTTGGTGGCAACTATCGAGATCGGCCACGGTCCTTGGCCCAGCAGCGTGCACGGAGGAGCCGTTGGATTGCGGGAAAAGCTCAGCGCGTACGAGCAGTTCCGATTCCGTCGCCAGATCGAGGAAAGCGAAAGCAATGGCCTGTACGATGCAACCGATTCCGTGCTTTCGCTCACGGCGGCCAACCTGAAGGAGCGGGTGTTCAACCAGCCGCATGCATCGCTGGTCGAATTCTACAACTCCTACTGCGGGTTCTGCCGCCGCTTCGCCCCCATCTGGAAGCAGCTGGCCGTGGACATTCTTGGCTGGCAGAAGCTGGTTCAAGTGACCGCGCTGGACTGCTCGCGCGACGAAAACAATGCCATCTGTCGAGAGTTCGAGGTGATGGCCTACCCAACCATCCGGTTCTTTGCTCCTCACTACACCGACGGCGAGCGGAAGATAGGTGGGTAGCAGGTAGGAACAGACCAAACGCGAACCGAATCAGGGACCAGAGAAGGAAACCACCGACTGCTTTCCTCGTTGTAGTCTGGTGCTGCTTCTGGAAGCCTCGGTATCAACTTTTTTTTTCATAAATCACAACGTGTCCCTTGCCAACGTTCCTATTCTGAGCAGTTTGTTTGTAGAAAAGGTACCGCCACAGGGTCAGAATGCACTACATCAGCGATAATGAGTTTTGTGCGCTGGTTTTCTTTTTTTTTTTGTCGATTACATTTCGACGTAAACACTTGCCAGTTACGCCTAGACTCTTGTCGATGAAAGACTTCAAATTGTTTCGATGTAGGGATGTTGCCTTTCCATGCGCTTGGTTGGAAAGCAGTCCTAAATGTTGACTCAGGTGAATTTATTCGCTTCATCAATTTTAATAGTCTTGAATGGGAAGCGTGATTTTTTTTTTTTAATCGGTATTGGAAACAGATGGCCACCTAGAAATCAATTTCTTCTATTGCGCTTTTATCAATAGCCATCTAGACACATCAGTACATGCTCCATTTCGTAATGCATGCTGCCGGTTGCCCTGTATCGTTATCAAAAGTTTTCCAGCATTTTCTTCCCCATGCGATTCCATCGCAACATCCCTTTTTCTAAGGCGAAAACCGTGCCATCGAGGGCTATTTTTTTAAAGTTCCGTTTCACTGCGCGCAAATCGGCATTCTGCATGGTGGTTACCGGACGCAGGCCTTGATGGTAGAGATCAACAACATACCTACAATCCTTGTTACTTGTTGATAGTTTTGCCAAACCGTTCGCAATCAAGTGAACGAGCATTCTTTAGGTTTGCAAGCGCCAATTAGGTACGTTCAAGCAGCACCCAGCCGGGCATTTGGCCACCCCCCGTGGGACATAGTTGATAAGGTACTACAACTCCGACTTAATGTTCTCGCAGCCTATTGTGCAACGTGTCAACTAAATCGACTATAAAAGAACATTGGTCGTTTCCTCGATGAAAGGTTATTTTTGCCGAATTTGCAATTGACGGACAATTGCGTCGCTCTTCATGCCTCATGCTATGTGTGTTGCCCGATGATTCTAACAGGCTGATCGCTGATAGCATGAATAGCTCTTTTGAATTGTACTACATAATAGAATATAACCAAATAATCTAGAATGTTCTGCTATTAATTTTCTCACCCTAGGAGAACCACTCAAAGAGCATGACGGACAACGCATTGTTGACCGGTTGGTCGAATTTATGCAGCATGTGGAAAATAAACCCAGCAACTGGCCAAACCTGACGGCCATCAATCGCACGGATGATAAGGCCACGCTCTTCGAGTTGGATGGTGCAGGCAGCACCCGGCCAAAGTTCGTGTATCTGATCAACGAGAAAGATACGAATGCAACAATCGGTATGCAAGTGATACTGGACTTTCACGATACTCCTGAAGCGGTAGTTTACCGGGTGCATGATGCCACCGCATCGGCTAATGGGCTTTCCGTCGTGGACGGGTCTTCGCTGAGCGTAATTAGTTTGCCGATCGATGAATACAGCCGGGAAAAGATCCGTCAAGCCATACAATCGCATCTGAGACAGCATCACATCCTCGTGACGGACGTGTCAACGAAATCTACGGTGAAAAAAGCGGGAGACGGCGGGGCCACGACCGAGCAGAACATTTCAGCGCTGATGGAGCATAAGCAGGAGGCAGCGATACGGGCAAAAGTGAAAGAGCTCGGCCCGGCCGTCGTGTATCAGGCCGATCTGGAGGAAGCAGTCCGCTTCGCTCTTTTCCACGAAATTGCACGCTTTAAAACGATCGATGGCGAGCGTTTGGTAGCGTTGCGCAATCTACTCAACGTGCTGGTACGCTACTTTCCATTCAACGATAATGGGCGCCGATTTCTGACGGAGGTTCGTCAGTACGTGTTGAATGCCGGCGAGCAGAGTCTGGACGGAGAAGCGTTCGTTGAGCGTGTGAACGCGCTGGAAGAAGAGCGAAAGCCGGTCTTCTCCTCCAACCACTGGGTAGGGTGCTCTGGCTCAAAGGAAGGATTAAGGAGGTACCCGTGCGGACTTTGGACGCTGTTTCACTATCTTACAGTGCAGGCTGCCGAAAGTGATCTGTCAAGTAATCCGCAGGAGGTGCTGGAGGCGATGCACGGTTACATCAAGAACTACTTCGGCTGTTCGGAGTGCTCTCAGCACTTCCAGCAGATGGCAGAAAAGAACCGCATCTGGCAGGTGTCTACGAAGGAGGATGCCATTCTGTGGCTGTGGTCGAGCCACAACGAAGTAAACAAGCGCTTGGCGGGAGATGCAACGGAAGATCCCGAGCACCCGAAGGCGCAGTTTCCGTCGGCTGGCGACTGTGCACAGTGTCGCCAAAAGATCCTGACGAACCATCACAACCACCAGCAATACACCATGGAGGGTGGCACCGAGTGGAATCTGATGGAGGTGTTGCGTTATCTGAAGCACATGTACGCCTACGAACGGAGGAATGTTTTCGGTCTGCACGATAGCAGCCTAGTTCCGCAGGGATCAGAAGGGCGGTCGGAGTGGGGAGGGGCTGCAGCCGCCGGTGCCCAGACGGGATATCATTCGTATGGAAACGTACTCAGTGATATCGATATACGCTTCAGTGCGCTACTGTACGTTACTTGTATCGTAATGATCGTGATCGCGATCAAGATGGTGGTCAAACGTGGTTACCGGAAGAAGATGTATCCTCACGATATTCTGGGTAAAGTGTAAATGTCGATCGTTTTTCCACTTGCCGGAATCTTATTCCTTGACTTGCCAAAACCAACCACAGCATCCAGGACACCACATTCCACGGATATTCAAGTATGCTCAAACAAGGTGCGCATTTCTGTTACTCGTCAATTCTACGATTTCAATTCAATCCATATGTAATCATCGGCCGTCCGGGGGGCGGATGCCAGCAATGGTGCATCTAAATAGTCATGCATGAGCATCTCGAACAATGGTCCTCGTACCATCTTGGTACGAAATTCCAGATTTTTTCGATATTAATAATTCCGACGTTCGAGAAAGATATGAAAATATAAATTGCTCTTACATAGAGTATTTACTTGCCTTTTAGTCTGAAAGAAAAAAAAACATACAGTTAGTGGCAGTATTCTGCTAGCAAAGAACAAAAACGATGGACAATTATATACGTTTCATTCCGGCGTTTCGGATATCTTGGACACGTGCAATACGCTCCGAAGTTTCACTTAACAATTAAACTTTTTGTTTATTTTATTCCCTTGCTTCATTTGCACGTTCTTTGCGTGACTGTGAATGTTTCGTTATGCCGGTTCTTCATTGACCCTGTTACCGATGTCCACTATTCCTTCGATGCCATCATTTGTATAAGGTTGCCGGAAAACTTTTCGATTCGTTTCAGCTCAGACAGGACCTCTGTTTTGTATTGAACGCACTTGGCGTTGTCGGTCAGCTTAAGCAAGACGGCACCTCGCTGATGGGTGTACTTCATTGTGAACCTACACTGGCACGGGTTGGCCATGTACATGTTTTCCGCCGCTATTTCAAAGTCTTCCCACGACTTCACAAACACCATTTTTGTATTTACTATCCCGCTAAACTGGGCACAGGTTTCGACGACACAGTCAACTATTTTGCGTGCCGTGGCTTTCGGAAACACTTCTTCAACCGAACCGCTGTCGTGTACTGCTGTGATTGACAGCAACGTCATTTACCCTATTTGAGAATTTCATTCTAAGTACCGTGGGCAACACGTTCAAAACGTCGGATTATGAAAGAACCATTACGATAATTCCGCCTGAATGGTACATTTGCCCTTAATCAAATCAATCAAATAATGCAATTTCAACTATTTTGACCAACTTTTGTGGTGTTCTTACAATCAATATGATACACAAAACAACCTTCGAATGATAGAACAGCTTTCCTATCTTTAGCTTGGCATCAATCATGTAAACAAACACCTGTGTGAAGATCAAAAGGCGGAGGCGAAGGTGCGAACTACCCATGTGGCGTGTCCTACTTCCCAAAAATCAGTCTCATCTCACTGTGGTGCCTCTACGGTAATACAGTACGGTATACTCTACGAATTAGAATTTCCAACCCGGAGCAAACCTCTAAACTCGAGAAAACGTTATTCAAAGGCAAAACGATGTTCTCCTGGCTCGATCTCCGTTCGATCAACTTGATCAATTTTCTGCTCGTCAACCTGATCATCACCGTGGTGGTGCTGGGTGGTCTGCTGGCCACTATCGAGAAGCATCTGCCGATAGCCATTCGGCAGACGTTCCGCTACGGCAAACACGCGCTCAAAGGAACGCCGGATCGCTGGGTCTCGCTGTTGGAGGTTCCAAAGGCATGGTTCAAGCATTTCTACGTGTTTGCTGCCGCCTGGTCGGTGGCAGGCTTTGTCTGCATGACACAAGCATACTTCACGGGCAAACCGGCGCCCGACATTGTGATAAACTTTCTGGACACGATGGCCACAAACAGACGCGGGGTTCGCACTACACCGACCGAAACGTTGATTGCTATGACGCTGATCACGCTGCAGTGCCTGCGACGCTTCTACGAGACCTGGTTCGTGCAGGTATTTTCCAGCAGCCTTAAGATCAACCTTTCTGCTTATCTTGTAGGATACATACACTACTTCTGCACGGTCGTTTCGATTCTCTCGCAAGCTGAAGGATTCACTCGCTCCGGGCCAGTGACGCTGCCCGCAAACGGGTACCGCTTCGAACCGAACGCGACGATGGCCCTTGCAATTGGTGTGTTCTACTACGCATGGTTTCACCAGTACCAATCGAACGTGATTCTAGCAAACCTTCGCAAAGATAAAGCGGGCAAAGTTGTGAGTCAGAAGCACAGTCTGCCGACCGGCGATTACTTCGAGTTGATCTCATCACCGCACATGTTCTTCGAGATCGTTATGTACGTCGTCTTGTTCGGAGTGTTGCACAGAAATACGTCCATGGTGTACGTGCTGCTATGGGTTGTTTCAAATCAGGCGATGAACGCATGGTTAACTCATCAGTGGTATGTGGAGCATTTTCCCAACTACCCCAAAAACAGAAGAGCGCTTATACCGTTCGTGTTTTGAGCGATGGAATGTCCTGCGCAGTGCGAATAATTAAGTTTCAATACGGGGTGGTGGAGTTGAGTTTAAAAAATCAATGGTGCTATTTAGGTTAATAGACATACGTATTTATTGCATTATATGTATGAATAGAGAACTGTTTGTTAAACGTGATTATAAGGACGAACAACTGAAGCGTTTCATTTGTGAAAGAAATCGTGGTTAAAAAGGGTAAACAACTGACATCTAGATGGCGCTGCCGATCACGGAATTCGTAGCCCAAGATTGTTGGACACTAACGCGATGATTCGTTTCTAACAACCTCGATCCTACTTCGGAACATTTTGTTTTTGGCATTTTCTTCGTCAATTGGTCAGACACCGCGGGGCAGTGCGCGTCGTGCGAACGAAAAACGAACCAAATTAATACCGTAGACAAGTGAAAAGCGGAAAAGCCAAAGGCAAACGAAACCTTACCGAGTGGTTGATAAAGTTCCGGTGTTTTTATATCCGTTCGAGTTATTCAAGTTCGGAAAAGAGTGTGTTATTGTTGTGAAGAAGAGCAAGCAGCAAAATGGTTTGGGGATTCGTTACTTGCGGCCCGAATGAGGCGCTGGTAGTATCAGGTATGCGCGCATCCCCCCGAAAATGGTCGGCGTCAAAGTGTCGCCACCCTATGGGCGGCGTTATCATCCCCTAAATTCTAAATCGAGCGATGGTGTTCGTGGAGCGCTAGTGCGCGGTAGAGTGACGTCATTTTTGTATACCGCACTTCCCCGGTCCAATCGTCGTCTTCTCCTCACGTGTTCAAAACATTGAAGAATCTCTTTCACTTCCCTCGTTCGATGCTAGGCACAGCGACGGTATCGGCTTTAAATTGTCGTTAATTAATATTCAGCAGCATTCCGTTGTTGGCTGCATAACGTGAAGAATTTCTCTCTACATGATTTATTCGGTCTGGTGAGCTCAGCCACTTTTTTTCGAAAGAAAGACAGTGACTAAATCTATTTGTAATCGTAATTTATAAATTTCACATTCTATATCGCTTGTGAGGGCCTTGCGTAGATAATATAATCGATACGGAAAGGACATACAGAGGCCTTCATTTGTGTCTCACATTTCCCCGACGGCAAAGAAAAGCATAAAATAAACTACAGAAATACACACATACAAAATAACAACAACAACGCAATCGCAAACCGTCCTTCTCCTATCCTATGGCTGTGGAAAACGGATGGTCGGGGTGCTGAGGAAAATATGTGCATGTTGAGTGTGTGAGTGCATGCTATCATCTACGGGTGTCCTATAACTGTCAGGAATCAGGATATCGATTTTTGCCTCAAAACATCCTCTCTGGTCCCTGTTGTGTTCCCTTTTCCGGCCGGCTCAGTGTGCCCGCAGTGCCTAGCAGGACGAGGCCGAGGACGAGTAAACTAGAGACAATGATCATCACTTGTTTATACCTCGCGGAGCACGCATGAGGCTGGTGTAGGATAACCAACCATGTAAGGTTTCAGCTATGCTAAGGTACCATCCTCACACCGATGCATTTTTCTCTACTATTATGAACCCTGGTTGTATTATAACAACTCATCTTTTTGATTACCCGTCCTTTACTGCCTTCAACATCAATTCGATACACATTTTCCATTCCACGAATCGTTCAAGTGGCTCTGGAAAAAACGCTCAGCAAAGTTTTCCCGCGGGTTCTTGTTTGGCCCCGTTAGCATATTGTGCGTACGTTTATTTTTAGAACATGGTTACTTCAGCTGGTTTTCAAATCCTTTGCCACTTCAGCCGCAGTTCGAGACGTCGGTTCACGCTTTTTTTTTTTCTTTTTCTCTTATTCAATTATTCTTTTCGCTCCACTGAACATATCATTTAAAAAAAAGGAAAATTTAAAGAAAAAAAAGGGGATCTAGAGATAGCCATTATTGTAACGAAAGAACGATTCAATATGGCCACAACGTATCTAAACTGTCTGGTTAATGAAGTTTAATTGTTAATTTCCGTCTGCCTAATACAGGATGCTGCCACATGAAGCCACTGCTGGTGCCTGGTGGAAGGGCTTTCGTTTGGCCTACGATTCAACAAGTGCAGAGGTAAATTAAGCATCGCTCTTTCCATTTTCTATGTTCGATCTAATAGCCCTTCTTTGTTTCTCTGCAGAATCTCGCTCAACACCATGACGCTACAGGTGGAAAGCCCAACCGTCTACACGAGCCAGGGTGTGCCAATCTCCGTAACCGGCATTGCCCAGGTCAAGATCCAGGGCCAAAACGAGGACATGCTGCTCACGGCTTGCGAGCAGTTCCTCGGCAAAAAAGAGTCCGAAATTCAGCACATCGCACTGGTTACGCTCGAGGGCCACCAGCGGGCCATCATGGGCTCGATGACGGTCGAGGAGATCTACAAGGATCGTAAGAAGTTCTCGAAGCAGGTGTTTGAGGTAGCATCGTCCGATCTGGTCAACATGGGTATTACCGTCGTGTCGTACACGCTTAAGGATATCCGCGATGAGGAGGTAAGTTATAGTCGGCAGCCACTAACTCACATGTTTAGCGTTCGACAATTAACACGAGGAACTAACACACGAGCTATGTCGAAAATCGTCATCGCAAAATACGCGAGCGTCTAGTAAGGTCTTTGCCAATCAGTAAAACTAACTCTCTTGCATCAGGAACCGCGTTTACGCCTTAAATATCATTTCATTTTTCTCTTCACACACACCCGTACGCTCTTCCTCATAAAACATAATCCGTACTATCACTGTCCTATTTATTCTCGCCTCAAATTTTCTTCTTCGCTATCTACTCTATTTATTCTAATCTATTCAATTCTATTCTATTCGATTATACAATATTTGTTCGCTTCTGCATCTCAATTCTAAACACATATCTCTCCAGTAGTCTGTAGAAGCTACGTAATCCTCAGAATCATTTGGTTATTAATTGGCGTTTTCGTTCATTGAAACTTACTTGCTAACAGGTTTTAAGTTGTTTAAACTAATTGATTGATTTATACTGTTCTTCCTATAACGCCATGTTTTTTAGTTGACAATTGTGTTTCTACTTTTGATTTAGTTTGTTTGTTTGTTTTCTATCTTCATACTCCCTTGACCCAAGGCCATTGCAGTAGCTACAAATATCAGAGCAAACAAAAACAACCAAACTGTTTCGGCAAACCAAGTAAGCAAAGAAAAGATCAGAATAAATATCAGCATAGAAAAGAAAAGAAAAGAAAAGCAGAACATCAATAGTACGACATCAGTCTGTCTGTCGACATCTACCACCGTGTGTGCTCTCGTGTCCTCCTTTTCATTGGTTCTCTTTTTTCTTTTCTTTTTTGTCTTTTTCGTGTACCTTTTTCCCGCTAACGATAAAAATAACAATGTTTTGATAATGTAAGGGTGCTAAGGTATGTTAACATAACTCTCCACCTCCTTAGGGCAAGATACAATTTCTTCCCACCCGTATTACATCCACCTGTTTTCGCCCACATGTACATTTAAAAAAAAAAACTCAAACAAGCAAACACATAAACGCATAAACACACATATATAATATGTTTACACACCTGCGACTGTACTTGTCTGTCCCATGGCACTAGTTTTGCTACAACATACACTGTGAGCTGTTTACTCATGTTTTACCCTTAAGTTTAACACTACTACTTCACACACTGTACAGTTGGAAACCAGCATACACTTGACTGTAACAAGCTCCGCGCATCATTTATCTCAATCCCCATGTTGCTCAGCTGTAGATAATTTGCAAAAATAGTCTTGTGTGATTAAGTTTTTATTTAATTCCCTACTTTGAGGTTATTCGTTTAATATATTTTCGTTTTCCTACCTGCTGTCGTTTGTTGCTAAATGTTCGCTGCGAAAATAAGCACCAAAAAAATACAATTAAGATTCCCTATTAAGGACAAAATAACATTATCGAGTGCTTCAAGTGTTTTAAAATCACAGTAGATTTATTTGAATTCAAATGTCATCTTGAAATATTTAATGTCCTACTATGCAATTGATAGAAATTTTTTATAGATTTCCGTAATTTTTTGTTTAACGTGAAACAACTTGCCTTGGACGTACATAAAATTAATCCTAAGTAAACTGTAACTAAATTTTAATATCTAATACATCGCAGTGTAGTTTGTTCAAAATCCATGTCATCGCTGTATTAAGCTATTCGATAGAAAAGAAAACGTACGAAAGATTTGTTTGTTTCTTAATCTTTTCAAATTTGGCTTTCCATATGTGATCAGTTTTTTTAACCCTTCGTCTGTTTTTATCTAAGCGGATCGATTGATCATTTTCATTCTGCGAATGAGTTTCTTGTTACGTTCGTTTCAATTATCCTTTTTCTCGTGGCAGTGTGATCATGTGTGTGTCCTGATTAGGTTTTTATTATCACTGTTTTGACTCGTGTTAGAGCTCAAGTTTTTTATTATTTAGCCTTGTTTAAAATCACTGGATGGATCTGCGTGCGAAGGTAGTACCGGAATGATTTCACTAATCGCCGGGGGGTTTAAATCCCTTTGCATCTTTTCCGTTTCTCTCTCTCTCTCTCTATCTCCGTTTCTCTTTCTTGCTTCTTGTCGTGCTGTACTTATCCGCCTCATAGGGATACCTGAAAAGTCTCGGTATGGCCCGTACGGCCGAAGTGAAGCGAGACGCACGAATCGGTGAGGCGGAGGCACGCTGCGATGCCACCATCAAGGAGGCCATTGCAGAGGAGCAACGGATGGCGGCGCGCTTCCTCAACGACACCGAGATTGCGAAGGCGCAGCGAGACTTCGAGCTGAAGAAGGCCGTCTATGACGTTGAAGTGCAAACGAAGAAGGCCGAGGCGGAGATGGCCTACGAGCTGCAGGCGGCCAAGACCAAACAGCGCATCAAGGAGGAGCAGATGCAGATCAAGGTGGTCGAGCGCACGCAGGAGATCGCTGTGCAGGAGCAGGAAATGCAGCGCCGCGAGCGCGAACTGGAAGCGACCATTCGCCGCCCTGCCGAGGCGGAGAAGTTCCGTCTGGAGAAGCTGGCCGAGGCGAACAAGCTTCGCGTCATTCTCGAGGCAGAAGCGGAGGCAGAAGCGGTAAGCAACGAATCCGACTCATGGTAGTGCCCTCGAACGACTACAGACTTTCTATGATATATGTTCCTTACAGATAAAGGTTCGCGGTGAAGCGGAGGCATTTGCCATCGCCGCGAAATCAAAGGCCGAGGCAGAACAGATGGCGAAGAAGGCGGAAGCCTGGCGCGAGTACCGCGAAGCGGCAATGGTGGACATGCTGCTGGAGACATTGCCAAAGGTGAGCCTACCCATTGGTGGAGAAGCCCTCCTGGCCTATGGCTGACTCTTGCCCATTATTTATCTTCAGGTTGCTGCGGAAGTCGCCGCACCACTGTCGCAGGCGAAGAAGATTACCATGGTGTCGAGCGGCAACGGTGAGGTCGGAGCGGTGAAGCTTACCGGCGAGGTGCTGCAGATCGTGAACAAAATCCCGGAGCTGGTCAAATCGATCACCGGTGTCGATATTTCTCGGGTAAATCAAAACCACAAGTACATTTAAACATTCCCAACACACTAGCACACATTCTAGACACTAACAAAACCACCAGAAACTCCTCATACATTACTCTCGGGAACAAAAAACACATCATGCTTCGCCACTCACCATAATTTATGATGCCAGAGTATGGTTTGGTGTGTATTTATGGCAGATGACAACTATGGCATAGGTAGTCGCTTTTGGTGGGGCTCTAGTTTAGTGGAAAATACATTAGCATATAAAATAAGTGTCACGACAACACGAAATCGTGTGCGTGCAATTGAGATAGTCCTACGTCCATCGATTAAGCCATTAGTCTAGGGGAAGAAGATTATTTAGTATCAGTATTTGGATTTCAACCAACCAACCTTGTTCTGTTCCACGTACTTTGAATATTTCTCTTATTTGTTTTTTGCTTCCTGGTTTTATCAGTTATTCAGCCAATCTTGACGGTTTTGTTGCCGTCGGTTATCGTTTACCACCCGTTCTCTTTTTCCAGGCTGTGTTCGACATTTCTCCGATAGATACGGTCTTGGGATTGCATCCCGAAGTTATAGTCTGAGCAACGAATGTAGAATAATAGATCATTTAAGTAATATTTCGGACTAGTTTGATCTCTCTATCCTGCCACGACGTCAACGAGTGAGTTTATCAATTGATTGATTGAACATATCGTTGCGCGATTTTAGTTGCTTTTCTGTTCCGAACGAGTACTGGCTGATAGTTCTTTGATTGTAGTTGGGAAATATTATGTTCTGTTCGCAATATATTCCCATGTGATTAATCTTTATTGTTCTAAACCAAATCCAGATTAATTGTATCACAACAGTTACATAGACACAAACACAACCACTCACAATATGTACCCATTCATCAAACAATCTTTATACGATATTTTCATTCCAATCTAACGACACAATCATTTCTAGAACGCTTTTATACTATGGCTTAGTTTATTTTATATTCCCTTTGACTTTCTTATGATTTTCTACTAATAACCCTCAAACCAAACCACCTCATCTTTCTAGTCCGTACATGCCGGCTAAGCACGAAGAAAACGATATGTACGCAACAAGCCGTTTACTTTCACACTTTCCCCAAGCGATGGAGGACAAGATGTAGTTTAAACAGATTATAAAGGTATCTCGTGTACAGCATCAACGATCGATCGAACCCAGCCACCAGTCCAAAGTAGAGCGTCGAACAATGTACGAGAAAACATTAAACTTTCGGTCCGGTGTAACATGTAACGTCTTTAGATGTAACACAAACTACTTACGTAACCCAACACGCCACTCATCTACCAAGCAGGATACTCACTTCTCAACTACGTTCCACTGGCAAAGAGTTAATTTTTGGACATGAAATGTCATGATAAAAGCATACGATTTGTTATCAGAAGCGAATCCTGTTTCATATCGTCGGAACCATGAAACTCGAACGCATTTATCCGTTTCGTATATGTTTGGTTATGAATCATTGTTTGCATTTGTTCTATTGTACGTTGTTGTTTTTGTTGTTTTATTTTCCTGAATGGATGAACTATGTTCTAAAGTTTATTGTAATTTAAATCGTTCAAGCAAAACACACACACACACAAACAAACATAATTGGTACGGATAGTGCAACTCAATCCTCCAAGAAATGCCAATTAATCTAGTTGTTTGTCACAAGTGCGAATAACTTTTCACTACGTTCAACCTCATTTTCTAGTCACTGCCGCGGTGAATATATGCATTTATATTGTGCACAATGTTCCCGTTAGTTCATTCGAATATTTGTCATTTTTTGGACTCAAACCCCGATTTGCTAAGGACCCACGAACATGAATCGAGTTTCAAATTGCACCATAGGAACCAAACCAAACATGAAAAATCTTTATAACAAATATATACATTCATCCATTTATGTAAACCAATAAACACGTTTTATATTGCTTTAGTGCACGGAAACGAGCGCCGATTTCGAAAGTTGCTTCATTGTCTGGATAACAATTACTAAGCGTGCCACCTTTTACGTATTGCGGGTTTCCTGTTACCTTTACTATAAAAGCGATGTAAAACTTGTTCGAATGATAAACTTTAATTTTTATCTCTATGCTATACAAGGCGCAGGAGTTTTCACGCAGGGATAAACATCAATCGTTTCGTATGGCGAGCGTGCTTTAAAGAACATCAATTAGCAAAAGGACATACCTGAACAAGGTAGCGATAGAAATGGGTTTGATGAAATGAATAAAAAGTGATCTATATTTTTCACGGTGGAGGAATACATTTAAAGAAACGTTAAAAGGATGGCTTAACAATTGCAAATTTATACTCGTAGATCAAATCACAAAGGTTACTTGGAACGAAAAGGTATATATTTTGTAGAAGTACATCCTTTTGATAAGTTTCGGTTGGTAGACAAAAGAAAAATACAACACATTATAATTGATATTACACGATACATAAAAAGTAAATAAATAAAACAAATAAGTAACTGATTTTGTAATGAATTCATATGGTGGAAACACGTAGAAAAGGTCCAACATGTAGCCGGATTTATGAAGAATGCATAATACGGCGTAAGGAAACTACTCAACAGATGACGGACTCAATCGTTAATTTCAAGCGGTAACGCCAAATTTTACGTCTGCAATTCAAATCAAATGTATCAATGAACGTGTACGAACCTTGACGATTTTTATGAATTAATAAATGTTTGCCGCCATTGTAGTTTTTCGTGTAAAGTAAAATAACATCTTTAAGCACGCAGTGAAACCAACGATTCTGTCGAGCATACAGCATTCTCTTCCGAGAAAAATCACCGCACCGCAACACCGCAGTGTTCCAGCTTAGCACCACCATTGGAGTACGAGGAGGAATATTTGTACGATACGTAGATTCCCACTAGGTGTGTCGGACGTGTTTCTCTTAAGCTCCTACCCTAAAAGTGGTTAGTATCACATTATTAGTTATAAATGAAGTTGTCATTATTTACTGCATTAGTACGCATTAGTACGCATTTCTGAAGCAAGGTTTTGAACTACTTTTTGAGGTTCGTACGTGAACAATTTAGTCTTGTGTAATAATGATTAACACCCACACCGTTATATACCCACCCCCACACCCAGGAGAAAAGTCACCATTCGAAAAGTCTGCAAATCATAATATATTTTAATATATTATTTTAAACGCACAAATGTACTTTTTGTCACAAAGAATGTTTATTGCTCAGAAGCTTCTATGGGGTAACATTATCCAGAATAGTTATAATGCCACAGGCGATGCGCCCTCCGACCGTGTCCTCCTCGCTCTGAAACGAGACCGGGTTGTTAATTGATAGGTCCGGAAACCGGTAAATCTCCGACGGTTTCTCGTGTATCACGATCGAGCGCCCGACGATGCCCGCGAACCCGAACAGATTGATATACGGACTGTGGAAATCGATCATCGCATTGCCGTCCTCCTTCACCTCGATGTTGCCAATCTGGTCGAGAGGGGCGAGAAAACAAACACATGTACAGGAAGTCGATGCAGCAACGGGGCGATTGGCCCGCACAAATCGGCCC
The DNA here is from genome assembly GCA_914969975.1 of Anopheles atroparvus. Taxonomy (NCBI): domain Eukaryota; kingdom Metazoa; phylum Arthropoda; class Insecta; order Diptera; family Culicidae; genus Anopheles; species Anopheles atroparvus. The sequence continues at coordinate 44,281,194 of CAJZCY010000002.1, read as the reverse complement.
CAACTTACAATGCTGCTCCGAAAGTGCGGTCCAGTTGATTTACAACCCTCGCGCACATCTCCGAAGGCATGGACGTGCACCGCGTGCTTGCCGATTGGCAGCCCGGTGACATTGATGGCCGTTTCAACGTGCCCCGGTGCCCACTGGCGGAAGGAAATCGTTCCCATGATCTGTTGCTCCGGATTATCCGCCACCAGTGTTGCGCCTGCTTTCCACGACGGCTCCGGCTGAAGTGACCGTGGTGTAGTGGTTCAGAGGCCATAACGGAAAGTGAAGGAGAATAGATCATAATCGGCGAAACAATGGATGCGAGAAGAAAAAAAAAGACAGAACGATACGCGTAAGCAACAATGCGCTGAAACGGTGCGTGATAGGGAACCGAGACGTACGCATCTCTATCGCTTATCGTTATTACAGCGGAAGTTTGATCGATGATCATGTTTTTCATCGAAGAATCATCTTGTGCACTCACTCACAAACGGAATCATCAGCGCACGGGAAAACAATGCAGTTTGCCAACGCCTTGGTATCGCATTTCCTTCAAGACCTACGTCTAATACGCTTCGCATATAGCACTTTTTTACCAATATTAAAGTTCTGCCAAAGGCCAAATTCAAATCGTGGAGGCAATCTCGGACGGTTCAAGGTGATTATTTTTATGGAGGCTGAGACAGCCGAATGTGATAAAAACAATCTACAATTGAGGATGTAAAGGTTCATTTTTTTTTTAACTAGGCGATTGAGAATGATAAATGAGGCACTGAACGAATTTTCCTACGTTTAATAAACGGTCGTACACTTCAAGTCTCCAATGGTAAACCAACAGAGATCATCTCAATGGGATCATCGCAATACAGAGCAGAGGTACACGTTATGCAATAGAATTTCCCTATTGCGCACTATAGGCTTACCCTCGGCAGAATTTCAAATCCTGGGAAACCTCTCGGTCCGAGTGGAATGCCGCTTCTTGACCCGCCGCCCGGACCAAGCCCCACCGTCGGATCGATGAATTCAACGTCATCGGGCGTTTGGGCGCTGACCGGTACCTGGAAAACTCCCACTGCCAGCAGGGACACCTGTACAATCGCTGTCCAAATCGGTGCCATGGTGGCCGGAAGCTTTGTCACTTCACTACTAACGACGGCGGTGTACTAGCATCCGCAGTTTGCATCAAACTAAACGAACCCGCACCGTTGATGGTAAGATTTATTGTGAACTCACAGTTACAGCCCTTGCCGAATGATCGGCCAGTGGGAGAACGGAAGGCTCTCTGGGGTCAAGGAAGGTAGAAAAAGCTGGGGGGAAACTAATTGCCGAACGGGGGCCGGACGAGATGGCTGAGAACAATCGACATAAATGCATCCGTTACTGCGTGCCGCTTACGTGCCGATGCGTACGATGCGTGTGCTCTTGTGCTCGTGCTTACGACAGCTGCACATTATATGCAGTTTTCATACAGCTATGATCAACCACTTATTTACTAAGCTGTCGAATTTTGAGTACTATTTTCAATCGGAAAGTCCACTCACTTCTCGATCATCGTTCGTCTTCGGTAAGACAGATGATACGACTACCTTATTAAACATTAAACGTCCTAACAATGTGGAGGCTGGAGGGTGCTTGAATAAAACACCTTTTTTTTGTAGATAGAGCTAGCAAACACGTGGTGCAATAAATTTAAGAGAAAAGTGTAAATTAATATTAGTTACCATTTGTAGTCGCAGCAACGATCTTCGGCCCCGCAGCATGTGGGGAGGGAGCATTTTCTTTCGCCTCGGCCTATGATTATCACTAAGCCGCGTGATTGCATGTTTGAGCAATGAGCAATCATGGGTGGGAAAACGGACCGCCATTGAAGGTTGCATTGGAGCCCCTGGCAGCTACTGGATGGATGAGTTACAAGGATGATCGTTCCCGGTCAGATATGCCCGGTTGGCGTGGATATATGATTTGCGTAACCTCCGCCGTGGGTCTGTCTCTTTAGGTCATCGGTCGCGGATGGATGGATCGCCTAGCAGATGTTTAAATTACTGCCATCTTCTCTCGTTTCGCTTGTTTCGTTCGGTTTCTTATCGCTTGACCTGGGATGCACCTTGTTTTCGGAATGCAGTTCTGTATAAACTGAATCTACTCTGCAACAACACAATTAACGGGTATAAATTTTCCACCTGAAACCTGCTAAGAAAAGTCGTGCCGCATTTGCAAATACATTATCTAAAGTTTAGAGTTTAGTCTAGCGTCTACGCGATTGCTTCACTGGCGTACCTGTAAGAATATTGAAATTCTAATGTCGCGTTTCAACAGCGTGTATTATCGCGCCAAATGCTTCAATTCCCACGACAATTGAAAGCACCAAATCGAGTCAAACCATTACTTAGGTCTGCTGCTGCTTGTTCTGACCCAAATATGGTATTATCGAAATTATACGTTTCAGAAAAAAACGAACCAACTGCTTCCCTATAAAAACAAACAGAAATGCCGCTTCCGGTTTATTGGGGTACTTGCCACGTTGGATGCTTTCACTTTCATCATGAGCAATAGAAGTGAAGCTCGCACGTGGCTACCGTTGTGTCTCTTCTGTGCTGCAATTGCACTAGGCGAAGCATCTAAAGCAGCCGATCCAGGGCACACTGCGATCGATCGCCGTGTGGCTGCAGTGCGGGATTTAATGGTGCACCTGGAACGATCGCATCGCTTGCTAGTGTTGACCTGTTGGCCACCAAACCTGCGGTACAAACTGTGGCAGACGATTACATCCGAACTCGCATCCGCAACTTCGATACAGTTTGGCGCGGTCGAAGCGCGCCACTTACCCTGGCACGATCGCAACCAGCACCAGGTGGTGGTTTTGGTAGACTTGGCCTGTCCGCACACCGATCACCTACTTCAGAGTGCCGCCCACTTGTTGTACTATCGCGTTCGTTGGATTGTGCTGCACAGCAACACCACTAGTGCCATGGGCTTTCCTCAAGGGTGGAAAAATTGCACCGAGTATGCTTTCCTCGATCGACTACCGCTGCTGTACAGCAATGAGCTGTTCTACTTTTGTACCGATCCGGCCACTGCGCGCCATCTCGTGCGGCAGCAGTACCGCCTATCCGCCACAAGCCCCACGGACTCCATCATCGAAACTCTCGGCAGTTGGGAAGCGACCCGGGGCGTCGTACTTTCCGCTGGAGAAGGTGAACCTGAAGGACGCAGGTTGCTGGCAACATCCACAAGAAGACAAAATTTCAACCAATTTCAGCTACGTGCTTCTATCGTTATGCTTCACAACGAAACGCTCAACCATCTGGATGATCTTCAGTAAGTATTTTTGTCCGAGGTACATTGGTGAGGGTGTGAAACTAAAAGTATACAATGGGCAACCTGTAGTCTGCCGTTTGATATGCTTATGTTGTTTCCTTAAATTGGCTCTAGTAATTCTTTAATTTACTGTTTCGTTAATTCGTTGATTCCGTCGATCAGTGACAAACATATCGATACGATTTCCCGAGTGAACTATCAACTCACGAAATCAATTGCCATGGCGCTTAACGCCACCGTGCGCTTCACGTTCGTCGACAGTTGGGGCTATCGGGACCCAGAAACGGATCGCTACAACGGCATGATCGGTGAGCTGCAGAGTGACCTGGCTGACCTGGGCGGTACGGCGCTGTTCTTCACGTCGGATCGTATCACCGTCATCGACTATCTGTCGATGACCACGCCGACGGTCGTCAACTTTGTGTTCCGTGCGCCGAAACTCTCCTTTACCGATAACGTGTTTGTGCTGCCGTTCCAAAAATCCGTCTGGTACTGTACGATCAGCTTCATTATCCTTGCCGGTGTCCTCTTGACAGTAGTTTTGCGCACCGAACAACGCTATGCTATCGGGAGCGGGAGCGAGAACGCCGGTCCTCGTGCCAGACTTTCCGATGCGCTCCTGAACGTGTTCGGGACGACCTGCCAGCAGGGTTCGTTCATCGAGCCGAAAACAACCTCGTCGCGCTGCCTCATTCTGCTCTGCCTCGTGGTGCTCATGTTCCTCTATGCCAGCTACTCGGCCAACATTGTGGCCCTCATCCAATCGCCCTCGACAAAGATTCAAACGCTCGATGATTTGCTCACCTCCCGGCTCAAAGCTGGTGCCGAGGATACGGTCTACAATCGGTATTACTTTCAGGTAGCTATCATCAAACTGCACAAGGCGTGCGTCTTGCTTAGAATAAAAATAAATGTCAATGATTTTCCTCGCCAGCATCAAACCGAACCCATCCGTAAGGCACTGTACGAGCGCAAGATACGTAACAAGGATGGCACGGAAAACTTTCTCCCACTCGCCCAGGGTGTGGAGGCCATTCGCCAAGGGTACTACGCGTTCCACGTCGAGGTCGGCGTCTGCTACAAGCTGATCAGCGAAACGTTTCAAGAGGAGGAAAAGTGCGGCCTACAGGAGCTCGAGTATCTGAAGATGATCGATCCGTACTATGCGGTGCGGAAGAATTCTTCCTTCCGCGAGCCGGTACGAGTCACGCTGTTCAAGCTGCGCGAATTCGGCATCCAAGGGCGAGAGAATGCGCTCCTCTACACGAAGAAGCCACGGTGCATCGGTGGCAGCAGCTTTGTACCGGTTTCAATTGTGGACGTTTGGCCCGCACTAGTTACCCTGGGGTGGGGCTATCTTCTGACAATCTCCCTGCTAATCTTCGAACTGCTGTGGGTCCGCCTGCGTGGAAAGTTGCTTCCAACGGACGCGTACTTTCAGCAGTAAAAAAGGGAATCAAATTACATATATCTCAATTCATACGCTTCACAAAACTCATTTATATTTCTATAACAAAATTAATTCATTCTGCTTTTCAGTATTTTTTTAAACAGTAAATTAAAACAAAATTAAGGTGATACAAATCAACGGATGGGTTATAAGAATAAAAAACAAAGATCAAATTTGTTTTTGGCTTCACCATCCACCTGGCTAAACTGGGCGGGGAATTAATGGTGTTTTTGAAAATCTATACGCGTGATTATGCCACGGACGCGATTCTCCGACGAAACCACCACCAGATGCCGGAGCCCTAGCGCACGGAACAGCTGGAAAAGCCGCGGCACCGACGTTCCCTCCTCTACGCTGTACGGCGAGGGGTTCATGAACATGTGCATGTTGACGGAGAACTCGCCGCTACACTTGTCCTCGTTGACGTGGAGATCCTAAGGCAAAAAGCATGTATAGTTTTCCATGTACGCCTACTATTATTATCTAACGTGCTAGTTTACACTTACGTCAACCGCAGGGTAGCGCGGGTATTCATCGCGGAACGCTTCAATACTAACGGTCGACTCCCAGAAGCGGCTGGCCTCTTGATAGTAGCTGCGTTTCAATATAACCACCAGCTGCGAGCGCAAGATCAACCCAACGAGGCGACCGTTAACGCGTGATCCCTAGAGATGATAAAGCAATGCGTTCAGAAATCACAGAAGTGTCACAGAAGAAACCCACTCTGGCCAAACTTACATCATCGCCATCCTCGATCACTGGGAACCCGTTGTGTGTGGTGTTCTTCAGGATGCTGAGCAAATACTGCACCTTCTCCTCCATCCGCACGCAAACGACCGGCTGGGCCATGATGTGACGTGCCGAAAGTTGCTGAAACTCCGGTTCAACGTGCCACGGAAGCATCGGCACACCGGAGGCTCGAATCTGTGTATCGTAGATGCCTTCGTTGAAGTAATCACCGCTCCACTTGGCGCACATTAGCGTCAGCATTATCGGTAGGATGAAGCCAATGTTGCCGGTCGTTTCGAGCAGGATAACACTCAAACTGAGAGTCATCCGTACCACACCGCCGAGCTGAGCCGCGGCACCGATTAGGGCGTACTTGCCCGGTGCCACAAAAGCCTGAAAGAAAGCAAGAAAACATATTCACTTTACTGTTTCAATCAACCACGTGGTCGCGAACTGCTTCGGATCTTACACTTGAGGCGGGAAAAGCAAGCACAACAAAGGACGCCGTCAGCCTTCCCCATGCGGCCCCGATCAGTAGCGTCGGGATGAAGATCCCGAGTGAGACACTCAGCCCGTACGTGACGCACGACAGTGGATAGTAGATTAGCACGAAGACAGCGAGTGTGAGAATCTTATGGGATCCCGGTGGATCGTGGAAGAGAGCTTTCACCGTCGCCTCGGGCGTCTGAAACCAGAGCGCCGCGGCCGCATTGTATTCGTTGTCCTGACAGAACAGCTGCACCGGGTCCTCGGTCGGATCGTTTCCCAGCGGTCTGCAGTCGTTTATTGTGTACGCCATCATGCAGGCAAACGTTGCGCCCAACACCGCGACGAAGGCTGCCTCGAGGACCTTGGCCCAGCGGGGCTGAATGGCGTGCGCCCGGAACGCGTTCAGCCGACTGTTGAGAGCGTTCCATACTGCGCCAGAGCAGCCCCCCACCACGCCCATCAGCATGAAGATCGGCAACTCGAAGTACTCGAAGGGGAGTGGCTCAAACTCGCCCAAATTGAACAAGCCCCTGTACCGGAAGCTGCTCAACCCATGGTACGCGGAAAGGATGATATTCAGCGTGAACGAGCTGATGATCGAGGCGAAAAACGTGCGCCAGATAAGACTCTGGTTCCAGAAGCTGGCGGCTTCCTCGAGCGAGAACAGAATCCCTCCAATCGGTGCCCCAAAGGCCGCTGCCACACCGGCGGCCGCTCCGCTCACGACGAAATCGCGCTTCTCATGATCGTCGCGAAAGTGCTTCAGGATCTTCAGATCGCGCCGGAACGTGGTGCTTTTGCCCTGCGATATCCCGGCCGCTATGACAGCGCCACAGTGGATCATGGGCCCTTCCTTACCGCCGGCCAGTCCGCCGATCACCGACGTGGCCACACCGACCGCTTTCACTGCGAGTGTCTTGATCCGCACGATTCGCGGCACCTTGACGCCATTCAGGTAGCATTTCACCAGTGGTATGCCACTTCCTGCGGCCACCGGCTCTACGTACGCGACCAATGTGGCCCCGATAACGACTGGGACGAGGTTCAGCAGCGACCACCAGAGATAGGGGATGCTCAGGTCACCGTGGACCACGTTCACATCCACCTGTTTCTTGAGAAAACCGTACTTCACGCGCGAAACCTCCTCTATCACGATGTTTATGCAGCAGGCAACGAGGGCCGTGAAGACGCCTATCTGCAGCGATATGACCCAGCGCGAGAAATCCTTCTTAACGGCGAACTTTGGCTCAATCTTTGTCTGATCGCGACGCCACAGCACATTCTCACACACGTCATAATCCAAGCTCTGTAGAAAAAGGTACGAGAGAGAAGAAAGATCGATTAAAACGAGAGAAAGCGAGCGTTGTGATGTAGAATGAAATTAAACCAATCGAAAAATGAAAGATATTACAATTTTGAACATTTCATTTTACACAGCGCTTGTCATGAACCTCTATCGTATCCTGCCTCTTGCGTTGCTGCATTTTACTGCACTCGATCGTGAACTGTTCCCTACGTGCTGATCGATCGTTGCACTGCATTCTAATGCACCATCATTCGTCATCCGTGCAATGAAATGGTAGTTGCAACTCGTTATCGGTTCTGTTTTATGTCAACGTCAATGCAACTGCACAGAAATACAGAGATCGTGGCGGCTGGTAGACCGCATAGTATTTCATGAAGAACAATTCCCCATGAGAAAGACCCCAAGACATTACTATCTTATTCATTGTTGTAACACTGATAATAGCGCTCTAGTCGGAGGGGTTGTGACGCAAATAAATGTAATACGGTTGCAGCAAAGATCTACAGTGTGTCGTACTGGTTAGCTGGAAACTTATCTGGGTCCAGGCCAGTCTCGCTGCTACTATAGTATTGGGTAGTTATCCTACCTCATATTGAGACGCTTCCTTCGAACGTTGATTTACGGCAAATATCGGTTCCATATCCTCTTCGGCATTTGTGGCGGGAATATTATAATCCTGCAATGCATGGTTAGAGCGAAAGTGAGATAAATTCTTTGCACTCGCGGATTTTTTTATTGTCGTACAATACATGGCGAATGGCGTCGATTAGGAACGTCTGTTTGGATGGAGTCCCCACCGTCACTTTCAATATCTTCTAGCAATCGTCGTCCCATCGTCATGATTGGGCAAACGAAACTTAACAGCTAAGCAGAAACCGCGTTATGATTCACTCGATGCTCCAAATACTTTTACTTGCTGATTACAAAGTACTTGAGAAAGGAACGGTCAGCGATGAGTAATCAATCTGCGACCGAGAAAAACGGAAGAAAACATCTTCGCACGAATGAGCAGGGATGAAATGCAAGCCACTTTTTGATATCACATGTACCACAGGATGTCTCGAGATTTAGTTTTCGTTGTGAGATTTATGCACATTGCTACGCCATTTATCGCTTTGTTTCCGATAGCACTACGAGTCTTATCACGCAGTTCGATCAATTCAGAGTGCAGTGGCGCGATCAACGACTGTATTTGTTTACGTTAAGAACTGTCATTCATTTCTCTTTGGTTCATTGATTAGATGATAGATGGCGTCCCGAAAATACTGTTGCTATAACGGTCAGTTAAAGCAAATATTTTAAACGGAAATGGATTTTGGGGACACATAGGAGCATGTAGCTATGCTACTAATATTTGAATTACAGGTCAAAGAAAAAGGGGCACCCAACGCAACCATTTAATGCAGAGTTTCTCATGCATCTGGCTTTGCTGGGCCATGTGTTTCTGCTCCATTGCATTCTACCCCTGACCGCTTTATAGTGGACATTCTACATGCAATTTATACCGAACTAATACCTTCGACCGAAACCGGAGGTTTTCTAAATAAAAATTTACATCGTTTTACCACCACGGGATGTCGGTAAAAATATTCCGCCGTTAACTAATTTGAAAATATGTACTCGATCACCTAGCAACCGAAATCAACACACAAACACACCTGCTCGTGTCTGCTTCTATCAGTGGTCTCTTTTACCCAGATGTATATGGGAGGTTCAAGATTTTGCTATCTCACTTGCGAGCTTTTGAAGCTTGAACGTTGAGTGATGGACACAATATTTTACCGACGCAGGAGGAAGCATCCGGGTTCTGGACTCATTTGGTGCTGCATAATGTACGGATTGAAAAAAGCCGTTTATTCACAGATTTATCTATAGGAGATCGAAATGCATGCATTTTACCAACCATTGTTCCAACCATTTGTCCAGCGAATGCTTATTCATGGAGGTTTCATTGGAAAAACCGTTTATGCACCATTCAAAGTATTACTAGGTTCGGGAACTTATTCGGGTGAATCGTCAATTTTGTGGGAACGGATCGATCTGGGTAGGTGCTTCGCGGAGCTCGCAATCTACACAACTCTGTTTGCCGTGCAAGTAACACGTCGTGTGGCAGCGTCCTCGTAATCGCTGTGCGGTAGTTTCCCGTTTGGGGTGTGGTGTGAAGCTTTCGTTGGAATCGGCGTGGATCGTTCTTCCCGATCGTGCCCTAAAATATCTCGTTCGCTGGCGTGAATTTATTAAACAGAAAATAAGCAACCAAGGTGTCGACACAGTAGTCCCATTCACATTTGAAAGTGATCTGCGAACTAACGTGATCATCGTGCTGCGACGACCATCTTCTTCCTCTCGGTGATCTTCCATCTTGGCAGAAAAGTGAAGCACTGATTTCTTCCCCCAATTATCCTCCCCAAGCCTTCAGTGTGTGGTGTGCTGTGTTTCGAAGTTTACCGCAAACCCAGGTTTCGTTTTTCGCAGTGAGAAAAGCAGGAAACGCGATGTGGAACAACTACCTGTCGCTGTTGCTGGGAGTGGCACTATTAGCCATCGCATTCGTGGGCCCCGTTGGCGCACAGCGCACGCCAACCATCTCCTACATCACCCAGGAACAGATCAAGGACATCGGGGGCACGGTCGAGCTGGAATGTTCTGTCCTTTACGCCAGCGATTACTCCGTGCACTGGATCAAGACCAGCAACGATCGTTCAGATGTCGTCTTCCTGTCGACCGGCAGCTCGCTGGTGCTGAAGGATTCGCGCTTTTCCCTGCGCTATGACCTTTCGTCCTCGTCCTACACGCTCCAGATCAAGGACATTCAGGAGACGGACGCGGGCATCTATCAGTGTCAGGTGGTGCTCTCGGTGACGAACAAAATCACCGCCGAGGTGCCGCTGAACGTGCGCCGCCCGCCCATCATCTCCGACAACTCGACCCAGTCGCTGGTCGTGTCCGAGGGCCAGCCCGCCCAGATGGAGTGCTACGCGTCCGGTTACCCGGTGCCACAGATAACCTGGCGTCGTGAGAACAACGCCATCCTTCCGACAGGTGAGTCCGATTTGAAACCCTTACAGGCTTTGAATCAGCAAAGAAACCGTGCTAGTAATCCCATGGAGGAGAGTGTTCCCTAGCGTCAACCACTTCTACGACGCTAATATGCCAATTTAATGACTGATCACGTAACGCAACACCATGAGTCATGCTGGTGATCGCGATCTTACCGTTTAGCATAGCCAAGTGAAGGTATTGCATGTATTGTAGGAGCTTTTCGAGAACGTGAATGCAATACAATACTTTAAAATGACGCATCACAATTGTGGGAAACATCTTAAAACTTAAACATTGTTAATACTTGCCATGTAACAAAGTGTTGCTGTTAGTTTTAACGTAAGATTCTATTGTCAGCCTGATGATGTATCTCTTGATGTTAACGACCGAAGAACGATCATGTATTGTGTTTTTTTTAACGAAACTGCGCAGTGTTAAATAGATTACACTGTCGCGCGTTTTTATGACCACACTTCTTTGTCTTTAATTTTAAGACTAAATCGTCTGATTTCTCTCCTCGTTCATGCGTCGCCCCTTCTTTGTTAAGAGATCAATCTGGGGTTTCTCACAAAGTTTATTGTCTGCACAGGGATAACTTGTTTTCGGTGTTACCGGAAGTGCAATTTGCAGCAAAGTTGGACGGACGTCCATTTGTGGCACGAAGAAAAAGTGTAGCCTTTACTAAACACAGGTGTAATTGGTCCAACAGTGGGCCGCCTCAGAATAAGCTAAAGAAGGAACACCACATCACGCGGTGTCCGGACAACTCTGGAGCTTCCAGATCGATTCCGGGTGGTTCTCACCAAAATCAGCTCACCCATGCGAAAGGCAACCGACCCGTGACGCGAGTCTGCTGCCATATTTTTTCATGGTTCGCTGTTGTTCCTGTTTGCACCGCGTCCCGTCGCGCCTTCGTGACTTTTGGCCCCGAGGATGATGGTGGTGGTGGAACAAACTGACCGATTGTTATTAATCTCTCCTTTTCCCGTAACGAATCCATTACCCAAACTGTCCGACTGTTACACACCTTTGAGGATGAGTTACCGTAAGGTTATCAAACGCTCTTTGCTATGACTCAAAGGTAAAGTTTTCCCCGCAATCTCTATGTTTTATCTCTCGTGTGATTTCGAGATTTGTCAAACGCGTCAGCTGGACATCTATCGTACCTGCAAAGAAAAGCAACGCCGTCTTCTGCCATGTGTTTAGTTTCCTTCTTCCGGCCAAAGCAGAAACAACGGAAAAGGCACACAGGTACAACCGGACCGGAGGGAAAGCTGGCAGGATACTCTGCCCGTACCTACCTGTTTCTTGTTGCTTTGCCAACAATAACACCAGCGCCACGAGAAGGTGTTGTTATGACCAGTAAACGGTTTTGCCTCAGAAGCGTTTCATTTGCAGGGACCTGCAGATCGTGTTTTGTGTTCTTGACAGCATTGTTTTCACTTTCTCTGGCCGGTTTATCAACAAGTACCTTATGTGTACCAATTCTGGTGAAAATGGCGGTTGAGGCGCCTGAGGGAGATAAAAACAAAAGCGAAGAATAGATAACCGCGCATTTCGGATGTTTTAAGGTCGAACCAAGAGAAGATACCGTGTTGCCGTTTTCATTCCATCCGTAGTACCCTATCTGCGCTCGCAACCCACATGCGTTTTATGCATCCCTGCGAGGGCAGGCGACAACGAGAATTAAATTACATTGGTGAGTTCCAACCACCAGTAGTTGAACGAAAAGACGACGAAGTTGACGATGATGATGTAAAGGCACAAACCGTATGGATCACCCGTCCTGATCGTGCAGACGCTGAACTAGAATTTACCGCATTCTTGACTGGAGGAGACGTTTGAATTGAAAGTGAGATCACGCGGTACGACGGTATTTCGCCAGCATTCCACACTATTATGACGCTTGCCCCGCCCGGGAGGTGGAGAATGGTAATTGAATTCGATGCAGTTGATAACGGAGGGACTTGAGCAGTGGCCCAAGGGAGTCTTTTCATGCCAGACGTTGTTCGGTTGCGGCTAGCACGATAGGATACATTATGTGCGATGGGGCATGCACTCAATTAGAAGAATTGAAAAATTAATATGGTGCGATAGAAGGTAGAACTGTAACCTATAGTTTAAAAAAGCCAAACCAACCAAGGAAATGGCAAAGAAAAAACTGCATCTCTTAACTATCACGCGAGCATAAGAGACTAGACACATGTGTGCAGGGTGCGCCATTTTCGCCATTGCGGTTCAAGGAAGCCCAACAAAACCCTGCGTCTAAATTTGTGCATAATTTAGTTCCGCCAATCGAACCTTTCATTCCAATTATGCAAACCGGAGCCGGGTTCGAGCTACCGTACCGAAAACAAAATGCATATTAACAACTCGTCCCTCTCGCCATTTCTGGCTGTTATCTTCTTTTTTCGTACAAACAATTGGCCCCGTGTGATTTGGTCCGCAGGAAAAGTGAAGTAAATGTTGCAAAACGAAGGGAAAACAAATAGGTTTATTACATTGCCAATTGTGCAACGCCCTGTGTGTTCGAGGAAAACCAATGGGCAACAGTGAGATTTCGCCCCAACACCAACTCACTCTCCGCAAGGGACGCCGTTGCGCCAGTTTCCATTAAGAATCATAGGGTGATGCAGTCTTCCGCCGTGTGTGTTCCGTTTTGCATGCATGAACATAAGCAAATATTATACCTAAATTATGCAAACAAAACAGCTCCCGACAGAAGGAACTAGGAAAGCCATCTCACCCATATTTCATTGACCGTTTACGTCTAAGTGAAGCTAAATTCAATTTCGAAGCTATGTAAACGGACCACGGTGGTCTGGTTTTTTTGTTGCACGCTCTGGCAAGTTTATATCGGATAACCGTTCGAGGTTTTTTTTTTATATGTTTCTGTCTTAATCTTGAATTGCCCTGCACATTTCTGATGCTTGGCATTATCAATTTACACCCTCTTACGCTACGTTCGATGTTCGATTTTAACCGACATTGCCTGCCCGCTTCGAAGAGCCCTTTGAAATTGATCGACAGAAACGAAAAAGGAAACTGCAGCACGCATTGGGTGGACAAAATTAACACCTCCCAATGCGCTGCCCTTTTTTTCGGTGAAGCGATGGCGTTCGCTAGCTTCTTAAATTCTTATATCGGAAAAACGGCATCCAGCGATGAACGTGGCAGCTTTGCGTAGTTAAACCGGGTCGGACTGCATGTTGTTGATGTTCCAGTATTTGTATTTTACAACAGCAGATGATCTTCGCGTCGAAGAGACACGACACAAACGAAAACCCGCTACACGGTGAGTCGAAAGTCGTAAAAGTGCGTGGATCAGCCCGACATCAATGGCTCGGCTGGAGACGGCGCAGATATTATTTATTACCAAACAACCACACCGCTACGCTCTCGAAGCTGGTAACGGGGGATAGAAGTCACGTTGAGTCCCCGCACCCGCATCATCTGTCCTTCGATATGGAAATGCGTTTACCGGAGAAGCTGAGCACCCGGCAGCGGCTTCCTGCAGTCTCTAGGTGTCCCCTCTAAAAGGTCTCTACACTCTGGAGGCGGTTTTGTTGTACAGTTTGATGTTGGTAAATATTCTAACTTTCACCGCGCTTTGTGTGAAGGTATTCTTTATGTTGAAATGGGCGTACCGTATAGCTCTGCTGGACGCCCCAGGGCCTCGTGCCAGTAAGGAAGCGGGTGGTGACAAGTCTAGTTTGGAACCGGTAGGGAGAGAGGCTGTTCGATAGCAACTCCAATCGAGTTCAGGAAACCTTCAGTCGCAATCCAAGTACCACCCCAATGCTGCACAATGACGTTGGAGCTCGCGTAAACATTCGAGCACCGTGGTAACGGAAACCGCCCTAGCCGTAAAGCCCAAGTTCACCTCCTCCGCACTGCCGCTGCTCGGGAGCGCCCAAGATTTCCTCCCGTTATTACAAAGAAATCCACATTTTACACAACTACCTCACCTTGTATTGGTGCTTGTGCCTTTCGGAAGCATGCTGGAGTCGTCGTCGTCGTTAGCTGTGTGGGTTCGTTTCGTTCTCCCTTCTACCTCTTCTCCGTTGGGGTTTTTCCCTCCAATGCGCCTCCTCGCCCTTCTTACCGTGTACTTGACCCGCATCGCCTATAGCAGAACAACTGCACCAAACCGGTTTGGCTTCATTCAGGTTTTACAAACACCGAGCCCGTACCCATGTGTACGGTTCGACCGAGGGAAAGTTGAACGGAGGAAAGAAAGAAATGGTGGGTGGGGGTCGATGGAGGGGATAGCTTGCATTTTACATAAAGGCCGTGTTTGCACCATTTCGCGCCAAACTCACGAGATCCGTTTGGTTGGAATTGGATAATTTGAAATTGATATCTGGTAGTTAACCTTTAAACATTAAAAATGGAAATAGAAATTTGTCACCTACAGCAGGGAATGCATTCGTGGTGCTAGTAAGTTCACCTAAATGACTTGGAGGGAACGTACGAATATCTTTCTGCAACAAAGAATATGTCGCGTGGGAGTTTCATGTTTTTTTTCAAGTTCTTTTTACTGGAAGGGCTGGGTAATCGCCTCCCTTTTGCATGTAAAGAAGGTGATTAATGGTCTCTACCGCCTCCTGCGAGGAACGCGCGACACGAAGATCCTCGACCCCACACTCCGGGAACACACCTTTGTGCGTCTCCAAAATGCGTTTCCAGAATTCGAAACTCTTATTCGAAACGATGGTTCATTTCAGCGAGCATCACGCAACCATTCGATGATTCCTCTTGAAGGTGCAAGGGCGTTAGATAAATAGACGTTAATTTGGAGCCATCCCTCCCCACCACCTCACCCCGCCTCAGTTTTGACCTCCTCGTTTTGTGCTGTGCTGTCGACGACCGATTGCCAGAGGAGAAAGACCCATAAACGCCGGTGGAACGCTCATTAAATGATGATTACGAAGGAAATGGTTACGGTCTTCAACATTCGAGTTTGGAAATGTTTCTCCCGGGGGCTTTTTCTCTCGCAATACAAGTCATTCTTTTCCGGGGGAGAGAAGGGCCTCTTGGCCTCTAGGACCGTTCTCGGTGGAGCTTCTTGTCGTTGAAAAGATTGAATAGTCCAACGACCTTTCCTCGTTTTCAGTCGATCAACCTGTTGTACTTTTGAATTTGGTTTGGTGCATGTAAGTCTCATTGAAGGTTGATAACGATAACGTTTAAAAGAACCAAACCATTTCCGTGTCCCAACTGAACACTGGAAGTGTTCGGTTGCATCATCGGTTTCTTACCGTGCAATCATTTCTTTTCTTATAGCATTTGCGCGCTGCCTTGGAAGCACGAACAATCAAAACGTATTAACTGCAAATGACTCACCGGCGGGGCGTACCTAACGGTTGAATGAATCCTCGTCTTACGCTCGAAGTATTCCGCAGTGCTTTGTATCGATCAAACCGACGGCACGGACACAGGCCTCCACGAATACGGGCAGCAATTACGGCGCAGTGTAAAGATGCAAATTAGATCTCCGGATCCGCCGCAGCATCGCCTTCCCCGGGCGAGGCGAGGACTGGTGAGATAAGATTGTCTACGCGATGGTGTGGACGCGCCACAACCACAACAGAAACTGGTGCCCTTCCAAAGGGAACGATGATCGCGATCGTTCCGGCGGAAATTGGTCCCCATCGTTCCATCGCTTATTGGCACTGTGATGGTTCGGGAAACGGAGACTCGTGTTTGACGATGGGGTACAGGGCAGTGGAAGCACGCCAAGACTCACTAGAGAGTGTGGATTTTAATTCGATCGATTAGACTTCGGGTTTGCGGTTGCGGTATCCTAACACACCAGCGACGATGGCCAGAGGATAAACTAGGCGAACACCTTCAAGCCACCGGTTGTTTCGACAGATTTCATGCGCTCGTCGTATCGCGCCGTGGCAAGATACGGGGCTGGAGAGATGTGGATGCAGCGCCAACCAACGGCACATCGTTCTCTTCGATTCTCAATCTATCGTCCCTTTCTCTCGCTCTTGCCCTCTTCCAACTCTTCCCTCCTGTTCTTCCTCTTGCTTTCCGCGTGTTTCTCTTATTTCTATGCAACGTGCACAACAAAGAGCATACACGGCGGCGATCTCCAGCGCATCGCATCGCATCGCATCAGGTCGTTGACTTCTAACCGATGGCTTCGCGGTACGATGCTCCGTTCGATTTCTAGCCCCACCTTCCCCACCCACGCTTCACGCTTCAGCTCTACGATCACTTTTTCGCGCGATGCTGGAGAACGGGAAATGGGAGGCTTCTCCGCCGTTTCTCATTGTTATAGGCTCGCAGATCCGTGGAGAACATCAGCAGCAGCAACAGCAGCAGCCGTATGTTGTACGGATTTATGCTTGCATGCTTTTGCCGTTGGGAATCATGTCGACCGGGGAGGAACGGGATGCCAAGGAGAGCGGTTAGCGACGCAAATGCTATGCTTTGCTGCATTGCGCGTACTTTCTATTCTAATCGTTTCGCCAAGCCCAACATTTTCGCGCCTATTGTCGGTCGTCGGTTATGCCATCGCGCGCTCTTCGTTCGATAATTCAACGCTGGACCTGGAAGAAGACGAAGGTAAAGGCGAGACACGTCTATACAGCTGTCTTTGCAATCGATGGCCTGTGTGCCACTGTGTGTGTGTGTGTGGTCCTTTCGTAACGAAATTCTCAAAAAAAATTCATGACACGCCTTACTCTCGCACACTACATGCTGCCAGAAAGTGATGAGTGTAAGAATGTCACCTAGCTAGGGAGGGAAGTGTCTTGAAAAGTGGCATTAAACCGATGATGTTGGCGTCTACGCCCTCAGCTGCTCCTCCAATTGCTCCACCCTTAGAAGTACATGATTGCGATGAGATCAGCAAATAGAATAGCAATCGTTGTCGATCGGACTCACACGATCGAGTTTGATCGAGGTAGAAGACGACGGCGCCCCACTTCATCATCGAACGGAGAGTAACGGGGCAGTCATGATGACAGCATAGTACCCTAATTGTTTGTCATACAAGACGCCACCCTCCTTCCCCCTTCGCAAACCGAATGTTTTCTAGAACGATTGCGACTGGGCTGCGATTCTAGCGTTCTCTTGTCCCTCTTTCAGCTTGAACACGGAGGACGCACGATGCGTGTCTTCGATAACCTTATCCCTGCACTCCGTCTTTTCCCTCTGAAAGTGCGGAAAAAAACCAACCTATAGTCGCCGATTGTGACGTTGGCGCTTGGGGTCGGTTGTTGGCTCACCATAATTGCACCAATTAAGTGCCCTTTTCTTTCTCTGTTTAGCTTGCACACACGCACATCGCTTCAAAAAAGGGGTTTAGAGGGGAAGCTTTAAAGAAGTTTGTCCCCTTCTGGCGGGAGGGCAGCACACCGCTCATGCGTACGCGTAAGATCGCGCGTTAAGTTAGGTTATGTTCCAGCCAACTCTTCCCGCCAGCGCAAACTTCGATGAAGCCAACCCCGAATGCTCTAATCGTGGCCAAGACGTAGACGAACCATCCTTCGAGCAAACGATCCCCGCAGGTCGCCGAGGGCAATCATTATCTTTAGTGAAACCATTATGGCCGCAGATGATGGAACGCCACGACATGTCATGGGCAGTCATGTCACACAAACACACACATACACACAAACGCACAACCGGACAGATGGGTGGATGTGGGTGACATTAAACGGCGTTGGGAGGGGGGACAACATTAATAGAGATCGAGATGAGTAAACCCTCTCGCTGTTACCATGAAGAGGGATGACGACGGTGATGATGACAGTGTAATGGCGGAAGATCAACAATCAATTTGCAATGCCCCCCCTACGCCTTAGCCCTTACTCTCCCGTGCGCTCCTTTCGTGACCGATTATGGGGAATTGAACGGGCAGCGCTTTCTTCAAATGTGTCACTTTTCGATCATTTGACGAGTCGTAGCGTTTCGGCCGCGTCGTTGGGCACGATCATCTTCAACCGGGTCAAAAAAGAAACGAAGATCTCTCTCTCTACTTCTCTTCTCCTCTCGCTGTAAGCCGTTCGAAAAGTAATTAGCACAACCTTCTTCCCCTGTAGGCAGCGGTGGAAAATGGCTTGTGAGACTTGAAAGACAATCGGGGGCGGTAGCGTCATGCGGTGGAACTCCCCGAAATTAATTTGTGATGCTCCCCGCTCAAACATCCAACACACACAAAAAAGCCATACTCATAATCGGGAAACATTAATTCGTTCCCGCACACGGAAGCAAACGATGAGCAAAACGAGTCTGAGGAAGGAAAAACGTGGAGCTGGTAGGGCAGAAAAGGCAGGAACAAAATTGGGCCTCGACCTTATTGCAGCCGGGATTTCATTTGGCTTCTTTTTTGTTGTCGCTGAATTCCTGTCCGTTTGCGCGACACAGGGCTCGTGTTTCGTTGGCTGCCACCGCCGTGATGTTTATATATTCATAACTTTCTAGATTTATGATGCCACTACTGCAGACGCAGCATAAATTTACCACCATGCATTTGGATTAAAAATGGAAGAATTTATGGGGAAAACTATTCAGACAACACAGTGAAAGGAAAGTATCTCGGGTGCTGATAGGAATGTAGCTCAAAATAATACCAACTCGTGTTAGTTTAGTTTAGTTAATAGAATCATCAATCTTACCCTTGAAATCGCCATCCAATTCAAACCCTACGATTCTCCTGGTTCCATGCTCTGCTCCGTGTTCTAGGCAACAATCCTTCCAACCGGTTCAATCAACGACCATACCATTTGATGGTTCTTACAACTCCTGACGGCGCAACTACGGTAGCATAATTTTTTTTCCACCGGAAATGGCCGGGAAATCGCTGCCACTCGCCGCGCCCTCTTGTGCCGTGACGCGGTCGCCATTTTCCAACGGGCAGGATTGTTCCTTCCTGGTCCTGCCCTTGATCGTGGGGAGACGACACTCGTAACGGATGATTGACATTGAATGGGAGGGTAATTGCGTCCAAACGGTCATGGCAAGGCATAGAAGAGAGTCTCTGCATCCGAGGGCTCGCCACTACTCCTAACCTCAAATAGTCAAACGTTATTGCATCGCGCAGGCAGTTTCCATACGTTCATTCGTTCGTTCCCTCAACGCAAACTTCCTCCTATGGTGCCTCACGGATCTCAGGCGGAAAGGTGCTGCTGGTTTTCCGCACCCTGCAATCGCTGCCAATTATCGTGTAACTAATACACTTCCCATTGGTTGGCCAAGTCTGTACACTTCAGTATTAGAAGAGTTCCTCCTCCCTTCAGCTCACAAGTAGGGCAATCCCTAACGATTGGCGTTGGCTTTGGAAACTATCCCCCGGAGGGAGATTAGCCGAGCAGCGCGTTGAAAGGGGAAGTGTTAACAACTGGAATTGTCATTGCTTCGGGATGTTGCTGGAGGACTTCGGGGCAAAGAACAATGCAAGAATTGGACCGGATTCCGATGGCGCGAAGAAGCAACTCGACGCCGAGGGAAGTATCATCACTTTAAAGGTTATTATAGTTTTTTTTTCATTCATTTTCTCATCTTCTGTGAGTCCTCCTAGGGAGCATCTTAAGGCCCTTTCGACATCCGCTGTTTCGACTACTTTCAAACTGTTCCACGAAATCGCGCCGCATAGTTTTAAACCCCTTCACTTCCCCACTATTGCATGGTTTTTTTTAACCGACATGGGGATGTTTAATCCGGGAAAAAATCGGGGCATATAGTAAAAATTTTATTAGGTTATTGAAGCAGTTTTATTGCAGCACACGTGTGCTGCACGCTGGGGCCTACCACGACTCAAAAATGGGAAGGGGTTTCCTCGTACATGCGCCCTCGAACTCGAAGGGATCGCTACTCGCCAGTTCGAACGTTTTTTTTAGTTGCCCCGCTAGGAAAAGCGCTTGGATGGCACGGGGACGGGACGTGATGCTGTGCCATCACCGGTGTCGCATCGCATTCAAATCCGTTACAGGCCGACTTCCGGCCGTCGTTCGGAAAATTGGCTATTCATAACAATTAATAACAAGTTTGAGAGAGAGTGGAGTTTTTTTTTTATTTTGCGCTGAAGCTGTTCATCCCTTTCCTGTTGTCGAAAAAAGGGGTTCAGAGGGTGAAAGGGAGGGCCATAAAAGAATTGGAAAATGATTTGTTCAAACATCGTTGCTGAGTTGAAGGGTGTAGGGGAAAACAAAAGTGTTCGCCTTGTTGATTGTTGTTCGTTCGTTCACTCAAACTTTTGAGAGGACCGGAGTTTGCGGGATCAAGATCTACTGATTTTCACCCTTTCCCTACGTTACGGTTTCCCTTTTTTTATCTTTCGCCTTTAAACACTGCGATGCAAATGTGTGCAATTAACTATGCGATGCAAACTGCTGGTTGGTTCCCTCCCTTGCCATTCCCGATCGACAACGCCCTAATCTTGTGGATTCTATTGCAGAAACAAGGCAGGCACGCACCTCGTGTCACCCTTTACAGATGTATGTCCCTTACATATAAGCCATAATATTTTGCCATACCATGAAACTCATAAATTTTGCTATAATTTCCGAAAAACGAATACAAAGGCTATACTTAGGATACAATTTATTTTGTTGCGAAAAGGGTTCAGAAGAGAAATGAGGGAAACATAGAAGAACGGCCTAAAACATTTGTGCCGCCATTTCTCACTGTTAAATTACAGCGATCTTTCTTCTGATCTTCCCAGTGGCCCTCTTGTTCCTTTGGTTCTTTACGTAAAACGTTTCCATCGGGTTTCCCCTTTTTATTTTTGGATAGTCTCATCGCTAAAAGCAATCGCGACCGGTTGGTGATCGCTCATTCCTGTGCCAGTGTAAATATTGTGTTAGGATCGATAAGAAGAGCCAAAGATCGATTGTATTATTTTCCGTTAAAGATTGCCGACATTGGGACCGCCTTAGAGAGGGGTGGAAAAAAAACTACTTCCTACACCCCAACATGCTTTGCGCATTCCATTTCCAAAATCCTCAACACTTTAGGTCTGAACTACACCAAGCTGCAAGACTTTCAAACACATTGGTGATGCTTTTGCTTGCTTTGCTTATCTATCCTCTGGTTGGCTTCGGAAAAGGTTTTGTTTGCCTTACGTCCATACAGCTATTCCCGGCCGGCGGCGGCGTGTATTTATTTTTCCCTCCTCCGGGGTCTGTTTTCGGACCTCGCAAGAGTTTGCGCAGTCGTATCTATAAAGAGGATGTCCCGGAGCTGCTCGTCATCCTCGGATTTTCCACAACAGCGAAACACAAATACGCAACGACGCAGAAAGGATCACTTTGGTCTTGATTAAAGCATAAAATAACGAGTGAGAGAGGAAGGATCATTATCAAGCCAAAAAAAAAAAACCTTTAAGCTGCATCCGTTGGAAGCGGAGGAAAAAAAACCCCTGCCAATGACACAATAGACAGTTAATTGGAAGTTGCACTTTGGAAGTCCTTTCATACGCACGAGCGCGACGAGGGATACATTTTCCATTTTTCATCCTACTTCAAACCCCTCCTGCGCTCGTTGTTAGTTTGGCTTTTCCCCGCTTCCAGGTGATTCGACGGATGCAAAACCGCATCGTAGACTGTCTCCCGTCCAGGACGCACTGGCCGTCTCCTGTCAATTGCAACCAATAAACATCGTTATGCCCCTTGAGCGTTCTCTTACCCCGTGGGTCGCCGATGTATTTATGAACCTTTTGGTCGTACAATTTCTTTTTTTTTTTTTATCTACCGGCAGGACATTCGGTTTGGCCCCGGCGCCGCAAGTCCCAATGTACACCCGGCAAATATCGAATGGAATCATTTAAATATGCGCGCTGCTCTATGTAGTGTGTAATCGTTTTATGGTCACGGGGAAAGCAGGAAGAAAAAAAGAAGAGGACCGAAAGCATAATATCCCCACCCTAGCAATAACACAATCGAGACCGTGACCGATGACGAGTGGAAGGTTTATGGATTTTGGCCAAGGCATTTTTTTTTCCTTTTCCCCTCAGTTGCTTTGTAAACGTTGTATAGCATAGATCAGTCCAGCGTTTTTGGTTTTGTTGCTGTGCCGAACCTTTCAAAACGTTTATTACCATTTTTTCGGTAACTGCTTTTACGACACACAACCGAGCATATATCGACTGTTTGCGGTCTTGGAATCCTTCGGGAGGAAAGAAATATTCCTATCGTTGTTTTGTTTTTAGTTCGTTTTCCCCAATTCACTGCATTTTTTACCACGCGCCCGGCAATCCATCCTTTAAGCGAAGGATCAAAATAAACATATCAGGGAGTGTATCCTTGATTGGCATTGGCATTGTTGTCCATGTCCTTATTCAGCGAGCGGTTTACACTAATAGTACCTTGCCGCGTCATTTAGCTAGTTTGAACTTCAACTGTAGAAAGAATGATCAAATTATGTCTGCTTTGTATCAATATTTTCAAAGTTCAAAGCTGAACGTTTTGTGTCTCACAAAAACTCTTGAAACTCTGCGGCATAAAACATTATGTTCCTTCATTTGCATCCCTTTCACTTTTTCCATTCGGAAGAAATTTTGCAAACTTAAACGAGCCCTCATAATCGAAGATCACATACAAAAATGGTCCAAGCGAACTCCTCCGGTACTTTTGGTGTCTAAAAATTGAATTCAGGTATAGAATTTAGCAAACGGGGTGTAAAAATATCTGTTGGATATGACGAAGGTTGTGGTAAACCAACAAAAACCCTAATTGAAGAACGATCGAAGGATAGTGAAATATCCTTCCTCGCGGCACTTTCTCTGTCTCCTTTCCTTTTCGTTCTGGTCAGTTGGTTCGACCGGACGTTTAATCGTCCTTTTGTGGTTGTTTTCCCAGATTCTCTCATACTGTTACACCTCTAAGGAGGTTGGGTGTGGGTAACCTGTACCGGTGCGTTCCTTCGTTGAAACGTAAGGTAACAAAAAATCGGCAGGAGCAGCGGGTCCACCGTCGTCGTGCCAGGAAGCGGAAAATAATAATGGCAAATGAGTGACAGGAGACCGGGTTAGCCGGGGTAGGCGTCGTCTGACGGGTTGCCGACCCGATCCGTCCGGCGACATCCGGACTAGACACGCTTTTACTTTACGATTACACGCAGACGCGTATCAACGTATGCGGTTTCAGTTTGGTTCCGTTAGTTGCCGTGTTTCCCCTTTTTCCCTCTGCACCGTACGGTTTTGGTGGTGGGATCCTTTTCTAAATAGTATCCAGTCGGCGGAATCCAGGCAAACCACCCTCCCCACCAATGATTGATGGGAGAGCGACGAGGAGCTGACGTGTGGCAGGAACTATTTCATGCTCAAGTGAACTCTAGACACGCGAACCTCGTCGCACAGGAACTCCTGAGCGAGTTGTTGCCAACCGCAAAAGAAAAAAGGTAATGTCCATCAACAAACAATGCCTCAAACCTGTGAGACAGCTCGAGGGAGGCCCAGAGACATTTTGCTGCAAGGATAATGAGGAAATAAAAACATTCCCCATACCTCTTCCTGGGGCTTAGAAAGAGGAAGAGAAATGGAGCACTCGCCTTTACTGTACAGTTTGGTGTTGGAACCCAACCGTAACGATTTCAGATAGTTTCTACTCAGAGACGAAGCCAGGCGTGTGAAGCTGTTGAACCGCGTTTTTCGTCGTCTTTATTTTCAGGGACGTCCGTTCCCTTTCCAAAGGTGCGTTCCAGTGATAACGAGCTAGACCCATTCCTTCTCCCTAGGGAGGAACCCATTCGGGTGGATAATTTGATGAAAATGGAAGAAATTCAAGGACGCGCCTTCACCAGAGAACCGGATAAAAGTGCTTTGGTCTCGCAGGCTTTTCAGTTTGATTAAAAACCTTTGACTAATTAGCCGAACACATTCCTGTAGGGGAGAATGTCCTGTTTCTGTCACCTAACTTCGACGACACACGCTATGATAAATCAATTAACTTTACTGGTCTTCGTGTTTTCCGTGGAAAAACTGACACTCGCTCGCCCCCTTCGGAAGGATGTTACAAGGAAACCCCAGCCTGCCCATGAAAGCAAAGTGAAGTCGAATTCCCTCGCGGGGGAAAATGACTAACATTAAATTCTCCACTTTTACTATGCCCTGAGGGTTAGTTTTTGTGCGATTAATCGGTTCGATACATCGATTGGCTAATCACTGGGTATTGGACCGCCGGTTGGTGGGGTGGTAAGTGGATTATCCGGCGTTCCCTCCTTTGATTCATCCATTGCACTAATCGAACACATGCTTCCCGAGGTGGACGGAAGGTCGTCAAACGTGGCGCCTAGAGAATGTTACCGGGGACTCAGAAATGTCCTTTACGCAAGGGCTGTCGCTACGACGTGCATAAGACATGTCCTGCTGTATGCTGTAACTTATAAGCAATAAAAATAGACAAAACGATGCCAAAAATTGAATCTGCGTATTGATCCCTTTATGGCCCCGAATCGTGGTAGAAAATGCGCATTAAACATAGCCACAAATAATTCATAATAGTTTTCTTGTCACTTAACCACGCATAACTAGGATTAATGTGCACAGAAACGATACCTTCGTGAGGACGTGCGTTCGTGCTTCGTCGCGATCGATAGACACGTTACCGAGAATTGGCAAAATGTAGCCAGGTGCTTCGAGGGAAAGATGAATCATGTTCGATGTTAGTTCCTCCTCACGCACCTACAAATGAATAAATTATTCGCACATAAATGAACGAGACCAGTTATTACAGGTCGCGACGTCGATGGAGATGAATATTGTATGTCCTGTTTTTGCCATACGCAAGAAAATGGAACCACCCGGTTCGCTTAGGTCACAAAACCGACCGAGTTCCGACGATTGAGGTTTATGCTCCATCATGGCAATTAACGTAGCCCCCGGCACGCCCGAAGGTGTCTCCGTCGGCTGCTGGTACTGCTGCTATCTGCCGTCTACCATCTAAGGGTTGGCGTGTTGATCGGTGAAAATATCCCTCCGTTTCAGCTCCGTTTTCTCCCTCGGTTCAGTTCGATAATCATTTACCATTAGATGGGATATTTCACCTTTCCATGTTGCAATTATAGGCAAATTCTGAATAACGTTCATTCAATTCGAAGGATTCGAAGCAAGGGCAAACTGTATGCTTTTATCCCACTCAGTTTTATCAGTTTGGCAAAAAAAAGTAATCGCGCTAAAAACGCCTGTGGCGACTCACGCAATCAAATTCTGTCTCCTTTCTCCTCCCAAATGAAATCACCCCGCTTTTACGTGGGTTAGAAATTGTCGAAGCGCCTCAATTTCATCCCCACCCCACCAGGGTGCTGGCGAATCCGCGCGGCATGGTTCGATAATAGTAATTAATTAAAGTTTCATTGCATCATCGTTTCCTCACGCGTGACGGGGGGGGAGGGGGGGGGGGAGGGGGTGGTAAAGATATAGAAAGACGTGAAGCGGTGGCGGTAGTATGGTACAGCAGGGCTCCTCTGAAACGAAAGGATCAATTTGAGTTGCACCCACATTGCATTCTTCTTTTGCCCCTTGGTTTTAAGCGACCAATTTATCATGCAGCCGATGCGTCCAACAAACAATATACATATTCTAGTCATTCGTAAAGGGGGTTGTCCTTGCTGCCGCCTGTCGACATTACAACTGGCGCCAGTTGGCAAACGGGTGGGTGAAGGTTGGGCAGCTTTGGTTTGGTAGGTTCCCTTACCTCCCACAAGCGAAACCGGGAGCCAAAACTGCACCTGCACCTGCGGCTGCAAATAAAAGCGGATCCTTCCGTTTTTATTCGTGCGCTACCGAAAACTACATTTCAAATGGGCCGAAAATGTTCCCTCTGTTTGCATAAAAAAGCAACATACACACACGCACGCAGAACCCCCATGGTTTGGTGGTCGTATTTTAGGGTGTTTTAATGTTGTTTTTTTGATTGAATAAGCAAAAAAAAACAACATCAAATGAAAAACCATTCACTTGGAGGACAATCTATTCCCAGAAGGATTCAAAACAGAGCGGAGGTACTGTTCCCGCTCCCGGCGTTTAGAAGAGGCCTAGCAAGGTAATGTTTATTTATTAAATTATTCAAAATACTGACATGAAATACTCAATTTTTAATCCTTTGAAAGTGCTCAAAGTTGTTCCATTTTTGATCATAACGTCGTCGTCACAAACGATAAACTTTCTCTAATATATTGCGTTACTTTTCGTCCGCTTTTTAGGTATGGACCTTTAATTTGAAATTGTACCTATTGATCCCGCGGGTTGTTTGCTGCACCGAAATCGAAACATGGAGCAAAATACGATCCTCTCAGTCTCATTCCGGCCAGGAGGGCGCTTTCCGTGTTGATTGCAGTTGGTTCAATTAACATTCGCCCTGCCGCTCTCCTGCCAGGACACCCGGGGAAACCCGCATGTTCGTGTGCGAGGACAGTGTTTTAGCACACCCTTGCGGAGAAGGCTTGCCCTGTTACGACGCACTGGCTTCGGTTCGCTTTCCTGACACCCGCCAGCTCTCACAAACGCACAGGATATCATCAGGCCCGCTCCCGCAAACACCGGAAATAACCTTTGCGACATATGCTGGCGGCTTTCCACCACCGCTATCTTCTTCGCCTCCCCAGTCGAGGAAAAAAAAATGGAAAATGCAAACTTAAACGTGGGTCGCGCGGCTCGAGTTATTCAACCGTGGCAAACAAAGCCGGAAAACACAGGCGACATGCGTCGAAATCATTTCCAGCTCCGGCAAAAGGAATGACGAACGGTCCGGGTGTTGAATTCGGCCAGGAGACAAGCCGTTTGGTGGACGAAACATTTCGTGTGTGTCCTTCTGGATATGAGAAGGAGATGCCAGGCCAAGCTTTGCAAGAGTGGAATGTTGGTGGTTCGTTGCCTGTCAGGGAAAGCTAATTTATGAGTGCACACACGACGAACCCCTCACCCCGGGGAGCGTTGTTCACAAATGCGATTTCAATGATGCCGAAGCGCGGTCTATGTTCCGTGTTGCTGCTTTTGCAGGTAGGCACGGGGAGTGCCCCAATCCTATCCTGCCCCGAAAATCGTTAAAATCGTTAAAGTGCCACCGTAGTGCCGTTGTCCTTGCCCTTGTGTACTCTCGAGCGTTGTTGAGGTTATGTTTTTTGGCCGAATGAAAGACATTGGGCTACCAGGAGAACAATTTAAACCCCCGGCGGCACACGGTACTTTCACTGCGCGGAGGAAGAGGAAGAAACGTTCGATCGGACGAACACTAGAATGTCCTGAATGCAAACGGGTACGAGGGGAACAACAGTGGTGTCACAAGGGGTTGCCAATCCGGGCAAACGATCCTGCTGCTTACTGCCCTGTCCTCACTTATGACACCCTCGGTTCGATGACTTTTTAAGCGAAAGCTGAAAAGCAACCGAAAGGAAATCACCTTTGTATAACACACGCAGGCCGGCAGGCCTTTCCCTTTCCGGTTAAGCATTAAGCTTGGGTTCCAGCGGTGTGTGAGGGTGTGGCTTCCGGGTTGCATTTTCCGTTCGGCTTATCAACCCCGGAGGCATGTTTGGGGTAGGGGTAGGATCGTATTTATACGGTGAAAAAGGTATCTTTTCACATCCGTTTGTCCTGAAAGCGTTTGAAAGAGTATTTAGATGAAATGAGGACAGTTTTCCATTCAAGTTAGCTTCAAGGGAAGCAATTTTAGTGAACAAATCCAACTATAGCATGCCATGCGCCGGTCTACATTAAAATATTTTCTGTGTCACTTTCTCCTTGTACTTTTTTGTTTGTATGCAAATATTTGCAACGAACTGAATTTGTTTCCAATCCAGTTGCACTTGTGCAACCGTTTTGTCTCGGTCGAACAATCGGCGGTATTCATCTGTATTCATTTTGCAATCCACTGAAGCACCGACTGAACGCTAACCGAATGTTGAAACTAGATTATCATTTCCTGTCCTACTGGTGCTACTTTGATGGCGCAGTGCAGAAACAAAGCGCATCGAAGCGCGATGCATTTCCGATCCCTCTGTGCAGCGGAGCTGAAGAGAGTGAGTGAGTGATTTAGAAAATGGGAACAGTTGGTGACAAAATTGAGGAAAATCTTTCACCGATTAGCAGCCGCTTTTCGTGCCAGCCAAAGTGATGTACAAACGACGCTAATGAGAGCGATCTACTGCATCCGAAAACGGGGGCTTCCTTTGGCGGCAAGGGAACATTGAGCTCGTTCTCATCGAGCGACCCTTAACCCGCAAGACAATGGAGCGACAAATTGAGCCGCACATGTGGTTGCCGCACGCCCAATACTGAGGCGGAATTCTAACGAGATTGGTGAGGTTATGCACCGTACGCTACCTACCGCTGTTTTAAGTTAACTCTCTAGAAAGATCTAGCGAATGCGACACGCAACATGTGGAAATGTGCACATAAATCATGATTTATTTCCCTCACCGAACTTTGTTCAAGCTACAACTACAATGTACTGCGAAATCAATTCAATAAGTATTAGCTTAAAAATTGAAACTCTATGTATTGAAAGCAACTCACAAAATAATTCCTCCTTATTCATCTCGGGCGTCACGGGGAAAAAAATGAATTTATTTATGTTACACATTGCCACACCAGCAGCTGCTTCCCATTTGTGCTACCCGGCCGTTCAGTTCAAATTCGTTAATTCTGTAATAGAAACCTATCATTAATTCACCCTGAAGGTACGTGTGTGCGCCTACAAGGGATTTTTTTGCAATCGGTCTTCAACTACCCTCAACCGGGCTGATGAGCCTTCTAGGGATAAAGAAAAAAAAATATCACAGGGCTACTCCTCCCCACCAAGCCAAAAAACGTGCCATCGCCAACCGTTCGAATCCTCGATCTAGTTTTCTACTGTTGTTGCCATTGCGTGGCGTGTATAATCAAACGAAATTTGCTCGAATTTAATCCCTTTCAAGCGGCGGCGGCAACGGATAGAAAGAAAGGCCATTCTGATGCACAAAAAAATGAATGTCGAGTGGTGTGGAACACATTTCAGTCCCTAGTTCTCTAGCAAGCCCATTGTATCAGCTGGTGGGAAGGTTATGTTTTAAGTGGATTAAATCTTCAGTGGATGTCAAACGGGGACGCTCGAAACCGGCCGGGGAACCGAAAAGCAAGCCTGTGTGCTGTGTGCTGGTCGGTTGCGCGGTAGATAATTCCATTCGCAGACGAGTTTTTGGCCCGACCGTTTCCTGTGCCGCGCACAGTTGGCATCACCGGCCAGCATCCATTGCAATCGTATTAACCGATGGTACGCATGGCGCAAAAGACGCATGAGGCGGTTTCGGAAACGTGCAACAGTCACTCGATTTCCGGCTCGGATGTCACGCACAATCCGTTTCGTTTTGCCTGGTTTTAATAATGCTTCTCGAAGGCAAAATCGCTTGCTATCGCTTTGATTTACAATCAGAAAGCAATCATTAGATTCTCAAGCAATACCGACTAAATTTCGTGTACCTAATACTAATATCGTGTACTATGGTATCCTATATTAGAATTGTCATTCGGTTTCACGTTATAAACTTAAAAAATAAACTCGATTCATTATGCCGCATGTGTCTTCAAACGCTATTAAATAACAAAGCAAAATATATGGATGAATAATAAAAAAATAAAAAAAAACGAAATAGTCAATTTTAGGTTGAAGTCATATTCACCTTTTTTTAGTACGAATCTACAAAACACCATAGTTGTTTGAAATCTGTTTATTGATTCAGAATGGGAAAAAAGTTCCCATTAAACGCAGAGTTACACAATACGGGAACAACTATTTACTGTTCGCGTCGGCTCATCGAGCTGTTCCTCTCGCAGTTGTCAAATATTTGCATTGGACTGTGGTAAAGAGCAAAGCAAAAGCATAGTAGCGGAAGAAACATTCTCCGGACTCGTGCTTGTCCGCAATAGTCCTTTACGTAAGTGGATTATGTCACCATATGCGCAATCCGATCCGGAAACCCGAGGCACGTATCTGTTTTCTATGCTTTCGCATCTTTTTTTTTCCTTTTCGTGGAACGCTTCCGGACGCTGTGAGATTTGGCCATCAAAAGTAGAGAGATCCAGTCTATGCAGAGGGCTATAAGCCGCTACGAAACAATCGGTCAAACGAAACGGAGTTTCGTATCGGTTCGCTCATTGAAGTTTATCGTTTTTTCCTCGCAGCTCGTTTATCAACGCCCCTTGTGACGCGGTCTTCAAACATACACACACGCACATACGTCCCAGTGGTAATTTCCCGCCCCGGTGTGTGTTGAGGTGATATTGATGATGTCGATGTGCACGGAATTTAATGCCAACACCAACTGCATCGGTCTTTGCATCTACTGCACCCGTGTGAGAATCACGACTTCGGCGCTTTGAAGCGAAGGGAAATGTCCTACCAATCGAGGAACATTCAAACGTCCCTGTCGTCCCTTTGTTTTCCCGATCTCTGGCCTTCCCATGGAAGAGAAATGGTGACAGTTTTAACCGCGCAACCTTCTTCTTCTGCTCGCCCTGATCATGTTCAAGTGGTTTGCCACAGAACTCGAACACTCTATACCGACGCAGAATGCGTGGTCGCACGGCGACAAAAAGAGGTGACGAAGCGGAGACGACACTTCAGAATCGAAGGGACAAGACGCGGATTAATTTCTCCTCGGGCAAACGTGTTCGAGCTCGAGCCAGAAAGACTGCAACAGGACGGTTTTCCGGTGTTCGTTAATTGTTTTGTCCTCATGCTTTACCGACATTATTGGGGACAAGTTGTTCGGCAATAGCCGGGCGAGGCTTATTGAAATGCAAAGCTGGGCTGTAGCTGAAGTGTTTCTGAAATGGGGCAATGTGTAGCGCGGGTCATTACTATCGCCGGATCTTGAACATCGATACTTGATGCACGGTCCATCAAGGGAGTCGTTAGCCGCTATTTGTAGGGAAATGCGTAAACAAACGCCTCGTCTGTCGATACAGAATCATGATATGCAGCAGAATGGAGTAAGCAACGTTCATTTGAAATTAAATAACCATGCGCACCACGATCGCTTTGCTCTCTACGATCGATAGACCCGACAATCTAGTCAGCGCTGATTTAAATGTCCCATGTCAAGTATTGCTTGCCTTTGAAACATTGAAAATAGCTAATATGCCTCAGTAGACATTGCGTCCCACTTTGTCACAACTTTTAAATATGTCGTGAAAATGATTTAATAGAAATGGAAATTAAACTCCAAACCGTCCTCTCCCGGCGCTCCGTAGCCCGTGCGATTAATATGTTCTTATTCGAAATCTCCCCTCGTCAAAGTGTGCAGTAATGTGTGTGATGAAGCCACAATAGGTCGTAACGATCAAACCGCCGTTTCTTATTTGTCCGATAACAAAAGTATTAAATTTCACTCAATTCTACAAAACGCCTTAAGCATCTAATGTGCTCTTTTAACTGCTGGTAAAGTGAAAAAATAATCAACACTATCATCAATAACGGCTCAATTCTCGGATCGGTTACCGCGGTTGCAAGGCAAGCATAATATTTCTATTTAGCATCGGGCTGCTGGTTTGTTTCACGTCACGATGCTGACAGCCATAAAGACATTCGTACGAGTTCAAGTACGAGTGAGGCGCTGTACTTGACTTTTAATGACTCGAATGCGCCCCGAGGAGGTCTGCGCTATGAGAGAGATTTTGTTACATTTTACGACAGAAAGTTATGGCGCATAAAAAAGCGATCGATTAAAAACAGTGAAGACCACAAGAATGTCCAAACATTGTGTCACTGGAGGAAACATTGTGAGAAACGCTGCGCAGGGGGCGACAGATCGTTAAAATGTTTGATATCAG
Organism: Anopheles atroparvus; assembly: GCA_914969975.1. NCBI lineage: Eukaryota > Metazoa > Arthropoda > Insecta > Diptera > Culicidae > Anopheles > Anopheles atroparvus. The sequence continues at coordinate 44,249,109 of CAJZCY010000002.1, read as the reverse complement.
GCTGTAAAACGATCAGGATGTTCTTGAAGAGCTACTACAATAAGCACCAGCTGTATCGACATTATGACACCCGTTATTCGTTCGGCCGTCTGACCCTCCCGGTCAAATCAAAAAGTGTATCTGATCATGTCGATTAATCTTTCACACGGACATCATTATCACCCTCAACCAGGAGACCGGAGAATGGTCCCCTATAACCACGAGTTCAAATTTTGTTTCAGGTGATGAACAAAAAAACCCCGAAACGGATGGATTTGTTCCGGGCTGTTAAACCGCGCTGTGACATCTCCACCCGCGCGAGACAGAATCAAAAAAGGAAATTATCCTGCACAAGGACATGAAAAGGAGTGCCCCGTTCCGTGGCTAGAGGAAAGGGACAGTGACAAATAACGATCATTTATCTCCCATTGCACTGGGCGCGGAATCGGGGCTGTTTCGAGAACGTCCGAGGAACCGTTAATGCATTATCATGTCCATTTTATTCCGAAAATATTTTTAAAAAAAAGCCCAATCGGATGTGGTTTCTATTCATGCGTTCCACGTGTCGTTGTGCGTAACGAACCACGTGAGTCTTTAGAAAACCTGGTTCTACTACCCTGCACTAGAGGAGGAAGAAAAAGATGAAAAAAAAACAACTGTCCATCAGAGCTCCGGTTGTTGATATCATTTCCCGTGTGCCTCTAATTACTATTCATGATCGTCGTGCGCCCTTTTGTGCGGGGCTTCCCACTCTCTATGGCTAGCAAAGGGACACAACAAATTATCGGTGCAACACCGTGCTCACTGACTCGCGACACATCATCAGCCCAAAACTGCCCGTGTTCCCTCGCCATTGTGTCCACCATCATGTCGTGCATTTTGGTTCCCCTCTCGCTCCCCTCGGGGCACATGATCAGCAAAGCGCGAACGATAAAACGGCGAGCAGTTAGAACCAACACGACAGATTGTGTCCTGCTGGACTGGTTCCCTCCTCCATCCATCGGAGCCCAAGAATCATCTCTGCTTTTTTCCTAAACCGGAAGCCATTTTTCTTCTCGCGTTCTTTTGGCGTGCCTCCGAGGCATGGAAGCTCGGATCACGCGTTGTTGAACGGTCCTTTAAAAAAAATGGAAAACAAGGGAAGCGGAATGGGTGAAATTTCGAAAAAATTGGACCACAAGTACCACCGCTACCGTTTGTGTTTGGTCTTTAAATTTCTCCAGACCTTTTGACCGTTCTTTCTTTTTTTCCCCTTTTTTTCCAGTGGACTGCACGATTTATGGCGTAAACGGCGTTGCAATAAATTAAATTAATTTTGATGTCCCGCACTAATAAATTGCCTCGTTTGCTTTCTGTTTCTGTCTGACGTGCAGGTGGCGCTACTTATTCCGGCAACGTGCTGAACATTCATGCCGTGCACAAGGAGGACCGCGGAACGTACTACTGCGTGGCGGACAACGGTGTCAGCCGGGGCGATCGGCGTAACGTCAACCTGGAGGTGGAGTTTGCGCCCGTCATCAGCGTGCCGCGGCCGCGCGTCGAACAGGCGCTCCAGTACGACATGGACCTGGACTGCCACGTCGAGGCGTACCCGCCGCCAGCCATCCGCTGGCTGAAGGACAGCGTGCAGCTCTCCAGCAACCAGCACTACCAGCTGTCGCAGTTCGCCACGGCGGACGAGTTCACCGACACGACGCTGCGCGTCATCACCGCCGAGAAGCGCCAGTACGGCGAGTACGTGTGCCAGGCGACGAACAAGCTGGGCGAGGCGGAGGGGCGCGTCGAGTTCACCGAGTCGGTCATCCCCGTGTGTCCGCCGGCTTGCGGGCAGGCGCGCTACGGTGGTGACGCGAGCACGCTGGCCGTCTCCAGCTTCCTGCTGCTGGTTGCCACCGTCCTGGCAATGGTTGCTGCCGCGCAGCACATGAAGCACGCGTAAGAAGGAAGGATGCATCCTTTTTGGTGCATTTCATCTCTTTATTCGATGCAACCAAAACGACAGACATCATTGCTCCATCCATTCCATCCACGCAAGCAAAAAGCAACCGACGAAAAATCATTCTTATGAACGAGAAATTATCTACCACTCCGAATCTCAGGACCGCCCGCATTACGATGGGACAATCCACTAGCCGAAACAATCTGAAAGACATAATTCTTGAACGAAGCCCCCAGAAAGGATGGGGCACCTTTAGAAGGGCAGCTAAAGAGCGAATGATGTACCTTTTGGTACCGACCGATGAACTGACCTCCCAAACGTGTGTACCTAAGGACTCTTTTAGATGACATTTTCCGATACAGTTTTTGAATGACCAAACAAGCATCACATACATATCTCGAGGCAACAACACAAAAACGATGTCACTTTGCAGGGAATCTATTATCACCGAAAGGAAGGGATGTATTCCGGAAAAGAGTCGAGAATATTATGACTTACGGAATGTGGCACGCAATAGGGAAAACGAAAATAAGGACGTGTCGCAAAGTGGTGAGCACAGGAAAAAAAAACAACAAAGTTAGGAAAAGTCTTGCTGGGTGAATCTGCCGAGGAACGCGTTCGCGCCCAATAATTAAGGAAAGTAAACAATCCATTCCCTCCAAGGTATCTGTGAAAATGGTAGCTCTTGTACGTAGGAAAGGATCCCGGACCTCTCCTTCACCGTAGGCTAGGCGAGACGAGTAGTGTAGGTACGTTCGTAGCGAACGGGAATGATAAGCGACGCGAAGTGTAGTCCCAGCAGATTCGACATTTCCTGCACCGGTCGGGTGCATGCAAAATGTCCTGGCGCTAAAGGAGGAACGCGAATATATACATCAGTATATACGAACACTGCTCGTCGTGAAAGCGACTTTCGAATGCAAAGCGGCATAGCTTTTTTATCCGTACTACAACGTTCGTGCAAGAATCGGATTCAGACTTAGCAAAGAAAGCGAGCCAAGCGGCTAGTATCAGCTTGGGGCAGCTTTGCTGAAAGAAAATCACTTCTTTTAAGGTAAGATTTTTGTGTTTAGCTAAAGAATAAGTGCTATATAGGTTTTTTTTTTGTCCAACTTATTTCAAAAAGGAGACAGTAGCGAGTAATTTTTAGTTTGCTAGCGAACAGTTCATTAGACGATATGATGATACGAAGCAGTCGCGCCACGGGGCGAACGTTTGAAGGCTTAGGCAATGATGGAGATTTGCTTCGCGTGTTTTATGAAGTGTGCTTCACAGGTTTTCTTTTCGAAAAATCTTTTCGCGAGCGGCAGTGTATAATGTGAGCAATTACTAAAAGCAATAGGGCAACAGTAGGGCAGGATGGTCCCGATGATAAAAGCAAACGGCGAACGTATGAATAAAGCGTTTTAAGTTAGATTTTAATAAAACAAAACCGGCTGTTTTATCTGGTAGATTTGATGTCGAAAGAATTGCGAAAATTAATTTGCCGGTTCACTACCAAACGAAAAGGTAGCTGAGAAACAAACCATGTCATGTTTAGTTCCTAAAATCGCCGTTTCAGTGTATCATGGCGCTGCTACACATTCAGCAAAGATAAAAACCATTCGTGTAAAACGCACGTTACGCCACGTGGTAACGCATTTTCCTCTATACATTACTCAAGTTTTACAAACATTTCCACAAGAGTGTTTGGAACCGTTTTTCCGTTGCATTGAGCAATCTTCAGTAGTCTAGTCCCATGGGCACGTGAGATGTGGTTGTGGTTTGAAATGTCCTTTTCCGTTAAAAGAGGCATCCAATTTCCAAAGTATTTTCTCTCCTTCGAACAGTTAGAGAGAGCGTGCTTGAAATAAGAGTACACCAGAGCGTGTGAGGAGATGAAAATTCGCAAACTCAGCAGCCGTGAGGAAAGCGTGATCTTGCAGACGGCCGATCAGTGTGATACCAGACGTCCGCGAGTCCGCTTCGCAGGAAACCGACGGCGACGGCGAGCCGAAAATAGCGAGTATGTGTGTGTGTGTGTTTGTGCGTGCGTTCGATCAAGTGGCGATGGTGTAACAATGGAGCAATAGGGCGGCTGGCATCGAATAACACGAATCGAGTGAATCGAGCGAGCAAAGGAAAAGGTTTGAGTTTCATTCTGCTTCATTGCAACGAGAAGGAAAGTCACACTTTTCCCGGCTCACAGCTCGTACGATATTACTAGCTCCCCGGGCAAGCCAATGTCGTCCCGTCCGTTGGTAAGGCCATTTGAATTTGACGAACCTTGTAACTGTCAGTCGGTGGAGGCCGTCAAAATTTCCTTTTTCCCCGTCGGTGGCGTTGCACATGGCCGGTTCCGGTCGTTGACAGTTGGTCCCTTCCAGTAGGAGTCGTTCTGCAGCCGCGGCGCCAAACCCTCACCCGCCCTGTGGTTCACGAACACTCACTCGAACGCGTGCGCATCCTCACGCACGCACCTCCCGTTCTCACTCGATTGCTTGCGCTTCCTCTCTGTCTCTCTCTCGCTTGCGTGTGTGTGCTTCCTATCGTCTGCGATTACGCGCGCCTGTGTATCCCGAGGCATCAGCAACATCATCGCCATCATCAGCAGGAGCAGCAGCAGCAGCAGGCTTGCCCGTCGTCGGTTATTGATTAGTGGCGTGCCCCGTGTGTCCGACAGTTGTCCGAGCGTCGTGTTTTAGCTAGAAGTAGCGTGAGCGCTTTAGCGTTTTGCCTGGCGTCTGTTGAGGGCGTTCGTTTCGAACCCACGAAAGTGTTCCAATCAGCCAGCTTGTCCCGGTTACGACTGGTCTTATCCGCTTTTCCCCGTTGTACTCGTTGTGGGCGACCATTCGCTTGATCGGTGCTGCGACCATTCTGTGTGTTTATATTCTTTTGATTCAAATCTACGTAGTGCTGTGTGAAGCAGAAGGGGTGTGTGGAAAAACGCAACGACCTGAAAGTTTGACGCCCGCAAGTGAAGCAAAGGAAGCTTAGAGAGCAAAAGTGCGAGTCAAAATCGTCTATGTGATAAAAAAAAAAAAGCTTACCACTGCGGTGTTTCATACAAACACACATACACACCCGGATAAGAATCAATCGTGTATTTCCGGCGTCGAAGTCGGAGTTCCATTCTGTGCACCATCCAACTGCACTACCAGCGAGCAAAGGTGGGGCATCAAAGGACCAACATCACCGGGAGAGAACCAACAACACCCAGCGACGACCAACACCCCTTTCGAGAGCGTACTTCCACCACCTGCCGACCGGCGATTGGGTAGCCCACCTACCCGAAATTTTTTCACTTCAGCCGTCGTAAGGAAAAGCCGTCAAAATTACGCAAAACACGCAAAAAATGTCCTCGCTGGTGCTGAGGAGCCTCTCGATACTGCTCGGGTTGTTCTTCATCTTCATCGGCATCATGAAGATCTCGCCACACCTCAGCAAGGACCTGCATCGAGATTTGGTAAGCACATGGCAATGTCCACTTGTGTTTTGTTTTTGCAACCACTCTCGTCTCTGCCAACAGCGGACTTCCCGGCACAGCAAAAATTGATACATTTTCCTTCCGTTCAGTTCAGAAAGTTCCCAAAAACATCCTTGTGGTTTCTCAACAAATAATCATCGGCAGGGTTTAGTAATTGAGTTCGTTTAAAGTAGGTTTAGGAATTTGGCATCAACACTAGATCTCTCAATGCAAGGCAGTGACAGAAAAGGATTGGTTTTACGACTTTGCGAATTCCACGCAACCATAACAATCTAAATGATTTAGCGAACCATCAACCCACGGTGGTTTTGATTTGCTTCGTCCACTCTTCCGATCCGACACGCAAACACGTTCCGTGCGGTTTCAAAATATTTTTGCGCCCGAGAACCAACTTTTCCCCCCGCAAGCGTCCGGTGCCGGTTTGCGGAACATGCAAACTCGTTCGCGTTCCTGCTCGCTCTCTAGAAATGTTTGTCTATCGAGGAATTATTCGGGCATGTTTAACCTGTTTTGATCCGCGGACTTCCTTTTGCTTCCTCCGCTTGCTTTTCTAGGCTGTCACGTTGTGCTCATACGAGAGAGACGGAGCTAAAAAAGTTGCGTTTTTCCCTGGCCCCATCCAACAGCCTTAACCAACCAGTTTTGGGATTTTATACTGAACCAGCAATTGATTGTGTGCAGAAAAAAAAATTGCACTGATCCTCCTCTCGTACGAGGTGAGGGATGAGCAGAGCAAAGCAAAGAGGGTGGAAAACACTGAAACAAAAATAAAAGGAAAACCCGGCTCATGACACGCTTCAAATTGCATTGTTGCCCCTTTGCGAAATTAATGATATGCAGTTGCACGGGAGCGTATCACTTCGCACCGCCTCTGTGCTGTGCATTGCTGAGGAACGAGGAGATTAATGGAGGTCAGAGTTATGAAAATCGAACAGGCTTGCAAAACAATATAGAATAGAAATATTACATTTTAAGAATCTTTTGATTGTCACAGCAGGACAATGCTTAAATTCAATTACAATCTACAACATAGTTTGTTATATGGTTTTTTTTTCTTTTTCGTTGTACTCATGTTCGGAACCTTACTCCAAATTGTTGATAAATATGTCTTCTTTTGCTTGACTTTTGATAATACAAGATAATAACACAAATTGCCGGTAGCACAACTGCTCCTCACCAGACACTGTGCGAGGCATGTTTCCGACGGGTCTATCTTATTAAAATAGCCATCGAAACAGATTTTGCAACATTCTGTACAACGCGGCCACCTCGACGGCAGAATTGCCAACGGGAAAGACAACCTCCGTGTGGTGAACACGGCAACGCACAGGACAACACACCGCGCACCGAGCGGGATGCGGTTTTTGCTAATGAGAAGCTTAAACCTCGGGGGAGAGATCGGCCAGCAAGGCAGGGTGGCAAAGGTTGGAAACTCGCAAACCATACGAGAAAAACAAACGAAATTGAAAAGACACAAAAACGCGATCTTATGGGGGGAAGAAAACTCGGTCGAGTGACAGACCATTTTGACAGATAAATTGTGGCCGCGCAAGGGGGAAGATCGGGGCACAAATCAGGAGGGAGGATGGCGGAGTGGCACCGTTTGCGTCCTCGCGTGGCACCGTTTTGCTCCTTGCTAGTAAGAGTTTAATTTTAAATGGAGTACGATTCGGTATACTTTTAACCATTTTGTTTTCCCTTTTCCCATCTATTTGTCTCATCGTAATTTGTTTGTTGCAACTTGCATAGCCTTGTTTGTGTTCGTTCTGAGAGCGATCACTTTCAGCCTTTTTTTCATTCAGCTTACTTGGAAATGCACGCACGAATAGGGTTATCCCCACGCAGACTCGTTAGTGAGAAATGGAAGGGTTCTTTTCAAAGTCAATATAATGTTTCGTTGCGATATTGATTACACATTTGCTCATTACTGGTTGAGGCAATCAAAAGTACATTTGTGTCTTGATTATCTTCCCCTGCAGTCGCCTGACGCTCGTTAGGCTGAGAGCAGCATTAACGACACGTGTTAGTTTACGGTCCCTTTTACGTATTTACGTGCTTCATTTATCAGATCGATTAGCCGTTCGCTGCCATCATTCAATTATTCATTACTTTTTCGTTCGATTATTCGCTCCAACCGCTTGCATCGCCGATCACATTTGTCTTCATTAGGTCTTATTTTTGTTTTGCCTGTCCCAACCCAAAGTGGCTCGATTACTGCAATAACGCTGCCAAAATTGGTCCAATCGAGGCGTAGTATTTGGTAATTTTAAGTTTTCTTCCCAACCGCACGGCATTATCGACAGGTAGCCACGTGTTAGTTTTGCCTTGACCTATCAACGCTCGTGCCACACCTTGGCCAGGGGAAGATATAATATGGTAGAAGCCACAACCTTTACACTCCTGCAGCCGACAGAACGCTCTTTTTTTTCATTTGAGATTGATTTCCAATTAAAAAAAATTTTGAGGTTGTAAAAGGCTGATGGATGATGGATGAAAAGTAACCGAAATACCTGGAATGATTGTTCAAATCGACACCCATTTTCAGTTTGAACATGATCTGGTTGTCGATATCATTCTTTTTCCATTTCAAACGATCATGCATTCGATCGGTTGATCGTCGCCATTGAACTGACAGGTAAAACCCAGCGTTGTCGATGGTCACTACGACTAGCTGCAGACGGAAGGTAATTTATATACACCTTCACACACCTACACTGCAAGTTAAGGGCAAGTGAAACTCACAACCTAAAGGCGCCAGAGGATCGCTGAGGTTCTGTTCGATTCGACAAATCGGGAATGAAAAACAAAGGGCCAATAGCTGTACCGATGTTGTATTTCGATTCGAGGGAAAGGCCACCCTAGTAGGCGGCAGGAACGTAGGGTAGAAGGGACATCGAAAAAAGAGTAAACAATGGCGGCCATCATTGAGGCAAGAGAATAGAGTAGCGTTCATAGATCTTCCACGGAAAGTGATCGATATTTATAAACAAAAATTCATCACCCCCTCGCCCTAGGACAGCGAAGGTGCGGGGGCCGTGGAGATACTGTAGAGCGGTAGTATCATCCATCGATGAGATGCTCCCTCGATGAGGCTCGATGAAACACGCATCGGACAGAACGAGCCGTTGGGGGCGAATGTTCGATCAACTCGCAGGATGCTGTGACGGAATGGTGGAGACGCGCGGTGGTCCATCCATCGGTCAATCAAAGTAAACAGCGATTCGACAGGGCAAGAGTGAGCTGAAGGCGACGACCGTGAATCGATCATGGCGTGCTGCTCACTCTCTCACCGGCTCACGACCGTGAGAGTGAGAATCGCGAGCATCGTGTGAACTTGAAGAACCGTCAGTCGGTCGGTTCACTCGGTCGATCCTGGGTCGGGTATAAATAGGAACCTGTGCGGTGCGTTTCGTACCGATTTTGCTTTTGTTGTGTCGCCATCATCGCCGTTCCCTCGCTGCTTCCGCAACCTTTCATTGAGCTGTGTTTGAGGTTGATTCCCACGGGCTACAAACTCGCGGGAACAGCACACACACACAGCTATTTGGGATCATTCTACGAATTCATTCGAATTCGGTATGCGGTGTGTTTGTTGATAATTTTGCCGATCGTAAATCGAAGTTTTATCACTCTATATGCTTTCATACAGAAGGACAGTGCGGTGCAATAGAATGCTGGAATCAAAGAACTGATCCTGTGCAATGTCATTCAAAGCCAACCCGATCTGATCCGAAGACTGCAGCCAACTGTCAATGGATGACCCCTCATGTCATGTGGAACAATGAGGCGATAAAAATCCTCCGCATTCCTGGGAAGCAGGAACAGGAACGAGTTCGTGCGGGACAGAACGAGCTGCGGTGCCACCCGAAGTGCAATCGACCGGTCAACCTGCTCGCCCGCTCGTGGCCACTTCTTCTTGAAACACGACTGTCAACCGGATCAACCGCCGGCATCGAGCTCGAAAAGCCGAATGTCGACACGGCGCAGCGCACCCAAAACACATCCGCTCGACGATCGTTTCGACCGATGACCGCCAAAAAGCGAAACGTGGCCATTGCCACGACGCTTGTGACCGAAACGATCGGTGACGGAGGGATGGGGGGACGAACCGAGGGCAAACGATGGGACCCTCTTCTTTTAAAAATAAACGCGACAGTTTCCCTGGATTTTGCCGTGTACGAAGTGCGCTCAATACACGGGACGGGACGATGGGCTGGTCGGCCGTTTGGCACGAGCTGGCGCGATGGCCTTTCACCTCGGGCCATCGGGTGGACTTGAAAATATGCCCCATGACGCACCGTTGGAGGACATAACTGCTCGATTATGTTGGGTGGAAAAGCTGGCGTGATTGCATTCCACTGATAGGCATGATTTATAGGATTTAGGCGCATTCGAAGCACTGGTCATAGAAATACCAGACAACATTTTTCCTTCCTTCTCTTCTATCTTATGCTCCCCTTGTTCTGTAACGGGTTGGATCCGACGCCTCTTGAAGGCTACTATAGGCTCTCCTCCCCAACTCCTACTCAATACGTCCGCGACGTACAGAACGGTAACTTGTCGCCTAGATATCCAAGCTTGGGTACACGGGGAAACCCACCCCCTTGGGCGGATGGGCAGCAAGGCTGAATTGAGAGGGGGAATGGGCTGCTACATGCTAGCAGTTCATCCTCGAGCGTCGGTTCTCCATGTTAGGAGCGGCTCGAACCAGCGTCTGTTCCCCATGTTAGGGGCGGCTGTTTTTCCTGTCCTGGCATCCTACGGGACGTAAAACAACTAGGATGCGTTGATCCACCGACGAGATAGGAGGCGGGGGGAGAGGCCTTGCAAGCCACCCCCTGTAATATTGCAACGAATAGTCACCATGAAAAATTACCGATTTGGACCAATCATGCCCGACCCACGCAACGGAAAAAGGACTACGATTGGAAACTCGGTACATGGAACTGCAGGTCTCTGACATCACCCGGGAGTACCAGAATACTCACAGACGAAGTGAGAGCCCGCGGCTTCGGACTAGTAGCACTTCAAGAGGTTCGCTGGAAGGGAGTCACGGAGCGTCGCTACCGCAGCGATTGCATGATCTACCAGAGCGGTGGAGATAAGCACGAGCTCGGTACGGCGTTCCTTGTTATGGGTGCTATGAGGAAGCGTGTGATCGGATGGTGGCCGATCAACGACAGGATGTGCAGGTTGAGGATACGTGGCCGTTTCTTCAACCTGAGCATTATAAATGTGCACAGCCCGCACCTTGGGAGCAGCGATGACGATAAGGATGCCTTCTATACGCAGCTGGAGAGGGAGTACGACCGCTGCCCACAACACGATGTGAAGATCGTCATCGGGGACTTTAATGCTCAGGTCGGGCGGGAGGAGGCCTATAAACCAACGATTGGAAGCTTTAGTGTCCACCAGCTAACCAACGACAACGGCCTCCGGCTCATAAACTTCGCATCCTCGAGGCACATGAACATCCGTAGCACCTGCTTCCAGCACAAACCTCGTTTCAGCTACACCTGGAAATCACCCCAACAGACCTACTCCCAAATAGACCACGTTCTAATAGACGGAAGGCACTTCTCGGACATCATCGACGTACGGACGTACAGGGGCGCAAACGTCGACTCGGACCACTTCCTGGTTATGGTGAAGCTACGGCAGAAGCTCTGCGCTGTAAACACTCTGCGTCACCGGCCTACCCCACGCCTAAACACGGATCGGCTGCGGACACCTGCTGTTGCCGAGGGATACGCGTCAGCGCTTGGGGAAGCGCTACCGGACAACTACGCGACCGCCACAATGTCCCTCGATGACCACTGGCGTATGGTGGAGCAAGTCATCAGCAGCACAGCCGAGCAGACACTAGGCCACAAGCCACGCAACCAGAACAAGGAGTGGTTCGATGACGAGTGCAGGCGGGCACTATCCGAGAAGAACGCAGCGCGCGCCCGAATGCATCAGCGCGAAACCCGTCAGAACGTGGAACACTACAAACGACTGAGGACCCAGCAAAACCGGCTCTTCGAGAGCAAGAAGCGTCGCTTCGAGGAGTCGGATGAGCAACTGATGCAGCAGCTTTCTCAGTCGGGAGATTCTCGCCTGTTCTACAGGATGTTGAAGAAGACACGAGGCGGCTATACGCCTAACGTCGCTATGTGTCGAGACGAGGAGGGCAACATTCTGACGGACGAGCGAGAGGTGATCACAAGGTGGAAGTGCTACTTCGACGGGCACCTGAACGGAGCGGAATCAGGGGAGTCCAGCGACGGCGCAGGCAGAATAGAGCAGCACATTAGCCTGGAGGTAGATGACGATGTGCTCCCACCATCCTTGGACGAAGTCACTAGTTCCATCAAGCAGCTGAAGCAGAACAAAGCAGCTGGTAGCGATGGGCTGGTGGCAGAACTGTTTAAGATGGGTTCGGCAGAGCTTGCTGTCAGTATGCACCAGCTAATTGTGAAAATTTGGGACCAGGAAAGGATACCGGAGGACTGGAAGTTGGGTGTCATCCACCCAGTGTACAAAAAGGGTGACAGGATGGACTGTGCCAACTTTCGAGCCATCACAGTCCTCAATGCTGCCTACAAAATCCTTTCCCAAATTCTCTTCTGCAGACTCGCGCCCCTTGCTACAGATTTCGTCGGAAGCTACCAAGCTGGATTTGTTGGAGGCAAATCCACCACCGACCAGATCTTCACTCTACGGCAGATCCTCCAGAAGTGCCGAGAGCACCAGATCCCGACGCACCACCTCTTCATCGACTTCAAGGCAGCCTACGACACCATAGACAGGAAGGAGCTATGGAGGACCATGCGGCAGTACGGCTTTCCTGAGAAGCTGGTACGGCTGTTAGAGGCTACAATGGAGGGGGTGCTGTGTAAGGTGAGGATTTCGAGCTTGCTGTCGGATCCGTTCGAATCTCACCGGGGTCTGAGGCAAGGTGATGGACTTTCCTGCCTTCTATTCAACATCGCTCTGGAAGGTGTCATGAGAAGCGCGGGGTTCGACATCCGTGGCACGATTTTCACCCGTTCACTCCAATTCCTCGGCTTTGCGGACGACATCGACATCATCGGGCGGAACACCAGGACAGTGTGCGAGGCGTACACCCGACTGAAACGCGAGGCCGCAAGGATTGGACTAATGATCAATGCGACGAAAACGAAGTACCTGCTCATCGGTGGCTCTGACAGTGACAGAGTCAGGTTGGGGTGCAGTGTATCAGTGGACGGCGACGAACTCGAGGTTGTGGAGGAGTTTTGCTACCTCGGAACTGTCGTAACTTCGGACAACAACGTGAGCTGCGAAATCCGGAGGCGCATTGTTCAGGGGAATCGTGCCTACTATGGGCTTCACAAACTCCTTAGGTCCAGAAGGCTGCTCCCCCACACGAAGTGTGCAATATACCGCTCGCTGATAAGACCGGTCGTTCTCTATGGGCATGAATCTTGGACTCTGCTCACGGAGGACGCCAACGCGCTCGCAGTCTTCGAGCGGCGCGTATTCCGGTCTATTTTTGGCGGCGTGTGCGAGCAAGGCGTGTGGCGGAGAAGGATGAACAACGAGCTGGCTGAGCTATACGGTGAGCCGGACATCCTGACGGTGGCGAAGGCCGGCAGGATTCGTTGGTTGGGGCATGTCATGAGGATGCCGGACTCATGCCCCACCAAGAAGGTGCTCACCAGCGACCCGCCCGGCACGAGACGACGAGGAGCTCAGCGAGTTCGGTGGATGGACCAAGTGGAGCAGAACCTGCGAGATATCGGATGCGACCGGGGATGGAGAGTTGCAGCCATGGACCGAGTATCCTGGAAAGCGATTGGTGACCAGGCCATGTCAGCAAGACGTGCTCAACCGTGAGCGGGCCAGTTAAGAAGAAGAAGAAGGCGCATTCGAAGCACTGGTCATAGAAATACCAGACAACATTTTTCCTTCCTTCTCTTCTATCTTATGCTCCCCTCTTATCTTTCTCTCTTCACTCTTCACTCTTCCTTGTTACCGACGTCATGCGCCGCAGGCTTAAGCACCACACACTTGCGTCAATTGTTCTGCGTAACCGAAACCCATATGATCGATGGAATGCGTCCGCAACGGTGCCGGTCAATACGCTGACGGACGTAAGATTATTCCCAGCATGTTTTGAGCAAAAACAGATGCAGCAAACCATTTCCCCGCCTCTATCGCATGAAGCACCGGGCGTCTCCATTAACGAACCGAGGGGAGATCACGTGGCATGGCGATATTTATTCACACACGTCAAACGTGGCAGGTTTAAAGCAGCTTTAAATCATATCAGAATTATTTACACCACGATGGGCTATTGAAAGGAAGGCCCGCCCGTTCCGCCCGTGTATTGCAAACTGAAGCTAGCTGGCTGTTGAATTTTTTCTCCCCCCCGCCCCCGGTTTCTTGTCCTTGGCAGTGGTGGTTTAGTCGAGTACCTTTTGAAGGCTTAGACCTTGACCGGAACCAGATCCGTACTGGCAGGATCGGCAGGCAAAGAATGATGCAAACGGAAATGTAATTATATCTTCGAAGCGATGAGGCAATGGGTTGTCGCATATTATCGCACGCAAAACTGAAACAGTACTAGTAATGAAAATACAAAAATAAGCAATCCAATCGGACACCGATACTCTCAATTTCATCGGGAGAGGCGAGGTTTTTGGCACCGAGCACACTTGTCCCGCCATGCTTGTGCCAGACTTTTTTTTTCTTAATGAATTTCTGGCAACAGTAGCATCATCCAATACACGGTGTTTTGTTGTCTACGAACGTGAATTTCACATTGCATATGCATTCGATGAGTCCGTATGATTCCCGAAATGAGTTCGTTTGTAACAGTCCTACAAGAATCTTTTCTTACAATCTTTTCTTGATTTTATTACTTCAAATACAAAGAAAGGTGTTAATGGGAGAAATTTGTTTGTTGCATTCCCGAAAATCTTCTCAGACTGCCCGCGAAACATCTCCCACGATTTATTACGAGTCCTATTAATACTCGCCACGTTCGGTGCAACTCAACTCCAACCCACCTCCTCCAACAGAGAGAGAGAGAGAGAGAGAGAGAGAGAGAGAGAGAGAGAGACCGAGAGAGAAAGAGAGCCTTTTGACATGAAATGAAAGAAGCAAAAACAAAATGTCTCGTTTGATGTTACCCGGCTTTTTATAGAACTGCCTTCGTGTCATAACTGTGCACTTCCTGCTGGCAAACGCGCTGCACCACCTTCGTTGCATTGAACCTTAAACTGAACTCAGGCATCTGGTTTAAGGCGCCCCTCTCGACACCGCACGTAGGAAGTTGAAGGTCGTTTTATGGTTCAGCGCTATTCCTTCTACTTCTCAACTCCTTCTACCTTTGACGGCGTCGGCGATGGATGTAAACATAAAACTGTCCACACATTATTCTCCCCACTCTCTTTCCGACGAGCTACAGGAGGGTGTTGATGGTTGGTCACAGCTGTGGTGTGGGGATCGTTTACTTCAAGGAAAACTACATAGTATCCCCAAACCACGTGTTTATCTGCGATCGTTGGTGGCACACGTTTGGAAAGCGCAAAACCCTAGCCGGATCCCCGATGATTTACGATTCACTATTGTGGTGCCAAGGGAAAGGAAGGGACACCAGCAGAATACTAATCAGCTCCGTACCAATTGGCTTGATTATATGCAAACAATTAGTCAGCGAATATTGCAGGGAATAGAATTAGCCAGCCTGGGATGGTTCTCTTGTGATGGCCTTCTGATGATAACATGTTAGGATCATGTGTACGAATTTAAGATTAAAACAAGGACTTCAGTTTTTTCTATAAAGCTCGTCTGCGCGCATGTTAGTGAAGTCTTGAAAGATTAAGTTAAAATTTAAAACACGAGGAAAAGAAGAAGGCATTGTGTATAGATACAGTATGGACAAAACACTGTGTTTGTTGAAAATTTAAAACATTATGAATAAGACGTTGGACCTTCTGGCACTGTTTGTTTATTTTAAACTCTCGGTGCAACTGAGCAAAACCTAGCTACCACCTCATAAAGATGTCAGATCTTCCGACTTAATTGGAAAGCACTTGTTTCAGGAAAACTATTGTGTTCTCTACTCTCCTCCACACACACACACACACACACACATTCCTTTGCGAATAGAGCACAGATAAATCTTCCAAAACGTTCGAAATAAATCCTCCCCACATCGTTTTCCGCTGGAGCCGTTTCGTTGGCTTCTTGCCGAAACTGAAATTGCTTCCCTTCCCGCACCGCACGATCTAATGATTCTCCCGATTTTCGGATATTTATGATTTTCGTTACAGCGAAAGAATTACGTCAAATATGCGAAAGTATTTCCACTCTCAACACTGCTGGAGTTCAAAATACCATCCAAATGGTACAGGCGATCGGTGGGCGGACTGGAGGTGCTGTGCGGACTGGCCATGGTGCTCATTCCTAGCCGTAAGTATGCCTAGAGGGGGGAAGAGGATGAAGCCCAAGGGATAACATTACGGCACAATCGTAAAATTAAAATTAAACTAAAAATCAACGGGTTTGGAATTCATCAAATGGCGCGTGTATAGGGCAGATTCATAGAGTACGGTAGAGAACGACAAGAGGTTTGATTGGCGTTGCGTTCAACGGGGGGACCATGTGGAAGCCACGAAGCGTCAAGTGGTTGCAATCTGTGAGTCATTCGATGGAATGTTAATGATACTAAGACACTCAGGTTCCTCAAACTCTTAGTGAGTTTTTAAACTCTTTCAAATAAATTTTTCGGGATTCGGGAAACGAGATGTAAGATGTACGCTTCCGCTAGACGATCTACACGTCTTTCTTTACTTACGATTTCAAAGAGATTCTTTAAAATAAAAATCGTCTTGCTTTTTGGTGATTTGCAGATAAAATAAAGAATGCGGCCAACATCACACTGCTGCTGCTAATGTTCCTCGCGGTTTACTCGCACTACATGGTGAGCGACCCATTCGAACGATCCGGCCCGGCGCTAGTATTCACCTTCATGCTCATAGGTCGGCTAGTGATATGGTATCAGGTAGGGCAAGCGTCCGCACAACCGAGCTACCACTGTTCTTCTAACGGTTCTTCTTCTTTTCTCTTCCCCCAACAGGCTAGCCGACGGGAGGCAGCTCTGGCAGCTGCTGCTCAGCCCACCGCCAACGGACTGAAGCAGGAATAAGGGGCCACCGTCCTGCCGGCTACTGATCTCAGTTCCCTTCCGTACCCACTAGGAGACATCGCTCGTAAAAGGACATACACACTCACACATTTTTCTTTATGCAATCATCAATACAAAAAAAACCAATAAAAGCGCACTCACGTCCGTATAGAAAAACCTGAAAAAAACACAATCGAAAACGATCCAGGAAGGAGACGACGAAAAGCAGGGAAACAACGTTGATCGTTTGAACGGTTTCCGTTCGAAGCGGCGGACTATAAACAACATACTTTTCTTTTCTACTCGAGAAAAAAACGACTTAAGTAAATCCCTGGGCCGACGACGCAAAATATACTTTCAGGATCAAATTATGCAATTCTTCGACCGATCGAAACCTCTGCCAATATTACGAATTGCACCCAAGTTTGCCCGATTTGATTTCAACTCCGCCAACTTTCACAATTGGCGCAATTAGCGAGGTTTGGAAATTTGGAAACATACGGTTTCATTCTACGACGAAGCGGAAGGAAGCCCGTGAGAAGAAAGAAATAAAAGCTCCTGTACCGGTGCAAAGAAAGCTAAAAATTTAGGAGAGTAGTAATGGGGAAAGAGTACAGTTCACGCACATTGGGCGGTCCTTGTTCTAGTAAGGACCGCACAACGAAAATTCACAAATGTCAGTAACGGTTTCCTTTCAAACATCGCCTCTCTTTTTTTTCTACACTCGTCTACAAGCTACGATCGGTGTTAAGGGTGATGTTTGATATGATTTCAACCCTTCATCACGGCAAGAAGCGAAAGGAAGCTTCTATCGTCCTGTCGCAAAGTGGAGAAGAGCAATGATAGGACTGGAGAACAGTGAAAGGACGCAGGTGTCGAAGAAAACTCGAATAAGTAAGGCGATATTTTGCTCTGCCCTATTTTAATGTGATCATAATAAAACAATGCAATTCTCTAGTCAGTTGTACAATTTTGTTCGCAAGTATCTGTATGCATGTAATTGGAGAATCTAATGATGCAAAATTGTGGGTTTAACGAAAAAACTGTGAATTACATGGAAGATTTCTCGTTCTTGTTGAACTGTTTTTTTTTTTAATTTTAATTTTAATTTTATTTTTTAGAACAATTCAGATGATCACAATTCGTGTTGAGTTCGATAAATTGTGTTTTATTTATCTTTCTACAAGTTGTATGTTAGGAAACGGGGAAGTAATAGTGTGGATACACGGTTTGACTCAATTTTATGTGGTACATAACTCACCGTTATTAGAAACAAATTTAGCAACGTGTGGCAAGCAGGAAACATGGGGGCAGAAAATTTACTGAATTCTCTAGCTGAACATACAATTTCTAAGAAATCGGAAAAAAAGATCTACCATAACCATTTGATTGCTTACACACAACATGGCACAGAAGTCGCATGTACCATTAAAAGTACCGCATTAAAAAATGAAGCACAATACACACAATGGATAATAATCGTTTAAAACCGACAAGCGGAAAAGATTTACCAATCATTGATAATGAAAGCCCACATAGGGGAAAGCGAGGGGAGGTAGAATAACCGCAACGCAACCTACGGCAAACCCAAGAGTAAGGGTGTAATAAACGCACTGATAACGATATACAAAACGAACATTTTAAAATAAACAACTACGTAAGAACGGTGGGACGTAAAGGCGGAGTAATATCAATCAGCAATAGTCGATTAGCGTACACATGTTTTCCTTCCCAAAATGCCACAGGTTTATATCAACAAAACCATACAATACATATAAAAACCAACCTTGCAGGGGACCGCGACAGCAAAGGGGGTGAAAAGAAAGCAAATAAAGGAGGCCACAAAACGAAGAGCCTGTGCCTGTAGAAGGAGTATAAATTAAGGAGCAAAACGATGGTCGGTGTGCCAAACGGATTGCCATCCGTTAATTGGACAGTTTGAATTGTTTCGTTGTGTAACATTACAAGAAAGAAACTTTACTCCTAACATATGCCGAAAGAGGTCAGATACTTGCATAAAACAAAAATCGCCATATTTCAAAATATGTTCGTATCATTGCTTTTATTGAACACCAAACCATCGTTTCTTTTAATGTTTAGATGTGAGTACCACTGGATGTTTCCGGCCTCCGTTTGTATCCCAATATCGAAGAAGGGAAACTGAGGATTAACCTTATCTTATTAATCTTATGCTATTGCTTTTTGTGTTCCTAGTACGATTAGTTTTTTTTTTATAAAATCTGTTATCAAAAGAATTTTACATGCATCGTTCGTTGTGATTATCGAGCATGTTCGTTTACATTCGATTAGCCATCCATGTCATAGTTGCTGGATCTTGCATATATTTATATATATATTTCTTCATTTGTACTGAGTTGAATATATTAACATATTGTTGTTGTGTTTTGGCTTCGCAGGTAGAATTAAGCGAACCTTCTCTATGCACAAGATCGGAAAAGGGTAAGCCGCGTACAAATGAAATAATCGTCGTTGATGTTTAGTGTTAAAAAATTGTTACACGTTAAAAAGAAACAAATAATGGGAAACACACTCTACCGCGCAAACATTTTAACTGTAACTCTCCTACTGAAATGTTTCATTCCGCATCCGTTTTCCCATTTACGAATAAACATCCATTCGACCCCAGCGGGAAAAAAAAACTCTGCTGGAGGGAGAGATACAACAACAAAATAAAAACTAACACCGGGGCAAGCAAGGACACACTTTTCAGGGGGAAATATCTATCGGGCCACTGTCCTGGAACGCATTGGTAGCCGGTTGGCGACGATCCATAATTTCCTGGTTTTCTTTGTTTTCGTTATTGCTATTCTCGAGCGGTAGCACCGAATGTAGCTGAAACAAGAGACCAGAAAAGTGTCAAGAAACAGAGCACACGGATAAGAACACCAAATTGAAAATAGTACCTTCTCATCGATGTTCGATATTTGAAGCTCCTTGAAATGCTGCCGGTCCTCATCCAGGATAATGTTGGATCTTTGCGTGAGTGGTGTGGAGTTACGAATTTCGGGAGCTCGAAGCATCGGATGGCTTCGATCAAGCTGTGCCACTTCTTCCACGTCCTGAAACGATCACGGGAATAGTATAAGAAACATGCTTGATGCACTTGCAATTCTCTTGCACTTGTTGCAGTTCTTTCGACTTACCTCACAGATCGTCATTGAAAGGTCGACATCTGTGACACCCCGTTCGCGCCAGAACCTTCGCAAGATCCGCTCATCGGGCGACGCCATGGCAATGTCCCGCGGGTACTGGATCTTCTTTCTGATCGGTGTCTTTCCAGTTGATTGGTAGAATGTGAGATCGCTCTCGTGGAACCGTGCGAAATCGGCTGTCAATTCGTTTAGTTGATGGCCGTTCGTGCGCTGCTCAAATTCCCCGACCGTCTGCCCGATTCGCTGCAAGTGACCGCAGCACGCACTGCCATACTGCTGCCGGGAGGTTTGTTGCGCCTGTAAGCATTCCCCTAAGTGCCTGATTCCTTCGGCTTCGCCTTGTACGGCTTGCTCATTGAGTGCCTCGAAAGATTGGACAAACTGTTGTATCTGCGCGTGTGCCTCTTGTTGCGACGCCTGTACGCTGCTACGCTGTTCATCTATCACCGTCTGCTGCTCCGCGTTCGCAGCAGCAACCGGCGCAAGATCCACGTTTTCCAATTGTATCAACAACTTCGTCCCGTGCTGTTCCGCCTTACTGGTGTATTCGCTCAAATGCTGATCCCTTTCGGTGGCAATGGTGTTAACGGATTGTTTCTTGTCCTCGATCGTGCGCTTAATGCTGGTCAACTGTTCCGTTGCTAGCTTTTCGCCAACATCAAGCTCCCGGGACACGCCACTGGCCGCATCGATCAGCTGCCCGTGGCGCTCGTTCGAAGCGCTCATGTGTTGGACGAAATCCTTCATAAGGGAGGCCATGCGCTGCTCAAAATCGTTCACTACTTTCCACTCCTTCGCCTTTTCCTCCCGCGACTGTGTGATGTGTTCCTCCAGCCGCATATGGCTGCTCCTGAGCGTCACCGTTATTCCATCAAGATCACTCAGTTGCGTCAACAACGCATCGCAGAATCCAGCACACTTTGCGTCGTGCATGCGACCATGAGCCACCATCCGCTCGAACTGCGCACGCATCTCCTCCCGCTGTTGCTGTATGGTGCTCCGCATTCCGCCCTGTAGCTTTTGCAATGCATCGTTAAACTTGTCCAGTATCTCTTCGCGGGACCGTTCCGTCCGTTCAAGGTACCGGATGGCGTCGTCGAATCGTTCATCCAGTTTGCCACCCATCGATTTCTTAAAGCCATCAACAAGGGCCGCATTCTGCTGGGACATACTTTGAAACACGGTCTGTAATGCTTCAAGGTGGTCCGAAGTTTCGTTGTGCGACTTTTCTCCTTGCTGGTTGTAGCTTGCTGCAATACAAATGCGATGCGTTAGGTGCCAATTTGAGGTAGAGAAAAGTGGTGGCCAAGTTTTACCCCATCCGATAATCATATCCCCGGTCAATTGACTGCACTCGTTCGTTAATTTGGTCACATCGCCCCGAATCGTCTGTATTCGTTGACGGACTCGATCGACAAACTGTTCCGTTGCGTTTTTGTTATGGCTGTCGAGTTCTCTACGACGTTCAACAGTGTCCTGCAGAAAGAAATACCAAACCACTCAATTGCTTTGGTTGATTTTCAGAATCCTCAAACACTTACATGCAATCCATCCGTGTCTTCCGTGACCATTTCGACGACGTTAATCAGCTCCTTGGCCTGCCCGGTAAGCGCCTGTTCCGTTTTGAGATGATGATCCAGAATCACCTTCTTCTCCACGTACCGTCGTTTCGTTTTCGACAGGCTCCGCTTGGTGTTGGACAATTCGGTGCGCGTCTGCCCCAAATCGTTCGATGTACGGCGCAACTCTTCCTCCCTTTCCGTCAGGCTGAACGCGACCTCCTTGAAGATGGCTTCCCTCTTCGCCAGTTCCTCCTTGATCGCCTTGATAAGCGCCGACTTATCGTTCAACTCCTTCGTGGCGGCTTCCGATTTGTAGACCATTTCGTTGTACGTCTCCTCGGGTAGATAAATACCGTTCTTGTCCCGTGCCGCCATAAGATCACGTTTCAACCGATCGATTTCTTCGGTGTACTCCTTGATGACAGCCTTTTTCGACAGCTTTTGGTTCGCCTCCGGCTTGTTCTGGATGTTCTTCGCCCGGTGCGCGTATTCAATCGTGCTGAGTGTCTCTTCAAAGTCCTTGTTGCCGGGTGAAACCGTGGCGATAATCGATGTCTTCGTGCGCCCACCAAGTGACTCCTGCAGGAGGCGCGTCAACTTCGACTCGCGGTACGGGATGTGAGGAGTTTTCTCCACCAGTGCGGTGATGACGCGCCCCAGCGTCAGTAGGGACTGGTTGATGTTGACCGTTTCGCGCGTCCGAATGCCCTTTTCGTTGCCTGCCTTGGAGATGTTCTCGCTGCCGGCCAAATCCACCAGGTTCAGCTTGCCGATCTTCAGCATTTCTTCGCCGTCGATTCCGTTCTCTTTGATGTGCACAATGATCGAGAAGATCGTGTGCGACCGCGAGGACTGAGCGTTCATCAGCGTGGACGCTGTTTTGCGACGCTCCTGTCCCTTTGCCAGCAGCTTATACACGTCGTCCTTGCTGTGGACGGGGATTTCTTCCAACCCCTGCACGATCACCGAGCCCTTCTTCTGCACGTCGTCGAATATGCGAATCTTCACCGAATCGTCCGTCGAGAGCAAATCGCACAACTCTTCATTGTACAGCTCCAGGTAGGAAATGCGCATGGAAAACTCGAGCTCCGTCATGCGCAGCTCATCGAACAGATGATTGACCGCGCGCGGGATTATGCCCGTCTGGGTGTCATCCTCCCAACCGGCGCTCAGTTCCGGTTCCTCCTCTCCGACCATCGTAAACGTTTTGCCCGTGCCAGTTTGCCCATAAGCAAACACGGTACAGTTGAACCCGGACAGAACTTCCTCGATGTAGGGCGCCACCACCGCCTGATACACTTCATTTTGCTTCGAATTGGGCGCAAACGCACGGTCGAATGTAAACTTTTTCGTCGTGCGTGAATCATAGGCGCTCGTTTTGAGCTGCAGCTCCCGGCTGGACACTACCTCGACGACCTCCTGCGAACGGATCAACTTCTCGCGGTTGTTCGTCGGACTAGATCAAGGAAGGGCGGGACATCACATCAATGAACATCATGCGAAGCTGTTGGCTCTACTCGCCAGACACACTTACCGAACACGGACGTAGACCTGCACATTTTGATTACATTTCGTCTTGCTTCCGCCATTCGATTGGTTCCGCTCCGTATGCCCGTTGCTTGCGTCCATATTATGTTGGTTATACTGATGGAACAACACAATAGTACCGACACGCTTTTGCAACGCAGTTCACTTTATGATATTTACACCGTCGACTGTGCCTTGCAATGGGTTTTCCGCCTGGTAGCCACAAGCAAGCTGCGCTGATACGAATATTACACAATTTTTTGTTCACTACCATACAGCATCGCAGAAACGCTAGCAACAGTTGTTGGCCGTTTACTGTGTGTGACGGGCAGTTGGCGCTTTCATTCAAACTATCAAATTTTCTCCGCACAGTTGGCAACATTGATTGACTGCTCGACGGTTTGATCCCATTAACTTAGAATATCTGCATGAACAGTTCCGTTTTTAACAAACCCCATCCCAAGCTGGTTCCAAAAATAGCCAAAACTGCGGAAAATCTGAGTTCTTATCGTTTTGTTTACAACTGAAATGATAGTTCCAGTTTAAACGATATGTTCCAGTTTTGTTTTCGAGCTCGCTACGATGTTCGCGTTAAATTGGTAATTGGATCCAAAAATTGGACCCAACAAGTAATTTTGAAAAGTTTGGGCTATTGACAATAAGTTTTTCATTCTTCTTTAGTGCTCCGAAAATCATGTGAAAGTAACAGTCCTTGTACCGGAAGCACTGAGAGCACAATGGCTGGATCAAGTGAAGCAGAAGGTACGAAAAAAAACGGATGTTACCGGGGATGGAAAGCGGAAAAGATGGAACGAATGAGCTGGAAAACGTCTCCGCGGATATGCAAAACAGACAGTACCAGATCGCTATGGACCCGAATTGGATGCGCCATCTTTCTAGGAACGGATCAATCCAGGTAGGTGCTTCACGGCACTCACCACACTAGTTCATTCTGAGACGCCATTGGTGTTGCGTTGTTGTAATTTCTGAGTCGAAAATATGTTGACGGTGTGTAATCTCGTTGTGACCGATGCATCCTCTCTGTTCTAGGAACGGATCGACACTCTCAACACTGGGGTAATGCCACTGAAAAGCATATCAAGTTCACCATCCCGCCAAAGGTGAAAGTTACGCACGATCACGACGGTGTCCGATAGTAGCGACACAGCAGAAGCAGCAGGAGCGAATAGGACGGGGGGTTTGTTGTACTATGCACCTGGAAGCTTATCAGCGAACCCGTAAAAGTGGCGATTGTCAGCGATAATTTGAGTTTTGAGCGCTATTTCCTCCAAAAGATGCAGGTAAGAGATGGCGTGGAGAGCAGTGCGTCCCCGGCCTCAGCGGACGGACGACAGCAGAAGTGTGCGCATGCATCATCGTAATGTAAAACCCGTTTCCCGCTTGTTTGTGTTTTTGTTTCCTTTCTTCCTATAGCAAGTAGACGATCCCCCTTATTTGACTGTAGGGACGGAAGTAAGCGCCAAATACAAGGGGGCATTCTGCGAGGCCAAGGTACGCAAGGTGGTTCGCAACATCAAATGCAAGGTTGCGTACAAACAGCAAGGCCTCGGCTCCGGTGTCGTTTCCGACGACCAGATCAAGGGCGCGCTGCGGGTGGGCGCCATGGTCGAGGTGAAGCATCCGGAGCGCAAGGAGTACGTCGAGGCGACGCTGACCAAGATCCAGGACTGCTCGCAGTACACGGTGGTGTTCGACGACGGCGACATCACGACGCTGCGGCGCAGTGCGCTCTGTCTCAAGAGCGGACGACACTTCAACGAAAGTGAAACCTTGGATCAGCTTCCGTTGACGCACCCGGAGCACTTCGGGAATCCGGTCATCGGTGGACGAAGGGGGAGAAGGTAAGCAGCAGCTCAAGCCGTTTATCTAGATCAACGAACTGGCAACCCCTTTAAGAGAATATTTGAGACGCTTGCGGACCTAGTTCCCCCACCATAGCGGTCGACTTTGCTGACGTGGGCTGGAACGGGCCCTCGCCCCAAAGTAGTTGGTAGTTTATCGGGGACAGTCGCGTCGGAAAGACGCTGATCTTCCGTGCATTCCGTGCTAGAGTTTGTAGAACTTGTTTGTAGTATAAATTGTAAAGGAATTTTCTCCTTACCATGGTGTGGGCATTGAGGTTTGGCTTAGGCATTGCACCACACGGAATGCACTACTTATTTGATCCATTTTGCTACACTTTCAGGTCTCGCCATTTGCTCGCCGACGACAGCTCGGACGAGGACGATGAGCCGGCCACCCATTCCCGTGCGAACACCAGCGACAAGGAGGAAAACATCGGCAAGGTGGTGTGCGTGGAGACGAGCGATAACAAAAAGAAAAACCCGAAGGAAAACTGGTTCCCGGGGCTGGTGGTGGCACCGACGGCCCAGGACACCGTGCGCATCCGGGTGAAGGACGAGTATCTGGTTCGGTCGTTCAAGGATGGCCGCTACTACACCGTGCCGAAGAAGGAGGCGGCCGAGTTCACGCGCGACAGCGTCAACAAGTCCGAGGCGACCGCCGTATCCGCCGCGATCGAGTACATGGACAACGACGTGCTGCCCCCGCACTGGGACCGGGAGGCACTGTTCGGGATGGCGGGCAGCTGCAGTGATTCGGACCAGGAGCTGGAGACGGACAGCTCCGACGACGAGCCGACGGAGGAGAAGGACCATTTTGTGGCGCAGCTGTACAAGTTTATGGACGATCGTGGGACGCCGTTGAACAAGGTCCCGTCGATCATCAATCGCGACGTGAACCTGTACCGGTTGTTCCGGGCGGTGCAGAAACTGCACGGCTACAACCGCGTGACCAGTCAGAACCAGTGGAAACAGATAGCGCTCCGGCTGGGCTTCTCGCCCGCCACGGCCAGCATCACGAACCTGGTGAAGCAGGCGTACAAGAAGTTCCTGTTT
The DNA here is from genome assembly GCA_914969975.1 of Anopheles atroparvus. Taxonomy (NCBI): domain Eukaryota; kingdom Metazoa; phylum Arthropoda; class Insecta; order Diptera; family Culicidae; genus Anopheles; species Anopheles atroparvus. Next base: position 44,223,384 of record CAJZCY010000002.1, on the reverse strand, counting down.
TCGTTCGAGGAGTTCAACCGGAAGCTGGGCTGCACCATGGTGCCACATCCGAAGACGAGCCGCTCGAAGGGGCGCAGTCTGGTGCGGGCCAGCTCGGTGCAGTCGCCAAAGTTGCCGGATAAGCCAGAGAAGCTGCTCACGGCCAAGGAAAGGGCGGCCGCAGCAGCCGCCTCGCTAGCGGCAGTAAGTTCCGCTTCGGCTGCACTAGAGGCAGCCAATTCGGCCGTAGAAGAATCGGGCAATACGAGCGAATCGAGCGCGGCGGAAAGTGCTGCGACCCTGCGACCAATCGCCAGCAAGCGCAAGGTAGTAAGCGGTGGAAAGGTGAAAGCGTTGGTGGATAAGTTCGAGGAGAAGGAAAAAGATCGAGAAAAGGAAAAGGCATCTACGGCTAGCTCCTCCAAAACGGTGGCTGCCAGTGCCGGTGACAGTGGTGGATCGGGTAACGGTGAAAGGGGAAGAAAGGAAGATACTGTCGCTGTCGCAACGACCGCCGCAGTCGCCGCCACGACGCCTGCTTCGGCAAAGAAAGATAAAACCGTTCCCAAGGGAAAGGCGGGACCATCGGATACGATCGAGCGGCGTGGTCGCAAGCGCAAGGATGCCGATTCGGTGGACTCGAAGAAGGACGACCGAGACAGCAGTACGGGCGCTGGGGGTGGCAGTGGTGGCGGTGGAGGCAGCACGGGCAGTGGTGGTAGTACGAAGCAGGAAAAACAAGCCTCCCAGGGCAGGGAAGTTGGCGGTGGTGGAGGCCCGAACGTGGGGGGTGGTAGTGGTAATAGTAGTGGAGCCGATAGGGGAAGTAGCGGCAACGGATCGGGGCCTGGTGCGGGTGGTGGTAGAAGGCAGAGCGTCAGTCCCGGCAGTGGCGGATCAGTGCCGGATTTTCCCATCGAAGTAGGCGACAAGCTCAAAGTCTACTACGACGAGCAAAAGGTGACGTACGAAGCGAAAGTAATCGAGATCGCCAATCAGGAGGGAACACCGATCTATTTAGTCCATTACACGGGTTGGAATACGAGGTATGATTATGAACGGCTGTTTGGCAAATCAACAGCATCAACAGCACCCAATTCGCTCTACTTTCAGGTACGATGAGTGGGTACGCAAGGAGCGTATAGCGGAAAATCTAACCAACAGCAAGCAGACTAAAAAAGGGAAATCTTCGAGCAACAACAACACGCCTAGTAGTAGCGGCAGTAGTGGTGCTGGTGCGACGAAGGCCGCCCCATCGACGCCGGGTGCTGGTGATAAAACGCCCAAGGTCAGCAAACGCATCCGGGGCAACTCGAAGGGTGATGGGCCTGGTGGGGGTGGCACTACGCCCCGCTCCACGACGCCAAACGTGGGCCGGACAAAGTCGCCGGCCACACCGTCCAACCGTCGACCGCTCACCAGAGGCGGATCGTCAGCCGTTGCCGGCTCGAGTTCGCTGTCCGCCGCCGCCTCCACCGCCGGACGGCGCACATCGAACAATACCGACAACTCGTCGTCCCAGTCCGTGCCAACCGATCCGGACAATACGAGCGACACCGACTCCGACGAACCGATGATGAAAAAGTGCACCACCAACAGCTCTTCGTCGACCACCTCGTCCAACTCGTCGATTTCGATGTCTTCGACGAGCACGAAAGTAAGTACCACCGCCGAGGCCGGTTCGTCGTCCGATGCCGCGGCGATATCGGACGAGTTTTCCAACCAAGGAGCAACCAAGGGTGGTGGTCGTGGTGGTGGTGGTGGTGGTGGTGGTCGTGACTATGATCTCAATCAAGTAATTTCCCAACCTACTGCACTGCATTTAACCGTCCGATCCAGATCTATACTAACCGGATACTATTTTCTCTTTCTCTCCCAATCCTTCCATCCTGTTTCATTCCTGCGTTCCCGCCTTTCGTTCCTTCCCGTGGCAAATGTATTTATGCTGGTGTCTTTTATTTTGTTTCGTTTCCTTTTATTTTCAAAATATTTCATTTGGGTCTTGTTTTGTTGCGCGCGCCGTCCAACACCCTCCCATTCGAACCATCTATTTTAGATCCGCTCGGAACTGAAGGGCTTTAAGGAACTCAAATCACCCGGCTCACCGGCATCTGATACGACCACAACGACCACGACGACGACGACTACCGCAACCGGCGAGGGTGCAGGGGTCCCCTGCACCACCAACCCGTCTGACATACCGAAGCACATCATTCTCAAGCGTGAGCCGAACGCCGCCGGGATCGGCATTCCGTCTGCCGACGACGTCGGCGAAGTGAAGGCGGCGGCCACCATAACAGTGGTGAAGAAGGAACACGCGCCGATGGTGGTGAAGGAAGAAGAGTCCACCGTCACGGAGGAGGACGAAGAGCAGGAAAAATCATCCGAGTCGGAAACGCTCAGCGAGGAGGATTCGTCCCAATCATCAAACAAGGCGTTCTCCAGCTCGCCCATCACGACGATGGTCGATTCGGACACGGCTGAAACTCCCGTACTGGCGACGGCCATCGTCGCGAGTCCGAAGTCGTCTCCTGATGCGGCCAGCATAGCCGAACGGGATGATTCCTCGTCCACCGAACCGCTGCCAACGGTTGGCGTGAGATCATCAACAACACCAGATGCAAAGACTACCGGGGTTAAAAAGGAGCCAGTGGATGTATCAGAACCGGTTGAGAAGCAGCTGGTGGCGGCAGGAACAGCGGCCCCATCATCAACGTCCATAGGAAAACCACCGGTGAAGACGTACGGAACGGCGGCCACTATTATAGCCAATTCGGAAAAGATGGCCTTCTGCTGTCTCCGGGACGTTACGGCAGAGGGTGATGTGAAGCCAACGACACCGAAAGATTCTGCCGTGGAGACGCCCGTTAAGAATCTTCCTGGCTCAACCCCCGTCGTCGTAAACCAATCTGGCGCCTCGCCCCAATCCACACCATGGGCGGTGAAGCGCGAGGTTTCGAAGGAGAAAAGCTCGCCACCTTCAGCTGCTGCTCGCACGCCGGTGCCATCCGGGACTCCGGTTAAAGCTGGTGCTCCGGTCACTTCGGTTGCCATTAAAGAGGAGCAAGTGTCGCCCCTGCAGAGTGTCATCACGAGTGTCGCAACGGGACCGAGAGCAATTAAATCACCGAAATCACCAATGACAACACCTGCAGCGTTAATCACAAGCGTAACCCCCACGACAAAGGCAGACGAAGCCATCGCACCCAGTGCAGTGCTTAGCAAGGCCATCATCTCGAGCGCCATGGATTCGTTCAGTACGACCATTGTTTCAGCTGCCCCGGCAGTTTCTGTCACCGGGCCGAGCTTTGGGTCGTTGCGAGTGGAAAAGAAACAATCGAACTTCGTGTCCGGTCCGAGCACGACACCGCTGCTGGGCGGTGAGAAGAAGCTTTCTCTCGGAAGGGATGGCTCGTCCGCCTTCTCGTCGACCACGACGGTCTCATCGGTGGCGGCGGCGAGCTCCGTCAGTCCAAGTCTACCTGCGAAACACGGCGTCACTGCAGGGGGTGCAACAGGAGGAGCAGGAGGCCATCTGCTCCTAGGGGAAAAGAAACACTTCTCCTCGTCGACGCTTACCCCGGCGCAAAACAAGCTGCTCAGCAAGGAAGCGCTCTCGATTAAGTCGATCTTCGAGTCCACCGCCAATCGGATGGACGACAAGATCTCGGACGTGTACGAGTTTGAGGACGAGTACGATGACCCACACGACGTCGGAGCTGGTGGTGTCTGTAGCGGTGATGGTGGTGGTGGTGGTGGTGGTGGTCCCATTGGAACGTCCGTCGGGTCCAGCGGCGCACCGAGAAAGCTCGTCTCGGACGTCCCACCGGCGGAGGTGGTCAGTTCGCTCACACCAACCCTGGCACAGTCCGCAGCGATCGGAGGAGGACCACCGGAGGACAAGCGCAAGAAAACGATGCAACGAAAGTCTACCGATCCGCTGGACGTGAGTGGACCCGCCGGAGGATTCGGGGCGGGGAAAAGGGCGAAAAAGGTGTCTCCAATGAAGTCGCAAGATCCCGCCACCGAGGGGAAACCACTCAAGTTTGGCGCTGTAGTGCGTAAGGATGCACCGGTGAAGGAACAGAAGGATGAACAACAGCTGAAGGAGAAGTTGACCGGTTCCGGTGGTGCCGGTGACTCTGGCAGCGAATCTAGTACAAAATCGGAGAAGCCTACGGCGAAAGCCAACCAGCTATCGTCCACATCAACGGCGGCGGTGGCGGCGGCAACTCCACTTACAACTACTCCCATCAAGAGCGACTCCACGTTCGATGTGTTGCGGAAGTCACCTAGCTTCAATCTGGTCGCTACTGGAGCACCAGGCTCAAAGGAAGAATCGTCCAAATCGATGGACGAAGGTGAAGGGACAAAGATGGCACCGGCAATAATCTCGCAATTGGTAAGTGCAACGACGCCGGGCATTTTCACACCCGTCATTTCGTCTGCGGTACTCGCTGCCGCTGGCGCCGGAAACGATCGCTCCTCTTCGGTGCTGCACACATCCGGTCACGGTGGGCCATCCTCGTCCGTGCTGCTGGCTATGGCGAGCGACGACAAACCCAAGGAGGAACCGACGCTGGAAAACTGCAAGAAGTACTTCAACGATATGAACTTCGAGTTCGATGCTCCAACGGTGAAAAAACCTCCCTCGATTGCGGACAAGGTCCTGAAAGCTCTTAGCCAGCAACAACAGCAGCATCAACAGCAGCAGCAGCAGCAGCAGCAGCAGCAGCAACAGCAGCAGCAGCAGCAGCAGCAGCAGCATCAGCAGCAGCAACAGAATCAGCAACAGCAGCAGCAACACGCACAACAGGCAGTGAAGGCGGAAAAACTAGAGTTCCCCAAGTACATGACGAGCTCAATGCATCAATATCCGATCAAACCAACGCCAACGACGGCGTCGATGACGTCTGTTTTGGGAAACCTTTCCGTTTCAACTGCCAGTAGTGGAATGGAAAGTGGTGGCCATTTTGTAACGACCATTCCGGCCATCGTGACCACTCAGACGACGATAAAAATGGAACAATCCATCACCACCACCACAAGCAGTGGCAACAGTAGCAGCACCAGCAGTAGCACCAGTAGTGGTAGTAGCTCGCTATCTTACGCACTGTTGAAACAATCCAGTGCTGTTAACGAACCGGGATATGCGGGGAAATGTGTCGATCCCATCGTTTTGCCGGTAAAGAAAGAGTTCGATCAGGAACCACCAGTCACAAAACCGACCGGGAACTCGTCCACGGAAGGTAAGTCGAGTGAAGGTGCGAGTAATAATGGTACGCAGCAACCACCAGCTAGTTCACAGGGACAGGGCGCAGGACTGCTGCAATCGTCTACTGGATCCACTGGCCACAAGCACCTGCTGGAACAAATCCCACCGGCCCGCAGCAATGATCTCACGGAGTCGATGCGAAAGCTCGATCCGGACTCGCGCTTCATCCACGATGACGAATCGACCGACAGCAACGACTCGGAGCATCGGTTGATTATCGAGGATGCGGAATCGCAGGGCAGTGGAGACCCCACCGGGATGACGACGACGCCGATTGTATCGATGGTCGCCCCGACGCCGACAACGGCGACTGTGTTTGTGGCAAGCAGCAGCAGCAGCGTCGTGACGACGGCGGGTACGACGGCGGTGATCGTGCACTACGATGGAAAGCAACAGCCACCCGTCGCGATGGCGCCCGCGCTGCTCGTTACGGCGAAGAAGGAGTTGTTCGAGGAAAGGCCCCGTTCTGCGGCATCCATCGCGCACGAGATGGCGTCGGCAGCGTCCGCTGCGGCTGTGGCTGCGGTTGCTGACAAGGAAAAACTCGCCCTGAAGCAGGAACCGCCGCCGCCGCCGCCGTCGGTTGTACCGCAGGGGACAGAAGAACCAACGAAGGGATCGATACCGATGCCAATGCCGATGCAGACCCTGGTGGAGAAGAAACCACCCGGTGGTGTAAAGCAAAGCCTCCTGGAGACGATCATACAGATGGATCCGGCCCCACGAGGACTCGGATCGGAGGACTGCCTGATGCTCAAGGTGAACGAGCAGCGACGGAACGCGGAAATGATGGAATCCCAGAAGGAAGATGGCACTGGTACTACTCCTGAGCAAAGCATATCCGTTTCAACGTCCGTCATAACGTCTACCGGGAGTGGGAATGAGGTGAATGCCACCAGCACCGGTCAGCCACTGGCCAATGAAGAAACACCACCCAACCAAACGCAAACACAACAGCAACAGCAGCAGCAGCAGCAGCAGCAGCAAGCGGCCAACAATGAATCACTCTCGCTGCTGCTTTGCGAGGAGACAATCCCGGGCTCTCCGGCACCAAAGGACCACGATCGTCCACCGCCGACCACTGTCGGGCGCAAGGTGTATGCTGAGCCGCCACTCGGATCCGCCTTCCTCTCGCCGCAAAACATTCAAACCGCCACCGATCTGAAGCAGGTTCCGATGGATCTCGAGCCACCGGTCGTAACGATCACGATCGGTGGCAATACAACCATCAGCAGCAGTAGTAGCAGTGGTGGTGGTATTGGTGGCGGTGGCGGCGGTGGCGTTGGGGGCAATAGCAGTAGCAGTTCATCAAACCAAGGCGGTGGTGGTGGGCCATTCGGTGGTGGAGGGCAACACTCTACCCTTCAGCAGCACTCCGGACGAATGTCGGTGGGCGGAGGCTCTGCAGCGTCCGGGAAAATCGGCTCCGGTGGTGGCGAGTCAGCCGTGGACACTCCAAACAGCTCCCCCAGAGATTCCGTTAGCCAGGATGAAAGTAAGTACACAAACGGAAGGGACTGATAAACAAGTTTTAGTGTTTATCGAACGATTGCTAATTTTTTTTTCTTTCGTTTTTAGCGCACGATCAAGAAGCATCGTCACCGAACAAGAAACGCCGCCAGCGGAAACCAAGCGAAGAACCAACCCTGAAGCGCCGTCGGACGGCCAACACCAGCCTGCAGGGAGGATACACGAGTGCAAACAATGGTTCCAGCAGCGGTTACGGTCGCAGTCAAAGGGGAATGACGACGAACAATGGTAAGTACGCAGAGAGGTCTCTGGTCCGCTCTCATTATTTTTGTTGTTCTCATTCATCGCTTATATTTCTTCCAACACTCCAGCCTCGGACAGCGAGGACAACTCCGACACGGTGGCAGCGTTCCATCGCTCATCCTCCGCGTCCATGGTCGTCCCCAGTGTTGGCAAATCGGGACGGCCCTGTCAGTACAATTTCCTCGTCAATCTAGGTAAGGAACGCTTGTTCAGGCGCGTGTTTTCGATGCCTATTAATCAACGCTATTCTACTCCCCCCTCCACCCTTCGCCATTGTAGAGCCTGGCCTGAACAACAATCAGCGGATAGCAATACTGAAGAAGAAAATCCAAGAGCTACGTAAAACGTACAATGCCATCAAGGCGGAACTGGCGAGCATAGATCGACGAAGAAAGAAGCTGCGCCGGCGCGAGCGCGAAAACAAAAAGCAGGCCAAACTGAACAGCGCCAACGCAGGCAACAACTAATGTTTTTAATATTCTTTCTTCTTTCTTTTTCTTGCATAGAAAAATCATTTTGCCCAACGCATGTTCCTCTTATCATTTCATCCATGGAGGGTGGAGAATAGACGAACAGCCACATAAGCATTATTTACTCACTAAAGGCAAGTCGATTTTACGATTCGAATGATTTCAATCAGCAGCCTAATACTAAACTTAACTCATCTTCCACCAAGCATCTAGTGCAAGCAAGAAGTATGAGTTAAGAGTTTATAATGATTATGTACAGATGATATTGTTTAGATTGTTTTATACATATTTGATAATATTTACTTTCGTTTCGGTGCATACCATCTCATCAGTGGTAAGATTGATCAATCATGTGTGTAAAATTGATTTTAAGTAAGAATGTGCGTATGTAAATTACAAATTCAAACATTTTCTTTGATTGATTACGCAGAAGGGTGTGACTGCAATCTTCTTCGGAACCCCCCACACACACCCCTTGGTGGTAAGAGTATATTGTTGAAACTCTAGCTAAACCACGAATGGCCGATTGGAAGGCATCTTGTACTGAAGAGATCAGTCTGTTAATACTAGTGCATTTGAAGCATAACGTAATCACTCCAAAAAATGATAAACAACAAAAAGAAACGGGGGAGTACCCCTGTCACCAGATTAGTATACAGATATTCTTCTTTATTTGCTTGCGAGTAGAGTGCGTAACGAGATATTGTCATGTGGCCAGCAATACAAAAATCAGCAATCCTCACGTGAACAACGGTTGTGTTAACTAATGCTTCATTCGCGTCTACCAGTGATAATACCACAGGGGGTTTAAGTGATCAATGATCATGTGAAGTCCTTGATTTCAGCGGCGCCGAATGCTTTAAGTACACAGGAACGATGCTGGCCGACTTCAACTTTTTCTAGACCTACATGCTAAGAGAAAACCCGTAATTTTGTTTGTACCAACAAGCGAAAGAGAGCAACGAAAGGAGACAGGTATTAGCTGCGTAACACACCCGGGAGATTCGTTGTTCGATGCTAGTAGTTGTTTAGTTGTCGGTACTGTCCCGTTGGGTGGCAGTAAGTGTGAGGAAAACCTGCTCCAGTGACGTCTGCCCGAGGGCGTAATCTTCGAGCTGCAGCTGCTCCTTTGCCCGCTCCAGTATACCGAATATTTCCGACCACCGGCGGCTCGTGTCCGTGATGTGATAGGTGAGGTAGTTTTGATATTCTTCCTTCAGGATCGCACCACCACCACCACTTCCGTCGGATTGATGGGTGAACGTTGCCTGAATGAACCGCTTTACCTCGTGCCTGTCTCTTTCGGACAGCTGTTGCGTGTTGGTCCGTTTCAGTTTCATCGTCAGGAAGAACCCGTTGGAGTACTTATTCTTCAGATGCTGTGCCGAGCCGAGGCAGCGCAATTCCCCGTTCACCATGATAGCAAGGCGCGTGCAGAGCGCTTCGCACTCTTCCATACTGTGGGAGGTGAGCACCAGTGCGGTCTGGCCTTCGGTTCGCACGCGGCACATGACGTTCCAAAAGTGTCGCTTCGCGCCCGGATCCATCCCCGTCGTTGGTTCGTCCAGGTACACGACGGCGGGATCTCCGAGGAGCGCCAGGGCGGTGCTCAGCTTCCGCCGGTTGCCACCACTGTACGCTTGGACGCGCTTGTGCAGATGCTTGGCAAAGTTGAGCTCCACCGCCAGCCGCTGGATGGTGGACGAAATCGAGCAATTGGGAATGCCACGGAGCTGGGCAAAGATACGCAGCGTTTCGCTGCCAGTTAAATCCTCCAGCAGAGCGTCAAACTGGGGACAGTAACCGATCCGGCGGTAGACTGCCGGAAGCTGCGTGCGCAGATTCCATCCCGCCACCCACGCGTCACCGGACGTGATACGACGGTCGCCGGTCAGCATTCGGAAGGTGGACGTTTTACCGGCCCCGTTCACACCGAGCAGCCCGAAGCACTCCCGCTCGCCGACGGCAAACGTGAGCCTATCGACAGCCCGCACCGTGGTCGTGGCACTTCCGTACCGTTTGGTAAGATCGCGCAGCATCAGCAGCGCTGGCCCGGAAGCGTTCCGATACGTCCCGTCGTCGCAGAGTTGTTCGACGCGCGTTCGCTCATCCGCCACGTCCGTGTCCTCTCCGATGGCAATCGTTTCCGTTTCGTCGGACGTTGCCTCCGCGGTATGACTGGAAGCAAAACAGCGTACCTTCACAGCAATCGATTTCAGCGATGCCAGTATTTTCGTGCCCGAAAATACTCGATACTCTTTGAGCAGCAGCACTGCGAAGGAAAGCACTGCCACACCGAGCATGTACGCCAGATTGCGGTTGATTCCTCGGGGGTTGAAGGAAAAAATCTCCACATCTAAAAACAGAGCATAATGGATCGTGTCAACGGCTCGGGTGTCTATTGACGATAACCTTCCAGAAACTTACCACAGCAAAGCTCGTTGAATTTACAAACCAACTGCGGCGAACAGAAAGGCATAGCATCGCAGTAGGCATCGCAAATCTGTCGGGTCGTTTCCATCAAGTTGATGTTGTTCAAACTGTGGCTGAGGGCGAACAGTGGAAACACCATGTAGATCCACTCCAGCGTTTCCGCTACGTGCCGCAGATCGAAGTCCTTCACCTTGAGCAGGAACACTGCCGTGAACAGCACGGTTCCGGTGAAGATGTTGAAAATCAGCATCTTGATAAACCCGGTCGAAGGCACATCGAAGCAGTGTGCGCCCAGGTACGTGAACGGGATGACGGCCAGGCCGAAGCAGACGAAAACGAGTGCCACCCGGCCGAGCTCGGTCGGCGTGGACCAGCCCTCCTCCCGGAACGCCGCCAGCGTTCCTAGGTACAGTGCCATCGCGACGGAATACACCGCAAAGTCCCACACAAACGAAACGCCCCAGAAGGTCACGGAATCGACGCCGCTGACAAACTGTAGCAACTTCGAACCGGACGCCCGCTCGCGCACGTAGAACAGGATGTACAGTGCACCCACGAAAGCCATCGCGAAGCCGGTGTTGAAGGCCAGCTGAAAACCCAGATTGCTTCCGGCCTGGGTGCGCAAGAAGCGCACGTGGGTGCTGTACGGGAGCGGTTTGTTCGTCACGGTGAGACTACAGCCGTCGCACACCGTTCGGCCGATGGCGTTGTACAGTACGCTCAGCGAAAGTGGTGCCGTATGGTACGCTTTGTTGTTGAACCATGCCGTGTAGTTACGTCCGGGAACGTCCAGCGAGGATCCAATCATGAAGGTATTATCTACGGATCGAATATTTTCTACCGACTAAAGTAGAAGACAGAGAGAACAAAACCGGCTCTTAAAAATAAAACGTGCACCAGCGCTTTTTGTACACTTTACACTTTACCTGCTCCAGCAGAAAATCGGTAAAGTTGCTTTCCGTGAGAATAAGTTTATGGGATCCAGATCCAGGGGATTCGCTGCTGATCGTCTCATTGTAGGCCTTTACGATGGATGCATTGCGATCGTTTGTCGACAGTATCGTATTGGTTCGCTCGTAGCTACCGAGCTTTATCTCCAGCGGAGGGAGGACAACGTTATTTGGAAAGAACCGCACAATAGCGATGACCAGCAGGACAAACACCATCGGCAGGAGTAGCTGCAGGGCTGAAATTTTCCACGTGCGTATGAAGCAGAGGTACTTTTTGTTCATCATCGCCTTGATTTGACTGTAGAGCAGCTGGCGGCCAGTTTGTAGTTCGTAGCTTTCCGTTATCGTGATTGGCGGAAGGCCGTGCCCAGATATTCGCTTGTTACCGTTCGCTGCGTTTCCGTTCGCTAACGATTGTTCATCCTCGTCCGTGTTGCTTCCATCGCTTCCCAAGCTATTTTTTGTTGTTGTTTCAGAATGGAACGAAAAGCGATCTTTATATTCTCCGCCATTATTCAAGTGCCACCTCTGTGCGGTACTTACCGCATAAATACTTCTTCCAGCGTGGAAAGTGCAATCCCGTAGCTAGAGATTCCACACTGTGTGACGTTGTTTTCCAACTCTTCCAGGGCCGGCTGAAACATGGGTCGATACTGTTCGCGAAGGCGGTAACTTAGCTCCGTCCCGATGTCCGATTCGATCGCCACATCCGGCACGTAGCGCCGCAGCAGCTGCGTCAACACCTCCGGCTGGCAGTTTGGGGCTTTCACGCAAATCAACCGGTAGCCAGCGCCGAAGCGTTTCTTGAGGAAGAACGGTGTCCCGACCGCTCGGAGCTCCCCGTCGCACATCACCGCAATCCGATCGCCCAGCACGTCCGCCTCGTCCATGAAGTGCGTCGAGAGGACGATCGTACGGGCCCGTTTCTCTTGCTGTAGCAGCTCCCACACCGTACGGCGGGCGCCCGGATCCATGCCCGACGTGGGCTCGTCGCAGAACACCACCCTCGAGCCGCCACAAAGTGCGACGGCCAGCGATAGCTTTCGCTTCATACCTCCGGAAAGTGTGTACGATTGTGCGTCCCTCTTCGGCTCGAGCTCAAGCGCTCGAAGGTACTTGGAAATTTCCGCTTCAATTTCATCCTCACTTTGAACACCCTTCAGCTTGGCGAAGAACCGAATGTGCTCCGCTACCGTCAGCTCGTTGAAGAGAACGTTATGCTGCGGACAGAATCCGAGCTGGTTGCGAATCTGGTCTACCGTCGCACTGTCTATCCGGTGGCCCTCAATCGTGGCGTACCCGGACGTCGCCGGGTACATGCCCGTCAGCATCGACATGGTGGTAGTTTTCCCAGCTCCGTTGTGTCCGAGCAGCACCGTTATCTCATCCCTGTAGAAACTCACCGTCAGATCGCGCACGGCCGGCCGCCCTTCACCAAACGTCTTCGTTAGCCCAACCGTTCCAATGCCAACTGGTTTTCCCGTCGGTTCTTCTTCTTCCATGTTCGACGCGTAGCGCTGGCTGTGCTTCAATCTTTCACTTTCGAGCGTCCCATTTGCTTCCACTTCTGTTGCAAGCCCCAGCCCGCAACCGAACACTTCCTCCATCCAGAAACTCTTGGTGAGCACAAAATTCCATTTGCGCGGAACCCCGAACTTCCCCGGAGCAATTTGCTCGACGTACAGCGCGACGGCGAGATAGAAGGTTGCATCGAGCAGCAGCATACCGAGCACGTGCGCCATCGTCAGTTGGTCGTCGACGGTAACTGGTGAAAAGAGATTTTCCCACTGCAGCCCAATCGATGTGCCTTCGTGCTTCATGAACAGCATGATTCCGTAGCCCATGGCCGTATTGCTCCACAGGCTCGAGCCTAGCTTTGCTCCAAGCGACATTCGGTCGTAGTTGCCGAACGTAAGCTGGAAGGGGGTCAACGAATAGAACCACACAATGCCGGCTATTCCGGAGGCGATGTTTGCTAAAGGAAAAATTAATAAAATTAGCAAAAATTAATTAGCCTAAGGGTTTCCTCGGTTCAGCTCGGTCCTCCTCCTACCTTTTGAGAAAAACGTGCTTATCATGAAACACAGCATGATCGTTGTAATTCCGTACACGATGAAAAACAGCCAGATGAGGAGACGGTTGGAGAATTGAAAAATGGCCACCTTCGTGTTGGTCGTTAGATTGCAGCTAAGCAGTATCGTCACGAGTGTTATCGAGATAGCGAGCAGCGTAAGGGTGCGCACAAACCAGGCCACCCAGTGGATCCAGCCACGGAGGCCCATCACCTTCATCGATTCCTTCAGCTGCTTCTCCTTTTCCAGCGTAATAAATTTCACCGTGTTGATACACGAGTAGAAGAACGCTACCATGATGATGGAGGGGAAAAGATTTTCCAAACCACGCAGAAGTGGATCATCGTAGAAGGCTGGGTACGGAAAGCGCTATCGGTGAGAAAAAAGAGGACGAAGAACATCGTCCACGTTACGTTACATAAATTTTACGACCGCACATGTGTTCCGGGGGATTTGGGTTGTTGTATCGATTTGGAGAACCAATAGGCGTTCCCTTTGCTTTCGCAGTTGCTTACCTTCAGCTCCACATGCGGCAGCGTGCCATTGCGGACACCGCGCATTTCCAGCACCGATCGACTTATCGCATTCTGCACGGAAGCAAATCCCTCCGCATAGTAGTTCGCCGGGTATCCGCCGTCACTTGCGTTAATGTTACGTGCACCGTACACCTGGAACTGTGGGAATATAAGGAAGGTGCGCCAATTGGCCCAAAACTGTGCCCCCGGCAGGGTGGTGGTACGCATTTCGCTCGGGAACCGTAGCGCAACCTCGAGTCGCTCGGGCAGCGTGGTAATGTTCTGGAAAAGTGGAAAGAAAGCGTATATGTTGCGGTAATCGTTGGATCGATACCCGCTCCTTCCACTGAATGTACCTTGAGCTCATCACCAAATTCGACGCCGGCAAGGAAGTTGTTCGTGATGAGATCCTTGTACATACTTTCACTATCATTGTAACCCTGGTGAAGTACGTCTGTGCCGAGCATTCGTGCCGCCCGGCCGATGATTCGTTCAAATACGTCATTGCGCGGTGAGTAGACAATTTTCAAATTGATCGGATGATTCGTCACCATCTCGCTGGAAGAGAATTAAAGCTAGCTATAAAAGACTGTTATATTCTACGGCGCGTTTGGTAGTTCACCAATTACCGTATCATGGATAAACTCTGGACATTGAGGCTGCTGAATGTCGTCGGCGCGCTGTACACGGTTGGTGTTACCAGCCCGCGGACCAGTATCAGCAGCGAGCAGGCCAACACCGGAATAGTAATTTCAAACGCCGTCTGCACATAGTGCCGCTTCTGTATGATCCAATTTTTCCACAGTAAAAGCACAAACTTATCCCAGTTGGAGGTAGTCATGGTAGCGAGTTTAGCCCGTACTAAACCAGCTGATCACTGCGTTTTGCTGCAAGGCACACTGAGGTTTGCTGTTGTAATTAACGGCTGCTTCCGAACTGCTTGCTTTGCTACTCCACCACCACCATTGCTGCCCTTGCACGATTCTTTCTTTCCTCCTTCTCAGCAGAACGTACACCTGACTCGCGGTATCGTTTTGTTAACGCTCGTCGTCTAAGTGCAAACCGGTTTGCAGGAAAATGTGGCTTTATGTGGGAAAAGACAGCATAATGACGCGGCTCCAACACGCCTACGGCATACGTGCAGTCGGCATTACGTCAACCGAACGTTTTTCTTCACATGCCACTGCCGCACTCCGGAAGAAGCGAATCACTGAAGAGAGAAATATCCAACATATCGCTAACTGCCGCTGGATGAATCATTTCATCAGGTTGCGAAGTTTCGCTGTCAAAAATAATTACCCAACAACCTCCCCCCGCATGGCAGCGACCTGGGGCCACGCGCGCGCGCGCGCTCTCATTCGTTTTTGTTTTTTGTCTTTCAGGAAGGGGTAGGTACGCGCCACCCAAACATATGTATGTTGCTAGGAAACATTCGTCGATGACCGTGAACAACCGCGTGGTGTAGTTGTGTGCGTGTATGTAAGGGTTGTTTTTTGTAGCCCTTGCTTGATGGGCAGTTTGTTTACATCCATGTTGTGTTTCGGTATTTGAAAAGGGGGCGGAATGTTATCGCGGTCGGCGGTTTTCGAAACAGCGCTCGATTATCTATGCTATGTTTGTAACCATTCTACCACATTGAAAAACACATTGCTGTTTAATGTAAGATGCTTAAAGACAAAGTTTGGTTTTATGTTCTGTCATAAAATAAGGTTTACATTCAAGTGTGTTTTCTACCGCCAGCGAATGTTGCGATGCACGGCCCAACGTATACATATCGCTTTTCTACAAATTTCATTTTGTTTTCCATACCAACTACGTCTAGTAGTGATGTGTTGGTGATGCCTCCATCATCATCAATCATCAAAGCCGGTGCAGCAATCCCAAGCTACCCAAGCTAGGCCTTAGTACGCGTCTTTCTGTCGCGATCGTCGGACAGAGTTCACTCTAGTACGATTCTGTCAATTGAATTCTTAATTTAATAAGTTCAGTTGGTTCGTCACCGATTATGGGACGTTGTGCGTTGTTTCTCGTTCCGTTCGGTCTGCTGGCGCTGACCGGTTGGCCACCAGCGGTCGAAGGAAGAAGAAGTTTTCTCAATCCGTATCCCCGCTTTACGGCGTCACCGCCCGCCCCGAACGAAGATGTCGGCGAGCCACTGTTTCTGACGCCATTCATTGCTAACAAATCGATCGAAGAAGGGCGCCAGGCGGCACGTGTCCTGCACCCGGCCATTCCGGCCGATGTCGAAAGCTACTCGGGCTACCTGACCGTAGACGCCGCCACCAACTCGAACCTCTTTTTCTGGTACTTTGCGGCGAAGGTGGACCCGACCACCGCTCCGGTCGTGCTCTGGCTGCAGGGTGGCCCTGGGGCATCGTCCCTCTATGGGCTGTTCACGGAAAATGGCCCCTTCTCGGTCAGCAGCAAGATGAAGCTGGTGCCGCGTAAGTTCAGCTGGCACCTGAACCACCACCTCATTTACATTGATAACCCCGTCGGAACGGGGTTCAGCTTTACCGATAAGGACGAAGGGTACTCCACGAACGAGACGCACGTCGGCACCAATCTGCACAACGCCCTGCAGCAGTTCTTCGCCCTCTTTCCCGACCTGCAGAGTCATCCGTTCTTTGTGACTGGCGAGTCGTACGGAGGCAAGTACGTTCCCGCCGTAGCGCACACGATCCACCGGAAGAACGACGAGTCGAAGGTTCACATTAATCTGGAGGGCATTGCGATCGGCAACGGGCTGTGCGATCCATTCCATCAGCTGGTGTACGGCGACTACCTTTACCAGTTGGGGCTGATCGATTCGCGGACAAGGGACCAATTCCACCAGTACGAGGCGAAAGGTCGCGACTGCATCACGAAGCAGGACTTCAAGTGTGCGTTCGACGTGTTCGACGAGCTGATCAACGGGGACCAGTATCCGAGCGGATCGCTGTTTAAGAATGCGTCCGGGTTCAAGACGTACTTCAACTACCTGCAGACGGAACCGGACCCGGCGGACGAGTACATGGGCAAGTTCCTGCAGCTGGCGGAAACACGCAAAGCGATCCACGTCGGTAACAATTCGTTCCACGACCTGGAGGGCGAGAACAAGGTGGAGGAGCACCTCAAGCTGGACGTTATGCGCTCGGTCGTACCGTACCTGAACGAGCTGCTGGCGGCGTACCGGGTGGTGATCTACAACGGCCAGCTGGACATCATCGTGGCCTACCCGCTGACGATGAACTACGTGACGCGGCTCAACTTCCCCGGAATGGACGACTACAAGAAGGCCCCGCGGTACATCTGGAAGGTGGATGGCGAAATTGCCGGGTACGCGAAGGAAGCGGGCAATCTGGTGGAGGTGCTGGTGCGCAACGCGGGCCATATGGTGCCGAAAGATCGCCCGAAGTGGGCTCTCGATTTGCTGTTGCGCCTGACCCATGGCAAGCGCTTTGGGTGATTGGTTTAGGGGACAAAAAAGGCAAAAACAATCGGTGGAAGCGGAGCCGTGTCTCTCTAGTTTATTACTAGTTTTTCGATATAAATAAAGTAAATGCAAATACCATTGATTCCTGCACATTGTCGTAAGTTATCGTGCTACCCACCAATCAACGATCTTTGCTACTTATCACAAAAGTGTAGCTCTTGACGGTGGCCTACGGATCTACGATTTATTAATTGCGGAAGTCAGTTTAAACACAAAACCTACTGCTGGTTATTGTAGCAACAATGCACGCCTATACCTATTTCAACCTAACATTCTCCTTCATCTCCGCTTAAACAAATGCCTTACATAGTGCAACCGTGTGATCGACCCCGCAGCTTACCTTCAGCACTTTTGCGTTGAGCGCTACTTTCAGGGGAAAGAACTGATCGTTCTTATGACCCAGCCCTAAGCAGGCATATCGATTATGACCCCACGTGTACAGATCATGCTGGTCGTTGACGGCGGCCGAATGGGTAATGCCGCACGACAGCGCAAGCACGCGCACATTTGGACTGAACGCGTTTCGCCCGAACAGGCTCGGCGGGATGAGCGTCGGGGTCGGGCGGTGTTGCACTTCCGGACCGAAACCAAGTATACCGTAGCCCCAGGAAAACACGTCTCCATTTTCTGCGGATAAAGCACATATGTAGGTGTTTTAGTACAGGGCAAGGCTGCATTGTCAGCACGACTGCATTGCTCTTACCATTCAAAATTAAGCAATACGATCCGGCAGCAGCTACGTCTACGATTTTGCCACAGTTTTTAGCGAACGTTAAAAAACTCGGCACATTGATTTGCGGGTTGTCCTCGGCTACCTCGCCTAGCTGGCCGTACTCAGAATTTCCCCAACCGAACAGCTCCCCTTTGTCTACGCGCAAAGGAAAGAAAGAAGAATTGTATCGATCGAGTTTACATCCGAGCGGTGGCCGAATCTCCTTACCATTTATCGCCAGGACGGTGTCGCAGCTACTGGATACCTTCACGATCTTTTCCCCCTTGATGTCACCTTCCGCGGGCCCAACCGTATCAATCAACCCGTATCGACCTTGGCCCGCCTGCCCATCGTCACTCCAGCCGCAGGAAAACACTCGCCCAGCCTCCGTCAACAGCAAACTGTGGTCCTGGCCACACTCAACGTGCCGCACCGGATCCCCGGGACCGGTATCGATGGTGTTCACGACGGGATTTCGAAAATAATCCTCACCCGGCACTATCCGTCGTCCGCACTGGCCATAGGCATTGTTGCCAAAGGCAAACACCGATCCATCGTTGGCTAAGGCCAACACGTGGGCTCGACCGGCTGCCACCTGCCGTATTTGCTGCCGTGCTTTATTCACACCGTGCTCCGTTCCCTCCTGAGCCGCATCGTCCCCGCTAGCGATGGGGGCCAATTCAATCGGTGCCGGGTAGATTAGAAGCTCGAGCGGCTTTTTGTGTTGTCCCGGTGCCTTTTGAAAGCCCAGCTGACCGTCCGTGTTGATGCCGGTGCCCCACAGACTGGCCCCTCTGGTATCGTTCACTGCATAAACGGAGAATCCATAACCGGCAGCGACGTCAGTGATGCTATGACTTTCGGCAAAGCTGAGCCTGCTCGGATGCTGCACGAAATCGGTGTACACGTGCGCCTGCTTTTTGCGCGATGTCTGCACTCCGAGCGCACCGGTGGCTGCTAGACCCCACACGTACACGCGCGCATCGCCCGGTTTGGCCGTCGGAAAGCGGTGCTTCGGAATCTGCGATACATCCTGCCGGAGAACACTGCGACGCGCACTGGAAGTGTACAACCGATGGCTGCCCGTGTGTGCTTGCTTTTCCACCGCATTCATCCATTGCAAGCACCATTTGCAGTGCCGAAGAGATTGCATTTTTTGTGTTCGTTTTATTCGCGTACTTCTGCGTGCATCTAGCGACACTTCGAGTGCGGCGCACCTACTTGTTTGTATGCAATTACATAACCTCACATGTTTTTGACAGCTCAGTTCCTCAGTTGTTGCGTTCGCGGAAAGATAAACACACGGAAAAGTGCTGTGGTTATATTGAATAACTTCATTTATTAAAAAAATAGCGTAAGAAAACGGTAAAATATTATACGCAATATGGCTCTCCGTCAGGTGAGAACATCAAGTTGGGCGCCATCAACCTAAAGTGTCTAACGTGTGAAGTGTTTAAATTTCAGGCCTACATGCTAGTTGCCTCCCGTGCAATGGTTAGTTCTACCGGTCGTCCAATCAGCCGAATGGCAGCATGTTCAAGCCGTCTGTATGAACCCGACTACATGGAGGTAACTTCACCCGTCGCCCCTCAGAAACAGCGCCAGCTGCATATCCTTCGGCATCAACGTAACCCGTTGGCGGTGTAGGGCGCACCGGTGCGATGCTTCGAATAGATTCACCAAGTACATTTCGCTCGACTCGTGTAGGGCAGCGAGCGCATCTAACGTTATTCTGTACTGTCCGTAGGAGAGCATTACTTCACGTATCACTCGACAAATGCTCGATTTAGGTATAAGAAGCTTCGTGCTATTTTGCAGTTTCCACATCTCTTTCTGGAGCGGTGGCAGTTTTGGTCCTCTTCTCGATGAAGTAGGAGGACCTGCAGAAACGGATCTACGGCTAGGTTGAGCTGCCGTCGTCGTCGACGTTGGTCCCAAGGCTGCACTGCTGTTGCTGCGATTCAACGGCGACCGAGATGCGCGATGCGATTCCGTGTCCGAGGGCGAACTGTCCGTGCTCGAGTTGAGTGAACTGTTCCTTGATGTTGTGCTTCGTGTTTTCCTCTCGTCCCTTTGATGCGATGCTCGTGGCACACTCTTTCTCCGTGGCATTTTAAAAATGTTTAGAAGTTTGGAAAACAAGCTGCGCTTCGGTTTGTTCAGCAGATTCCGTTAATTTTAGTTTTTCTAACTTGACAGTTGCGTGAGACTGTGTTAGTGTAGGCTAATGACAGTTACGAAAATCGCCGTAAATTGAGCTAGCTTATGGGATGGTCCATATTTTAAAAAAATCTATGCCAACATGGACATTTCCGTTACATTGATTGATAATCTGTTCTTCCTTTCAGTTGTTGAAACCCAAGTACCCGCTCTACGAAATGCTCAACTTTACGATCAAAGGATACGACTACCCGTTGCTTGAGAGTTACCAGAAATTTATCCACAACGTGGCGGACTCGATGGATTTGGACATAGTCGATGCTTTTGCTCATCCACCGCAGAAGCTGAACGTGCAGAAATTCAAACCAAACTCCAGCGTTATCGATAGCGAGTACCGGCTGACGGTCTACGAGCGCACTGTACAGATAGATAAGGTACAAGCGCCACTGTATCCGCTTTTGCTGCGAACGCTGCAAGCGGCCCTGCCGGAGGGTGTGTCGCTGAGTGTAGCAGAACATACGTCCGATCAGGAAGAGTCACGTTATGTCCCGGATCGAGACCTGAAAGAGCTCAAGCAACAGTTGGATGAGATGGGAGGTGCATCGAAAAAGAAATAAATCATGCTGTTGTCTAGCTTGTTTGTAGTAAATTCAAACTAGGAAAGCGTGTTTCTGTTTTGTCCATTGTATGATTTTGGAGCTGGTTGTATGTATTCATCCAAGAAAGATGATTGATTACTTGTGATGATTGTGAAATAAGAAAAATTGAAAAGTACAGGAATGGAAATCCCTTGCGCACACCTATCAGCTAGTGGGGTTAGTTCCTTGGATCATATGATTGAATGCTGTCATGAACTGTTGACATTTGTTTGACGTTTTTGGACTACATCTGTTGTTGTTGTTGTTGTTGCAGCATTGCAACCGTCTCAAATACGATACGTTTTACACGATGGAGCTAGAACAGGAATTTCTCCAGCTGTCGACAAAATTTTTATTTTTAAATTGTGGAACCCAGCTGGCCGACTATCGGAATGAAATCAACACGCTGTTGAATGAACTAAACGGGCTCAACTATCGAGCTGCGCGTATCAGCGATGCTAGGGCACCTGTGCGACTCGTGGAATCGTTCGTAAATATTCCGCCCCAGGAGGACACACTGGTGGTAAAAGCGTGCTTTTTGGTTAAATCACTCGTAAGCCGACAGAAAATATTGCTGCCGGAATCTGTGGTCCAAAATGTGCTTGACTGGCTGAGAAAGTGCCTGGAGAGGTGCTTCTATCAAGTTGCCACGGAGGTGTTGAATACGATGACGCTCCTCTTCCGGCAGTGCAAGAGCATTACGCAGGTTTGGACTTCTTTTTTCCCTTCATGCACCTTCCAACCCTTGTCAGTGGGTTGTTAATCGCACCTTGTATTTATTTGTAGTTCTACGACTTCTTCATCTCCACCAATGGAATACTTATCAACATCCTTGCCGATACCAACTATCGGAGGGTGGAGCGAAGGCAACAGTCTTCCGTGCGCTTGGATCACTGCAATACCAGTGAGCTGTACTTGGCCTCCCTTCTCTCCATCGAGTCGATTCTAGTCTGTTCCGAGATGGCTGCCGAGGACGTCGAACCCTTCCTCCCGTCGGTGGGAAACGCAGTGCTCGATTTGATATTTAAAGTTCATCCAGAATCGATCATCGAGCAAACGTTTTATGGACTGGTGACGTCAGCTTTAAATTGTTTGCGAATAGTCATAGAGCTGGACACTGCAGGTGACTGGATAAATGCACAACTCGGCAGGTTGATTGGAACGGGGAAGGCGTTCATGATGTACGGTATTCCCGATGTTGCAAAATTACTACCCCAGCGCATTCCTGTGTCACAACAAGGGATTCCCGAACCGCAACACATACCGATGAGTAAGGGAGGGAGAGTTGCGAAAAAGCGTAAACCTCGTGCGCATCCTAGGGGTAAGAAAGGTTCAACTGGCACTCCGCGGACTGGAAATGGACAGGATAAGCAAACGCTGCTGCATGCACAATCCAATAGATTACCGTACTCCGAATCTAGCATCGTATTGGAATGTAAGGTTTACAGTTCCCCAAACACAAATTGCATTCTTTTTAACATGTCCCTTTTCTTTCTCCTTTCAACAGGGGTTTCGCCAGCAAAACCCTCTACAGGATGTTATCAAACTAGCGATTCCGATTTTTCAGAAAACGAGGGAACGTCCACCCGCGAGCAGATTGATCGGCCCAGGGTAGTCAAGCTACGCCAGGCGGCGCTGATGCTTATCGGAACGTTAGCTCAACACGTCGAAAAACGTGTCATGTTCGGCTACTGGCACGCCCTATTTCC
Source organism: Anopheles atroparvus (assembly GCA_914969975.1). Classification (NCBI taxonomy): domain Eukaryota; kingdom Metazoa; phylum Arthropoda; class Insecta; order Diptera; family Culicidae; genus Anopheles; species Anopheles atroparvus. The sequence continues at coordinate 44,201,223 of CAJZCY010000002.1, read as the reverse complement.
CGACGAAACCCGTTCACCGTGTACGGTCTCCCTACTGAACTGTGTCCTCCGCGATCCCTCGCCCAAGTGCCGCATAGCGGCCATCCAGGCAACTTCGTTTCTGCTTCATAAATCCAAACCGTTCCTCATCCAAGCCGAAAACAGCAGGAAGCCACAAGTGTCCTTTACGCCGTTTTCCGCCACTCTTGGCAACATGGTCATCGAGATGTATGCGATGCTAACGCAAGCACTGTCGACGGAAAGTGACCTTACCGTGCTGACGCAGCTGCTGAAGGGATTAACGGTATTTATTCAAGCGACCCCATTTCATCGATTGCACTCGGGCATAGCAACGCGATTTGTGCGGATCGTTCGACCACTGGTTTCGCATCGCGACTCAACGATCAAGGTGGCGGCGCTAATGGTGATGGGATTTCTGATTGCCGTGCCGAACATGACGGAGGAAATTGCCGCATTGGTTGGAATAAGACGATTAGAGCAGGCGCCGACGGGCAAGGAGGCACGAAGCAAGCCCATCATGAAAGCGTAAGGGCACACACACACGCAGGGGGAAGGAGTAGAGCATTCCATTTCTACTCACTCGGTCATTTCGTCTCATTTTAGCCTCAACCTGCAGGTGAATCAAGATGAGGAGGAGGAGGAAGAAGAATCCTATGAGATTTCAGAAATCGAACAAGGGGGCAAAGAGCACCTGGATGGTCCAACAACTTCCGAAATTGATGGAGGGTTCCACATTGACGATATACTAGGCGCAAATTCAATGTCCTGGCTACTGCAAGTGGCGCTGGAAAATTTAGGAGTAAACGGGGTCGCCTGCTCGGTCATGACCGTCCGTATGGAGTGCCTTCAGGTGTTGTGCGTCATGACTGGTCACTACTCGTTGCTGTGCGATCATCTTTTGCTGGTCGCGCAAGCGCTAGTAAACGCGTTTGGCGATCCGGCTGCCGAGATTAAACTGTACGCTGGTCGAGTTTTAGATCTACTCGGACATGCCATCCATACGTCATTGCTCTTACCAGGTTAGCTGGCTGTTGAGGGAGGGATTAAACAAGTGAAAATGACCACTAAAATTGATATTTCCCTTCGATAGATACCATCGACTCAGAAGAAATTAACATGGCGCTCAACTTTTGGCTAAAGATCATACCGACCGTAACGGGACAGATACAGGACGTTGACTTGATACCCTCGGTGCGATCGGTCTGTTGTGATGCTCTCGGCAACATTGGTGTACATGTGTTTGAAAAGCTCCCGGTAGGAGATTACTTCTTCATTTGAATCCAATCTTATCGATACCTTACCTCACTCATTACCCTACTTTTCTGACACCAACAGCGGGATCGACAGTTGGCATTGATTTCTTTACTGACCGGCTGCACCTTCGATGAAGATAGTGCTGTTTCGTCGGCGGCAGCACGTGCGTTGTCGGTGTACATCCTCTTTCCCTCGCTACGGGACGACGTATGCTACATGGAAAACACGGTCGAATCTATCCTGAGGCTAATGAAAGATCCAAACCTAACGGCACGCATCAAAACGAGCTGGTCACTGGGAAACGTTACCGACTCGCTTGTCCTGAATCTTCACCACGCTCCTCAGGACTTGCAGTCCCATGCAGTTGAATGTCGATTAAACATCGGTGATGATCTACTGAGGCGCATCCTGGAGACGGCGATGGAAGCTGCCAAAGACAACGATAAGGTGCGAAGCAATGCCGTCCGCACGATCGGCAATGTGCTACATCTACTGCGCACGCACCAGCTGGAACAGCCCGCTTGGAGCTCGCTCTGGCAGGAAGCGATTGACCGATTGGTGCAGAACGTGTCCAACGCGAGTGGCGTCACCGTGAAGGTCAAGTGGAACGCCTGCTATGCACTCGGTAGCATGATGAAGAACGAGGCCAGCTACTTGACCCCAGCGGGAGCCGGTGCTAGATGGCAACAGTGTGTGTTTCCCGCCCTCTGCGAAGCTGTGGTGCATTCGCCCAACTTTAAGGTGCGCATTAATGCCGCTCAAGCCCTTTCGGTCGTCTCGAGCCGAGCCCACTACGGTGTGACCTTTTTCTACTCGATCTGGGCCGCCTTGCTGCAGGCACTCGAGCAGTCGGACAACTTGGTAGACTACTTGGAGTATAAACGACGCGATACGCTGCAGGAGCAGTTGTGCCTTTCGCTGGCGCATTTTCTGCGGCTGGCCACGCGGGAAGATATCGCACCCATGGCGGCAGCACTGCTTCCCTTGTACGATGCAGTCCGGGGAAACTGGATGCGAGTGGTCAATCGCATCCTGCCGGAGAAAAGTGTAGCGCTTATGGAGTCCTACCATCTGGTGGTGAAGCAGCGTCAGGCGCGCCCAGGTGTGGTGGATCCGGTTCCAGAATCCTCTTGGAGCTTGCTGGTGAAATGTTTCGAGTGCGTTAATCACTCAACATTGGACTAATAAAGCATCATGCGGGATTACATCATCGCTCTCATTTTTCAACGCAACTTTTTTCGGACCCTTTTGATAATATTCAAATTAAACCATTTCCTTTCTGTCCGTCCAAAGAACTGCCTTTATTCCGATTTTGGTGTAGAGTCTAGTTGCTGCGTGTTTTCGTGTCCATTCGATTGTAAGGACGTTGCGGCCTGTTCGGCCGCGGTAACGCTATTCATAAGCTTCGTGCATGTCTGAAACAGGAGTGGATCTCCGTCCAACTCTACACGTATACCCCGGCAGAGCAGGTCGATTGTAGTGGGCTTTAGTTGGCTCTGCTGGACGGCACTCCGAATGATCTGCTCATCGATGGGTCCGACGAGGTAAAATATTGCCTCCAGCAGTTCGGCGCTGGCTGTTTCAGCATCAAACTCTTCTTCACCCCCATCCGGCTGGTCATCGTCCTGTTCCATCGGTTCCTGCGTGGGATTGTCCGTCGCTTTCGAAGGTTCTTGTGTCTCGTGCCTTTCGGTGGCACTGTTTGACACAGCCCTCGCCAGCAGCTCATAGATGCGAACCATGCAGACGAAGGAATCGCTGTGGAAGTGGTACAGGATGCCACTATAAATGTTGTTGATCGACACGAACATACTGACGTGGTGTTTCGTGAGCGGGAAAAGCATGCTCTCGCTGACAAACGACGCAAGCACGCGGTAGACGCACTGCACCACTTCCTCCACGTGCGATTCGTACAGCTCGTTGGCATTCACTATGAGGTGCTCGTGGATCTCCAGAAAGCGGCGCATCGATTTTAGATCCTTCAGTGTCAACGGATCCTCATCGAACCCATTGGTGTTTGCGCGTGCGTCGACTCCCTTCGCGGGGTACAGTTGCCGGAATGCTTCGAACAGTCCCTCCGGCAGGCAGCTTTTCGCGAACATGCAATAAAATTCCTTAAGCTGTGCGTAATCTACCTCCGCCTCGGTGAACCGGTTTATCATAGCGTTTATCGTTTCAACGGTATGTTCCAGTAGTGCCCGGTTGGTGCTAGTAGCGAGAATGTAGGCAAGCTTCTCCGTCAGATTGTCCACCTTTTTCACCACGTCAAACCAGCGGTACTGTTCATCGTCCGAACGATCGAAGAGTGTCGTTAGGGTGCGCATCAGTTGCACCAGCACCGGTGCATCCGGAACGGGGAGAAAATCGCACAGACTCAGCAACAGCTCGCTGTGCCGGTACATATAGTCGTGCATTTCACCGACACAGCACATATTGCCGATGATTCCGAAAAGAATCTCAATCAATCTGTAGTCCTTCGAGGGTGTCGCGAGAGCTAGGAGCAGCTCGAGCACTTCTTGCTGAAGCAAAAACCTCACGACATCCGGCTCGATCGTCATGTCCCACAGGTTGCATAGATCTCGCTCGAATTCTTCGTCGTCTTCCAGCAGCTTGTCGGTCCGTTGTTGAAGCTTCAGAATGGTGCACAATACGAATCGCTCCGAGTACATTGTTTCACCAATCCTGTCCCCTTTCAGTGTTTCGATTTTCTCCATCAGCTTCTCTGAGTCCTCATCGTCGTCCTCGTTGCTTGCGCCGGTCGGTTGTTCAGCTGCAGTTTCATTTCGTTCCTCACGGTCTTTGGGCTCATCCTTGCCCATGTTATCTTTCGATAGTGGGGAATCACGTTTGTCTTCGGATCCCTCCCGGTACGGCGTGGTTTTATGTGCTTCCACATCCTCGCTGGAAACCTTATTTTCGAGAATGGCATCGCTTGTATCCATTATGATAAAGCGTATCAAAACATTAACTGTTTAACACCACACAACAAAGAATACTACCGATGATTTGTTTTGATGAAGGAATGATAGCAGATGTAAATAAGGCATTTGAACTTTTATACCGCCAAATGATGGGCAGTGTTGCCAACAATAACGAAGCTGTGATCTGGGTTTTGCTCGTCTACTTTGATTCGTTGATCTGTTTCTTCAGGTCAAAATAAATTTCTTTTCCGGAAATTTATAGCCAGGTTGATTTAATACAGATTTTTTTTCTATGGATAGAGCAAGTATAGCTGAGCAAAGCTGCAAACTTGGGCCATCTAAATTGCAACCTGAGAAGCCATATATGTAAACCCATTGCGCTAACTGTGCCTCGAATTGCAGAAGCTTAAACTGCTAATCAAGCAGAATGTCAGATATAAATTAATTAATTAATTAACATGACGGCTAGCAAATCCCCGATAAGGCCGCCATTACACAGACAGCAACAACACAGAATGCCTGATTCTGCCAACACTGGTTCACAGTTTCGGCTCGCTCCACTAGTACCAAAGGCGCGTTCATTTGTTAACGATGGAGTCAAAGCGCGCATTGAATTTTAGCTGCTGTACGGATCCAAAGAAACAAAATGAGGAGAAGTGTGATATATGTTTGTTAGCAGAGTTTAAAGCAGTGCGCTATGGAGAGTTCATTGTGAAGAAATACAAATCGACCGAGACTCTGAGGTGCCACTATTTCTGTCTGGTAAGTTTCTTCAGGGTAGTACATTCTCGGAAAGAATTCAGTCTATTGTCTCCCTCTACCAGCTCTCCGCCACCTGTATTCATCAAACAGGTACGCCGTTTGCGGGTATAGCTGGATTTCGCATTCAGGACATAATCGATAGCTTCCACGAGTTCCGTGAAAAGCAGTGCGTGTACTGCTGCCAACGGTCAGCCCCTATCAAGTGCTGTCGTGAAAACTGCGACAGATGGTTTCATTACATCTGTGGTTACAAAAACGAATGTTTAACGCAGTTCTGCGGCGCTCATGAGTCGTTCTGCGATGAACACCTACCGGAGGAGTACGAGAATCCGCCTCAGACGCAATATGTAGAATGTGAAATCTGCTTCGAACAGCTTCCCCTGGGGACTGATGCGAACTACAACCCGGTCGCGATCCTGCAAACATGCAGGGTCGACGAGTGTCCCCCCGGGCTGATGCACCGCGATTGTCTGCAGCAATTCGCATTCTCGGCCGGATATCATTTCAAGTGTCCCTCTTGCCTGTCGAAAGACTTTAAAAAGGACGCCGAACAGCACGGTATTTTCGTTCCCAGTCGAGAAGCAGCGTGGGAGAACGAACCGGGAGCATTTAAAGATCTGCACAAAAAAAGCTGTAAAGCGGGCGATTGTAGTCTGGCTGCAACCAAAGCTGCCAATGATTTGTCCAGGACGGTGGGATGTAGTGTTTGCGGTGGACAACTAATTGTCAAGGTTGAGGATGCTAACACGTGTCTATGCGAAGCATGCATGGATGAAACATTCATTAAACTTTTTTGAACGCACGATCCGGCTTGGTTAAAATGGATTCGGCATTGCGTTGAATGCCGTCTCCCAGCTGGTATAAGTTTTTTTTTTTCATTTCATCATGAAAATCATGATCATTTAGAATTTATCTAGAAATTTAACGGATTATGTGTATCGCAACAGCTGTTAGGCAATTCGAAGAATTTTTGTCCTGCGCCGAATTCCAGTGAATTCAAATCGAACACGTTTGACCGTGGTCCCTTCCTGGGGAACCGCTTCTCATTCTCAATTGAACCATCTGTTGGTTGCTAGCTAATTCTTGAAGAGATTTAGTGGAATACTCCTAAAAGTTGAATTCAATAAACTTATTTGATTCAGATTGTTTCTTAATGATTCGCCAGGCTTATATTTATTAGTATTTTGCTAATATGGTTTACCCAACGGACACAAATCGAGGACGGCAGTCTTCGATAGCTCAGCGATACTCTCATCGTATTTCCGCGATTTTGCTAAATTTTGTTTTTCGGCGAATGCTGATTAACCGGATGTTTGACCGCGCTGGATGCCGGTACCTCAACTTTTAATGGTTATGATTAGTAATAGCCTTATTAAACACAGGTTTTTATTGTCACTCGAAATAGTATCCAAATTGCGTTTGACATCGTCCGTTGGGCATGGGCTCACTTTTACATAGCCCTGTCAATTATACCGAAACAGTCAGTTGCACCGATTATACCGACAAGTGTTGTGACAGCAGATTGTGGAGACGCGATTGGCAGTAAAACGAAATACAAACAATATTTACAGCATTCCCTTAGCAGCTTCAGGGTTTTCAGTACAATACCACATTTGTGAGGGCATGGAGTTTTCAATCACGAGCGAATCGTGTCGTGTTTGTCTTCAGAAAACATCCACTGGAAAGCATCTATCGGAGCCAGCAAGAGGAAGGGACCATATGAACAAGCGCACCTTGCTGGATTGGTTTCATCTGTGCACCGGCTTCACGGACCCGCCCTGGTTGCAGTTGGAAACACACACATTCTTTCCACGTAAGATATGTGCCGTTTGTGAACAACTATTGCGAGCGGCACACGAATTTCGCAAACGGAGTACCAAGTCGGAAAAAGTGTTGCAGAATATTTTGCACTTTTGTGACGACGATGAAGCGTGTAGTGTTCTGGAGGAGACGGTTCAACGAAATCAAGGGCAAGAGGATTTCGTGGCAGACATCAAACTAGAGGAGGGGAGCACTGACCAGCAAGAAACGGAGATAGTGGAGGACGGCGAGGGAGAATTCAAGCTGGAGGCAGAAACGCACCACGACGGGAGCGCTGACCAGCATGGCACGGCGCCAGTGGTGGAGACAGGATTGGTGCTGTTGCAAGAAGCAGCTGTTCTGGTTGCGGATGAATCACAAACGAACCTACTCGTCATTGAGGAGCCGTGCGATCTTGTTCAGGAGGAAGGATACGAAAAGCAGACTACTAATGAAATAAGCGAATGCTGGGAAACCATTGAGCATCCATATGATATTTCCACGCATGATGCATACCCTGACGAGGAGATTGTACTGGAGGAATACACGGAGGTGGCTGCAGGAATCGACACCTACGATGAGTTTGAATCAATGGTCGATGAAGACGAAGAGGAGACGGATAGTGGGATGACGGGAAACTACATCGATTGTCCGGATTGTGGAAAGCTAGTTACCGTGCGTTACTTACCGAAGCACCGGGAAACGCATACGAGCACGCAGCGATACGAATGTCCTGTGTGTCAGCTGCGATTCACTTTTGCGGAAAATTTGGCCAAGCACAAACGTATCCATCAAAACGATAAACGCTACGCGTGTCCATACTGCCAAAAGCTGTTCCTGCACTGGGCATCAAGACGGTATCACATCGAGCGGGTGCACACGAAGGAAAAGCGATTTGCGTGTGAATATTGTGGCGCCAGGTTTCGACAGTCCTCGCACTATCAGGTTCACCTGAGGCGCCATACCGGGAGCAAACCGTACGCATGTTCACTATGCAGCAATTCGTTTGTATCGAAGAGCTCACTCAAAGCACACATGTTATCGCACAGTGATAGGAAGGAGTTTCAATGCAATCTTTGCTATAAACTGTACAAATCCGCGAAATCTCTAAGGATTCATCTAAGAACACACAGCAACGCGAAGGAGTACGTTTGTAGTGTATGCGAGAAAACGTTTGCTCAGAACCATTCCTTGCGAACGCACCACATGCATGCGCACCCCGAATTCGAACTTCCCCCGGCTGGAACGATAGCAAATATAAAGGCAATTAACCGTCTGAAAAACGATGAGACCAACGATGGCCAACGGGTAGTTTCATGATTTAAATAAAGATACTGCTTTATTTAAAAACATGTATATAAGATACCTTTATCAAAGTAGACGGTGCAGGTCGTTCGATCCAATCGATTCAGTAGACGGTATTATACGAGCTGCTTCATGGTTGGAACGTTCCGATATGCACGATTCGTTTAACTTTCTTCCTAAGCAATTCCAATCAACGAGGAAACATTGATCCATTAAGTTTTTGAAACGTTTCAAACGATTTTTCAAAGTTATTCAAGTGCACATGCCTCTGCAGAATGTGCATGTAGAAACCTTGACTTGATGTTATGACAGTTCGTCAATCGAACGATCGTTCAGCAAACGTCAAATGAAGTGAGCGAAGCGAGCGAAAACATTTCAAAACCTCGTGTTTTCCGCACTGCTAGCTGCAAATTGTGGTCAGCGAGTTTGCATTTCACTTTACTGGTTGTTCGTTAGTGATATTATACTCCATTTCCGCGGTCAAATTCGCGAAAATGCTTGCGCCACAGGCCAAGCATGAAGATGTTCCTGGCTTTTCGCTCCACAAGGCCGACGTGGACTACGACGATGAAGCGGATGGAGGCAAGCGGAGCAAGAAAAAATCCGGAGGCTTCCAGGCGATGGGCCTTAGTGCCCCGGTGCTGAAGGGTGTCCTCAAGATTGGCTACAAGATACCGACGCCTATCCAGCGTAAAACCATCCCCTTGATCATGGACGGCCGCGATGTGGTGGCAATGGCAAAAACGGGCTCGGGTAAAACTTGCTGTTTTCTGATACCGTTGTTCGAGAAGCTGAAACAGCGTGAGGCGAAAGCGGGAGGTGGTGCACGGGCACTTATACTATCGCCGACGCGGGAGTTGGCCATCCAGACGTTCAAGTTCATCAAACAGCTCGGGCGGTTTATGGACCTCAAAACGATCCTGGTGCTCGGAGGCGACTCGATGGATTCGCAGTTTGCGGCGATACATACGCTGCCCGATATTATCGTGGCAACGCCTGGACGATTTCTGCATCTGTGCGTCGAAATGGATCTGAAGCTGAATTCGGTGCAGTACTGCGTACTAGACGAGGCGGATCGGCTGTTCGAGATGGGCTTCGGTGAACAGCTGTCGGACACGCTCAAACGGCTTCCAGAAGGGCGCCAGATGGTGCTGTTCAGTGCCACCCTGCCCAAGCTAATGGTCGACTTTGCAACGGCTGGCCTCTGCCAGCCGGTATTGATCCGATTAGACGTGGAGTCAAAGATTCCGGATACGCTTGAGCTAAAGTACGTCTACTGCCGTCCAGCGGAACGTTACGCTACGTTGTTGGTCCTGCTACGCGAGGTCATTCCTAGCACGGCGCAAACAGTCATATTCGCGGGCACGCAACATCACGTAGAGTTAATTTCTTTGGTAAGGCATACAGATGGTTTGAATCGTAGAAGAAATATACATCCTATTCTCTTGAATCGTTTTAGATGTTGGCCAAAGCTGGCATTCCCAACAGCCACGTGTACTCTGCTCTGGACGCGTCGGCTCGCAAAATTAACACGGCAAGATTTACGATGCGCAAGGTGAATGTGTTGGTAGTAACGGATATCGCTGCACGTGGTCTTGATATCCCTTCGCTGGATTACGTCATTAATCTGCACTTCCCCGGCAAGCCCAAACTGTTTATCCATCGCGTCGGGCGATGCGCGCGCGCTGGACGAAGCGGCACGGCGTTTTCGATCTTCTCCAACGATGACATAGCACACCTGATCGATCTGCATATGTTTCTCAACCGACCGTTGGATGCGACCGACCGATGCACGATCGGTACAGCCCCGCCAGACATGCAGGAAACCGAACACCAGCTCGTGCAGGAGTATGTAACACATATCGACCTATCGACAGCCTACCGGGTTAGTAACAATGCTTACAAGCAGTACATCGTCACTCGACCTGCGGCGTCGGCCGCATCGAATAAGCGGGCCAAAATGTTCAAGATAGACGAGCTGGGCATCCTGAATGAATTTGAGCGGATGGTGGAACCGGTGGTGCCTGCTAAAGAGAAGATGCAGAAAGGGAAGAAAGTAAAACAAGTTGCGGTCAAGGGAAGAACAAAAGCTACCCAGGAAAATGAAGCGATGAAACAGGATTCGATCGCTAATGGCAACAAAACGGCGGCCATCGATCCCGATGCGTTTCGTAACGACTTTCTCGCTCGAATGAAAAGCTATCGCCCACAGACGACCATTTTCGAGTTGAATCCCAAATCTAACGCCCGCGAGCTGCTTGCGATGACGCAGAAGCGCGATAAGGATGATTTGAAGATCGAAAAGCATAAGCGCAAGCTGCATGAGCTGGAAGAGGAGGAGCATGCCAAGGATCAGGCCAAACTTGACGGCGATGACCAGAGCACCGAGGAGGGGGCCCGTGAAGGATCGAAGCGTAAGAAGGCGATCACTCGCGACGAGGAGCACTTCATCGCGTACCAGGCTAAGGATGCAATGGAAGAAGATGGGTATGCGATCGATACGTTTGCGCGGCAAGCAAATTCGGCGGAGCTGAGTGTGGTCGGAGATACGGCCGATGGGCAGCGAATGCACCGGCAGCTGCAGAAGTGGGACCGAAAGAAGAAGAAGATGGTTAACGTAGAAAATCCGAAAGCGGGCAAGATTCGCACCGAGCATGGCGTGTGGATCGCCGCTTCCTACAAGACGGGCCGGTACGACAAATGGAAGGACCGCACGAAGCTGGACGAGAAGCTGATGGCGCAGCACGCGCAGCAGTCGGACAGTGAGGCAGAGGAATCGTCAGCGGCGGGTGTAAATGCCCAGAAGACCTACCCGAACACCCACTGGGGACGACACAATGCTAAGGCCGATATGCGCAAGCTTCGTGACATGGACCTGAAGACGCCGGAACAGATCGTTAAAAAGCGGTTGGCCAAGGACGCCAAGTTGGAGCGCGAAAAGGCGGCACGGTTGAAGAATGTCCAGCGTAAGAAAAAGGCGTTGGCTCGGCGAAAATCGAAGGGTAAGAAATAAAGCGTTCAAAGATACGAACGATATAAAGGCAAAGTTAATAATAAATTCATGCACGGACCGTTCTTCATGAATAAAATAATATTAAAAATAAAAAAATCTTCCGCAAGTAAAAGTATGCTTTCTTATCTAATTGATGAACATTTAAGGAAGAGGAAAATTGGCATTCAAGAATTCCATTAACTAATTAAATATTTTGCTTACAAATCTGTATGGTTCAATCAACACGTTTTTCTTAAACTTAAAAAAAACTGCAAAAAAGGCCTCATTCATATCGTTTTTATCGATCCACCGTTGAACCGATACGGGCCGATTCCGGTGTTCACGATTTTGGTCCGACAACCGATTCGCGAACCGAGCAATGATGGTGGCGTCGACATCTGGTGTGGAGCACTTGCAACACCTCGCATGGCGTCTGTAGTAGAGGTGGAAATTTGTTGTATTTTTTAAGGAACGTTATGGAACATGGTTCTTGTACCATTGGAACGGACTCGACAAGCTGGGTTTACCAGGCAGTAGTAGCGATTTGTCCGTCTTCGAAGCGTGATGTAGTGGTTTCGCACGGTTGAATTATTTTTATAAAAATGTTTGTTCGGAGTGTTTACAAGTTGGATTAGGTATTACAATCAAATAAAACAGAAATTCATATCGCGATTTCTTCATCCCATCACGCTGGTATTAGATAAAAAGAACGAGTGAACAAAGGTTGCCAGCTTCGGGTTGCGTTTTTTGGCCAGCGCGAGATCAGTGAGAACATGTCCAGCAATATGGAGGTTTATGTTCAGCGTCTGTGCAGAATGAGCTAACTGCAGCAGTGAAAAGATCGATCAGCATTGAATGTGGAAAATGATGGGTGTTTCTTGTTAAATTTACTGGGAGATTGGTGTTTTTTGGTTGAAAATGCATCACTTTGCGAATGTCACAGCAGTGGAAAGGTATTCGTGGTAATGCTACCGCCATCAACCAACACTAGCAGACAGTCGGTTTGGTGTGTGTGCAGTCTCGTGTGGTTGGCATCGTTTGAGTTTTTTGTGAACTAGTGTTGTCTGTTTGCTTCGGAACAGTTCCTTCGGAATCGTTGGGTTTCTCAATTATGTTAAGCAAAACAACACAAGAAGCAAGCCATGAAAACATGTAAAAATATAGAAAATACCTTTTCTGAATTCAACATTTTCTGGTAACACTCCTTACCGTAGCATCAACATAAATCGCATAGCAGTTTGGTGAAAATCTGAGTGCCACGTTGTATGCAGATTGCGACGAATCACTCGTGTCATATTGCTAACATAAAGTGAAAACATAATTTATAGATAAATATTGGTGAATCTTTATCTGCTTCCTACGTGGACGGGCTACGTTTTTAAGCTGCAGCCATGGTTGATTCATTCGGAAGGATTAATTGTTGAATATTTGAAAACACGAAAGTATGCGATGTTCTAACCAGAAGCGGTGTGATCAAGATGTAAATACGGTGCAATTCATTCTGTGTGCCGCTGGCTCGGCGATCCTTTTGCCAACGAAACGTTGTATTTTAACCTAAATTCTGATATGCTTTCAGTACGTTAGGCGGAAAACCTTCATTTGATGTACTGTGTTGCTTTTCTGTCCGCAAGTGCAGTAGTGAATGTGCCGAAAAGTAGGTGAAATAGATTGTGCTTGATGCAAAGAAGGAGGTTATGGGTGGAATTTTAATGTTTGAAAAAGTGCAGTTTTTCCAACGGGAGCAACGGGAGCTGTTGGATGGAGTAATGTAATCTAAAATCAGGTATGTGTCATCATTAAATTAGGATAAGAGTAAAGTTTAGCAAGTTTCAACAAGTGCTTCACTTGCACAAAATCGTTCCAAGAGATGCTGGTCGCCGCCAACATATGGCAGCCAAAGGTGGCTCCGGGTTTCCCGTCTCTTAGCTTGCAACAATATTTTACTGACTACTGCATACTCGTGGTCTTTGGAATCACATACGCGTAACGTGAGACCAACCGAACCGTCTGTCTTACGCAAACGCAGTTTTCCTGGTTGTTGGTTGCGTTGCCGGTTTAGTTTTTTTCCCCCTATTCCAACTCGGAGGGTGGAATAATGTTGCAACGGTCTGTTCCTATACGCGATAATGAATGGAAAAACATAAACATCATATTTTCCAATATACGGCAATTGAGCAGACGAGAATGAAAGATGTGTTGTATTATCTTGCACAAAGTGTAAACCAATTTTCACCTCGTTGCCTAGTTTAATGCATCATGCAGTAGAAGAAAGAGCGCTTCGAAGGTTTTCCTAAATTTTTAAAACAATTGAAATTGAGCTCGGTTCCAGTTTTTGTTTCATGTTTGCGTACCATAGGCTCCACTCTCTTGTGCTTTGCAATGCTTTCCAGCGACCATTCACGTTGTAAACGACCGTACCACGCCTTGCAGTTGGTGGTTGGTGGCAACCTTCCAGCAGGTCTGTGCAGGCGCTCCTCGGGATTCGTCGTGTCCTATGAAGTAGTAGCGAACCGGGTAGAAATTCTTTCCTATTCAACCTTGTTTTTTTCCACATCCCGCTGCACGCAACAGTGATAACGACAGCGCACCCCGTTCCCTTGAAATGTGTTGCAGTCGGTAGAGGAAGGGAGGGGAGGCTCGCGTTGTTAAGTGTGTTGGTGTTATCCTTTTCCCGAGCCCGCGTGGGTGTTTCTCAACACCCGGACAGGGTTTTCCGGTCGGGGAACGGGCTGTTCCGGCGAATATGCTCTTTCGCACTTCCCTCTCGGAGAAATTGTGCGGTCCTAATCGTGCATTTTCCGTAACCAACACCTAAAGGATCTCTTCGTTGGGCGAATGTTCTTTGGCTTTTCCTCAGCCAGAGTCCTGAGAGTTCCCCTCCCGGGCTGTGATGACGGTCTCACTCAGTTGCTGGAAAATGCTACTGCTAGTGTGCGTCTGCTGGCATGTTGTTGTGCACCCCAACACCACAAACCGAGCCGCATCAGCATCGACACAGACTGGATGGCTCCGTCGTAAGTAGCAGCAGTCCCATACTCGTCCTTCGTGCCAACCAAACCGACCGCAAGCAAACTCGCCTTTTTCTCTCTTGGTGGTGCTGGTAGTCACGTTTGGGTCGCTTTTATGGCTGGGTATTTGTGGATCGCAACGTTGCCTAGTATTAGGCCGAGCGAAGGGCGCGACCTGTTCAAAGCGAGTGAAACAATTTGAAGAGAGTGTGAAAATTCCGCGCTCTGTACGATCTCTTTCGTTTTTCCACTGCTGCTGGGGAAGGATACAGAACGTACTACTGCCTGCAGCCATTTGGGAGCCCTTACCCCGAGTTTTCCTTCCTCTTCGCAGTCTTTTACTCGTTATATACATCTAAGCTGCTCTTGAGGATGTCTGAATGACAAACAGTCGGCCTTTTTCCCTTCTGCCCAGGACCAGGAGGAGCGGAAGCGAACGAAGTGGTTGCAACTGGGGTGGCTGTGTGGAAGAAAATTCGTCGTCCTAGGTCTAGAAAAATGCGGTGTCTGCAGGGAAGGATAAGCGAAGTGCCTTACGTGCTGTGACTCCGCCACAGAACGACCAAGGACAAGCGTTCGAATGGGCACTCGGAATGGAGGCAAGCAAGGAAGGTGGTGCGGGCGCGATAGCGGGCATGGGGTGTAGTAGTAAGCATTAAGGATGTTATGTTAGCATGTGCCTCCAAGCCATGTGAGGCCCGTGCTGTTTTCCTCCTGGGGTAGCTATTTATTTTCCCCTTTTTCTGGCGGACGTCGGAGCGGAGGAGCATAACACGATCAATACTTTTGCACCACCATTGGCTGGCTGGAGCTACAAAAAATATTCATGGCCCCGCCAATTTTGCAGACTTAATGTAATTACATACAAAGGTTTTTTTTTTAATTTGGTGTTGTTTGTTACGAGCGAGATTTGAAGGGATATTCGATCGATGCAGGCAACTTGTTCAACAGCTTCTTTAAAACCGAGTAATCGATTATGATTGTCCTTTGAATGGAAATAGAAATAGTTTTGCAAGAGTCTCTAAGAGATAGAGGACAGTTGGAGTTAGTAATGAATCTTGGAAAAAGAGAGTATTTCGGACTCCACTCGTATCAAGCATCAGGGCGGGGAGAAGTATGGAAAAACACATCCATCCACTCACTCGCTTACGCATTCACGCACGTTTTCATTTTCCACGGCAATGCCACGGTTCGCTTTCATCGCATGGCTCGATGCATCGGCTAGGGAATATTTTCCTAATTCTTTTCATTCAATTCAAAGATTGTTCGCTTTCATGCCCACGCCGCGTGCCACTGGGGGCGGACGATTTTGTTTCTCAGTTCCGCTTTATGTTGGACGAAAATTCCAACATAAGATAAACACACGCGCGCGCAACATTACTGGCGCATTATGGCACTTCTCTTCAAAAGTGCACTCGCCCTTCTTCAAGATAATGTCGGTGAGGCTTTGTGTGGCCGGAAGCTTATGTATTATATTTTCCGTTCGGAGCGGAAGGAGCTTAATTCCAAAGTTTGTTTTCTTTTTTTTCTCCCGGAAATATGATGTGCTTTTTTGTTTAGTTTGTGTCGGTAGCCTGTTATCGAGCGAAAGACCAGATGCGGCCCAAATTGGAAAATTATCACAACTTGAATTTGCTAACCATAGAAAACATACATTTAGTAGCCTCGAGGAACTTAAAACGAGTGTTTTCGAGGAACGAGGAACGAGGAGACGAAGATGTGAGAAGATTTTCTCTTGTATGAGGAGTGATCTTTTGTATCTTTCTGCAGCCCCTTTCGGTGTACTAATGTGTGATAATTTAGAGAAATTGTTATTGGTCCCGATTCAACCAAACAGTGGTTCCCTTCACGTCGTTTCGTTAAGCCGTACTCAACGGTAGCCGATCTAGAATTAATCGATGTGAACCGAAATTGAGGTGGAAGTCGTGCAATTTACTTTACCTCGCTGGATTGAGGATGACTGGGGTAGTAAAACATTCCATGGCAGTTTCTAGCTGCAAATGAACTGGCATTTCATGTTGGCACAAGCTGGAGCTGAAAATCAAATCCATACCACTGTTAATGTAGACCAACAACTAGGCAAAGGGCGGATGGCCTATGGGTTGTTCCTTTTTGTTCACTCACAACAATTCGATGCCACTTCCTTTCTGCTGATAATGTGCTGTGAGTGCGCGGCTTGCCAGTGCCAGATAATTCTTGCCCGAGTTGCCGAGTCCCTGCGCTGTTTACTTAACTTGTCACACTTTCCGCCGAGGTGGGCACGGTGGGTAAGAGGAAATGAAGTGTTTTATGAGCCCTGTAAATGGGTAAATGCACCAGCGTCGCGACCGTGCCAGGCGTTTGTTTACAGCTTTGCTCATGCATTTCTCCCCCACCTGCTAGAAGGACGCACACGCATTCCGAAGATTTCCGTGGCCATTGATCTTTTAACGGTCATGGATTGTTTTGGAATAACAGCACAGCAATCCGCTGAGGGGAGGATTGTTGTTAGCTGAGGGCCACACATTCATCAATGTTCTGAACGGACAGAACGGCCGAACGGCCGGGGAGGGAGAGCTTTCCTGATAAGAGACATCGACGGGGTTTTTTCTGACTTGTTTTCGTTCCGGTTCGGCTGCGAACTGTTCTGGAATGCAATTTTGCTGAGTATTTGTTGAGGTTTTTTTTTTCGTTTTCCTGTTTCGCCTAGACAAGAGGCATAACCGTAGCAAGAGATTGTTGTTCTGTGTATGGCTCCAAACCTGAGGTTTCGGGCTTTCTTAGTCATCCATCCAATCCACACCAGATAAGACTGGACACTTTTTTTTCTTGAGTAGTCGGATGCTTCATCGATTTTGAATTTGGTCGCCCGTGTTGATTGGTGATAGCAGTCAATCCAAGGTGGAGCCAAACTAATAACCAAGTCTTTCGAAACGTTTCGTTCGTGGGAAATGCGTGAACGATTTTTTCCTCGGCCACAAAAAGGCTAGGGGGTCAAACGATGCTTGAAATAGCGCGGCGCCGTTCATGCAACGCACTGTAACAGGAAGTTGTGCCTTATCTCGGGACGTTCTTGGACTTTGGAGGGTTGTTTGGTTTCCTCCCATTTCTGTCTAGATTTATGTCTACTGTTCATTCAGATTCTAATTTTTTTAGCCCAAGATTAGAATTCTTCCTTCAGCCAATTTGAATGATTGCTGTATTGAATTGTTATTTATTTGCATGGTTTCTAGCGAGGTTTCTGTGAACATCCATTGCAATGCTCATTTATATTTCTTTGTGTAGGCTCAGCATGGCGTTTTTCTTTGGTCTATTATTTACAGGGTGTCCATTCTTCGCCTGGCAATGTGAGAGAACTACAGCAAGTCCACAACTTCTATCTTATAATCACAAGCGTTTCATCATTCGTAGACCACTTGCTGTGCCACCGTCGCAGTCATTCCTCCGCGAAGTTTCTGCCGCCCGTCGAACGCGTTTCGTAATAGGTCGTCAAGTATGGCCGATTGCCGTCAAAAACAAGCCACGTACAGCTTTTTTACCGCTTTCTGCTGCATTGGAGTAAAATGAAAAGAAAAAATACAAACCGTATGCACCTTCTCGAACTTAGTTGAACGACGATGACAGTGCCAGCCGGCGGGTACCAAAAGGCAAATATGGCAAATAAAGCTATCGGGCCTGCATCGGTCCAGCAGGAGAGTTAGAAGGCGGGGGGGGAGGGGGTGGTTGTTGAGAAACGCCTTGGAATGCATTCCAACTAGTTTGTCCACTCAGCAAGCATGGTGGTCGGGGGACTCGCGTGGATTCGATTTAATCCATAATCGGGTTTAAAGCTACGCACCCACAGGGATTACGCCGTTGGAAAGGCTTCTGAGCGTCAGTTGGCCAGTCCTGGAACGTTCTATCCAGTGCAGAATTAAATCAGTCACTTTTAGCTCGACCGTAAGCAACAATATCTTCTGTTTAAATTGGTTAAATTTACTAAATTTACACCATCTCTGCAGTGGACGTGTTTCTATAGTTTTTTTTTTCAACCAACTGCAACTGTCGCCGCCTGCCGTTGGTCCGCGATAGGAATAAGGAACATGGGAGCATAGGGAACATTCTCCTAGCGTGCAACGCTAAATAAGGGTTCGCTTTTGCATGCGGTCTCGCGCGGGGCCTCGCGAACCTTCAGACGGTAAATTACTGCAGTCTATGACGGCGCCCCTGCGCTCTTAGGGTAGGTCACGACTGACGTACAGGACAGGAGAGGAGAAGCGTGTGCTCTAATGGAACCGAGGATTTCTGGCGAGTCGGCCGACTGTCGGCAATTACCCGAGCGGTACCGGGTCAGACAGGAGAGAACCCCTTTTTAAGGCCTTGGGTCGTACCGGGGGCAAGGTTGGCGAGCAGTTGCGGGTAGGTGTGTGTGCTGGTGTTTCGGTAGCGGTTTGGCAAGATTTCACCGACGGGCGTTTCTGAAAGGTCCTCCGGGCGACGAGACATGTACGGCCGGTTGGCTGGCTGATGGGCCCGTCGGTGTATGTTAAAGGTCTTGCGCTAGGGTGATTCGGTGGGCCTGCGGTCGAAACGACGCCATCTATTGATTATTCTATTCCCTCATCATGGCCATTCTGTTGCCGTCTCGTGTGTTTTCCAAGCCTTACTGGTTCAATCAATAAGTTGGCGAGTTGCAATGTGGCCTGAAGGACATGAATCATTAGAAACGGCTTATGTGATAAGGTGTAGAGTGTTTCAGATTTCCAAATTTTGGTTTTCAATATGATATGATGTACCATTGGACGCTCAATGCCTTTTTTTTCTCAAACGTTACTAAGACAGCTTGTATAGCTTCAGTCATCAGTCATATGAGACCTCACGGTAAATTGAATAAGAGGAGTAAACTTCTTCCGCTGTCTAAAAGTAGTTGGTGGAGTTGCTCGTCTTCTGATTTTGATGTAAGTCACGCTTGGCTTCGGCGCTGGAATGCTCCTGATGGCAGGCAACGGCGACGAAGACGGCAATGGCAACGACGGCGATGAGGTAGAATTGGTGAATGAGTTGTTTATTTCCGGTCGACCTGTTTTGCTTCGGCTTTCGATTTTCGGTCGGAATCACTAGGCCTCTCATTACGTTTTGGCTAACGTACGAATCGCAGTCACGACCTTGGCGCCTATTTTTAAGAAGGCTCCTTCTCCGTTAGGGCTGATTTTCGTTTTCTTTTCCAATCAACGGATATCTCTGAAGCCGTCTGTTTGTGAATGACTGTCTATTTCGAAGTGGGTATTGTGTGCTTTTGAATGGAATGTGGGCCCAAGAAGAAGGGCCCACAGGGAAGCACCGTACGCGTTCGATCGATAATGGGATTTTCGGAGGCAATTGTGTATTATTTATTTTCAAACGCACGCCAGGATACGATTCCACAGAACGTTAGGCGTTAACGATGACAGCATGACATGATATATAGTACAAGCCGTAACAAATCAACTTTTTGAGCTTGAATTAGAGTGAAGCTATCGGACAAAGTCTTTTGTTTGTGCATAGTTTTTGGAACATTAAAGCGACACGCAAGGGTAACTTGTTCAGTGTCTGGCCATTAGGTGATCTAACGGAGTGGGTTTTAGATCCGGAAGACCTACAGCTGCCACAAGCGCGCTCCGACCTTGCCATTTGTGCTGGAAGACACCGTTGACGCGTGGACAGACAGCGAAACGCCAAAGTGGTCGGGAAGTCGTCTTGGTTCGATGCGATTCTTCCGCTGAACATACGGCGTTGCCTACCGCCATTGATTGCGGAGCCTGTCTACAATTTTTCATCGGTGAGCTCGTGTGTGCTCGCAAACCAAATCGGGTTCTGTGACCAAAATCGTCCATCATCAAACCCCTGACATCCCTTTTGCGGTGTGTTGGAAGTGCCGTTTCGTCTGTTACGTGCTGTTGCATGTTGCTGAAAGTCTATCCTTCTCTAGGTTTTGTGTCCACACCCCGTAAGCTCTTTCTAGGGCTGAGGGTTCCATTTGATCTCTTCTCAACATCTCAAATATCTGTTGGGAATCAGTCCCTTCAGAGGGATTTTAACTCACGACTTGTGGGTCAGACGAAAAAAAAAAAAATGTACCGCCGTAGCTACCGAAATCAGTAAACGTTCTGGCATTGTTGACCCTGAAAAGTAGAAATGTCGTGGTGTACCGCAACGGCACGTGTTTGCGGGTGGAAATGATGGGGAATAGACGAGGAAGCAGGTGCGGATGTGGATGCCTATGCATTCCTTACACGCGCACGACGAGTTGATTGAATTAAATCTAATTCTCTTCTGTTGCGAACGTGGCGTTTGTTTTCCGGTGATGATCTAAAATGTTGTTCATGACTGGTTTTCGTTCACCGCGGGTTAACATTTTGAGGTTGCAATACCGTACACACCGAACTAGCGGGAATCGAATGTAAACGGTGCAGTTAAAGCCTATCCCTGTACTGTCGAATTCCTCGGTTAGCCAGCACAAGGTTGGTCGTAACTGTACACCAGAAATAGCAGCAGAGAGTTCAAATCTTGTTGGTTGCCAGTTTTGAGCACGTCTGGATGGAAGTTTCCTCCCAACTGACACGCACGATTCGAAGCTCGTTGATCGCCTTTGCCTTGCGTATGCACGGGAGGGATGTGGTTAAACAGTTTGTGTTGTTTGTAAAATCATTCCGTTGACCCTTGAGGGGGATACATTAGCTCATGCTAGATATATCTAGGCAACAGCTACTGGGCAAAACTTATGTTTCCAAAGACTGCTTTTGACAAGCATATGGTTGGCGGAGGTCGTGTGGAATTTTGATTGAACGTAATTGAAAGTGTTGTGACCCCCATTTACCTTTTGGCCGTTGCACCAACGAGGCTGGAAGTTACTTTTGGGTTTTCATAACCACCTCAGCCGTTCGTCGGGAGAGTGTGAGGTGACTCCAATTTTGGTGACGTTAACCCTCGTCTGACCACCACGGCCTCCAACCCCTCGTGCGCACTAGTTAATGGCGCAAGGGTTGCTACCAATGGCGACTATCAATACTTTGTTCGATGACAGCGGAGTGTTGCTTATTCAACCGACACACCAGCCTCCCCCTCCGTGGTTGTTTGTTCCTCGCGAAGGTTCCGTTGGTGGTTGGGGCCAGTTGTGTTTGTAAAGATTCACAAAAACGAAGGCAAAACAAACCGCATTGGACGCAAGGCGCAGCTCACTACCTTTGGATTAGAGGGTCGGGGGTTTGTATCAGTTTTGCAGGCAGTCCAGGTGTCGCACCGGATGAAAAGGGACAGGAAGCGAAGGGAGGGTGCGCGAGTCGTCACATCGGAATGTGAAGAATGTGCGCGACGGACGAGAGCGACATTTGTTGGACGGACACGTTGTGTGGCGTGCTGATTTTTCGTTGAACCGGAATTACGAAAGGAAGGGAAGAAGCACAAGAAGAGAAAAAACCGATAGTCCCTGCCCAAAACCGCCTCCTCCAAATTCGGAATTGGTGTTGGTGTTAGTGGTGGTGACCATGTGCATGTCCAACGCTGAAGATTGTTTCGAAGTTCGACACAATTCAATTCAAATTTCTTTGTCTTTGAGATTTCACGAGTTTTACGATTCAACAACTGGCCGAAAGAATCCGGTTTTATTTTCAGCCCTATCTGCGAATATTTCAATCCTGTTCCCCCATTGGAGGTTATGCCGCTGGTCGGCATAGGAATGAAATTATTTCCGTAAGATGATGAAATGAAATTCACATCAACAGCATGGACAACTATGTCTGTAGATCGAAAGCATATCGTCAAAGTACTGCAGGTAGCTTGAAGTTCCCTTTCCTTCAAAACTTTTCTACCAAGGGTTGTTCTTGTTCGGTTTCATTGCCTCAGTAGAATTTTTTTGGGTAATTCCCTACACTCATTTCGGCATGGTGAAAAATCTGAACAGCTTCCATTAGTAGCCGCTCTACCGCAACATCAACATGGAAACTATTAACTAGGGCGAAGATGAAGAGCGCACAGGTGTGTTACTTCGAGGGTGACGAAGCTGAGTGAAAGATGAACCCGTTTTTGCTCGTACTGTGTTAGGACAGTAGGTTGGTTGTTTTCTTTATTTTGCCTTCTCGAAAAGCTGCTAAAAAGGCAAGGTGTGTGTGTGTGTGGTGTCGGGCCCTGGTAAACTGAACTGTGGAAAAGTGGTAGCTTAAATGTAAACACAGTAAACTGGGACGGGTTGAGTCTTACAGCCGTTCGCCGTTTCCACCGTCGTTTGATCAACTTAGTTTGCCGTTTGATCAACCGTATCGTCGTTTAAGCAAAAACGTCCGCGTCTTTGCAAGCAGCCTCGTCTTTTTGACAAATTCGCCTCTGATTGGCAAGGTGACTAAACCATAGCTGCACAAGGTTCATATGCTGTTAAAGTTAACCTATGCGAAATATCAAACTGTGAACGGCTGTTTTTTATATCCAGCAACTGTCGATGTTCAGGAGTAATCTTAATGCTTACAACTCCCAGGTTGTGGTACGTCAAGCGAGTTTGTTGTATTTTTATCGTGTGTGTTATTGCATTTGAAAAGGTTGTTTTTCTCGTAGCTGCGGGGAATACTTTTTGATTTGCTGGATAGTCAAAAACGTTTCGCCCCGTGGCATCCACTTGCAATACAACAGCAACAACTTGTCTAATGAGCTTCGAAACTCGTCCAAACAGAACCGAGTCGGGTAGAAACGACGGACGGCGGCCGCCACCAAGTTCGGGGTCGTCCAAGGGTCTTCTATTGGCCTCGTTTGACGTGCGATGTTGACATAAACGACCGGAAATTTGAAATCTTTGATTTTTTTGTTCTCGTTCTTTCTACCGATTCATAGACATGTCCTTGTCGTGTCATGCGTGAGTTCCTCAGGTGTTTTACTGGGCTTGACGAGCCGAATGTTGCATTAGTGTTTTGGTATTAAAATGATTTTGTAACAATCTTATCGCAATCTACTGCTTACGGATAGATTATCCGTTGATGTGGGTGGCTTTTTCGTGTTGCAAACACGCTGGAACACAGGATGGCTCTGTTCAGCTAGCAGGTAGAACGCGAATGGGAAAACCTCACTTGGATCAGTATGCGCAAAAGCGTAATACATTGTGTTAATAATTCAATATAACGCCGAGCCTAGTTTGGTTTGTTTTTCGCATTCCGGGTCTTTGGGATTGTGTAAACTAATTATCTTTCACGAATGGAATCGGAAAGTAAATAACGAATCGTAAAAATTGCAGAATTTCGAAATCAAAAAAGATATTTGCTCACCAGACGTCTCGCAGTCGACGATGACGATGAGATACGATCTAAAGCGTTCGAATGTTTCAAAAAAGTAAATTATATTTCTTCTTCGTCGCTTCCGCTACCTCTGATGTCATTCACCTTTTCTTAAGGGTGGTGGCTGTTGCATTGATTTTCGTGTGATTTATTTTCCAGATAGTATTGTTTGGCGTTGGCTCAGTTTTTCAGCATTGCTCGAAGTGAATTTTATTTCGTTGGTCCTCGCGGGAAGGAAAAGGAGGAAATCTCCCGATCACCCCGTGGTGTTGGGAAAACGTTATCATCTTTTGGTGATCATTTCTAATTTGCGCTAGACAAACTGGTCCGATTTAAACCAAAAATTACCGTTGTTAGCCTGTTGAGCGGGTCGGAAAGTCGGACGAAAGCCCTCTTTTTTTTAAATAAGCCGTTGCAAACCGGGAAGGCGGAGAAAGACGGGGTTGGAGATTGAAGATATCGTACAAGGCCGACTCAGTACAGCATGGGTACAATGTTAGGTTCGCGAAAGCTCTGAAACTTTCACCGCACACGAAACCCCAGCAACGCCACCGATTGCAACTTGGAAGCGCTTGATATCTCGCCTCGTTCATTACACGCATTAAGCGCACATCGTTTTTTTAAATTGGTTTACTTGCTTGTTTCCCTCGCGTCTTCGTGTGCACAATCGCAACTGCAAGCGGCCAAGGGAATGTGTGTAAGCAAGTGAACAGTTGTTCGCCTCTCCTCCCGGTGGTGTTAGTTGCGGAAGTGTTTTCCACCACCGGAATCGAGCACCCTGCTGTCGTAAACACGGCGTCTTCTGTGTGGATGATGCCACGAACACCTCATTGGCCTGGCGGACCGCAAGGACCGGAAAGGAAGCCGAAGCAGGTTGGCGACACGAAGGCAAGCTGTTTGATAATTTCCTTCCGAGTGGCTTATTACTCGCCTGGGTTCGTTCAGTTTGGATTAAATTTCCGTTCAAATTCTTTTTTTTTCAATTCGTCGATCGATCCCACTTGACTTGGCTAGAGCCGAAGTTAGAGAAAGCCCGAAAGGGGGTATCCCGTGACGGAAGCGGAAAATGCGATTTGTCAATGCGTGAAATGACACTCGACTCGTTTATTTTTCCTAGCATAGCTGCGTTTTTCCTGTCCGCGACGAAACGACATGTGAGGTTGCTACCACATCGCTCGATACATCAACATATTTGGAACCCCTCAAAGATTCGATTTCGAGTGTTACTTTTCGGATGCGATTTGGATAAACTTGTGGACAAGGCAACTCGTGGCAGCTTCACGAGGCAGCGCAATTGTTCGGACCACCGGGGACAAAAAGAGAGAAATAACAAATGGGAGGTAGAAAGGGAAAGCGGAAGAATTCAATCAACATCAATCTATCAACAATTGTAGCAATTCTTCTTGCGCGATACGGGAAAAGTCGTCTGGTTGGGCTGTATTCGCTTCCATCCGAAAAGTTCTGATGGGCGGCGAATATACTCTGCGGGACCTATTAAGTTCTTTGAAGGCAGTCCTGAAGTTGGCTTTGGAATGCTAGATTGTTGCTCCAGAGTACCTACCAACGTCTCCCAGCAGCGCTACCTTGCGGATATAGCGTAGGTCCGAAAATCGGTATCAAGCTGGCGTTGCCACTTGACACAATGTCCGGGAGAACCTGTCCCATTCAATCTCCACTTCTTTACGCTAGTAATCATACTGCCGTAACGTGCACTTCTTGGCCGGGGGAGTCAAACACTTTGTGTAACACAATTTTTCAATTTAAAACATTTTTCCATTTGCTTCGCTGTCGTGTTTACGTTTCAGGGAAGAGGTATACGTCACCCGGCATTTCCTTAATGATCAAAGAGGGAGGTCAATGTGTTTGGAGGTACAATTCTATGGTAGCCAGCTGAGTGTGAAGTCACAGTACCAAAGAACACGTTAGTATTGGGCACTTGTTGATACATCAATTTAAAACCATATTGGTGGTCCCACGAGGTTGTGCCTAACATGGACAAGAGTGTCCCCTGTAATGCTGTCGGTAAAGCTGTAAAATTCAAAATTATAAACAAAATATACCGGATTGCTTAGGCTACGGTACGAAACAAAAAGGTTTTGAAACGCAATGTGCGCTTCGTAAGCAAAATTTTCGCCTGATTTTCGCCAGGCTTAACACACTATTAACACTGTACTTCTTAAAGGGGTCAAAGGGCAGGAGATCTTTTCTCCTGTGTGTACTTCACCAGGACTTACTGTTTTCATCCAATTTTTGCACAACCGAAAAGCTGAGGGAACGGGGGTTCTTCCGAAGACCATTTTTGAGTGGCATTAATGTAAGTCCTTTTGGGTGTGACGATATTCAAATGGGGAATCTTGGGTCTATCAAAAGTGCGTTGTAGAATACGTTACACGTTCAGTGAGCATTTGACCGGTTTTTGAAGTGCCTGCCGTTCAATTTCGTTAAAAAGGGAAGTGAGACCCTGCTAAGGGAATTTGATCCCTTTTTCAACCCTTTCCGCAATCTTTTTGTGGCGGTGGAAGCCAAAGTCCTTAAATGGTACACCATGTGTTTTAAACTGGTCAGCAGCATCATTTGTGATACACGATGTATCTTTTTACATGTACGAGCTTTTCCTATTTAATTCGCTAGGACAAGACCACGAAACCCGGTCCGTACAATCAGGGAAAATAGTTTCAGCCTTTCGGGATTAAATTTTTGTTCGTATACCTGCACGTCTTTGCAGGATAGCAGGTAGAAGAACAAGCTATACACAAGAAACATAATTTCACCTGAATTCTCCATCTTAAAAAAAATCAAAAACATCTTTTGCTGGCTCAAGAAGCTAAAGACGTTAGAAGGATGTTTATTGACACATTCCTTTACACAAAAAAACTTGTTATTCCTTTGCGATGAAAATAGGTCCTCCACAAAACCTACAGAGATCCTAAAACGTCGCTTGAAAAGGCGCGCTGGCTATAAAGGCTGTTGATATAGAGCGATTGAAGACCGATTCTTTTGTTTTGCATCGGTTGACCAGCTGGCCTTAGTGTTTCCCTTTCTACCTTTTTGTTGTTGCTGCTGGCTGTGAAGGTACGATCAAGGAAGGATAATTCCTGAAATTCCGCTCGAGGCGAGGACCCTTCTCCAGTCGGTGACGGCACAAGTGTACGGTCCCGAGATTGTCGCCATACATGTTTGTTGCTCTTATCTTGATCCTCCGGCACCGTGTCTTTGAAATCTGTCTCTTTTTTTCTGTTTTTTTGTGACCTGATGCTGCATTGAAGCTTGTTTGTGTGTTTTTAAGTCGCCCAAAAGATGTACACAGTACGGTTCAATAATTTTGGTCAAAACTACCAGGCAAACAACCGAGCAACAAATTCTTCCTACCGTGCGTCCTATGGTGCTTTGAGGTTTGTTTTAGGCTCTTGTATATAGTGTGTTGAAAATGATAATAATATCTATTGTCCTGGCCATGTTTGATTTTCGTGTGATGTTCTGTTGCCAGTAAATAGTACAATTAATTCCGAAAAAAAAGTTGAGAATTTTATCTTTCAAAAAGGAATCATGTTTAAACATCAAATATCATGCTAGGAAACTCTTCCGGAAAACACCACCAGCTTTCCAAAAGAGACGTTCTCTTTCATGTGCAACCGTGGCCTAGATTTGGAGCTGGTTGTTCGACCGAACAGTCCGAATGCCACGGGTTTGTCCTTGTACGGTGCATGTATTTTCAACGAGAAAAGGGGAGGGCGTAGGGGGGGGGGGGGGGGGTGGGGGTTGCTGTTGTTTGGGCACGGTGTCGTACTACATTTGTCCGCGGTTATGTATCCACTTTGTCATCGCGGAATACGGGAGCTACGGTCGCCACATTATTCATCGGTCGTTGACGCTTGGTGATTCGAGCTATGATGTGAAGCTGTTGCCAGTAGACAGGACATATCGGCGAAAGGAAGGGCGAGCGTGTGCGGTAACGTTTCCTAATGAGATACTTCCGGGGGTGTTTGCCGGTCGAAGGGGAACCCGATGGATCAATCGATTCGATTTGCTGGTTTGCTCGGTACGATGCATCCTTATCCAGCCCTTCGATCCTAGCACTTCATGTCGTCGTGGTGCTTCATGGCCCGCTTTGATGCCTCCGGCCGACGCAGGACAACTGTCCTCACACACGTGCGTGTTTCGTTGGGTTGGTATAGGGCGATAGTCGTTCGAACCTTTCGATCGTACCACTTGGGGAAGTAGTAGCAGTAGTAGGTAATCATTAGAATCACTGGCTCGGAAATCTAAACAAGATTAGCCATAATAGGTTTCAACGGTAATTAGATTGGAATCGGTAGGCGTTCCAGGATCGTTGGTCCTCCAGTGTCTTCCTGTTCCTTCGCGACGGTGCCTTCCTTGGGTTCATCAATCAACACTAAACCAACCGGGGGGCAAATGTGGTAGCAAAAGGCAAGCAATGGCGCCTAGGCGTGCCTATTCACCGGTTCACCTCGGCTTTGACGACATCGAACGCGACCGTGGCTTAATTTACTGTCAAAACAGAGCCGTCGTCTTGGTGAAGGGAACTATCCTAGCTTTTAAATTAAAAAAAAAAACAAATGCACTTTTGCCAAACGGCTACAGGAAGCACGGTGGTTTATGCATGTTCCTTGCGAATAAACATGGAAAATGCGCTGTTAGACAACCTCCAAATCATATTTTTCTCAACTCAGTTACCTGAGCCTTAAAAAGGGTGAAATACGTGTCTGGCTTGTGCCGCTTTCCATCATTTGTCGCTAGAACCTGTTGTCACCCTCTCCCCTAAGCGCCTACAGGATTTATCTCCGCTGGAATTTATTTGTGCAGTCGTTTGGAGGCGTAACTGCCTTGTTCCTCGACGAAGTATACTTCCTCAAATGCCATCACGCATTGTTTAATCTGTCACCCTAGTAAAAAGGGTGTTTTGGCGGACCATAGAGTGTTGCTGCGACATGGCGATAGGGCACGATTCCCCACTTCCAGGCGTTTTCCGCTGACGACGAGTTTTGCGGACCCTTCCTTTCGGTGTATGGAATTTTCCCCCTGCTTAAGCCTTTCTTTGGTTTTGTGTGTGCAGTTCGATGGCCTTTGCGGTTTTATCAGTTGAAAATTCGATGGCAGTCTGGAGGCGTAATATCTTATAGTCGTGTGTAATACTTATCAATTTATCTTCTCGTATTCTTTCAGGTACGTAAGAATGACTAAAAGACACCTCGGGACATGTTCTACGACGCGTGTGTGAAATGGAGGCCTGTGAAATTCTTGACAAAGGTATTTAGCACGTGTACATCGCCTTGTTACAAACATTTGAAACGTACACTTCATGCATAAATAATCAACTGAAGAGATGTAGACAAACCCGACCCCAGGCTTATGAATCTATAAAAAAAGTGGTAAACGGATGTGTAGATGAAATTCTCTACTAGTTTATAGCTCCGAGGAGCCTGATGTTGCTGTTCCTTTTCAGCAGCTACCGGCTTCGAAGGCCGAAGAGGGTAATCACCCATTTGCCAGGCGAAAAGAATCGCCCGAACAACATAGGTGCACTGTTTTATTCTTTTCATTTGGATACTTCAAGCTTCGTTCCGGTTTTACGAACGTTCCGTGCTATTTGTCGTGAGAAGTAGCCCCGTCGGCCGCCATGAGATCATCGGAAACGGACGACCAGGCCGAGATAGATGGCCCATAGTATTGGGCGGAATGGTTCGGGAAGGCATGGACGAAGCCTGAAAGAACGCTACTAAAATACCGTATCAACGGTTTCCAACATTTTGATTTCTCGCTTTACCAAATTGGCATTAATCGTTCCACATACACCCCCGTGGGCTAACGTACGAAACTCTTTTTGGAAGAATGGGAAGAAAAAAGGACCCGGTGGCTTCCTCTTCCACCTCTATCCGGGGCTTAATAATAAACAATGACGCCACTTCTGGTGAGCGGCGGAGTTTGTGCATATTGGATGCTGTTCCTGGTCGTCGCTGCGAAAACCTGCTTTCATTGGGTAACTTTTTTTTTCTTTACCATTGGCGACATCGCGAATTAGTGCTGAGATCACCGGGCTAAATTTGTTGTTCGAACCTTTACGAGATTGCGCCTGCTTCGTTGGAAGTCCCGCTGCACCGGTGGGAACGTTTAACAAGCGAATGAAATGTGCACGAAACGGAAAACAGGTTTACAGAATGGCAGAGGCTTGTGTCAGCCTGGTCGGAAACTAGCCACCCATTTTAATCTCCTGCCCCAACTCAATGCCAACCAAAGAACGGACTGGAGTGAAGGTAGCATATTATCGTTATTCCTAGAGCAGAAAATGTTCATGATTTTTGTGGAGACTCCTATCGATGAACCTATCGCACTTCGGTGGACTACGACTAGCGCTCCTAGGAGGTGTTAATGAAATTAGAAGCGCATGGCCTAACAACCTTATCCAATGGTTTACGGATTGACCAAAATTCAAACCGTTCCGATGGAGAATCAGTTTGTCATCGTCGTGCACCGCCAAAAGAACGGTTCTCACGAACTGTCAAGGTTAACCGCGGGTCGTAAACTTTCAAACATGCGTTTCGGTGAAGGACCACGGCGCACAAGAAGCAAAGAGGGAGCTCTGTGTTGTGAATGAAAATAAAACGTATGAAAAGTACGCTTCTACGACCCTGGGTAACTAAATCCTTCGAGTCGAACGGGGGAAAGGGAGAGAGCAATTGGAAAACTGTGCCATTTGAGCGTTTCGATGGAAGCTGGCTTAGAGTAACGTGTAGAGCTCAGCATCCACAACACCCCCGAATCAATCGCAAAACCGCTGCAGCGTTGAAATAGATTGCCGAGATGGATTGATTTGCATTTCGCAAGCATCGGCACACACAAACGCACGGTTGTGAAGAATTCAAGTAGCCGCTGAACCCTTGTAAATCTGGCTCATGGTCAACCGAGGGTAACGCGGGCATTTAATGCCGCGCTGAGTAACGTTAAACCGCCCGAAACCGTTTCGTGTTGTTCGGTTTTCGCCAAGAAAAGCAAAACAATATTAATAGTAATAATGTGTGGCGTGCTCATTTGCAGAGATTCTTCCGCTCGCTATTCCCCCGGGGGCGAGAACTTGTTGGACGATGGAGGTGTTTTGGTTTGCTTCCTACGAAACCTAGATTTGGCCGTGAGATTGATTTCGGCACACAATGACTAATTGAACTTCGTGTCCGTCTGACGGATAGCTTTCCCGTTGCGCTCCACGAAGCTGCCTAAAATGGCGTTATTTTTGTGCGTAGTCATGCCTCCTTGTATTATGCTTCTACACACGCAAGTGGCTGTAATAAACCTTCGAAACAGCTGATGGGTTAGATAGAGGGAAACCTGAATCAGCAAGAGCTGAGGGAAAGACTAGGTTGGAGAAGGCCATCATTAAAGGAGGAATATTATATGAATGCCACCTTGAAAAATCTTCAACAGTTTCGAACCGTTACAAGATCGGTTTCCTAGCTTGTTGATGTTTCTGGGTTTATTTAAAATTGTGATAGAGTTTCCGTTCCTAATTTTGGATGCATACAATTAGGAAGGTGTGTACAAGTGCAAGTGCTCTTTTTCCATTTGGAACAAAACAAAAAGAGGGAGTAAGTAGAAAATTACTTTTCCCTTATTTATCTTTTTCGAAACAAAGTGCTCGTTAAAACTGTAGCGTTTTAGTTACTGCTTTTGCATTTGTGTCGCTCCGATAGGCTCATAAATCAACCAACACACTCTGCTGTTCGGCTTGAAAAGTAAATTTTAAAACACAATTCATCATAATTTCGGTGATTTGTGTTGTTTGGCAAACGGAGCCGAGTGAGGCGGCGGTTTTGCCTGAAGCCGCATCGCCATGATGGAATGGAAGGCGTCTTTCCTCTTTTTTCGTTCGCGTAAACAAAATGTGCACTCAATGCGAACGTTTGCACGAAGACTCGTCCCTCAGCTCGCGATTTGTTGTGTACGGGCTTCAAAATTTAATTGCACAGATTCCACCGAACACCGCAGCATACGGATGGAGTCTGGATGCACCCTTTGACTCCATTTCACGTGCTGCGGTGTGCCTGAAAACATTCAAAACAGCAGCACGGGAAATCATGTGTGCCCTTTTTGCAGCAGGTATCACTAACACTATTTCGCCGCCGGACTGCCGCAGCTTGACCGGATGGGCCGAAGACAGAGACGAGCGAAGCCGACGGAAGAAGAGGTGAACATAGTGTTTCCCATTCAACCCTCGCCACCTCCTTCCCGCAACAAACATGAAACCCGTTGTGTTTGATAAAAAAAAAACCCCAACAACAAACACTTACCAAACACACAGATACACACGCTCACATATCTCTTCATTCCCGTTCGCCATTTCGCAAAACAATTCGCGAAAAGGTGGCTATTTAAAAAATCACCATGGTTTTTCTTTTTTACCAGCTATCTTTTCTTCCCGTTCGTATGTTCGATTTTCGTCTGTGTACGTTCGTTTCCCTTCGTTTCTGGGGCGTCGATACAACCAGCACACAAATAAGCATGCTTGCTTGGTGTTGGTGGACGGGTGAAGGCGAAGGGTGGTGCACAGGTGGTGCACAAAAAAAAAAGGAGTGGGAAAAGGTGCACCGCGAAGTTGGACTCAATAATGATGGGAAGTTCATGGCGAAACAAAACAAAACGCAAACCAACAACAACAACAAAATCGGCGCACACCTTGGCGCCTCCATCCACGATGACGATGATGCGAAAACGCATACCACCACGGCGCGCGCGGAGAGTGAACGGACACACCAGAAATGCAAACGTGTCCACGGTTAGTGGGGGTAATGAGCGGTAAGAAAGGGCTGAAGGAATTGGGGTGGGTTGAATGGGCGGACCGGGAATGTCCGGTTGGCGGAACGAAACGCACAGCTTTTTCGCGTGATGGCGGGTACGCGTGCACCGAGCGTTCGAACGGACGAGAAAGAGGGAGAGAAACAGATGATGAATAATGTGTGAGCGAGAGAGGAAGGCATCACACATTTTACATCGGACGTGTTGTGGACGACCTTTCTCAGCTGCACAATCCCCCCCAACCGCGGGGAGAAGGCGAATGAACGTTCACTCTGTAACCTTGTCATGAATGTGAGAAACTTAACTTTTACTAAATTTTAAATCATAAAAATCGTGCTTGATTTATCTCCGACTGGGCGACTACTTCCACTTACAGATTACTGATCCCATTGTCTCAGCTTTGTGAGTTTGCGATTTCATTGGTTTCCCTACCACAATTGTAATCATTTGAAATATTATGTGCAGAAGATCAATCGGGTTCGAACGAGCGACTCACACAGTAACAATCGTAGGTGGTTTCCTCTGAGCCATGAAGCAGTAATATGTTCGTTTGTTTTTGGAAGAATAGCTTGTATTCTAAGCAACTTTCTTTGATGGTCACAACAGTGCGGTTTGTTGTGGTGATCTTTGAAGGTGAAGACAACAAAATCAAGTTTGCTTATCTGTCCGCGGCTGTGAGAATGGATTGCATATTTCCACTTTAAATATGGTATTTCCATTTCCAAAAAGCTTTTACATCCTCCGATCAGTAAACAATATTAACGTCGGAGAAAGGTTTTTTAGGCGTTTTGAAATTGAGATTTGCCGTTTTCGCCTCTTCGATTCTCGGAAACTTAAATGGGGGAAGACAACTCCGTTGTGGAAGAAAAATGAAGAGAGAAAAGAGAGAAGCAAAGGGGGTTTTTCGGCTACTTCCTAAAGTTTTACGGTGGAAAAGCGGCCTCAAAAAAAAGTTAAGAGCCGTTGCCGTTAAGCTGTGACGAAGAAGGAAGATCTTCTAAATCCCACCCGGCTTAAGGAAGACGCACACAACAAGCACGTCACGTTGACATCATCATCATCTTCCCACCCAACTCACACACAGTTAGCTAGCTGTTGCTCACCGTTACACCTCGATGCACCCTCGCATATTTACCGATTTTTTGTACCTTTGTTTTGTTTTGGTCCAATGCGTTTAGGCCGCTTTTTTTGCTAAACGTACAACAAGAAGTATCAGAGGTCGTCGCCAAGAGACGTCAGTGTCAGTTAGACAATACGTACCGCATCTTCTTGAACCCCTTGCGTGGGAGTGGTAAAATTGGCTATTCCGTGTTCAAGGTTAACACCTTACCACCTCTTTGTCACCTTGGCGCCCACGTCTACCTCCTCCACCTGAGTAAAGATTGCAGAATGGGGGAGATCGACTCTAACGTTTGCGGCGTTTGCGGGATTACATTTCCCCTTCCAAACGGCTCCAAGGGGGCTTCTTTTTCCTGGGGTAGATTTACTTCTAGGCAGATGCACGTCATCTAGCTGTTCGCTGTTTTTGATTGTTTTCGTTCACATCCTTTTCCACCTAGCGGTTGTAGGATAGAAAATAGTTGAGCCTTCTTTCGCAGCTACAAATTGTTCACGAATCACATCAAAATGTTTCACCGACACTCTTTACGTTCCTGCCTTGTTTGTTCAGATAGAAAATAGACAAATATTTAGCTGCATTCGTCTTTCATTTAAAGCTCACCAACAAAGCGGCGAGGGTAGCTTTTTCCACCCATACATCTTATCGCATGTGGATTCCTCGCCCTTTGCATCCAGTGCGCCACTTGCGGTAAATATTTGACAGTTATCACATCGTAACATTTTTTGAAGGGCACTCGAGATAGAGATGGAAGGACGCTTGGATGTAACAATTGGAGCTGGCCTGCCGGCCAGTTCGTTATCTGCTTACTATCTTAACGATACGCAGCATGATGTGAGGAATGGAAAAGAAAGAAGCCTATTCTATCAGTCCGCGGCTCGCAAAGTACAACTGCACTCCTGAGGGAGATAAAGTGGGCAATGATTGCGAATTTAACTGCCTCCGACCTAAAACACACACACGAATTGAATGTTGTAATCGATTTTATGAAACGCTGCATCATTAATGAGGATTTGCGGGATAGTTGCTGCAATCTTTCCAACGTTTCCCCTTCTGCCGGGAAACGTTTAGATGCTGGTAGATGCTTACAAAATAATCTTACCCTCGAGGGGAGAATCAATGCAGCAAGAATCTCAGCTTGTAACACTTAAAGCAAAAGCGAGGTTAAAGAGGGGAGCATAGCGGGAATCATTATCGCTTAGATTTGTCTGTGGAAGAAAAAGCTGTACTG
This sequence comes from Anopheles atroparvus, assembly GCA_914969975.1. NCBI lineage: Eukaryota > Metazoa > Arthropoda > Insecta > Diptera > Culicidae > Anopheles > Anopheles atroparvus. The sequence goes on along the minus strand of CAJZCY010000002.1, from coordinate 44,166,777 downwards.
CCCCTGGCCTTCAAGTCTCTCGCCACAAGGCTGTCCAAGTCGACGTTCACGTCGCTCTTCAAGCGCCTCCGTCCGTGAGGGAAGTCCAAGGCGCCGGGGGTTGTTTGTAACGGGTTTGACACCGCGCGAAACAAACAAAAATCCATTTGTGAGCTGCATCCTGGTGTGTGTGTGTGCTGGTTGGTAAGTTTTCTATCGTTCGAAATGTACCTCCTCGACACCCCAAATGTGGTACCCCGCGCGGATGGTGCGACATTACAGCGACTTAATGGCGCACACTATCGCAGGCCTTGTACACTTGCTGTTCGTGATCTCTCGGATATGCCATGCATGGTTGGTATATTGTAAAGCCTCTCCGGACTGCATTTTGCTCCGTGCGTGAGCGTGTCTAGCGTGCAATAGACGGATTGGATACTTGACAGTAGACGGCTTGCAGTGGACGTCTGGCATCTCGCATGGCCGTCTATTCCATTGAGGAGATATCTGCGCAAGAGTTTCCTTCAGAACTTGATGATAAAAACGGATAGAATCGCAGAAAACCCCTGCAAGCATGACGGCGATGTCGTACTGCACCAAAAACCCTCACGACAAGCGATAAAAACTGACTTCCGGTAATATCCGTGTATCCCTGGTAATGGCGGCGACTTCCATCTAACTCCCTAGATATGGCGCTTCTTGTCAAATAGTATGCCGAGTACCAGGAAAACACGAGAAACTACATTGGAGGTTGCAACTGACAAGGCTAGAGCGAGCAGCATATGGAAGCGATCCCTCCATGTAACATTCTCCGCTGGTCGTTGTAACAGACCGCCATCCTGATGATGTGTGGGAAGATAAAGGGCTCATCGGAGTTTTTTTCTCGATCTTGAGCGCATGTTTCCATTCCAGAGCTTGGAGTGGCTGATTCTAACGGTGGGAGGAAAACCGTGAAACCTACGCTTACAATTATCCCATATTGCTTGTGGATGGATAATTTGGCTTCCGGGCCCTTCACAGGCCGATCAAAGTCAGTCAACCCCAGTGGAAATGATGATGGGGTGTCCACGGGCAGCAGAAGACACTCGTCCCTCGGTACCATAGCTAACAGCCATTAAATTATCATTAATATGCTTCCGAAAATAGCTTCCAAAATGGCTGACTACTTGTGATTGCTGGGTGAGCATGATTGTGCTGAGGTTAGTGGGATCTCGAACGAAGGGAAAATCTTCCCGATGGAAACGAGACCGTATCGGTGACGAGGAGTTAATAGGCACCTAATTTTTGCCCCCATGGCGATGGCTCACAGCCCTGCCACAGTGTGACATACGTAAGGCGTCGCCTGGGCTGGATCTGTCCCCTCTCGCTAGTTGAGTTTTCTTTCGATCCCATGGTTGGAAGTAACACGTTGGAAATCTCTTCATCGAGAGAGTGTACCCTAGACGATGAGAACAGTACAAGATAAGATGGTCGGCGGAAGGGGTTAGACATGGGCAGAAGATGATTTCCCAGCACGCGCTCCTCCTTGAACGCTTGATGAAGGATGTTTGTTCTATCGTTGCTCGCATGGTGCGTACTGCTGCATGTGTGATTTATCTTGGATTTTGCGTATTGCGTGACATTCATCATCAATAGGGGAGGGGACCCAACATAACGCTACCCACGGTAACGACCATGACGATGATGACGAAGAGTACTATTTATAGGCATCATCTTCTCGACTGCTTTCCAGAAGGGACACCGAACAACATATTCCGCGATCCGTTCTCGAAAGGGTCGCGAGTCCAATAACCCATACGGGGCAACCGAAAAAAACGGGGAAAAATGGTACAAAATTGTCAGAACAGATCGGCAGAAATTGCTACCGTCTGTCTCGTTGGCGTCGACACGTCGTCGTCGTCGTTTAACCCCTTTTCGGCCAAAAGATACTCAGCTCTCCATGATGCTGCGGGTTTTGCCCTTTTCTTTTATTTGAAAAAAGTTAAAGGTCCAAGAAAGTCCGTTAACGGCGAGGGGAAGATAAAAATCAATATAATATCCAATTTGTCGAATATTTCAACCGCTTCTCGAGTGGTCTGTTTTTTCGAGCCAACTTTCTAGACGAGATAGGAAGGGCCTTTGCGATACGGCGTTGAAGAGGGAAGTAGATGTTGGCTCGGTTGCGCCCTGGAGGTAGAACCGTAATGCACTTTTTATGTATTTTATTGACCATAAGCTGGGCGATAAAAAGCCGCAGCCCCGGAATGGGGTATCTGTTTTTGCTTCCCCTTCATATTGTCCATTTCAATGCGCGGAAAATAATCGTCGAACGAAGCCCTAAAAGGCTCGCTTTTCTTCACCCTGTAAGCTATCTGTTTTATTCTTCAACCGAACAAGAGGGATGAACTGTCCCTGTTACTAATCGGGGTTAAAAATAAGGATTTAGAGTTCGAACGATTAATCTTTCCCCCTTCGAATATCCATATCCTTCCTTGCAATTTGGAAAGAAATACATATAACGTGATTTTTTTTTTTAATTTGTGAGATAGCTCACGATTCTGACAATATTCCAACAAAAGTGAAACTGATAGAAGTGAATACAGAAAACAAAACAGTTATGATATTTGGTACCCTTCAATGCTTTAAAGGCTCATGAAGAATACGTATGAAACAAAACATCCACCTTGTGTAATGCTTTCTCCTCAGGGATGTTTCTTGCCGGTCAATGTTTACAAAAATGGCTTCTTCCGAGAAAGGAAACAGAAAACATTGATCCACGGGCTGCACTAGAAAGCTTAGGATTATCCATGAGGCAGCATGCGAGGCTTAGGGGGAACAAACCTTGACACATTGTTGACGAAGGAACCATGCATAACCTTGTGTTGTGAAGTTTTTTCGCCATGTCCTGCACGGGACGGAGTTATGCGCGCCTGTGATCGTTCATTTGAAAAAAATAAATAAAATGAAATAGCAAATGAGTAGTCCTTCTGGGAAGTTGACCCTGCGCGAGTGAAATTATCCATCATGGATTTTTCGAAAATTACCATATTTGGTTGCTTCGATGTTTATTATGACTAGTTCATGCTCATGGTTCTTTTTTATAATGAAAAAAATTAGAATTCCATAAAAGGTTCTGTTTTGAGCAACAAAAAGGAACTCACGTTGTGCTCCAATACGTTGAGGTAGTGACCTTATTCGACCAAAGGCAAACCCTTCCAAGAGTCAAGGTTATGGCACCGTCTCAATGAACTTGCTGCTTGCCTGCCGGCTCATAAAGGAACAAAGGCAACCTGGTTTTTTTTTGGGCGTCCGCAGGAAAGGCCTTTCCTCTTTATGTCGCCACCTTGTGGCCAGAGGTTCGTCGACGGAAATAACGATCTGCATCAAGCTAGAACCTTACTTTTCCTACTACCCGAGAGGGAGAGAGGGTAGGGAGAGCACAGAAAGGAACCGTAGCAGCAGTAACAATTAAAGTTCGACGACATTTCTTTCAACTCTTCGGCCTCGTGAAAATTGGTCATTGGTCATTGGCAGCCGAAACGGTCAGCAAGTGTTGGACCGACCTTTTCTGCTGCATAACTGTTCTTTCGTGCCTGGCAGCGCGTCATCGTCGATGGGGGGCCGATTAGGTCGAATCCATGTAGGCTGGGGTCTGCGAGCTGTCGCTGGTTGTTGATTAAATCCATCAGCTCCATCACCCACACAACACGTTTCCCGGCGAAGGCGACCCATTCCCTAAGACATTTTGGTCAAGAGAGAGAGAGCTAGCTTTTTTTCTTCGGCGGGAGGTTTGTTCAAGACAAGCTGATGGATTCTTGTTGAGTCACAGGGCCACTTTTCGACGGGGAAAACTTGAAAACCGTGACTTTGGAAACGTATGGCAGGTTCATTCGAAACCAAAAACATTCTAAGGGAAAGGCAATTGGATTGGGGCGGGATGCCAGGAAGCTAGAACATGAAAATAGCATCCATCTAGAGTGTGAAACCAGCAGCAAACTCTTTGTCATGCTCTGTCGATAGGCGGGGCTGCGACATAAATTATAATTTCCCAACTTGTGTCGGCGTCGGCGGCTGCGGAAGTGGGCTTACCCACTGCCAAATCTCGTTTTTAACCTTCTATATTTTATTGCCACCTATTGGTAAATGCGTCTAGACGTCGCCAGGTTGAGAAATGTTTGTCCAGCCGAGGGCGAGACGGAAACGTCCAAACACACCACGGAGGATTATAAAATAAACGCAGGTGGAAAAGGTAGCTGCTATGTATTCGAGAATCGATTTTTAATTCCCGGCGTCGGCTCCAAAAATATACAACTCCACTCAAAATGGGTCGGATTGGTTTGTCGTTCAGGCGGTTCTACGGATTTTCTCCCTTGCGTACCAGTCGATGACTCATGCACCTCCGGAACATTGGGGGAATATGCTGTTAGGCACGTTAGGCATCTTCAGCTCGAACAGCAGTCAGAGGGAAGTGGGAAGAAAATCGTCAAACGGATATTATTGTTTTTGCTCTCAAGCGTCATCTTTCATTCTGAAAATACCTAAATGTAGGCTGCCTTTTTTTTTTTGAAAATTTATTTTCCTTGGGCTCTGCTGATAACATGTAGACGGAATGATTTGCTGCATACCAAAAAATGCGTTTTAATGAAAATCGGATCCCGAATTTCACGGGCTAATATCCATCGCTCGTCCCGCTGTGCAGGGAATCAATTTTCTACCCTGTACAGTAAACGAAAATTCACGCAAAATACTGTTTTCCCAATGTCTCGGAGATTATTACAGTTCTTCTTCATTCGTAGCATTCAGTTCAGGCACAAAGTCTTGAACAGAAATTGATTTTTGTGCGTCGAGCCAGTACAAGCGTGAAGACTGGAGATGTTTTCTTGTTTTCCACCGGGGTTTGAAGCGTTTTTTGTTCGTTTTGTTTTGGAGCTTCGTTTTCCCCGCATGAAGCGTCGGTTACATATATGTGCCGTTCGGCCTTGCGGAACCTGACAGCCTACGGGCGGGTTTTGTGTTTTCTCGGTTGACTCGAAGGGAAATTGGATTTGTCTGTCTGTCTGCCTGTCTGGGTTGTTCGTTTTGGGGTGTCGTGGTTGGAGTTCTGTTTGGACGGATACTTTGCTACACGTGCCATCTGTATATGTGCGAGAGAGCCTTAGGGGCCAAAAAAAGCCAGCACCTCTCAGCCAACCACACGCCTCCTCGGTATGCTTGGTATTTCACTGTCGGTTTCTAATGTCTGGTGATCCAGATCGAAGAAGATGCACCAAAACAGGGACTTCCTCCATACCGCCGCGGCAGACGTTTCCTAGGCTGGACCTAGCGAACAGAAGCAAGACATGAGTTATTGATTCTTGCCTCGCTTTTTCCTTCTGGCCCGCATTCTAACGGGTGTAGGTTCGGCTAAGAACACCCGCCCCCCCCCCGCAAGAGTTCGGCTTGTGGCGGCTGCATTTGCGATCAGATTTTCGATCCATATTCATCAGACACAAGTTTCCCCAATTCCTACTCCTGCTTCTGCGACATTTGTAGGTCCAAATTCCGGCCCAAGGTAAGGAAGAGCGCGAGCGCTACTACTACGTCGAAAGATGATTTGCGGTTCTGGCCGCCCTAACGTGCGCGTTGATTGTGAAGTGGCAGCATTTTTCAAATTCCTTTACTCACTCGCTCGCACTCCCTCATTCGCACGACGTTTGTGTAGCGGATTTTTTCCCTTTTCCTTCTTGTCCATCTCAGCTCACCCAGTTCCACCACCCGTGTTGACCGCAATGATGCTTGATCGGGAGGATGGTGATTGCAGTTCTATTCACAACACCAGAGGCATAGTAAGAGAGAAAGAGGGAGAGAAAGAGAGAGCTCCCGAGAGCTGCAGCGTCCTTAGAATGCCTTCCTTCGCCAGCGTGAGGTTTTAATAATTCATTACGCGAATTAAGTCTCCCGGCGGAGCTGCCTTGCTCTGGTAGGTGTGTGCGTGAGTTTTGACGGTGCTTTCCGATGGCGTGAAGCGGAAAAATGTGCCTCGCTTTTAGAACGTTTCAGTTGTGTTTGGACACTTGATAACGTGGAGCTGCGGGGTGTGTCACGTGCCTGGGATGTGATTGTGGCAATGATTAGCATATGTTTAGTCTCCCTCTACCGGATAGTCTGGCTGTGCTCCTGTGCTCCTCCGGGCGTGGAATGCACCGTGTTATCAATATTCGAACTCGTAGAAATAAGATGGGATGCCTTAGCGCGCTAGGCAAGATCAGGTAGGAAAAGTGACGAATGTAGGGGTCAAAAAGGATGATTAAAGATGATTATAAACATGTTGTTTTGTAGAAAAGTAGGTGAACGTGCTTATTTGAGTGAAAAAGTCTGAAACAATCTTAAGATGGAGAATGTTGCCTGTGCCTTTGCCAAATGCCTTCACAATAATTCCGTGGTAATCGCTGCCGTTTACAAAGGCGCGAAAAGCCGAACGATGGATAGAACGTGTGTGCAAAAAAGAGGCAATGCTTTAACAGCTAATAAATACCAAGCTCAACGGCACACTTCGTAGTAATGTTCCCCTGTAACAAACGTTAGTCATCAATCTCTGCATTTACTTCCATTTAGCACCTGAGCAAAAACATTCTTGTCACACGACACAGACAAAAAGATATTATTACTCACCGGCGACACTCACGTTTATCGATACATTTTGGTTAACGTCGTCAATGTGACGTGTAAAAATAACGTAAATTGAAAACAGTTACTCAAGGCGCATTCAAAACCGAAACATCTATTAGTCACTCCTTGTGATAGCAGATTGAAGACGCAATGGATTATTTTCTACAACGTTTGACATCCTATTCGGTTCAGGCCGGATATGCTGAGCAGATTTGGTTCACTTCCGCTCAAAAACACGGGGAGATTTTCTACGTGCAGGAACGGATGTCTCCCTTCATTGGAAAATTTAACCACGCAGCTCCCAGCTGGCAATCTACGCGCATTTTGCCGGCGTTGCAACGGAGCATAGTCTAAAGTATAAATAAACACGGTGATAAATTTCACCGAAACGTTCAACATACAATTACAAGCGGCCGATTCGCGCTTGTTTGTAAAACACTCGGGAACGGCATGGCAGCGCGTGCGAGTAGAGTCCACTTTCGAACCGGCGAGCAGATAGGATTGTGTCCGACTTGTGGCACTGTAATCTCTCACGAAGAGGTTTTGCTTACTTTGCAAGTGTTGGTTTCATGCTGTTGTACGAAATGGGTTCTTTCGGTTCGTTAGTGGCAGATGATGATCTTTATTCCAATCTTCCTTTTTTCTTGCCAGACATGCACCGAGCGCGAGGTGATCAGAAATGAGATTAAATGAGTCGCTCGAATGTAAGCGACCTACCGGATTCAATGCCTACAGTAACCAACGCAGATGAAAGGAGGTTAATCTTGATAAGTCGACAGTTTGTTCGAAGAAAAAAGGCACATAAGAAAGCGCTTTGTGTGGCATCCTTCGGACCATTAATCGATCCTGCGTTTTCAATGAAATGAAGAAGGATGAAATAATTCCATATTTTTAGAACTGCACCTCGAGGTGCCGATTTACTTTTCGTAATATGTGAATTTTGTTTTGTTCTTAAAAATAATCATCGACCAGCTGGGAGGTCTCATTGGCATCTTGGGGCATTTCATTTAAAGACCCTTCCCGTTTGTTCATGCTCTAAGAACGACAGGAAAAATTATTAGTAATTTATGCTCTACGTGCAAAGAAGCATGAAAAAGCCCTCGACCGGACCTCCACTTTCCTCGGGAGAGTATTTCGGGAGGGATTTTTCACGCACATAATATGATTCAATCAACATTCCTTCACGTCGTTCAGGTGGCGTGGAGGTTGATCGTCGCATTCTGCTTTTTCACTTAAATCCGGACGGTCCTGGGGATTTTGCTCTTTTCATTGCAAACGACCGAAAGGAGGTACGATGTAATGGGTTAATTTGAAAAGTTCCTACCAATATTGTTCGCTGTTCCTGGAAGACGAGAGAGAGAGAACCTTCGCTTCTTTAGGTTTCATTAGCCCCCGGGTTCCTTCCATTATTCTTAATTTATTTTCTCCGCTTCTTTTACTTGCTACGGGTTTCCCAAAATGGTACGTGATATTTGGAGCCTTTCACGAATCGAAATCGATTCATCCGGAACACCTCAAGCATTATATTCATCCCACCCGTCGCGTGAGAAGGACATTTAGGACACTTTCAAGTCCCACTCTGCTCACGTTCAGCAGCGATGGAGACGGAATGGTTCGTCCATGGCATGGGCCGGATTCTCGTCCTGTAACTTCATTGGAAGCGACAGCGACGATACTTAAAACTCTAACCGTTGCTGGCACCTGACGAGAGGCAGGAGAAGGAAAAGTTTTGCGAAAAACTGGCTAGCGAAAAGGCTGACTTCTTGGAATCGTTCGTTAAATCTCTTCTAGCTAGGAAGTTACAAACAGAGGTGATGGCAGTTGTGACCTCCCGTTAATCCTGCTGCCCGCACGTTTTTTTTAGGCTTTGCAGTGGGATTTTGTGCTCCGCTATTGCCGCGTCACCGCGTTGCGGGAAGACGGAGTACGAACAGTAAGGCGGGAAAAGTTTTCCTGGCAGACCGGGTTTACCTTTTGGACGCGCCGGTGTCGGGTCAGGATTAGGAAGTTTCGGTAATTATTTTGCCTCGAAGCTAGCTGCCCGGAAGTCAAGCATTACAGTATCATTCACCACCGTGGAGAGCAAGATAAAGAAAGATGGCTTTTATTCGGACCCCTAAACCAACCGGACGACTCCCTTTCCGCCCTTCGTAGTGATTTAATGTCTCCTTTATATTATTGAATGTTAGGATTTTCCCCGGCAGTCTCGGGGTCATTAATTGTGCCCAGGGGAAGCCCCTTCCCGCGTAACTTTTGATGGGTTTTATTGTTGGCTGTTCTAGGTAGATGAGGGTGTTCCACCCATGGCGCTGCTGCGGGTTTTTTCAGAACATTAGGTTTTGATATTTGATACATGCCGGTCGAGTTGCTACCGTTACTTATGTTGGGAATGATTTCCCAATACCAGCATAGAAGCACAGTTGAGAATACGATTAGGAGCTTAGGGAAATCGGAGCTTGTGAACATTTGTGGACGAAAGATTTAGTCCGTTGCTTTTCATCAACAAATCCTCTATCGGTCCATATGATCAGAAAAACCCATGGAAAAAATGTTCGTAGTATTCGTAGTAGTATTTAAATAGAGCTTCTTAGATGTTATCATACTTTTGGTGGCTTGATTTGACTGTTTTATAATGGAAGTTGAGTTGGGCTTGAATCAAGGGTTAGAATATGTAAAAAAATGCTATGGTATTTCGCTTAGTAACTTTCATTTCTGACAGACTAAAGTTGTTTGTACCTTTCCTTCGATGTATCAAAAACTTTTTTCCACCTCTAATTCTGCAACTAACCTACAAAAAATACGAAAAAGGTGGAAACAACCCCAATCATCTTCCTGATGATGCTGATGCTTGTTTGATAATGAAAGGTCTGGAAAATGCTATAATAGTTTGAGCGACCTATTGAAAGACCTTTTGAAGGCTGCTCAGCAAACATGATGAGCATCGTCACGTCTGGCCAAAAGTTTTTCTTTTTCCACAGCAAGCGAACTGACAAAATATTTGTTTTCAATGGAAATAAGTGAAATTGTTTTCTGTTCACTTTTAAGCAGCATCCTCTTCGCAGCATCTGTGATGATTGTACGGTAGCGGTATATTATTTGCAAAATGCACTTCCAAAGTGGGCCAACCCGTCAGACCTCCTTTCACCCCTTCCTCACCTCACGGCGTGACAGGTGTCTATTATACACATGTGTTTATTATACGGTTTTGGAGACGTTTTTTGAGGTTTCGCTCTCGCCGCGGGGTTGAAGAAGATAATTGCAGACGACTGCATTCGCGCGACGAGTTGGATTTATTATGAGTTTGTTTTTTGTGTTCACTATTTCACTTTCACAAACGTCCAAAATTGCGCAACGCAAAACATTCAAACGTAGGCGTCCGCAGGAGACGAACGTTTGACGGTCGAAGGACATACTCGAACGAACGAACGGCACCCTGCCGCCAGGAATTTGCTTGCCACCGAGGCCAGTAGAAAAGCGCTTAGGCAAGGCCTTGTTAAGTCAATTATTTGCTCCTCCGAGTCGCTGCGGTCAGTTCGTGATGGTCAGTTTCCAGGGCACGGCCATGGGGGAGCGAAAGAATTTCGTGCCTTGTACGCACGAAGATGCAGTCATCGTTTTCGGCCTTTAAACGGATGATGATGGCGCTCAATTGTCTTTCCCTCTCACTTCCCTATCCCGCGTACCTTACTTTGCCTCTGTCGTAATTGTGTGGCAGAATAAAACAATTTGTTAAACGCAATGGAATGCACTGCATACGTTTGTTGTCTTTCAGTGCACGACCGAGCAACGTTCGTTGGATGCAGAGTTGCGTGTCGAAGATTATGTCATGCACTGGGAAGGTTTAAGATCTTCCTTTCTTTAGAAAAAATCACACAAATTCGCACATTTTTTAACACCGAAGTGACGACATTTTGTTGTCGAGTAAAAACGAAACAGATGTAGATGTTGGGTTGGGTTGTGGGATTGTTCTTTTCATTTGGTCGTTAAATCATGTCCATCTTTCGGGCCGGAATTCGAATCGCAAATGCAAATTTACCGCTCTGTGCGAGAGACAAATTGATGAAATTTGAACCACCCCACCAATTGAAAACGACCAGTGCGGCTTCATTTCACACATTTTTCACGCTTTGCCCACGATGATGGGTGGAGGGGAATCTTGATGAATGGATTTTCGATGCAGGCAATAGCTCGGGCGAGAGAAAATTGTGATCTCTAGTGGAGACGCGGAAAACTCGCTCGATGTTCATCGAAAAGGCACCTCCGAACGATTCCGGGGCGCTCACTTGCTGCTACTCGCGGTCGCGGTGGGAGATAGTAATTGGCAGTTATAAAAATTCCAACCATTTCGTAGCGGAGGAGACGCTAATTGGATGGGCTTTAAATTGGATCCTCGGTAGCGATTCGGTTTCTTTGTTTTGCTATGTATTTCGAGGGGAGAACGAGAGGAGGCACACCATAGCTCATGAAGCATGAACAGAGTATAAATAGCGTGTACACGAACAAAATCGAAAGTGCACCAAAATGCGCGAATAAAAATTCATGTTTTTCGGGAGTGTACATCGGGCATATTTCTGTTTGCTTGATTTTTCCTGGGATTGTTGCGCGAAAGTGTGCCGGCTCGTAGTTGATTCAAATAGTACCCCGCCCGCTTCAGTGCAGAAATCTCGCTGTTCTCAGCTCGCGCAATACAGGGATGTGTTGTTTGCTCGCATTTTTTACTATAGCTTTCAGTATTTCTGATTTACATTTTGGCAACATTCTGTTCTCCGGTTTGCCCGCGTCGTGTTCCCGGAGTTGTTTGTTCTTTATGCGAGGATTTATATTTTCGAATTTAAGTATGCATGGGTTCATCCTGAGAATCTGTGGTTAAAGCTTGATTGTTCAATTATGTAAAATTCCAAAACCTTTTATGTTTTTCCTTCATGATTTCTCCCTTATTTTGAACGAATTATCATGCTTCCCAGCACGAACAAGTAAAGAAACAAACTGCTCCATGCGACGTTCCTCTCGACGTTATGACTTATAATGGCAAATGGAACAACTTCAAATAATGCAACCCCTTCCGTTTTATGGCTTTATGGCTGGACCGTCATGTTTGTAAATTTACATCCCATTGGAAGAAAGCAAACACAAGGCGTTGTGCTCTTCCAGCGTAATTTGGCAAACAGATGCGGGCATCTTGAACGCCATCCACACACTTAACACAAGGGGACAACAAGCTGGTTGGTAACAGACGTTTCTCAAGACATTTTTCCAGCTTTAATGCACGTTTTTTTCTAAGCCGTAGAACGGAGGTTTCGTCCGGCTGGATGAGTAACACATTTCCTAGGAAAGTATATTCTTCCATCTGCCGTTTAACATAGTGGCCGACATATTTGCTGTACAACATTTGCTGAAGTGTGTGTTTGTGTGATAGAGGAAATGTTGTTTTAAATAAGCTGATTCATTTTCTGATAAATAATCTTGTAAATAAATTTGCCCTAAACAGCTAACAAATGTTATTTTCGTGGCATAAATATGTTGATGGGAAAAATCGACTTTGTTATGGCTCCAATGCGGACACAGCGACAGACGGATCGTTGCCGCCATCACAGGTCCGGGGGTAATCTTTCATCAGGCATGTATCAATTTTCCAACCGCCAGTTGTTACGCAGCTGCCATGTTCTCCAAACAGACCACCAGCAGACGTTTTGAGACGTCGTGAACTATGAACTAGCAAAGCCAAAAGTAATGTTTTATTTCCAAACCACACAACTCGTAAACTGACGTGTTCTGAAGGAGATGGCGTTTAGTAAGCTTGTGCATTCAGACGTAACCGGTTGTTATGAATCTTTCTATCTGATGCTTCAAAAAAGCGATTACAAATCCTGTGTTGCTCGCACATTCGAGGTAATTTTCCTGCAAAAATACAATCAAATACAGTTCTTTCATTTTGGGCGGACGACTTTTTCAAGAACTTCGATGCCCTTGCAGTGTTAGAAATGTTTGAAATTTTCCCTTCCTTGTTTTTATTGCTTATCCATTCCTAACCTTCGGTTTATAACCCGCATCGTGTTCAGCTTCGAGTGGCACTTTTCACCATTTTCCTGAACACCCCGAACCATCACAAGGGTGTTCCTTTTGCCCCTGCCCACTCCTTGCTTTTCTCACCCGAATGTTTCTATCTTCTCCACCCAGCTGACGTCAACCGAATGAAGATAAAATTCTCTAAAGGTCTCATCCGTTCCGGCGCAAAGCATTTCACATCATCCTCACTCGCTCTCTTGTTCTCTTTCCCTCACGTTAACGTTCGCTTCTATTCGCGGGGGGTCCACGTGCGTGTGGTTCATCGCGGATTTTCCCGCGGCTATCGAAACCGAGGAATATGCGAGATATATTAGCAGGCGGCTAAGCGACATTTAGTCGCCAAACGCGTTCGGAAATATAAATTCCTCGCGCCGTCGGTAGCCGTTGATGGGAGATAGGCAAAGATGGCGATTTACACTAAACTGACTGTTGTGGTGTTGGTTTATAGCTAAGAACACTTTTGCCTGGTGTGTGTGGCAGCCATCATGTGCGCTGTTAATTTCGATTAATTTTCCACTCCATCATCATTCCATTCTTCCGCTTTAATTTCTGCGCCTGCTCCCGCGACCAAACACCACCCTCTACGCCCCTTTCGGGCGAGTGGCTGTCCCTCGATTGAGTAATTAATCACAAACTCACGCACGCATGGGATGCGATAGTTTTGCATTCCTAACGCCCAACGATGTGTGCGTGCGTGCTGGGGCACGTTTTGAGAATGTAAAGTTTATTAAATTTTCACTCGGGTAAAAATCTTGCGATAAAGATCTTCAATTTACGGACCGAAAGCGTTCTAGGTCATGGAGGAGTGTAAGAGATAAGGCATTGTAAGGGCATCTCTTCTAGGCAAGCAGGCTGTTCTCATTCGGCTAGGTGGTGATTAGTTCAAGGGAAGGGAAAACTCGTAGAAGGAGGAGCTTCTTAGGTCATCTTTGAAAATAAGTTTTGTCTTGGCGAATCGTAAAGCAATGAATCGGTAATCAGGAACCAGAAGTTTCTTCTTTGGAGGTTCAAAGTTTTTTTTTTTTTGAAAATGTGGGAGCTATCACTTCCGTTACCCCTGGGATGGATTCGGAATTCATTTCGGCTGAGCCTTTTACCATAAAACACTCCGAAAACATTTTGATGGTGAAACTATTCGCCATCCGAACCTCTTGGTGCAGCAACTCTTGTCGCAATCTGGGCATAGCGTAAATAATTGATAGGCCGCCGCCCTGCCTTATGCTCGCGGCTGAAGGTCCTGCTTGATCCCGGAGACGTTCCCCGAGCTAAATGAGTGGGTCACCAGATTTATGTGTGTGTTTATCCTTGGCCTGGTCCGATAGCTTTCCGACAGAGGCTCGAAACGGTAATGGCGCTGGCAATGGCGCTCATTTCAGGTTAAGTAAATTTGCCTTTCCTTTTTTTCTCTCCCAGCCGCGTCGTGGCGAATGGGTAGGAACGCCGGCGGGACCCAATTTCGCCGTGTGACCGAGTTTCTCTGTCGGTGCGTGTAGGATCCGAGTTCTGGCTGGGTGTGGACACGGCTTTAACTGGCCTTGCTGCATGTGACAGACTCATCAACAATGCATTAAGCTTGTGATACCAGATGCGAAAGGCTACCAGGAAGCTCTGTTTCATTCACACCTAATACCTTACAAACGATGGCTCGCATTTTTCGAATCACTGAAGTATTTAAGAGTCGTATTACTTTTCGTATTTCCAACAAATTCTTTGCCAGAATGTTTGCACCTTTTGTTTTGGAGCCGAGCGGTTAGAAGGTTCTAAGCGTGGACATATGTAGTAATTTATGATTAAGGTTGTGCGGAATTGCTGGCGTATCTGTTCAGATGTTAGGTCGATTGGAACAAGTTCCTTTGTTTCCAAAAGACGTATATTGAAGGCCATGGTGCTCGCGATTAAACACAAAACTAACTTTACACCCTGAAGCAGTCGAGTCGAGGAACTTCACAAGGTCGCCGCGTTAGCGGTGGGCATCGAACCGAACTCTAGCGTTATATTTGCCAATGTTGTCCGTGTATTTGCATCTATGCACATCCGGAAGGCAGCGTCATGATGGTCGACGGGATCTTGATAGTTGTTGAACAGTTGAACAGGAAATCTTCAAGGATTTTCGCCCGGGAGGAAACGTGCTATGACGACATCCTTGTTCGAAGCCATCGGTGCATGCTACTGAGAAATGAGCGGACGTTTAACTTTCCAAGACTTAGAGTGCAAGGCAGCAAGATTCGCTTTGTACTACTACGATTTTGCCGCAACTCTGCTGCAAGGGAAGACGTGTGAGATTAAGATTAATTAGCGCAACAAGAAATTCATTATGGTTTAATTGCGCGTGCATTATCGTACCGTCGGCCATCGGAGTGGAAGTGTAGCTACACACACTGCGTAAATCCATCCGCCTGAATAGCAGTGGGTATTTGCGTACCGAACATAAATACAATTGACTCTCCGAGCTTCTGTAGACCAAAAGACCTACTCATTAATTCATAGAGGTTCTTCTGCACCGGTGTAGTTATCCGCTGATATGACGACGACGTTTGACATCGTATCTATCCTTGTCAGACCTCCCGTCTTACAGATTTATGTCTTAAGCGGAGCTGGACAAAAATCGTTAATAACATCCACTTTGGCAACCGACCGAAAAACACCAAAAATGCGCGGAATAATGGTAGGCTATCACGACCGTCGTTTCACGACAATATTTACTCAATTTTTGTGGACATGCTGATTCTGGAAAGGGCAGTCGTTATGATAGCGATACCATTGACGAGGGAGGTTGTCCCAAAAGAGATTGAAAGACTTGCCACGATTGCCACGATTTAGAATCTGATTTCTTCTTCATTAGATTCGGCTGTTATCTACATGCTCAGAATTCTCTCTTAGAATTGAACGAGAGGCAGGGAGAATGCCTAAACGAGAGGCAGATGAGTCTTAACATGGTGCCGGTGTGTAGAGGTGTTTCCGTCTTGAGGGACAATTGGGGGTGGGTCAAGTAACAAACAATTCACAGTTGAGTACAAAGTGCGCTCGTCCAATCTTCTGGAGCCATTTATAGTCTATAGTGTAAGAGTGGAAACTTGGAATTGATCTTCGATCTTAGGCTTTAGTTAGGTGATTTAGTTTCGCACCGTTTGCAAATAAAATAAGCCAACCCGTCGAAAACAGAAGCATAATAAACGATTGTGTTCATGATGGGCCTTTTTAAAGCTCTTAAGTCCTATATTGCCTTTATGTTATCACTGAGTAGTTCTTAATTAGTAAGAGACTTCCATGATCGAACATCTTTCAGTTCTCTTGTGCAACTTTCACAGTCCTGTGGCTAGTTGTGAATGCGCCCTGCCGTACTGGACTCTTTCTTCACCTAATTCGCCGTTGACTTGTGGACTAAAGAGGATGGAAGTAGCCATGCTCTGTTCTGAGTTAAGGGATTGGAGCCAATTTACAAGAACGATTCTCTTGCAGCATGCTTTCATCTCGTTAGGAATGCGTAGGACACGGTGTAGCATAGCGGCCTCGTTTATGCGTGCGCTTGTTGCCTGATGGAGTGTCTCGCGTTTATGTTTATTCGATTCTTATGTTCACCCCAGCGATCATGCTAAGCGTTATGGAGAGAAGCGGGGGGTGGGGGGGGGGGGGGAGGTGGGGGAAGAGATCGGTATGATCACGAATGTCTTACAGTGCGTGTCGAGTGCAATGGAGTGCGCAACACAGTGGCACGGATCCGTTTATAACGTTCTCCGTTCGTGAATTAAAAGGGAAACAGAACGAAAGAGATATACGGCCGGAAGAAAAGGAAGCAAGAGGAACTGCGGGAAAGAAGCTCATACGCCATCGCTCTTTCCCCATTGCATTGCTCATGTGGAGTTGCGATTATTAAGAATGTGTGCGATGACCTCCTTAGGTACCATCAGCCAGCATCATAATCAGTATGAACTGAACCACGACCACGACCACGAACGCAACTCGCTGGCTGCATCTTATGCCAACTCGGTCACCATCATCGCATCCATGGTATCAAGGGTACCGACGACGAACTGTTGCGGGGCACCATGGTGCGGCATTTGCTTACACGAGTTCCACACTTTGCTCGGTCTTGTTACGATGCCCCGGCAGGGTTCTTCTTGGTGCTGCTTTGTTTTATCGTACATAGCTTGCTTTTCGTTACGGCAACCGACCCTTCAAATCCTTTTAGCGAGCAGGGCTCCAAGCGCCCTGCTGTTTATGGTAGCCGGTATGACTAATTTTATCATCATTTTCTCACTCTCTCTTTCCCCTCTTCTCTTCTCTTTGTAGGGTAAGCGTTGGAGTTCAGCCTGAATGTTTATGCAGCATATCGCCAACAAAACACACTTTTCGGTAGCGAAACGTCTTCATCCTTCATGCCGTAACACAGACGGAAGCCGAAAAACTGCCGCGAGCGTAAACAAACAAGGAAAGCGCTGGCAAATGGCGGAATTAAGGCAGTAACATTCTTATTTGATTGCCACACAACATGGAAATGGTAAAAAGTGCACTGGAACTTCGTCTTGATTGGCATCTCTTTCCCGGTTTCAATAGAACTGTGTCCTGTGCAGTATCATCTTAGCATTACTCGTAGAAGATAGAAAGTATGGATCATTGTGTCCACCCGGAGTTCCGAGGGCAGCGACAATTGGATTCTGTGCGTGCTCACTGCCATCTAAATGCAGTGAAGTGATAAACCTTGATTGCACGCTCGCTTGCAAATCATTCTGCACTTCGCAATGCAACGGATATCTTTAGAAACGATCGGCAAGTGTATGGACTGTTGGTTGTTGGACGTAGGCGAATGCAATCTATTTCTCTCAACCTCCAGACCAATAGTTCTAGGCACCGATGGGATCGTTATTATTTGCACAGCATAATAATGCTACGGAATGACTCAATAAGTCCGAAGTATTTGTAGAGGTTGTAAAGTATCCAACTCTGCTTCGCCGAGCCAGTGTCGTCTGACCCGCTTTATGCAGTCTTTTTCAGAAAGATGATTTATGGACCACAAGCTTAACCGCGCTATCTGGGGCAGAGCATGAGTAAGCCATAGCCGAAAAGCTGTATCTGCCGTCCACTTCGTTTATTTCCGTGTCTAGGCGAAACCAGGCAGTTCTGATTGAGGGAAATTGGAAGATATCCTCATCATTTGCATCAGAGAATTCGATGGTATGTGTGAGTGCTGATGTGGTTGTGCTCTAAAGATTCTCCGGTGAGAAGATAATATTTGCAATATTTATGTAATTTTAAATCTAAACAACTCGTTTCTCGGTTTCGACCGCCAGCTGTGTACAAACACATACACACGTAAACTCCACATTCTTTTTTATGAAATCAACCCGGTTGGACAAATTTGTAGGCGACTTCCGATGGCACGGTTCGTTAGCTCGGTAATGGTGTTATGATTGTGGATATATCCTGGAACCATTTTGTTCTAGCAGAAGAAATTTTGCAACATCATAACTTTGATTTTCCCTCACATCGCTCGCTCGGTCGTTGCTACAGGATGTTAGGTTCTGGGAGATGGAAGAAAAGCATCGAGACGGCACACACAATTCCAATGGATCGATTTTAGAGATTTTTCTCCATACTCCAAGCAAACGCTCCTGCTTTCCACTTCCTCCTTGGCATATAATTCTTTGCTTCACCATGTGCTGCTGGCAAGTTATGTTCTACTCCGTTCCATATGGTCACGAGTGCACGATACAGCATCGCTTGCAGAAGGCAAGCAGCTTCTCCCGCTCGGAGGAAATCTTTCGTTCCTCGTTTTGAGAGGGTTTCGATGGAGACGGATGAGTCATCGGAATGCTATTTTGCGTTACCATCGATGTTGGTCAATGGGATGGTCCATTCGTAAGGGGAAGAAAAAGAAAATATAGGGTTTCGTCTTGTGTGTTCTATCAACACCGTTTGCAACCCTCCGAGTTCATATTTCATCCCTTCGAACATCCACCAGCAGTGTTGTTGGCAGTCGGTTTTCCGGTTGTATGGATTGTTTACCAAGAAACGTTGGAGTTTTGAAGCAGGAAGAAGCGCCACCGAAGTGGAGGGTGGCAATTGAGGACAAATTGCAATACGCGAACGAGATCATCGCACACCATCGTCGCGGATTGTAGCGGAAGATAATTTCCTGGATTAAGCGCAAAGGAAGCGAATCTCTAGCGTTTGCCGGCCCCGTTACGATGAATTTCGAGATCCCAAGCTGGAGAAATGAAAAGTAAACATCTTCGAAGCGGAATCTCTCCCTCTCTTGAGCGGTGATGCTGCGGAATGACCAAGGTTGAAAAATGGCACGAACGACGAGTTTCTGTTGTTGGCTGGTTGATTGTGAAGACACACTGAAGATGGTGCAAAATGCAATGGAACCGAGTCCGGGACCAAAACGTCCTCCTCGCTGCCATAAACAGCAGAGAATCGTTATGAGATTCAACGGATGGTTTATGTCTTTCTGTTAAATTGTCTTTCGCAATCCCGGCACAGACACGTACGTTCCTTTACTTCAACTGCTTCGTTCAAGCCCGAGGTCACCGATGCCAACGAAGGGAGCGACTCTTCGGCGTTGCATTGAGAGGTGCCGAGATTGCACTCTGTACCGACCACCACCGGATCATTCCTTTGACCTCTCCTCATCATCTAAAAAGTGCAGAAAACAGGAAACGCGTGATGAAGGTAGATGGTGCATTTGTTAACACGGAGGTAAAAACTTTCCGATCGAACTCATCCTCCTCTTTTTCCCTTCTGTTGTTTTAGGTTGTCAGCAGCAACAACGCTTGAAAGTCAAATTGCTTGACCTTTCTTTCTCTTAAAAAGTGTTTGCACCGCGCGCACAGTTCCGTTCGTCACCTGTTCCGCGTGTCTCCCGTTGTGATTCTGTGTTGAAACAAAGCGTGAACATAAAAATAAAATTCCATCAAGCCCGCACCTCTCCTCCGGACGAAGATTAACCAGCTGCAAAGTTGGTGGCCCTTCCCAAGCGGCCGGAGATTGACGTCCGGGACTCGGTCCATTTCCTTGACGAATTTTCCCTACTTAGCAGGAGTTTTGCAGAACAAGCTGTGGAGTACGTAACGACACAAAAAAATGACTCCCGTCTAGTGAAGGAAATCCCGCAAGAGGCTTTCCACGGGTAAAACAGTTTATCCGCCCGACGTCGTTAGGTGGTAAGCCATTATTCCACGTCCAATCTTGCCCGAAGGTTAGTGAAGCAGGAAGGAAAGGAGGGTATGTATCGGGAAGAGACTTGGCACACCTGATATTGGTGATAGAAGACATGGACGCCTTATTTATCAGCACGTCAGCCAGGTCTACATCGGTTCTACAATACACCGTTAGGATTAAAAGGTTACTTGTTCTCTTATGATATTTTTAGAGCTTTAAAGGACCTGAAACTAGAAAACATAGCGGTACTTTTCAATGCCTTTTTTAACTGTAAAAAGTTCAATGTACAATAATGTACTACTCGTTCTGAGCGTCATATTGTCTACTTAATTTTGATTCCACACACTTCCAACGGCACACACTGACGAGAATCATATGCAGATATTTTGTACACTTTTTATTGTGCTCTGGAGCAGCATCCAACGGACGATGCTGACAATCAATCACGAAACTTCGTAATCTACCTCCATGCGCGCGATGATGTCGAACGAAACACGGGCCTGGCACGCCATCCATCGTTAATGGGGATATGAATATGTGCAGTGACCTGCCGTTCCCAGTCTTCCTACCAGCTGACCGAAACCCAACCGAAACGCCTAAGTCGCCGCCGAACTACCGAATCGCCAACGCATAACGTCAACCCCTAAATAGCGGCAACCGGACGAGCACCGATACGAAAGCAGCCGCAATACGATGACCGCTTATGTCCACTTGGGCGCACACCGACGTACTCCATTTGAACACTGTCAGCAGAAAGTGTCAACCCCGTGAACGAGCCACCGAAACTGACCTACTTCCACGCCAAGCTCACCAACTCACCGTGCAACACGACACCTCACTCGCGATCAGGGAATGAGGCGCCGTCGACCAACTGACGTCACTTTGGTGTCAACAACACGCAAGGGCCAACACCCTTGGTACAGGCGAGACGGAGAACGCGAGGACAAAAGGGGAGGGACAACAACCGCGCATACCCGGCGAACACTTCGGCATGTGGAAATTATCGTACGATCGATCGATATCGATCGAACCAATCAGGAAAGCATAACTTAAGTCGTAAACACCCGCTCCAGAGGAAAAACATCGTACGATAGCAGCAATGACCGAAAAGGAGAACGATTCGGACTTAAGTCGTAAACATCCGCCCAGGAGAATGCACAACCGACAAATTTGTGCTTAAGCTAATGACCGAAAAGCGATCACGATCGAAAGCGAGTTGCGACAAACAAGTGTCGCAAACCAACAGGAGTGAACGAGATCGATCATGAATCGCCCCGCGAAAAAGGCGCCTGACAACGAAGCATCGATCAATGCAAGAACGGCACAGCGACAGCAGAGGCAAGGGAATGGTCAGGCTGTGGGGGGAAGGGTTGCTCCGAACTAACCTAGACTAAGTTAGCTATAAATATTACTTGGTTGTAATAAACCAGGTGTGATCTGTTTGCTACACTCGAAGGAACAACATCGTGTCCGTGTTTTCTTCGTCCGTCCTGGGAAGAACAGTCTGCTCGTCTAACAAGGAATCCGCTGATAATTATCCGCCATCGACAGGATAGAATCGTGTTTGGCCACGATTGGGAAGCCATTTCTGATTGGTGACAGAAAACAAAGTAGGTATTAACTCTAATTCTAGGAACTGAGGCCGTCAGCCAAAGGGCGGTAACTTCATCTGGTGACAGCGGTGGGATACGACATCCCCTGTACGACGATAACAACCCGGTGGGTTGTGAAGCAGTACAGTGTTACGTGGAAAACGTAGTGAAGTGAGAAGTATTTCGGTGTAGTGAAAAGTAGTTAAAAGTAGTGCAGTATCGTGAAAAAGTGGCAACGGAGAGACATTCATCGAAACAGCGGAGGAACAGCAGCGGAACAGCAGCGGAAAATCAGCGGACCAGCAGAGAACCCCTTTAAGAAGGACAGGACGGACGATTACGCTGGAAAACGGATCCCTTGAGATGAAAGTAGCAGGATTCACCCTGTGGTAAGAGCACAGTTTC
The DNA here is from genome assembly GCA_914969975.1 of Anopheles atroparvus. NCBI lineage: Eukaryota > Metazoa > Arthropoda > Insecta > Diptera > Culicidae > Anopheles > Anopheles atroparvus. The sequence continues at coordinate 44,144,950 of CAJZCY010000002.1, read as the reverse complement.
ATTTAAATACATTTTGGTGTGTGTTAGGTAAATTTTTTTTTGACCCCAAGTTTTTCTTTGAGGGCACGAAAGAGATTTAGTTTCATTTTTATCGTGTACGGAAATTCGGAAAGAAGCCGTGTGCAAAAGCGTAGTGAAATCTCAAATGACGGATAGACAACTACGCAGCAACGCCGGAAAGAGCCAAGAGAACGAAAGTGAAGGGCCGACAATTTCGAGGGAGGTTTGCCTTTCCGACGGCACCATCGCACCCGAGCTTAGATTTACCCCAGCTAGTGTTGATAGCAACGCTTCGCCCCTGGAACAAACCCCTGCTGCCACTAGTCGACAAAGTACTATCCCGAAAAATTTACTAAGAGTGAAGAAAGATTTTGTCCGAGACATCTGCTCGCTCGACGAAACCTTTGTTGAAGAGAAAATGACGGAAACGAAGGATTATTCGATAGAGAATGCCATGGCTCTCATTCCCGAGTACCGTGGAGGGGTCGAAGAGTTAGGATTATTTGTACGCCAGATCGATCGCGTCTCCAGGCGACAAATGGTAAATGAAGAAGAACTATTGGACATAGTTCTTGCTAAATTGAAAGGTGATGCAGTGAGCCATTACCAGCGCATTAAGGCAAAGAGCTGGGAAGAAATGAAAGAGCTGTTGCGCAAGGAGTTTGGGGAAAATTGTAATGTAGAAAGTATTTTCCACCGAACCGAAACACTGGCGCAAAGGCCGAATGAGACGTTCCGAAGATATGCGGAAAGGGCTAGACATATAGTAGAGCTCGCGAAAGCTCACGCTAGCGACAATGAGGGGTTGATAGATTATGCCAGCAGGCATATCAAAAATCATTTCGTAACAGGGTTGAATGATGCCAACCTGAAGATTTTAGCACTTATGCAAAACACCATGGGACTTGAGCCACTCATGGACTACTTGGAGCAGGTGCACGATAACGCCGATCGGGTGACCGAGGCCACAAGACGCTTGCGCGCTGGTCAAGCTCAGCCGCCACGCTACGGAAATTATGACGGTGAACACTGGTTCGGCCAAGGGAGTGGAGGAAACAACGGTTGGCACGGAGAAGGGCCGTACGATGACATGGATTTGCCATACTGGCCGGATCATCGGCGTCCGAATCCGCCACCGCCTTTCAGAACCGATTGGCCTCAGTACAATCAGAATTATTACCATAACGTCGGATGGGACGACGGATATCAACGAAACTATTCGAGCAACCAAGGGTCAGGTGCCAGGCAGTTTACAAGAGCGCCTAGGAACGGGCAGAGAGGACTGGGAAATAGTCCCTCGCAACCCGATAACCGATACCGACCACAGCAAAGTCAGCCGAGGGGAAATTCAGGGTTCGGACACTCCCAAAATCAGGGGTCGAACAATGGGCCGAAAAGGCAAGGAAACTCGGGAAATCAAGGGAACCGCAGTTTCGGTTCAAAAAACTATTAACCGGGGGATCGAATGACCCGCCCCGATTCCCCAACCTGCGCGATAGTTTGGAAAATTTAGGAAAATCAAAATATTTAGGCCAGGTACGAAAAAAACACCACAGCACAGAATATAAGCAGCGTAAAAAGATAGCAGTCGTAAACACAGCGAATAAAAATATGAGGGAACGGGAAGAAAAGGAAACACGGGTTTTCCACGAACTGAGGTCGTTAGAGAACGGTCTCATTTATGTTACCCTAACCACGACAGGTAGCCCATCGAACACTACCGAATTTTTACTCGATACAGGAGCAGTAGTGAATCTGCTCGATTACAAAGAAGCCCAGAGAATAGGGATAAAACAGTTAAATATATCCGAGCAAACGGCTCTAGTAGGAATAACAGGGGCAAAATTAACGGTCGTAGGCGCATGCACGATCGAGTTGATCGTCGGAGGAAAAGTAATCCCGACGAGATTTTACGTGATCACGGAGCTAACGGGTCCTCCGGGTCTTTTAGGAGTAAATTTTATCCGCAAACATATTGCGGAACTGAGCCTCAAGGGAGGACGGGTGGAATTGGCAGACAGTAGCCATGCACAACATACCTCAACAAAGAAGGTAAAGAAGATAAATATTTCCCAGGAGAAGGGTCATATGAAGGATAAAGTAGAGATGGAAATGAGACAGGTACATTTCCGAGAGGAAAAGGAAAGTCAGGAACGGGAAATGTCCCTCCACGAGGGATTGGATCTGGATGAGGAAATAGATTACGATCTAGTAGAATATAGGAATCTGCAGCCGATTCGTGGGACGGAGCGTGACAAAACGCTGTTGGAGATAATAAAAATCCAACCCGCAGGAGAAGAAATCGAGAAACTGTTGCGTCAATTTAGCGACGTATTCTTCTTAGAAGGAGATAACTTTCCGTGTACCAATGCAGCCGTGCATGAAATAGAAACCACAACCAATGTGCCCATTAATAAGCGCCAATATAGATATCCAGAGGCCACGAAGCCTCATTTGAAGGAACAGATCGACGAGATGCTGAAGCAGGGAATTGTAAGACCGAGTAAGAGCGCTTGGAATGCACCAGTGTTGTGCATACCGAAGAAACCAGACGCCGATGGTACTCGACGGTATCGCATCGTGGTGGATTATCGCGAGCTCAATCTTGTCACAAAACCCTTTGTGTTTCCGATACCCCTAATTAATGAAATTTTGGACACATTAGGGGATAGCAAATATTTTTCCACCTTGGATTTAAAATCGGGATTCTATCAAGTTCCCATACATCCGAGGGATGCACCGAAAACGGCCTTTTCTACGCCGAACGGGCATTATGAGTACACCCGCATGCCAATGGGATTGAAGAACAGTCCGTCTACATTTCAGCGACTGATGAACAGCGTCTTGTACGAGATTGAAGGAGTGAGAGCAGTTGTGTATTTGGACGACATCGTGATATACGGTCGTACCATAGCGGAACACAACGAACATTTCCGCAAAGTACTGGTTGGACTTCGAAAACATTCGTTGAAACTCGAACCAAAGAAATGCCAGATTTTGAAGGAGGAAATCCAATACTTGGGACACCTCATCGACAAGCAAGGCGTACGGCCCTTGAAAAGTGCCGTAAGCGCCATAGAGAACATGAAACCACCCAATACAGTTAAGGGGGTACGATCGTTCTTGGGTATGGTAAATTTTTACGGGAAATTCATTCCTAACATCGCGACAACGCGCAAACCCATGAATGACCTACTGAAGAAGGGTGTCAAGTTCGACTGGTCACCGGCATGTGACGCGGCCTTCCAACAATTGAGGACGGCTCTTGTGAGTGCACCACTACTGGTAAGGCCAAATTATAACGACACTTTCGTGCTCACAACGGACGCCAGCAAGTATGCAATCGGTGTGGTACTTTCCAACGAGAAAACCATCGATCAGCCGATAGCCTACGCCAGCAGGGCGTTAGTAGGGGCGGAGGAACGGTATCATACCATAGAGAAGGAATTACTTGCCATTGTTTGGGCATATAGTTACTTCAGGCATTATGTATATGGCCAGAAATTTATGGTGTATACCGATCACCGACCATTGGTTTCGCTTTGGCGGTTGAAGGAAACTTCACCAACTTTGACGCGACTTAGGTTGCGCATGCAAGGTATTGAATGCGAGATTCGCTATAAACAGGGAAAAGAGAACGTTGTGGCGGATTTTCTGTCTCGATTAGAGCCCTCCGCCAACACAGGGCAAGCAGTCACCAAGCCGTTGGCGACCGAGAACCCCGGGCTAATCGCGGTAACAACGCGGCGTCAGCAGAAATTGCTGGACGACATTAATAGTGCTCCGAGGAACACACCAAATGCTGACATAGGAAGCGCGGACGACAAGGCCCAGGCCAATGCACCTGTGGCGACCGGCAAATCACGAAAGAAACAGACAACCGGCACGGGGACAAATAACGCTGACCAAGAGGACGCGGTTCGACAAACCCGGGGCAATGAGCCTCAGGAAGCGGTCAAACCGGAAAACACATGGCAATTATGCAACGGCGAAAAAAATAACCCGACACAACGAGGAGAAAAAGATGATTTGGGAACGAAAGATTTTGTTTCAGATCTAATGAATCTGGACCCTACAGGCTTAAGGGAGGAAGAAGAAGATGACGAAGACAACCAAAACATGTATGAAGAATTCAAACAGAATCAGGAAAAACGGAGCATTGATGTCCGAAAGATCGCGTTTCAGAAAACGCTAGAGGTCAAGGCGGAGGCGATAAAGATCGCGATTGTAAATAGTCGATCTGCGCATAGCGATCTCAGCAAATTGTGTGAGTTACCACACGGGTTGAAAGATTACACCCAAGACAATGTGGTATGCCTTCCTAACGAAAAAATCGTAGGAATAATAATGGAAGGAAAAAGCAACTCAGTTGTAAACGCAAGAATGTTTTTCGCGAGATTGCACAAGTGCATGAAGGAATGCAATAAACTCGAACAGAATGAGCCCATTTTGGACGTTCAGGTAATCTCGTTTCGCAAGATTAGACAGTTCGAGATAATGGAAATGATCCAGTTTTTGGGGGAGCGACATGGGAGAAAAATCACCATGTACAATGCCAGCTCCGAGCGCATTGAGGTCACGAAAGAGGAGGTGCCTGGATTATTGAGGGAATTCCATGACGCACCATTAGGGGGGCATGTAGGAGCCAAGCGCATGCGGAAGAGGATCGCTGCGATTTACCATTGGCAGAATATGAAACGAGACATAGAGGATTATGTGCGCAATTGCGACTCTTGCCAGAAGAATAAAATCTGCAAGTACAACCGGATCCCTATGAAACTCACAACAACCGCATCTGAACCATTCGAAAAATTGTTCATGGATATCGTAGTCTTGCCGGAAACAAACCAGGGAAACAAATATGGCCTGGTAATACAAGACGATTTGACGCGTTATCTAATAGTGGCCTGTATGGAGAATCAAGAAGCCGTCACGGTAGCGAAAACATTTGTAGAAAATGTTATTTGTAAATTCGGAGTGCCAGAAGAATTAGTCACGGACCAGGGCACGAATTTTATGGGGCAGGTAATGAAGAGCGTGTGCAAGATTTTAAAGATTAAGAAAATCAACACGAGCGCGTACCATCCACAGGCAAATCTGGTGGAAAGAGCGAACAGGGAATTGAAAATTTACCTGAGACAATTTGTGGGAGGTGATCCGCGAATTTGGGATCAGCATCTGCCGTATTTCTGTTTCGAATACAATACGACAGTAAACTCGTCAACGGGATACACACCGTTCGAGTTAATGTATGCAAGAGAGCCACGGATTCCGGCCTCCATATACAAGGGCACGTTGGCCGAAGAAAATTACCACGATTACGCATTGGAAATGAGGAAACTGCTCAAACACATACACGAGGTAGCTAGGGAAAATTTGGTTATGTCCAAGGAAAAACGTAAGGAGATATACGATAAAGGTACGACGCCTTGGCAGCCAATGTGGGGAGATAAAGTGCTTGTCCAAGCAAACCCTATGGGAGTGGGACAGAAATTGCAGAGTACATGGAGAGGTCCGTACGTAGTGATAGATGTGCCGAGCAATCAGACGTCGGTTATCAAAAACGGAAACAGGTTAGAAAGGATACACAACAATCGATTGAAAAGGTACTACGAATAGAGAATCACGGAAAATGAGATGTTGATAAAGTATGGAAAGGATTTAAAAGAATCAGATGATTACCACGAAACGTTACAATGGAAAGAAACATGTATGTAATAAAGAAATAATGAGTAAAAAAGAAACTGTACGCAAGCGTAAAAATGAATATACTGAAAGAAATTAAAATGAATGTACGCCGCGGTTAAAAAATATGTATCCAAATATTCTTTGAAAAGATATTGTGAATGTAACAAGGCTAAGCAAAAACGCAAGATTATGAAAATAAATTTGAAGAAAAGAACACGAAAAAACGTAGAATACGGATTACGTAGTAGACGACGAGGGATGTGTTGTGGCCGTGTGAGTACTTGTATTCCTCGGATTCCTAGGACCATAGATTGACCTAGGGCTGGGTTCAATTCCCAGTAGCCATTCGCCCGTTCGTAACGATGACGGTCAAAAGAGAAGGTATGATGAAAGATAGGATACCGCGAGGAAAATGCCGCGAAGAAAACAAAAAGTAAACTGAAATTGAACGAAAACATGTAATGAATACAATAAGATGCAAACGCGTTGCACAGTTAGGGACCCAATACTCTTCAAAGCCATTAGTAGAACTAGGGAAGATGGTCGTATTGAGAAACATGTCTTGTCGGATGTAGAATTTGAACGCGACAGCGTCATAACCGGTCCCATTTCGTGCAATAGGAAGTACCCCCATAGGATCGAAAAGGTGATCATAAGGTATTAAACTAGGGGGAAAACCGAGACACCCACCTATAGAAAAATTCCGCTACGAATAGCGAAGGAGCAAAGATACTCAATGCGCATGTAGGCATTGTTAGGGACATGGTAAACGGTAGAAGAGAAACTCAAGCCAGCTATCCGGGTTCAAGCCCCGCTCTAACCAAATACGTCATGGAACGAAGGAGCCAAATATGCTCAGGATATATAGCGCAAAATATCAACAGGGAAAGCCCTTATATTGAAAATTCCGCTAAGAAAAGCGAAGGAGCCAAAGATGCTCAGAATATTGTAACACGTACAGGGAAAACCAGGACACCCTCATATAAGTAAATTTCCGCAAAGAAAGCGAAGGAGCCAGGATGCTCAATGCATATGTATGCACGGTTAGGGACGTGGTATACGGCAGTAAGAGAAACTCAAGCCAGCTAACCGGGTTCAAGCCCCGCTCTAACCAAGTATACCATGAATCAAAGAGCCACAGGGCTTAGACACTGATAGGGAAAACCAAAACACTGATAGGGAAAACCAGAAGACACCCTCAGATGAGAAACTACCGCTGAAAGGATAGCGAAGATGCCGACGGGCATAGGAATTGTATTAATGGTGTGGGCAAACCAATAGACACCCACTTCTCCGAAAGAAAGTATGTACCGCGCACAAAGATGCGAAAGAGCAACGATTGCTCATACAGGGTTAGAAGAACACGTTAGGGAAAATGATACTAACCATGGGGACACTAACCAACGGAGAAAGCTCCATGAATAATATTAAGAGCGCTCATTAGAATTAGAACAGCGACGAACAGAGCAAGGGGTACCTCAGCGACAACGCCGCAGCATCCACCGACGATCTTCAGCAGCAACCACAAGGGCAGGATCAGCCGAAAGCCCAACGACGACTATCCCATGACGCTTGAAGGAGGGATACCACGAGACGACACGACAACGCTAACGTTAGCCTAAGGCCTGGGCAAAGACGGGAGCAGAGACGACACACGATGTGCGATGATGAAGACGACCGCAACAACGATAGACAGGAAGACCAAACTACAGGCAGCTTGAAGGATGACCACGATGCAGCAGATGACAACTAGCATCGAATCGAAGAAGAGAAAGGTACCCCAGGTTCATCGCGAGAACGGTAATACGCTCCATTATTACCAGCATACTAACCAGCTCCAGATTCGCCTCTGCAAGACGGATCTAGAGCTCAAGTAGTGGGGGGGCATGCAGTGACCTGCCGTTCCCAGTCTTCCTACCAGCTGACCGAAACCCAACCGAAACGCCTAAGTCGCCGCCGAACTACCGAATCGCCAACGCATAACGTCAACCCCTAAATAGCGGCAACCGGACGAGCACCGATACGAAAGCAGCCGCAATACGATGACCGCTTATGTCCACTTGGGCGCACACCGACGTACTCCATTTGAACACTGTCAGCAGAAAGTGTCAACCCCGTGAACGAGCCACCGAAACTGACCTACTTCCACGCCAAGCTCACCAACTCACCGTGCAACACGACACCTCACTCGCGATCAGGGAATGAGGCGCCGTCGACCAACTGACGTCACTTTGGTGTCAACAACACGCAAGGGCCAACACCCTTGGTACAGGCGAGACGGAGAACGCGAGGACAAAAGGGGAGGGACAACAACCGCGCATACCCGGCGAACACTTCGGCATGTGGAAATTATCGTACGATCGATCGATATCGATCGAACCAATCAGGAAAGCATAACTTAAGTCGTAAACACCCGCTCCAGAGGAAAAACATCGTACGATAGCAGCAATGACCGAAAAGGAGAACGATTCGGACTTAAGTCGTAAACATCCGCCCAGGAGAATGCACAACCGACAAATTTGTGCTTAAGCTAATGACCGAAAAGCGATCACGATCGAAAGCGAGTTGCGACAAACAAGTGTCGCAAACCAACAGGAGTGAACGAGATCGATCATGAATCGCCCCGCGAAAAAGGCGCCTGACAACGAAGCATCGATCAATGCAAGAACGGCACAGCGACAGCAGAGGCAAGGGAATGGTCAGGCTGTGGGGGGAAGGGTTGCTCCGAACTAACCTAGACTAAGTTAGCTATAAATATTACTTGGTTGTAATAAACCAGGTGTGATCTGTTTGCTACACTCGAAGGAACAACATCGTGTCCGTGTTTTCTTCGTCCGTCCTGGGAAGAACAGTCTGCTCGTCTAACAAGGAATCCGCTGATAATTATCCGCCATCGACAGGATAGAATCGTGTTTGGCCACGATTGGGAAGCCATTTCTGATTGGTGACAGAAAACAAAGTAGGTATTAACTCTAATTCTAGGAACTGAGGCCGTCAGCCAAAGGGCGGTAACTTCATATGTAAAAGGTCGGTGGGATCCTAGGACCTCCTGGATGGATGATGTTTTTGGTGCAGCAAACTTTGATACATACTGCGTCCACACAATATGGTACGGTTGTTTTGCCTCCCGCTAGAAAACTTGCTCCATCATTTGCTTTGGTGTCTGTTTTTTTACTGTCCTCATCCTCTGAGTTGTGGAGGATGATTTTTATGTTGTGCTCCATGAAATTTATCACCACGACGCGATGAATAACGTGCGATGATGCGTTCTAGATTGAGGAAATCGTCTGCAACGTTCTGGCTCGGAAATGCGATAACCGCTCGAGTCGCCAGAGCAGGCGAATGTGTGGTGAATATGATGATGACTGCAACATTATCCGTAATAGCAGCAGCAGCTTCGCTAGCGAAATCGATTAGCTTACAATCAAAGAAAAGATGGTGAGATGCTACCGGAGACAAACCGGATGATTGTTTCGCCTTGTTTCCGAGAGGGAATCGACAATGAAGCGTGGAATTACGAGAATGTGAAGCATGCCTTCGAGATGACTCAACACCATAGCTCAATTCGTTGTGTCTGCGGATCCGCAAGATCGTCTACCGATAAAAGCTCCTGTTCTTTAGTGATTTCTAACCCTTTTTGATTAGACATCTTGTTGTTCTTTGCAGAAGGAACCTTTGAAAAGTTTTTGAAACAAAAGAGAAAGAACTTAACCGTGTTGCAGTTACTGCAATGAACTCCTCACTGCGTGCGTTGAAGTGAACATCCTTTTCCAAAATACGACTAAAGACAAAACCATAAAGATAAGTGGGCGTTTCTATCGCTGTTATAATTTTCGATCATCCGGTTTGTCGGTCTCCCCACACTCGGTGTTTTCTAAGCCAATGGTCGTCGTTATCTCTCTGTAAAAGAGTGTAGAAATAAAGTGAAGTTTCCGTTGAATGCACTTTGCGTTAACATTTGGCTCCGTAAAGCATTGACCTAACTTATTGACCCTTTGCCATGGAATAAATCCAGAGACTCCTACCCCAAAGCTGCATCTCGAGAGGTGTGGTATTTGCGGCCCTTGGGGAGTTGGGAGAGTTGTGGAAACTTTTCGGAAACTTTTAACTCGTAGTCAACGGAAGCGGCCGTGCTGGAAAAGAAGTGACTAGTTCGGAGATCCTTCTCCCCAACGGACCGTCCAGTTTTCGACCATGATACATATTTTGCTCGTGCTGAAGTATTCTTTTTCGTTTGGAAGCACCATAAATCTGTCCAGCATATTTCTGCTCGTCATTGAGGCGCGCACCATCTTGAGGCGGCAAACTAATGTTACCCGGGAGCTATTTCCAGTCACTCGGTTTCATTTTTTTTAAACCACTTTCTCTTAGTACTGGGTCCTTGAAAAGCTGATGCGGCTAGAAGAGAAGCCTTCCTGTATTAAATTGAGTAGAAGGTTTTCTTTTCCTTTGTGCCATCAGCGAAGAAAACAGACGGTATTGCATGGCTCTTCTGTCTGCGTGTGACAGAGAGGCCTTTTTTGGGCATTCACGTGTTCTTTGGTTTTCCGTACCCAAAAAAGGATGTTCCTTTCTGCTGCTGTGGGGCGAGCACAGTAGAAAAAACATGCTGCAAACGGCTGGCGGCCAGAAACGCGTCGGCAAAAGTGGGTCATGCGTAATCTCTGCGTGTCTGCGGTGTCATGTTCTAATTCCTTGCTTTTTTCGGGTGCAGTCAACAGAGACACGCAGACAAAGCGAGACCTGGATAAATGGGGGCAGAGGAAGGCGCCTGAAATCGACCCAAAAAGGCTCAGAACGTAACAATCTCCAGACTCCGCCGTTGCCAGCAACTGTGGGTGCGTGTGTGTTTGTGTTTGTTGAAGTATTCGTTCCGGGAGTACGCGCTCGCTGCCGAAGGACAAACGATTCATCCGGTTCCCTTGCCAGCCAGCACAACCACCCTACGCGCATGCCCGCCCCCGCCCTGTTGGATTTGTTCTGGCGAGCGTTTTTTCCCGGGCAGTAGAGCAGGCTTTGATGCGGGCTTTTTCCCGGCATGGGCGCGGACGTTCAGGATTTTTTGGGGCAAGTGGCGGGTTTTCCCTGCACATTTTGCCCGCGGAAAGCGTAACGAAACCTCCAGCATCGTGGGGAGTTGGCATTTTTGTGCAATCGTCGAGCCATTAGGAAGCAGGGTTTTGCTCTTGTATTCATTTTTCTTTTAAATATCTTATCGTTGGCGTTCTACGAAAGAACAGCAGGCTCTCAAGAAAAGTGGGCAATCCAAACCTCCCCATACAATACATTGCAAACATTGTTCCACAGGCAAACAAACCGTGTTCCCTTGGGATGATTTAGCTCCGTTGTTGCTCTTCTGGTGGTTTCCAGACGTGTTGAATTAGGTTAGATTTTTTATCGGGACGATCGACTTTCGTTCTATCGTTAGCTTTTCGATGGTTGGCGGAAACACAATCGATGGAAACAAGCATCGTTTTCATGGAGCCTGCGACAGAAACAAGTCGGCTTTTCCTTCAGCACCCGGATGTCGTTCTTTGTTTTCACGCAATCAAGCTTATTACGTTTCTTAGATCGATCGAATCGACCTAAATAATTTTAGAGGAAGAAAAAGTTTTCCTTTTGGCTTCGTTGCTATCTCGGTGCAAACGGTTATCGGATGATTCACTCGTTGATAAGCAAGCTCTGCTAGGATACATCTATACTGTGATGGAGCGAATTTATGACCAATGGTCCGGAATGGTTTTGGTGACGAAAAGCGCTAAGAACATGTTTCTCGTAGTAATGACATTCTATTCTACCAACTTTTGCCATCCCTGTTCGATCATTAAGCTGTGTCCACGAAGCGAGCAGCGGGTCGGGAAACATTGCTCAAGGTCTGCTCATGTTGAACTTTTTTCCGAATAAAAAAAAAAAAATCATCTTCCTAAGGATGAAGTGAAAGCGGATCAGAAAATCCAATTTTCCCCAAACAATCGCGGGCGGTTGGTTTTGCTTTGACATTTTAAAAGCTTGTTTTTTTTTGGAAGCCACTTCTGGTTGAAGAAAACACAAAAAAGAAGATGATGAGATCGAATCGAGCAATTAGAATTGATTCAGTTCGACAAAAAGCGTAATAAGTCGCCGTTTTCCTTTTTGTTTCGGCTATATTTTTGGACGAGGGTGTGGTTTTTCGAGTTTTTCAACAGATGTTTCTTTTCTGCGAATTCCATTAGATCCAGAGGTGACGTAAAGAGAGACAGTTTTTTGGCGGAGTGGTAAGAAACGAAAAACCATTATGAAATGATGCTGGTGTGGTAAGCGGGGAAATATAATATGATACCAGATCGATCGAGAATCGTCCTTGTGGAGAAAACGGCGTCAGATGTCAATATTTCGTATTTTTCGTAACAGATCTTGTTACGCAGAAGCAGGACTTTCAAGGACGTTCATGATTATTCAGCAAAGAAAGGAAAACATCACACCCATTTTATTAACACCAAGTGTGTGGGTTGATAAATGATGGACCCGAATATTTATTTTTCCATCCCTGTTTGGCCGAAGCGGGCGCTCAAAGTCGTAGCCGTTTCGGAAGGAAAACAATTTATTCCTTGGCTCGTCGAAGAAAAATGGGAAAATATGGTGATGTACGTGTCGTCTCCTCCTGTTCGGTCGGCCAAATCCGGTGGTCTGCGTGTAGCTCAATAACCTCAAACCACTCAATCAAAGTGCACTCCTTTGGGAATGCTTCGTTTTGGATGCTGGAATGGTGGGAGAACACTTTTCAGGACGAACAATCGAGGCGTTGGATGAAATTGTTTGGGTTTGAAACCGGGCGAACCACTGGCCAGATGATGGTTGAATTCTCTTTCGGGAGTGAGGTGGTTTTTCATCTTCAATTTGTTCACCAAAGGACATTTGGTGCTTCGTTCCATTTTGTGATGGAATTAAGACAACTCGTACAATTTCGCTCTTTTTTCGTCTACCTGAAAATGCGGCAAAATCAGAGAAGAAAAACAATTGAAACTGCCTGAAGCTGTCGCAATATGTTATTGTTTTCCTTTTCAAATCCGACAGATCGAGTTTCACAACCGGAGCCATCACTTTTTTTCCTTCTTGCCTCCATCCGAAAACATTCTAATGCATTCGAAAATCGGCTTCTCCTGGCTACGGCACTGTCGAAGGGGATTTCACACCCACGGGTTTGTTTTTCCCCTACCAGTGAATGCACCAGCGTGGATTTGGACGCAGTGCACTTAAACTACTGCACCCCAGCAGTCGGGAAAACAAGGGGTTTGTTTCCGAAGCAATACAGCTGCCGCCAGCTGGTTTTCTCGCTTTCCAACCCGATTTGGATTTGGGATTTCAATTCCATGATCAAACGAGCGATTTTCCATTGCACCCAACGTTCCTCTTTTGGAGGGTGGAAACATTTCACACCTTTCCAACAGCTTCACCAGCTCACGCGAAGTGACTTTATTGTTGTGTTAAGTTTTATGGGCCAACTGTTGTGTTTATTATTAACGCGACTTCCTCGAGGGGAGTAAGGAAGACTAAAGGTCCCTGCCTTGGCGGCTGCCGAAGGAAAAACTTCTGGGGGAGACCATCGAAACGATCCTTATTTGGTATTCATTAGTGGTTAGTTTCTCCCTTCTTTATCCTAACCAAATGCTCCGCGCATTCGAGGGAAAACGTGATCGCTGTCTCGCTGGAGAGTTTCTGCGGGAGCGCTGCAGGGAGTTTCCTGCTTTCTGCGGGAGTGGAAATGTGTTAAAATCAACTTCCCCTCGAGCCAATGTGGTTTCTATTGTCGAAACAAAATGGAACGTCCGTTTTCAGGACCATAGTGTCTTCTTACACTTTCCAAAGCAAACGTGCTACAGGGTGATGTTTGTTCAGAGGTTTCCAGAGAGGAAAGGACGATTCTTTTCAAAACATTTTCCCTAATGGAAATGGCACACCCTGCTTCGTCACGCCCTTCCACTAGGCTGTCACTGTCCCAATGGAAAACCGATAATTGTCTCCATTGGAAAAATTGTCTCCATTGGAAAAATTGACGATTCTGTTTTCGTTTTCTCTTGTTGTTTGTTATAGAAAGGAAGGCTGGTTTCTATAAACTAAATAACACTTCTGAAATAAAATTAAAGAAAGTATTTTCACCGTTTTCTTACCATCTTTTTAATGTAAAAATAGCTTTGTCTTACTCTGTAAAAAACGCCATAGTGGCACATTTTCTGTTCACCCGAGCGTAGGGAACACGTGTTAAACGAAAAGCATGAATCAAAATGACATTTCCAATCGTAAACGAAAGAAGTGCCTGAAAATCTGGAAAATATCTTTCTCTGAAAAAAAAAAAGAAAACAAATGTAACAAGAACATTGTGACATTGTGCAGCTAACGCGGTGTGGAGGGTAATAATTTTCGTGCACACATGAGAAATGATTCTTTTCGCAGCTTTCTTTCCCGTGTGTTTTTGCTTCTACCGTCGATTGAAGGAACTGCTCGGCTTTCTTGTTCTTACTTCAGCGCAGCCATTCCTGCCGAGCTGAAGAAAAGATTCCAGATAGTTTGTCGTTGTGCGTGTTTCCTCAGGGTCGAGTGGAGTCACGGTGTTTTTTTTCCTCGACTTTTCAACTTACCCCTTTCACGTCTCATGTTCTGCTGCTGCGAAGAAAACCTCTTCTCCGGCTTTATCTTCTCCGGACAGGGCATAGTTCCTTGTACTACGTAACGCCGCACAATGAACCGGGAACATTCAATCTTTGGTTGATAGATTTATCATGTTGAAGAGGCATCTATTAAATTTTACTTTAAAGTATTGTAAATCAGGTATTGTATCTTTGCACAATCTTATTTGTTGAAATTCTTAAATATATCAAGGAATTTAGCATCTTTTTCTTGGGTTGATATCTACATCATGTCCCACTGTGCGCCGGGTAGCGGAAGAGAGAGATTTCGAAAGGTTAAGCACTTGTGTTTCCCGAGCTCTTGACAAACTTGGGAACCATCAATGACACAAAGTATGAGCTTGCGTGTAACGCAAGAAAGTCCTTTTTCTCTCGCTCTCGCTTCTTCAGGTTGATGACACGAAGAATCTGTGCATCATCATCGTCGCCAAGTCGAAAGTGATGCATGTCTCTTGGTAAGTCAAACCGAAGTCGACCGTGTGTGAAAACTCGTCGGTGCACGCAATGCCTTCGAACCGCACGCCCTTTTCTCAATTTCGTTGACCGTCTGGATGATCATTTCCTGGCCATTACACGATCTCTAGCTTCCGTTTCATTGCGTCACCAGGATGATAGTGATAGTGTGGCCCGCTGCAAGTCTGAAGATTAATGCTGGGCGATATTTCAACAACCCAATAGAGTGCAGAAGGAAAACGGGGGAGTCGCCCGAACGGATGATTTCGCTGCTGACTGATTCACTTCACAGGCAGACAGATCTGGACATTCTCTTCGCGTCTCGTGTTTCCCAAAAGTATCCAATTACTCACCAGCGCGGCTGTCGTCTTGGAAGGAAAACCTGCTGTTCCGGGCAGCGCTGGTGGATGTATTTACTGTTTTATTTCTTCCTTCCAACGTTCCGCGTGACCAAGGGCGTCCCGTTAAGCATATTCCGTCAATTGCAGGAAGAAAATAAGTTGATTGTACGCTCCTCGAAACAAGAAAAAAACAAACGGTGCTGAAGAAATTCGATTTCCCTTCTGTCGATGATTGACACCCGGTCCTGATCGACCTGCCGCCCTCCCTTCTGTGGTTCTCAACTAATGGAAACGGAGATGAATAATTTTTCATCCATAATTGATGGTTCCATTTCTCCGCACCACAAAACAAAACCTGCCGCTCAGAGACACCGGGTCGGGTGGAAGAAAATTAAAAAAAAAAAACCAGGCACCATAATTACACGTGTGCGTCTTGTTTCTGACCTTGGAAAGGAAGTCTTCATTGGCGGAAAATGAATAAATGATTGTTCGGTAGATGGTAAATGTGGTTTCCTTTTGCTGCTACGACATGACAATCCTCTTGTTTTTAAACGATCATCTAGTATTTCTTTAAAATAAAAGGATCCTTTTTATGAACTCCAGGAGAAAACAATTGATGTTCTTGGATGTCTGGATGCCACTACCTTCAGTTATATATTTCATCCGCATTGGTAAACTTTTAAACGCAAAGTGGAGTTATTTTGCATATCAAATAACCACCTCGCCGTTGTCGTTCACTATCCAGTTGAATTTTAATGTGCTTCCGGAAAGGGAAGGTGCACTTTGGCCCGTTTTCACTTGAACATCGACACCTTTCTCTCTGCATTCGCGTATTCAAAATAGGCGATGTGCGCCGACTTGCCTTACTGCCAAACGATCAACCATCAACCCGCTCGCATTGGGACGTTGCGTAATTTTGATTTTATTTTTTCCAACTCCCCGGCAACGTCGATCAATTGGCGTTAAATGTAGGCATTTAAATTTGATGGACGTCCGTAACGACGAAACGCATGGTGGTGTGCTTTGCGATGGAAAGCATTTGGATGCAACCGGCAGGGCATTTGCTACGCTACTCGAATGTTGAGATAGGCTGTACAAATGCGCAAGTATGTTGAATGTAAAAGCGAATACCGTTAAAAGATAGATAAAACGGCAGACACATGCCTCCTATTGAAAGCCCTTCTCTATGTGATTTAATCAACAGACCAACGAAGATCGAAGAAGACATTCACGAATCGCTTTGTTGTGACAAGTGACTTCTCTGAAACCACTTTCCCTAGCATCAATTATTTCAAAAGCGAAGGCAAAAGTTGTTGCAGGAAGATACATTTCGCCAGGCAAAAATAAACGGCGAAAAATTGCTTGCCCCGAAGATTATGAAGGTAGGGCATTTCATAAAGAAATTAATAGCAATTTATGTCCGTGTTGCGTAAGGCCCCGGTCAAATTTCGGATGCTCGAAAGTAAGCGATCGTGTTATTTTAGTCCGAGTACAACAGAGGGAGGAAATGTGAACGAAAAGACATTTTTCCTGCAGGCGGTCATTCTACGCTGCGGATTACTTCGCGAGTGGTTGCGTTTTTTTTTCTCAAGAGAAGATGAACTTGTCAAAGAGAAAGGGTAAGCCACGGTTACATTTAGCTACGCCATTTCTCAGCACGTTGGTTTAAAAAAGAAAAGCCCTTTCGTTTCGTAGCAAAGCTGGCAATTAACGGTTGTACGAGCAACATGTTCTCTCCCCTTCTGGAGGCCAATCAGTGGAGCGTTAGTTATCGTTTTTCCAACTACTAAAGGCGCGGTGCCGAAAGGTTTCACTTTTTCCGTTCATTTATTGTACCACCCCGAAAATAATAAACATTATGCTCACTTTCTTTCTCGCGCGCAAGCCACCCAAAGGGAACGATCAAATATGCAACGAACAAACTAACCTACATCGACACACGAGCAATACAAAAACCACGTGCATCTCCGTCTATCTGTCTTTCTGTCTTTCTTCCTCACGACTAAATGTGTGTTTAAGTTTATTAAGGCAAGACCATAGATGGTCAGCTAATGTAGAGGAGCAATAAAGCAGCGGACGAGGAACAGAGGTAAACTGAATATAAGAAAACTATTCCCCAAAGGTACACCTGGGAGGAAAGGGACCCTCTGCACCGGCGGAGGATGTGGTCAAAAACAAACCGAAACCTCTTCGTGTGTTCAGCATGTTGACGCGAGAGATTTGAACGAAACACAACCACCGGAGGAAAACTTGGGAAGAAAATGTGGCGAATGGTCCTCGAAAATTGCATAGCGCGAATCGTCGTTCAGCTTCCAACCCTCGGCCCCATTTCCGGTTTAAGTTGTTGGTGGTGCGCTTTGCTCACAAATGGGCGCGTTTCGATTAGGTTTAGATCGAATTTTCTTCCCCAATCACCAAATGCTGCTTTCATCGTGTTCCCTCTACCCTAAGTCGTGTGGTTTAAAGGAACATAATTGAGCTTAATTTTTCACAAGCCAACGATAAAATTGATGGAAAAATACCAAAGTCTTGAGTAATGGGAATTAACATCCACCAAAATGCCAAAATGAGGAGTCGTGGACAAAGGTGAAAAAGGGTGCAAAGGGGGCGAAACGGAAGCATTTAAAGGGAAAGCTTATGCATCGCCTGTTTATCAGGCAACTCCCCTGCTTCCGCAACAAGAGGAGACGCCCGAGGATATCGCCCGGAGTTTGATCGTAGTAAAAGTGAAAACTTCATAACCCTCTGTTGGTCCGGTCAAATGATGACCATTTTACATCATTGACCAGTCAAGGCTGCTTGGCATTGGAGCGCTTTTCTAGGATTTTTTTTTTCAATCCCACCGCGACTCTTAATGCGGTCAGCCAAAAGGAAATTTGGCAGTGGCTAGCTAACTCGCTGGCCCTTTGTTTGAAAAGGGCTTCCATTTAAATCTCTGAAACCGAATCCGAGCTACTGAAGACCCCAAACACCACAGGCCAGCACAAGGTTTACGAAATCGCAGTTCACTGACGGGGGTCATTGGTTTATTTTTCCTTTGCTTTGAGGTTCGTTTATTGACATTCATCCATTGCGAGGAAAGAAAGCGAGTGAGAGAGAGAGAGAGAGAAAGGGAGGCAGAGAGTGAGCGCGATGACGGATTTCCGTCGACCATTAGCCACCATTAATTGGCTTATCACTTGTCAACCCTTAATCCGTTCGACAGACGGATTTATGTAATCTTTGGCCTTTTTTATCTCTTTTTCTCTCTGTCTCTTCGGTGTGCCATCCGCCTCGTCGGCTTTGATGCTTATCACCTGTTGTGCGTACGAAGTTTTTTTTTTGTCGTTGTTTCAAATGGATATTGTCATTTCGTTTTCCCTGAGGGTTTTGGTTTCATGAAGGAGTGGCTGTGAAGATTGGTTGCGAGTCGAGAAGGATGGATTAATTCAGTGACCACTTTTGTTCCTCCCACTACTCCCCTTCTTTGGCTGGCGATGCATGATGTGTGTAAAGTGTGTAGCCTTCGAACGATGAGGGTCAAGGGTTTGGTTTCCCAACTAAACAACAATAAGCTTTTCTGTTACAAACTTGTCTGACTTACGTTTAAAGAACACTTGCCAAATGTTAGAAAGTCCATCTGCACCTTAACTCCATAGGTGCCTGACGGTATACGCTTTTCCAAACAGTTGAATGCGTCTTACAAGGCAGACTGAGATTTTGTGTGAGGGTTTTTACGCCAAATTTCGAGAGAAGCGAGTGTTGATCCCTCGGCCGGAGAGCTTGGAACGGTGGAAACCATCAACTTCCTGTCCATCAGCTTGTCGTGTAGGCGGCGATGTTTATTTTAATCATTTTCCTACCCATACCGTCATCACTGAACTTCTCACTCAAGGATCTCATTTTCCCTTCCCAGATTTTTCGGTTTTTCCTTCCTGCCGGCGAAGGGCTGAATCAGTTATCTCTTGGAATCATTCACGTTTTTTTTTTCTAGTCGTGGGCGAAGGTGGCCAAATGAAACTTTCATCATCAGCTTCGTCATCACCGCCATTCTTTCGCACACATCTTTCACGCGCAGAGATTGCCAAATTGCTGGCGGCGTCCGCATGACACGGAGATGGGTTTTGTTTGTAAGCTGCAGGTCGTAATTTTCTTTTTCCCCTCGACTGGAGGAAAAGCGGGGGGGGGGGGGTCTTCCGCACGAAAATAGAAAACGCCGGTGGGGTCGTGGCGCTTTACCATCCCACCACGTTAGCATGAAAGCGCGTGCGGATGGATTATCTTTTCAATCAAAAACTTTTGATCGCTGCTCAAATTTTCCAGGCGATATATTGCAGAAGGCAACATAATACCACTTGAGAGCGCCGACGGAGGGGAGCTTCTATCGTTTGGGTTTGCGAAGCTGTCCGATCTCCACCGGTCGATTGTATTAATGAGCGAAAGTATGAACTCAACGAACGTCCCAGGCGTCCTCGGGAGGATTAATAATATAATAATAAAGCTTATGGTTGTGTAGCAGACGGGTGAAAAACGGAAATTATAATCGATAAAACGCGAGACAATTTTAATGAGGCACAAACGACCAGCTAGAGCTGGTTATGAATTATGAAATGAAAAGATTGGAATAAACGAAACGCGTTTAAGCGTTTCTCTGCTATACGTTGGAAAATCATTCAAATGAAGGAGCGTTGAAGGTATATGTAGTTTTTTTCATAACCAGTATCCTTTTTGGTTGAGCCGAAACGAAATGAATTGAATCTATGTGCTGGTCAATGCACCTTTGCTATTCTATCTATTTATAATCAGTCGTCTTTTCCAATCAACCATCTTTTACTGCGGCGGCCAGCCGGCATTTACAGTGTTCCAAGGAAGTGCGGCAACCCATCCTCTATCCCATCAATCGTTCAAAGGCTAAACAACGAGCTCTGACCGAAAGAAAGGAGCAAGTTCAACGTTCCTAGCCGATCGAGTGCAAACCTTCCCACGCAGGAGCCCCTCACACTGCTGCAGGGTTTCTTGGGGGTTTTCCACCATCAAATGCGTTCGCCTCCTCCAAAGTGGAAGAAAACGAGCATTGTTGGTTGGTAGGAAAGCGCCATATGGAAGCAGTCTTCCGTCACCGCTAATCGCCTTTTTTTTTCTCCTTTCGTTTAAACAGGCAATTAATTTTCTTTCGCTGTTATGAGCGGCAGAAGGAGAGGAAAAGCTAGCAAGACAATACCGTGTAGATCGGAGTTTGGTAACGTGTTAAAAGTATCGAACAAGCATAGATAGTCATTCTAATGGGTTTCTTCAGGCCTTTGTTGGAATAAGAACTCTAATTCGTTTAGGGGAATCGAGTATGATATAAGGAAAATGTCTTTCTGTATTAAATTGCTATTAACTTGTTTTTGTTTCAACTGTAATGCTGCAAATTACAAATGAAAATCAACCGGAAAAGTGTGGAACCAAGTGCTAATGTTTGTTAGGTACGCTGGCAAACATGTGTCGGAGTAATACGGATACAACGCAAGTTTGCAAATGCCAAAAAGGATAAAAACATTCAACGTTCCTTCACAGTGATATCCGTTTTTCCTCCAACTGCTTTTCCGCGCTCGCGAAAGATGAATCGCTAACGTGCAAAGGAAAGGAAAAGTAAGTGTAAACCAGCTTGTTCAATCCGCCGCGATATATTGTGAAGAAGCTCGAGGAGACTCTGAAAGACACAACAAACCGGAACCACCCGAGTCTCCCCTTTCGGTCCGAAAAGTGCCATAGAGATCGATGCACCCGGTTGGAGTGTGTGCACACATGTGTTAACGATATTTGCTGTTTTTCCTCGTGCAAGAAGCTACGAAGTGCGGGAGGGCAGCGTATTTTATGTGGATGCATGTTTGGCTTTGAATTAAACCCCCAGGAGCCACACGAAGCAGGCAAGCCACAGAGCGCGTTGTATTCGTACGATGGACTTGCTTTTGGATGTGAAAACCAAAATCGTTTCGTTTATTTTGTAATTCAAATGGATAATATTATTGACATGCAAAAAACCCGTTTACTTACAAGGTTAACAACTCCCTTATATTATCCTCTTCCCATTGGAAAAGAGGAAACATTTGCGACTCGGCCTTGGTAGGTCTCAATTTCAAGCGACTTTTTCTAAAGAGCAACCGGAAGCCTAAATAGTTAGTGCATGATAATTGTTCTCTGCTGAATGTGCCTGCGGTGATTCTCGGTGCAACGTGTGCGGAAGAGTTGGCTCTTATACTCTTGGCTGCTAACGACCACATGTGGTGGACAAGGGAAACATTGGTAGAAACGTGGGTTGAAAAATTAGATTCATTAAAATGGAAACAACATAACGAAATGAATTATGCAACGGATGCAATTCTAGCAACGTCAGGTCCCGCATTTGACGTTTGGGGTGGTATGTTTTAGTTTAGTTTATCGATGTTATGTATGACACCCTTTTTTTACGTTCCTAAAGAGCCTGGAAGCTTTTATTGCAATTCATTTTTGAATGCACAAACCAATTTTCTAACCGAAATAAGAAAGGGAAGCAAACCAATGGCAAAGCTGTAACGCCCCAGTGTCAGTGTGAGAAATTGTCAAGTGTAATAGCAAACCATTGCGCGTTTTGATTTAACTCTTTTTTCCCCCCAGTCTTTTCTTTCACCGCTACCGATTACGATCAATGATTTATGGCTTTCCACCTGCCTAACCTAAGACAGGAGTGCCGTGTGAAAGAGGAAAAAAGAGCTTTCCGTTTTCCGTCATTCATAAAAAAGGGTTTGGAAAAAATCAAAGTAGAAATAAAAAGTAGACCCAAAAACGCACATAAATTTACCGCGTTTGAAGCGGCATTGCATCTAATGAGCTGAGAGCCCTTGGGCGGGGAAGATTCGAAGAAGGAGGTTCACAGAGAAACGAGACATTTGCGTAAGACACTGAGAAAAAACTGAGAGTGGAACGGCAGCGCGAATCGGGTTGGCCACCGGATAAGAAAGCGAGCAGAAGGTGTAGCAGGAAATGGCGGGGAGGTAAAAAGAAGCTGGAATTTATTGTACCAATTGTTCGCTTCCGTGGCGTGGCTCGTTAATGAGCAGAAATTTGTTGCCAGCATAATTGTGCATATCACATCAGTCCCGCTCATTATGATGTGATGAGAAGAGAGTGTATGTGTGGCTACAAATGATGACAAAAGATGCATATTCCGTTGCAGCAAAACCGGAGACCACGACGACGACGATACTGACAGTCCTAACCGAAAGAGAAATCTCTTTTCTGACAAATTTTCCACAAACTAACGGAACTTTTGAGTCGATGGGAAAAGGAAGGAGAGGAGTTACGGAGAGTGGAGTGATGACTGGGCGGGTCGGCAAATGCATGCAATCATTAATAATGTTTTCTCCCCGGTCCGGTCGTAGCGTTTTATTTTTTTCTATTTGCACGGTTTCTTTTTCCTGACGTAGTTGAAAAATATAGTCTAAAGTCCTCCGAGAATTTTCCTGGGGCGGATTTTCATCCGCCTTCCTTGGGGAACCTGGGAACACCCAAACAGGAGGCAATGTAATCTGCTTTCGGGATTAGTTTTCATCTGCTTCGCTTCTGTGCCAAATATGCAGCTGCAAGATGCAGCTTGAGAAACAACGACAGCTATTGCTTTTTGACAACGAACTTTTTATTTCACTTTCTTTTCACGTTTTGAAAGCACTCTTTACTTTTATAAAATTTTAATAGTTTTCTTTGTCTCGTTTTTCCTTCATATTTCGGGGTTTTTTGGAATGCCTAAGAATGTTAATCCTTCACTGGAAGAAGTTTCAGTTTCGCCTCGCTTGGCGAAATCTCATCATGCTGAACATTGTTGAAAAATTGAAAGAGAAAAGCGTCAAACTGTTTGAACAGCTTCATGCAAAAGCATTTCTTCTAGAGATTAACAGAGAAGGAGAGGAAGACTTCGCTGCACCTAACTCCCGGAATCCGTTTGTGCGCATATGCATGTGCAGCATGAGCGATGCGGTCTGCATCACATGCAATATGCACCGGTACACATACCACAGATGTGTGGCCGACTACCACCACTAAGGTAGTGGCTGGGGTAATGCACCACCACCGCCACCCCCTCTTTGCAGCGTACCGAATGCATTTTATGCATTTATGCTACAGCTACCGTTGAATGAAGTCCGCCGCGGAAGAAAAGGGGATCGTTAACCTCGGCCCCTCTTTTCCGAACATGCTCGCGCATCGGTTTCCTTCTGTTTCGACAAGCTTCCGAGGGGCGATCGACATTCGAAGCACACAAATACCAGAAGCTACGCCAGCGGAACACCGGCAGCGTCTTTACTTTGTTATGCTTTTTTTTCTGCAAATTTGCGTTTCTAGACGCCGAACGAGTCTTTTTACTGCATCAACTGTGCACCATTCTGCCTTTTTCGGATGGTAATAATCATTTTCGAACACTTGTTATTACGTTTCCCAGTTTCTTTACTTTCTTTCATCTATCCATCGAGATACGGGTTTGCTTTACGTCAACCCTCGTCGAGGCCTTTTAAAATTTCACTTGTCCCCGCGATCAACGCAGCCCCTCTTGCTCATGAGCCGGCTGGTTGAGTGAGAGGTTGTTTTTCCTTTTTCCTTCCGTTTTTGCATATTGAATGTAATTAATAATTCATTCGCGACCGGGCCGGGCCATCATCAGTTTGCAAAGAAAAAGTGAGAAAGGCATACTGTTCGTAACCATTTTTCTTGCTGCCTGTTTTCAAGGATCTTTGTGTTGTCCGTTTCCCTTTTGCCCAGGCCAATGCTCTCCTTTCTCTCTCCCGTACGCGTGAAGATGAAGTGATTGGTTATGCTTTCCTTTGCTCCGTGAAGTCATGCTAAACAATTGGGCATTCAACATTCAGTGCAACATCTTGAACGATTAATCGAGCCAAATGTTTTCTGGCTTGTTTTTCCCCGGAGTATATTTTACAGCTGATTGATTGACAAGTGGACGGATGGAAGTGATGGTAAAAGCTTACAGTGTTCAAGCGGCTGTTTTATTTCCATTTCCTTCCACAGCGTCCATGCAACGTTAGGAGGCCTTTGTTTCGCTTGTGTTTGTTTTCCGCTGCTTTTCGTTTCAGGCGGATTTTACGCATTAATTGCCATCCACTGCAATTTCCTGTACATGAGCGTTTGGTCGGTCGTAATACCGAAACTGAAACAAAAAAGCAACAGCCACCGTACTTGGCAGCGGCAAGAGTAAAAGATAAAACCATAACGATCGTCAGGCTTGCGATCGGAAGTAGCCTATCGTCGTCGTAACACACGGCAAACGGAAGTGGAGCGTCGGCCATTGCGACTGTCGGTGCGAGTGTCGGATGTAAGTGGGAAATATTTAAATTTCTTTCCCATGGCGGAGATGGGTGTGCAATTAATTGCTGTAACAGTTATCGCATATTCGATTCGAAACTCATAAAGAAATTTAAAAAAAAGTTCCGCCTTGGGATGAACTCCTACACCACGCTTCTTTCCGAATTGTTATTATTCTTTGCTCCTGTATGATGGCCGAAATCTTCATTCTTTTGTGAACGGATTTACACACTTATATGTAGTTGGTTTGCCCCTAAACCAGAACGAAACAAATCTAAATCCCTTCCCGAAATTCGAATCGAGGCATGGGCTCACTAAAATTTATGCATCGTTAAACATATCCACTCGTATTAGTGTGGCTCTGGCTTTTACGGGTTTGACAGCATAAGATGTGAGGATTCGAAGGCATTCGCGCATTCCAGCGAAGATACTCTGCCTGCACTCGGATGTCTTAATGCCACATTTCCATATTGTTTTACATCACGCATTGCTCTCTTCCATTCGTTTTTGAATACTCGTCGGCCATCAGGCGGCATTAATGTAACGGACGGATCTAGCATAGAAGAAAGAAAAACAGAAACAAATTCACTCGACGACCAACATCAACGTACCGTGTGACGGCGAGGAGTTATGGCTTCATAAAAATGTTATACCTATCAAATCAAACAGCTTCAAACTGTTCTCCGCTTTTTGTTTTTCCTCCATTTCCTCTCCCGTTTTCGCTCATCTACCAAACCTTTATTGGTGTGTAGCGGAGAATTCTTACCTCATTAGACCAATGCTGCCTGCTTTCCCATCAACTGGAAGAGGTTTGCATTTCACCGCGCTAAAAAAAACGGAGAAATGGAGGGTGTTCAACAATAAAACGATCATAAAACTAATTTAGAACTGCAACACTTTGTTCTCATTTATTTTTTATATGCGCGCCATTAGAAGCGATACGTTGAACGCGTCAGTTCTTTCCCAGACGCGTAGAAACTTTCGCGAGGCTCCTCGCGAACGAGACTTTAGCGCACCCTCCTCGTAGTCTAATCATACAGCGCGCGAGATAATTATTATCCCAGCAATAAATAATTAGAAGAAATTAAGCGTAATTTGCGCGTTGCACGCTGGATTCTGGGAGCCATTTTGTTCTCTCACTCGGCACTAGCTTGGTTTCGTTCTGTCCGATTTTTAGAGTAAAACTAGCAACTATAATTTGCATGGGTCTCACGGGAGAACACGTGAAGTGTAGTATGCCAGTTTGTTCTTAGGACTCTCCCAATATGCAGGCGCAATGCTACGAACCAAGCAATGCATGGGTAGTAGTCAAATTTTATTATCACTCTAAAAATCCACAAAGACGCGCCGAACCCACGGCGGGCAAGAAAGATTTCCTCGGAGCATTAAGCTAATTTAAAATTACAATTTGATTATAATGCTTTTACAAGCAACCAGCTGATGTGTTAAAGCTTGTCTGTTTGTTAGTCTGCTGTAGGGTTCATAGCGGTTCTGAACCCTTAGTCACGAAATATTTCACAGCTGAGCCAAATCAATGGCGCTGGAAAACTACGGGATCGTGCGGGTGCCGTTTTCTTACCGGAGAGCCTTCATTCTGTTTCCCAAGATTTCTTATGGGGGTGCATTTATAGTTAGATGACTAAGGCTGCCATTGGCTAGATCCCACCGGAGATTTTAACACTTGTGCAGATGGAGGTTGGTTCTGATTGGATTAACCACCATTCGGACGGACCATCAAGGGGTCTTCATGCACTTCACGAGCAAACAATGGGCTGTCACTGTTACGCTGTGTTGACTCGGGCGGAGAGGTCATGAACTCTTGATATTCCTACAGTGACCAGCAGGCAAGTTGTGGGAACATTTACTGGAAGGCTTTTCTTAGATCTTCTGCTGTTTGCAAGAAGCATTCGTATTTTCGCGAAAGGTGACCAAAGGATGTGTTTTCTTCTGTGCAAACGCTGAAAAGTCTGTCCAAATGACAATCGTCTATTCTGTCCTTGAAACAAACCCAGATAAATCCAAGCTTCACGACCGGGGGCTGATGTCATTTGGCGCTCGGATTCAAACGATATTGTTATTACAGCAAAAACGGGTTCAGCGCATTAACTCCTCCTCCAGGTCTTTACTTTTAAGGAGTTTCTCTCCATGCGTGGCGATGGATGCGAGACGACCTTAGGCTTGGCAATGGTTTTATTATTTGTGACACTAAAGCCGACCTGATGTGTGGGTAGTGGCGTTGCGAAGAAATCGAGTTGAAGTTTTGCTTCTGCGTCGGGTAATCGAAAGGCGCGAATCGAGCAACGCCCTTGTTACTACAAAAAAAAGAAAAGAAGAACAAAAACCGCAGAACGGCAGCTGCACCTTGCACCTGCAAAAGTAAAACATTGCTTGCATGAGAAAGGTCCGTTTAAAAGAAAGGAAAAAAAACTTCTACCTAACACTAACCTGCAATCGCGTACGCGTGTGCCCAGCTGTCGTTTGCCTCCAGTAAATTTATGTTTGATGCTTGAACGGTCTCATCCTCCATTTGACAAGTATCGCCGAAAACAACATAAGGCGGGTACGATATAGTATGTGCCATAGGGTAAAGAGTTCAGGTGCTCTCAGGGAATCCTCACTGGAAACGATGCAGTTGTACCAGCTTCTTCACACACAGGCTTTTAACCATCCTCATGACCATCTTCATCGTCTGCCCTTTCTCTTCCGCACCGAATCTGTGTGCTGCGGTTTCGACGTTGCACCTGGCGTGACCGTCACCCTACGGCGTCAACGTCATCATCTTCCACGTTCACCTGCGCATTCGACCCATAATACGGATGAGGTAACGGCTGGCGGCTCTCGCCGCGGTAGTGCCTGCTTACGATTTGGCAATAAAAATTGAAAGTTTGCTGCTGCTACATCATTTCCTCGGTTTGGTGTTTGTTTCAGTTTCGTTTCATTAGCTAGCATCACCGCGAGTTTTGGTCAGAAGGGAAGGAAGATCTTCGTATCGAAAAAGCAAACGCGGCAAGAAGGTGCAGCCAATGACAGATGTAGTCTTTCAATATTCGTTTGTTTTTCTTTACCCCGTTGTCTTTTGTCGTCAATCACTAACTCTAGAACACGTTTCTCTTACTCTCGCCCTCTCCTGTTTGTAGGTTACTTCGTCTTCAGATCCAGCTAAGCGCTTCTTCTCGTCCCACGATCCCGAGTAGTATGGGGGACTAAGATAAAACTGCTCTCTTCCTTTAAACTCGATGCCGGTGCAGCCCCGTTGCACGCGACGGTGGTTACCAGTAACCAGTTGCTATAAAGTGAACCGAGGCATCATCATCATCATCAGCACCGTTCCGACGAAGCCAGCGACGACCGTGTCACGGTCAGCGGGAGCGTTCAACCGTCAACGCCGACTGTGCGACTAGCAGCGCAGTTAATCACGAGCCTTCCACCGGGTCGGTCGCTTGTCGTCGTGGGCGCTTTGTGCTTCGTAAGCGGACGAAAGCGAATAACACGCGGATGAAGGTGCCACGACGAAACGGGACAGCGGCGAGACTCATTCCGGATGACTTCATCGAACATTCAACAGCAGCCACCGCGGTCCAAAGTGCGGCATTCGGCCGTGAATGAATCAGTGTGTTTGTCATCCGCGCGATCGCCTACACGCGTTTACCGCCTGTGTTGACCGTTTCAAAACATTCGATCGCTGGCTGTCAATGGCGCAGCATCGTTGTTGCTGTCATCGAATCGATCAAAGTAAACACACCTTCACATGAATGGGGCATCGTGTAGGGAAAGTGTATCGCGTCGTTTAATTTTGGCAAGTTCGGCAGCGCAAATTCACCGTGAAGTGTGTCCAGCGTTCGATTGTTGCCGAGCTTGATCTGTTTGTTACGTGGCTCGCCACGGCGTTATGCACCTACAGAGAGCAAATAAGTGCCCATGTATGTGCCGGCTCAGCAGTAGGTTTAAAACCACCACCATTCGCCCAAAATCGAATCCAGTGGTGAAGAAGTGTGAAGTGATGTGCCAGTGAGCGAGTTTAAGAAAGCGCGACCACACTGAAAGGGAGAGAAAGTGCACTCAAAAAGAAAGGAAAAGAAAAGGGTACGGGAAAGAAGGAAATGAAGCGCGAAGGAGCGTTGGAAAATTAAGAGCCGTCGAGCGCGCGCTCGCGCTTTTCCCTACCGTGCATTTCGCGGCTTTACGATTCAATAGGAGGTGGCTGGATTTAAAGTCAACATCCTCGTAGTCTAAATGCGTGTGTGTGTGCGTGTTTGTGTGCCTGGTGTATTCGATGTGCTGCAAAGGTGATTTCCTTCTATGCCACGAATGTGCTTTTTTGGGCTGAATAAGAGCCAGAAGGAAAGCCATTGAGCAACGTGAAACGAAGTGTGTGTTTGTGTTGGAAGGTAATTGATGTTTTCGAGAAAGTGACCACCATCCCCACTACCTCGTGCGTATGTGCCCGATTGTTCATCGGTGACGTTGTGTTGAGTGAGTTTCGTATCAAATTGAATTACGGCAAAAACGCCAAGTTTGTGTGGTTGTGCGGCTGTAAAACAAGTTTCCGTGTGATGTCGGTTTAGGTAGGCAAAACGGAAGGATTTGGATACGCTTACTTCTTCCGGTCAACTGTCAAAACCAGTCGAACTGAGGACGGGCGAAAGTGGTGCGTCGTTTTTGTGCAACGAAGAAATATAAACAACCGGTCTGCAGCTATTACGGCACCGGTTCGATAATTCCTCGCTCCACGTTCCAGCGAGTTTTCTCTCACACCTGCGAGTGCGCAGGAAGGGAGGGGAACGATGGCGATAGTGGCGGTGGTGTGCAGTTTATGAGTGAAAGTGCTTTTCTGCAGCCCAACCCCCTTGTCGGGTCGTAGGCCCGCTCGTCCTACCTTCAGCGAGAGAAGGCTGCTCTGGCCTTCGGTTTCCGTCAATCGGGCGAGACACCGGCATCCGACGTGACGCCAAAGATGAATTCCGTATTTTCTGCATTTAAATCGTCCTCATCTTCATCCGCATCGTCGTCGACGGTGAATGGAAACGCCAACGGCGGCGGAGGCGGCATCGGAACAGCCCCAGTTGCGAACGGCGGTAA
Source organism: Anopheles atroparvus (assembly GCA_914969975.1). Taxonomy (NCBI): domain Eukaryota; kingdom Metazoa; phylum Arthropoda; class Insecta; order Diptera; family Culicidae; genus Anopheles; species Anopheles atroparvus. The sequence goes on along the minus strand of CAJZCY010000002.1, from coordinate 44,115,417 downwards.
ACATGAAACCGGCAACGGTACGGTCCTGACCAATGGCGTTGCCGGTTCCGGTGCCAAATCGGCGTCCAAGCTGCTGCTGAACATCAAAACCCACCGACCAGCGGTGGCCGACCATCCGCCCAACAGTAGCTACGAGAAGCTACGGCACATCCGTGAGATCAGCTGTACCAACCGGAACAACAACCTTGTGGGAACGCTCGATCGGACCAGCTCGTCACCACAAGAGGAAAATCCGTCGGTCGCGACGACACCCGTCCAAAGTCCGACGACACTCGACGAAATCGTGTCCAACGGTATTGCCACCACCTCACCGTCCAGTCTGACGATGAACGGCATCATGGGAGCGGCGGGTCCGCGGGGTACCTCGATCGATCAGGTCGATCAATACTATCTTCCCCAGCATAATCATCTCCCCCTTCACCACGTCACCTCAACGCAACTACCTTCCACGAAAAGTAATGCCGGGTCGGCGGATGGGGCGTCCTCTTCCGCCAAACTGCAAGCAAAGGCTGACGCAACGACGAGTGATAGCAACAGCAGCAGTAGTAGTATTAGCAGTAGTAGCTGTAGTACTAATAGAGTGACAACGACGACGACGATGACGACGACGACGTTGGCTAACGGCCACTGCAGTGATAGCCTACCGCCAAAGTGGAACAACGCCACTCCGGACCATGGAACGACGACGACGGTGGTGACGGTTCCGCTGGCAATCAAACCACCCTCGGGTGCCACTGTGTCCAGCACTACGTTGCCATCAGCTGCTAGCGCAAATGGCTCTACCAGCGGCACCAACAGCAGCAGCAGCAACAACTCCACAACGTCCAATGGTTTGGGAAGCGCTACCTTGCCACCGCGATTCCACAAGCCAAGGCTAAGTCTGAGCAGTAGCAGTAGCAGTGGCCTGGGACTGTCCACCGCAAGTATGCCCGCGGTCCACGGTCGGACGGCCCCGAACGCTGGCAGCGGCACGTCGTCCGGGATGCCTCCGCCAAAGACGAGACTTTCAACGCACCAAAGGAATCTTAGCTTAGACTTTAGGTAAGTTCCCTTCGAATCGCTGAAATAAATATCATACAGGAAGGAACGCAGCTTGACTAATCGCAGATAACAGAAACACGATCTCATAATCTATCGACTACAAAACGTTATGTTGAACATCAACAAGCAAACACATTCAGATTGAACAAATAACATAAAGAGAGTTTGTTCTACTTCAGGGAGTCTTCATTTTTCAAGGGCCTAATGGAGTTATTAAAACGAGCCCACGAAAACCCAAATTTACCGTGGGTTGTGTACTTGTTACGGCAAATACGAAATTGCATCTAACCACCGTAAAGAAAAGGATATTTTACGAGCTCTACTTTGCTCCCTCGATGGCTGTTGACATTTTATCCCTTCTAAAAGGCGAGTTTTCAATCCTGCAGGATCACGGTAGATCCCCTATGAAAGCTATACAAAGGGGGAAAATTATGCAATCTGATAGTATGCGATGTACAGCCATCGAACAACGGCAATATCCAACCGCAACACTTATCAAAACTGTAAATGCTGAGGCAAATCGTTGCAATAATCGGGGCCGACTTTGGGACTGGGGTAATCAATTAGACCTCTTCAATTAGTTTCCTCTTTTCCGAAACAACCGTAAATTTAAAATGACTTCTATTAGGGAAGGGAGGAAGCGTGACCCTTTTCCGGTATTTTGCTACGATGCAATGCAAGCAGAGCAATAAGGAGTTATGCCTATGTTGGTTGAAAAGAGAGACTTCCGAGGTCATTCTTATGTGAATGTGGGACATGTGAATGTGGTGCTTGCCGGTCCTATGGCTTTGTGGTTGGTCCTCAGAGAAACAAGTTTCATGTCAATTTGTGGTAAATCTGGACAAAAGGGGGCTTTTATCGGATACCAAAAACCTATGCTAGACATCTGTGTCGATGTTGGGCAAGGTTGTTTTGCAATGCCCGAATAAAGAGTACCTTTGAGTGTGTTGGAACAATGTGTCGGGCAGGTACTTGTGGTTGCGTATCATGATTCATAGTTTTTTTTTTTTCACAAATTCCCACCAATAAGGCACATTTGGGCTTTGGAGTTCGACCACAATTCAATAGAGTTTTTATTGGACTGGACTGTTCGCTTCGAACGCTGACCGCGTCATTTATGAGTCATTTATGAAAAGGTCATGTTTCTCGATCGACCAGATTTGACTGGAAAACATTGATTTGGGACGAAGCGTGGGAAGTTGTTTCGAAAGTTGTTTTAGAAGGTAAGGTGTTCTTTCGCCTCAAGTGACCTGATGCACATTTTTTGCAATGTGTGTTCATTGTGACATGCAAAAAAACAAAAATGAAATGAATTTCATTGATAGTATCTTTGAAAGTAGTAATATGAAAGTAGTATTTAATCGTTTTTCATGCGATTTGAATAACATTAAAGTATACTCGAAAATCACGTGTTTGGGGAAGTAAATTTAATTGGTATTTTCCTGTTTCATTTGGATTCCGATCTAGCCTTTCCAGGGTAACGCCTCTGAAAACGTCGTAAACAAATGAACATTATTAAAATTAGCTGATTACACGCATTTTATGGTCTTTTGAGCGCTGCTGTACGGCTATACGACGGAATAGTACACCGAAGCACGTGCAGCAGTTGAGGAAGCACATGTGACATCACTTCATTTGCGTACAGCTCGGTTCTGGCACCTTTGAGAGACGGCTGAGGTGAAGGAGAACGGGTTTAGCATTCGTCTCCTCTCCCTCGGGAGTCCCCAAAAACAGCCCCAATCTGTGCGTGACGCGGAAGTGCTAGAACGCGAACCGTGCACGTGCTCAACAGCGAACGCAACCAACCAAGTGGTCAAAGGGTTCCTCACCAACGGATAGAGAACGAGGGGCTGTAAGGGACATTTTGTCCATTTCCGATCCATCTATCTATTCATTTTGATTCTGCTGTTCACAGTCAGTAGGTGGCGGTGAGGGCAATGCGCACGGATGGCAAATTGTTGTTGATTTCAGCTCTCTGGGTGGGTCTGGGTGGATCGTGAGTGGAATATTTTAAGACGGACGACGTGCTTGCCGTTATCTTCCTTCCGGGCGATGAGGAAGAAGACCAACGACCTCTGCGGGTGTCATATAATATGGCTCTTTTCCCGTGTCGAGGTCTGAAGCGTCACCTAGCCGGAAATTGGAAGGCACATAACGTGACACTACAAAAGAACATCCTTTCCCTTGCGCAAAAGGGGAACGTGCTGTGCTTGGGACCTACGGAATAGGAAAATCTCAAATAAAAGGCGAGCCAACATTAAATCGAGTCTGTATAGGGGTGCTTCATGGCTTAAAAAGGGACGTTTCGCCAGGTGGCTTACGTTGTCGATGATGGGTGAATGGAACTCTCTAGCTTTTCGGTGTAAAGCGCCACACCCATTCGTCCCAGTTGCAGTTGGATTTTATCAACATCATTAAAGTGACAACGAAGATACGGGGAATTCCGGGGCGACCACTACCGAAGGTCGTAAATAGTCGGCAGAACAACGGCGGTGACGTGTGGCCTCGCGTTAATTAAATTAAACCGAATCGATAGGAAATCCGACCATGGTGAGGGAATGCCACGTGCTCAACAAAGAATCACCACCCCTGCGTGTGTCTGCGCGTGGAAAACCCGAAGGATGCGTTTGCGTGTCGGTGACCAGTTTGGCTTGCCACAAATCGGGTTGCTCGTGGCTTTTAACGGACATTCTGAGCGAAACGTGTGCTCTTGTTTTTTGACGACCAGGTGGACACCTAAGAGTCGAAGAAGAAGCAGTGTTTATAAGTTGCCTCGGGCTTCCTTAGGCGGGGACTAACCAACCGATCGAATATGTTCTTGCAAAGCAAATAATTTACCTCGGCAATTGCTAATTGTTTACACGCGTTTCCATTGCACGAGTTGCACGTGTGCTCTTTGCTAAGAGCCATTTAAACTGTGCCCCACGGAGGCAAGTCTATTGCGACTCGCCCGTTTCGTGCGACGGCTGTGGCGAAGTTGCTGTTAACCCAGAGACGGGTGTCCAGCGTGCTCGAGTTGACCAATCGGTGCCATTAAACTGCAACAAACTGCTCGGCCTAAATCTGACCCACAAAGATCTAACTACATCGAAAGTTGCATCAAGCTCCCCGGGCTCCCAAGTGGCGAAACACGATATCATAGCTGTAGAAGGTCGAGATTTGGTTCAGCTTTTTTACCTTGGACAGCATTTCTTTATAAAAACTCACTTAAAATTTCTAACATTCAATCTGTTCAAACGCAATTTTAAAAATTGTGCTCCATGACTATTTTGTTCTGAAGTAAAGTTCATTTGAAGGATTTATGAAAGAAACTTCAGCGACTGTCCCTAGAATAATTTTTGCTTTCTCGCTAAAGCAAATCTTTGCGTAGCACGTCCTCTATCTCGACAATAAGACGATAAAATATGACACAACTCTTTCACGAGCTAGTCGAAAAAAACGGACGAAATGGAACGCGCAAGTGAGCACCCTTCTTTGGTTTCGTAATCCGATTGTGTCCCATTTTGCTTCCCGGCTAATCAAGGTGGTGCCGGTGGTATCTTGAGCTGATCGCCCCCTCTAGTCGTTTTCGAATTCCTATTCGGCTGATCTGAGCCGAATTTTAGGCTGCAGACGCTCAAGGAAATAACGCCTCAAGGGAATCAGTGCAATCGAATCTGTTGTATCAAGCTCCGAGCCGCAGCTTTTAATTATCACATGCGGATGCATTGCTCGTAGGCGTGCAAGGCAGAAATCGACCCGAAACTCTGATGCATCCTAACGGTATAGGTAATACGCCAGTATCCAATGGGGAAGATAAACAAAATAACACCGATTTATGATGATCTAATGGACCAAAGGTTGCAAGATGCCCTCCTCCCAGCCAGAGAACCAGAATGAGAAGGACCATTATCTTTATGTATCTCCCGGGAATCACGGCATGGAGCAAAGATGAAAAGCAAACATAACCGTCCATCCAACCGTGGTGAGCAAGTAGAACTCCGTCGATGGCTTCTGGTGTATCGTGTGATATTGGAGCGATTCCAGTGTGATGTTTATTAAAATTTATGAATTTCATCCTCGGCGTCTTGGGTCATCTTGGCATGGTCTCGACGAGCGATAACGCAGTGGAAACAGGATAAGAACAAGCTCGCCGCGAGCTACATTCACGGCCAGGCAATATCGGAGGCATCTTGCCGAGCTCCGGTGGAAGCAATGGAAAAGCTCACAGTCATCTTTACTGGAGCAATTTATTAATCTGGCACGGAGGAGATCTCGTGAAAGGGATATAAATGTGTTTGTTGTAGCACAGCCCTTAGCAGTCCGTCGGCAATCGAGTATTTGCCGGCGTGGCCTTTTACTGTTGTGCATAGAGCATTTGGAAAGTGAGCAAGGCCCATAAATCAAATTCTATCCGACTCGGCACAAGATTTTATCAATTCTTTCGCCCTTTTTTATTCCGTAAGTCACTCAGCAGCAAATGGTTGAAAAAAGGATCGCAGTGAAAAACGATCGGCAAAAGAATTTTGTTGAAAGGAAAAAAGGCTTATGCACAAATAAGCTGTTGTTTTTCTTACAGAATCCGCTATACAAATCGCGCTTTATAGCGATGGAGATTGATGGCCATCAGGTGGAAAAAATAGGAGCTACTTTCATACACACATTGAATTTTTCTTAAGCACTTGTTTCTTGCTTTTCCTTTTTGTTTGAGTGGAAACTTTCGATAACTGTCAGCAAGTGGTGCACAACCAAATTACCCATATGTTGCGTTAAAATAACAAATTGCCGCACCGCGCGGTTTCCGAAAAGTCAAGGCATATGTTAAATTGTTCACATATTAGTCGCTTCACCCGCAGCCCGAAACGAGTGCTCAGGTAAACATCGCGGTTCGGTTCGTAAAGTCTTTCGCTCGTGTGTGCTAGATTCGATTTTGAACCCACTTCCCGTCATCTCGGTTGATGTGAAACTTATCTTTGGCAAGTTTGTTTCTGGGCCGCATGCACATCTCCATTGTGTGCACCGCGTCGGTAGGAACAGGCATCATCTTTATTGTGTTTGCAGAACCCTGTTTGCGGAAAGTTTTAATTACCCTCCCTTCCCAGCGTTAGAGCAACGTTAGAAAGATGCGAGTCAAGCTCGTCGGGAAGACTTGTAAGACTTGAAACTTCTAGAAGACTTTTAGGTAGCCGCAGAGCGTGAAAAATATGTTACAGGCCACTCTCCTCGAGTGCGCGATGCTTCACGTAAGCAATCATTAAAATGCGGTGCGCCCTACGAGATGCGTGTTTGGAAGATGCTGAAAGCTGCTTCAGCGAACAGCCTCGTATGTTTTGCGAGACGATAAATAAGAGCAATTATACGCTACCTTTCAGCACGGCAATGTTTGGCTTGTTTCAGGGTGGGCTGTTCTGGCTACGGTGCTGGTTGATTATAAGCAAATACGTCTTGTTTCGGTGGCACTCTATGAAAGTTCTGTATTTTGCTCATGAACTGTTGAATCATTGTTTCATTGAACTATCGTATTGGCTGTAACCAATCGGTTGATAGAACGTGGAATTTTAACTTAACCATACGCAACAGCTTTTATTTCATGTAAGAAAAATTGTCAATAGGCCAGTTAAGAAGAATGTCTGAAATAGTAAATTAAACATAAACATCATTGTGTTGCGATTTTGTATTATTGTATGCATCTTTGAAAAACCCTGAGGTTGCATTTCTGCCCTCCATTATCTCGATCACGCCTGAGAGAAATGCATCGGTAATCTTTCTGCTGCAATAGGGAAAGTGTCGAGAAGGTGTTTGATGCAAGCCGATCAACACAAACAGACACGCATCTTCTGCTGCATTAGCACTCCAGCAGCTGATGATTGTACGATGATCTCATGCACGGCCATCGTTCCTGGGTACGAAAAGTCCAAGAAACTGCTTTACTGAGGCACATTGTTGTGGCTGTGGGGGACGATGTTTGCGAAGTTCATTTACGTTGGGATGCGATCTGTTGCGGGGCGACCATTTGATTCGATTCATTGCATTTCATCAGTCCATTCCATTACTTTTGAATGGTGATGACCGGACGAGCTGGAGTCGGCAGTATTTGCCTATTGAGTGCAGCTCCCTCCAGAGCAGCGCTTTTTTTGCAACTCTTGCAGGGGGTTCAGTAAAATATCAGTCGCCACCCTTGGGCTCCATCGCACTGCGCGGACCGCGTAGGTGCATTGACCAAATTCTCCTTGAGCTCATCGGCAGTCAGGCACCGAAAACAAAGAAGAAAAACCCCCCGGCAGTCAGTCTGCTGTAATCAATCCGTATGTTGTAAGTGCACTCTGCCCGCCATTGGTTTCGTTTCAAACTGCCACAAATTGCGCCTTGCATCATCATCATCAACACCATCATCAATGGAAGCAGTGTTATTTATTATCATCTTGTTTGAAAGCAAAACATCACCGTGATAAGGAACATTACGATTATTGAACGGCGCATATTATGTCAAGCGAACCTTCTTGTTTAATAAACAGTTGTCTTCTTATCAACCGGTTGTCGGTCTGCCTGTTTGCGTGGCTTTGTTGTGGGCGTCTGCTTTGACAGTTTTCTACCTAAAATACTTTCCCATGTCTCAAGCAAAATATACTCTCTCACCAACTTTAGCATATCTGTTTGTGAAACATTAATTAACCATTTCTTTTTTCTCTTTTCTTCTGCCTTCAGGTATGTATTTGGTGGTCCATTTCGCCTGTATGAAGCGGCGTTTCAATGTCGGTGAGGAAGTACGGAACGCGGAGTTGTCAACCGAGTTGGCAATCTTTCTATTTTCATTTGGTTTTGTTTCTTTTTGTTGTGGCGTAAATCTGTGATTAAACGGTTTGCCATTTCACCGGATGTCAGGGAAACATAGGTGAAGGAGGGGTGTCTTTGTGGGTTTGGAAAGTTCGTTTCGCTTTCGTGGTCCGAATCGAACCGTTACTCCCACTCACCCGCCCACCGAAGACGAAGTCTCCGTTCCCAGAGGGCGGATGAGGAAAGAGAATGGAGGTCCGTTATGGCGTGTGACAGATTTTTGAGACAGTGCGACTGCCCAAAAGAGTCGGGAAAATCACAGTTTTCCATCACCTACGGCGGAGTACCGGTGTCACTTATCTGCCAACACAATTCAAACCACGCGATACCGCTGTGCTTAGTCAAACAGACAGACGGGCAAACGGACAGACGAACAGACTGGTAGAAATGCAGATCGAACTAAGATAAAAGTAATTACAATCCACTTGCTCTTGAACATGAAGATTAGAAGGAAGAGCAATGGTGGGCACCTTGGAAAGTACTGCGAAAACTCAATAGACTCGGTTACACGAAGTAGATCCTATCTATTCATTTTTCAAAAATCATGAGATTTTATGTTATTTGAAGTGATTAAGAGATGAAAAATCATGTACTAGACGATTTCTAGATGACTCCCAAACACAGATACCAAGCTTTCGTTGTAAATTCTGTCAATGTATTGCGCACGCCGGGGAAAGCCTTTCGTTATCTATCAAACATCGGCATACTGTGTTTGGCTATGTGGTTGTGTCGGTTGAGTTGCTCGAATGCGTCAGCAACCTTCTAATGTTTACACTGCAATCCTCTAGTAAGCACACCTCTCCACCCCACCCCCCCCCCCACCCCCCTCGCCATGAGAAATTCTACCCTGTCATTAAGATACGGTGGTATTTATTATGATCATACGGGATGCGGTACACAAAAATGCAAACGTAATAACCACCATTCTCGGAGGAATGCAATGGTCAAGTGGATATCGAGCCTTTCTCGAACGTACTGCCTAGTCGGAGAGCGCCAAGTGCGGCCGATTTCCGCCCTCAGGGGTGAGATGGAAGGGCAATAAATAACTCCAATGAAGCGATGAAGCGGAAAACCCAATTGTGTGTTTCTATTGCCAAACGAACAACCCGGGTGTATGGCGCCTCGGTTGTGTTGGTTAAGATTGTTACGGTTCATTGACGAACGGTTCCCGGGGTTTGGCTGCGGTGTTGGGGAAGCAGTAGGTGATGCGAAACCTTACGAATTCATCATCTGTTCCACGAACACGAACGAATGCTGCACACGTGAGAGAAATGCCTCACCTCGGCCATCCCCCGTGCTCCGTAGAAGCTCAGTTGCTGCATCAGTTTGCAGCGGTGTTTGTGAGCGGTTTCGAACGTTTTTCGGCATCGAGAGGCTTCTCCACTTGCCACTGCGAGGTCCCTTTCGATTCTCCTCCAGCGGAACCGTTTACAAACGGCATCAGTTGTGAGTAGTGTGAGCAGCACCGTGGCGGAGTGTGCAATAGAAAACAACCAACACGAAAGAAAACACTGCCTCTCCATATTGCCCGTGTGTAGTGCACCTACAACCGCCCACCAGTAGCTGGCCGACATCGCGAGGAAGCGGTTCATTTCGTTCGCGGTCGCGGCTTTTTTCTTCCTCTTCTTACCTTGCTCGTTTGCTCCTCAACACCTTGTTTTTGTGATAAGTAACCGTGTAAGGCGCAACGGTGCGATTACTCATCCGGGTTTTGAGGTGTACGTTGGAAAAGGGTGGTCGTGTTGCTGATTGCAAATTGTCGCCCTTCTGAGCAACGGAAAGGGAGGGAACAGGTGCAGCCGTGCCGGGCGATTCGCTTTTGATAACGCTTGATAACGATCGTAACGTGCGCGGCATAGCGTTAGCAATCGAAATCTATGAAGCCCTGCCGATAGTACGATGATGGCAGCTCGCGACTAGCGTGGAGGGCTTTTCCGTCCCTTGCAGTGTCTGGTTTCTCCCGTCTGGAAAAACACTGAACAGTTAGTAGCGCCCGGATGCGTGTGTGTAGCGTATTTGTTTCGGGTGCGATACTATTTCTGATAAAGTGATCGGCAGAGTACTTCCTAGGTGATACGAGTGCGCGCGGTAGCAGTTAGTGGTAGGGTGGTTTGTTAGTTGCTGCCTTTGCTGTTCAGTAGTAGCTGTCAAACAGTGTTGATCTCCCCTGGACAGAAATTTGACAGAAGGGATGTTGTGATGTTAGTAAATACTATTTGGTGGCCTTGCACACGTACGATGCACTCAGCTTGGTGCTCGCAACAGCGGTGGTAGTGCCGGCCGCGAGGCCCACCAACACCACCACCTGTTGGGTTTGTGATTGCCTTGTGTGCTGAGGATGATTTTAATGATGATGATGATGATGGTGGTTACGCGTACGTGAAGTGAAACTTTGTTCCATCGCACTGACGAAATACATCCAACCAACCTCAATTTGACGACTTTGCTCGAACCGCGCAAGCAACCGTGCACAACCGGAGAGTTGGTTTCATTTCGTAAAACTTTTGCCACCTTCATCATCCCCTCTCCATTGGCGGTCTCGTGCAATCTTTCAAAAGGTAGTACACCGTAGTGAAGCACAGCGTATCGTCTCACCACTCCTCCTCCCAGTAACGGTCCAACTATTATCCTCCTCTCCAAGCTTTCCATCGGCGGCCCGTACCTCAATCATCTATGGCCACTGCGGGCTTTTGCTTTCCCAATTCACTGCTTCACTTCAGCGTTCCCCATGTGTGTGTTTGTGTGTTTGAATATTATAGGGTGCTGCGGTGCTTCTAGTGTATTCGGAAAACAATAACACACGTCCGCGAAAAGCGATTGGAGAAAAGTGAAACATCTCTGTCTAGTGCTGATTGGGGTTTTTGCAATATTTTTTTTTTTACTTGGACACTTGGCAGCAAGACTCACAGGAGAAGGTTGCGATGTTAAGTGGTATACGGCCCTCGTGGCGTGTGTTTTCCGTTATCTCACTGATTTGGCGTGTGCGGCGCTTTAGCTGTCCATTTTATTTTTATTTTTCAATATGCCGACGGTTTCCAATGTCCTCAATCATCGGCCTAGTCCGTATTTTACAGCCTGCTTTTCCCTTTTGAACCGAACCGGTTCCATCTTTGGAATTTGATGATGTATGCCCGAATATAAGGAAGGCCAAGAAGTACCTTGTATAACATTTGTAACGCTCGTAACGGTCTCTCATTTTCCAATGACTCCACTTACAGCGACTACCGATCCCAGAAAAACAAGTGTAAAGAACCGACCGAAGGAAACATGTTGAGAAGCATATGAACGCCGGGGTTACAGGTGTTAATGTGCTTGGGGCAACACAACAATGTTGGGGAATATAAAAAGTACGATGACATATAAAATTGTGCCTCGACGTGTTTTTTTTTTTACCGTAGATTCTTCCAACCATCTTCCTCACATTCCAACTTAACTAACGTTAAACGAATGGCCTTGAGGACACGGTCATAGTAGAACGGAACTCGTACAACCCACAAGTATTTCGTCGTAAAAGTGTCATCCGTGATGATAAATCCACAATAATAGACTCCTTTGGCGTCATTGGTGGGACTTCTCTTTACGGCACGCAACAAGCAAGGTCTAACGCTTCGTTTGAAGGTTTGCGAAAAGGAAGTCCTGCTTACCCATTTACGCTCACAGACCTGATACCTTCTTGCTAAATCGTAATTAAGATTATCTTAAACAGCAATCTAAAGTCTGCTTGATTATCCTATTTTTTTTACTAAGAAAACACATTAGATTACAGGGCGGTTGTTTTTAAATAATCGACCCCGTACCGTATCGTTACTGCTTTGGGAAATATTTAGCTTCCACCGGTTTCGAGCTACCAGAGTACTACTCTAACCCATTTAAGATGGCTAACACTCTTGTGAACCTTTACAACACGAGGTCGAGGGTGGTAATGCGATACGCACGACCAACCATCGGTCTAAGAGAGAAGGGATTACACCATGATGAGGGTAATGTTGTCGATATCACAATCATAATATGACCGATAAGAGAGCAGAATCTACCTCCTTCTAGTGCTGCCATCCAATGTGACGTCGATTGTTGATAACATTCCTGTTAGGGTTTTCCCGCAGAGAGATTACCTCCTTTCACCATTGGCATTAAGTTAACTTACAGAGGTCATGAAAGGCTCGTTGTTAAGAAATAACGTAAAACGTGGTTTCTTTTGCTGAGCGTTTATTTGCCGCACCAAAAAATAGTCCGCGTTACAGTATTAATCGTCGGGAAAAGGAAGATTTTCTCTGTGGCCGGTCCTTTTATCACTTCCTCGACCGCTGCTCGTGCTCCACCGTTGCTCGATCGTGCGCCCTCGGGAACTGCTAGAACCGTCGGGCAGTTGCTGTTGAAACTTTTCAACACTCGTGCTAAAACTTTTTTCCTTGTTCCTCACTCCATTTTGTATGTGCCGCTAACGCTAAGTTGGCGACGTAAAACAAAATATTAAAGTCACATAGAACAATTTCGATTCTTTTCTGGCCCGCTGATTGTCGAGCGCATCGTGCTGATATGCCCTGAGGCAAATAATTTAAAAAAAACTTATTTAGGCTGTGCAAACATTCGACATGCGTCATTTTGCATCAATCGATGACGGATCGGATACTAAAGGTGTATCCGTCTATGAAACAACTAAATTGTACGATAATACTAGTACAGATGACTCGTTTATGCAGGCGTAGTATAAGTGTGTCTCAATGGTACACGTGGCTTTGGGCCAAAAGAATGGATAAATTGTCATCTTCAAACTGAACGTGAAATGAGGTTGGTCGCCTTTTTTGCGTCTTCGCTCGTAAGCCAATTAGCAAAATTAAACATTTCAATTTCCTCACGAGAACCGAAATGCCAACGACGTGTCTGGAACTCGAGAAACGACATTGAAATGTTTATCATGCCATCGACCATTCCTGACCCGTTCTTCTGGCCCGGAATACCCTTCTCTCAGGGCTGTCCAAAACAATCCAATTTTCATTATTTAATTTTTTCACTGTTTGCTCTTTCGTGGGTCAGTTGAATGTGGCATCGTTTTTTATCACCAGCGCAAGTTGACCAATTGGTCGCATTCCATACGCCATTCGAACGACCGTTGAACTCGTCTCCGAATAGTCTCCTGTAGCAAAATGTCTCCTAAGCCGATCCAGAGAGCCTCAAACTTTTTGCTATCGATGTTTTGTATTCTGGCAGTCTTCTAGCGTGCGCATTACAAACACAGTAGACAGTAGATTGCTTATCTGGATGCCCCACCCGAATGTGCGATTTATTATGAATCATGGCGTGAGTTCGGTGAGGTTTTTCTGTGAATAAGTGTCCTCCTGTAATGAGTGAACAGGCGCAAAGGTTAAAGTGTGTCTGCATGCCTCTGTTTCTGCAAGCCTCAGGAAGCTCTTTTGCAGAAATCAATGTTGGGCTCTTTTTTTTATTAAGAAGATTACATTTTTAATCTCAAACCCTTAATCCTTCTTTACGAACATTTAAAAAAATAAACCATGCATTTCTGCGATAAGATTAAAATTGAACACACGCAGATGTTCGTTCTTCAACCCAGACGTATTCTACGTGGAAAAACATGTCTTCGGACGCTAATCAATGCACACGTGTAGGGTATAATATCATTTCAAAGTTATCTCTCGTTCCCTCAATCCATCAGCCGTCAGTCTTGTCGTCAGCGAAGACTTACAATCGTGGGGTACGAAACCAGTGTCGGTAAATTATTCCATCTATACTAAAAATGATATTTACATACACATGAAGAAACTCAACGGTAGCTTGTTGTCAAGTCCTGTTAGGGCAGAGCAGTACATCTAAAAAGAAGGCCACGACAATACACCTCATGTTGTCGTTTGCGGATCGAGTTAAATAGATATGCATTTGCGCATCTCAGTGGGAAATGACGACAGTACTTGGTGGTTCTGTACATAGCTCCTTCTTCATTTTTGACCATCTACAGAAAACCCGTTCCTTTTTACACGTGTGGAGTCGACGAGTGGGGACTCTCCCCCCCAGGAGAGTAAGGAAAAAGGAAAAAGTGGCAGCAAACGGCGGAGGGACATTCTAACGTTCCAACCTGTTCAATTAGATTCTCGAACAATAAAAATAAACAACACCTCTTATGGTTTTGCGTTATGGAAGGCACGCGCAAAAGGCTTGTTGCCGCATTATAAATGCACATAAATATTGCACGGTTCACTCGTGAAGTGCTTTCGAAAATTCACCATCAACTGTTTTTCTTTGCTTTACAATGCCACTCCCAAAATAAATTCAATTATCGAAACTAGAAAGTCTATCTCAATTGCAAATAAAACATTGGGGCAGCCCTCGAGACACCATTTCTCCTTCTATTTGCAGTATTGAGCTCATCTGCCGTAGGTTCCTCGAGAGATTTCGGACAAATGCAAATCAGTGACCAGATGGAATGTTTATGCTGCTGATCAGCGAAACAGCAAATATACAGAGAATCTTAAAATGGAAAGCATCAACAAAAAGCGAAAGAGAGTTGCTCAGGGCTCATGGCTGTTTACAGTTGGATATTGCTACTTTTTCGCTCATGATGTTGTGGCGTCAAAAATTACTTTCTTGGAGGTTCTTTATTTTGCATGAATTCATTTTCTGAATCCGTTACTTTGTGTCAAATTTCGAACAACTGTACCGTAGAAACGAACATGCACGACAGGAAAACCATTGGGAAGCCTTTTTTGTGTTGTTCAGCGACGGCTCACGATTGCGAATCCTTACAAACGTTAACCCCTATCGTGGGAATTTTCGCTACAAAAAGAACGTCCGGTGACATTTCACACACTCGTGGATGTCAGATTTGGGTTGCGAGGTTGGCAGGCATGCCGTAACAGTAATGATAGTAAATTTTTCATTCAAGAAACCACATGATGGATATGCCCGAAAAAGAACCTCAAAACTAATACCGAGTTACTTAACCCTCGCTCTGCATGATCTAGAAAGAATGAATACTAGAAAACATGAATGTGAATGTATAATTCGAGGTGAATTGAAGAAAGGCTCAATATTATCTTCCCAACATTTGCAAGTCAAAAGATAGAGTGAAAAGTGGGCGAAGGCAATCAGTGCTCGCTGCTTGGGCGATGAATCGTTAGAATGATAGGCACCTCAGGTCGTTCGTCACGCGTAATTTCTGTTCTACGTCAATTTGCAAATTATCGTTCGCATCTGCTCCTTCCGAGATCTTCTTGACACTTGCACGCACCATTCGTCAGCCTAAGCTGTCCCGCTAGAGGATAGGATTGATTATTTTGGCTGCCGTTCAATGCGTTGTATTGCATTCTTGGCTGCATATTGCCAAATAAATTTAGCCTCGTTTGCGGGATAGCCCAGATCCCCTGATTCACAGCCGGGATTGTCTGTTGAAAAAGGTACAACAACATGGTAATGATATGTATTTTGCATCATTCACAGCAGCAGCTTTGCTATAAATTGTACATTCTGAGAAACGAAGCAAGGAATCGGAGAGCTGTCGAGGAGGGACTCCGCTCGATACCCGCCCTCGCCATCATCGTCGTAGTTGTTCGCTGCATCTATTTAAACAATCTCGCAGATCTTCCCAACGTCCAGAGTCCACTTCAAGCTGGGTGGCGTAAGACTTAAAACGGATCAAGTAAGGGCTCCTCGGGTGGACTTAGCGAGTGACACGGTTTCTAGCGACCCCGTTACAAGCGGACAACTCCGATCTATCGGTGGATATGTTCAATTCCCACCAGATCACCCGAACGCTAGCATGTAAAGCAAAGCTGCAATACGAACGTGGTTTATGGTATAACAAGGACAAAAAAGACACTCACAACCAGATGTCCGTTTGTCCTGTTCACAGTTGACTGTGAAGTACGCCGGTCCGCCAGATCGTGTGGCCCCGCAGCTGTTAAGTTCATGTGGAGACTGTCGCGATTTATGTGGTCGAACGAACCGGCCAAGCTCCAAGATTTATTCAAACGAAGAGAAAGAGTTTCCCACACGATCACTCAAGATCGTGCCTTGCTTTGCTGGGTGGAGACGCCCGTTGTGGTAAATAACATCAAAAGATGTGAAAGGAAAATGAGTCGAGTGTAACGAAAACTTGTTGCGTATTGTTTTCGAATTCTGAAGTCATTCTAGACCTTCAAGAGGATTCCAATTGATATCTGAATTCCTGATGTATAACTAAGAACTGTTTGTGCTGCTGCAAAGGCTGCTGCCGTAACGTAACTTCGCAACCGTTGCGTAACTGCAAAAGTCAACTCGTAGGCTTGTGTGCATGCCAGTTACACAGAACCGGTTCTACACCTGCGTGAAACTCGACCGGAAAGAAGTCAGGGTCTACTAGGGCCATTCGTAAGCCCCGCACCCCCCCGCCCTTTCCCCTCCCACTACACACCTAGTTGCGATAGGCGCCAAAGAGAGATCCCAGATCATGCCGCGGAATGACGATGGCTTCTTTTGCTTGATCCTCGTTCACCTACTGCATTGAGATGCGTTTTTTTGTTTTTGTTATTTGCTAATCCGCATCATCGCTATTCGAGCGCTCGATCGATTGTCCGATCAAAGCACAGGGGGTAAAGAAGTTGCTCGTGCCCGATCGATTACAATATCGTCTTACGCCGTGCAGCAAGTAGTTTGTTGTTTTTCAAGAAATCAAGAGCAGGTTGGTGTTGCCTTGAGCTTCCGTGGGTTCTAGAGACGTTGGGCTGTATGTTATGAAGAAAATGAAAACACGCATTCAAACCAATCGAAAGCGGGCAAGGAAGTAAAGGAAAACGTTTTCCTTTGGCAGGGAATATTCTTCATGAGGTATTAGTGCGCATTTTATTCGTTCCTTCGAAACAGTGTATGAAATTTCAAGGCACTAGACTACAATTCAGTAGGTTATTTAGGGTATTTTTAAAAGCCCTTCAGTAGCCCTTTCGAGAAACCAGTGATAAATCAGTGAGATACGCCTGGGCGTGCTACACATTCCGTAAAGATGTACATAAACATGCCCATGTTATTCCTCGAGTTGGAATGCACTGAACAGCGAGACATTCCTTAAGCTGGTAGTTAAACAAACACTTTACTCATGTAGAAATATTGCCCTCATGGGAGAGGACGCGAACTGGAGATGGATTGGGATGTTCCGCATGGAAGCAGACTCAGTCTGACTCACCCTTCGCAACCAAAGTTACAGTACGCGTGTTTTGATGAGGGATTCTTTTAAAGTATTTTTTTTCGTCTTAAAAATGACAGCCACGATTCTATTTTGGGAACAATGATTTACTGAGACGCGTGTGGGTTGCATGTCTGAACCAAGAAGTCGAGTGTCGATTGCAGGTGACGATGCAGCTGCACCTCGCTCGACGACCGGAGTTGCATCGGTAGAATGCATCCTCCTACGGTTCCTGAGGAAGTAAAGTTAAAACTTTGTTGGGCGAAAAACACCCAACATACGATTCCGTCCGGTTGGGCTGCTGGCCGAAGGAAGTCAATCGAAAATTTCGTTTACCTTAGCTGATAGCTACATTTGTCAAGAGTCTACAAGTGTATGTTTGTTGTTCGGCCAACATTCCGTCGTAGTAATCATAAATTTATCCCTGATTCTAGACACAGTAATACTTCAATGCCACAACCTATGGCTCGAGGCATGAAAAATATGTTTTACTGTGCGCATACCGTTCGTTTCTCGCACACATCTGAAAGTTGCTTCCCACCCCCAGTTTGTTACACTGAAAACACTAGGAAAATTGAAGTTCCCAGACGTCCGAGGTGCAGATGAGCGTGTCTATAATGTATGTGGTCTCAAGGCTCTTAGCGCGCTAATCGTTTCCTTTTATCGGTTCCCCGCTTTTATGTCTTGGGTGTGGGTGGTTGCCACCAGCCGGACACAGATAGAACGGATGGTCCTAGAATGCGATGTTTGCCCCACGTAAACACGAACGTAACAATTAGTTCGTCTGCTCTAAACAATTTCCCTGGCCGGGTTGGGTGTGGAATGGAACCTCATTGGAATGTCTAGAACCAGTTTGATGTATAGACAGCACGCAATTTGAGCTCCAATTGAAGTACGGAGGAAGGGCACCCCTTCAGCATCTTTTCCAAGTGCGAACAGTCCCCTTCGGTGGTTCGTTCCCAGTTGTATGATTGAACTTGAACCCTTCCCTCACTCGCTAGAACGGCCAGGGAATCAAGGATAGTATGCTGTATATCGTAAAATCTAGCAAGGTCACTGTGCTAAGGTTTTCTCCCGCCAAAAACGATAGACGATGTTGTAACAAGGTGGTTCAGTTCATTTGATGTTTCTTCGAGGAAAGGAAGAAGCAGGAGGAAGCTGTATTTAATCATCTCTCACCTGAAACGTTGCATAAGAAAAATAACTAGCTGGCTCCCATTTGTTTCCTTCGGCCTTTGTTTAAAGAAGATACTAAACTACAAATACTAGCGGACAAGTGCGTAACCGGCATAACTCCTTGACACCCGTTACGTTACTTACGTTGTGCTGCTTGCTTGCGTCTGACATGAGAGCTAAAAAGCTAATCAGATTAAAAGCACGCGCTCGCCGCCATTCGACGGACATATTTACGACAGGCCGACATCGCTGGGGTTGCCCGGGGTACATTAGGATACACATTCCGTTTACGACGATGATCCCTGTAACCTATGGAGGCATCCGAATTGAAGAAAACAAACCCGGTGGAGAGCCGGTGGGGCCCATTTGTTTCCTGCCGGACTGCGCGGCAATGCGTTAAGTAATCGTTGTTGGTAAAATTGCCCGTTTTCCCCTTTTTTTATTCAGCCGAGGGATCTTTGCCGTATCTTGCAGAACAAAAAAAAAATGTATATATCGGGGCGTAGCATACAATCCTTTGGACCTATAACTTCTTCACTTTCCCTGCTCTGTCTTTTCACTCGGATCCCATGGGGTCCATTGGGATTCGTGTATATGCTTCTAGCACCTGGACGATCCTCGTCCAGCTTCTTCGCACAAGTCCATGAAATGTGAACATTCGGTGCGATTTTGCAAACCTCATACGTCATATAACTTAAAAGTTTATCCTTTTGAACCCACTTGTCCTTTCGTGGGAGTATGGGAATATTTCGCTAGTCGGAAATCCCAGCGATTCCTCGGTCATACAAACCATGTTCCGTCTGCTCATTCTATCTCTATCTTTCTGCTTACTCTTTTCTTCATTATCTGCTGTTTGGATGTTTGTTTAATTGGTTTCGATTTTCTCTTCCAGATCGATGGGAATCCTCCTGCCTCCAGTGTCGCAGGTGACCAACACACGCATCAACATGACTCAGCACCATCGGAATCGAAGCTTGGACAGTGCCCTGCAGCGGATACCGGAGGTAATGCTGACGACCCACTCCCACCTCTGCGAGAAACCGTGTGTTTAATGAGAACAATCTGTTTTTCTTTCGTTTGTTGCGTCCATACAGGTGGAAGTTTCCTCACCGAGCGCGGAATCGGAAAACACACTACACTGCACGAATGCGATCCTCAGTGGTGGGATGTGTAGCAAAATCATCCACACCTCATCCACCAACCCGACCAACACACCGACGAGCAATGGTGGTGGCCGCGGATCGTTGGCATCAACCGTAGCAGCAGCGGCATCAGCAGCAACGGCGTCCACGAGTGCGAGTGGTATCGGATCTGCAGTCCCGTTGTCCCTGCAAGGTGTTGAAATGCGCGGCAGCAAGCAGAGCGCTGGAAGGGCAGATAAATTAGATCGAGGTAGTTTTGATCGGCATTCCTACGAGAAGAGTATTGAGTATTGATTGACATGATTTCCTCTCCAGGAAGTGCCACGTTGCGGACGTTGGCAGGAAGTCACTCCACCGATGGGGAGACGATCAATGGATCGAAGGATAGCGAGAGCAAAAAGCGTGAAGATCTGACGAGTCTCGGGTCGGACGATTCGGGTGAGTACCTTATCCTTGGGTGGATAGAAAATGTTGAAAGAAGAAGAGGGGGATTGATGAAAGAACTGTTTTTATCACAGGCATCATCTGTGGTTCGGAACCGGACCACACGTCACTGACGCGAATTCGGCGGTCACGGGAAAGCCTGGATTCGGGCGAAATCGACCCATCGGAGGAAGAATGCATCGAGATCCTGGAGACGACCTCGATGGAGGAGGAGTACCGGATGCTGCAGTCCGACCTGTGCTTCTACCCGGTCGTCGATCGGCCCAAGGATGATGGAGGAGGTCACACAGATGACGCCGCTTGCAACGATCAGCAGCAGACGACGGTGACAGCGGCAGTGTCCGCGGTAGGTCAGTCGCTCACCGATAAGGTGCGCTACCGACAGCAAAATATGACCCGCGCAGCTATTATGCTGGAGAAACTGTTCGTGCCGATCGACTACGAGGACGATGGTGCACCGGGAACTGGACCGGACGGCGGTCTTGGTAACGAGGAGGACGACATGCTTCTCCCAGACGCACCGACGCCAATCGTCGGGGAAGGAAAATCCTTGACAACGCCCACCAACGCCCTGACGCCCGTCCTGCCGGGTGGTGTTGCCGTCTCTTCCCTTACAACTCTTGTGCCAAGTACAAACACCGCCAGCGCCACCGGGGAAAAGGCGAACAGCGGCGGTGAACCACAACCACCGCCACCGCCGAATCCGACGAAGGCGGACCAGAAAAATGAAGTGATCTTCAGGAACTTTTTCGGTGCAACCAAAAACGCCATCTTCCGGACGGCGCAAAGCATCATCGATAATCACGAGAAGAAGCACGCGGCGAAAAACCGAGACAAGAGCCAATCGGCAGAGGAGGCGGGAGTGGCATCCAGCAACAGCGGTGCGGTTGGTGCTTGCGGAACAATCGGTGGACCAGTGAGCAATTCGGCAGGGCCGACAACGACTGCGACGACGACGGCGGTGAAATCACCAACGGAGCTATCGCGGAAACGCGAATTTGGCAGCATGTTCGGCTCGCGTAGCAGCAAACACAGTAGCGTTGCGTCACCGACTGCCACCGATTCGGAAGCGGCCTCGTCTGGTGAGACTACGGCCGCTGCAACGGCAAGTCACCTCCTCATTCCATCCAAAGCGGCATCGCTGTCCAAGTCATCCTCCACCGCGTCACTGAAGGTCGTGCCGGGGGTTGCGGTTGCGGCCGCTTCTTGCATTCGGCACTCCAGTGAAATCGGCTCCTGCAACAGCGGAAACATTGCATCCCCCATTGGGGGTAGTCTACGCGACGAGTCGCGGAGCGGACAGAGCGGGCTGTTGCGGTTCTTTGAGTCGCCCGTTTTCAACATTCACTTTGCCGTCCACTACCTGTTCTACTCGAAGGAACCGGGCGTACTGAGCTTCATTGGGAACAAGATCTTCAGCTTCCCGGACCTCGAGGTGGACCTGTACATACCACAGCTGATCGTAATGTACATGCAGATCGAGGAGCTGTCGGAGGTACTCGACCCGTACCTGGTGTATCGGTGTCGACAATCGGTAGACTTTTCGCTCAAGTGTGTTTGGCTGCTGGAGGCGTACAATTTCAACATGGAAATGTTGAGCGCGGCCGGTAACAGCATCCGCAAGCATCTGACCTTGCTGCGCGAACTCTATCCCAAGCGGGAGCGCGTGAAGGCTGCGTTGGGCACGAAGGCGATAGCCGGAGGGGACCCAGCATCGGCGCAACACCACAACGATGGGACGGTACTGGCTGCTGCTGCCGGGCAACACAATCCCATGCTTTCGGCTGTACGAAAAACACATCATCGCTCCCAGTCCGATGCGACCGGCATGATGGGAATGCTCTCGGTGAACCCCAAGATGCTGCTCTACGGTCAGCCATCGGCGACGGTCGGCAGCGCGCCGACCCAGCAGCTCCACCTCCCCGCGCTTCCGCCGAGCAGTAGGACGGCTTGGGTATGCCTGGGCGACCTCAGCACCGGACGCGCGTTCGACAACGGCTGCCCGTGCTTCGAGTCCGTTCGGGGCACGGTGAACGATCTGCTAGGCCAGCAGACAGTGTGCTCGTGCGGTGCGCCAAAACTGGCGCCCGAGAAGGAGTTCATGAAGGCGCTGATAGACATCGGCAAGATGCTCACCTGTCTGCAGACAAAAATAGAAAAGACATCCCGACTGCGCATCCTGCTGAACCTGATCAACAAGAACTTGCCGGCGCGCGTCTGGCTCCCGCTGCACTCAGAAACCCCGCACCATGTGGTGCGCATCACCGAGGAGAAGACGGCCGTGCTTAACTCAAAGGACAAGACGCCGTACATCATCTACGTGGAGGTGGTGGAGGTGCACGACATCTACACCTCGCCCGTCATCCCCAAGCTGATGCCTACCCTGCGCCACACGAAGAGCGAGGAGCGCCTGGACAGCGGTCTGAACGGCGAACCGACGGCGGCCGCGGTGGTACACCCAAAGACTGACATGCCAACGCAACCACAACAACAACCCCCCAGCGAAGCGAATTCGTCGCAAAACCTAACGACACGCACCACTGCCGTCGCCGCCGTGGGCGGTGGAAGGCACAGCAAACTGTCCGAGTGCTCGGTCGAAAACGGTATTGGCGTCGGCGGTGGAGGAAGCATGATGGAGCTTGGGCTGACCGAGGACGACGTGTGGTCGCAGGAAGACGACGAAATCACCGCGCAATATCTGAGCCTCACAAAGATGTCCACCGATCGGGACACCATATCGCAGTTCTCCATCGACTCGTACGACTCTCGGGAACACCGTAAGTCTCATCCGTCACCAGATGATGAAGCAAGTGATTTGCCTGACCTTCTTTTCCCCTCCCCTCCCCCCCTCAGATACACCAACACTCTTTAACATCGGCGAGGTCAAGAAGCGTCACTGTGCCAACCTGAACTCGGAGAACGCGAAACCGTTCAGTAACGATCCTTCGGATCCATCTGCAGCCGCTCTCAAAGTAGGTGCCTCACAACGAATGAACCCCTGTCGTTTCATTTTGAGGAGTTTTCAGTTCATTATTGAATAAGGTGTAAACATCGTCCAAGCCGCTCATGGAAGAACATTATCATTTTCCATTTTAGGAACCGTGGCACGAGAAGGAGAAACAAATCCGGGAGTCATCACCCTACGGGCACCTGCAGAACTGGAAGCTCCTGTCGGCGATCGTGAAGTGCGGTGACGACTTGCGGCAGGAACTGATGGCCACGCAGCTATTGCAGGTACAAACAACATTCCAATGCATTTCTAAGTGCGCTGGTACTGATCATCACTGTCTCTCTCTCTTTCAAGATGTTTAAATTGATCTGGGACGAGGAAAAGGTGGGCCTTTGGGTGCGCCCATACCGAATCGTGTGTTTGTCGAACGACTCCGGACTGATCGAGACGATCGTCAACACCGTCTCGCTGCACCAGATCAAGAAGAACTCCAACAAGAGCTTGAAAGACTACTTCGTAGACGAGTACGGCGCACCGGAGACAGATCTGTTCCGCCGAGCGCAGCGCAACTTCATGCAGTCTTGTGCGGCGTACTGTCTCATTTCCTACCTGCT
Organism: Anopheles atroparvus; assembly: GCA_914969975.1. Classification (NCBI taxonomy): domain Eukaryota; kingdom Metazoa; phylum Arthropoda; class Insecta; order Diptera; family Culicidae; genus Anopheles; species Anopheles atroparvus. Next base: position 44,092,071 of record CAJZCY010000002.1, on the reverse strand, counting down.
ACAGGTGAAGGATCGGTATGTACATTATCTAGGTTGCGCCAAGTGTCGCCAACAGCACAAAAATTCTCACTTTGGCTTCTTCTCTTTCTCCTGAAAACAACAGACACAACGGTAACATTCTGCTGCATTCCGATGGGCATTTGATCCACATAGACTTTGGATTCATTCTAAGCATATCGCCGAAAAACTTAGGTAGGTTGTTACTACAATATAGAAGCTTTGGAGGGAAGAATAAAATGGCACTGTCTATGGTTTTCTTTTCTGCAGGCTTTGAACAGTCACCCTTCAAGTTGACGCCCGAGTTTGTCGACGTGATGGGTGGCCCAGAGTCGGAATTGTACTGTGAGTTCAAGTATCTGCTCCTGGACGGGCTAAAGGCAGCCCGGAAGCACATGGATCGGATCATAAACATTGTGGAGATCATGCGAAGCAGTAAGTGAACAAACAACAAGCCCAGGAGAATAGCTAACCCTTTCTAACCAATCCATTCCTGATCTGTTTTGTGCAGGTTCGCAGCTGCCATGCTTCAAAAACGGGTGCTCCGGCACGGTGCGGAACCTGCGGAATCGCTTCCACATGAACCTCACCGAGCAGGAGCTGGAGCGAAAGGTGGAACAGCTGATACAGGATTCGCTCAACTCGCTCTCGACGAAGCTGTACGACGGCTACCAGTACATCACGAACGGCATCTTGTGAGAGCGATTCTACATGAAAATCTAAGGTGCTCTGGGCTGGGCGCATTGGTAGAATGTCGCAGGTCGTATATGTGGTACGCCGGAAGTGAAGCGTGTAGTTGGGAAAAGGAAGGATACCAGAGTACAAATCGATCGATCAAGAGTGATATTTTCAGCGCAACATCCAGCATCACTCGATTAGTAGAACTGCGTGTGCGAACGTAGCGGAAAGGTGTAGTTTACGGGCAGCATTTTTGTTTATGCCGTGGAAGAAAAGCCGAAAAATTCGCATGCTTATCAAACAGTTGATGTTGTATTTTGTAAGCAGTGAGAATCGCTCTTTTCTTTACAAACCAGAGAAGTTATTTATATTGTAACGCAATTGCAAATTTGTTATACTTGTTTGTCCATCCAAGAAGAGGAAGGCTGGGTGAAAAATCTCTGAGAAGTGTTGCGTTTGATGCATTGCATCATCATTGCCGGTTCGGTTGCATTTTATATACATGCTTGTATTTGTGTGTGTGTGTGTGTATTAAGCGGCAGCATTCCGTTAGCCGGAGCGAATGTCGTTTAAAACAAAACCTTTGAAACGCCAAAACAGTTGAAACTGTAGAAAAGAAGAACTACCACAAAAAACTATTACTGTGGGACATTCGACTCCACAAGGAGATGATGGCAAAAGAGACGAGGAAACATAAACCAACTAATCAATGCAACCAAAAGACCAATTGGAACACACACACACACACGGATCTGTAGCAGCAGCAGACTGCAGTTTTCGGTTTTTGCTTTCAATGTTTGTTTTTTCTTTTAAATATATTGTACATACAGAAATGGCGCAAATGGTAAGACGTAAAGGTAATCAAAATGCCACACTAGCGGGAGGAGGGACTCACAGATGTGCGGTTAAAAAAACCAGAAAAACGGGAAGTAGTATAGTTTAATGAGGCGTTGATCAGGCAAGAGAGAGAGAGAAAAATATGAAAACAACGCTATTCCGGTAACTACAAGTAACAAAATTAGCTTTTGTAAGTGCAAGCCGGTTGGCTTTGAGGGGTTTTTTTAATTCAACCGTAAATTTAAATGGCCACGGTTCATCCCACACTCAACGTTAACGGTTTTGTCCGTTGCTTAGAGCTGATTATGTAACGATAAATGTAAAATACTAGATACTTATCATCGGCAGCGGAGTCGAAGGAAAGACCTTCCTTCAATCTGCGCTCTCCATCTATATGAACTCATTATCAACCTAACAAACAGACATTAACTCATTATTACCGTTTCTTTAGGCTAGCCTGGCTCAGAATCGAAAACGAAACAAAAAAAACTAAAGAATCAAAAGAGTGTGGAGCAAAAGTTGCTGAACCAAGGAAACAAATGTAGCTATTTGCATTAAAAAGAAAAAAAACTAGTGAAAAAACACACTCACACAGGAAAGTTGCTTACGACGAGAAAAGGCATATGCCGAGCATTACAGCAAAAAAAAACAAACAAACAAACAAAAACAAGCAAAGAAAACAATGTTAGGGCATAGGTTATAAAATGAGCATGTGTAGATGTGTATGTATGTATGCGTACATGTTTCCTCTGTGGGGATAGGTGCGAAAAAGAAAATCTAATGATAATTCTAGCGCGCTTTACTCGATTGTAAATAGACCGGTAGATAAGGATTTAATTAAAAGAAACAGGATACATACTACGTAAATACATACATACGCATACATACAGCTCGTCGCGGAGATCAGGAAGATGGCCATGAAGGATCCTAGATTGATTGAACACACACACAAACCACTTGTCCCCATCGGCTCGGGTTTGGATGTTTCTAAACAAAAAGAAACGACCGCCAAAAGAAAGATCTTAGTCCCTCCCCGAGAGAGATCTTATCCACGCTGCTTAGCTAACTCCCTTTACGAAAAGGAGAGGGGAAGAGTAGGGGCGGGGGGGGAGGGGGGGCTTGGTATATACCCAACCCAATTGTCTACATTTTTAGGTAATACTACTGCCGGAATGTTTGTGGAAAAAGCAGGCAGAAAAACAGCAAACTACCATGTCTCTCACTCTGACTCTCTCTCTTTCTCTAGGATCTCGTTTTGCTTCACTTATCTCTTGTATATTCCTAACTTACATATTAGATCCAAATGGAAAGAATCCCCGTGTATGAGAAATATTTAAAAAAAATCACAAATGTACCACGAAGATCGCTGGGCGCAAAAGTGTGTGCGTAGAGCAGAAGGCAGAAGTAGAGAAGGAGTTGGAGGAAGTTTGAGGCAAGGCTGGCCGATTTTGGAATAGCTTCAGGAGCGGGATCTTCTCCTAGGGCTGAAGACTCAATCAAGACTTAATCAAATCCAAATTCTCCCGCAACATGTGGCGTAAGTTCCGTCGTTCCTTTCCGAACCAAGAATACTCAACGTACTACACACACTGGGCAGTGCATGCTAACCCGGGATTAAGTTTCCGTTTCGGATTGCTTATCGCTAGAGATACCCTATATCCGTACGATGAACAACACCACCTGTAGGTTTTGTTTGAGATGATAGATTTAAGTTCCGCATGATCCGTAGGTTACAATTTTTTTTTAACAAACATTTTTGTTTCCTCTCACATGGTGTAATTTGAATTTCCTGTGTGTGAAACGGCTGCCGTCGCACGTTTCCTGACGTGATTTTCCACGTGGAAGGGAACACGGCTTGCTCTACGGCAAGCGGACAGGAAGGAGCAATTGAGCGTGTTACGATTTACGGTTTATGGATACTTGCTTACTACAAACGCGGTTACATAATGTGCTATATGTATGTGTATAATGTTTACAATAACTACGTTCCGGGTTTTACTGTATCGGGTTCCGTTTACATCCATACGATTATCCTTATTTTTAAAGTTTAAGCTATGTAGAAGAAACACGACGGAAAAAACAGCCGACAGCAGCGCGGCGCTTGTATAGGAACGCGAAAAAGTCGAACGCCCTAAATAAAACAAAGTAGGAGGATTAGGTGGAGCAGCACAGTCGAAATGTCGTCGAAACGGGGAGAAAGGGCGATTTGGCAAAACTTGTCCTATATTTATTCTGTAAAATGAAAGCAAAAGCACTAGGAAATCGCTGCGTGCCCTCAGGTACGAATGCAAACCGCGCCGAACGGAAGTTGAGATGTTTGTAGAACTTCCTTACTCAGAGAACCGCAAGAACAATGCAAGAAATACGCCGGTGCGCCTACTATATTCTACTTCGAAATGGATTTTCTGCCGGAAAGCAAAAGAACTAAACGAAAAGGAAAAAGGAGGAAAAGGGAGTACGCGAATGAGATTAGATTAGTTACATTAACATAATTATTATAACAATAAAACAATGAACAAGTCGAAAACGATGCAATGATCCGTGCGAAAAGGATTGCCAAGATACGAAGGAAGAAGCATGCGGATTCATTTCAATGAAAATGGGAAAAAATGTGTCGTCGAAATTTAAATATAAGTTGAAACAAAAAAATCAAACTTTAACTGGTTTTCTTTTATTTTTTAAATCTGATATATTTCAATCCGAATCATTCAAATAATGAGAAGAAAAACCGTTCTCGCCTGTGACCGTTGCGTCTTAAAATTCAATTCCGCGGTTCGCCACGCCGCGAGAATTTTCTGCCAATTCTGCCTGAAATTTCAATTTCCAACCAGGGGAGAAGAACCAACCAGGAGGTAGCTGAGAATGGATGAGCGCGCTGGAACTTGGTGCACTAGTCGTCTCTGTCTAGCTCGTGCATTTAGCATGCATTGATTTTCTTTCTCGCTCTTCATTCATTCTGTGCGCTGATTGGTTACTTCATGGTGACCTCTGCTACCATCCTGGTAGCCTGGTATAAAAGCAACCGATTTTAAGCTCAACGAAAACGGATTCGGATTCGGTTGTTATTCATTTTTTTTTTTTGTAAAATGTGTGTCTTTAATTTTTAAATATTGCACGTCACAAGAATTTATCGTGTGTCGATCGAAAATATTGCACACTACCTCCGTCACCTTAAACTGCATCTCGAGCCACTGCTTGGGCTGTGCCCTCTTCCGGTGGGGGTACAGATGCGTGTCCTGGTGGTACGTTTCCGGGCAGAACGAGCACACGTACACCTGGTTGCCGGTGAGCGTGGCCATGTGCTTCTTCAGCTTGACGCGGCGCCGGAACTTGTGCCCACAAACGGCGCAATCGATCGTTCGCAGTGTGTATTGCCAGGCTACGTATGTTCTTAAACCATTTGCCACAGGAGCCGCAGCTGACCGGGGGTTGGTCCGTGTGGGACAGCTTGAGATGCCGGTGCAGGTTGTACTTGTCGCGCATGACTTGCCCGCACACCGGGCACGGCGCACGGCGCTCCTTCAATTGACGTCGACCCCGTCGTTGTGCTCCTCCTGGTGCTGCTGGAAGCGGAATTACCTTTTGAACGTCGCATACGCGACTGAACTCCGGAGTGATAATTGCGGGCATGTGCAAAGAGGACATCCCAGCTCTCGTACTCGATGGCCGGCTCTCCGCGTGGCTGCGATCGACGTCGCACGCTTCACACACGATACGGCGATAGAACCGAAGGATTGTCGCATCTTGTGCTTCCCTGTTTCTCTGGCGTTTCACCGCCTCGATGACCGATTTCTTGGACAGCGCTTCGTCTTCCTCGACAGTATCAGGTTCATGTTCTTGTGCCCCCTCCAAGAAGCTCACCACCGCTCACTTCGATTGATGCCAACGACTCTTCCTTAACGGGGCCTGTTTTCGCAATAGTGGTGTTTTCGAGTGTTGATTGTGCATGCAGTTTCTCGATGGAGCAATAGAATCGATGGAAGGTAGTCAACGCTGCACAGCAGCTGTTGCATATTCTGTAGATAGAAGTCCTTGCTTTCGCCACCAACCTAAAAACAGAAGACAGAAAGCTGTTAGGTAAACGCCACGGTTTAGGATATCTCTCTCTCTTACCTACCTCAGCCCAAAGTTATTTTAAAATTTTCGCTTTCATCGGTTGATCCAGTGTCCAGCCGAGAGGCGCAGGTTGCACTCCGATTTGTTATCAATCATCTTTGAGCTCGGAGATTTCAAAAGGTTCGCGGACTAGATTCGGGCCAAAAAGGAAATCTTTAACTTGCACAAAGACCAAACACCTTCTCGGACCCTTCCTGCTTTGAAACACGTCATTCGAGGTTTTTATCGACGGGAAATTGATCAAAAGCAACACGACTGACAACATAGGTACCGCTATACATCTACCCTTCTACAGATGCCGCAAATCGGTCATCAGGGAAGAACAGTTATAAACCCTGGGTTCGGTTTTGTTACTTTTCTTTCTTCCGTTTTTTCTTGGCGCTTTTTGTTTCATTGACTTAATCACTAATAGGTATTATACTTAACTTGAAATTGTTACCTAAAAGATACCAGTAAATTTCAAATATACCTTAAAAAATCTGCTACTACTTTTGATTTTACTACCTTTTCGAGTAGGCTTCAAATCTTGAATCTTCACTTCAGTATAGACGAATTTAAAAAATATATTCATTCGTGATTCTGCAAGCAAAGTCTGTTTCCATCATTCTATTTTAATTGTAAAGAAGAAGTTTCAGAAAACTTTTCTTTAAAGTGAAAATTATTATTCATCAATCGAACTTGACCTTGGAATTGATGCACTGATTGAGACGATACTATCTGGAGGAGGATATCTGCCTGGTTCTTAATCATATGTTGCCGGATGAGCTCCGATATTATCGGTATTTATGGACAAACGCTAATCATAACTACAGCCTCTCTTTTGAGTGTTACCCCTTCAACACGTCTTCCATGTGCAATCCTCCCAACGGATCAAAAATCGACAACATTCTTCGACATTTCTTCAACATTTGCCCTGCAGACTGTAATCGTGCTGGAAGGAGTCCTTCCATCAGTTCGGTATACAAGACGACATGTGATCTTTCAACTTGTTTTTGTGCCGGAGCTGTTTGCCGCAGATGGCGCATGCATGCAGCTGAGCTGGCTTCATGCACACATTTGCCAGGTGCACTGAGAGGTTGCGCTTGTTCTTGAACGTTTTCCCACAAGTGTCACAGTCCACCGCTTGCCGCTCGGCGTGCATATGCCGTATGTGCTGTCGGAGAATGTACTTATCGCCCATCACCTGGTCACAAATCGAGCACGGCACGGAGGTTGATGTGCGTAGACTTTTATCATGCTCCTGCATATGCTTCTGTAGTCGGAATCGAATTTTGAACGTTTTCGGACAATGTTCACACACGAAACGGGCCATATGGACCGAGCGTTTGTGATCTTCAATCGTGTACTTCGTGAACCTGCAATAAGTGAATGTAAAGACGAAAATTTACTAGATCGTGTTTTCTTCAAATGTATGCGACGATACTTACAATTTCTGACACTGATCACACGGGACATCTTTTTCGGCATGCATCTTCTTCATGTGCACAACCAGTCGTTTTTTGAAAGGAAATTTGCTTCCACAGAGATCGCAGCTGAACTGTCGCTCTTCGTGCTTGTTTTGCATGTGCTCTTGCATGTTCTGATGGACTTCGCTGCACACCTTGCACCGATACTTGTCCGGATTCGTATGCATATCCATATGTTGCCACAGGGTTATCTTGGTGCGCAGTTTCATTTCACAAACTGGACACTGGACAAATATTTTATAGTGCCCATGCACCTCTTTCGTGTGCCGCAAAAGGGCTCCCCAAGTGGGGAATTCCAGCAATGGTTCGCCCACTATCATCCGTTGGTTATCACACACGCCACAAACTATGCGCTTGTAAAACTCCAGTATGGCTTTGTCCTCCTCCGGGTGGACGGAAACACGTCCTCCTGGCTTACGTTTCGCTACTGGTCTGTGCAACCTTTCTTTTTTTGGGCCCTTTAAGACTAGCGTCGATGTTTTGCTACGCCGCGTGCCATCGGCGTCCGATAATTGAAGCTCGTCCGATTCTTCGCTCTTTGCCGTTTCATTACATTGCGGTGTTGCGTCCGATTCTGCATCTATTACGTCAAATTCCCGCTCATCATCTTCGTCCTGATCAATGGGTTCTCCTTTGATTTCCAAGAATTCTGTTTTGTACGTTTCCCCATGGACATGGGGCGATGATACCGATCGTATCTTGCCATTGGGACTACTTGCTCGCCGTTGTTGCTGGTGAAGCTGTTCAACCTCTTGGTAAAATGTGTGGAAACTCTCCAATGCATACCAACACTTGACACACACTTTTTGATTGTCTACAGTTGGATTAATCTGTAATAGTATATTTAAGGTACATTTTTAAGCAATAAACTCGGACACGGTGCTCCTTTTACAAACCTCAAACCACAGATGCTTGCCAATCACCGCGGCAATATTTTTACAAACGTTCTCTTTGGCGAAAATGTCCAAATAAGCAGACTCAGTCGTCGAGAAACATATCGTACATTGAGTCGGGGGTTCCATTGCCTGTTCTTTCTTCTATCTTCACTAAACTAAAATAAAGTTAAATAGTCGAAGTGGCTCCTTTCGACTCCGAATTCAGACTGACTTTTCCCACTTGTTTACAAACCAAATTTGACAGCACTGAACTATGAGCAACCGCATTCTCTTCTGGACAAATGTTGCAAACGGATTTTTTAGATTTTATTTACAAGTCTTTCGAATTGTTTCGGTTAATTTATGCGATGCTTATTTTACTTTTTACAAGCTAATTGGTATGTTTAAAAGAGACACACAGTTGTGCACTCTTAACCTTCAAGCATTTTTAACAATGTCATAATTGCTTGAAGTTCTTTGAGGAAATTTAAAAAAAATAACAGACTTCGCTATCACAGCTTCCATGAGACATAGCACAGTTCTATCATTCAGAAACCTGGATGATAAATATGCATGGGTAGTTTTGCATAAGTGCAAATAGAAAAGAAAAAAAACTAGGCGACAATGGGTTTCGCAGTGAATAACTCTAAAGATTTCTCAAAGGACAACGGCCAACCATACGATAAGTAAATTCTGGGCCGTGCTGAATGGAGCCGTTCCATCAGTGCAGTGCTCAAGACGAAATGTGATCTTTCAACTTGTTTTTGGGCTGGAACTGTTTAAAGCAGCATCGTAGCACGCACTGAGCTAGGTCTTCTTCATGCACACAGTTGCCAGGTGCAACGACAGGTTGCGCTTGTTCTTGAACGTTTTCCCGCATGTGTCACAGTCCACCGCTTGCCCTTCGTTGTGCGTGTGCTGCCTGAGAATGTGCTGTCGAAGAATGTACTTATCGCTCATCACTTGGTCACAAATCGGGCACGGTACGGAGGTTGATGTGCGCAGACTTTTATCATGCTCCTGCATATGCTTCTGTAGTCGGAATCGAATTTTGAACGTTTTCGGACAATGCTCACACACGAAACGGGCCGTATGGACCGAGCGTTTGTGATCTTCAATCGTGTACTTCGTGAACCTGCAAGTGGTGAATGTGAATAAATGGTTTACTGCATTGCTACCCAAACAGTCTTTAAATCGATGGAGCAATTCTTACGATTTCTGGCACTGATCACACGGGACATCTTTTTCGGCATGCATCTTCTTCATGTGTTTCACCAGCCGCGTTTTAAAAGGAAATTTACTTCTGCAAAGATCACAGCTGAACTGTCGCTCTTCGTGCTTGTTTTGCATGTGCTCTTTCATGTTCTGGTGGACTTCGCTGCACACCTTGCACCGATACTTGTCCGGATTCGTATGCATATCCATATGTTTCCACAGGGTTATCTTGGTGCGCAGTTTCATTTCACAAACTGGACACTGGACAAATATTTTATAGTGCCCATGCACCTCTTTCGTGTGCCGCAAAAGGGCTCCCCAAGTGGGGAATTCCAGCAATGGTTCGCCCACTATCATCCGTTGGTTATCACACACGCCACAAACTATGCGCTTGTAAAACTCCAGTATGGCTTTGTCCTCCTCCGGGTGGACGGAAACACGTCCTCCTGGCTTACGTTTCGCTACTGGTCTGTGCAACCTTTCTTTTTTTGGGCCCTTTAAGACTAGCGTCGATGTTTTGCTACGCCGCGTGCCATCGGCGTCCGATAATTGAAGCTCGTCCGATTCTTCGCTCTTTGCCGTTTCATTACATTGCGGTGTTGCGTCCGATTCTGCATCTATTACGTCAAATTCCCGCTCATCATCTTCGTCCTGATCAATGGGTTCTCCTTTGATTTCCAAGAATTCTGTTTTGTACGTTTCCCCATGGACATGGGGCGATGATACCGATCGTATCTTGCCATTGGGACTACTTGCTCGCCGTTGTTGCTGGTGAAGCTGTTCAACCTCTTGGTAAAATGTATGGAAACTCTCCAATGCATACCAACACTTGACACACACTTTTTGATTGTCTACAGTTGGATCAATCTGAAATATTATGTTGAAAGTACATTTTTAAGCAATAAACTCGGACACGGTGCTCCTTTTACAAACCTCAAACCACAGATGCTTGCCAATCACCGCGGCAATATTTTTACAAACGTTCTCTTTGGCGAAAATGTCCAAATAAGCAGACTCAGTCGTCGAGAAACATATCGTACATTGAGTCGGGGGTTCCATCGCTTGTCTCATTGCTTTCTTCTATCTTCACTAAACTAAAATAAAGTTAAATAGGTAGTCGAAGTGGCTCCCTTCGACTCCAAACAGAGACTGACTTTTCCCACTTGTTTACAAACCAAATTTGACAGCACCGCATTATCTTCTGGACAATTATTGCAAACGGATTTTATAAATTTTATTTTCAAGTCTTTCGGTTAGTTTATGTGATGCTTATTCTGTTTTCTACAAGCTAGTTGGTTTTCACGCGTTTCATGCTACTGGCCCTGGCCCAGCAGTTTTTGACTTGATGTAAATGATACATACACACTGATTACCCTTAATCTCAAAGGGCCTGGAAACACGTTAGAACATTAATTGATACTGGATATTCTTTGAATATTTAACCACATCATTGCACCATAGCATAAAACGAATAAAAAAATCAAGAACGGAAATCAAAAACAAAAACTATCATACTCTATACAGTCGAGTGCTGAGCTATGCGTCGGATTCTATTGTCACTGCTGCCCAACGAAGTTCACGTTAGCTCGTTCAATTTAAATCGTACTCCCTCTTTACGCTGCTGCTGCATTTCCAGCCACTGGTCGTAGTGTGCATTTTTACGGTGATAGTACAGGTGCGTATCCTGTCGAAACGTTTCCGGGCAGAAGGAGCACATGTAGAGCGGCTTGCCCGTATGCGTGGACATATGTTCTTTCAATTTATTCTTGCGCCGGAACTGCTTGCCACAAATGGTGCAAGGATAGACCCGCGTCGGTTCCAGGCAGACATTTTTCATGTGAACCCAAAGATTGCGTTTGCACTTGAACGTTTTCCCGCAAGTGCTGCAGCTTACGGACGGCTGTACGGTGTGCATCAGTTTGATGTGTCTCGCCAGAATATATTTGTCTCGCATCACCTGCCCACATACGGAGCAAGGTACGGCGGTCGAGTTTCGTAAGCTTTCATCGTGCTCCTCCATGTGCTGCCGCAGTCGAAAACGACTGTTGAACGTTTTGGGGCAGTGCTCACAAACGAAACGCGCCGTGTGAACGGATCGTTTGTGATCTTCAATCGTGTACTTCGTGAAGCTGAAAAATACATAACATTTTGAGTCAGCATTTTGAAGGACATTTCCTAGAATGTTTCTTGCTACTTACGGCTTCTGACACTGGTCGCAAGTAATGTCCTTTTCGACGTGCATCTTCTTCATGTGTACCGTGAGTCTTTTTTTAAACGGAAACTTTTTCCCACAAACGTCGCAACAGAACTGCCGCTCCTGGTGCTTGTTTTGCATGTGATCCTTCATATTTTGATGAATCTCCCCGCACAGCTCACACCGGTACTTTTCTGGGCTTTCGTGCATCTCCTTGTGCTGCAGCAAAGTCTGTTTCGTCCGTAGTTTCATATCACACAAGGGGCATTTGACATAAATCTTGTCGTGCCGATGCACTTCCTTGGTGTGCCGAAGCAACGCTCTCCACGTCCCGTAATCTATTTGTGGTTCACCCACCATCATGCGATGGTTGTCACACACTTCGCATACAACCCGTTTGTAGAACCGTAGCAGATCATCATCTTCTTCCTTCTGAGCAGCAGCCTTACTTTTTTTTCGTTCCTCGTCGACAGTATGATTGTGCTTTTCCGATTTCTTTCCCCGGGTGTTTCCTTTCCTTCGCTGCGATGAAGCTTCGGATGACGAAGACGATTTAGTGCTTGGTGAAGCATCGTCATCCGATGACACCGCGGTGGGGTCTGGTTCTTCCGTATCTTCGCACTTTACAAAAGCACAGGGCAGAGAACTCTCACCGTCCGGGCCATCCGGATACTCCGTTTCGACGTTCACATCGATCGGTTCGACTTTTACCTCCAGAAATTCGGTACTGTACTTCAGTTCAGTGACCTCGGACAAGTCTTCCAATTTCTTCGCATCCTCGCCAACGGTAGCGTTTTCATTTTTACGGAGCACTTCGATGCCCACATAAAAGTCGTGAAAATCGTTCAAGGCGCCCCAGCACGTCGTGCAAATCGATTGACGGTCCGCTGATTCTGTAATCTACAGGAATAAGCATTAGTTCACCCTATCCCAGACGCTCTGTTCGATTCACTAGCAACACCAGCCTTACCTCAAACCACAAATATTTTGCAATGATAGTGCTAATGTATCTATTCTCGTCCGCAAATATCTCCTTGTAGCCGCTGTCTCCCATCGAGAAGCAAACTGCACACTGCTTCGGAACTCCCATTGCAAAAGTATTTCATTATCATTACAAAATCAACGCTTCAACCACCGCATTCATCATATTAAGCATCCAACGCTGCGCAATCTTAGCGGGCTGCTAGTTACATTGAAGAACAGCTCACAGTATTACAACGAACGAGAATAAGAGGACATTCCCACATTGTCTGTGATGCCTCGAACCGAACCAATTTCTAACCAAAACACTCCCTTGCCGCTCAACAGCAAGCAAATTTGATCGGAAACCAGTTTAACGCTTCCCCATCACGAAATCCCTTATGATACGATCCACCTTTGGCCGTCCATGATTCTATATCAACAAAAGAAAAAGTAATTATGTTGACATCAATGCTGTGATTGTTTGGACTTCTGTCATGCGAGCTCTGATATGGTAGATACATGCAGCACACACAAACTGACCGTTAACTGCAATAATAAAGAAATGAGGATTTCACATTTGATGTGGAGGAAAAAAAGGGCGTTGGAGTAGGAAGTTTATTTCTTGAACTTGTGCATTTCTTGCTGGTGGACGTACAGTAGAGATTTACTATCAAATTTCTCCATGCATACGTTGCATATGTAGAAAATACACGCACTATCCATATGGGTCTTTTGGTGTTCGGTCAGCTTCGCGATGGTTTTGAAGCTTTTAGTACATGTTTCACAACGATACGAGTTGGCCGGACAGGATCGTTTCTGATGCACTAGCAAAGTACGTTTGTTCAAAAACGATTTTTCACATGATGCACATTCGACCGGTGGACTTTCGGTGTGCATCAGCTTCATATGACCCTTGATATAGTTGGCACGAACGAGCTGCTTACACACCGGACACGCTACCGTGGCCATTGATTGATGCTGCATCTTGTGCTTATTTAACACGCCGATGGTACGGCAAGCTTTTCCACACAATTCACAAACATACACTGCTCTGCCGTGCACGGTGCGCATATGTCCCTTGATAATGTACTTGCTGAAACTATAAGAAAAATTCATCATTGCAATATCGCACGTTCAGCTAATGCGAATTATTAGGCACTTCATTATGGGTACTTACGCTTTGTTGCACTTATTGCAAACCATATCTTTTGGGGCGTGAGCGACCTTGGCATGGGTCGCGAGACGACTTGCAGAAGGATATCTTCTTTTGCACTCCTTGCATTCGAATTGTTCTTTCGCATGCTTATAGTTTACGTGCGTCTTCAAGTCTTGATGGACTTCGCCACACGTCGGGCAACGAAATTTCTCGGGGTTCTTGTGCATGTCCATGTGTTGCCTTAGTTCCCAGCGTGAGTAGTATTGACTAGAGCACAGGGGACATTGTAGACAAATGTTGCCGACATGGTGCACTTCTAGCATATGTCGTTTCAATTCACCAAAAGTATCATAACTAATGCTAGGCGCATCTTGAGCGATCCGACTCAACTCACAAATCTGGCAAAACATTGCTCCATAGAATGTAGTTAAGTCGAAATCTTTGTTACAATTTTTAGGATGCCCTTCGTCATCACCATCATCATCATCCACTTCTGTGTCCTCGGCATTGTCCAGCTTTCCCTGGCAACTGTCTTCTTGCTCAGTTAAGTCTGATCCAATAATACGTTTTTCTTCACTGACTTCTGCTATTGTTGCTTCATCAGTTTCAACATTTTCATCAGCAGGTTCTGAACCTTGAACAGCACCGTAAGTTGAATCATTGACATAAGTGATGCTTGTTTCTCTTTCAAGATCTTCGGCGTCATTGTCGGAGCTGCTACTGCTTTCCGGTTGAGAGCGATGTAAATCTTCTACCAGGTTGTAAAGCCCATGAAAGGACTCCAAGGTTGTCCAACATGCGATGCATATCAGTGGGTTTTCAATTCCTTCTAAAGTCTGGTAAAAGGTGAAATCAACAGCACATTTGGAAGTTACAGAAAGCCATGCACGACGGTATTCAAGTGCAAACTCTACTTACCACACACTGAAGATGTTTTGATAGTATATACGCAATGTTCTTTTCCGTGTGATCTTCGCAATATATATCCAAGTAAACGCCCTCAGTGGAAACATAGCACACTTCGCAGACCGTTGCCATTTCAGTTCACCTCGACTGCAAATGTTTTGATTTGCAAAAAGTTTGTGTTCGTTGGTACAGTGTAGTGCGAGAATTCTGCAGTTCGAAACGTTTTCGAAATGTCACATATTCGAAACTATTCGTAGCCGGTCATGTTGATGATACGGAAATATACTGAACTTTGCTACTTTAAGTAAGTAGGGACTTAAAACCATCGATTTTTGCTATTAGTAAATGAACGTAGGATACAATCTGCGTATTTGAGGCCCCGGGAAAACCCCGGGTAAATCGGTTCAACCGTTCTCCAGTAATGTATCTACATACATTTCGACAATTTATTTTCAGGTTGGTATTTATTTTTAATATTTATTTTAATAATTATTTATTATTATGAAACGGATACTCTAGCAGCTGCTCAGTCGCCAATTCTTGTGGCTTTGAATCGTTCTCCTTCCTTCCTTCTCCGTTGAAGTTCCAGCCACTGCTCGTAGTGGACCTGCTTGCGGTGCGTGTAAAATTGTGTTTCAAAGCTAAATGTTTTTGGACAAAACGGACATTGATAAAGCGCGCTCTTGGTGTGAGTCGTCATGTGCTCCTTGAGCTTGAGTTTCTTCTTAAACTGCTTTCCACAGATCGTACATGGGAAGCTGCGATCGGTGCAGACGTTCGCAAGATGTGCGTCGAGATTATGCTTCGATTTGAACTCCTTTCCGCAAGACCCGCAATTAACTGGCGCATGCTTGGTATGCAGACGTTTCATGTGCGTCGCTAGACAATACTTATCGCGCACCACCGTACCACAAATATTGCAAGTGGCTGTCGGAGCAGGGCGTGCCCCTGTTTTATGCTCTTCCAGGTGCTGTTCCAAGGGTAACCGCGATTTGAATATCCGTGGGCAGTGTTCGCACATAAAATTAGACTCATGAACAGCACGCTTATGATCCTTGATTGTATATTTACTGAACCTGCAATGAAAAAATAAAATGCTCAAGAATGCTTTCAAGCGTATGAGCCGGTCGAAAACCTACGGCTTTTGGCATTGATCACATATGACATCCTTTGCAGTATGCATTTTTCGAATATGTGCAGTGAGTCTACTCTTGGTTGGAAACCTTTTCTCGCAATCTTCGCAGCAGTAAATTCTCTCCTGGTGCTTATTTTTAATATGCTCCTCCAAGTTCTGATGTACCTCGTTGCATTGATTACAACGAAAACGCTCTGGATTGAGATGCATATCCTTGTGCTCCAACAGCTTGGCACGTGATCTGAATTTTTTATCACACATCGGACAGTTTATATTTCCCTTCTCTTGCTTGTGTGCTTTTCGCATATGTCGGTTCAAGTCTTTCAGATTGCTGTACTCTATGGATGGCTCACAAGTTTGCATTTTTTGTGGATCGCATACCTCACATACCAACCGCTTGTAAAACTCCAATATATCATGATCAATCTTGGGATCTTTCAGAGGTGTCCTTTTGTCGTTTACCTCACAACTTTCTGTCGGAGGTTTCATTTCAATGTTTGCAGATGGTTGTAGTGAGTGTATTTGTTTTGATCGGAGCTTCCGAGTGCATTTCGCATCGGATTCTTCCTTTAAAGCAACCGAACCACAGGCATCTAGGACACCATCGACGTTAATCCCGTCTGCAGCTGTGGCAGCAATTGTGTCAGCGGGAAAACTGTCATAAAGCAGTTCCTCTTCTTTAATTGGTTCCAGCGGTTCATCTTTAATCTCCACGAATTCCGGTTCGGTTTCAGGACCTCGCAACGCTGTGTCCGTTTTAATTTGCAATTCACCAGTTGTAACGCTCTGCTGGATACGATACTGCTTGTTGATCATCTCGTAAAACTCATGAAATTCGTCCAACATACTCCAACAGCGATGGCAAATGGTTTTCAACTCCAGCTCAAGGTCCAAATGCCGGGCAATGTACGACGAAACATTCCGCTGCCGAAACCTTGGGTCGCCTATGCTCATACATTTAGATTTTGCAAGACATACACTACACATTTCTTCTTTACTTTGACCACCATGCTCAGCGTTACTTTCACTTTCCATTATTTCCGTCATATTGACCTATCAGTAAACTGTGTTGTGAAATCTTTAAAAAAAAATCCGTGGATCCAGCCAGCTGCCGAAATTGTTTAGATTAAGTTCGGCTTCTGTCCCTATGCGGGTATGTTCTCCTATGTTAAGTAGAAGTCAACCTAAAATGTAGTTGTTTGTATTTTTATTTTGCCCCTTTGTACTGACGTTCGCTGTCATTTTGTTGAGCGATGTCAACAATTCTCCGTCAATTTATTTGAAAAACTCGTTGGGCTATTCACGAAACAAAAGATTTCCCACGTTTTCTGCTTTTAATGTGCTACTGAACAAAACCAATGGTTCTTAGGTGTCCAATTAGTATCTTTTGTATCTATCTAAACTTGTTTGTGTTCTTAAACCCCTTAGAAACTACCAGAGTACAAAAGGAAAACGCAGGGCATATTGATTTGACCAATTTAAAAAAAAATGGCAGTTTATTCCATATTTTTGCTCTTAATCATTTTGCTTATTTAAATAAAAAGTGTTTTGAAACAACATACGAAGATGAGTTGTATTGAAATGTATGATGCCATTCGAAACAGATTGATACAAATAATGAAACTGCAATGCTCTCATACATGTGTTGTTTCAATTGTTTTATGTTTCGTACACTCGCTACAGGCTATAGCTGATCTAGATTTCGCTGGTATTGTAATGCACCGCTTTGGGCGCCCCTATTAGGTCGTCAAGTATGATGCACAAAAGAGAAAACTTGCGTGGTATAAGATTATTAAAAAATTATTACGTTTAATTATTTTTATTCATCAATGTGTGTGCATCCATCAGATCAAAATATGCCCAGCTTCTTCAGATGAATATTGCGTCGTTCGCGGCTCTGGCTTACTGTTACACTCGACCACTGTGGTTAGCTGAGCAAGCAAGCTAGATAGAGTATCAAACACGTGTTGCTTAAAGTTCTGTTAAATTCACGCGGAAGCGGAAATCGTTCCACACTTTCACTTATCTTATTCAACTGGATGAGTTAATCAGTTTGACGACACCGCCCTGTGGTGCGGATGAAACTGTGATCTTTTACGTGGACCTCAACGATGTATTTCAACCATATACGTTTGCTATTGTGACAACTTATCTGCGTACGTTAAAACGACCTACAGGTTCGCCAAACATCATGATCTGTTTTCCAATGAATTCAGTCTAGGACAAAGTAAACCATTATTTTCAGAGCCTTCTGTGAACCCGGAAGATATGTTCCTTCCAAACAAAGGATAAAAATATAATGCCATGGTAAAATGAGAAGCTATCAAACCTAATCATATGAGTTACTATTACATCCTTACTTGACGACCTAATAATCGCCGTAGGTTCCTACTTTCATGATTCACCTGGACCATCCCTTCCGACGATTTATCCTCCTGGAGGACACGATCGGACTTTAGGTTCCATTGTTAGTTAGTTTTTTATGTTTCTTCCCCTTGTTCTATCAGCAACTGTTTCCATAGGCTCTAAGGGTTGATAGCAATGTGCGTCATCGCAGCAAACGGCCGATCATCACCAGAGTCCAGTTCTTCTGACTTCCCCAGATGTAGGATTATTTGACTGTGGTCTGATGGCATCTGCGCGAATGACGAAAGCTGTGTGAGCGTGAGTGGGTGGGAGTGGGACATAATTGTGCAGGTGAGAGCTTACCCTCGCCATCGATTCGATTCAGCAACTCCCTCGCACGCCTATCCCAATCTCCCTATTCGAAGTCGCTGACGCACAGATCATCGTCGGACATGCTATCACCATCGTTCCTAACCCGACCGAACGGACGATACTGGCGCACACCGCGTTTCTTACCATTTTGCCTAATACTATTCATTTTGTGTATTGCTTTGGTGTTGTTCCGATTACATACGTCCTCGTCATCGCCAAACGCCTCAAGGTCGTCGTCCTCCTGCTCCTCGCGGCGCCCCGATGCGCTAGATGTCCCGTTCCAGCATGTTAGGCCCTCGGCGTCCGGCATGGCGGTATCGCAATCCTCTTCTATCAGATGGTTGACGTCGTGCGGGTCGAAGGCCGGTTGTTTCATCAATTCGAGCTTTTCCAGCGGGCTGCGTTTCTTGCGAAACTCGTAAACGAGCGGAAATATATGCTCAATAGCCGCCTGCACAAAGGCCACACTCGCCGCTGACGGTCGTAAGAAGGGTTGCAGAAAAAGCAGATGAAAAACAGAATCGGTCAATCGATAAAGTTTAGAGATTCATTCCAACACGGAAACAGACAAGCGACTAGCAATGTCCAACGCAAGTGTGTGCAGAGTGCTGCGGTTCTACCTACCGGTTACAGTAATGCTTCCTGTTGAGAATATTTTCAGAGTAGCTTTCGGCGTTTGCAGCTTATAGGTTACGCCGGGATGCAGCTCTGGCTCGTAGCTGGCGTCCTTCTTGTACTTCTCCGAGAAGTTCACAATCATTATCCCCCATGGCATGCTGCAGGTGCCGAGTACATTAACAATACGAAAATTTCTAAATCTAACATTAAATCCTAACTTCTGAAGGCAACGTGAGTAGCGTCGTGCCGCTATTTTGGCCTGCAAAAGACGAACGGAACGGGGGGATAAAGAAACGTTTAGTATCGGGCGCACCGGGGAAACCAGGCGTTGCGCTTTATATGCTAATATAGTTTCAGCACTCGCTGTGTTACCTGTACTTCCGACGTAGCACCGGTACAGGTAATTTTACCGGACGACCAAATCGAAGCGGTCGTGTACGGGCGTCGTAGCTTCATCGTCACCATCCCATTCTCCCGTCGGAACTCCACATTGTATCCGTTGAGGGCGATTTCGCGCAGATTCAGATGACATCGTACACTGAACGAGCAGACCACATTGTTAATCACTATATCGATCTCCGGTTCTTCCTCCTGCTCGTCCTCTGCAATTGTTTCTTTGGTATCCAGTGGAAGTTCCGTAGCGCCGGCTGCGGGAGCATTGTCGGTGGGGGCGGAGACGACGGTACTTGCCAGGTTGGAGGCAGTGGTGGTGGTGGTGGTGCTGGTAGTCACAGGGCTCGCATTGCTACTGGAACTGCTTTTGCTGCTCGCTTCAAGCGTCTTCTTCCCAAACATCCCTCCGCCCAGAGGGGAAGTGGTGCTAGATTTGACGGATAGCTGCTGCTGCTGATGCGTGTTTGTAGCGAGGATCAATGAACTATGGTTGATCATTCCGTTTCCGCTTGGTTGGTGGTTCGGAAGCGATATCGATCGATTGGTCACCACCGACGAAACCACCGAAGAAAATTCGTTCCCAACGACGCTACTAATGCACTCGATGTCACAAGCAATGTCACCGGAAGTGCAAGGCTGGTGCTGTTGTTGCTGTTGCCGCTGGTATGTGCCGTTCGAACTGTTCACCACATTATTGCCGCCGATGGTCGATGCTAATGGAACAACGTTGGTCGGAATCCCATCGATTTCTGGTTTGCAACCGAAGACGGTGTTGTTGATGCTGCTGTAACTGCTGATGATTTTTCCGATGGTGCTGGAGCCGGTGCTGCTGCTGCTGCTGCTGCTAACATTAGTTGCACTGGGAGTGCAGGGGATGGTTTCGATAATGTAGGAGCTGTTACCCACCATCCGTTTGAAACTTGTTGCTGTACGGTCGTCTAAGGCACACGCTGCAATTCTGCTACGCCTACTTGAAGCTCATTCTCATGCGTTACGGTGTGGTCTGGATGAGTTGCACTCTATTTTTGTCAGTCCATCGAGTCTGTCAGTGTCGGAGAAAACTGATGGAAAACGGCAAATATCACTCGTTCCCGACTTCGTCTCCGCACTCTAACGGTGACGCTAGGTTTGAGGAAGATTTTTTTCTATAGTTATCCCACTGAATCGCGGTTTAAATACTATTTTAACAGAACTTGCTGCACCGAAGCGTCGCACTTTGTTGTCGACTTGTTGTTTATGATCAGACAAAGTCGTACCCCCAGGTGCCCGTATGTTTTGACACTACCTCTAGTGTCGAGAGTTCCGACCTGTTCGCCCAATAGGTTCGCGCGACTCGAGGATCCTGCTACCATAGGAGCGATAACTTAGTTCCGAGAAATGTCTTTCGCCTAGTTTGACGAATTCGATAAAGCGCTGCTCAACCAGCAAAATCTGTCAAATTTCAGTGGCAGTCCGCAATCGGGTCTATCGGAAGCACGAAAGACCGTCAAACCAAGCCGATGGCTGCACGCACACATGTGCACTCGCTGCTTCACGCACACAAACGGGACAGAGCAATTTACCTTTGTTGTGTTGGTAATTTATTTCAAATTTGTCAAACGCACGTTTTGTTTTGGTTCAGTTTTTATTTCGGTATGTATCCGTTCACATTTTTAATTCAAATAAACTTAAAACTAATAAAAAATGAATGAATTGAAACTATTACTTTACAACTTACAGTGTTTTACAGCTAAAAATGTTTCACCCGTCTCCGCACAAAGCTAAAGTTTTTTCGGCGAGCCAGCCTGTAGCAGGTGAAAAGCGTCCGCCTTCAGCCATCGGCAGCGAGCCAGAAAAGTTATCCGGATAGATGCTCCAGCAGTAGTGGGGTGCCTGGAAAGGCTATCCGGGTGGTTCCTGCTCCTCCAGTTAGCGGTAGGGTGCCTGGAAAGGCTATCCGGGTGGTGCCTTTTCCTGCAGCAGCAGTAGTTGAAAGGCGTTCGGCTTCGACCAGCGAAAACACGAAAAAAAAGGCACTCGAAACTAAATTGCACATGAAAAAAAGGCACTCGAAACTAAATTGCACACGAAAAAAAGATACTCGAAACTAAATTGCACACGAATTTGTTTTGTTTTAAAATATCAGTGCGTCTTCTAGCTAGCGTTGCAGCAGAAAAATGGCGTCTCGAGTTATGTTCGTCATGTGGTGAGTTCGTCTACACTGTAGATCGTCGTCGTCCATGCACACATTCATACATTGACAGTCCGCTTGCGGCGGGGATTTTCCTTCTACTCGCCCTCGCCTATGTTTTTGACAGATATTGCTCCTTGGGTGCTCTCTACGAGGGACACAAAACAGTATAGTACGGTTAGACAGTTTCAATTCTGGTTTATTCTTTAGTTTGACTAATATGGGGACAGGATGGAATCCTGAACCACAAGTCCCAGAATGACACATTGGAACACACCTAGGATCACCACATGATTCCAGTACAAGTCCTTTTTGAAGTTTGGTTCGAAAACGTTTTTTTTTTTCGGACAATTCTACAAATTGCTTAAACTAATCTAGACAAATGATGTACACCAATCCCTCGGCACCAAGTGAAGCTTGGCAACATACGCGATCTCGTTTCCCCAGCAGAACTACTCACATAAAATACAGATGAATGGGGATGCTCTGTTTCGGATTAAGCAGCTCAAATAAATATTTTATTTCATAATCTGTTTACCATAGGATCAGCACATTTAACTGTTTTTTTTTTTGCTTTCGTGTCTACCGGAGATTCTTCATAGGTCTAGTTTAGTAATCCCTACCGTACATCTAATCTACTTAATTAATATTAGTATGTTATTCGTACGCCGTTAACAAACGAATGTTTAATCGGCACTTCTTGCATGGGTCACCGTCATGTGTTGTTTCAATTTTGTCCGCTTCTTAAACTGCTTTCCGCAGACCGTGCAGGGAAATTGGCGCGTGGTGCAAACATTCGAGATGTGCGTGTATAGACTGTGTTTTGATTTGAATGTTTTGCCACACGTTTTGCACGTTGCGGGAGTCTGCTCTGCGTGGATCCGCTTCATGTGGGTCTTTAGATTGTACTCATCTTTTAGTACCGAATTACACAAGGTACAGCTGACGGTGGCTGGACCCTGCTGCTCCACGTTATGTCCTTCCATGTGGCGTTCCAGGGAAAAACGCGTCTTAAATGTTTTTGGGCAATTCTCGCAAGTAAATGTCGCTCCGTGGACAGCTCGTTTATGCTTTTCAATGCTGAACTTTGTAAACCTGAGGGAGGAAAGCAAGAGATCAAGAAACGCATTAAACACACGAAACCACCAGGCAACTTTTTTTCTATCCTCTAACTTACGGTTTGTTACACTCCTCGCAAATGATGTCCTTCTTTAGGTGCACCTTTCCTATGTGCGCCGTTAGTCTGCTTTTAAAAGGAAAGCGCTTTCCGCATTCTTCGCAGCAGAACTCCCATTCTTGGTGTTTGTTCTGCATGTGTTCTTCCAAATTTTGATGCACCTCTTGGCAGACGCTGCATCTGTAGCGTTCCGGATTCTGATGCATATCCTTGTGCTCGACCAGCTTCACGCGGGTGCGAAACTTCTTTGCACAAATCTGACACTTGACCGTGCCAGAATCGAGTGCGTGGGCTGCCCGCATGTGCTGGTTCAATAACTTCAGCGAACGATATTCAACCATTGCCTCTCCGGACGGTGCCTTTTCCGGATCGCATATTTCGCACATGATGGGTTTGTAGAAATCAAATATTTCTCTATCTAGTGTTTGCTTTTGTTCTTCCGTCAACTCGGGTCCGGCCTCATTGCCGGCCGTACCCGATTTTCCTGAACTCGCGTCCTCCAGCAGCTCGTTCGGCAGATGCATTCGCTTATGTTCCAACAGCTTCGGTCGGGTTCGGATTTTCTTTTCGCACAACGGGCACTTGACCGCGCCCGCTTGCTGCCCATGTACCAATCGCATATGGTGATTTAGTTCCTTCACAGTGCCATATAACGTACCCGACTGCGGTCCCCCGCTCGTCTCACAAACATCGCAAACGATTCGCTTGTAGAAATCGAGAATCTCCTTATCCATTTGATCGGACTGAAGTTTTTCCACCTCGTCTTCAGTCGAATCCTGCCGGGCGTGCACATTTTTATGCTCCAGAAGCTTCACTCGGGTACGAAACTTTTTACCACACAGTGGGCAGCAGACACGGCCCGATTCTTCCCCATGCTGTTGCCGCATATGCTGGTTGAGTTCCTTCATCGAACCGTACTCGGTGCGATCTTCGCATACGTCACATACGAGCTTATAAAACTCGAGTATTTCATCGTCCATTTCTTGGTTCTTTCGCTTCCGACTGGGCGTACCCACGGTAGGCCTAACTTGGCTGCTCTCTGCTTCCGTTTCTTTCGGGACCAGCTCCGACATTTGATGCGGGTCGACTGGATATTCAGTAGGACCATTTCCTCCCTCCGCGGGGACCACTGCAGTGAATCCATTCTCTTCACTTGGCTCTTGTTTTATCTCGCATTGTTCCACTGCTTGTGGTAAATTTCCATCGCACTCAGCTTCCTCCTCCTTGATGGTTGCCTGCTCTGTACCGCAGGCACCATTCTGGTTCACATCCTCTTGCGGCTGATCAGTTTGCTGCTCCGCATTTGCCTGTACCGTGCCATCCTTTGCCAAGCGTTGCATGTGGGCATCATGCACCCACAGGTAGAATCGGTTAAACTCATGCAAAGCCTTTCCGCAGTCGGCGCAGATGAAGTGTTTGCCCGTTTCCTGCGAAAATTGCAGCCCAACATACTTCCATACCAGATAGGGCATCTCTTTAGAATCCTGTTCCCGCGGCATGAACATATCCCAGCAGATGGGATCCGGACGTGTAGTAAGACATACTCCGCATTCCTTTTGATTGATGACATCGTAAACATCGATCTGGGCAGCCATCGCGGCGCTTCTCACGACACTTGATTTGGGTTGAAAAACTGTTCCAAACACAGAATAGTCCACCGACACGCGGAAGTTTACATTATTTGCACTTGTATTTTCCCATCCAGGCTAGAAATTAGTAAATCATCTTTCGGCTATTCGCTTTTGTTACAATTTCGCTTGACACTTGTGACAAACTTCTTCGGCTCCTTGCTGCTACTCGAAACTCCATCAAATGGTGTTGCCAAATGCAGTTCGAGTAGATCTGTTTACGTGCGGCTTGCCACAAATTCGTGCTGTTTTCGGTAGAAGCAGCAAATAATTTTCAATCGACTATCAGACGATTCGGCGAGTAAACTGTACGTTCTTAATTTTTTTTTTTCATATAGTCCACTACCTGTGTATTTTCTAAAATTATCTCAGAGGTTAAACACCCCTTCTAGACTGGACCATGAGAAAAACATGATTACAATTATGGCAAAGAAACGAAGACGTAGTAGCCGTTATAAACACACAGGTATGGGTTGTTGATGTTTTGAAAATGTTCTTCGTGTAATCAATCATGTTTCTTTTTATTTCCTACCAATGCCATCCATCGAACCAGATCGTACTCATCGGTCGTCCTAAAACGACCCAGTAGTTATTTTGCTCTTCACGTAAACGACCGATCCGAGCGTTCATTGGGAGTTAGAATTAGTGGAATGCTGTGTGTCTTCCGAAATTCTTATCATTCCTTCAGGTATTTAATATAAATTTATTTCTCCAAAGTTCCGTAGATGCGCTCATACAAACGGATGATATGGACAAGTATACCACAGGCGAACGAAGAGTACCGGTAGAACCTGTTGTTACCAAACTTTGCACGTTATGCCGCGTTGAGCAAGCTAGAGGCTGGTTGTTGCTGGACATGAGGAACGATATCAAAGAAGAAGAACGGGGAATCGACATATGGACTATTGTAGAGAAACATCTTTGTTTGGATTTGGACAAATGTGTTGAGAAAATTGCACAGGAGCTGTTGATTTGCGAGAGCTGTTGGGACATCGTGTACAAGTTTCATGTTTTCTATGGGATGGTTCACGAAAATCATGCCAAAATGAAACTCCATGGCAAGATCGAAAGGGATCCTCTAACATCCTCTAGCAAAGCAAATGCGTGTATCGTACAGGATGATGATAAAAATGACCCACTCTGTTGCACAGAGTTGATGACCATCAAAATCGAGTCAGGTGACTCAATGAACGACGCTCACGATGGGGAGGATGAGGAAGAATCCGTTTCAATACCAGCATCGACAGTTGTCGATCGGGAGAGCAACGATGAATCAGACAATTCATCACGTGAAGCAACCAACGAATGTTTTCCAAAAACGCATAACAGGACAGGGATCTCTTCCAAGAGAGGTATTCAGAAAGACGAACCGAAGCGAAGGAGAAAAAAGGAATCAACTTCATTGAAGGAAGAAAAATGTGAACCAGATCATGAAGTGTTGGATTTTTATAAACGT
This sequence comes from Anopheles atroparvus, assembly GCA_914969975.1. Lineage (NCBI taxonomy): Eukaryota > Metazoa > Arthropoda > Insecta > Diptera > Culicidae > Anopheles > Anopheles atroparvus. The sequence continues at coordinate 44,066,373 of CAJZCY010000002.1, read as the reverse complement.
ATAGTTTGTGAAATTTGCGATCTGGAGCGCATGGCTCGAGGAGTGGCCGGTATCGAGTACAACACGCTCAAAGAGCTGAATCATCACATGCGTAACGAGCATAATACGCACGCTGCAATACGATGCCCGATTTGTACAAATAAATACCGCGGTCGTGTGCAGTTAATCAAACACAAAGAGATGCATCTCAATCCGGACAATTTCCGCTGTTCGGAATGCTCAGAAGTGCATCACAATATGAAGGAACATGTAAAACAGAAGCATAGCGACAAGCCATACACCTGTTCCGAATGTGGAAAAAGTTATGCCTTTCGGGCTCGTCTAGCAGTGCACATACGAATGACCCACGCCGCTCGGGATGTAATATGTGACCAGTGCAAAAAACCGTAAGTAGTCGGGGCTCAGCGGAACATAGTTTCTAATGAGCGGTTTCTACAATTTCCATTTTCCTTGAACAGGTTCAGCAAATACACAATAGACGAGCACAAAAAAGCCGTCCATCTGGCAAGCTTTATTTGCGAGTATTGCCCCAAGACGTTCAAGCAGCGGTTCTGGCTCAATCGGCACATGGAGGAACACAATGAGACCGGTTCGGTGAACCGCGCGGCTACCTGTACGATCTGCGGCGCGGTGGTAAAAAATAAATACATACTCGTCAGTCACATGCGGCGAATGCACAGCGAGCAATCTGCGGTCAGTTGTAAATCGTGCGGCAAGTCTTTTAAGGCCAAGCAGGACCTCAATAAGCACATTAGAAATGTCTGCACGGACCGCAGTTTTGCGTGTGCGGCATGCGGAAAACAGTTCAAACAGAAAGTTAAGCTCAATGAACACATGACGACGCATACCGGCATGTCTCTCTATGTTTGCAACTTCTGTCCGCAAACGTTCAAATACGAATCGTATTTCTACATCCATCGCAAAAAAGTGCATCCCGAGCAGTGGCTCGAAATGAAGCAGAAACGGAAAGAAGGATTGCACCAGAAGATCCAGCGGATACAAGATAATACTGTCGAATCCGATTCGAATACATAAGTAATTCCCACATAAAGCATATTGTTTAGTGGCGTTGACATTTTATTTCTAAAGCTATCTTTACGCATCACCTACAACAATTTACGATAGCTTATACGATGACGATATAGATGTGCTGCTCAACTTTCACCGTGCATTCTCTGTATTCCTTGCGCAAGCTCCAATTTCTCTCTCGCTATCTCGCGGTAAGCCTGTATGGCGAGGGTCAACTGCACTTTCTTCGTTGCGTGCGCGTCTACGAACCGTTCAATTACGCCTAGAGCATGCTCATCTAGTTTTAGATCTTCGATCGATTTGTCCTGAGCATCGAACAGGGCAGGTATATCCACCTCTTGAAGGAGATGCTTCACATCAGAATCCACCGTCGTGCCATGCAACGTTGAGTGCAGGACGATCAACTCGACACCGTTACGCACATAATCCTTTTTGATCATGTCGAGCAGCAAATCATCGATCAGATTGTGCCACGCAAGGAAGAATGCAAACGGCCCAAAGTGGCGCGTCGAGCGAAGGGAATCAAAGGCTTTGCTCTCATTAACATGATGGTACACCTTGGCCGTCAGGTGATGATATTCGCGCTCGAATGGTTCGAACTGTACGCAGGCTCGGTCTAAGATGAACTCGTACTTGCCGGCCTCTAGCAAACCCTTCAGATGGCGGTCTTCGAACATCGGTGGCTCATGGATGGAGCGTCCGGTAAGTGGGAAATATATCTGATTCAATCGCTTTCGCATTTCATACGGGGCTTCCTGCAGCGTGCCATCCGGGTGCCGTACAACAATCGAACGCTGATTGTTTTTCAGCCCGTAAGTAATGTCGGTGAACACGAACTTTGATTCGGAGAGCGATTTAAGAGCACCATCTTTGGAAATTATTCGGCACGTATCCTCTTGTACTTTGACCACCGGCGGCATCTGTAGCTTTTGTTGGGCAGTGGTTATCGATTTTATCAGCTCCTGCCGAAGTTGCTCGTCGGTCATGAACCTGTACTCGACGGTGTTGTCTTTGACGGATCGTTTGCGAAAAACCTTGTCGAGCTCCAGGCGGGTCAGTGATTTGAGCAGCTTTTGAACATCCTCACGCATAAACACTGGTGCAGGATCTTTATCTACGGGGCAAGAGTTAAGAATTTAAGGCTGGCAGCCTCCGGGAGTACTATGCTTTACGACCTACCATAGCTGAGGAAAGGTTCGCCCTCGTTTTGCGGTGCAGTACTGAACAACCGGGGCATAACACCGGTTACCGAGGGTGTTCTACCTAATCGAGCGAATCCGCACAGTTGGCGTACTTCTTGAAATACTCGCCACATGTTCATGCCACTGAGCTCTCGATACGCTATCCAGTTAATATGTATCTTATTGTATAATACACCACGTTTGTTTGGAAGGAATATTCTTTTTGGGAAACAATTTACAAAAATACAACCTACTGTCAAAATGTGATCTGTCAAAGGCACCGCAGGAGTGTATCCATATCATCCGTCACGTGCACGAACGCACCCTATCAGATTACAGGTGTGTTCCCATTGACGAGTGTAGTTGCACAGATTTGTTCGTTAAAAATCGTGCAACCGCAAATATGTCATTTTGATTACCGTTGCCGCGGGCCATCGCGATACCTCATCGATACTCTCATCGTATTTCCAATTTTGCGGGGATTGGGTACTTTCGTTTCTGCGCAGTTAGAGCTGTGCAGCCCTCGTTCGCAAGCGAGCAACCAGCGGACAACCTGAGTTGCGGAGGTTTGGTTGCCTGCATGGGAACGCGTCTTACTGAAAACCAGACAAATACCGATCTAAGAATGTGCTAAACAATTTTATATTTTCGTCAAATGTGCAAATGTGAAAAACAATGCCTTCAAAATTAAACCGAATCTAATCGATTTTTCAAATTATAAACACCCAAGTATACACGCTTTGACAGTATGCATCCGACCTTGTCAAAAAAGCAAAGGACAGAGTTGGTATGAGAGCGGGATAGAGAAAGGGCGGTTAGAAAATACCCCTCCTTCACTATCGTATGATTCGTTAAGCGACGACGTTTAGCTGCAGCCGTTTTGCACTTGGCAATCCAAAGGTGGAACGTTCTTATCTAGGGCTTTAGCATAAGCTTCAATTAGGCTTATTACGAAGTACGGTTGAACATGCCTCGGTGCAGTCGTTAGTGTCCAAAATTGTGCAGTGATTTCATTGACCCCTGTACCGGTCCCAATCGGTATCGCGGATACGCGTATCAATTGCAAAGAGTGAATTTAGTGCATTTAGGCAGCATGTCGCAATCGAAGCTCAAGCAGGTTTTCAGCTACCAATCGTGGGTGCATGCGGTCTCCGGATCGGCGGTAATTATGGGCGGCCAGCCTACGTGTCTAGCGTGCCCCTACCCGACCCCTAAAAACCAATGCTTTAAAATAACTTTGATTTGATCATTTGCAGGGCAGCGTCATTGCAATGTCAGCGTTTTATCCACTGGACACAGTTCGCAGTCGTCTACAGTGTATGTACCGAGTCTAAGCTTTGTTAAAAAACAAGCATTATATTACGTAAAGAGAATACTCGCGTGCAGCTAGCTCAAAGGTCAAGGCGATAAAATCATGCGTTGAGGATTAGCGACCACACGTTTGCACTTTGGATCCGTTTTCGTAAATTGAATAGATACAGATGTGCTTCTTATTCGAGCGGTTTCTCTTTTTCTTGCTTCCTTTACAGTGGAAGAACCAGAACGACGCAAGGCGTTGAGCACGTGGAGGGTGCTAAAGAATCTGATCGATGAGGAAGGCTTCGACACGCTGTACCGAGGGCTGGTGCCTGTGCTGGAGAGCTTGTGCATCTCCAACTTTGTCTACTTCTACACGTTCCACAGTCTGAAGGCGCTGCGTGGTGGTGGCGGCGCCGGGCAGTCCGCACTCGGCGATCTACTGCTAGGTTCGCTGGCTGGCGTGGTCAATGTGCTTTCCACAACGCCATTCTGGGTGGTCAACACGCGCCTGAAGATGAAGGGTTTGGAGCAGCATCGCCAAAGGGACGGCAGCCATGGCAGCAACTCTTCCAGTATTCGCTACAACGGGCTGCTCGACGGGTTGCAGTTTATTGCGCGGACAGAGGGCATCCGGGGGCTGTGGGCAGGAGCCATACCGTCGCTGATGCTCGTCATAAATCCCGCCATACAGTTCATGGTGTACGAATCGCTCAAGCGGCGGGTCACGGAGGGCACCTCGAAAAGCCCTTCGGCAATCACGTTCTTCGGCATCGGTGCGATCGCGAAGATGATCGCCACCGTGCTGACCTACCCGCTGCAGCTCGTCCAAACCAAACTGCGCCACGGGAATGCCGACAAGAGTCTTAACCTACCGCCGAACATTGACACCGTGCAGATGCTGCTGATCATCCTAAAGCGCCAGGGTGTCACCGGGCTGTACCGTGGGCTGGAGGCGAAGCTGCTCCAAACGGTCCTCACGGCGGCACTCATGTTCATGACGTACGAGAAAATAGCACGGTTCGTCACCTCTCTGTTGCTATCCAAAGGTGCTAATGGCGGACGCCACTGATTTTCGAGCGTCGCGGTGGCCAGTTTCGAGGGTCTCTCTATCTCTCTCTTTCACATTACCTTTCTTCATTCTTATGCTAGTCCTTGAAGAACACATTGTTTTATCATGACTTATCTTCTTCGTTTTTTACAGTCTTCTCTGTGATGATAGTAAATGTTTTATATAAAACATTCCTCGTTCCTTTTTTTACGTTTTACTTTTAATAACGGGACGAACGTAATACGTAGTAAAAGCAACACCAATGTTGTATCGTAAGCTAAACTGTATTAAGTTCTTTGCTTTGCATTTATATTTTTTTCACTTGATGTTGGTTAGGGTTATTATTTTGTAGGAATTCAAAACAGCAGGTGCTGACCAAAAATGAAACTGTGGCGGGAATGATGATTGAAACCAAATACAATAAAATTATACAAAAAAAAAAAACAAAAGATATCTGTAAGCAATTCTATTTATATCACATTGCCAGTGTTTTTCGGGAGTCCAGGCATTTTTTTAAATTGAAAAAAAAACAATGAATACGAATCTTGTTATTGCTTAAGGGCTTTATAGTTATTAACTTTATTTCTTCAGAATTTATGCACTATATTTTCTGCCGAAGCGTGTGGTACATGTATTACGGTTCCTTGTTCTTATGTTTTATTTCGCACGCCGCTTCTATTGCTAGTTCTCAATTATGACTACCCTTCTTTTTATGTCCACCATCCAGACGACTCAGCTACATTTCGACTTGCAATCGTTCCGAGTTTGTCGTGCTCAGTTATCTTAACGCGCATCTTCTACGCGGGTTGGTGTCTAATTCTAGTTGACTATTTACAGGCGATTTATTTCTAACAGCATTAAATATATCAAACAAACTAAAGAAACGATTTCGAACGACGCTTCGGGAAAGGTTTCATTAGAATCGGATGACCCAACACCTTGGGATGATACATAGTAATGCAAGTAGGTGTGAGCGCTCCGAATGACTCTTTCCCAGCGGTTCTAGTATGTGTGTGTGTGTGTAGGTGCTTTAAGTGCGACTGGCGAGGGCAGCAATCCAGTGGTTTGCTGCGGAACATTAAACCCTTTTGCAACAGTCAATTTGTTGGCGGCGAATGCAAAATCGTTGCAACGCCTTCCGTGCCTCGCACGCACGGTTTACCATTATGGGAATTCAGATTGAGGCAGTTCAGTAGTAATTGCCGCTGGTATTCGATCCGATTCGCAGCATACGGGTTCAGTTCGACCGTCCTAAACTAATTTCGTCGAAGGAACTTGTTGAACCAAACGAGAGTTCAACAAGCAAAAAAACAAGCAACACTGGATGTTTTATGCTTCATGTTCTAACCGCAAATATATGCTAAATGCCGAAACGTAAAAAAATGTCTAATTTACAAACAAAACTGTTTTCCTCATAATCCAATTTCATCCGTTTCAACTTGCCCGAAGTGTTACGGCACTATCCGCTAACCGTTTATCTATCCGAAACGGTTTCCTTGCTAATATGCGACGCTGCTCGCGCTTACACTACGATAACGTGTAAAAATGATCTAAAAACGGACCTTCGATCGATCATATCCACCTTCCACTCCCTTGTTTGTTGTTAAGACCTCCTAGACAAGACGACCGCGAACCAACGCCCTAGTAGTAGTTTCGTCAGGACACTCCTTTTTTTTGTGGATAATTGTTTTTACTAATATAATTATGTCTATAATATGCAGTCGTCGCTTGCTACACTGAAAGGAGGTAATTCGATTTAGTTTTTTGTTAGTTTTTTCTTTCCTACTGATTCCCATATTTCACCCTATGCAGTATGTATTGTATGTTTGGAGCTTACGTTCCCTGCGACTTTTCATCTGGTTATTCACATTTTGTTTTCTTCTGCGAAAGCGTTTAATTTACAGCTTTGTTGATGACTTCCTGTACAGACCACGCAACATTGTCTGAGGTCCTTCGATTAATTGGTTAATACATAGTAATGATTGCGTCGTTCCCTAGCCTCCCTGTCACCAGCAGCAGGAGGAACACGGTTATGTACAGAGCCCACGGAAACCCCCTTGACCTACCGGCCTATCGACCTCTTTTCGTTCTGACGACGAAGTGAAAGTTATGATCCTTCTTTTTTCAGGGGTTTGTTTCTTCATCCACTCGTTCACTCATAACGCACTTTTTATTTACATTCATCAGCATGGTAGCATTATATGGATCAATGTATCAAACCACTTTTGATTTTCGCCCTTTTTATAAATTCTACTCGATCGGGTTGTTTTTCGAACTGCCATTTTTGTTTTGTTTTTGTTTTCATAAAGTTTGAAAAGTCCTTGCAACTTTTCTTCGACTTTTTTCACCATCGCTTGCGTAATGCAATAACAGGCTGCGAAATGCAATATCGATGTTGCAAAGGGAAAGGACACTGCAACGGAACTTATGGTGAGAGGTGGAAAGATAACAATATGTATTTCATTCGGAACGTGTCCAGACATAAATATTTAACATACTAAGATGTGTCATACCTGTGTCTGGAGAATATTTTCACAATTTTTAAAGCTCCCTACCTAGTCCAACTTGTCTGTTCTGTTGTGGCCTGAACTCTGGTGCCCTGTGAACCCTGTGAAAACAAGGAGTTCGAACAAAAGAGCATTCCAAATGAGACGATCGTAGAATCGTCGTGGGACAAATGCAAAGGAATTGCGTGGTAGGTGGCAGTTAAAAAGCTCTAGAAACATAGTTACATTTTCCTTTCTTTCGAATATCACAGGGCATCGTCATATTTTGGGGCTGCTGCTGCGGATTTGTCCTCATCCACGTCCAGGATTCTATCGGTGGTAGTAGCCATTGCTGCCATTGTTGCCACCGCCACTAGCCAAGCCGCCCCCACCGCCAGATGATTCACTGCGCTGATGATGATTATAGCCTTTCGAATGAAAGTTACCGCCTCCCCCGTTACGTCCACCGAAGCGTCGCCCGTTGCTACGAAACCCACTGCCCGATCCGCCTCCGCCCCCGTGGTGTCGCTGGCCATTCCCGTTCGAATAGTACGATCCGCCACCTCGGTAGTTGTTCTGGTGATGATGGTTGTGGCCGTTGTTGTAGTGATTGCCATTACGGCTCCCATTGCCGCCCCATTTGCCACCCCCATTCTGGTACAGCTGAAACACATTAGAAGCAAAGCCGCCATTGGCCGAGGCGCTGCCACCACCGCCAGACTTGGATTTCTTCACGCGCCCACGATCCATCTCCAGTTCGCGATCGTCTTCGATCTGCCGCTTGCGCTCCTCGCGCCTCTCCGACGCCAGCTCGCGATCCATGGCCGTCTCCTGTCCGTCCCAGCTCTTCACCGGTGCTCCGTAGCCCCGGTGGGACATTTTAAGCAGCATCTGTACCGCTCCTCCTCCGTTTGCTTGGTTCGCTGCGCTCTGCTGGTGGAAGCCGTTCGTCGTCATGGGCTTTCGTTTATCCCCACCTGCCCCCCCGTTGAGCGGTTGCTGGTGGCTGTTGCCCTGCGAACGGTCATTGGGGCGATGACCGTTGGTAAGTGCACTGGCATTTGCATTGTCACCACCGCCACCACCATTTCTCTGCTGCCGCTGCTGTTCTGCGGGATAACTGGACGGGGACGATCCGCCAGGCGATCTCGCCGGGGACGACGCCTTGGAAGATGGTGCCGACCCACCGCTGCTACTACTATCGGGAAAGCTTAGCTGGTCCGAGTTACTGCTTTTCGACACCTTCCAAATGCCCGTCTTAGTTTTGATGATCTGTGGCGAGCGGGAGGCGCCCATCTCCTGGCGCTCGTCAGGCGTCTCCGTTCGCCGCTCGTCTCCCTCGCCATCACTTTCAACACCCGCCGAGCTCTTTGCCTGCTGCTGCTCAAGCTTACGCTCCATCATCTTGGCCGACTTCAGACCGTTGCTGTAGTGCTGCACACTCGTCGAGGTCTGCTTGTGAGGTCGCTTGGTCCCGTTCATAGCTGTGGTGACTGCGACGCGTTTGTCCTTTGTCCCGGCACCATCCTCCTCGTCGCTGCTACTGCTGTCGTCGTCCGTTTCGTACGGCACCAAGCTCACTACCGTGTTGTTGCTGCTGTTCGCCTGGATCGTTTTGTTGGGAGCAGCAGGTAGCACAAGTTTTGGCATCGATGGCAGCAGCGGTACAGTAGCGGCGGACTTTTTGTCCTCCTTTCCAGCTGAACCGTTGTTGCTGTTCGACAGCTTGGGGGATGGTTTTGGATTTGGTTGGCCACCGGTGGCTGGCAGGGAGGAGACCAAAGTCGTCGATTGTAACGATGGTTGAAGTAGTTTCACTGGCGAAGCCAACGGGGAAGCGTTCGAGAGGGTGGATGCGTTTGATGAAGGCGACGAGAAAGCGTCGGTCGTGCTGTGTTTGCTGTTGCTGCTTCCATGTGCAGCTTCGGAGATTATGGCGGATGAACCACCTCCTTGGCCCGCAGTGGCACCACTGCCACCGATGGCGCTGGCCCCGGTGGCGTTGGACTGCGATGTCGCAGACGACGTCGTCGTTGGCAGCACTGACCCAATAAAACCAGACTTCTGTTCCAGCTTGCTCGGGAGGAAGCCACCAGCAGGTCCATGGCCCCCGCCAGTACCGAGCACCCGGAGTGGCGATGCGTTTGAAGCTTTCCCCGATGTGCCACTACTCCCGGCACCACCCGCCCCGTCACCGCTCAGGTGACCCATCGAGGTGAGCGTCGCGGTACTGCTCGGCTGACCCACGGTGGCGCTCGGTTTCGTCCGGCACACCCCGTTCGGCAGGCCGGCCGAGCCAACCGGGCTTTCCAGCTCATAGAACAGGATGTACGCGTTGGTAGTGGTCAGGTTGTGCATTCCGATGGGGCGCACGGAGCTGTCGTCGAACACATGGTAGCCAGCGGCGTCGGTATGCCCGATGGCAGTGTAGTGGCCGCAGTGCTGCGTGCTGCCCAAGTGCGTCACCATCGACGTCAGCCGGTACAGCAGCTTGCCGTTGGACCTTTCTTTCAGCGCGGGCGACGAGAACGACGTGAGGTCCAGCCGCGGCCGCAGCTCGACATGCTTGTTGATCTTTCCTCCGAGCACGGAAAATCGCTTCAGCTGCACGCACAGCGCGAAGGGGGCCCGCTCGAGCGAAAACTGTTTCATGGCGGCCACCCGGCGCTTGCACGCCTCGCACTTGTAGCCGTTCTCCTCGAGTCGCTCGCGGGCAAAGTAGTGCTCCAGCGCTTCGTCGATCGAGTTCGCCTTTCGGATGTCGAGGAGCAGATCCTCGAAATGCTGAAACGTGGTCGAGACGTGGTGACAGGCGGGACACTTCACCTCCGACCGAAGGTAGCCGCCCAGGATCTGGTTCAGCGGGGTCGTCTCCTTGCTGTACTGGTCCAGCTCTTTGCTGTTCTTGTACCGACCGAGGTACGACTTCTCCATCGCTTCCACCAGGTAGCGCAGGAACTCGTGCGCATCCTCCTGCCGGCCGGGCACCAGATGTTTGCACACGAGACGCAACTTCGAATAGACAAGGTACGGTTTGATAGCGCTCTGGTTGCTTTGCGATTCAATCAGTGTCTTTGCCATCGCACAGATGATGCAGCTTCCACCGGAACCTAGCGTGGAGAAGGCGTGAAAGGGGAGCGGTTAGATTAAACCCCATCCATAGCACGTGCGCATGTAGCTCCGTTTCTTACCACCGTCATCGCATCGTTCACGGTGCAGCACGTCCCCCAGCAACCAGTTGGCTATGGCCGGAACGTGGAACAGGGCTTGCAGGGTCGAGTTCAGGTAGCAGGTGTTGCCCATGTTGATCATTCCCGCACCCACGTGCCACTTGCGCCCGGTCGTCTTCCACCCGACCTGCACGTCCTCCCTGGGGAAAAGCGTTCGCTTCGGTGTTGGCAGTGTGGCTGATTCTTTTCCGGAAGCCGCTGGGGCAGGGCTTGCTGTTGCCGTTGTAACGCCATCTGTTGCGGGGAGGAAGCAAAACAAACAAGCAAGCAAATTTTAATCTAGCACTGCCGCCTTTTGTGCCATACCATTTGCATGTCGGTTAGGTGCATCTAGCTTCAACTCTTCAAAGAGCGCTGGGAGATTTTCCAGCTCATCCAGTTTTCCAGTAAAACAAAAACCCTTTGATTTAAAACAGCTACATCATACAATCGGACTCCACCGCTGACTGCGGCTGCTTTGATGGGCGACCCGGTTTTTGTCCGGTTGTGGGTACCTTCGACAGTTACCAGCGACGAGAAAGTTACATCACAGTAAGCTAACCTACCTTCGATTATTTGTGACAAGCAGGCGCCACTGTTTGCTCGATGCCAACGACGGATCGTTCTCCGGCGGGCCGTCGTTCTGAGGCTACTCCACAGCGGAATGAGAAACCGCAAAACAACCTGGCAAAAGTAGCGAAACTGCAACCTAACCAATCGCACGAAATGCATCCCTTTCGCGGCAGCCAATGCACTCGAGCTGCAGGTACATTTTAAGGTAAGCACCTGAAGGGTGGCAACTCGTTGTGTGTGGATTAATTGCAAACTATCCTTTGGGGCGATCCTGATCCTGTGGAACGATCTGATTAAGTCAAACACGTCTCGAGGGGGAGGGGGGTGTTAGTGTGTTGGGTGCGGGTCGATGCGCACAAGGGAGCTGAGGTTTATTTCTGTCAGTTGAGCGTGCCGCCGGTTGACTTTCCGCGTTTGGCTGGGTCGTATTTGGGTCAAATGAAAATGCAGTGTTCGCCAGTGCCGGAACCTTTAGCGTGGAAAAACACGACCCGACCGGTGGTTGCTTATCGATGTACCACCAGCAGTACTCGCTAATGGCACACGATCAATGCCACTCGACTACTCTCCTAACACGTGCCCAGCCTGTGTGATAATCGAGCACGTTCTCTGTCGCTGGTCGCACACACATAGGGAACATCCTCCGGGGGAGGTAGACAGGCACTTCAGTTGCCTCCCAGGACCTTTTTTTTCGCCCGTTTGAAGAAAGAAATTTAGGGAAGGGCTTAGTGCGTGTTGTTTCCAACGGTGGACACGTCCTACTACACCGAACACTCAAAAGGCAAATATAGTAGCTCTGTTTCGAAGAAGAAACTAAATAGAAATGTCAAAAATCGTCACGCACATGATATGTTTCCTTTTTTTTTCTTTTTTTCGCCACTGACCCCCTAGTATCCCACACCGCAACACCCCACTGTTCGCAGACCTCGCGTGTTTGTTCTTCCCAGCGGGGCGATTATCGATTTTTTTTCTCTCCTGTACCAGCAGCAGGCGGTGGTGCACCCTATCAATGTGACAAGCGAATGAGTGAGGTTAGCCGTCGTGCTCGACGCTCGACTTGTTTCACGCGGTTTGTCGTTTCACAGTGAATCGCGCAGGCAAGTGCAAGCGATTCCACGAACGTATGTCATAACCGAGCAACGGAAAAGGGGGCAAAGTAAACATTGAATGACGGATGCACACACGGGACGAATCGGCGAGGGATGCATCGCCTTCGAAACCGATCAAAGCAAACTCTCCGACCTGGCTGTGTGAGTCATGGAACTTTCTCGTCAAATTCCACCACCCACCACCCAATACTGCCAGCTTTATGAGTGAATACTTACTTTGAGGATGTGTCGTAGTTAACGTCTTGCCAGCACCATGCAGGGACTGCTGCGCGGTGGACGAGAATTTCGTGGAACCGTTCAGTGCCGTCGCGGAAGATGACAACGGCACGGTGGACGCCTTGAACCCATGCATTGAGGAGGGGCCATTAGCTCCACTGCCGCCGCCTCCGCCGTTCGTGGCGGTGTTGGTGCTGTGCTGACTTCCGTTTGAACCATCGCCGGTCGTGGCGGACAGTACAATGTATTTGGATTTCAGCTGATCAAGGCTGGTGTTGAAGCTCGCCCCTTCCTCGTACGCGATCGGTTTCATCTGCTGGCCCCCGGGGCGCAACGATTGACTGATGCATTCCACCAGGTCGTCCGCTGCGTCCTCGCCGAACTCGTGATCGTCGGGATCGTACGCAGTCCGTCGCATTTGTAGTTTGCTGCTCTGGGTGGACGACAGACCGCCGGCACCGGTGGTACCATTCGTCGTACCGACCAAACCGCTACCGTAGCTCGTTCCCGAGACACCCGACATGCGCCCATTTGTGGTTGACGCCGAATGCAGCGTGTCCCGCAGTGCCGCGCTAACGAGCGATGGTGTCGAATCGCACACCATTTGGATGGGCATTGTTGGCCACCGGGCGGGCAGTTAAACGGTAATAAAAACAACGGTAATCCTGGTACACGCGAGCGGGCGAGCTCGAACTCGCGCAGCGGAGACTTGCACGCTTTGCCGCCGCGTAGCTGTGGTTGTCCTTGCAAGCGTTTAACCACTACCGCCGCTGGGAAGAAAATGCACCATTCTGTGTGCCGCCAAAGTCCCGTTTCCAGACGCACTTTGCACTCGCAAGGACTTCTCGCCCCTCCCCTCCACTGCCTCACTTTCACGCCTCCTCGCGAAAGGCCGAAATGTCAACTTCCAGCTGGACTGTTTCTAGTACCGTCGTGGCCAGTTTTGTGCCGGCACGACCCTATTTCCAGAGGTACGGTACGGTTCTCCTACGGTATAGGCTGTCACCGCCTTTTGCGTTTCTCGTTTCTCGATCAAATCACCATCGTGGAAAAAAGCGTCACCGTCAAGACTTTTCCCTCTACTGACGGCCGCTCACGTACGTTCCATCGTACCGAAAGAACACAAGGTACGCGCACACGCACACATTCGTAAACATAATCACGCACACACAACCACGGAACACCGATGGGGCGCGAGCGTGCGCGCGCGAACGAGACGGCGAGACCGCGATAGCGCTAACGAACGAAATGGACAGGGAAATGCACGGCGCGCGAATACCCCACACGCCAGACGGCAATAAGCGCGAGCAGGACCGCAACGCCTTTGGGAAAGCAGGAAAAGCGATTTCTGACAGCGGAAGGACGGATTTGCCTCTACCGCACCGAAATTTGGGAAACACTTTTCGGGGTCGAAATTCACCGCCACGTGTGAAACTTTATATTGCAGACGATGTGGTCGCCGGGGAAAACACTTTTCACATCATTCCGACCGCAAGGGAGTACTATTGAACGGGGAAATTCGTCGTTTTACTCGCGCCCTCGCGGAAGCTCTCACTCGCGTGAAGTTTCGCACATGTACTTCAGAGAAACTCGCTGTCGCTGTCACAACTCGCCTCGGTACGGCTCACTTACTTGCCACATTTCTTCACCGCTCGCTCGTGGAGCGCAACTTTACGATGCTTCACGTACGACGATACCGCCCCGAGATGATAACAACGCACCAACATAAAATACTGCTTTTATGCACGGTGTAATCAAACTACCTGCTGAGATCACCCGCCGATATTGGATTAAATTACATGAATTGAACTTTTGATTAGTGTTGCGAGTTCCGCAAGAGAGTCGGTCCACCCTATTCACCACAATCCCGAACTATAGGTTCGTTGGAACGGAAACATACAGCCGGCTGCTTAAAAACGACGAAGCCGCTTGCAAAGACGCTGAACGTGTTTGCTTAAACGACGATACGATTGATCAAACGATAAACTATGTAAATCAAAGGACGGTAGAAACTGATCAAGGCTGTAAAAAACACGAACGGAGACTTCAACGGCCGAGCCCCGAACCCAGTTCCGAATCGTTCTTGAAATTTCGATACGTATTCCCAACACTTCTTTTGTTTTTCCCCACAATTTTCGTCTCACTTGGTGAGCAAATGCAACGGCCGTGAGAACAATGAGTGAGCTAAATATGCCAGATGGACTCTCCTGATGACAGACGATTCACGGAATCATCGTGGCGAAATTTTCTCCGTTTTTATTATCGCCCAAGGTTTCTACACATCTTAAGGATGCGCGACGGCATTTTAAGCCCTTTTTCTGCTTGTTCTTTACTAATATTGGTCTGAATTTTGTGACTCTAAGTAGTGCCCCTTTAGTAATGGCCAGATTTTCCGTGCATCTAATCTTCTAAAAATTTTAATAACCGGTAACGAAAAAACAAAGAAGAGAGCGAAAATGCACCGCGATGACAGATCAACATTGAGATGTGACTGCTGCGTTGTACATGAAAACACGGTCTCAGTGCAGCTGGAGAGCATATTAGGCTTATCGGAATCGTCGCTGAAATCATTCTAAGCAATTCCACTGCCGTAGTTTCACGCGCTGCAAGTCTTCATCATGATAAAGGCTATTCTGGTGTTCAACAACCATGGAAAACCTCGTCTATCAAAGTTCTACCAATATTTCGTAAGTCCATTCCGTTAGTCAGCTGGCAAAGCACGTAAGCTAATCGATACGAACATATGGATGGCATGGTGCATTTCAGAATGAAGATATGCAGCAACAAATTATTAAGGAAACCTTCCAACTGGTGTCTAAAAGGGACGATAATGTTTGCAACTTCCTGGAGGGTGGAAGGTGCGTACAAACTTCGAACGACGACGGTAGGAATGTTAGGGCCCTCTAAAGATTACATGTTTACTTTCTTGTTTCAGCTTAATCGGAGGCTCAGACTATAAGCTCATATACCGACACTACGCAACACTGTACTTTGTGTTTTGCGTAGACTCCTCCGAGAGCGAGCTGGGGATCCTCGATCTGATTCAGGTGTTTGTCGAGACGCTGGACAAATGCTTCGAAAATGTCTGTGAGCTAGATCTGATTTTCCACGCCGATGCTGTGCACCACATACTGTCCGAACTCGTCATGGGCGGGATGGTGCTGCAAACGAACATGTCCGACATTCTGGCACGCATTGAAGAGCAGAATAAGCTACAGAAACAGGAAGCAGGCATTTCGGCAGCTCCTGCGCGAGCCGTCAGCGCCGTCAAGAGTATGAATCTTCCACAACAGATAAAGGACATCAAATTACCGGATTTGCCGCAGGCAATTAAGGATCTGAAGTTCTGACCAAACCACAACATTGACACATCCCTGCTCACCAAAATAGCCGCAGATTCATCGTACATTCCCATTAACAGCAGCTTGGAGGGATTTAACTTTGAGTGCTACCAGTCGGAGTATGTTGGTTTAAGATCTACAGTAAGCGGCCGGGACGCAAGTTTGTCACCCGGAAGAAGCCACAATCACCAGCAGCTGCAGCAGCAGCATCTGTCTGGAGATCAGCGGGGAAAGCAAAAATCATCCAAAAAAGGATCATCTATCGCTCCCTCCAGCGCCACCCTTCTATTTAGTGCTGCTGAGCGATCGAAAGAGAATAGTTTTTAACGTATGGAAAACCAAAAGGCAACACATCGTTTGTAAATGGGTTTCCTGTGGTGCTTTTAACAACCCTTTTTCTCCTTCACTTATTGCCGCTCTAGCCATGTTGTTTGTAGGCGTTGAAAGCAGAATGTGCGTTTTCCTACTTGTCCATGGGAAAACTTAATGTAACACGAATGCATAGCGAATTCGTGTGTTAATCACTGTGAAACAAAGTTGTCGGAGAAAATAATGAATCATAACATGATTATTTGATAACAAGAGAGTCAACCTGATTATTCCGGTATGTTGTAATGTTATCGTCCGATGTCGGACGCAGCATTTTGGAAAGAATATAAAAAAAAACGTTAAGATTAAGTTTGAGGATGTCCTCTATGTTTTGCTTTTTTGAAAAATTGGAAAGATGGTCGAGTCGAGGCAGAGTTGTGAATTGTTTATGATACTGTATGTACAATTGTGTTGAGCTTCAAAGGGATTGAACTGAGCAAAAATGACTGCAGTTTTTACCTACAGAAAGAAGTTTTTAGTTCAAACGGGCGCCTTGATAAAAATAAGAAATTTATAAACAGTCCAAGCAATCCGATGGATGCTATTGCAATACGCAAGATTGCAACATCTAAAGGTAAAGTATCATTTACCTAGTTTTCGTAAAAATGATCTTTTTATTTAATCTTTGTGTTTGACGAGAAGCGAGCGTAACTCGACTTGACAGGGTTGGTGGATGCGTTTACGGTGTTTCAACTTTTCGATGCTCTTCGTACTGGCCCTTTTGGAGATGGACAATTTGCTTCCGTTCCAAAAAACCTACAGTATGCGATTGTGCGGAATAGGGTGCACTGTCTTTCTCTCGTCTCTCGACGAAAATTTCAGTTGCTTCGAGAGCCGCCATCGAGACGCTCGGATGTGTAGTGCATTCCGGTTTTGAGGACCGTCCCCCAAAATCCGGTTCCGTTTCTAGCTTCTTTCTCGCTCCTCTTGGACAGTAGTGTTATTTTGTCGGCGTGGAAGCTTATTGGGCAATAATAAAACTGCACCGCTTTCGACAGAAAGGTGGGCTTTTTTCTGGCTCCTACGCTGGTTCCGGGGCATTGGAAGATTGGGCATGATGAGTAATGGCTGATGTGTTTTAGTGGTGATTAACTGTGTGTGAATGTTAAGTGTCGCCAATGTAGTGATAAGAAACTAGTTGATTCCAAAATCTCCAAAGTCAAATCCAAGACAACTTGTACGCAGATTACCAGCGTATCGATCAGAATGCGGTGATGAGAACCGAAATTCGCGTCTGTCTGGGTTGGATGCGGGGTGGAGGGGAACAACGCACCTTCACCAAGCAGACACGAACCGTCCCGTCCCGGCGTTTCGTAGTAGGGCAAGTGAATCAAGCATTGCTGTGAATTACTGATAAACGTGTAGTAGATTGAGTGTTTGTAGGAATAGTATGATCATGATCGATTTTAAATGTTATTCTGATTCTCAAGAAAGGAATAAAACTCGAGTATAAAACCCGTTGAGCGCGTCTGGAACAGAGACAGCGTTGACGAGGACGGTTGCTTCAGATACGGTAGAGTGAATGAGACAGTATGTGAGGACGACGCGACTCGTGAAAGTGAGATTCGAGTGAGCCTACAAGTGAGCTGCGAGGCCATGGCGTGTGAGTGTGTACGGGAGAAAGAGAAGCCTGCCAAGTTCGCGTTCTTTCAGTATGTGCTTCTCGTTCTCGCGTGCCGGATCGTCATTCAATTTGGGTGCGGTGGTATCGTCGTTCGGACGCGGCGTCGAATGGAATGGATTTTGCCGTCGCAGAATATTAGGCGGGTTTGCACTAGGCAACATCTCGATATTCCATTCAAAAGTCTCCGTTTCGTTTTTACCTCCGACGCCGGCACTGTTGTCCGGCGTTTTGTGTGCGGATGGTGAGGTAGGGGAGGCGATGAAAGAGAGGGAGAACAGAATGTTATTCCATGGAAAAGCAGGCTTCGGAAATTTTGTTGCCTCCGCCGCCATTACTGCGAAGTTCACCGGTACTTTGAGATACAGCTGTCCTCTGCAAGCAACAGCCGAAACATGCTGCTTTTCTGACGTATCGAACACCATTCTTAGTTGTACAAAACCATTTAATGTTACAACAAAACAAAATGTTGAAGATTGTTAAGGCCAACCACACCATTTCGTACCGTAATATTTGTTGATGACGCATTTTTTATAAAACCTGTCTGTAGTTTTCACATCCCAAAGGTTGTGAACAGTTGAATATCAACGAACGTCTCTGCAAATTATGCACATTATTGTAAACAGTAATTAATTACGATCGATGAATAATCTCCGATTAGAGTACCAATTGTAATTCAAGCTCCATTGAAAACAACTAGAATGAAATATTGAGTTTGTGTTTAGCTTGTGACATTAAAACGACGGAGAAAGTGAAAAAATAAACTAGGGTCAGAAGGACGATGTTACTTTTACTTTTTAAACGATTTCTCATAACAAATCTATTTCAAAATAATACTTGCAACTGTCCCTACAATTCGGGTCGACATTCGCAGTTGACGCTCGACATAACCTGTCCTTCGGCGACATATACACCTCGCGCTAATCGTATAGGTGTCACACTCCGTGAAATATTATTAGAACAATCTCCATCCCTATTGTGGGTCTGTCTGTTTTTCACACATTTATTTAATTCCTCAACAGTATGCAGGTTTTTTTTCGTAATTGAGTTCTATTTGCTTTAACTTTTGTTTAAACATTTCGACGAATTGGCGATTATTTTGTTTCGCTTGTTGCCTCATGTTCTGAACACGATGATGGTACACAAACAACCCCCACCCAAACGTACTATACTTACTGCGCGGGGTGTCGGGTTGACGTGTAGCGCTACAAGCACGATTCATCGCATGGCGTTCACGTTAAGTCGTCGCATCAAAAACATCGTGTGCGGAAATTTTTAAATCAGTACTCTGTCAAAGTTAGTTGGAACAAGGTGTTCGTCGTGCTGTCGAGGTGGTTCTTTCATTGCAGTAATGCGTTGAATTGGACTGCAGTTACATTATTTATTGTTGTTGTTTTTTTTTAATATCTTGATCACTCCGGTAAGGAACAAAGATCAAGAACACGAACCATCGACTTTTTCGCTGCCGGATATTCCTAACAACAGCGCTCGGTTGGACAATTCTGCCTGGCAGCCCCCAGGCCGTCGGCAGAGTTTCTTTCTTTTCTCCAGTATATCGTCCTCGCCGTTGTGCAGAACGTTCCGCGACGATTGTTTTGCTCCGTCATGTTGTTTTTCTTTTAATTCTGCCCGTTGAACTGGATTTCAGCACCGTCGATTTCAGCTGCACATTCTTGTGCGGGGAAATGTGATGATTACTGGATATTTTTTGTGTCACTTGTTCGCAACTCCATGCGAGCTAAATGAAGGCGGGCGCGGCAGAAAGCAGTAAAAAGTGTTTCCAGCTGCCCAATTTTTTTCCGCTCGTTTACAAACAAGCAAAGCCGTGTGCGTCGTTGTTTCGCACTTCCGCGGGGTTTCGTGTGTGAGGTCGCGAACAGAGGAAAAATAAGTTTATCATCCAAACACACGGTCGAGAAATCCAAGCAGTCCGTTGCATAGTTTCATTGAATAGTGAAAATTCGCGAAAAAGCTTTCGGAGGAATCGATTGTTCCAGGGTTTCAGGGAGCCGTTAGGGTCGCAGCTGAGGAAGTTCGTAATACAAATCTTAAAATTAACTACGTTCTTGATTTCGTGCTCAAGGGAAACGGATAGTTTCCTTCTTTCTCTAACGCGCATGGGCTCGAAAAGCACACCTACTTTGTGGAGCAAGTGACAACGAGTGAGGATCGCAGCAAGGGCGAGTGGGGCTCTTCGTACCGTCCGTCGAAAAAGGGACAACCCGTCGCGAAAACGGATTAGTCTGCACCGTGGCTCCGTGCAGCTCTTTGCGGATAATTGTACCGAAAGCAAGCAAGTTCTCCTGTCGGTGCAACATTGTTCTTTCAGAATAATTACACCTTCTTTTACATCTTGTAAAATTCATATAAAGTGTAATTTTGTTGTTGTTGTTGTTTCGTGTCCAAATTGAGCAAACAGTGAAAGGAGGGAAAAAGTCAGCCATCCTCCATCCTGGCAACTGTGCGCGTCCTAAGAGTGTGTGAGTGAGAGTGCGATAAAGTGAGTGAGAAATCCAGAAGAGGAGTAAAAAGTGAATTCAGATCAAATCAATAAATAACCATCGCCAAATAAACCAAGAAGAAACAAGAAACCATCTGAAGGTGTGTGCGCCCTGGAAGAGCAAACCCATCACAGCCTCCCCTAGGCCACCGAACGTAATCATTTGGTGTAGCAGCAGAAAAGCGGAAGTGTCTGCCGTGTGTTTTTAGCGTGGCCACAGCAGCAGAACAATCGACTACAATGGCAGAGGATCTGCGGGACCGCAACGACCCGGAGCTGAAGTATCTCTCCGTCGAGCGCAACTCGTTCAACGATCCGGCCACGCAGGCGGAATGGACACAGAAGCGGCTCGTCTGGGTGCCGCACGATTCACAGGTGAGTTGATGAGAGCGTGTGCGTTCCAGCCGCGCTGGAACTGTCCGTCTTCGCGTCTTCCCATGAGTCATCCCGAATTCCCGTCCAATGACGGGTCAGTCATCGACAGACATCGCTCGGATACCTGATTTCATCGACATTTTCGTTGAGTTCAAGCTGAATATGAACCAGCTTCCATACTGTTGCTAGGTGATTTTGGCAAGCGAACGTGTACTTGATCCCTAAATCATCGGCAAAACTATTTTAACTCGGAACATTATATAGAATTTGTGTTACAAATGGGGGAATGCATCCAAACTCTATAAGCTCTTGCAACATGCAACTCCGAAGGTTTGATTCAGTCATTATCAATATCGATGTGATGGAAACAGTTTTCGCTGGGCTCGCCTCCCCCGTTATGATGCCATTTCCTGTCCGGAGAGGGAACAGGCTTATCATCGGTCCTGCCCGTTGCGTTCCTCTTCACACTTTTTGCGTCTTTTGGGGCGAATTGACGAAGAAGCCTCACCTTTTGGGGTAGTAACGTTCGTTCGTTTGTTTATTTCTGTCCCCCTTCCAAACCCACCCACCCGCCCACTTCATGTTTGTATTTTGTTTGCTCCGGCTAACTTGCATGTCGTGCAAAAAGAGCAAACAAAATAAAGAGACAGGGTACAAACCTGTCCAGGGCACTGCTGAAGTTTCGCTGCAGATAAGATAACGATAAAAAAGTGAGCGTCGGCCGCTAGTGGTGATGGGCTTATCAACTATATGGTGGCATGGACGAGACCGGTTGATAAACGGAACACGGTTGCGATATCGAACGCGTTGGAAAGGAGAAAGGGAGGAAGTTTTGATTGATTTTTGATCGACAAAGACGCCGATTCGTGAACGGGCCTGGGCGAGGTCGGGTGTCGATTTGTAATCACGCTCGCTTCGTTGCGGAAGATTGGATTATAAATTTTCCACGAGCAAGATCGGGGCGAGCCGGCCGGTTCCTTCTCCGCTTCGAGCCAAAGTTTACCAGCGAACGGACGTCGACCACCGAAAAGTCAGCCGGTCGTACACCGGCAAGCAATAATGTGCCTGTAGGTGTAGGCGCCCGACGACGACGACGACGACGTCAACGCTTCAGCGTACAGTGTAGGTGTGCGTGATGCTAGACCATGTTTTGCCTTTGTATTGGAACCGTCTGGAATACCGAATTCCTGTCCCCCTGTTGTCCTGGGAAGGATCACGCCATCCCGGTTCAGGCTTTCGTTCAACTCTTTATCTTCTATCTTCACCGTTCGCTTTTGTGGTCGTGTATGTCCGTGGACGATGGTGCGTGTCTGGCGTGCACCGCTTCGACACACCACTACACGTGCAAGAAGCTGCTGTTCTGCGTTTGCGGCTGGCTGACTTGACGTTTGCTGCATTTTATTTGGCGTTGCATCCCGCCGTTGCACATGTGCAAAAGGAGGAGTATTGCCTTTTGCCCGTTTGCCTCGTTCACTCGCTTTCGCGTGCCGGCGGTCCTAAGAATAGACCGAGAGAGAGAGTGGAGGAAAAGGGGGAAAATGGAAATGAGTAAAAAAGAAACAAACGTAAAGATGAACCGAAGACGTTGACCTGACGCCGTTGGTTTGCTGGATGGATCGGTTGGTTGTTTGGTTTCGATGTCGGTGGCTGCGGTAATGAAAAGCTGCTCGTCCTGAATGCATGCAGGCGAGGCAACTGGCGTTACCATGCTGGGTTAGTTTTTGCTGCTGCTTGCAAAAATGAAACCGTCGTCCAATGCGGGCGGTTTTGAAAAATACAGGGTCACATTTCCCGAGGTTGAGATGAGCCCGGTGTGAAGAAAAAAAAATCGAACGAAACAGTTTATAACAGTCAGTGCGAAAGCATATCAGTAACAATAATAAAACAGTAGTATTTGGAGGAATAATCGAGTCCCGATGGTGGGGAAAATCCAATTGAATCACGGTGGAGCATTGGTGCACAACCTCCTCTCGAACGTTTGCTGCGAAATTTACTCCTCGTATCCGTTCCCGAGCTGACGTCACCATCTGCTGCCGGCGATGAGATGACACGATGAGGTGGTGAAGTATTTTAACCTTACTTGATCCGTAACGAAAGATCTCGACCGTGCAAAAGCGAGAGACAGGAACCAGAAATTAACCATTGTGGTAAGAAACGCTTTTTTCTGCAAACGCGAGGCGACGTTGGTCGGTTTTATATTTTTTGGTCGCTGTTCCGCCACGGGAGATCACCACTCGTGGGTCCCTCTTTTCCGTGGATACAGCGATAAGGCGGGAAAAGGAGGCGAGTGCTGTGTTGGTATAGGAGTGAGCGAATCATTTTCGCAGAAAGAGCAACATTCATAAGCCAGTCGGAACCGCGCCGAAATGCGATGCGGGAGTTTGGAAGATCCATTGGAAGGCAGGGGCAGCGTGGTTAAAGTAAATAGCCAATGTTAAGTAAACATTCGGCCGAAACCGAAAGATAACGCCCCGCAGACGCACATTTGAATCCGATTGCCAGCGGGGAAAAGAGGAAGAAAATAAACGCGTTGGAGAGATACCAGGCGCGTTCGCGTCATCGACTTAGGGCACGGAAAGCGGCACAGTCATACACCGGTGCGTGCGCGGATTTGGTTGGTATCGCGGCATCGTGAGGAGAGATTTTTAAGGAACACACATACACACGCACCAGATCGGTGACTAAGAGATGGGCAGAAGCGTTACTCCGAGCTTCGTTTGGCTCAAGTTAACGCTCAAGTGCGATTTCGTTTCATTCCCGGCGATAATCCTTTGTACCTTTCACGAACGACCTCTTCGAGTCAAGAAGAGTCGCGGTGATGGGGAAACCGTGAGGCAAAAAGAAGAAAGAAAGATGAAACAATCAAACACTGTATCATGCGAGATGGAGGAACGATTCAGGCCGCCGTTATCTTTCGGCCCAGGCTGTCTGGTGGAAAGTCGAACGTCGATGCTCTTGATGGCGAAATACGTGTTTGGCTCAAAAGCTGAGGAGAGATGCATAGGAACAAAAAAAAGAAACTAATAAACAGAAGATGATCAGATCAGCAGCAAGTAAAACACACAGGAAGCGGCAGTGAGTCACGGTTTGCCAGAAATAGCCAATTCTTTATTGTCGGCTTCAGTGTACTCCTCGCCTGTTACTCCTCGCGTGCTTGTTGTCTTCTTTTTCTTACATTACATTACATTCTTGCCAGAAGCCGCTGAAGAATAGTTTATGCTGAAGCTTTGGATGAAAATATGTTCCGTTGTCCCATTATAATACTTATTTAAGCTGTTTTAAAAGTAGTTTCATAGGTTCCCAATATCAGCTTAAATCTTAAAATTTACTTTCTAAAACGGGACTTTATGAAGCGCCGGCGAAAAAGAGCGACTGTGGTTTCTGACATGTTTCTCCATCTAGAAATTACGCAACAGCTCTGCAACAGAGTGTCTGAAGTTGGTTTTGTCTTCCACAAGGCCGCCACTTGTAGGAACGCGAACGCAAACCACTGCGTCCTTGCCAAACAGGGCGCGCTGTCTTCGTCGGCAAAGTGACCCTATGGCGCCACGCAAGCACACAAACGCGTTCGGAGGCGGCCCCCAAAGGGTTTGCCACAGAAGAGCCACAAAAGGATCCAGCCAGAATAGCGTAAAATTACTACGATCGCACGACAGGGCACGATCGCTTAGATCAATGGCCAGTGGGTCTCCGTGATGCCATATCGCTACGAACGGAGCCTCGCTGGGAGCACTGTGCGCGATCAACGCGCTCGACGGCTAAACACTACCGTATATGGTCAACTCCAGTCTCCCCCTGGTAGACCTTGTCCCATACACGGCGAGGCAGTAAAGTATGGTGTCTCGCTCGAGCTTTATGGAGGCTCGTTCGTTGAGACTGGAAGGGGGCCTGAGTGGCAAAGAAGGAACAGAAGAAGAAGGAGAAAAGAATAATCGGGCAATGGAATGAAGCGGCGGAACCTGCCGCACGTTATCTTGCCTGCCACGATGGAGTTCTGGGCAGGACCGCAGCTTCGAAAACCAATCCTTTTGCCTCCTTTTCTTTCAATCCGATCCTTTACAAAGTCAAACCACGTCTTTCCGTATGTAGGTCAGCAGGAACCCGTTTTTCTGGCTTCGCTCGATTTGGAGAAATGGCTTGGCGATGAACGAAATGGCGCAGACTGGATGCACTGGAGAGATATGATGAACCTTGCAGACGCCTGGAAGTTACTTTCCCCCGGGTGTATCCCTACAATATCCGCATGCTTTCAAACATCACTTTCTTCTAGAATCAACTCTGGTGTTCCGATTGTACTTTCACAATTATAATATTTGTCTCTTTTCCTTCCATTTTTCACCAACAGGGCTTCGTGGCTGCCAGCATCAAGGGCGAGCGCGGCGATGAGGTCGAGGTCGAGCTGGCCGAAACCGGCAAGCGCGTGCTGGTACTTAAGGATGACATCCAGAAAATGAACCCACCCAAATTCGACAAAGTCGAAGACATGGCTGAGCTGACGTGCCTGAACGAAGCCTCCGTCCTGCACAACATCAAGGACCGATACTACTCCGGCTTGATATATGTAAGTATATCGCATCTTAATGGGTGGGTTATCCGCTCGTGGTCGTCGCTGAGCTGGCCAAGGATGGAAAAGTGAGCCAGATGGCGTGTCGTGGACACCTCGCGCTCTAGCTCGAGGTTGAGAGAAAGAAATCTATCAAGCCGATGCAAAGGTGGTACCAGACAACGGCCGCGGCTACCAAAAAGCGATCGGGAGGGACAACCACGGCATTCTGTGGAAGAATGGCCCTGGTTTTGTTGTTGGCTGTTGAGCAACAAGCATAACCACTATTATGGTTCCTTATTTGGTGCGCTCCACCTTACCATTTACGGCCAGTGCGCGCGGGAAACCCAGCGGTTTCTTCTTGCATGTGTAGCTTTTCATAATGTGGGGTAACCTTTGCCTTTTTTCGACCGCTGCGAAATCCACCGATGGCGAGGGAAGGGAAGGGCAGCATTTGCGTGTATGTGTGAGTAGTCAACACAAAAGGTCACCTCAGATGGGGAGGACTCGGCGGTCCCCAGAGATTTCGAGTCCAAGAGGTCGTCCCCCGAGTGGATGAAGAATTTGGCATCGGAATGCTGTGCGTGTACCCTTCTGTTTGGGCACATTTTTAGCTACTTTCTTTCTTCTTCATCCATTTAAGGAGGAAAGCTTAAACAGCAGCCAGTATGGTTGTTTCACTTGTTTTCGCAGATGCTTACGCAACGTATTGCAACGGGTCTCGGCGTGTAACTGCGTGTCCTACAATGTATCAATCAATTAAGGACACCGTCGAATAAATCAGTCCCCACAAGGCCTTACACGACGGCGAAGAGGAAACGACACGTTGTGTGTGTAAGAGTTAAAAAAACCAACAAATAAAAAGATGTGTTATGGCTTGTAGACGGAGGGAACGAGAAATATTGTCATTACAATTTTAACGATCGAATGAATCCTGTTTCGGCCGGTTCGGCGATTTATTGATCGCTGCTTTGTTGAAGCACAACGGGGGTGAAGGAGAATGAGAGGACTTGGGCTCCGGTCCGGCGGGTCCATCTTTCCATTTTTGCTAAGGACACATCGAAGAAACTTCCTCTCGAGGGAGATCGCCTGAGAGGCGTAGACGTTCTTCTTTCATTTCGCGTTCGGACACGCTGACGTTGGTCGCTTGGTTGATTTTAGTACTTTTTCAAAGCTGCTTGTTTTAACGGTCGTCCGAGTGGATGTGTGAGTAGCAGGACCGGTCAGAAAAGTCACTTAAAACAATCACATAAAGATCCCCCGATGACTGTGGCTGTAGAAGCCGTAAAGGCGAAACGGAAGGGGATATGGGGCACGTGAGTAAAAGCGCTTTTAAAATGATGCTAATTGCATCCGATCGCGACAGCCAATGTAGTAGCCCCCATTCGGCCCCTTCGGCTTGGGAAGGGACTTAATGTATCGTTTTGATGATTTTTTTCTTTGTAGGTCACTATTCGCGTGAAGGTTGTTGGCGTTCGAGCGGACCAAAAGTCCCGCGCTGTCCTTCGCGGTGGAACGCAATGGTAACCAGGGAAAAGATAAGAGCACAGTTGCAGTATGTTGCTGAAGCAGTAGACAGAAGGGGCTGTTGGCAAATTTGGCTATCGTAACCGAACGACCTCTGCAATTCGCCACCGTCCGGCTATCCTTATCGACAGACTTTTTTGCAGCGTCAAACTAAACCGGTACACTGTCAAAACATGCCATCGGCTGCGATAGAACCAGCAATTTTGTGTAAGAAAGAGTTCTCGGCTTTATTTTGTCCCGAGTGTTCGTCTCAACAACGATCCCCTCAGATCGGTCATATGGTTTGTCGATGAAATGAAACGATCTTGCGACGACTTTTTTCGACGCTCGCGAAAGATCATGTTGCTGCAGCAGCGCTGCGTCTTCATTTCCTTCGACTTGCCTTTTGCGGGGCATTACGGATAACAAAGAAAGACACATAGTGGGATGGAGCAGCAACAAAGAGGAAAAGATCGCTTGGGTTGGGAAAAGAAGCGATACATATTTGTTATTGAACACAATGAGCGAGTAGTAGGGAGTATGGAGAGCTGAGAGGGGCAACGGGATTCTCGTGGTTTCGTGGAGAAGAGTTCGTTGTTTCGTAATGCGCTGCACGGACGGACCGGAGAGGAAACGGGATCGCAGCAAACGCACGAACCGAGATTTATGAATTTATGGGAATCGGAAAACACAGCAGAAGAAAGGCACACGCTCAGCTTCGCTGTCTCTCTTTCTCCTTCTCTGGGGAGCGAGCACAATGCTCGGATCACAAGTATAAACCCGCGAAAGACAGTGCGAAGAGGAGAATAGCGCGATCTACACGGCAGCGATGCGATCTTCTCTACCATGTCTACTTTGTCGACCGCATCGAGCCGTCGTTGTGGATGTTTGATGATTCCGTTTTTGTGGCTCACAAGTCTTCAACCACCTCCGGCACCTACCCCGCCGCGGGCCATCCGTTGGAGATCGATTGAAATGGTAACATTAAACAACGCCTTTCCGCTAGTTGGTACGGACGCCTAACTAGACGCGCCACTGAGGGGGCGGTGCAGGAAGTTGGCATATACGCACGCATCGGGGAAAATGTACGGAAGGGGGGTGGATTGGTGGGTCGGCAAAGCGCGACACACATAAACAATTTAATCTAAAACCCATTTTTCTCCTGCTTCGCGGTTCAATGGCGGTACAATCCAAACGCTGTGTTGGTAGGTTTTGTCGGTGGCCATCACCATCGTCTTCTTATTGCATTCATTGACGAGAAGTGTAGAGAAACACTCGGAGGAGGGACTGTGGAGATCAACGTTTTGGCTGCGTTGCGGTCAGATGGGCGAACCTTGATTGAACTGCATCAAACATCATAAGCCAAACGCGAACGCACACATGTTTTGATCGCAACCATATTATGTTCGGTCTCCCAAGTCCCAGTCAAAGTCGAATGTTGGAGAGACGCGATTGATTCCTAGGTCTACAACATCCTTTTAACATCTGGGGGATGTATGAATATCTCTTTTGGCTGCTAATTGATGGAGCCGACCGATCGATAGAATCACTCAGGAACAAATGGCTACCTACATCTGATGCACCTGGAACTTACTTCCACATGCGATAATTTTGCAAGCAGTTGATCCATAGGCGCGGCATGGAGCTATCTATTGCTACCGATCGCACATGCAACAATTCTCCAGCTAATGGTGTGTGTTCCGTCTCGTTTGGGGTAAATTAATTTGCGCACCATGCAATTTAACGGGAATTTAACTGGGGTACGAGATATCTTCAGACACTTTGGAATGTATGAGGCGGCGGCCCCTTGTGAGTCTCCACGCGTTGTAGTCCATGTCCTCCCCACGTAATGTGTGTGTATGTGCTGTCGTGTGTAGTCCTCCCATGCACCTTGTCGGAACAACGACACCGCGACAACTAACTTCTCTCGGAATGGTCATATGCCTCCTTTCGTCGGCGTCGTCTCATTCTCCTTCCTACATGAAAGAAGGTGTAAGGCTGGGGAGGGCTGAGGGGTTGTATAGCTCTTATGACAATTTCCGCGTTTATGCCTATAGTGAACCCACAGCTTAACACAACAAAAGAGAAAGACCGCCGCCGCCCGACCCGAGGAGAGCAGTTGTTTCCACCAACGCAGCAATCGAGAGTTTGCAAAAAAAAAAAAAAAATGTTGTGCGCCAACTCCTACTCCTCCTTGGTACGTTTGCTCTAGTCCATTCGTTGTTTTGCACAGAAGCCAAATCCGCAAACATCATACCTTCGCACATTCTCAACCGCAATCACTATGCCCTACAACTGCGATGGTGTGTGAAGCTCGAGCGCGCGGCCGCTTGTCGTGACGCTCTGTTGGGGCAATTTGAATAATGGTTCCTTAATTTATTCGCTTGTTGTCATATTAATTATTTAATCACTGTACTACTCCTGACAAACGGCGTTAAACGGTGCGATTCTCCATGCTGTTACGTCTTGTGCGTGCCCTTGATATGAATACCTGAAGCGAGGCTATTTTACGAATGAAATGATTGCCTGCGATGCGAAGTTTTGCGGTTCATCAATAAATAGGCAGCGAGGGGTTTTCTTTTTCATAAATTGGTTTCATCCGATCGTGAAGATGCATCAAAAGGATCGTTCGAGGAAATACTTGATACGTTCATCAAAACGTCAACCAACGTGCCCAAGGGGCTATGATAGTTCTTGGTGACTCATTGGGAAGGATGCAAGTAATCACTATTGCTACTGTGAACCAACGTAGTAATCGCCCAATCGCGAGATGCGTGTTGTACGTGGCCTATGTTGGCCTTTTCCGGTATCACTCTAGACTGTGCTCCATTCCTCGTGTGTGCCACGATTTGTGCTGTACTGGAACCGACGTTCATCGTTGCTCTCTGCGACAATGAGATTGCGTTGCATTTCAGCGTGTGGGCCGGGCGACGGGGCTACATTTCTGACGGTTTAATAAACCTTCGCTCGAAGACCTAGAAGACCGACAGCCTTCTTTAGCTCCTCTAACCGGTGGCCTAATGGGAAGAAGTGTCAGCGTTCTTGTTATGAGTTATCAATCCGGACAGACCAGTGCATGTAGTCCAGATGGATGGTGGTAGTCGCATTATGCTGCCGGGTTTTACAAAGTCATGAAACGGCTCGATAAACACGAAACAGACAGCTAGACAGAATAGGCTAGACTAGAGGGTTCTCTTGCGGAGACGTAGTTGGTAATAACTTCTGTAATTCTGAGCTGTGTGTGTCATCCTCCCTGCGGGTCCAATGCGGGCTCGTGATGATGATAGAGGAAACTGCGTTTGAAACAAGTAGTTCAAGGAAAGAAAATGATGGAAGGTGGTTTGGTACTGGTTACAGTGCAGCTCAAATGTTATTCCGAAAGTCCCGTACAAAGGGAGTTGAAATGCTGGTCTTGCAACTGTATTGCATTTTTTTTTGCGCAAGAAAGCAACACATTCCAATGGTTACCTCAACAAAATTCATCAGTATTCTGTCGGGCTCGGGAAGCGATCGCCTTCCTCCTGCCTCATCTGCCCAGGGCCAGCTTACGATTGTTCAACTCTTTGCTACCATCCCGCGTGGAGACATCGCTCTAAGAAAAGATAGTCATCGTCGTTTGCTACAGTTGTCCGCCGCCTTTTTGGATTCTTGAGCTGCGAGTTTTGAAGCATTGAAGAAACGACGGTGCGTTTGGAATGTAAATCGGGCCACAACCTTTTTTTCCACGTTGGTCACGAAGCCGACTAATGATCGTTGCTGTCAAAATCAATTCTTTGTGCTGCAACGCCAGTAATGTTTCGCGCGATCAGTGAAAACTTCAGGGCTTGGCCCTTTTAGCTCGCCGTTGTGTCGACCGTAGTGTGCCATAAGTCAGCAAAAATTCAGAACTGTCCACTGAACTGAACTTCAGAACTGTTGCTTCAAATGTCCCTGGAACGCCGGGTGTTTGTTGAAAAGCTTTCGACGAACATTATAACACGACTTTTCGTTGGGAAGTTTTTGTTTTCTGACAGTTTCACCAGAACCACCAGAAGACGACCCACCCGGCGTTGCATGTCCTATGCGGCTGAAAAGTGTTCCCCGCCGCATACGGCTGACGTTTCTGGCAGTGAACACTTTTGCTGTGATAACTTAAACAAGTACCGTCTTTTGTTTCCTCTACTTGTTGAGGAAACGAAACCGGATTTTGCAAGGTGCTCTATGAGCATTTACCTCGGTTTCCACCTGCCTTTTCGCTTGATAACTCTACGGTTAGTGGAGTGTGCTTCCTTCATAAATAATTAATTTTCCTTGTTTCTTGTCGTTGGTATCTGCCAAAGGTCGTTAGCAGCTTATTTGGTGTTGACTGCTTTACATAACAAGACCGGTTGGAAATTGGAACACACATTTACAGCACTCTTGCCCAAACATAACCGTAGCAACTGTATGGCAGGTCGAAATCAAAAGAAATAATCGATTTCAGCTAGAAACATTAAGGATCAACTGGAAACATTAATGGCTGGTCTGATCTGTGAGTTGTCGCTCAACAATTATTATTGTTTTTTTTTTTAGAAAATGGGCAGATGACGTTATGCTCCCATGATGCTGAAAATCCATCAGCTGGGTGGAAAAAGAAGCAAACACTGTCGTTCGAAATTCCTCGTGTGCAACAACACGTCACCGAGAGACCGCAATCGATCGTAATCGTACACGACGAAGCTGCTTTCCATTTTCGTCCGGAAAGCAAGGCGGGAAAGGCCGTGTTGCCTCCCTTCGGGCTCGAAAGGAGCGCAAATGATCAGCGTCGCCGCCGGATAAGGAAGATTTGGTGCAACAGGTTAATTACACACCTGTTTGTCCGTGCTCATCTGTCTCATTTGATTATGCTCCATCCCATCGTCAACGACCACGGCGACAATCGACGCCACGGTATGAACAAGCACGTACGTGTGTCTGATGAAAAGCGGTGCGTAACGACGAGTGTTGTGTTGTAGATGATCCTTTAAGGAGTTGGGTATCGATACAGCTGTAAAGAGAACGGCAACGTAAAGGGTAACCTTAACGCGACGAAACCCAATCCGGGCGGAACGGTTGAACGGCACTACGAAGAGGGGAGGATATTGAAGTGCGCAGGGTTTCGTTAGGGGAAAAAAAGAATGAAGATTATGTTCTTTTTGCATCAAACATATTTAGCCAGCGGTCCCGGTGTGAGCTGAAAAAAAAAAACAAATGAGCACGCTATGTTTGACGTTCAAACAAAGCGATTTGTTTGTCACACGGTCGGTCGGCTCGTCGGAGGGGACACGGTGGAATACCATATTAGGAAACCCGCGCACGACATCTTCAAACAGGCAATGCTCTAATGCCTGTGAATGTTCATCGAAAAGCAAAGCGAGCCGTATGACTCATCGCTCGCTGACTACGTTGGTGACATGAAGTGTGGAGTTGGTATTTTAGGCACTTGCTTCTTTTAACTTTTCCTTTACACTGTGTACTTTGTAACGATTGATCTTTCTTCATTCTGGCAACTTTGCTGGAACATTTTGTTTGAGTAAAACAGCTCAAACATACTGGGCTTCTTGGAAAGTACCGTCAGTTTCTTATCGCTGCGATGATTTCCATTCCGATGCAGCTCCATCGGAGCGAGCAGCAACCTTCAGGGAGTGAACTTGATTTAACCGGTTGAGGGACGCCTCTATTGCACATTCTGCTATCGGGAGGTAGTATAGTGTTTCACAATTCACCCCTTGGGAGTAACATGATAACCGCTCTGCTGCTGTTGCTGGTGAGTAACGAAACGGATGAAAAACTAACACAATACTATCACCACCTTGCTCAGGTGTAGCTTTCCCCACTTCGTGACTATTACTAAGGTGACCTATTCATCTTCCATCCCTAGCTTGCAATAAGGCCAACCGTATCTGCAAGATCTACTTATTATGCAATCAAAAAGTGCTCAACTCGAACGTCAGTTACTGGGTTTAAAACGAGCGCTTGTAAAATTGAAAAATACGACTTGCATGCTGCACTGGATGTCTCCCCTTCGACATGATCTTTTAAGTCTTTGTGTCTGGAATATCTGGAATATCTTCGATGGTTAATCGATTGTCGATTCTCGTCGGATGAAGAAGATAAAAAACGAATTAAAAACAATCAATCAGCTGAGTGTGTACATTACTCCGCATGTTAAATTGTTGCAGTTGCATCACAGACTGCCAAATTTGGCACCCTTCACCCTACGACAGCTATGAGATGATGATCCTTATGCGACGGAGTGGTTTGTCTTGAGTCCTGAGACGTGCATACATATTTCTGCATAATGATGCATGGAGGAGAGAGAGAGGGAAGTAACCGATCGATGCCAATAGCTTTTGGTTTCGTTTAAAGCCATAATTTGCTTTTGACCAAATATGGCACAAGTGTTCGCCAGTCCACCGTCGCCGACGGTCGCCAGTCGACGTGTCGTAGCTGCCGTGGTCCAGATGTGCGCGATCACATCATAAAATACGCTCTCTTCCCCCCGTGGCCTGGCCTGGCCTAGCCTGCGTTGGAAACATTCTCCGTCAGTCGGTGGTGGTTTCGCATTATGGTTTCGTGGGTCCGCTCTGCTCCGGTGCTGAATTGCTGAATGTTCAATTATCACGTTGGTCAAACGATGGCGCCATAGTTCCCGCGATCGGGTGTCGTCGCCTCCGTCCGCAAGCCAATCGGATCGGTCACAAGCACCATCTGGTGGGTTCGGTGGCTAGCTGGCGCCGAATAGCTCCTCGGATGATCAGGTGGAGGGAAATACGAGAGGAAGGAAGGTCACGCACAGTAGTACGGTGGTGTAGACTCCGTTCCGAGCAGCGCTCCGAACTGTCAGTAGGTCACGCGCTGGCCTGTGATAGACATCTGGGATGGACGACGGGGGTTGGAGCGTTACCGACTTCTACTCACCTTCAGGCACCGCAAGTGTGAGAGACGAGGAGACCATAGCAGCTCCATTCTGCTCTGCCTTGCGGTTGAGGGGATACTGCGTGTCGGTTTGTTTCCAAAAATGGCAACTCCTCTCGGCAAGGTCCCGCATATCCCAACCCCGGTTAAGGTGAAGCAGCGAACGGCGGAGAACACAACACGGAGGTCAAACCCAGGCGGAGAGAACGGTGACAGAGGTGATGGCGCCAGCGGCCAAAAGATGAAAACGTCGTGTTGTTGTTCGTCTGTGCTATCATGAATCAGCATCAGTTCCTCAGGGGGGGGGGGGGGGGGGGGAATTCATCGATTATTCAAGTGAGAATTTCAAACCTCATAAAAGGACATCCCCTTTTTACGTTTCTTCAGTGTCCTGACTTTTAGACCTGTTAGCTATGGTCAACACCGACGGTGGTGTATGATTCATGTGGCATACTTCCTTGGGAGGGCATTGTGAAAGCCATTTCTTGACCACTTCCTCTTGCGATAGCGAATGGCGCTGTACAATCCAGGCGGCTTCAACATCCACCATTACTCATTCAGCGCTCCTGGGCTTCGGTATGTGTGTGGCGCGGGCAAGGGGATTGGTTTTTTCAGTAACTTTTGGGCTTTCTTTCATAAAATCGCAATCGGTGTTGTGGTGAGGTCTTGAATGTCCAACAAAGGCCTTCTCCCTTTAATGGCCTTAAAGTGGCGGTTTTAGTAGAACAATTGCCCGCTGCATTATTTCCTTCATTTGTTTGCCTTGTGGATTTTGCAACAAGTTGCTCGGAGAAAGCAAACTTTACTGTATTGGAACGATTAAAGCACGACGACCACCATGTCGACGAGTAAAGTCGTCATTGGTGGTGAGGCTTTTTTTTTTCTTTGTTGGTGCAGGACGGCACGACGTTAGCGACGACTCCAGTTGTAGCGGGCGACTGGATGGAGATAGAGAGGGTGTCATAATCCGATCGCTTGAAACTGCCCCCAAGAGTCCCCAGTCCGAGGAGTAGGCTTAACTACAGCGGATTTAAAACAATCGTGCTCCATGATAGGTCGCTTGCTATCTTAAGTTGAGTTAAGACAGGCGAAAGGGGGAAGAAGACGAGGTTTCTTGCATGCTTCTCCGACGGTGTTATTAACCTTCAATTGTCACTTAAGCAACAAGCCCTCCACAGAGGACCCCGATTGACCCAGGCGTCCGTCGGCGGTTGCACGACAACACGCTCCATTACTGCATCCATTGTGTGTGGCGCTTTCTTAGTTCATGAGACGTGGTGGAAAGAAGGACTTTGCATCTTTCCGCAAACTCCTCTCCCGGCGAGGGTGGCAAAATCATTAAGGTTTGTTTGCGTCATTGCGTGACGACGCCGTTAATAGTGGGGCCCCTTTAAGCAGGCATGAAAAGAAAAGAAGAAGGTCAACCTGTGGTGCATCTTTGGCTGCAAAAATGGCGTCGCGAAAGACGCACGCATCTGCAGCAGATGCACACAAAGTGCACGCACGTGCCTGCGATGGAAGCGTTCGATGTGAGAATCGCCTATGATAAACCAAGCCTCTTTTCCCTTTCATTCGTGATCTGCTAAACGAAGCAAGGCGTTTCGTTTGATTTATTCCCGCCGGTACGTCGATGTTCAACGATATCGATCGTGGCAATAAATGTTCGCGCACGCATGGAATGAGCGAGTTATTTGCTCGAGGAATGCGTGGCAAAATAATGTCTTTATTAGAGCGGCCGCGTCACGGCGCGAAGAAATCAAACCGTTGAATTGTTTGTCAATGATTCATTGAATTTCAATCGCGTTTTTATACGCTTCCCCCCGCCTGCCTGCCAGTTTTGCCTTGAGAGATAGACAGCAAGCAAGGAAAGAACGAAAGACGGACGATAGGAAAAAAGGCGTGTGCTGGTTTTATCGTTCACGGTACGAGGAAAAAAGAAAACATTCCATGACGAGAGTAACAAGAAGATTCCTCACGGAGTTAATGACCGTTGTGCCATATGAAGAAGAAGACGTTATGCTTGTTGTCCGAGCGTATGCTCTACTGGACTCGTCCGACCACTACACTACAACAACCGCCGCGACATTCTATGCGCCTAAGCGAAACTTATGGTGCCACCGGACTGGTTGGCGATATCTTTCATACTTGTTGAGCAATGCGATAATGTTTCATGATATACGATCACCGAGTAAGACACGCGGGAAGAAACGATGTGTGTTTGAAGAAGGAAAAAGAATACTCTGCTCGCCCAATGTGGATACGGAGTGGAAAAGGAGTGGTTCGTTTATCCGTCGCTATAGGAAACCAGAATGCAGTTATGGGAGGTCAAAGTTATGAAACTCGCTTGTGCAAATGTGTTGTGCAGCTCTTGTTTGGCGAAGCGCACTCGAGAAACTAAACTCCCCAGCAAACAAACAGGTCAGGACCCTACGACTCGAGTGAGTAATTGATGTGGAATAGGGACAGCCATCTCCCGGCCAACTCTTACCTTCACAGCAGCGACTCCCCACCCTGTATGTGCCTATGTATCGGATTACGTCAGGCTCATCCATGAGTGTACAGGTGACGCTAGCGACGATCGCGGAGGGATGAGGGCCCCTGACACAATCTCCCCCGAGCGACTGCCTTTGTTTCACCGCAACATCGCCGCGTTGTTAGGCTTTTGTTGAGCTGCCCGCTACATAGTGGTTGCTGGTTGTGTGGTGACCCTGAAAAGAGCCACCAGGTCCATCCGGTTGTGAGCTTTATAATTATTCGTATGCAGTATGCGATCGTTTGAAAATATGCTTCACAACTACATCCGGAGTCTTTCTATCCTCCCTGGGCACGTTTTTTTAAAGGGCATGTTCAATGTAAACCACGGCTAAGAGCCACAGGAACAGCACCATAGCGAAAAATCAAGGTTACACTTTTCCCGTCAAGGCTGCTCCGGTGGATGGTGCTGACAAGAGTCGTTGTTGTCTACGGGGGTGTTGTCCCACCATTAACTCCAGTGAATTATGCCTCAAAGATCTAAGAGAGGGTAATAATAAAGTAGCAAGAGGCGATTTTGAATGACGGCGCCATTCGATACGAAGGACGGACGGGCGGATGAGCTACGATCGGCGATATTAGCATTCCACGCAAGGAAAGTGACATTCCTCGGGCCATATACTTGCTGCACTATGCCGATGGTCATCAATCACTTGCTCTCCCGCAACGGCTCGTCGTTGGAAGTTCCCGAAGTCGTTAGGTAGTCTCGTCACGGGCTTGAACTTACATCCTGTCTCTCTGGTGGCCGGTTCCGTACGTTCGGTTACTGGACCATCGGGGCAGAATGTAGCGTTATTCCATACAACTAAAAAGGGAAGCGAATCGATGACGACATGGTGGTGCATCGCTGACTGGAGAACGATTGAGTTTTGCAAACGACTACCGATTGACCGGACCTACCAACTTGTTTCCTCTCTATCGTCTTTGGACCATTAGGCCACAACGTGAGGAAGATATGCCGCTGGAAGTTTGTTGGTGAGAAATCACAGTTGGAGAGAAACAACGAAGCGTTTGGATTTGGTCCGGATAAACGATGACCTTGAAAACGTGCCTTGTACCCTTGGCAGTGGGGCAGCAACGAATTCTTTCAGCAGTCGGGCAGTCAACATGGGAAGGAAGATGAAAGAAAACGGTGGAAAAGACGATTCTCCTGGGATCTAGCAATGTTGTGCTGCGTAATAACGCTCCTCCTCGACTTGGCCGCCTTTAAGAGGTATGTTAGGCAATGATCACAAAAACGATTATGCCCAGTTCTTGAACCGAAAGAGAGATACAGAGAGAGAGAGAGCGAGAGATAGTGAGCGATCATAGTTTGACGAAGTTGTTTGGAGGTACTGGATGTTCGCGTCGACGCATTATTAAGAACACCAGCAGCGTTGGTCTCGCGTGGTCATCGCGTTGGGGCTTGGTTCTCTCGCACCTGGGGTTTTGGGGTACATTAACTGAAGCGCGAAAAAGGGAGAAGACACCAAAACTGCCCCCCGAAATTGCCGCTGTGTGTCACCGCGTTCCGTAGAATTATGTGATAGTAGTTGTGTATGAGTTTCCAAGATCGCGAGAATGATCGGCCATGGCCAAGGAGGAGGATGTTGGAGGGATCAAAGACGGCGAAGGTCGTCGAGTTGAACGGCCTACACCCACACACGTGCAGAACAGCTCCAAGCTCCGTTTTCGTTCCTTTCGTGAGATCCTCCGGAAAGCTTCAAACATGCTGATTGTTCGTGGATTCGTCGTTTAATTTTCCTGCCGTAGTCCATTCCCAAAAAAAAAACATCTCCACAAACACACACATACACATATGCCACAATTGTGTGCGAGAGTCCCCGTTGTTGGGGCCTAATTTGGTCAGTCCTCTGGTCGAATTTTGATCATCGACCGGAGGAAAGATGGACGGACGGAGCTGATGTGGAGAAGTGGTTCTTGCCGTACACGACGAGAAACAGGTTCGTGTTCTAGCTTCGCTGTCATTCCACATTGGAGTTTGTTCAGTTGGTTGCGAACAAGAAAACGTTACGTGATCAAGAGGAAGTTTCCCTGCGCAGATCCCTTTGGACAGGAGAAAACGAGAATAAGTTTTCGCATCATGGAATCCTATGTCGCATCGAAATTATCTCCGAATCGTTTAGCCAATGTACAGAGAGTTTGCTGTTGCCTCCCGAAAGGTGTGAACTCATGAACTCAGAAGCGTAGCAGGAATGCACCGCAATTTTGAACGATGTTGTGGAGATGGAGCACCGCAAGCTTGTGGGGTTCATATTATGTTCATCCGGTGCGACAATGTAACAAATATCGATGACGACGGTGTCCTCTGCTCGTTGATGATGGTCTTCTTCTGTTTCATGAGCACGCGAAGGAGTTTTATTGATCCGTTTAGCACTAATAAGGTCTAATGGATGAACCGAGCATTCTCGTGCGCTCGGGATATTGCTCCAAATGAAGAACCGTATTGGTTTTTTTTCCTGGGATTTCGTCTTGGTATAGTCGTTGAAAAGAAAACTGTCGAACGGGATTTTTGAAATTCTGTTGGAACATTCTATAGAAACTAGGTGGATGGATCTTTATAATCGTATCCTTTGTTTTCGAAATGTATTAAGCAGCGGGAAAAAACTGAAAGTTTGATTGCATTTTTTGCTGCCCAGCATATAGACTTCATCGTTGTTTTTTCTGTATGTTACAAAACGTCAACAATCTAACGAAAGCAAAAGAAACTTGTCTCATATTGCCAGTAAGAAGTCGCGTATCACGAGAACGAAGCTGTACTTTGCTTCATTGGGTTGTTTGAACCAATCGTCGGCAGCATTGGTTTTGATGATCGTGTGTGGTTGTCGGTCTGTTTCTAAAACAAGAAGCGTCCTCGCGGGCCAAGAGCGTGAGGCTTCTTGTTTTTCCTTGTTTAATTTTTAAGTTTTGATTCCCCCGCTTTAATAATCCATAATTGCAAGCCATATGCCACTGTGTGCGGCGTCGAATGGGTAATCAATACTTTACAGCAGGAACCGACTAGAGCACTGGGACCATCTAGTCTAATAGTTAATCAGTCGGCAGCAAGTGTTTGAACACTAATTAGACAAACAGCCCCTGATAAGATTGCCCGTTTCGATAGAGGCGAATGTGAATGTCGCGTTTCTCGTACTAGTCAATCAGTCAGATCAGATGAAGAGGCCAATCAATGTGCCATTTTCAAATCTGATTCATTGCCAGGGAGGCTACTTTCTCGTACGACATTATTTTATTTTATTTTATTCAATCCAGTTTTACGTTTGTCGTTAGAAATGTTCCAAACTTAGAAATTTCCCTAACTTTGTTTTTATATCGTGTCTGCATTTCTGCCTTGTCTGCTTGAATGGATCTTGACAACTTATTAGCAGAAAACACATGCCGCTTACGGTAATTGAATATGTCTGCTCGTTACTTCTCTTCATCACCATCCGATGGTGCTTGGTAGGGCGGTTGCTCGCGGCATTGTGCCACGAAAAGTTTTCAAGCATCAAGTGCACCACGACCAGCAGTCTATAAATAGACATCATAAATAAATACGTGATCTCGGATGATCTTGAAATGATCTGCACTGACGATCGGGAAGAGAAAAGATATTCCACCACCTCTGCATCGCAAATGGAAATGATTCTGGATGCAGAAGAAGGAAGGAGTCACCGCGAGCAAGAAGATATTTAAAATAAACAGCACGTCCTTGGTTATGGAAAACTGCATATGACGATTGCTCTTTTCCTCCGCTGTGTCTTTAGTACAACGAACGAAAAGGGTGAACCGACAAGATGTTCATTAAAACAGACCATCGCAGAGGCAGAGGGCAAATCGGCAATGTATTCGACTTATGACTTAAAGCGGCAGGAAAACCTTGCAAATTAACTTGAATCCGAACATTTGCAACAATTTCAATGTTTGGCATAGTAATCATCAAATTTTCTATGCCCAGACTTTTTCTATCCTCACATATCTTATCATATTCTTTAAATTAAATAAAGGAAAAAGGAACGTCATAAAATCGTTATGCATAATGAATGTCGACATCGGAGAAGTCTTCCTTTTTTCTTGAGTGGACACATTAATTTTTATGCAACGCGAAATATTCACGACCCTCCACCTCCTACTGGCCAATTTGTGGCATAACGCTGCGGTTGTGTGAATTTCAGAAATTTTTATGACATTCTAAAAGTCGCGTTTCACCGGTCCGCACACACATGCTCCTCGAAAGGGGGGATCGCATTTGCATTCACGCCGAAGAGGCGCCGAAGCCGTCTGTCCATCCAGTTGTTGTGACGTGCCTTTTCCTAGCGAATTTGAGCGAATTTTGATGGCGCAGGTGAACCGCAGGATGCGGACATATGTGTGAAGAGAGAGTGTGCATATTTATAGAAACGAAAATGAGCTGCAAATCACGCTAATGCAAAGCTATACCGAGTTCTCCATGTGGAGATCGGGGGAAGAAGGAAAATTTACAGCACGATGGGGATGGGTAGGCGGACATGGGTTGTTAAGAATTTATTGACCAACAATGTTGACAGATATTTCATCCGTGCCGCAACAGGATATTCCAAGTATTTGAAAATGAATCATTAATAAAATGTAAATTGTTTTTAGAAAAGAAAATAAGGAATGTTAATAACTTAAATGGACACACACTGACGTACAGTTTCTGTTTCCTCCCTTTTTTCCATTTGCAGACCTACTCCGGCCTTTTCTGCGTGGTGGTGAACCCGTACAAGAAGCTGCCCATCTACACCGAAAAGATCATGGAGAAATACAAAGGCATCAAACGGCACGAGGTGCCGCCTCACGTCTTTGCGATCACAGACACCGCGTACAGATCGATGCTCCAGGGTAGGTAACACCGGCTAGAAGGTTGAAGGTCGCATCGAGAGACGCTTCAGAGAGTTATGGACTATCCCTCGAGAATGTGACAACGACGACGACGACGACTTGAGAGACATGACAGGATCCTAGCCAAGAGAAGAACGGGCGGTGGCACGAGGAGTGGCAAGGACCGTCGATTAGCGGCAATTGTTTATGACTAAGCCGGGAGGTTGTTAGCGTAAACGTAGGAGGCATTTGTCGCTAATTAAGTCGTTGCAGGTTGCGGTTCGCATGGTGAATTAGATAGAGGTCTACTTGGGAGATGCAAGTAACGGATAAGCTTGAAGTAAACTATACTATAATGAAGGAGAAAGAAGTCATCATGTAAAGACAGAACATTTGTTGGTAAAAGAGTTGATACTTAAGTTAGTTGCTCAAAAGTCGACGCATCTCTTTCTAAACGTGCATGTTTTGTGAAACCTCGAGTGATCAACAACTCGCAAAGGCTACCAGGCCATACATTATGGATTGAAAAAAGTTGCGACATGGGCGTGTAATGGTGGTCATGCGCACAGTGTAGACTAATTACTTCCATCTTGGGCCCGGCATGCAATGCTGCTGGTAGTGATTGGACATTACTTCATCATCATGTTCCATTGCCACC
The DNA here is from genome assembly GCA_914969975.1 of Anopheles atroparvus. NCBI lineage: Eukaryota > Metazoa > Arthropoda > Insecta > Diptera > Culicidae > Anopheles > Anopheles atroparvus. The sequence goes on along the minus strand of CAJZCY010000002.1, from coordinate 44,025,042 downwards.
GATTCGACCAATTCCATTTACGCAGGATCGTCATATGGCTCACTCGGTGGCCAATCACTTTGGAGACACAACGAATTATTATGGTGCGAGAATATGATGGCCTTCTCCATGATGATTGTGCGGAGAGAGTAGAGTATATGACGCTATAATTAAATCGTTTCACTTCGCGCGCATATCATCTCGCGCGTTGTCGCCAACGGTAGCCGTAGGGCAAGAGATCGCCGAATGACATCGATACCGTCAAGCGGCGGATAATTGCATCACCATTTTTGCATTCAATGTCGTACTGCAGAGTGGAATATCTATGTGTACGACTTTCCTCCTGCCTTTTTCAGTAACAACCAACTATAATGAAGGTCGTCCTGAGGGAATGGAAGAATAATGATCTGTTGATCGCTTTGGGATGATGCTAAATTTTTCGCTCACTAGTGTGGCTCCTTCACTTGGCCCCATTTTTCCTAGACTTCCCATGCGCGAGAAGGTAACCTTATGCAACAGCGGCGAATCATCATCAACATCCGGTAGCGATAAAACATCGTTCCACTGCAAAACGGTGATGCGTGCATATGATCGCCTTTTTTAGTCAACGGCGTGCGGACTCCTTTCGATATTTCCATATCGGTAGGCAAATATTGGGCAGAGTGAGGTTTATTACTCGCTTCTCCTCCCCTGTGTCCCTTGCGTTGGTCGTTACGAAAGCAAAAAGAGGAAGGAAGTATTGCCTTCATATTAAATAGTCTCCACTGTTTTCCCCCCGAAATGTGTCACATGGCGCTCGACTCTGTCCTGGGTTGGTCACGAAAGATATATCTGGCGTGTCACGAAGCATGAACCCTTCGTTCTGGCGTGCTACTGACCGCCTTCCCTTCAGCTCCTGGAAATCGTGGCTGATTCATCGCATCAGCATTCTACCCTATATTTACCACTAAGTATATCGTTTCCTACAAGGAAAGGAGTAGAAACAGACACGGGACGTGCCTTGCGTCCGCTTCACGGGGTAGCACGTCCCAGTTGCGTTGCATTTTCGCACCATCTTCCCTAATGGCGGACTCGTCCGGATCCGCGGGGCGAATTGAGGGAGCGCGTCGTTGAAGACACAATTTGTACGTGATCTATAATTGCAAATTCTCCTACAGCCGACCGGTTGTGCGCACATGGGACGATCGAGAGCGTTGACGTGGATCTGCAATCTACTGCAACGATCGTCGATCGCAGATCGGAAGGCTAGTGGGATGGGATGGGACCACCCTAAGCGTAAAACGCCTTGTGGGGTTGATGATCATCGAGGGGAACTGAAATTTTCCAGTTTCATTGGCGTCCCTGGTTTGCGGGGTAGGTACGCATTGAAGGGTTAAATTGTGTGTTGATTAATTTATTCCGGTGCACAAGGAGCAAGCAACGGCGATGTTGGTAGGCGTTGGTGCTTTTTTTTCCTCTCGTTTAATAATAGAACTTTTCCAGTATTTAGAATAAAAAATTTGATCTGTGGCTTCATCACTTTGTGCGCCTCTGTTGCTAGATTGTTAATTTTAAGTTCTACTTCTATTGGGAAGCGAAATTCACCTTAATTCCACAAAACGATTAATTAGCGCTGGGGTGTTATTTTCTTCAACCGCGACCGATTTGAAATGCAATCTGTTTGCAGATCGAGGAACAGTGCAGTGCGAATCAATGATAATTAACCACACATGTGCGATGTGGGGTTTCCAGAAAAGAGGAAGGTGATGGAAAAGCGATCACGAGATCTTTGTTGCTGATTCAGCTGATTGAAAATTACCAAATGTGTCGCAGCGCTCGTTGCGCAGTGAATTCGTCAGGAGATCTTGCGAGTGCAGATCGAACTCACAGATAATGATGCCATACGTCGAACGGAATCGGGTATGATATAGAGGATCAGTAGCTTTGAAATTATTGAAAAGTACGTCTGATATATTCAGTAGTTGAACACAGAATAATCATGTATTACAAATCAAAGGCTACTACAATTCATAGATTACTCTTCTAACATCCCCCCTTAATCATGAATTGTTTTAATTCCAAGGGCCTTCCGTCCATCTTCAAATTTGCTGGTAGGAAGTACCTTAGTTAGCAAATCAGCTTCTTGTTTTTCAGAGCAAACATGTTTCAGCTGAACAAGATTTCTTGCAATGCTCTGTCTCACAAAATGATGTCTAATATCAATATGTTTGCTTCTAGGTGAGTAGCCAATTTGTTTCTCCGCCAAATAGATAGCACTTCGATTATCACAAAAAATCGTCAATGGCTCTTCGATTCCCAACAGTTCTTTTCGAAAACCTCTCCACCAAATAGCTTCCTGTGTGACAGCTGAAAGTGCCATGTATTCGGCTTCCGTCGTCGAAAGTGCAACTGTTGATTGTTTGCGACAATTCCAGGCAACTGAACCTCCAGATTGCTTCATCACATAGCCAGTAATGGAATGACGATTATCAGTGTCATTACCCCAATCAGCATCACAAAAACCTTCAAAGCCTTTTTCAATTGTTGCTTTATATAACAGCTTCATGGATTTCGTGCCTTTTAAATAACGTAAGATCCGTTTGGCTGCAATCCAGTGAGTTTTCCCAGGATTGTTACAGTAGTGACTCACAGCATTTACAGCAAAACTTATGTCCGGTCTAGTTCCTTGTGATAAGTACTGCAGGCCGCCTATCAGTTCCCGGTAAGGAACCTGTTGCATCTGTCTGCGCTCTTCTTCAGTCTTAGGACACATTTCCTTGGACAGTTTCTGGCCTGGATCCGCTGGAGTAAGAACTGGGTTGCACTCAGCTACACCGAATCGCTTCAATAATTCATTTATGTACAGTTCTTGATCCAACATAACTACACCATCTGCTCTGGTCACTCGTATTCCAAGAACTTTGTTCGCGAGACCTAAATCCTTCATTTTAAATCTCTTGGTCAACTGTTGTTTTAAGTTCTTTTCCCAGCTCTCATTATTCGAGAAGATCAATAAATCGTCTACATACACTGCTACAATCAGCACACTTCCTCTATCAATCTTGTAGTAGACACAAGAATCGTAATTGGACTGTACCAACCCAATGCGTTTCAGCTCAGCATCTAGTTTCAAATTCCAAACTCTACTAGCTTGCTTCAGTCCATACAACGCCTTCTTCAATTTACACACTTTGTGTGGTGCTTCTAGATTCACAAATCCTTCTGGCTGCTCCATGTATATTTCCTCTTCTCCCAGGTCTCCTTGTAGAAATGCTGTCACTGCATCCATCTGCAGTATCTTCAAGTCCATGTTGACAGCCAAGGACATTAGATATCGCACGGTAGCCAATCGAACAACAGGTGCGTAGGTCTCGTTGTAATCCACACCTTTGACTTGCGAAAAACCTTTAATGACTAACCTGGCTTTGAATCTCTCCACCGAGCCATCTGCATTGGTTTTCACCGTATACACCCACTTTGATCGTAAGGGTTTTCGACCAGCAGGCAAACTCGTCAAGTCCCATGTTCGATTTTCCAATAAGGCATCATACTCTGATTTCATAGCATCTTTCCAGCGACTGCTATCTTCACAGGAATTAGCCTCTTGGTACGTTATCGGTTCATTTAACATCGCTGGAACCACGGTACAGGATTCATCAGGACTTTTAACTGCAGCATTGCAACTCATTACAAAATCCCGGTACTTGCCAGGGATAATGCGCTCCCTCTCACTACGCCTTACCAACTTCTGTGGGTCCTCTATTTGTGGTTCATGGTGTTCAATAGCTTCTGCTTGATCTCCTATAGCATCGTCGTATTCTGAATCGTTATCATCATTCCGAGCTCCATTTGTCTCCAAACTTTCTACTTCTTGATCCTGTACGACAGGTTGAAAATGGAATTCACCAAGACTGACTTCAGTAGATGATTCTTCAAACTCAGAAACTCGATTCTTTGCACATTCATCCACAAATATTACATCCCGACTAACGATAACCTTCTTAGTCTTTGAGTTATAAACTCGATACGCCTTGGAACTGCTACTGTATCCCATGAAAATGCCAGAATCTGATTTGGCATCCCATTTCTGCCTTCTTTCCTTCGGCACATGACACATCACCTTTGCTCCAAATATTCTAAGATGGGCAAGATTCGGTCTTCTACCAGTAAACGCTTCGTGAGGTGTCATTCGCAATCCCATAGTAGGTGATCGGTTGATCACATACGATGCTGTCGCAACTGCTTCAGCCCAAAAACGCTTTGGCAGATTGGCATCACACAGCATACTCCTCGCCTTTTCTACAATCGTCCGGTTCATACGTTCCGCTAATCCATTCTGCTCCGGAGTGTACGGAGCGGATGTTTCATGATGAATACCGGCTTGACAAAGGAATAGCTTCATTTCACGATTCATATATTCCCGTCCGTTATCCGATCTGATACGCTTAATTTTCTCACCAGTCTGGTTCTCGGCATAACTCTTGAAATGTTTAAACGTTTCAAACACTTCGGTTTTCGATTTCAGGAAATATACGAACGCCTTTCTGCTCGAGTCATCGATGAATGTTATAAAATAACGATTTCCTCCTATCGATGCTGTCTCCATGGGTCCACACAAATCGGAATGAATTAACTCAAGCACACGATCCGCACGTTGTCCCTTGATGTTAAACGGATGTCGATGATGCTTCCCTTGTATGCATGGTACACACTGCATTCCATCCGTCACTCTAAATTCAAATCCGCTTGCCATGGTTTCAAGTCGTTTCATGCAGCCAACAGACATATGACATAGTCTGCGATGCCAAAGCTTAAAGTTGTCTTCCATCCGGCTGACCATGTTCACCAACGACCCAGGTGATCTTTTCAATCTGTATAAACCACCAGATTCTTGACCAATCGCAACCAATTTATTACTAGGACTGATCACCTTACACGTCTGTTTTCGAAACGTCACTGTGTAGCCCTTCTGACACATCTTGCTAACAGATAGTAAGTTCACAGCCAATTCCGGTACATACAGGACGTCGTTCATGGAGATCGCACATGTCGATGCTCCAACATCTGCTGACACGTTCACCGAACCTTTAGCAACCACTGGAACAGCAGTATTATTGGCTACGTTGATGCTCGACGAAACATTCTCTGCATCAACCAATAAATTTCTGTTTCGGCACAAATGAGAAGTTGCTCCGGAATCAAAAATCCATTCTTCTTCTGCCGCTGTTGATGTCTGACATGCATTGAAAGCCGCGAAAAATGTAGCGTGACCACTGTTCTTGCTTTTCTCCTGCTTCTTGTCAGAAAACTGATTCGAACATTGAGAAGCAAAATGACCCATTTTCTTGCACCGGTAGCATTGAACGTTAGATTTCACACTACTTCTTTTCGTCGTCGATTTCGAGTTGCCAAGGAACGCTTCCACAGTTTGCTTCTCGCTCGACACTTTTACGTCTTGCAAAATTTTCGCTTTCACTATATCCGCAGTCAACTGGATTCCGGATGATTCCAAACCAAGGATCATTGGGTCATACTGCTTCGGTAGGCCTTTCATGAGCAAACTGGCCAACCAAGCGTCATCGACTTTGAACCCAACTTCTGCCAACTGATGACTCGTTGTGAATAATTCGTTCACATACTGCTGAGTCGTCTGGCAAATGATGTCTTCATCTCGTTCAGCTCCAACCAAACGAATTCCTGTCAGCCGTCGCAGCAGACCAATCTTCCTGGTTGATCCACTATGCTCGTACGTATTTTTGAGGTTATCCCACGCCTGTTTCGCATTTTTAGCATCTCTCACGAGTCCGTATATACTGGAATCAATACTCAGACATATCGTCGCCAATGCTTGCATGGATGTTTCTTCGCTCACTGCCGGTTCACCTTCAGCTGGTTCCTTCACTGCACACCAGGTTTTCTCCTTAATCAAAACCATCTTGGTGGCGAAAGACCAAGAACTGTAGTTTTCCGATCCTCGAAGTATTTCTCGCAAAGGCAGGGAAAAAGATCCCGCTAGTTTCGGATTCGCCATTCTTCACAAAACTGCTTTCAATCTTTTAATTTCAAACTAACAGAGTCGTATCCTGGGCCCATAACCTATTGAAAAGTACGTCTGATATATTCAGTAGTTGAACACAGAATAATCATGTATTACAAATCAAAGGCTACTACAATTCATAGATTACTCTTCTAACAGAAATGTTTCGAACAACTTGTGTTCTGCCTCGCCAACCAAATAAGGGCCAAACGGTGTCGAATATGTGTGAGCTGCTGCCTTTGCTAGAATGAAGGTCCTTCGACTCTTGGTGGGGTGTAATTAATCATTCAGTACCATACAATTAGTGGCTGCGTTTTGCGTATCCCGGGGTTGCTGTAGGTGTGTGAATATTCCCTAAAAGGATGTTGCTGATTTGAATAGCATTTTTGTGGCATTCAAACGAAACACAGAGTCCGCTCTTTTGAGCAGGATTTTAAAGCCATTCCGTTACAGGCAGAAGCCCGACCGCATATCCTACACTACCGGAACATCTGGTGAGAGAAGGAGGAAAAAAAAGTACGGGTTAACTTTTTCCTTGCCTCGATCGCGGATGACTTAATGAGGTCGCGGAGCAACAGTCACACACGACTAAAAGTAAAAGCAAAAACTTCGAGCGAAGGGGCAGCAGGCAATGCTGTTCGCTGGTTTGTGTGTGAAGATGACCATTTAAGGAGTCGCCAAGTTTTGCTGGGAGCTGAACACCTAATCGTTACAGAGTGGCACATGAAATCCACCAACCCAGCACGGCACCGATCACCACCACACCCCTTCCCGAGCACATCTAGCTGCTGTTTGCACATTAAAAGCATTGAGATGTTGTTATGCCTTTTGCGTAACATATGTTTTGTATAGACCTTTAGCTGCCGGTGAGGGGCTTTTTTTTTACTTTTTGTGTCACACACGAATTCTGCGATTGCCTTTTTTTTTTTTTTGGACACCGAGACGTCAGTAAGTTTATTAGGTTTGAGTTGTGAGAACGTAAAAAAAATCCGACAGGAAGAGGTGGTGGTCAAGTCGGGTAGCCCTGGTGTATACCGGTGGTTCCTTTGACAGCGCGGGAAGTGGTTTTCGTTGAATCCCCCAAACCGGACCAACCAGCCAACGATTCAACGCCGCGCACGGATGTGGTTGTCCAGATTTGCTCCGCAGCATCCGAATGTGGCAAGCCTCTGCCTGCTTTTGCGATCGGTCTAATTAGATTATACCGCTTTTCGATGTGTTTCGCGATGGGGATTAAGTAAGGCGGCTTGTGAATCACGCGATGTGTGAGCAATGGTTCGGTTGTCTTTTAAGATCTCTCTAGATCTTACAGAGCGGTATGGGCGATGTTAAATGGCGAGTAACAGAAATGCCATTTCTGCGATAAAGGGTCTGTGCCATGCGCATGCGACGGTCAACAGTAATTATTAGGTTTCATTCATCGCGACCTTGTTCATACCGATAAGCGAAAACCATCGCGAACTTCCAACGCGGCAGATGCGGGATACTCTGAGCTAGATACTTAGGAATGCCGTTTACAAACACGCGAGGCGTGTGCACCTATAGATGCATCACTTTTCCCGCACCAGTCAGCGACAAAGATATGCAAACAACCAACCCTGGACAAACTTGAACAATTCTACTTGATACCTTTATGTTCGTTAAGCCAATGGTCGTGTGTCCATCCTTCTTTCTAAGCTTAATTATGACATATTTATCTTATTTTTTTTTCTTTCTTTATTATAGATCGTGAGGATCAATCCATTCTGTGTACCGGCGAGTCGGGCGCTGGCAAAACCGAGAACACAAAGAAAGTTATCCAGTATTTAGCCTACGTCGCGGCATCGAAACCGAAAGGATCCGTAGCGGTAGGTTTATTGCTCGGTGGCTGAAACTTTCTTTACACCACTTGTTGGAACAAGTGAGAGTGCGATTAAGGATGCTCGATGTGCCAGCGGCTCGAAGAAGAGTCAAAACCGAAAGATTTCGGAGAAGATCGACCATATGGCGAGTCAAGCATGGAGGTGCACGATCGTTGTTAAATTTGTGTTCACATTTCACATCCATCGGGGTTAAGGCGAGTCGACATGGGGGAGAAAAAGCACACTTCCCGATGATTTTCCTCTTGTTTGACGCGGTAGGGTGGCGTGGCAGCCGAGTGACCCATAAAATAAGGCCCATCAAACATTGAACCTTCCAGCGCCAGCCAGTGAACAATGTCGGCAATGGATGGGTGGATGGATGGTTGAATGCAAGTATGCATGTGATTTTGGCTGCACCTTTTCTCGGCACGAGATGTCTACCCATCGTGAAAGGTGTGTGCACTGTTGCATACATTTGATGTCCATGTATGGGAAAAATTCTGCAGTAGATTGACCGCAAAGTCATGCCACCATCATTCCCATGCCCCGGCAGTGTCCACCATGCATTGTGGATTTAGTGACAAAAGCGTTGCGGTTTAAACCCCAAATAAGGAATTAACTTTAGCTTGTCATGGCTTATTTCCATAGATGAATATCAATTCTCCGCGACACAGAGAAGTTGCACTTAACGAATGATTGCAATAATACAAAATTAAGCGTAACTTTTTGTTGACAGCACATTTTTCAGACCCGTTGTGATTGTTCAACCAGAAGAATTCAATTAATACGCTGATAAGATGCTTGTTTGGTCTGTCGAAACCCGCGATTCACTACTTCCACTGGTTTACACGTCTCGTGCTTGTTATTATTTTTCGATCGATTAGAAATGTTAGCTTCCCACTCGATTTCACTATTCATTCACTCGCTGCGTGTACGCGCGCAAATGCAAAAACTTCTCGACTAATAGTTGACAAATTCCACGCCACATTTTTCTCATGTAAATGCATAAATCTTCGCCGCATGCGCCTGTCCGCGCCCGTGGCGGCGTGGAGGAGGAGTAAGTAAATTAATTATTAATTATCGCCTAATGGAAGTGAACGAGTTACTGTTTTCGCGCATTGCGTGTGCTTAGGAGGACATTAATACCTCGCTCGGTGGCATTTGGGTGGCCGAAGCAAGTGAAGTGACTGAGAAGAGTAGATTGCGTTCGAGCTGGTCTCGTTCTCTGGCGACAAGCGCGCGAAAAGATACATCAAACTCACGACCCGAGCGATGCAAAACGCGAATCTAACACGCGATCACCGTTCAAAATGTACTTTTCTTTTTTTTTTCCAAACTGCCCTAGTGATAGCGATGACGGTAGGCTGCCAGCAAATCGATCAATTTCATATACACCGCGATGTGGTTGGGTTTCCCATTAAGTTCTTTAGGTACCGTTGCTACTTGGTTCGGTGTTCCTTGGGTCGTGATCTTGGAAATGTAAACCAAGATTTAGCTGTGATGGTTGAACCTCCCTGCAATGAAAGCGATAGGAGGAAGGGAGAAGTCCGACTGTCGGTCTCGACTGTTAATTGAAATGAATGATCAACTGGTTGTTGTGTCTTTTGCCGTTGGTGTGTTCGAGAGTTACCCGTGCCTCGTGCTTTGGCCGCAATAGTTTATGAAGAATATTCTGTCGTGTGCCCTTCTTTCGATGGGACGATGTGAAAATGTAATACCTCGCTTACGAAGAAAAAAAGCGTTGTATGTAGATAGTGGAAGCACTACCATTTATCGTAAGCAATTTAATTGGTCTTTGATTGTTATTTATTATTAGAGATTTCCATCACTGCATATCGTTCGTAATACTTCCCTTGAAAAGAAGGTCTTTTTATAGCTTTTCTTACTTGGTTCGGTAGGTGAGGATTTTTGTTTCGTAAACAACTGACGGGGCTGGGACGCGTAATCCTAAAGTGGGCCTTTCGACTTTGTACCTTCTCGCGGATTCTGGGGCCGATTGGATATTTATTGCCCTTTTTTGGCAATTTTGTTGAAATGCCCCCAGAGACGGTGGTTGAGAGTATCCCCTGTCGTGAATGGATTTACTTTTTTCGTGTGAAGTATCCAAAAATCGGCATCCAAACGTAAACGTAATGATTTTTTAAGTGCACAAATGTCACTGTCAAAGAAAATTGAATTGAAATAAAAATTGCTGCCATTTTGGGCGAAACATAAATTCATCGCGGTGTCTAGTGGACCCGCCATCATGACCCACTAGAGATTGGGCTGGGATCCCTTCCCTTTTCCTACCCTGATGGAGTTTACAGCGGTTCGTGTTTGAGAAGTGGCGAATTTCAGAGCCAGTGGATGCCCTGCGTCTTCATATGGTGGCGGGCACTATGTGCGCTGCATTGCGCTCGAAAAGCCCATATTTGGGCGTAATAGCCAAATGACACCGACTGGTAGAGGTCTGTCCCCTCAAACCTCCTCATCCGAAAACATCTTGGGCCTCCCAACCAAAAGCAACCTTTTTCGACGATATGCAGTTCCCGATGCAGTAGTCTGTCGATGATGTCGCTGTCCATAAAGTTCGCGTACGAATCGGGCCCTGCAATATATATGAAATATAATTGACGACGACTGAACGACCGTAGTTGGTGTGTGGTGACGTTTTACGTTTCTCTTTCCCTCTATCTCGCTATCTCGCTATCCGTTTCGCGACGAGATAAAGACAAAAGTCGACCAATTGCAGCAACACAATTTGGCATAAACATGTTCATCAAAAACGGTGCCAACCACCAAGCGCGGCGGCCAATCAATAATGAGAATTTCATTAGTATATTCGATGTGGTCGACGAGAGAAACACCACCTCGCCATCTTTCGAGGGGCATTCTGCCTTATATAGGTGCAGTGAGCGGTACGCTATTTCCTCGGACACCAGATTTCCAAGAACGCGGGAGCATTGCCCGAAATTGCCCTGTATTGGGACGTGTAGCACATATGTTAGAGCTTGTTCGCTGTTGAAAATCATACGGATGATTTCGATTCATGAGAACGAAACAGCACTATGCTGCAAGCCCTTGATCATCGAATCTGTTGCTTTTTAAAATCAATCAACATGCTATTTTTTTAAACGACCTTCTCCCGTAGAATCACAGTTGGAAGGGGGATTGGGGGGGTGGGGGGGGGGGAGTGGCTTAGCACGAAAGAGAGAGAAAGGGCAACAACAATTCACTATGTTGCAAACATACGAAACCGCGATTGATTCAAGCTCAAATATGCTGTCAACGAGCAACGGGAGCGGATCGAACACGGCGAATGACGACAGCAAGCCCTCGTCGAAACCTATGCTAAATTTTTTGTTCAACGCTGCAGAAAAGGAAACTACAAAAACGTGTGGCTTTCACAGCCCGCAACGAGGCCCGATGAGATTGGATCCCCGGGGGGAGGAAGTGGAGTGGTGGAGAAAACCGCAGAAAGCCTGCGACCGTCGTTCCCCCGGGGTCCGTCCCATCGGTCGCGGGGACAACTTTTTACACACGATTCTATAAAAGGCCGTCTCTGTGGTGCCGCCGCCTGCTTCCTGCCTCGAGCTTCGATGGATGTCGGGTTCGGTCCGTCAAAGCGCGAAAGCGGGGCGAGAGATCTGGTACCCGGTGTGTGTGTGTTGTAATCCATTCTATTGACGCCCGATATGGCGTGAATTATATAAACAAAACCGGTCACACGTTTGCCGTTTGCGCGCGGATTGGAAAATCAAGATGTACTGTGCTGAAGGGTAAGAAGGGGTGGGAGAGGGTGGATTGCCAAGGAAGTTTTGGAGCTTCCCCACCAGGCGTTGGTGCGGTTGAGACCGTCGTGAAGTAATGTGCGCGACATAGCGTTGTTCAAAATTAAGAAAGTCTTGAAACTTTGCTCTCCCCTTTGGATGATGAGGGGAAGCCCTTGGCACATGGGGACGCAGCGGACAGACTAACATAAGTAGTCACTTTATGTAGGAATCCTTGCCAGTAACAAAAGTAGCAGTTGAAGCAATATCCCCCGACATGCGCCCAAATGAAGCACCAAATATGGATAGCAGCGGATTTTTACTAAACATTATTGATTATATTTACGATCGCGTATACGTGATGGCGATGGCTGTTCACCTTTGCGACGCAACCGGTGATTATTATCTTCTCGCATTGGCCGTATTTGGCTTAAGCCAAAGTACGGGCAGAAGGCAGAAGGAGGTTTCGGAGCAATACAACATTCCAACCGATGTGTTTTTGTGGAACTGACTGATGGAAATGTATGTCACATCGAAGCACAGTGTGGTGAGCACCAAAGAAAGTGTTGATGTGCATAAGGAGATTGTTTCTATGCAACAATTACTGTGCACTTTTCATCGAGATAGATACATTTTAACGGATAGGGGATAGGGCTCTCATGTATGATTAGGTGCAATTAAGATATAAGCTGGTAAACAACTATATGGGAGACGATCGCAAAGAAGTGGAAGACCGTACGATGTTCCTATGTGGAATGTTAGTTTGCACTGTGCTGGCTCCAATTTGGTTTCTTCAGCTATATATATTAGCCCATCAGCTAGCATTCTAGTTCGTTATTATTTATTCTCCTTTATTTGTTTTCTCCTAATTTTATCATTTTTATATTCTATTTCTCTTCTACTCATGGCGTCGAAACCGTCCACGCGACCAACGAACACGTGTTAATATTCCGTTGTGCTATGTTTGTGTTACTTCCCTTCTTTAACTTGTTACTATTACTACTGCATTGATTCATGCAAAAATTAAATTAAAAAACAACATCATCACGGGAACCGTAATCCTTATGCTCGAATCTCACCATCGCCTGGCGCATAACATAATATTATGTATTGCTATGAATTGTTTCGCTCCCGCGCTCGATGCTGATGGAACAATGCATTGTTTATGCCGATATGCTGCACGATAGGCCCCAACACCAGCCCTTATTATCGTAAGTATTACGTTTTTGTTTCTTTTCTTATTTTTCTTGGTTATTTTATTCTGTGTTTTGTGAACAATATGTTCAACATTGTGTGCGTTTTCTTATCGCCGCACCACAATAAGATACTGTATCCAAATCCTTCATATCATAGATGTTTCCTCTCTTCTTCTCTCTTTTACCACCGCGTCCACCATTGTGTGAACAAAACAAAAAACACACACAAATAATTAAAAAAACGACTTCGATATCATCACCCATCGCCACCGCCAACCCTTCACATACAAAAACCAATATATGCAATCCATCAATTGCTTTACGTGTTCTAACGCTCGGACTGGCTACCAACCAAACGCTTCTGCTTGATCCGATTTATATTCCAAAATGCGTACGAAACAACAAAACAAATGAATCCTTGTTTCGCTTTACAATGCTCAAATAATCATACTGTACGCAACCGTTAATTGTTGACGCAAACATGGTTAACTCGTTTGTCTAAAAATTGCGATGCAAATGCTCCAAATGAATGAACTAAAACACACTACCGAAATCGCAAACAACAAACATCTTCACCTACATCATGTGGGGTCTAAAATCAAAAATACAGGGTGGCCATCATACGAGTTTATCGGTAAAGTATAGTTTATATTCTCGTTGCAATTGTTGTCTTTGAATGCTCTTAATTGCACTTTTTACACACTCTCGCTAAAAAAAAAACGCATTTTGTTTCTCGTGCACTTGCTTCTCTCAGTTGAGCCTTGTTTGGTTATCTCTAGTTATTCTAGTTTAGTTTACCTTTTCCTCCTCCTTAGTTCTTTTGTATTCATTTAATTTGCGAATTCTCTACAGATTGTAAATTTGGTTGTGGTTGGTTGTCCTCGTTATCGGTATTTGCTACATTTTTGATCTTTTCTGATTGACATGACTTATTGGGGACTTACAACATTGAATATTTACAATGTTTCTTACGCCCAGTAATACTTCGTATTACTTATGGAGGGGTCGTGTAACTCTTATTTTCAGCATATCAATTGCAAATTATTTCTGCATTTAATTTTTTACGGTGATGGAAGTAGTGGATTTCATCCACATGTCATCTTTGAAATTCTGAATAGATTCACAGTAAAAAGTTAGGTTATTATATTAAGTAGATTAGGTATGATTATAGTTACGGAGACAAAATTATATAAAGCTGGATGGCGTTGGAAAAAGAATCGTCAGAAATATTATTGAGCATTCGATCATAAAATACAATATCAAGGATTGATAGCAGCATGGGCTGCATGGTAGCTAACGTTTTGGCGCGATACAATGGGCTCATCATTGGATGGTTGGTTTCAAGAAAAAAAAGATCTTAGTAAACGTGGATTTTTGGCATAAAAGATGCTAGTTATTGGTTTAATTTTGGTGCACGTTTTCCAATTCCTCTCAAATCAGTTAAAATGGGTTAAGGCGATAATGCATTCATATAAGCAGTTTGATCTTGTGGTTAATAACAGTATCTGTTGCAGTTTGGTGAGTTGGTTTGAGTGAATTGAGGTGTCCATGTTTTGCAGAATAGTATGAACGAGTTGAGTATGAAACGTAAGATGAACATTTGTGTTCGGCAAACGTTCTAATCCGCAAACAATCTGCTCACGCACGTCTAAACCAATTCCCTGTTTACTAGTAGTTTTTTTTTGGTCAGTATTAGCAACGATGTATTAATGTGCGTTCCTTTTCTTGCTTTCCCTCTTGGCAATGGCTGACGATCTCACAGGGTGAACTGGAACAGCAGTTGCTTCAAGCGAATCCCATTCTGGAAGCATTCGGAAACGCCAAGACGGTGAAAAACGATAACTCGTCTCGCTTCGTAAGTAGCCGCATCCATGTGTGCCCACTGCCATTGGCGATGACCAACAGAGCGTTACAATATTCGTGGTGTCAAATGAAACGTCTTTGTTAATGTTCCGTCCACTCCTGCAGGGTAAATTCATTCGGATAAATTTCGATGCCTCGGGCTTTATCTCCGGCGCCAACATCGAGACGTATCTGCTGGAGAAGTCACGTGCCATCCGCCAGGCCAAGGACGAGCGTACATTCCACATCTTCTACCAGCTGCTGGCGGGCGCGTCGCCCGAGCAACGCCAGCGCTTCATCCTGGACGATGTGAAGACGTATCCGTTCCTGTCGAACGGTGGGTTGCCGGTGCCTGGCGTGGACGACTACGCCGAGTTCCAGGCGACGGTTAAAAGCATGAACATCATGGGCATGACGTCGGAGGACTTCAACTCGATCTTCCGCATCGTGAGTGCCGTGCTGCTGTTTGGCTCAATGACGTTCAAGCAGGAGCGCAGCTCCGACCAGGCCACTCTGCCGGACAACACGGTCGCCCAGAAGATCGCGCACCTGCTGGGGTTGAGCGTGACGGACATGACGAAGGCGTTCCTGACGCCGCGCATCAAGGTCGGCCGTGACTTTGTAACCAAGGCACAGACGAAGGAGCAGGTCGAGTTCGCCGTGGAGGCCATCGCGAAGGCTTGCTACGAGAAGATGTTCAAGTGGCTGGTGAACCGGATAAATCGCTCGCTGGATCGAACCAAGCGACAGGGCGCATCGTTTATCGGCATTCTCGATATGGCCGGTTTCGAGATCTTCGAGCTGAACTCGTTCGAGCAACTGTGCATTAACTACACCAACGAGAAGCTGCAGCAGCTATTCAACCACACTATGTTCATCCTTGAGCAGGAGGAGTACCAGCGCGAAGGCATCGAGTGGAAGTTCATCGATTTCGGGCTCGATCTGCAGCCGACGATCGACCTGATCGATAAGCCGGGTGGTATCATGGCCCTGCTCGACGAGGAGTGTTGGTTCCCGAAGGCGACCGACAAATCGTTCGTGGAGAAGCTGGCCGCGGCCCACTCGATGCACCCGAAGTTCATGAAGACGGACTTCCGAGGTGTGGCGGATTTTGCCGTCGTCCACTATGCCGGCAAGGTGGACTACTCGGCGACCAAGTGGCTGATGAAGAACATGGACCCGCTGAACGAAAACGTAGTGTCGCTGCTGCAGGCCTCGCAGGATCCGTTCGTGGTGCAGATCTGGAAGGACGCGGAGATCGTCGGTATGGCCCAGCAGGCGCTCACCGACACGCAGTTCGGAGCGCGCACGCGCAAGGGTATGTTCCGTACCGTGTCGCACCTGTACAAGGAGCAGCTGGCGAAGCTGATGGACACGCTGCGCAATACCAACCCGAACTTTGTGCGCTGCATCATTCCGAACCACGAGAAGCGCGCAGGCAAAATTGATGCTCCGCTTGTGCTCGATCAGCTACGGTGCAACGGTGTGCTGGAGGGCATCCGTATTTGCCGTCAGGGCTTCCCGAACCGCATCCCGTTCCAAGAGTTCCGCCAGCGCTACGAGCTGCTCACGCCGAACGTCATCCCGAAGGGCTTCATGGACGGCAAGCGAGCATGCGAGCAGATGATCAAGTCGCTCGAACTGGACAGCAACCTGTACCGCATCGGTCAGTCGAAGATCTTCTTCCGCGCAGGTGTACTGGCGCATTTGGAAGAGGAGCGCGACTACAAGATCACCGACCTGATCGTGAACTTCCAGGCTTACTGCCGGGGGTTCCTGGCCCGTCGCAACTACCAGAAGCGTCTGCAGCAACTGAACGCGATTCGCATCATCCAGCGCAACTGCGCGGCTTACCTGAAGCTACGCAACTGGCAGTGGTGGCGCCTTTACACCAAGGTCAAGCCTCTGCTGGAGGTGACGAAGCAGGAAGAAAAGTTGGTGCAGAAGGAGGATGAGTTGCGACAGATACGCGACAAGCTAGACAATCTGTCCAAGAGCTCGCAGGAGTTTGAAAAGAAGTTCCAGCAGGCAATGGAGGAAAAAACGCATCTGGCCGAGCAGCTGCAAGCCGAGATCGAGCTGTGCGCCGAGGCAGAGGAGGGCCGCGCCCGGCTGGTCGCCCGTAAGCAGGAGCTGGAAGAGCTGATGCAGGATCTGGAGTCGCGCATCGAAGAAGAAGAGGAGCGCGTGAACGCACTGACGGGCGAAAAGAAGAAACTGCAGATCAACATCCAAGATCTGGAGGAGCAGCTGGAGGAGGAGGAGGCGGCCCGTCAGAAGCTGCAGCTTGAGAAGGTGCAACTGGACGCGAAGCTGAAGAAGATGGAAGAGGACGTGGCGCTAATCGAGGACCAGAACCATAAGCTGGTGAAAGAGAAGAAGTTGCTTGAGGAGCGCGCAAACGACCTGTCGCAAACGCTCGCCGAGGAGGAGGAGAAGGCGAAGCACCTGGCCAAGTTGAAGGTGAAGCACGAGTCAACAATCGCCGAGCTGGAGGAGCGCCTGCTGAAGGACCACCAGCAACGCCAGGAGGCGGATCGCTCTAAGCGTAAGATCGAAACGGAGGTAGCCGACCTGAAGGAGCAGATCAACGAGCGGCGCGTTCAGATCGAGGAGATGCAGCAGCAGCTTGTTAAGCGCGAGGAGGAGCTTGCTCAGACACTCGTGCGCATCGACGAAGAGTCAGCGGCAAAGGCAGCTGCCCAGAAGACGCAGCGCGAGCTCGAGTCGCAACTGGCCGAGATCCAGGAGGATCTGGAAGCCGAAAAGATGGCTCGCTCGAAGGCTGAAAAACAGAAGCGCGATTTGAACGAAGAACTGGAAGCGCTAAAGAATGAACTACTCGATTCATTGGACACGACCGCGGGTAAGTAACCGCTGCTGGCGCTACTAATAAGAGATTCCTTTTTGCTAAAATTTCACTCATAATCATGTTTTCCCCTTTTTTACATCAGCCCAACAAGAGCTCCGCTCCAAGCGCGAGCAAGAGGTTGCCACGTTGAAGAAAACGCTCGAAGACGAATCAAGCAACCACGAGGCGACCCTGATGGACATGCGCCACAAGCACGCTCAGGAAATCTCGTCCATCAACGAACAGCTTGAAAACTTGAAGAAGCTCAAGGGTGGCCTGGAGAAGAGCAAGCAGACACTGGAGGCAGAAAATGCCGATCTTGCCACAGAGCTGCGCAACGTCAATCAGTCGCGCCAGGAGAATGACCGTCGTCGCAAGCAGGCGGAAACGCAGATTGCTGAACTGCAGGTAGGAATAAGCGACAGGCAGGAAGGAGAGCTTTATTTGCGATTTAAAATATTTTCATTTTAATGCATGCTTTCTTTAAACAAACTCTTTTGTTGGTGCTTAATTGCAAACTCCACAAGGATTATGTTGAGTACTTTGAAGTAATGTATAGCTGAATATTTCCTTTGTCCTATTTTTTATTTAACGTTCCACGGTATGTTTCATGTACTCTAATGTTTACTCTCAATTCTTCCGAATGTGATTAGGTGAAACTTGCTGAAGTGGAGCGCGTCCGCGTGGAGCTACAGGACAAGGTGACGAAGCTGCAGCAGGAGACAGACAATATCACTCAGCAGCTGGACGAGGCCGAACTAAAGGCATCAGCTGCCATTAAGAGCGCAGGTAACCTGGAAAGCCAGTTCACCGAGGCACAACAGCTGCTCGAAGAGGAAACCCGTCAAAAGCTGGCCCTCAGTTCTAAGCTGCGTCAGATCGAGTCAGAGAAGGAGGCTCTTGCGGAACAGCTGGAGGAGGACGAGGAGGCGAAGAAGAATTACGAGAAGAAGCTGGCGGAGCTGAATATCACCATACAAGAGATGAAGAAACGCTCGGAAGAGGAATCCGACGTGGCGAAGGAACTGGAGGAGTCGAAGAAGAAGATGAACAAGGACATCGAGACGCTCCAGCGTCAAATCCAGGAGTTGCAGGCGGCCAACGATCGGCTGGACAAGAGCAAGAAGAAGATCCAGTCGGAGTTGGAGGATGCCACGATCGAGCTGGAGACACAGCGCACCAAGGTCCTCGAGCTGGAAAAGAAACAGAAGAACTTCGACAAGGTGTTGGCCGAGGAGAAGGCCATTAGCGAGCAGCACGCGCAGGAGCGGGATGCGGCAGAGCGTGAGGCGAGAGAAAAGGAAACCAAGGTGCTATCGTTGACCCGGGAGCTTGACGAGGCGTTCGAAAAGATCGACGAGCTGGAGACGAAGCGCAAGGCACTGCAGAACGAACTGGATGAGCTGGCCAATACACAGGTAAAAGATGGATATTGAAGTGAATCGGTGGGGTTTAATTTCATACAATGTTGATGCATTGCATTGTTTCTACAGGGCACAGCGGACAAGAACGTGCACGAGCTGGAAAAGGCGAAGCGTTCACTCGAAAGTCAGCTGGCAGAACTCAAAGCACAAAACGAGGAGTTGGAGGACGACCTGCAGTTGACGGAAGACGCCAAACTGCGCCTTGAAGTGAACATGCAGGCTCTGCGCGCACAATTCGAGCGGGACATCCAGGCGAAAGAGGAACAATCGGAAGAGAAGCGCCGTGGACTGGTGAAGGCGTTGCGCGACCTTGAGGCCGAGCTAGACGAGGAGCGCAAGCAGCGGGCAGCGGCCGTTGCGGCCAAGAAGAAGCTCGAGGGTGATCTGAAGGACATGGAGGCCACGCTCGAGATGAACAACAAGGTGAAGGAAGACGCGCTGAAGCAGGCGAAGAAGCTGCAAGCACAAATTAAGGACGCGATTCGAGACGCCGAGGAAGCTAAGGCGGCTAAGGAGGAGTTAGCGGCCGTTAGCAAGGAGGCGGAGCGCAAGGTAAAGACGCTCGAAGCGGAGGTTATGCAGATGTCCGAGGACCTGTCCAGCTCGGAGCGAGCGCGCCGTGCTGCCGAAACGGAGCGCGACGAGCTGCTGGAGGAGATCAATTCCAACTCAAGCAAAGGCTCTCTGATGATCGACGAGAAGCGCCGGCTAGAGGCACGCATCGCCGCCCTAGAGGAGGAGCTCGAGGAGGAGCAATCCAATCTAGAGCTGATGGTTGACCGCAATCGCAAGGCTCAACTCACGATCGAGCAGCTGACAACGGAGCTGGCGACGGAAAAGTCGAACGCGCAGAACTACGAAACCGTCAAGTCGGGTCTGGAGCGCCAGAACAAGGACCTGAAGGCGAAGTTGTCCGAACTCGAGACGATGCTCCGTACGAAGGTGAAAACAGCAACAGTCAATGCCGAGGCGAAGATCGTCAATCTGGAGAAGCAGCTCGAAAACGAAACAAAGGAGCGGCTGACGGTGCAGAAGGCGAACCGCAAGCTAGAGAAACGTATCAAGGAGCTATCGATGAACATCGAAGACGAGCGACGACATGCCGATCAGTATAAGGAGCAGATCGAGAAGGTAAAATAAGTTACTAGAGAAAAATGCGTAAACAAGTTCTAACGGTGGTTCATTTTGGCATGTAGGTTAACAACCGCATGAAGACTCTGAAGCGCAACCTGGACGAAGCCGAAGAGGAAATTCAGAAGGAGAAGACACTGAAACGAAAGGCACAGCGTGAGTGCGAGGATATGCTAGAAGGGCACGAGGCGTTGTCTCGTGAATTGAATGCCCTCAAATCGAAGCTGAGGTAAGTGTTGATGGTTCCTGTTTGCTAGGCCGGAGGAAAATTCTCTTCTTAAAGAAGTCATTTGTTTCTGATGGGGAGAATTATTAAAGGTACTGATAATAGATGTATTGATACGAACATCCCTTTTTCTGTTTATCCATACGAAACGATGGTGATTCACGTCTCCGCATTGCGAAATCGAATAGTGTCCACAAAGAATCAAAAAAGTAACGATTTGCTCAACGCTAGGAGTGTAACGCGTGAGAAGAAGCGCCTTTTCCAGTCATATGGACCTGCTGATTGTGTACAGATGTAGGATTATTATAGTTTTTTTTAATCACAAGCTAGTTGAATTTTCTTTCCAATCGTTACATACGTTACAATAGTCAAATAGAAGTGAGGTTTTAAATGCAGGTATCTATATGATAGTTGAATGTCAAGGCTATGTGAGGCACCTTTCAATTCTATTCCATTGCAAGAGGAGAACCTCTTCAGATCCCTTTAAACCGTGCATTTACAAAATGAAGAGTCCCTGTTAAAGTAACAAGGTAAAACAAAGGTTTTTTTTGTAACAGTCGTTTGATAATGTTGTGTGGTTGTTTTGATTGTTGTATTGTTCAATATATCTGATCTAAGTTTGATCAGAGAGTTGTTTTATCTATGCCCCTGCCCCTGCCCCTGACACCGTTACAGAGTTGTTCTTTTTGTTTTATGCCACGCGGTTTAATAGCATGCAGCATCAATCATGCATTTTACTACTTATCATCAACTTAGAGCGTTGATGATTGAGCACAACATCCCATTAAATAGACCAAAATACACACTTCTGGCGAGATGTCCTTTGCATGTGATTCCTTTCGCTTTTGTTTACTGATATCTCCTCTGAAGTTATGCCTTTACACTAACCTTCGCAAATGGAATGTTAGCGCTATAAAAAAAAACTTCCTAGCAACTGCAACTCTTCTTCTAATCCCCTATAATAACTAGTGAGAATTTTGGGAAAAGTAGATCCCCAGTTACATGCATACAGTTTCGTTAGGAAAACTGTTATTTGTTGTGTTGTATTCCACCCATAATGTCCAAAGTGGAACAAGGAACAAGACTGTAGGGAAGTTTTGTGTGCATAGTTAACTAACGTTTCTCTTCCTCTTCTTCAAACACTAGACGGGGTGGTGCAATGGGCAGCCTTAGCTCCTCCCGATTGACACCGAAGCGCGAGAACGACTCGATGTCTGTGCAAGATGAATCGCTTGATGGCGAAGATAACAGCAACTGACGAACGACGTCTTCCAATTGCAAGCAGCACCAACAACCGCAACACCAACATCATTACCATCATTCCGGCAACCATTATTGAGCGTATTTGTCCCAGGAGTATCATCGTGTCCGAGGGCAGAAGGAAGAAGGGATGTGTCTGTGTGCGCTCGGGAGTGGAGCAAAATGAGGTGACATATTTTTTTTAGGATCGGTGGGGAACTGCTAATAGAGGAAAGAGAATGCCGAACATGAGAGACGAAGGGAATGTGCACTACTTTTTTGCTTCTACTATCTACGACAAACGCTCCTCCAACTGCGCGTGTGTACTATAACATATTTTCTGTTAAAATTATGTAGAAAAGAGATAGTAAGACAGAACAATGTAGAGACGGCAAGGTAGCAAACAGAGAAAGAGAGTTCTTTTTTGCGTATGTTTTCGTCTGTTGAATATTTGTTCCGTTTCGTTTTTTTAGTATCGCGGCGGTACCAATAAAGGGAAGAGGAATTGGAAAGGAAAGTATTGTACGAAATGAAGTAAGCGCAAGGCCACATTGCACACTCTAGCGGTCCGGCTGAAGTGGTAGTCCACATTCCTGTTAATTGTAAGCAATCTTAAACACGAAAACCATATGACACGCGTTTACTGTATGAGGTTACGAAGCATAAGCTATCCAAATTTAAAAGAGCATTAAATGGCCCTTTCGTATTTTTATTGAATTGTTTTAGGGAAGAAATGCATGTCCTTTTGTCTTCATTTGTTTGATGTTATGGGAAAGTATTACTGTTTGTTTTTTTTTTCCAAAGGCCCCCACCCCCCATGTCATTTTTTTAAATTGTCGCACAGAAACCATAACTTTGAACATCGTTATGGATGCAATCGATATGGATGTTTCCTTTGATTCTTTGATTCCGCATTCGTTTGCTTGTGCCTTTGTTCTGAAGCTATGTTGCCCGCAAAAGCATTTATTCGTGTGGTCAACGGTGTTTTGGGCCTGCGACAACCGTTTTTCTTTTTTTGTGTTTTAAGCTTTAAACAAGATGGTCACAACAGAGGAAATAGTAGTAGTAACATGAACAAGCACGATGCAACCAAGAGTAAGGAGGGAAGATACGTGGAAGCGTGGAAAGTGGAGTATCAGAATTGGAGGAGCGATGTGAGTAAAACATCGTTGTGGTGTACCGTTTTAGCAAAGTGCCATGTTGTAATAACAATCAAATCTAGATAGAACGAACAAAAGTAACGGACAGGAGAGCGACGTGTTGTGTTCCACGTTACGCGAAAAAAAAAAGTGGTGCACGATCGGAAAACCGGTCTCCCAATGTTATCAACATCATCGGCAAAGCACGTCGCAGTGCGCCTCCGCGTGTGTGGTGGTGCTCTCCGGCGGGGAGAAGGGTGAACTACACAACGACATTATTTGGTACGGAGAGAAGAAACCGATGCCCTATGGAAAGCCTTGATAGTGAATCTTGTTTTGTTTCTGTTTGAATTTCATCTATCGCAAAGAGAGACAGGCATACGTAGCTGGTTTACCGGATCTGTGGTTAAAGTAGTTTGTGTTTCACGTATTCATTCAAGTTTCGGTCTCCACATCCCCAGCAGAACACAGAGAGAGCTCGAATATCGGGAAGGTCAAAGCTCTCAAGCAGGCCTGAAAGAAGAACGTTTAGTTGTTGCAAGAGTAACCAGTAGAGGAAGGCAGGGTAAACGAGAGATGGCCGAGAATGGAGCGGAGAGAATGAAAGCGCGCGATGAGGATGCAGGTATTTTTGGAATTTTAATTTTCCTTTTATTTTGGATTATTATTTAATGTTTTTATTTCATTCTATTCTTCGTCCTTTATTTAACTGTGTATTATTACTTTTATTATTATGATTATTATAACTATTACCAGACAAGAACACAAAAAAAAAAACAAGCAGCAGCGCCAAGTAAAGCCTTGAAAATCGAATTCCCGCAACATACGAGAGAAAATGAGCCTGACAGATTTAAAGTCACAGGATTTGAGTTTTTGTCTGTACCGTGGCGGATCAACGGGTTTCTAATGCCCTCAATATTGCACACCTCTCTACTTTTAATTAAAAGAAGAAAAACATAAAAAAAGTATTTCGGATGCTATTACAAAAGCATCGGAGCAGACGATCTTTTCCCCCCACACTCTCGCCCCTGTTACATACATTCAATAAGCCTCATGTACTTTTTTATAGAAGAAAAACAAGAAAATTAATGGCAAGCAGCAACAGCAGCAGTAGCAGCAAATAATTAAATTGATAATAAAATATCATTTAAATATAAATTTTAAATTAACTTCGTTCGATCGGAGAAGGAAAGAAATGCCGTTTCTGCAAGATCTACTGATATTAGAGAATTCCTTTCCCTCTTTTCGATAACGTGATAGTATCTTCGGTAAATTCCATCCCCTGCAAATAACACACCAACACGTTCGATTTTGATTTGCTTGTAGTTTGCTTCTTCTCAATAATTTATAATTTTTATTTATACCCATATCTCCGTCCGGCAATTCTTCCGTCCGTGAGTAGGTTTTGACTTTCGCACACGCAGAACAAAACTAACGACATAAAATAGTGACACAGAGACGTGGGATGGTGCTGCTAGTGTGCGATACGTACGAATGCAGGATGATGATGCCTGCATTCATCGCAAGCCCCTAGCACACATTCCACCAATACGCTAAGTTACACATTCATCCATAATAATGTTTATTACAATAACGACCATCATCACTCGGCAGTCCCGGCGGGTTGAAAGCCGCAGAATGCACGCGGAAAACGAATGCTCCCGCTTGTGTTGTTTTGTGCTACAGATTTTGTAAACTTTCCATCCACGTCCATCCTCGGTGTAACGGCAGATCGTGATGGAAAACAAGAGATAAAATCGTGCTCGTTTAAAAGAAAGCAGCTAATAGAGAGAATTATAAAGCAAGGCCAACCCTCGCCAGGAAGCGGTTCGGCAGGACAAAGGGGAAGAGGGAAAGAGAAAGAAGGTTCGAGCGGCGGCAGTTGGATTCTCTGCTCGGGTGGTGGATGGTGCTTAAATGCGGGAAAGTTGCTGCAACAGATTGCAAGGCCAGATGGCTTCGATGCGCTCCTTGACGAAGTGGAACGGAAGCGAAAACCAGTTTAGCGTCGTGCTGGCAAAGATGCCCATCGATTCCGGATACTGATGGGTGAGAAGGGCTAGCAGGGCCGTGATCGAGCACAGGCCCGCCGTGAAGAGGATGAAGAATGGAAGCTCCTTTTTCGGGTAGACCGACACCTCGTGGAAGGAGGGCAGCAACTCGCGGTCGGCGCACTCGGTGCACGTCGGGTAGGGATAGAAGAGATGGCCACGCTCGAGCGGGTAGGGAAGCATCCGAAACGTGCCCTCCCAAGTGCAGTGGAGCAGGTTGAGGGCGCCCTCGACGTTCTTCCAGTGGTTCAGGTGGAAGAAGGCGTATGCAAGCGCCTCCGAATCGCCGCGCTTGAGAATGTGCTCGGGCGGAAGGATGAGCTGCTTCATCTCGAGCAGGTACTTCGGGACGTGCGGGTTGAACTCGACCGCCCTGTGGATCGCTTCAACGGCGCTCATCTCCGCCGGACTGAGCCCGCGCTTGGAGGCGATGTCGGGCGAGAACTTTTCTGCCACGACACGGGCCTTCAGCAGGGCCGCCGTGTAGCAGATGGTTGCCGATTTGGGGAGCGAAATGTCGTCGTACTTTGCCAGCACCGCCTGGCAGTCGGCGTACGCCTGCATTTCCAGCAGTGCCTCGAGCAGATTCTCGTGTATGTTCAGCACGTTCATGATCGGCGGTATCTCTTTCGTCAGGTCGCGGAACATCTTGACCGCTTCCTTCAACTTGCCCAGCTTCCGGGCGCACATGGCCAGCCGGCGCTTGATGTAGATCAACACGTTCGTGTCGCGCCGGTGGATACCCTCGGCGATTGCGCCCTGGTGCTGGAACGTCTGCGACTTTTTGTAGTTACCCTCGGCCACCTTCAACGCCGTCCGGAGGATCTTCTCCGCCTCCACGATCGTGGTCGCTTCCTCCTCGGCCAGCAGTATGTAGGCGGGCGCGCAGTCTGGGTTGATTTCGAGCGCGTTCTTGGCCGCCTTAATCCGCACCACCGGGTTGCGCTCACGCCACGCCGTCTGCATGATCTCGTACTCCGCCTTCCCGGCGTCCCCCTCGCAGGTGAAGAACGTCTGGTGGTCTTGGGCCGACAGGTTCATGTCGTAGAAGGTAAGCGGTTCCTTCTGCGTGGCCCAGTAGAACCGCTGGTACTCGGCCCCACGGAAGAGATTCAACGGATTGCGCCAGACTTTGCATTCGGGCATGTTTTGCGTGGTAGCGGTGGTAGTGTTATTGTTGCTGCCGTTGCTGCCGTTACTGCTGCTACTGCTGCTGGGGGTCAGCGATTCGGTCCCATTGTCATTGCCACTGATCCACGGGCTGATGTGGTTGATCGAAACTTGTTCTGGAAAAGGCGAGTAACCATTACACCACAAGCAAGCATCCGGAAAAAGATTCAGGGGAGCCACAGGCTTCACCGTTCAAGTTACCAATGAATGACGTGCCATACTTCCGGAAGTACCACCACTCGAATATGAGAATCAAGCCGGATATAAGACTAGATGTGCCAGTGAGGGCGACGTAAAATTTGGGAGTCACTGAATAAGAAAGAGATACAACGGCAACGGCGAATTGGGATTAGGTTCGTTTCGGTTCACCGACATGGCATTGGACGACAGATGAAACACTTACGAGTGCTGAGAAACACCGATGAATCCCACATCCTTCCGACCGGACAGGACAAGGACAGGTCAGGACGTGGTAATAACGCTCACGCGACAAGACAAACACGAAAAGGAATGCGAAGCACCAAACACCGGCCGCGATTTGCTGGGTACGGCACACCGTTCCACGAAATTCGACTGAAAAAGAGGTCCTGTTGCAAACGTGAGGAAGGGTCCTTTCTCGGTCTCATGCGACGACGACGACGACAGCGGGGACGGACAGCTTTTTCGCGTTCCCTTCTAGCAGCACTGCAACGGGCTGTCAACGACGTTTATCTGTTTACGTTACGATGAGAGCTTTGTTTATATTTTCCTCGGCGCGTTTGCGGCCCTGCTTCGGCGGATGTAAATTGATCAACGATCGTTAAAACATAGTTTGGAGCTGTTTCACACCTATTCAGGAGGTCACTTCATTTCATACAACCGGTAGAGTTCATATAGGCTGCATTTGGAAATAGTATTTCGTCCCTCTACCGTGTGCAGTAACGAACGGCAGACACTAAACGGCTTTTCTCAAGTGCAGCTAGTGAGCAAAACAAATCGGTGTGATGGGAATTTGTGTTTTTTTGTTTTGCTCACGATCCGGAACCTTGAACTAGCTTGAGGAGCTGGGTTCGCGGGATTCGAAAAATACCCAACACTTCCAGCACTAGTTCCAGTCGTCAAAACGATATGCCCCAGTCCAAAACGGTATAGGACTTCAACTGGTTTATACGAAAAATAGGGGATTTGTCTCAAATATTCCGCTTGGACTGAGACATATTGTTTTGAGACAGGAATCGGTTCTTTTCACATGAAATAAACGTCAAGTTTAGCTTCTAGCGAAACGGGAGTAGATACGCGGCATTCGACGAACCGGTCGACAATTCGGTTGGGATATGCATTTGCACGCCAACCGGTTCAGTCGAACCGTTTCGCTAGCGACAAACACGAATTCGCAGCAGTTGCTACTGAGCAGCCACGGAGATAGGAAGCACAGCATCTTTCGCGGTACTCGTAATTCTACAGTAGTGAACCGTCCGCCGGCCCGCTCTTGTTTGTGCGTTGTGTTTTCCGTGTTACGTCCGCGTTCTTTATTCGTGTGGAGGCCGATTGATCTGTTTTGTTTGCTGTGGTAACAAAATAAGTACGGAGCGGGAAGCGATCGTACCGCTAAACAAAGCGAGTCCGAAGGCATCCAGGAGGTGTTCCATATTACAACCGTAATAGCAGACGGAACAACAAACGGGCAGATGCCTTCACCCATGCTCGTTCTGCACGTTCTGTAGGTTAGTTGAAAGGCGCGCACCATAAGCGAATTGTGTTGTCTAAACTAATTCACGAACAGTGCGAGGGTATTCATAAAAATCATCCCGTCACTTGCTCATCTCTACCTGCGTTCTACCTGCCGTTGCCCCCGTTGGGCTTGATCCGATCCAGCTGCATACGATCGCACTGGCGACCTAGTGAGAGCCAGAAAAGGACAGCTAAGCGGTAGAACGCTGGCCGCCGGAAACAAAAAGGAAACAGAAAACTCCGCCAGCATCCTCCGAGCTTTTCGGGGGTGCATTCGAAGTGCAAACCTTGACCTTTCTCGAAAGCTCGCAACCGGTTCCCTTCCCTCCCCCGCGGGGGGTCGGTCGATGTGAAAAGTGCATCTGCGAAGAAAAGCTTGGTTGAGATTCTGAAACGAAAAAAGCCGCACACGAAAGGCTTGAGCCTGCAGTTACTGGAGAATTCTTAAGTGTTTTTTTTGGCCCCGCGGTGGTTCTTGTTGGTTTTGCCCTGATTTTGCGAGGAAACAGAAAACGGCGACGGTCATGCTAGAGCTACAACCCGACCTCGGGGAAGTTCATCTCACTCGGCCGGCGTCCGCCGCGACGACGCGCTCCGCGCTCGAGGCGATCAAGAAGAAGTTTGAGCTTTCGGCCGCGGCAGCTGCCGCTGTTCGGGACGCATCGAGCGAGAAGTTTCTGCACGACAAAGGGCGCGAGACGACCGCCTGGCCCGTGGTTTCAACCAGCGTTGCCACCCCGGACGCGAGCGAGCCGGCGAAGCCATTTGTCGTCCCGGGTGGATTGATTGATTCCCGGGGCTGCGCCAAGCCAGCGAAAAAGGTAGGTACCAAGTAGGGTGGCCGGAACGAGTAGTGAGTTTTCCCCAGTCCGTTGAGCTTTCATTTTTTGTGCGCGACGAGTTGAATTGACTCCAAACAAGGCGTTCATTGTCGATAGCAGCGCATCTTATCTTATCTTCATTCTGACCACCGAAAACGCTAAAGCAAGGAAAATTCGTCCAAATTGGAACCGACCTCTCCGAATTGGTTCCCATCATTCTCCTCCAAACCGTCGCCAGACAACTGACCGAATTTGGAGGAAGTGCGCCCAAAATGGATGTTTCACCGCGAATAGATGGTTCCTACGTCCTGAAACCGGTTTATTCTTCGTCCATTTCCTCTGGCGACGATCGCCGTCCGTGGACTCATTTCCCAAAAAGGGGAACAGTTTTTCAGATGTTGCTGTTATTCCTTCCCATGCGGATGTCACTCCAAGTTCACCCGGGGAAAGAAAAGAAGTTTTGCAAATCCCACCGAGACGCGATGCAGCCGAAACTCCCTTCCTTTCTGCTCGACAATGATTTGAAAGCCCAGCCCTATCCTTTTCGAGCCTTTGGGCAGATTTCGGCGCATCTGGTGCATCTTAATTTGCTTGCCCTTTCCTTTTTTTACGCTATTCCCCACATCCGTCATATTCAGTGAAACGGCCTGCCAATTGCGACTCTGTTCAACACAAAGGAAATGTAATGTAATACCATGATGCGGTGGAATTGACCGTTCGTCTTAGCGAAGGTTAATGTCTGCAATTTGATCACTGCCTTTAGAGGAAGAGCGTGGCAGGGTACGCCATGGTGCAGACAATTCCGTACCATCTTCTCCTTACGCGCCGCAGGATAATGAGAGGAAGAGGTAGTATGCGGCCGGCGAACGTGCAAATCTTCCTCGCGAGCCGGAAACGTGGACGAAAATTCGTAGTAAAAGCATCGGCCGAAGCTGCCATAATTTCCTGGATTGTCTGGGCGAAAAAACCTCCTAATTTCCCGCATTCACATATAGCGTGGAACGCAGCTCAACATTCGAGCATAGCAGTCGAGAAACACTTTCCCGCTGGTATCCGCGGCTTGCTCGGCCCGCTCTCGAGTGGTGAAAGATGATCAATACGGTTCGGACGTATCATTATGCAAAACCGTTTTAAAATAAAATTTCCCTTTTGACGATTTGCTCACTTCGAACCTCGAGAGAATTCTAATCATCCTCTTCACTTTTCCCGCTGGTATGTTTAAAACGTGTTAATTTACATCCTTTTGGATTCGTAAGGCAAAATTAGCCGTCGAAAGTGGAACAGCATTGAACGTGGAGCGATTTTCTTTTTTGCCGAAAACCCATGAGCTTAAACAACAAATGGACCTGAAATTGAAAAGAATTTCCTGCCAGGTGTTATACTACAGCGTAACCGTCTTGCTTTTGCAGTTTTGAAGCTGAACTTCCTGTTTAGCGAAATCATTCCGCGCAGTTCGCAATTGAGCTTTAACTTCAGCAGCAACACCAAATAATGATGCCGTTTGATGCGAGCGAAACGCAATGGTTTGTTTTTTGCAGGCGGCGTGAAAGTGTTTGTTGATGGCATCATCAGCCACTTTCCGGAGCTTTTAAGATTGAAATTGAATTTCCTCAACCGGCGGATGCGTTCGTGTGTAGCCGCGTAGTGTTGAAGTATAGTCTCATGAAATCATGTATACTATGCAGAAGGCTTTCGCCTCCCGTGGCCCCGGTGGAATCTATTTTCAGAAAAAAAGTAATATGCTTCTCTGTCAGCAGGGAAAAAGATCTTCTGCGGGTAAGGCAGCGGGACGCAGTGGCAGTGATCGTGTGCCTTGTTATGAATGCAGATCGAAAAGCCGTTAATCTAATGGGAAAATGACGTGCCAAACCGTGCGGGGTTTGATGTGAGAAATTTTCTCCATACCACTGATAAAACTGGGTGATTTTTAAAATGCTTTCCTCTGATGGGAACACTGTGGCAGTGAGGAGGAGAAGCAGAAAAAAAATGAAAGCCTTCACATTATTTAATCTACCGGCGATGCATGATTAATGAAAATTGAAAACGAATCACGAAAGGTTCCTTTCTACTGGCGCCAAACTAGGTGAGAATTAATGAAATTGAATTTTTGACTGTGCACGCATGTATCAAGCCGGGAGTAGATTGAAATCAATGTATTTTTTATTAAATCAATTTAGGATCCTTGGAGTATGCAAACAAGCGCACAAGCGGATGAGTTCGTGTTGCGTGAGTTAACTGTTTTAATTTAGCTATCGTGGACATGATCGACCTTTGAGAATCTCCAATCGAATTGGTCTAAATCTTGTCTCGACCAAAGAATAAAGTGAAAATTGTAAATCTAGCAGGAGAGAAGGGATGATATTCTAAGGAAAATGTTTCCACCCTTGGCTTGTTAACAGCTTGTTGCATTAGTGCAGTAGAACAATAATGTGATGCCTCTTCTGGACCGTGAAACACGTCGGCTGTGTAATTGCTCTTCCCAGCGCCGCCATCCCCTTCTGCCATAGGAACTGCAATCGTTTGAAGTTGATAATGATAGTGCAACTGCGATCCGGCGAAGAAGAGGCCTGCTGATGTTGATGCTCTCGATGGGGGAGAGAAGGAGTATCAAGAATGGTTTTCCGATTTTCTTTTGAAATCATTCGCTTCGAGGAATATTCCTCCGGAACGCTAGCGCCACCACGCCTTGCATGCACATATCCGGTAGCGTCCCTCGCCATGCTGAATCATGTCCGGTAGCGCGGGGTCAGTGCCAATGGAAACGATAAGATACGACTCCGAACTCTGCTGGAAGACGCACGCAGATCTCGAATCCGCCCGGACTGATGTAACGGTGTGGCATTCGTCCGGGAAGCAGTCGAGCAGGGAGAAGAAGATGTAACTTGACTGGGGGCTCGTGTGCAACTTGTCTCGCCCTCCTTGTCAGGCCCTGGAGAAGAGATATGGGTTTGTTAAATAGCGTTAAACCACGCTACCAGTCGGCCCCTAGACCTATCCCCAGGGGGAGAAAGAACAACGGGCTAGACGCGGTGTTGAAGTGGGTGCACTCACGGTTTGTGAAGGGGCTTTGGCTCGAATGGAAACGATAAAAAAGGGAACCGTGCGAGAGGGGCAAAATGACGTCGGTTTATTTTAATAATTCTCAAGCAGCACGACTTGCCATGCAGCCACGAGTCTCCCGGTTCTGCCTTCTCTAAGCACTCGATTATTATTATTGCGCGTTTTGAGGACCGTCGTCTGGTCAGCAAGGGGTTGCGTACGCCGGAGCCCACACTTCCCACTGGCCGGCACTTGTCTCCCTTTGATCTCGTCGTGTTCCACAGCCGCCGCGGTCGCCGCCCATATCTGCCTCGAACAATAAAGGCAGGGCGGAAGGAAGGCGCGCATATCTGACGAATCACATCATCCGTGAAGCTGATCGGCATACCAGGGTTTGGCCTGTGTTTCACTGTGGAACGTGTCGGAATGATCATCGAAGTCGTGCTCATTAGGATCTTCCAAATTTAATGGCTGTAGGGAAGTGAGTGGAGGACGTGCTGAACTTTGCGATCACGCGGATTTAATCGGTTCTCGAGTCTGAGCCCGGAGAAATCGGGACGCTTGTCGGGATGGTGGTTTGCCATTTATTCTGCAACAATCTGTTTCTAAACAGCCACGAGGGTAATTTCATAGAGGTGGTCCTGAATGCAAAAGGAGGCCGTCCTGCTCCTTACAAGTATAGCTGAATAGGCGCTGAGTTTTTCTTTGGAGATTGGGTATGTTGATTTTTTCGGCAAGCAACACAGAACGTGGTGGCACGCGCTAGATCCCACGCTAAAGAAGTGAAGCCCTCTCCATCGGTCATCCCGGATCTTCTCGATGGGGCACCAAACTCTCTTACTACAAGCGACCTATGACGCGGCGGCATCTCGTTGGCGAGATGGTTGACGATGCAGAAGAAGAAATGCCTACGATAGGAAGACTGTTTGGAGTCTACTTTTTTTCGTGTGCTCGTTTGACGGCTTCAGCAAAGCTCCTGAGAGCAAGCGTTCTGGAACGGAATCCCTATCGCAGGGACCGATAAACAGTTAAATTAAAAGCCAATCGAAGAAGAAGACTGGCCCACCGTCGCCGCAACATTACTGAGAAGGTGCAAGTGTTGGCTTTTACCACTGTTTTTTTTCTTCATATGTCTGCATTATCGCCACCGCAGGGGAAGCGCAAGTGAACCGAAACTGAACGATATGGTTGGATTGAATAGTCGCCCGCTTGGACAGGAATGTTGGCCAATGTGCTGTGAATGCCTTGTTCCTCCATTAACGCCTCTATTAATCTATCTTCGGACTCCTCTTGTTCTGCTTCGACCGACCAACGTTCTCGGGAGCACAGGCCTAGAGGTAGCATTCCCTTATTTCATATTTCAAGCATGTCTGAGGGAAAACGATAAAATAAAGTACTCATCGAGGAATGAGAAGTACCTCCATAAAATGTTCGCTTAAGAAAACTGCCTGTTCTTAACCACGTATCAATCGGTACAAACCGTCATTTGCCGGATCTTCCCTGGCTTAACGTTTCGGTCGGTAATCGTCTGGCAAACGTTAGAGGACTTCCACCAGTTCTCTGGTGCAACACCACTTGCTGGAGTGCGCGACCGTTGTATTTGCGAGTCGGTGTTTGCCAAGCGATTAGCTTTCGTCGACACTCGTCAAACAGCGGGCCGGACAATGTTGTCGGTTTGGATATTTGTGATCAGACCTAGGCCTGCGGAGGAAAGAACCCCAAGGTGGGCATTTTTCGACCCAACCCTCCATGACAGCGTGCTCGTGTGGTTTCGTAATGACAAACTGGGAACGGTTGTGTACATGCTCCCGAATAGCCATCCACCATCATCCCTCCGGAGTGGAGTGGGAAGCAACCGTTTGCGGCGGCGTGCAAGTGCAACAACTTAGGCTGGCGCCAGCTCGCGCGTACGCCCTTGGACACGTTCGACAGCTCGGCGGTCCGATGATGGCTCGTGAAAGAAAGTGCATTTACGAACGAGAACTCCACGAAGGAGCTGGGGCCAAGATTGGCAGGAAATGGTTAGAGGTTCCATGTTTAATGGCATTCGGATGGTTCGAAGAGAAGGTTCGGGGAACACGCGCATCGGTGGACGCGGTGTACTGGCGTGTTTGTGCGTCCGTCGCGGATGTTAACATGAAACGAGTGCGCTTGGGGTAGCATGGGACTAACTGCCACCTTTCGGTGAACGGCGACAGCCCGTCTGTCTCGTATGTGTTTCCGTTGCTGGGAGCCACATAATAAATGAGGGATGGAGTACTACACCTCCCGGGCGTTTACTCCCTGGCCTTTACGTCCCAAAGCAAGCGATATAAACATGGTTCATGGCTTTGACGTGCATGGGCTGGAATGGAACTCTATCATTATAATCCTGGTAAAATACCCCCGCGCACAGTTCTGCTTTCCGTGCTCAAGAAACTGCCCCATTCTAGAAGGGGTCAATGAAACGGTGGCACACTTAATGGCTGCCCGGGTGCGAAATGGATTTTGAATTCCACTTTGAAAGGCTCGCGATATTTTTCTTCAGAGGGAACTTTTCTTAGTACATCGATTAGGCAATTGTCGTTGAAACATGTGCTATTACTGGACAATTTTTGCTTTTGCTCTTCATAACTTTACATCATCTGTTGAGTAAATCACAGAGACTTCATTATTTGTGGTCATGTTTGCCCGGCTCAATCGCAGACAAACCTAGTAGACAGTTCAAGGGTTTATTACTTACGAAAACTGCCATATTCTAGGTAGGTGCTTCTCCCTTCAGCTTCGTGGTCAAGTGGTTTCAACTTGAATTGACAATTAAATGTCCAACGTCTTGTAGTAAGCGCCCCGTCCTTTCTAGCCGAATTGTACACGGAAAACATGCTCATATTGGTGGTTCGTGGTAGTTATCTTATCGTAGCGCGTCCTCTCAGCGCCGTCACGCAAGAATCGATACCTTATCGTGACACATTCCTCCACTTCCGACCGTTCGTGGTGCCTAATCGTTCTCCGGGGGAAAGGGAGAAGCCATACATACTGTTTAATGAGCGTGGTAGAGTGAAACCCAAGCGCACGGCACACGAGAGATAGCAGGCGACAATTAATTTCTAAGTGGACGATTTGAGGATTCATTTCTCCCCTTCGGCTCACGAGTACCACCGTTCGTGCAGTTTCTAGCTTTTCACATCTAACGTAAGTTGATTGTCCAAGAGCGGCGTGACAGGCAGGTTCTGGAAAAAGGGTGTTTTGCCCTTGTAAAAGCACATATTGCCTCCCCCGGCACGTTTACACGATGGTTGCGATCGCTGTAAATATGCTGTTGGAAAAGTGTTTGGTTGTGTTTTATTTCGTCACATATCGCCGTATATTTCACCTTCCCTTCGAACGGAATCGGCTAATCGAGAGCGAATCGCGGGGAGTCGATAGCTGCGACACATTTGAACCGTTTTATTTTCGATATTTTAAAAAGCATGACATTCAACCCTCGTCCCCTGCTCGTGTAGCAATCGAAAAGAAATATATCGAGGTGGGGTTTGGACACGGACAACTTAATCCGCTTCCAAACCATCAGCATCAGCAACTGTGGAATAAAAAAAACCCCTACAACATGCAGCCATCATTACCCATCGGAACCCAAGGAGGAGGAAGAGCACCAGACGGATGTCAGGATGCGGAAAATACACGTGTCAAATTTCATTTCCATCCTTCCTCCAGGCCTTTCGCTCCATTCTGTGGCCTTCAGTCTGCGGAACACAGCAAAAAACATGGTTTTCAATCATTTTCGCATTTTGTGAAGCTTTTCGTTGCTCCCTTTTGCTTCATCCAAAAGCTGGCAGAAAAAAAAACCCGGCGGGATGGAAGCCCAATCGGTGAGTTGACAAATGATTGAGCCCTGAACTAGCAAGTTGTAGAAAGTCTGACCCGACGGCGTCGATGGTGTGTCACTGGCAGGTTCGGGAGATTAATTTTCATACTCCATTGCACGCCGGTGATTCGTTCTTGATCCTATTTTCGTTTGTACGCCGGTTTGGAGAAAGCAGCACTCGTCTTTGCGCAGGCGAGACAGTCGCGAATCGAGTTGTGCTCAAGAAAATTTGGCGCCCAAAACCCGACCCGGCCTAGCCGAGGTTTCCGCGGGCCCGTATCGATTCAACATCGAGTGGCAACAACATTGTATTGAACCAAGACGGCTGGAATTGAAGAGGCCGAGACGGTGGGACGGTCGCGACGGTGGGAAGGCTTTTTAATAATACACGCTTCCAATTTTGCTGATTCCAGCCTTCCTCGGTGAAGGGGGGCAACAACTGTGTCAAGGAGAAGGAGGAGGAGGAGGAAGTTCCTGGGGTTTTTTGCACATCTCAGCAGAAAGGCCGCCTGTACTAAGGCTACAGCTCTCTCTCTCTCACATCCCGTAGGCAACTGCCGGCGGTCATGGCACTGTCTGTGTTAGCCATGGATTGTGGTCAGTTTTCGGAAGGTCTCGGCGAAAAGATTGATGGCGGCGATAATGATGATCTGCGTGGCCGTGCAACCCGCGGGTAAGATCGTAAGAGTTCTCCCCTTGTCCCTGGCCGAAGAGGGGCGAGACCTCGAGAGTCCTATCTAGACATTTCAGGTCGTTTCGGTGCAATTGGATACAAGAATTACTCACGGACCAGCCAGCTAGCCAGCCGGCTAGCCTGCCGGGGGTGACTGTAGGCCATGACTTTGAAAGTTCGACGAACTGCCCGGACCCCGTTACACACCGCGGTGTTCTCATCAATCAGCCACATCAGCCACGTTGCCGTTCCTTTCTGTCTGGCGGAGTTAGCGATGGAAGTGAATGGTCACGAATCTTCTTCCTTCAAGTGGGCCAATGGCTGCGCGAAATAGTATAGGTAAGAAGAAGTATAATAACGCCCGACACCAATTACCTGGTCCGATCGACGAGAATGTCCTCCGCGACCTTCCTTCGATGATGTCGTGTCGATGAGGAAAAAGTCTCCGGGAGGACCCTTCCGAGCACTTTTTCCGGGGTTCACCATGGCGATGGATAATTTCAGGTAGTGCTGTCGAGAAGGTTCCGCTTTTAGGTACAAATTAAGTAGGCCAACCGCCAATTTGTGCTTACCCGTTGATCCGTCGGAAGATAATCTCGGAAGATCAGGATCAGACATCGCTTTCGAAAAGCAGGTATCGGAAAGTTGCAACAGGCCCGAGAGTCTGGCAGCAGGGACTCGGTGAACTTGGATGTTTACCTTTTTCTTTCGAGCGCTCATAAAATATCGGAGGAGTCTGGCCTTGGCAGTTTTGCTACTCTGTATTCTGTATATGGCACGACAGCGGAGATCCGTCGTCGGATAATCAGTTATGGATATGATTATTGCACTCAGTTATGGGGGCTTCGGGGCTTCAATCATCTCTTGACGGCCAGGTAGAGCGAACAGTTGTCCCCTGATGCCGAAATCCTACATGAATCATCTGCATTTCTTCACATTTGTCGCTACCTGAAGATTCCAACGATTAATGATTTTTTTAAACATTCGCCATCTCTCTGTTCTACGACACGCGGTAAACTGTCCTCCTGGCGCATATGTTTCGGCTTGTTTCGCCACGTTTGATGAAGGCATAACAGCCACACCATAGGCCAAAAAGCCCTTGAAATTTATCTATTCTCGATTGCCTCCACTAGATGGGCTACATTTATTGCCGCTGTGTTTCCCTACGGTTTACGAGCGTCCCAATCGAAACGGTTTCCCGGCGGGTCGTCCCTCCTTTCCTTCTTTCACATTTGAAGGCTCTCGGCGCGATTAGGTTGAGATCGAACTGGGCAGAAACAATACACCGCGCGGCTAACGGTGCCCAAAAGCAAACGGGGGTTTCTGCGTTTTTCCCGCACGGTTCTTTGCGGTGCTGAACCGTGAACAGAGTGCTTCCGAAACAAAGCCTTCCATCAAATCAAACAATAGTGCGCGAGACTGATAGAGGAGCCTCTGCCTCTGCAGCCCTTACACACTTGGGGTGGTTTCCTTTGGATACCCCCCTGGTTGGTTGTTTTCAGGCCTCATTTGCATCCATCCTCAACAGAAACAATTAAAAAAGCGTTTGGAGCGGTTCATATGGAAAGTTAATTTTTGAGAGATCGGTTTCGGTAACGAGATCATCGCCCGTTTGGAGTTCTCACCCATTGATGGATGACCATAGAAACAAACAAACAAACAAACAAGCGAAAAAAACCAGAAAAACTCATCGCGCGCCGGTTATGCCCTAGTTCGGGAAAAACGGTTGTGTTTCAAACTTGCTCGGGGCGCAAAAGCTGCACAAGAGAAGAACGAAAAGGGCGAAAACCAAAAAAACGGTCGCATGTGCCGATGCTTGTGTTGGGCTTTTTTTCGCGGCTGCTCATTTCCATTTTTCACAAATTTCCCTGTCCCACAAACGAAAGGAGAGGGTGTCGAAAGAAGCATCAGAACGTGTAGAAGTTGGATTCTGTTGGATGACTGTTTGCTTCACGCCTTGTTAGCCTGTTGAATCTTTTCCCGCCGGCAAGTCTGCCGTGGAAAACGACACCGACGCGCATTTCAAAATTTAAATGACAAACGGGACCGTTCCGTGGAGCGCCTACCTACCTGGTCAGAAGGGGACGTGCCTGGGCTCGCATCCATTGGCTGTTTTATTTTCGCCACTGTTGACTTTCATTAATATTTAAATTCGTGGCGTTTTGTGGGGCGCTTCTGTCACTCAGCACGCCACGAAAAACACGCTTGTTTGAACACGTGTTCATGGTGCCCTTAAGGGGTACAGTAAGCGCCTTACTGTTTTGTAATAAGCCAGCTACATCGACGCTTCGACGCAATAGATATGCACCTGTGCGTTGCTTAGCGCAAAGAGGTAAAAGCTCACTCAGTCGACTCAAACGTGACATACGGGAATCGAAAATGGCCCCTTTATTGTGCCAGCATGTTTTTTTTCTCACTCTAATTCATGGAGAATAAAAATTTTGATTTTTGTTTTTGCCACCATGTGTTGAGTTGCAGATCAGCAAAACGAAATAAATGAAACCGAATGGAACACTCCGTACGCACGCCGCTTCAAACGCTTTGTGATGAGCGGGCAAGTTTTCAATTTTTCTTTTATTGTCAGTTCAATTTGCTGACTTGACACAAAGTTTTCCATTTCATATCAAAAGAAGCGAAATCTTCAAAAATGGGTAGTTGTCATGATAGGCTTAAGAATTCCCTTCTGTAAAGAAATATCGTTTATGCTGCGACGGACAGACAGACACAACATATCATCCAGCCGCCGCGATATCCAATGGCATATATTCTTCGGCCTCGCGGGTGTATCACGCGTCGGTGGGAGGAAGGATAGAGGGTAAGAGGCCGTTGGGGGCAATCCGCAGGGCAATGGCTTTTGCTTAATTAGGCGTAATTAAATCCACTTTTCGTTATCGTTTCTTCTCGTACGCTACTACGGCTCGTTCTTCTTCAATCCTCATTCACCAACACACACCCGTCGTTGTGTTGGGCAATAGGAGGGAACCATCATCGTCGTCATATGATGATGGGCATTTGCATCGTTTCGATGTGCGGTGTGCGGTCTCCTTTTTTTCTGGTTGTGTGTCTCTCGCGCGTCCGATTGCTGTTGGGCCCCACAGCTGTGAAATAATGTTGACTGCTCAATGTTGGCTATGTTGCTTTCCGGGAGCCATGGCAGCCTTCTGTGTTGGTCCGTGTTCGTGAGGAAACCGCAGTAGAAAGACGACTGCGAAGCAACATCATCATCGGTTGGCCCTCTTTTTCTGTTTCTTCGCAGCGATGCTCGGCGGAGATCAGCACATGGAAGCGTACGATTTCATCTTCTGAAAAACGGCATCGAAATGAAGAACGTTCAACCAGGCCTCATTCGCAATGCATAGACTTTTTTAACGTTCTGACGTGAAGTAGGGTTTTCTGCCTCTTGAACGCCCCTATTGTACTTTTCCCACAGAACGGTTCTGTGTCCAAATGCTGCGAAACTTAGAATTAGCTGCGCGGGGTTTTGCAAGCGATTTGACACAGCTTCGTTCCATGTGTGGCATTAATCACGTTGGCTTTTCTTAAATTTCGCACATTAAAACTAACGGATAAGTTGGAATGCTTGAAACAAGTGGGACGAAGAAAAAGAAGAAAGACAAAAAAAATATAAATTCTTAATTTGCGAAAAAAAACCTTTCCCATACCGGGAATCGAACCCGGGCCTTCTGGGTGAAAGCCAGATATCCTAGCCACTAGACCATATGGGAGTCACGGTGAGTTGGCAACCCCTATCAAACTAAAGTTAAGATTTGTTATCTTGCATTACATTCTGGGTATGATACATTTGATTCACATTGCAATCATCTGTAAACGTCAGAGTCGTAAAGAGTCGAACCCCCTTTCACAAAAAAACTGAACTTATATTAAGAAAGCCAAAAAATGGTTTCCCATACCGGGAATCGAACCCGGGCCTTCCGGGTGAGAGCCGGATATCCTAACCACTAGACAATATGGGATTGATGTGGAAGGGGTGTCCGATGCAATAATGGTTAGTTTAGTCTTACAAATATGCATTTTTCCTTCAGCTTCAGCAAGATGCAACGTAGGACTAATAAATGCCCCCACTTTCCTTTCACAGTTCCATTGTCATCTTGTTAACAATGATTCGATTATATTTTCGATGCAGCACGTGACGTAAGAAATCCACGGTAAAAGATGGGCTGATTCTTCACCCAATGATGGATTAGTGTTGAGTCTACCATTAGAGCATTTAAACACCTCCTTGGCAATACATTTAATTGTCAACGGCCCATGGCTGGTGGATCACCCATTTTCACTGATAATTTGGTATTCTATTGTAGTTTCCCCAACTTTCACTCTCCCACCTGACGGTATCCATTACCCAAAATGGCTCGTTGGTGAAGCAACTAGCATATTGTCATTGTTTCAATGGACGGGAGATTCAACCAGGCGGATGAAATAATTCTCCAATTTGACTCAGTTAATGTTATGTCTCACTCTTGTGACTACATTAAAATTATATCTAGTAAGTTGCCTTACTTGTAGCATCTCATGAACTTCGTAGACACGAACATCAAAAAATTATTAACCTTTTTTGAGCTGATGATGATACATTTCGCGCACGAAGGTTTTTGGCTACCTTGCCTAGTACCTAGATATCCTTCACCAACAGATGAATACAGGCATATATAGCAACCTTCCTCATTTCTTTTGCATCGTCTGTCAACAAGGACATCATGCGCATCATTAAAACCATGATGGGAAATGCCGTTGAGTGAATGTGGCGAATGGAAGTGGGGGTGCAAGAGTCTGCGATAACTGTTCCACGTCGTTCTGTGTACATATATCTGTCTCTTTTTTTCCTTCCGACTAGTCTCATCTACTCCCTTTTCCGTATTATACGTATGTACATGTTGCATCGATCGATCGAAAGATACCGAGGACATGCCGTTCCCTGTGAGGCCCCGAACTATACAATTGTTCGTGGACCAACTGCATGGAGTGGGGGAGGAGTGGAAGTTGAAAGGTTCGGTGAGATCACCGTGAAAGAATTTGTATGTTTTGTTCTGATGGGCCGGATGAGGAAAATAAACCTCCTCATGAGCCTCTCTCCAATCAGTGGAAACCCTTGGACCTTTTTTTCGGTTATCTTTGCATTTTGGCTTGGCGGTTCAAAGGAAAGTGTAAGCGAGGTATGCTTTTGTCCTCAATTTCCCGTAAAACCGAAGCCCCATCGCATTTCTTCTCCCTCATTCCGTCGCAGTTTTTCATTTGTTTTGGTTCCTCT
Organism: Anopheles atroparvus; assembly: GCA_914969975.1. Lineage (NCBI taxonomy): Eukaryota > Metazoa > Arthropoda > Insecta > Diptera > Culicidae > Anopheles > Anopheles atroparvus. The sequence goes on along the minus strand of CAJZCY010000002.1, from coordinate 43,983,835 downwards.
TTTCTTTACCGTTGCCAAAATGTACCGAAAGAGACTTAGATTAGCATAGAGACAGAAAGAGATAAATGAAGGTGCTCCCCAATCCCCCACTTCCCTCTATAGTCGTCCTCTTCAAGGTCCTTCAACCATCGCCGTTCTCTGTATGGGCGCGTAGACGGGCACAGGAGAGGACAATGGAGGAACATGCCGGGAGCGTCGTCTGGAGAAGTTTGGATTCTGCGCAGATGGGCCCGGCGATGACTCATCGCTGTTTTCCCATTCCATTTCGAGTTCCAAGGCTTCTTGTTGACAGTGCGGGTGGTTTCCAGCAGTCGTGGAGGGAGGGAGATGGTGTTGAAGAGTATCATCATGCCGGTTTACTCCCCCTTCGCTTCCGGCGTGTTGTCCCCTTTTTTCACCTTACAAATGGAACGCACCCAGACTGAAAGAAGATTCGTCTGGGGGTGATTAATGGAAACATGGTTCAACGGGCGTTGGTTCCGTCGTTTGATAGACAAAATCGAGCAGAAATACTTATGCAATGTGGCTTGCGTCTAATCCTTGTTCGTCCCGAACGATCAGAACGATTTGCCGATTTATTTTCTTATACTTTCCCTTTCTGTGTATCACTTCTAAATTTCGGGTTATAGCAGTTACTTTTCTGTTAACACGATTGTTTCCGGTCTAATCAATACAATATTTATTCAATTGGGCATTAAGCATTAAACATTCCTAAGGAAATCGGGAGCAATGCGGAGGTGAAGTGAGAGTCGGATTGCCACCCATTCTTTACATGCCAAGCATACTAATTGTCAATTGATGAGCCTAGTTTATTTATGAGGAACGGAAAATCGATCAACTTCAACCATGTCTTTCTTCCCCTTTCGTTTCAGGTAAATATCATAGGAAACATCGTCCAACTGAAGGTATTTATGATGATTGCAGAGGGAGTAAGCCATCAAAATCAAAGAGCAGCGTTTTTCAACAACATATTCGCTTCGTTTATGGCATTGGTCCTCTTTTATTTGTTACCTTTTCCCTCAGTACAATTTCCCTATCGGCTTAACTTCTTTGTTGGGAGGAAGGAAAGGGAGTCGTGTGTGTGCTGACATTGACCGATTGATTTATTGAAGGCCCACCGCCGTGTCGGTTTGTGACCTATTGTATCTGTCAATATGTGTGTCCCTGGTGTCGGGAAATTCGTGACGGTTACCGCCAACAAAGCCCAACATGCCCTATAATACTCAGGGTTGCATTGCGTGTCTTTTCACCCTGGCAAACCCCTCCCCGAACGGGACTGGCAGAAAATTGCCACCATGTTGGTTCCTTCATGTGCCTCGGTACTAATGCTCCTCTATGTGTCAAGGTGAAAAGAATTGCAAAAAATGGGTTAGCGTACCGGCAGACAGAACGAAAACTGGAGAGAGAGAGACCGGGAGACAGTGGCGCCTACTTCTGCTGTGACCAAAAACCCACACCCTCCCTTTCCTTAACCTCCAGTGTACCATCCATGCCAAAGCGCTAATGACATAATTGAGGCGTGAAACGTCGCCAATCGATTCTCGGTTTTCTTGTTAGCACTTGCCGCCAGCTCACCACACCTTATGCGACACAATGATGCATTGGACGGGGAGGAGGTGGGTAGAGGGAACTAGAGTAAACACGACGACGATCTTCGACGAAGCATCAAACGCAACATGAACATACCGGGGCAGGTGCATTAGTCACGGCAAGCTTCATGCACTTCCGTGCTTCGAACTTCTTTCTCTTTTCGCATCATGGTGCGCTCAGGGAAAACTACCAGCACAAACTCAAACCAAGGAACGGTGCAAAGAAAACAAACAGACTTAAACTACTTCCGCCCTGCCTGAACTAAACCCTTGCCAGTTCGAGCCGAAAGCGCTTCGAGGCAAATGGAAACGGCTCGACACGACTCGAAGTAAACGATTTGACACACCTGCCGTTCCTACTGCAAGCGGTCCACGTCCTCATGCCCTTATTCTCTTATTAGTTGCGGTCAGTTTTTGGGAGTTTTCCACCGCTCCTTGGCTCTCCTGCTTTTCTCCAGCAACAGCTCCAAGCAAGAGACAGTGAATGGGTTTTATTTGATTTTTCAAATCAAGCCATTGAGAATGGGGCGACGTCCTCCAGGGAAGGTGTTGGTTTGATGGATCCCTCATCCCACTGGAGACGTGGCAAAAATCTGGGCCACGCGGGCAAGGCGAGACACAGGTGTGTTCCCATGGTCTGTATGTGTGCCAAGGGAAAGGTGCCAGTTTTGTCAAATCTAAGCGACACGCTATCGAAACGCCCGTTTCGAAATGGGGTAAGGTGCCTCACGCCCCGTCCGTTCTCGTGATTGTCTGTGAAATGTCAACCGAAATGCGCCCGTCTGCCCGTGAACTCCTCGTCCATCATAGCATAGGAAAAAAATGGTTATCTAGAATGGGAACAGACGAACATAATTTATTACTGTCACAAGGGGAAAAGGATATCTATGGCACCGTTTTGTTTCATCGTTTTTCTTTTCATCGCGCGGGAGATATCAGTTTGGCTCCAGCGACTTGCTCACCAAAACGGTCGTAAGCAATTTAATTTGGCACAATTGGACACATTTGGATGGTTGGGGAAACAAATCGGATCCCCGATGGCGAGGAGTTTAAAATCGTTGCATGCTCGATGAAATGGTCCACATGCAAGAGCAAATGCCGATCATTTATGGTCCATTGGTGTTAGTGGTTGCGGGAAAATTCATTGGCCCCCTTCGCTGACGAGGATTGTGATTTATGTAGAATGGGAATTGTTCAGTATTCTTACTGGATTGGAAATTTTAGAGGGACTTGAAGAGGAGACTTGGAGTTTCGTGGGAACGTGTCTAACGGCCTAATCATTCGTAATATTTGAAAGAAATTAACACCGTCTTTGCCTATCGGAAGAAGTTCTGATTTCGAATCAATCTCCGGGCATCATCGGGTCAGTGCTCTTTCGAGGCTGTGCGTTCGAATTGGCATCGCACTTATCATCGGCTTTTCCTCGTTTGCTTTGCAACGTTTCTTTCTGTGAAAAATTTCCGCTTATGCTGCTGCACGTGGGGCGGCTACGAAAGCAGATTATGTTGTTTTGTTTTGTTTACTTTTCATTTCCATCCTCCTCCAGCTACAATGAATTAGTTTGATACGTATCTGTTCGTGTTCATCTGATATCGTGCCTTCCATCTTTTCGTTCGGTTCCTTCCCTTTCGCCAAGGAGCCGTTGGAGCGGTGCGTTTGTTCGGTGATTTTGGAAACATAAAGTGCGATTGTTTTCCTGGCGGCCTGTGGATCGTTTCCGCTGCCGGCTTTTCGACGGTTCAAACCAACCAGTTTCCTACAACAGGTGTGTGCGGAAAGTGAGGACGAGCGATGGGGTGAAAGATCGCCCCAGCGATCAGTTGTTCACGCTTCAATAATGGCTGATCGAAAACCAATTTGCCTATCGAACGAGCCTGGGCACATACACGCACGAAGGGGTCCGTTTCGCTGGCAGGAACAAGCAGCCCCCGATTTAAAAAAAGACCTGGTCGGATTGATAGCATAATTAATGTGGAGCCCATTTTAAACACCGTACGAGCCTTAACGAGATGTGATCTCGCATCGCTTTCTTTATCTCACCACCGTGAGAATTCACGGTGAGGCAGCATCAGCATCAGAGAGAAGAAAAAAACTACTCTCTCGATTGGCGGTTGTAGTGTTGGTTATGTGTGTTTTTCATGCAGGAACCATCCGGAACTCGGATCATTTTCAAGTGGAACGGGTTGAAGAGCCGCGTTTGCGGGGTTCAGCCATTGAAGTGTTTGGTCCCATTAACTAGGAATCCCCTGATAAACAGTTCCGCTTACTGTAAAGACCCAGCACGAGTTAATTCCGCGAATACCCAACACCATCAACAACATACAATTTTGAGAGAGAATCTAACGTATAATCTCAAACTGTAGACTTGTTTATGAAAGTTCCCTTGTAAATATCTGTAACCTTGTAATAACTGGGATCGGTGAACACTTCAAAATTTCTATAAAAGTGTATACTAATGTTTGCATTATCGAACAAATTTTAAAGTAATTCAGGTGCTTCTACAAAACCATATCAACGTTCCCTCGATACGCAACATGGTAGTCAGCCTACAGGCTTATCAGCCGATGTATGATTTGTGACCGCCAATGTTGGATGCATCATCTCTCTTCTTCATGGAACGGATCAATCGAGGCAGGTGCTTCGCCGAGCTCGCAACACTAGCTGGCGATTCAGTTTGCGTGCGACGTTAGATACGTTCGGTTCGTTTTCTGCCGCTCGTACAGTTCCGTCCCTTGCGGCGTGGAGTTTTTGTCCGGTGTGGCTCTTGATAGATAATAGTGTACAGACTTCTCTTGCACGGGAAGATACAGATCCATACTTTGTGATTGTGTTAGCAGGGGTGGGAAAAAGGGCATCTACGCCTTTTACGGGTTGCTCTTTCGCAAAGGACTTCACAACGCCAGATTGCACTGGCGTTGCGGTGGAAATGCTGTTCCGTAGAGAGTGAAAGTGAAAACTAGGCGGAATTGATGTTGTGTTGATACCAAGCAAATATCAAACTTATCTTTTATGATTGATGTTATGATGTTCCAGTGAAACTATACATCATCAGTTGAAATTATCTCATGAAAATTGCCTCCTTGAATTTTCGCGAATATCCTTTTCGCTTTCCGGTCGTGAAGGTGTGTGTGGTTGTGCAGGGGGGAAAACATCCATCAACACCCACTCACACACTGTCTCACTGCGAAATACTACTCCCTTGCGTGCTTTTAACGTGCGGCTCGAGAAAATCGGATACTCCAATTGACCCAGCATTGTGTACACGCGTGTGTTTGTGTGAACATCCGGTGGAATTTATACGTTTTCCCTAACGACCCCTCGAGCCATCGAGCCTGTTCGTCCTTGTACATCGAGCGGCGCATCCCTGCGTTAGTGTTCGTGTGCGTTTGGGGCGTGTGAGATAGTGTGTGGGGGCGTAGTAAAACTCGGTTTTCCCCCTAGCAATAAAACGCCGCATACTAGGCAGCAAATAGGCAACAAACGGATGCTCGCCTCCTAGAAAAAAAGGAGTCGTCGGTGTAGTGGTATTCGTGGTAGGCCTGGTTGCGGCTTGTTCCAGTGTTTTTTGCCCCACGTTGCTGAGGAAAACCCCCTTAGTGCGGTCGAAGGAAAATCGAACCAACTGCAGAAGTGCACACAGTGTGGCGATGCAAGAAGGCGCTTGGTGATCTCTCGGGAAAACCCTCAGTGAAAAACAGAAGGGAAAAACAAAGGAGCATCACTGTCAGTTACATCACTAGATCGGTGGATGCTCCTTGCTGCTTGCTTTTCTATTCCTGATTCCTCCTGATTGTCATCGATGCCCTCCGTTGTCTTATTGTCCTGTTATCGTCCTTTTTTCTTTCCAGACGAGTGCCTGTACGTGTGTGTGTGTGTTCATCTTAGTGTGCATAGTTTAGTAAACGCACGGAAGAAAGATAAAACCCATAGTGTGACAATCAACCAGTGAAATCAGTGATAATTGTTTGCCTTTGTGGCGAGAAGATATATCCTTCGCCTTGGAGAGGGAGCTACAGTATTTGACAAAATAAAAGCTCACAAAAAGTGCCGCAAACCGCATTCAGCGCGTCTTTCGCACGTGCCAGCACAGCTCTACGCAAAACTCCTGCCGGAATCTTTCCCTCTCACTCTTTTCCCCTGTCGTCTTTCTCTCGCTCTCCTGTTCTACTGTTGATTTCAAGATGAGCAGTGTGTGCACGCGTTCGTCAACGTTCAATGTAAATTTATGGCACTTTCCGAACCACTTCTCTAAATATCATCCTTATCATTTAACCTTTCATCTCATCATTCCCCCGCCATTTCCTAAATAGAAGAGAAAACCCGGTATGACATAACCTCTCCAAACAATCAAACGGCAAAAGAAAAGCCATCTTCCTATATCGAAAACTTCACCTGCCGACTTGCGCGTGTGTGTGTATGGGGAGGGGTGGATGTGTATTTAAAGGATTCGTCAAAAATAGGCACGCCGTTGAGTCATAATAGGTTCGCACTAGTTGCGTTTCTTGGTCTTGGAGACACGGTTTTTCCACCACTAAATGTTCGCTACCATGGCGAGCCTTAAGCCGGTAGCTGTAACCACAGCTGGTGCTGAAGGAATTACGGCTTTCGCTAAATGATGCTTTCGAACCTCAAATTTATGATCGACGGTCAACCTCTGCTTTTTTTTTTTGCTTTGATGTTGGGCGTGATAAATTTCCAACGGCAAGTGTTATATGATTTATTGAACTTTTGTTTTCAATTTGCCTCATAAATCTTATTTTTGTTCATTCACTTCTACTGTATTGATCTTTAGGAAAAACAACCTTTTAATAACAATATAGAGATCATTGGAGTGTGTTAGGAAATATAATAACCTGCAATTTTGATCAAACCAATGATTTGCGTATGATTTTTCCGTAATAATCTGATATTAGGTCCATTTGGCCTCGGTCATTAGCTGTTCACGCTTATTTAGCATGAAATGATCAAACACCAGCCGTGTGCTTTCTTAATTTTACTCCACCCGTTTTAACACTTCATTAAGCTGCTGCCATGCAAGCTTGAAACCTCCCCCTGGCAACATTGTGAATAGTTGTTGTTTTCTTTTTTCGATGTAATCTACATGTTTCAGACATAAGAGAGGAATAGTTAAATTTCGCTTGATCGTGGGTGTCTATTTTATGTGCAATTCTTTAAATACACTCCAGCCGGCTCTTCCAAGTCCAATTCCCTCTCAATAATTTATTTTTTTCAAAAAATGCTACGCTTGTTCTATTTTCGGTCGTTTCACGCATGCACTTGTGTGCGTATCCTGCGAAAACCCCAGGCAGTCCTATCTCTAGCATCCCCTTCCATGCATCCTCTCTGACGTCAGCAAAAATACTTCAAGGCCAACGCGTCTTTTTTGGGGACGCAGGATATCACTCCCGGAAGGTGCCCTCTTTCTGAGAAAAACTGGCGATGAAGCGGTATCGCCGAATATGATGATGATGATGTTGATGATGGTAATGATGTGTCGCACAAAGAGAAATGGGTGCCAAAAAATAAGGGTGACACCTTGGCCAACTTCATGAAGCGAATGCTGACCAGCTGAGACCACAAACAAGCAAAAGGATCCTCTCAATATCCGTCCTTCGTCGTCTTCTTCGTCGGCGTCCATTTTCTTCGCCGCCAGGACTGCAGTACTTGCCGCGTGCGTGATTTGTGAGTGTTCGGTTAGTTTCTACGTAGTTTTGGCTTTAAAGCTTACCCTCCGGAAAGGACGAGAGGACGACGTATTGTGTGCGGAAAATTATCGGTTTTTGAATGTTGCGCCAGTGTGTCAAGGACGCACATGTGTTTGACCGGGAAAAGGAATGGAAAGGAACGAGGGACAAAGAAGGATGGCCGAGGGATGTTCATGCAGGGTAAATTTATTTGCTGCACTGCAGCAGCTTTGAGCATAAACTTTTCCCATCAGGGGAAATGAAGGAAATTCTGCTGATGTTTGAACAGAGGACATTTGAAGAGGAAGAAGAAGATTCATTTCGATATTCACATGGAAGGACAAATTGGGAATTTTATCACTCTTTACAATGTAATATTTCAATTTCCACAATGTTTCGTATGAGTCTGTAGTATTTTATGAAATAGAAAACTTAGCTCAATAAACGTCATTATTGATCGATATTGAGCGTTGTTTCAATTCGTTTAGAAATTCCAATCCAATGTTCATGTCCTTACATTCGATGACGAATCGGCGAGAGATCGTTGATCGAAAACGGGGCTCTAAAAACGGGTACTGCATTAATGGAATGAAATCTTGTAAGCCAAGGTAATACCAGATACGTTCGCGGCGACACCAAACGATACATCTGCACGGGGGGAAAAAGAAATCAATGCACCACCACCGGCCTTCCAGGGTGTATCGCGGAATGAACCTGCTCCTGCTCGGTTACGGCACGACATTCGTTCCGCCGGCACTCGTTGCTATCGATGGGAGGAAGTGATTTTCCTCCCGGGTCCCCAAGCCTGCCGTCGCTGTACGGTTCATGCCCGGTGCGAACCACTTTCACTCTAATCGAACCCCGGCGCTCGCTGCGAAAAATCTCGTTTGTGCGCCTCGGTAAAATAAACATATAAAAAAACCCGACAAAATCAAGGGCTGACAGCAGAATCCGCTCCAATGACACCTCAAAGGCCTCCCAGGCCCTAGCTTCCAGCCCGAGGGGTCGCTGTACCTAAGTAAAATACTTCCGGCGGAACGAATCATTTCCGATGTGTCGCGTAGAGTTGAAGACATTTTGAGCTTGGGGAGGGTAAAAAAGATTTCTTAAAAGGGCTTGGGGAGGCATAGAGTTCCAGCCGGACGAACGGAATTAAGGAAGGAAGGAAGGAAGGAAGGGACAGTCTTTAGTCGACATGATATCCGACATGACGCCCGAAGCGACACTTTCGGTGATTCCGATGGATTAATCATGAGAAGAAGCTAGGGGGGAGCGGCTGGGGAAGCTGGCGGGTTCCACCACCCTCCCATCCGCCCATTAGTGCGCGAATCGAGGCGTGAAATTTCACATTTTCATGACTCTCCCCGCGCTTTGCACACCGAGTCGCGCGGGTCATCCCTTGGTGCAATTTAGCCGATCTAACGGTGCGTTGTTTTCCACGCCGGGCTTGCTGCTCTGGGACGACTGTGGTGTGGCGGACAATCTACCAACCTTTACAGGCTGAGGCAGGTTGAAACCACCTGTGCTGGGAAGGGTATGCGAGCGTTGACTCGCTGGAAGTTGACGATTTTTTTTGGGATTTATCTAGGTTTAGATTGACAGAACGAAATGAGCGTCTGGACGATTCTATTCAGTTGACCGAGAGGGAGGGAGAGTTTCGTTTCTATTCCAACTACCTTTTTCTATGCAATGTCCAATGGTAGCGCATCTAATGGAATCATACAAAAAAAAACTAGACCTAATTCTGATGACAGTATTATTCGTTGGGGAATCACGACACCAGCTGAAGGTTTCCCAAAGACATTTTTCTATAAAAAAGGCATGAGTTGTACGTAGATTCATTTAACTTAAACATCATAAAGTCGCGAAAGGTAATCCTAGAAAAAAAATTGTAAGGTCATCGACGAAAATCGTGTAACAGAGGGTGCTATTGATCCGTGTTTCCTTCTGCCGAGGAGGAGCAACTACAGTTGGAAAATGTAAGCTGCTGTAACGTATTTCACAACATTTTGTCGCAATCATCCGCGGACTGGCTGTGCAGTGATGTGATAAACGAGCCTGCAAAATGCATTTCCCGCCCAGGAAATACACCGCAGCAACAGCAGCAGCACCAGCAGCTGGTAGTGTTGGATGTTGGTTGGTTTGATCACCATTACGTGAACCGAGATTTGAAGATGGACCCACAGAAAACAATATACCTTGTTGGTTTTTTGGCTGAGTTGGGGTGGTGGGGGGAGAGGGAAGGAAGGGGGAGAGTCTCTCTGTTGTGTAATGATCCTTCCTCTCTGCTCCTCCATTATTTGTAGCTCGGGTGTCTCAGGCTTTTCCCCAATTAGTTTTCCCCACCCTCATGAATGGGCAAGGCTCCCAATTTTCGCCCCTAGCCGTTCGATTACTTTGGTCCGATTTGTTGTGGCGCAACGACGGAGAAGGAGTACAAAACTCGGCCAACTTGGGACGCAGAGACGGGAGATCGTAAGAGTGTGTTTTAATTGATTTGGTTTTGGCTGTTTGTTCGTGGCATGCATTGTTTTTTCGCTTTGCTCTTCTATTTTCGGTGACGTTTGGGGTGTTGCAGTAATGTATGAGCTGCATCACGAGGACCGGAAGGGAAAGAAGCGTGTCACGAGACCCAACTCCCAACTCGGGGACAGAACAGCTGGACGGCAACCACAATCAACCTGAAAACCAGCTTGCACCTTTCTTCGTGTGTCTCTCAAATCTGGACTGGACTATCGATCGATCGATCGTTGATGCAAAACAAAGGAAGAGAAATAAACCCTCGACCCTCTAACGGACAGGTTGCATAAAGAAAATCAAAACCGGGCACCATCTCTCCTCCTTTTTTTTTATGGAGCTGTCCACTTTTCCTATGATTGTTAGGACTATTTTACTTTCCCTGCAATGGCCTCAAGAGACCTTTATCGGATCTTGGTTTTATTGCATGCTTTTTGAATAGTTCGATTGGTTCGAACCTGTTCCGAAAGTGTTCGGCATCATCGAATTTTAAGCAGAAGAACCTGCTGACCAGTGTGCTTGCAAAGTAATAATGTTTGGATTAAAAAGCTGAGAAAAACATGTTGTACATGCCTGTGAGGGATATGCGAAGGAAGTGACGACAAAAGGAATGAAAAGCTACAACCGAAAACAGTTCAGTCAAACTGTAGAGGGCAAGAGAAGCTGTAGAGGGCTCTTCCATGTATATTTATGTTACTTTCTGTTTCTATTTTTATTCGAACTAGCCTTTGTTTTCTTTCTGTTGGGTTTCAACATTGACACCGAAAATCAACATACCAAACGTCGTTGGATTTCGCGTGTTCCCGCGGGCATGGTGCTCCCGTTTTCCTTGCCCTCACACAGCTTCCACCTGGCGTGTGTTGTTTTATTCACGTTAATTTGCTGGACATTCATATGGTTATTTGGGCGCCGGCATGTGCTTGTGTGTAAATATCGTACCGTCGCGAGAAGCGAATCACAAAACGGAGGCGAACCGCGCTTCCGATCATAATGATGGTACTTTCTAAAAACCCATCACCATCTCCTCTGTCGGTCTCTTTTTCGCGCCGGCATGTTGCCTCCAGTGGGGTTGGGAGAGGTGGGGGCGGATGGATGGTAGGGGCACCAAGTTCGCAACAAATAACGCCGGTGGCAACGAAGTCGAACGCAGGCCAACATCAAAAGTCAATTCTCGAGCAGCTTTTTCCTGGTTTCTTCTTGGCCATAGCATAACACACATATGATTGATCGCCAGCTCATCGGCTCCTTTTGCGGATTGTGTGGTGCAACTACTTTCATCCTTTGGATCAATCGCAGCCTTTTTCCCATTTTCTTCTATTCATTTCACTCTCAAATACAACGAGGCAGTTGCTGGGTCTTGGGCTCAGCTTGTGATTTCATCTCTGTTGTTCACTTCGGTGGGCTTTTCTCGTTTCTTCTTTTCGGCTGCAGTAATTTGGTTTGATTTTTGCATTTTACTTTTAATTTCGTCTCACCCCCTCCGCTCCGTTTGCTTCGTGTTTTCATCTTGGCTATGTGTGTTATTTTTGTGTTTATAATTTTTTTCTTCTTACATTTCATTTGTTTTCGTTTCTATTTTCTTTTCCGTTTCTTTCGCAGATTGTCTCAATTTCACCCTCTTGCTTGGCCAAGGCGGTGGGGGCAAGGGGGCGATCTTTTCTTCTCCTAAAACGCTGGCGGCGATGTGGTTATTTTTTTTTAAATTTTAGTTGATCATAGGCTCCTCGTCGTCGTCGGGGTGGGTTCGAAGTTTGTTACCCAGTTTGGAGTGTTTGTTTTTTTTTTTCTTTTCGTTTGGAGCGGCAAGGCTTGAGACTCTTTAATCAACCGGTGTGGAGCTGGATGAACGAAAAAAAAAACGATCACCTCGGATCATTGCAAAACGCTGAAAGAGGAGGAGACCCTGCGGCGCTGTGGGGGTCTTTCAAAGGCCCGGGAGTAAGGCCGGTGTCATTGCTCCGTCGGACACTTTTTAAATCGGACGATATGTCAAATTTTTGTATGGGATTTGACAGATGGCAAAATCGGCCGATAAAAATCGGCCGATTTAATCAAAAAAAATTGATTCAAATCCCATATAAAATTTGACATATCGTCCGATTTAAAAAGTGTCCGACGGAGCAATGACACCGGCCTAATACTTGATATTTCGCAGGTGAACGCCGCCGAACCCAAACCAGACAGACGGTGAACCCACGGCCGATCGATCCCTCTGCTAACGGAGTTTTTCGCAGTTAGTTAATCAGAGTAACGCACGGTGTCGATGAGAAAAAGCAACACACAAGCAAAAGAAAAGTAGGCGAACAGTTGAGATTGCTTGCGAAAAAAAAAACAGAAAACTAACCACGTCGAATGTGAAGTGGATTAAAAAAAAGGAGAAGAGAAAAAACTCATTTTAAACCAACGACCCCTAAAAAGGCCAGAGCAGACCCCAGGAGCCACCTGAAGCGAACGATTAACGGATACAGTCAGCCCCGAGGCGACGGGAGAAAAGGGCGAATAAAGATCCGTCGAACATCCTCTTCCAGCCTAACGATTGCAAGCAAGCCGCACGGGTTCCAGCAAAATGAATCATCTTCTTCCGGAGGCCACAAAACAAAACAGCCTACCCTAACCGGGACTCATTACCATTATCATTAGCCTCTGCAGATGTTCATTGAGCCCTGGCGCTCGTCTTCATCATCATCATCGCCGCCGCCGTCGTGGCCATCCATCAAATCAGTGTGTGAGGTTGAAACGCGAGAAGCCTCTCCGCGCGGTCTCCGAGGTCTGCAAACCAAAAGATTTGTAGGTGTTTGCCAAGTGTGGATAGAGATACTCGATCTCTGACATGACTAAAAAAGGCACAACGAAACATACAATAAGATCGACCCATCAACCTACTGGTAATCAGCGAGGCGAAAGTTAGAGCCGGCCGGAAGCCAATCAAAGACCAGGGGGAAGAACAAAAAGAAACATGCTCCAAAAACCGGCTAAAAGTCGTCTATTCGCCATGATTACTTTCTACCTGGGTTGCACGAAAAAGGAAACAACCAAAGCAACACGTCGCAACTGCGTTTCGTACAGTTTACTTTGCTGACGTCGACTTCGATCCCTCGCAAATCCTTTTTTTCCCATTATCGTAGTTTTGTCGTAGCTCCTAGCAGGCTTGTGATTAATCGGGATTTTGTTTTTGCTAGCCATTGAAAGTTTTCCCTTCATTCTACCCATTCATCATCCTACTAACCACATCCAATAGGACCTCAAAGGATTCTTTCCACCGAAAGGGAAAATCTTTGGAGGTGTCCGGATGTGTCTTGATGCTTATTGTATTGTATGTTTCTTCTTTCTCCGTGCGTTTGGGTGTGTAATTGTTCGCTTATGTTCCACACAAAAAAAACATCGAATTCAGTTCGGCGGAACTCGCAGCGAGTTCGTCGGTAAACTGAGGGCCCTCTGTGAGGCGGGCGGTGTAACTGGACTCGCAGGTACCGTTGGAGGAGGCGCAGGTGGTGCAGGTGGTGTAGCGGAGGAGAAGCGCATCAGCAAGAGCACCGACGACATCGCGGACAGCGACGAGCGCGACATGACCAACACACAGGTAACCCCGTCAACAAATCAACCATCAACGCTCCTATTCTTCGGCGAAGAACCTTCTACACTTAACCAACCTCCATCTCTAACCTGTAAAGAGTTTGTTAATCACTGGGAAAATGTATCTAGCATATCTTAATCGATCCTTTTGGGACATGGTCGGAAAATTTTCCGTTTGTTTCGATACCTCTGATACATGATTTCGTCTACTATGGACTCTAATATCAACTTGTTTATGAACTTAATACCTTAGTCTTCCATTAACCTGTTCCTACTAAACGACTAATATCCCAAAATTCGACTTGTAATACGCACCTTCTCTAAAACGTGTCTTTTCTTTCCGCGCCTCTCCACAGCTATGGTTCCGTGGCGTACGGCCATCAAAGTTCCGTCACGTGTACGGCCTCCCGACGCGCAAGGAGTGCTGCTACACGGACATCAGTGTCGTCCGGAGCGGCAACGATGGTAACTTTTGCGCGGTCAACCCGACCTTCCTGGCGATCGTAGCCGACACGACGTTCGTGGTCATCCCGCTCGGTATGACCGGTCGGATCGACTTCCAGTGCTGCAAGGTGATCGGGCACGCGGGCCAGCTACTCGATCTTAAGTGGAATCCGTTCGACGACCACATGATTGCGTCCGCGTCCGACGACTGCACGGTACGTATAGAACCTTTTACGACTGAGGGCAAAGATCGCTCGACCACATGCAATCATTTAATTTTTTTTTTCTTCGTTCCATTGTAGATTAAAATCTGGAAAATCCCCGAGGGTGGGCTGGCGGCAAACCTGACCACGTTCGAGGCGGAACTGGTCGGCCACAAGCGCAAGGTGCTGCACGTCGAGTGGCACCCAACGGCGGCCAACGTGCTGTTGAGTGCCGGCTTCGATCACACGGTGTGCGTGTGGGATACGGCCGGTCCGTCCCTGCTGAACGTCATCGACTGCCACGTGGACATGATCTACAGTCTCGCGATCAATCGGGACGGCTCGATGATAGCGACCACCTCGAAGGACAAAAAGCTGCGCGTTATTGAACCGAGGAGTGGCATCGTCGTTGCGGTAAGAGCCAACACCTCTACAAAGGGGTAATTGAGTTTGATTTGGTGGCTTTCATTCTTTCCGTAGGAGGGCGTATGTCACCTGGGAACAAAATGCTCGAAGGCGGTGTTCCTGGACAACAATCGCATCCTGACGACGGGCTTCTCGCGCCACTCGGACCGCCAGTACGCCGTCTGGGACCAGCACGACCTGCGGAAGCCGCTGGCGCAGGAGGTGATCGACAGTTCGAGCGGCATCGTGACGCCGTACTACGACTACGACACGCGCATGGTCTACCTGGCCGGCAAGGGCGACGGCAACATCCGCTACTACGAGGTAGTCGACGAGCCGCCGTACGTGCACTACCTGAACCAGTTCCTGTCCGGCCAGCCGCAGAAGGCGCTCGGGTTCATGCCGAAGCGCGGCGTCAACGTCGGCCAGTGCGAAGTGTTCCGCTTCTACAAGCTGCACGCGGCCGGCAACGTGTGCGAGCCGATCGCGATGATCGTGCCGCGCAAGTCCACCCTGTTCCAGAGCGACCTCTACCCGGATACGGTCGCAAACGTGCCGGCGATCGGTGCCAAGGAGTGGTTCCAGGGTCGCAACGTACCACCGATCATGATGTCGATGAAGACGGGTAAGTGAAACAGAAAAGGGGAAGCCCTTAAGGTTCACCATCCGCTCATCTGATCCGTTCTCTCTCGCTCCTCCTACAGGTGAATCCATCCACGAGGTGGCCAGCACTAAGTCGAACCATCGCAATAGCATCACCGAGACGAGCACGAAAGTCCAGCGTACGAACTCGATGCATTTCGCGAACGGCAACACCCCGGTCTCGGCCACGAACGGCACAAGTCATGCCCTCAACGCCATCAACAACAACAACAACCACAACAACCACAACAACAATAATAACAGCAATACGGCCACACAAAATGGAACGAAGGAGAGCAGCCAGGGAGGAGGTGGTCACCTAAACAACGGTCAGAGCAATGGGAACTTGAGCAGCAATCTGACGCTCAGCGCGAAACATTCGATCATTAACAAGGAGAACGAACAGTTCGACAATCGCAAGCTGGACAACAATACGAAAAAGTTTGCCTTCCTCTCGCAACCCACCATTCCCGACTACAGGCCACAAACGGTGCGCGAACGACCCAGCCAGTGTGTGGGTGACCTTCAGTGCGTTTATTATTAATTTTGTAATTTTTGTTTTTAATCGAACCCTCAGATAATCGAAAAGAGCCAGAAAACGTCCACCAACCAGAGTACAAAGTTCCACCAGCTGCAGGCCATCTTCGGGCAGCAGACGACTAACCACAAGGACATCGCCAACCTGCAGAACAACCTGCTCAGCAACTCGCGCAGCAGCTCCCGCAACAGTTCGCTCGAAAACATCAACCTGCTGAACTCGGAGAATGAGGTAACGATCGATCGATTGAAATTCCTCGTTGCTCGCCCATCTTTTTACTATTCTCTTTTTTTTTCCTTTTTCTTTTCTTTTTAGCTCCGAAAGGCATTCAGCAAGCAGGCGGAAGAAATCAAGAGCCTGCGCAAATCGCTCAACGGATCGGAGAAGCGCGTCCGCGAGCTCGAGGCGGAAGTGAAGCGATTGCAGCAGCAGCTCAAACAGCATCAGTAAACAGAGTCACGCGCGATGGATTCTGTTGGAACGTTTGCTGATTCAAAAAGCTGTGCACTGGAGGAGGGGGGACACTAGTAGACTAGTAGGAAGAGATTGCCCCCCATGTGCTTTTATTGTGGACATATTTCGATGTATTTGTGGTATGTGTGTATCGCTGGAGCAGGGAATGCGTCCGACTGTCCATGGTGCATGGTGCAGATGGACTCCGGCCATTTCCAAACCCCCCAAAGCCACGGGTGTGTGTTGTCGCTTCGGACGATACGCGGTTACATTGTGATTGGGATTGTGATTCCGTTTTGTTTTTTCGTTTGGTTGCGTTTTTTGGATTTAAAAAAAAAACGAGAGGTTTCTCGGAAGGAACAGTTAGAGGATATCATTTAGGCCAAACGGCCCTAGCAGAAGATTGCAACATGCGTGTGGATGGATGTGTGCTTGTGTGTACGTGTGCTTGTAACGTATGGAAGAGGGAGCGTTTGTAAGAAGGAGAGCTTACAGAAAACGCATGTACGTTAGGAAAATGGGGGGAAAATAGGAAACGTATAGCGGCGGAACGGAGGAAGTGTACGCACAGTTGTAGTTTAAATGTGACGTGTAGGACGCGAAGAGCATCCAAACTGTAGCAGAGAGCAAAAGTTACCACTGAAATGTGACACATTTATCACGACGTCCGTCCCCTTCAGAGGCACTAGGATCGGTGGATCCTATTTTTGACCATAAAGGGAAGTGGAAGGGCAGGAAAAAGGAAAGCACAACATTCGAATGAACAGCGCTGCACAATTTATGGTATGTGATTGATGGCACTCCCACGTAAGGCTCTCTCGCCGACGTTACACCTTCTCCTCGGCGTACAGCGTACAATAATAGTAGAAGAAGAAAAAGAAACACAATATTTGCATAAGACTAACACTGCTTTTTATATCGAGGATAGTTCATAAGCGGAAACGGAACTGAACTTGCGTTCGGTTCACGCGCTATCATACATAATTGCTTCATCTAAACGCAATGGAACGGCAAACCGTGGATCAAGCTAATAAGCTAGCTTATGCTAATATATACAAGTATATATTTTTGTGTGCGATTTGCTACCGGAAGAAATATTTCGCTTTTCCTTCCGCTTGTGAACAAATAAAATATCAACCAACCGTCCCCGTTAATTTTCCATCCCTTTCCGCATGGAAGGCAGGATATCGGCGGGGATTCGAAACGATAAATAGAAGGCATAAAATACCGTTGCGCTAAAGAGCAAACAACCTACTGCTTCTCTACCGACCAGTTTTCCTCCAGATCCAGCATTTATCTGCAGTTTGTCATTTTGTCCGACCGGCAGGCATTTCCGGCGTGCAAGTGGCATGCGACGCAGGAGCGCAACAATTGACCGGTTTCTTTTTTTATGTTTAACCGAATGCTACACTTACGCTAGTAAATTACTATTTATGCGTGGCTCCCCCTCTTCTTGGCGTAGGGTGGGAAGCAATAAGAGAGAATATGTAGTTGTAAGCTGGTATTGCGCGGGTACGATCAGCCCTGCGGGTTTAGAGTATCGTGGCATGGCGCATTACGCAACAGAACCGCTACTAATAATGTAAAACGCTAGAAACATAATTCGGCCGCAGCAAAAGGGTGAACCGGAGGGTGCAAAAAGACAAAAAGAGAAATAAATATAAAATTACGGACAACAAACCCAAAATTGCGTTTATTTATTGCGTTTATTGCGTTTTTCATTAAATTCATTTCCTCGCATCATCCGCAATCCTCCGGATCCGAAAAATCCTCGGCGATCGCTTGTCGTCGTCGCGGGTCGGTCAAATTTCGATTCTGGCAGAAATAGCGATTTTCTACCAGGGACCAAGAACCAGGCTGGAGGTAGCTTAAAACCACCGCCTCGCCTACTATGCGTACAGCTATCCGGCTCGCTCTAACTCCCGCCTTTCTACGATGATCCCTGCTTGCTCTCTTTCTACCGTAGCGAGATCTCCCGCTGATCCTCAATGAGACATCCTGTCGTCTCTTTCTCACAACCCGCATTTGCGTGTGAGTGCGATGATCATGTTTGTGTGTGCCCTTGTAGAAATGGGGATACCTTCTACCGTTCCTGCGATCCTAGTAGCTTATGGCGAGAAATTCGAACGAATATCGCTGGGTCCGAAAATGATTCGAGATGATTGCTTTTCGTTCCTTCTTCTGAACTCTGACGGAACAGGGAGGAAGGAAGCCGAAGAATGAAGGAGGATACTGCTTACGTACTCGTCAATAAACCTGCCAAGAAAGACACAAATAATAACAACAACTACACATTGATTTTCCACGTCTGCTTTTCACGAAGAAGATTTATGGCTTTTCGTTTTATTTTAAATCATATTTTTATTATCGTCCTAACGCTTATTCTACACGTTTTGAATTTGGAATTGGACGGAATATGAAAATGAATGTCTGTCTGAAAAGTTTTCCACATAATGGGACGGAAGAAAATTAACTATAAAAATTGAAAAAAAAACTACCCGAGATTCTTAGCTGCACTTCCTTGTGTCCGGCGTTACATTATTGCCTCACGCCGACCAGAAACCTCCCGATCATCGGAAGTAGTGTTGCGAGGAGCGTGAAACCGAGGGCGGAGCCGGCACCGAGGGGTCGTGGTGCGGAATTGCAGCCGTCCGTATCGCAGGTGTAGATGCACGAGCGGTACTCGATCTGGTCGCCCGGGTTCCGCACGTAGTTGCAGTAGTTGCCGAGATCCCTCGATGAGCAGTACCGCTTGGCACCGATGCCATCTGCCGAAAAAGGAGCCCTTAGTGACGTCAAGTGATACAACTAAATCAACCAGGTGTATGTGGAAGGGTGAATGTTAAAACTGTACAAAGTAAAAGCGTGCAGCGCAGGAGGACAAAATGTGCTAATGTTCCGGGAAAAAGAAATTAAATTAAAGGCATGCAGGGGGAAGGGGAAACACGACAACACCGAAAACCAAAACGGAAGCCAAAACCGAACCATGCATTGCCGTTGACTTGATGCAGTACTCGGCCTCGAACACGTGATCGCACGGTTCCGGCTTGAAGGGGGACGCCTCGTCCGCGACCAGCATGTCCGAGCAGTACATCGAGTGGGCGGACGAGCACTGATAGCAAAGGATGCCAGCCACTGAAACGGAGAGTGCGGTGGCGTTAGGAGGGACATATGTACAAGCGCCAGGACCGAGAAAGACAGCACTTCGAGAAAATGAATCTGGGCTACGGAAAAAGGACTAATTGTTAGCGCGACAAGCTTCAATCAATGCCCGGTTAGTTTACAGGTTATTTTAAGATTATTTTGTTTTATACGAGTTCGAGTCGGGCTTGGGATGCTGTGAACCCATGGAGCCCATCTACCAAATACAGCGCGTTAGTGTGTTTTTGTTTTTTTGTTCAGCCATGCACCGGACGTTAGTCATCATAAGATCGCCAAAACCCCCTGGAGGGAGGTGGGAGGCCCTGGTGGGGCAAGTGGTACCTTCGAAGCGACCGATGTGCTTGATGCAGTACTTGGCCCCGTAAACGTTGGCGCAGTCGACGGGCTTCAGGTCGGGCCGGTCGAACCGTTCGAACCATTCGCTGCACTGGAACGGCGTCGTCGAGTCGGTCGTGTTGCACACGTAGCAGCTGATGGCCGTGGCTGGGATGGTTGAAGATAAGTTTATTAACATGCCGACGTTGCCTTGCTGTAGAAGACTGGTGCCGTTTCTCTATCCTTCGATGTGTTCAAGGATTTCGTTCATAATTGGTTACCTTACTCTGAAAACGGTTAAACCTGTGCGAAGTGATGCTGGTAATTTCCTACTAACGACCCTTTTCATGAACATGAAACGAATTTGTTCTCCTAAAGCCAGACTCCTTCCGCCTCTACTCTGACAAAGCAAGAGATAGATTATCCTGCTGCCTGCTCCCCTTTACTGTTCATTGCCCCAAACAAAAACCACCATCCAGTGACAGTGAAACGGGAGATAATTATTTTAATGGCTCAAATCTTCTCGTTTCCAGCTCGACGCACAAAAAAGCAGGAACGGATTCGGCGATGGGGTATGCGATGCAACCGGAAACCGGGTAAAAGGATTCACTCGCACGCCATTGTCGTCCGCCACGGCAGATAAATTCATTGGCGCAAAAAAACATGTTCCCAACAAGCTCCCGCTTCTGGTACCGCTTCCGCTTCCTCTCTCTCTCTCGTGCTTATTTTTACGCGATTGTAATGCAGATTTAATCAGCTTAAAGAGCTTGTTCACTCCGTTCCCTAGTGGGTTGCAAGGGCTCCCATGCGTTCATACCGATTAGGACAAATTAAAACAAACCTTACTGTAGTGGACCGATTCACTTGTTTCGATGATCGATCCGCCGGCATCAATGATGGGGCCACTTTGTTCAGTCCTTGAAGTCTTAGACAATCGGTGGGATGGGAAGGAACCACTTTGCGTTTTTCGTGAAGTACGCAGGATTTCCTTTGCTTTTCGGAGTAGAACTTGTGACGTGGGAAGTGTGGGAAGAGTCATTTTCCCTTTCAGCTACCAGGCAGATGAATTTCTGAAGTGTACCTCATAAGTTCGCTGGTTTTATCCGTCGTTTTCCGGTATCAAACAATTCAACCGTATTTCACCGCGACGGGGAGGCAGTTTATAGGTTCCGGTCGAGAAGCAAGAGCAAACGAATCCATCGTCATCTCTGTTTCGAAGTAACAAAGTCAAATAGAAAAGTTTTCCTTGTGCACACAGCCGAGAGGAAGCATATACTTCTCCTATTTGCGGATTGCCACTGAAACTGAAAATAGTGCACCAAGGCAGATCAAGCGAGTCATGTGGTGTGTGAAAATGTTACCCTTTCTCTTCCCTTGTGTGCGCCCTCATAGTAACTTTTCCTTTACCCGGCCCGGCGAACAATGTGGGCCATCAACCGACGACTGTAACCGTTGATGTGGAAGAACGTCGATAAGGAAAATTGCACTCGTTACAAATGGACTTGGGAACGGATATTGATGGTAAATGAAGCAGCCCGCCCATGTTGATGGTTCGAGCAAAATTTCAACGAAGAAACAAGGCGAGCGTATCACACAACGAATTTCTATATGCTGGAGAACAAGCTATGAACATTTTGTTTCCATAATAAGCGATGATTGATCAAGTTTCTGTCGGACGCCTGAAATCCTGAAAGATTCTCATCAATACTTTTAAGCCAAAAGTGATCGCGGCAACCTGTGAGAATGTCGAGCTGGCAACACTGCCGTGATCTCACCGATCGTTTCTCATTACTGGGCGAGTCTCACGAGTTACAACTCACGGTAATTGGTTGTCAATTGATAAACATCCCCGTAAACGGCTTCAATGACCAACTTTACACATGCTTTTCACAAACATTCCACCAACAACTTACCACTTTCTACGGTGGCCACTAGAATCACTGCACCCAGCAGCAAATGCTTCATTGTGTTGGGTATCTTTGGTCGCACAAACGATGGAAAAACGCCTAATCTCTGCAATGCTTTTCTCAGACCTCGGGCAAGGTCCGAACGCTTGTTGTAAAATGGGGTGTTGTTACCGTGGATACACCGTTGCCAGGGAACCTGTAAACGAATTGACGAATAAAGCGAACGATGAAAGTACACCAGCTTAAACGATTCACAACGCGACGGTAATTTACGGTTTGTCTGCCTTGTTTCTTCAATAAAACTCCGACGTGCACCGAAACGACACTGCTGCTCTGCTCTAATGATCGTCACCGTCTGGTCTGTCAATGGGAAGAAACATAATGCGTGATGATCGTGTCCGCTGCTCACCGCATACACGCGCGGTCAGTGAGAAACGCACCTTCCGCGAGCGAAGAGTGAACCATTCGCACCAAAACAATTCAAGCGACTGAATGGATCACCAACAAGCCGAGCAGGCCATCACGAGGGAAAATAGCATCGTTTTCCCGTTCATTCGAACGCTACCGTGCGCATGTGTGAGACGGACGGACCTCGGAAAATGCATGAACTGGGGAAGTTCGTTTTCTTCATTTGCAGAGAAGAAAATTCCCAAAATGCACACCATGAACTAACTAAGAAACTATTCAACATTACCTCCAGGCAAAATATACAACCATCAGTTCATACTAAGGATTATTGCGATAACTTTTTAACTTAAAACAATGTTGTCCCTTAAAATAATACAGATTACAGCCACTCCTTTCATTGACATCGCGTGACTAAGGGTTATACCAATATTCCAAATTAAACCCCTCTTAGGAGGGTAACGAATTGCTTCGTCCGTGGCAGTTTGAAAAGGGGGAAACCACTGCTGACACACCTTGTCAATCGGGTAAGGCAACTTTCGTGAACAAAAAATTGTCCCCAAACCCAAAGGATGTCAAGTTAAAACAAGTCAAGAGAGTTAAAACACGCGTCCACCCACAGCGATTCAAAATCATCAAATGTCCACGTCGAATGTATCTTCTGTGCGATGCTAGCGCCACAACACTGCATGCGGAAATGACGTACACTAGAGTACGAAGGATATTCTTGCTATCTGGATCTGGAAGAACATGCAAACGTTTTCAAGAGGATTGATTTGGAAATACAACATAATGTTTTGTATACAGTTATATTTTGTGTCAGTATGGTAATATTAGTTCCTCCCTTGCTCTTCTCTCCTCTCTCTCTCTCTCTCTCTCTCTCTCTCTCTCTCTCTCTCTCTCTTTTGCACGATATTTTTCCATCTTCAAACGGCGTTCGACCTTATGCTTCCTTGCCTTTTATCACCTTTTCTGTTGAGTACAACCCGGCTGTAGCGCAGCCGTTTACACCTTTTCCCGGGCATCCCTTGCTTCCCAACTACTATCCTGATGTCTGGCGGAAAATTCAATGTCCAATCCATTCCGTTCAAATATATCGGATCTAATTAAGCGTGGTTTTGGTGGTTTCGTGCAGTTTTGCTGCTACAGGTTCAAGTTGTTGTTGTTTAAAGAATCGACTATAAATTCTCACTGTTCGTTTGATTATGAGTACTCTTTATGTTCCTTTTTATCTTCGTCTTTCACTCGCATTCCATAGCGAGGGGTGGTAATAATTTAATCGTATGCCTTTTCTATCCTGCCGAAGGACAAATGCTTTCAGTTGCGAGTATCATTGGATTGATCAACAGAGACAAACAACAATTTTCGGCTTCTTTTGAATGGAACATTGGAAATGCACAGGGATCGCTAGCAATAGGTTGAATGCTTTATCCTAGAAACGTGAGTTACTTTTATCCTTCTTGTCCTAAGCATTCCGTGGCGCACCGTAGCTTTTAACTTCAAACCTTTTCTTTCGTAGCGTTCCTGTTTACATTTGTTCGTGCTTTAATAGGTATAATAATGATAATTAAATGTGTCAATGATAAAAAATGAAAGTTGATAATACGAAATCTTACAGTGTACAATACATATCACTCCCGGGCTTCCACTTTCTACTAATAACGCGTCGTGCCATACCTCCATATTGGAAAAGCATAGAGCAAACAAGCCGTATAAACCACAAGCAAAAATATTAAAAAAAAAAATGTTCCTTAAAAAAATAAACCTTTCCTTTTCTTATGTCACGGTTGATGCTTGCAAAAAAAAAACCAATCCGATGGCATGATAATACATAATACAGAAGAAATATCACACACTTTTGCACGGTGCACCTAAGCGAAACTCCAGTTATCCTATAGTAGGTATCGTACCTTTTTAGTTTAGACAAGAAAAAACGAAAACGAAAAAAAGGCTAAAGCCACCGCTTATTGTTTTTTTTTTTTTGTTAATACCGCCAAGTCAACTAACTCCACTAGTCGAACACCGATAAGCTCAAACAATGCAATCAATAACCAAATAAATAATTATCCTCTTCACCGCGTTCTAAAGGAAGACACATTCGTTTCTTGTAACTCCATTCCCCGTCCGGTAACAGGTCGATTCTACATTCACTTTCGGCGCTAGGTCAGGGCAGGCTTGACGCGCGTCTTCTTTCGCTTCAAGCTGGTGTCCGTTTTGAGTGATCGTTTTTTCTTTAGCAGCTTCTTGCTCGCGTCCACCCCGGACGATTTGGTTGACTTTGCCAGCTTTGTTTTCTGTTTCGGTTTCAGGGACGCCTTTCCGAACTTGACGACGCCACCACCGCCACCGCTGCTGTCACCGGAACTGCTTCCACCCGCACTGCCACTGGCGGCCGCGATGCACTCGAGGATTCCGGCTCCGCCAGCATCGATCGATGCACCTGTGCCTCCCATCACAACCGCTGGCAACTCACCAATGCCAGCGGAACATGGAACAACAACGTTTTCGGCTTGTGTGTAGGTTGAGATCAGCTTAGAAATTGCACCCGGGGCCGTCGTCACGATCGCACCCGACGCCGACGAGTACGAGCAGCAGGGCGCGGCATCGAAACTGTCGTCACACTGCATCATATCGTTCATGACGACCACGTCCAGCAGTTTGCTCTCGGACTTGCTGACCTTCTTCCCGCCTCCACCACCGGCCAACGGAAGCTCACCTAGCGCCGAGGGAACGGCGGTGAGGAAGTTCGGTAGCGAGCCCGCCCCCAGTCCACCCTTGAAGCACAGTTCCAGCCCGGACCGCTCGACGATCGTCTGCGGGGAAACTTTGATCTTTTTGCGAGGCACCGTCTGCTCTTTCGTACTGCGCAGCACCTGCAGCTGCTCCGGGATCTTCTTTCCACCGTTCCCCCCACCGGGACCTCCCACACCGACCCCACCAGTGCCGGTGCTGCCCGACCCGCCAACATCACACAGCACCTTCTGTTTCTTCTTCACGAACCCTCCGCCTTTGCGCGATATCTTTCCACCTCCAGCACCGTGCGCCGTCTTTAGCGTCACCACGGACGCTCCCTTTAGGAACTGTCGGCCGCCGGTACCACTGGCCACCGCCGTCGACGCCGTAATGGGCACGGCCATAGGCCCATGGTTGCCCGGCGGCCCACCGTTGCCGGCTAACAGGATCGCCGAGTCCGGATCACCGCCGACCACTCCGGTCGCACCGACCGCCACCGCAACGGCCACCGAGCTCCCGACGGCACCGATGACACCGCCCGGGCCGCCGCCCGCACCTACCACCGGATGATCCCACTGGATGGCGTTTTCCTTCGAGATCTCGATCATCATCGAGCTGGCCATCAGCTGGCTGGCGTGCCGTTTCGAGTGTGACTTCTGGGTCTGGATCGACGACGACGACGACGACGACGACGTGCGTTGTGCGGTGAAAGAGAGGCGCAGGTGATGATAACCGAAAAGAAAAAGGAACGAAAATGACCAATGAGCAATGAGCATGTCCTAGAGTCCAGCCTAGAATTGAGCGACGCGCGGGTGACGTAGGGCAAGTGGCATGAGGATGGATCAATGTGCGCATTAGAGCATTAATGGTGAGTACAGTTCATTAAACTAAACTTCATTATAGCGTGACTGTTTCTCCCTAGCACAATTCTTTGTTTCTCCCATTAAAGTTAAAGCTAAAGAAGCCAGTCATTCTACTAGGCTCCAACCCCGGAACTCGATTTGAATTTATGTATCAATCAATCACGACCGTTGACAGACAGGTTAGGTTGGCTAGCATAGAAAACCTTAATGGCAACCCACCAACCTGGTTGTTACCCACCAAAAACCCACCGGAAGGAGAAAGGGCAAGATTAGGCGAGAAGAACAAAACCAAACAAACAAAAAAATAAGAAAAGGATTCCGAAAGGCGAAAAACACACAAACAACCAAAGGGAAAGAAAGCAACGAAAAAAACACCGTCAACGATATAACTTTATTATCTGCACCAACAATCCACTGAACGGGAACAATGTCGTTTGTTTTCTACATCCTCGTTGCCGCGCAGATCGAACGTAGTATTGAATATAGAGCTTTGAATGAACATAAAGACTTCCTTCGTGTTTCTATTACTTTTTGCACATCGACAGGTTGATCAGATGGGATTCAAATTAACGTATCCTCCCCGTTGCACATCGTTCATCTGCTTTGTTAGTTGACTTTATAAATATATGTATACTTGGTAAACAAGACCTAAACACATAATCGATTCGCTAGGTAGGAGATCTTCAGCGCGAGAACAACGAGCCACTTCTTGAGTTCGACGGTCGAGCTAGTTGTTGTTAGTAGCTGTTAGGTTAGAATAGTTGAAGAAGTGGCAGTCGTGCTTCCACCACCACCACCATCATCATCACCGGAGACTTCATCACAGTGACAGGATCAACAGTTTCCCTCACCCACCCAAGAGGCACACACAGGGGTTGGAAGGGGACTTGCTTGGAGACAGTGTGGAGATAATTTACTGTAATTTTGCAGGACTTGCCTTTGGCTACAACCAATCGTAACTTATAATATCACCATACTAGAGAAAAGAAAGGCAAGGAAAACATGAAGAAGAAAAGAGAGAAAAACAGATAAAAAGACACCACACAGACACAACACAAGGCAATTCCTAAACTACACGGACACAAAAGGACGCCACAAAGAGTCGAAGGGAAAGGTTTGGACGCTTAATTGAAAGGTGGGGCCAAGGGAGGGTGGAAAGTAATTAGGCAACTGGATGCTGATGCTGCAGCTGATGGTGCTGCTGGAATGCGTCGGCAAAGAGCAGCGCTGCCCGCGGACAACAGATTACCTTATTGGTGACGCGTGCCTTCGACGAGCCGCGCTCGATGTCGATCCGAAGCGCGTTCCGCAGGCCCTGCAGCGTGCGGAACTCGCAGTTCGGAAGTCGCGACAGTGGGTTCGAGTTGGTCAGGTCCAGTATCGAGGGCCCGAGCGCTTTGCCCACCTACAATTAAAAAAAAAGAAACACATGGTAAAGAATAATAATAATAATGCGTGGTTTGTCGTACGAACCTCTTCGAAAACGGCCGGCACGTATTTCGGTGGAACAAGAGTGTGCGTCGTTTTGGCGACAATTTCCTTGCCACGGGGCGGCAGGATGTTAACGCACTTCCCGGTGTTGTAGTTGCATTCCAGCGTGTAACTTTTGATCAGCCCGGTGCTCTTGTACACGGCCACCCGCCCAGAGCCTTCCTTCGAAAGTCCATCTCGTTTGCCCCTATCGAAATGGAAAAAAAGGTTAAACAAATTGATCGATCTCGATTGCGTAACGTTTGGTTGTCTTGACCGAATGACTGACTGCACGTACTTGTAGTACATATTGCGCTCGCTAAAGTTGCACGCGTCAAAGTGAAAGTGCTGCGAGTTGAGGCTCATCAGCCGCGGCAGCAGCATGCACTCGACGGCCTCAACCGTGCTCGGCAGGTGGTTGCCGTACATGAAGACGCCCTTCTTCGATGCGTGCCCATGCAAATCGATGTACATGAAGAGATTGCTCCGGTCCTCGTACACCACCCGATCGTTGCGCTCGTCCAGCTGCGCCAGGTAGTCCAGGCTGATGTTGAGATTGCGCTGTGAAATTCCTCCCACGCCTCCCGGGCCACCGACGCCTCCCACGCCGGAGCCGAGATACTCGTTACGGTGCGACCGATAGTGGCTGAACTGGGGCTGCGTTTGGGGCGTCTGTGGACGGAGGTTCTTGGACCCTCCGGCTGTCGCCTCACCCAGGACACTGCCGCTGCCCGAGGTCCGTACAGCGAGCGAGGACGACGACGTCGCGGACGTTGAAGGTTCCTTCTTTCCAGTTGATTTTTTGAGCGCTCCCAAGGACATCTTGCCACCATGCAACATGACCTGCCCTTGCTGAACGGAGCCAGCAGTCACCACCCCCGCTGCAGCCGAACCCGCCCCCGCCTGGTGATGATGGTGATGGTGGTGATGATGGTGGTGATGATGGTGGTGGTTGTGGGGGTGCATTAGAAACTCCTTCAACTTGAGCGTACCCGTCGGTGTCGAACCGATAAAATGGGGCTTGTTCAGTGTCGCCACGTGCTGTTTGTGCGAACCGCTGCCCTTGCTGCTGCTGCTGCCCTTTCCCGAGTTGACCTTGGCCTGTACCGAGTGAATCGATTTTTTTCCACCTGCCGACAAGCTTCCGCCGCTTATTAGGCTCGTGCTGGAAGTGCTGCGACCTCCTCCCACCGCGCGAACTGTGGCCGGAAGGCTAGCACAGCCCTCACTGACGATGGGGTTGAGCTCCGGGATTAGCTTTTCGGTGAAAACTTTCCCTCCGCCCGGTACCACTCCGGTACCAGGTCCGGCTCCTGCTGCTGCCGCGACTGTTGCAGCGGCCATTGCCAACGAGGGAGGTTGCGATGTGCCTTGGGTTGCGGAACACAACAACGATACTGGTTCTGTCGATGCCGACGCCGTCGTCGTCGTTGTTCCATCATTCTCGGGCGGCGTGCTACCTGCCGACGAAATGCTGGACATCGTGACAACCTTCGACGAGGCTGTGCTCGCTTCGCTGAACCCTGAATCGGACGCGGCCGGAGTATCCTGTTCGATTGAGTCCGATTCTGAAAACGGAGAAAGCGAAAATGACAGAATTCAGTTTAAAAAATGTTTTTCCACCGACTTTTCACATCGTTTTCTTCAACCGATGATTAGTAGCAATAGTTGTACATGCATAACAATGTCCGAAATTTAAACTAAATGATGTTCATGAACGTATGAACCCCTCCACCTTCCAGAGAGTGTATAGCTGAAATTGTTGAACTAGCGAACGAAACGCATGCACGCTGCTGTGATTTGGTCCAATTAGATATCGATGAGTCATCCTAATCCCCTTGTTGCATTTTGCTTGCACCCGTCGGCCGTCTCTAATGATTCTCAGATGATCCTCGCAACAACAAGTTCCATCGATTCAATGAGGAAAAAAACCAAACAATACTGTTCTGATGAGTAGGATAATGTCAATCATTTTTCTTCACACGAATGCGCCATTGATGTGTTGCTTTTGATGATCGCAAAAAGAGTTGCCAGCTGGAAGTCGGGGTTCGATGATATCATTCTCCTCAAGCGTGAAGAGGGATAAACGAACGAACGATCGCTCGGCGTAGGTACGTGAAACATGCAATGAATGTGTGGATGGAAAGATGGATGGTCTACAATATGCCTGATCGTTGTCCTGCGGTCTCCTTGCCTGACATACCATCAGTTAACGGAGTCGTGGTGGTTGTGTTAGTATGTTCGTCTGTTGGTAACGGTGGCGACAGTGATTCGATGAGAGACGCCTCGCCAGAAACGCTCCCTTCCTCTTCCTCTCCGACCGAAGGCAGCACCAGTAACGTCGGCTTGGGAAGGGCCTGTGCTATAGGAGACAACCTGCTACCACTACTACTGTTGCTGTTGTTAGTCACGGTCTCCGCCTGCGGGGCTGAAGCCATCGCGGAAGGACTCCCCTTGGAGGAGGATCGACGACGGCGTAGAATTTTGCCGAACAATTTGTCAGACCACGACGGAGACGACGCCTCTCGACGAGCCGTTACCGCAGCAGCTTTCTGCTGAATGGGAACGGACGTAGCCGGAGTGGAGGGTGTTGTGAACGCAATAACGGACCGCCGCTCGCCTCCAACGCTAATCGATGTGCTGCTGGTGGCAGTGCTTCGCTTTCTACTTCCGCCGCTTTCGACCGTGACGGTGGAAGCCAACGTTGCCGATGGAACCGATAAGGAAGAGGCTAACCGCGGCTTCCCCGGTTGTCCGGATGAAACCGATGCGGTCGATGCCAGTTCGAAGGGGGGAATTTTAGCGGTTAGTTTGGGTAGTTTAGTTTTCTGATTGTGTATGTTGTTGCTGCTGGTGTTGTTCGTGTTGTTGGTGCTGTTGTTAGTGGCAGTCGTACAGGAAGAACTGAAGGGACCGGGAGTGCTGTTCCGTCGCGCAATCATTGCGATCGGGTTTGTCAGGGGTTGTCTACCTTTCTTCAGCGCTGGATTCGCGACTGTTGAACCCGTCGCCGTTATTCCCACGCCCGCAGCAGCAGCAGCAGCAACAGCTGTTTCAGTCGATTCTGTCGCAGCCTTTGGGTCGCCTTGCGGTGGTGATGGAGATGGGGAACTCTTTTCCAGTTCGTACGATTCGATTTCGTCCACGCCGAGGTGATAGTACCTGATATGAAGCAACAAAAAAAAACGAACGAATCATCAGCCAAATGCTCGCACAAATTGGATAGCGATTACTCCTTTACCTAATCAACTTTCGTGACGCATAGATCGCTGGTTGCGTTTCGTGACACGGGGCGATGTACACACGGTTCAAATTGTGGCCACGCGTATCGGACCGGTACAGCCCATTGTACACGCCGTCCGGGTTGAGAAAGGGGATGATCTTGAACACGTACATTCGCCGGAGCGTCTGCGAGATGACGCTCTTCCGGTCCAGCAGCATACTGAGGAACCCGTTCAGCACGAAGCTGGCGGGCGTTTCGCCCGGATGGACGCGCGACGAAATGAAAACAATCTTCTTATCCCTAAACGTATGGCAGCGTTGGGCGTCCTCGTCCGGGAAGAGATTGCGCAAACGGGCCTCGCGCGCCGTCTGTATTCCGTGGAAGGAGCTAATGGTGAGCAGTTCGATCCGTCGCCGTTCGACGGAGTGGGTGAGCAGTTCACGGCAGTAGTAGATTTCATCCCGTGGGTCCGACTTTGAATCATCGTCGACGGCCGCCGCCACCGATGTTGACGCCGCAGTGAGCTGGTTGTGAAACGAAGGCAGCTTCAGTTTCGTCGAGGAGGAGGCATGTGCCAGTGGGTGCTTCTGGCCACCGGTGGCCGGTAACTCTATTTTCACATTATTCACAAGATTCGTAATTGCCTGCATGGACTCGGAGGTGTTCTCGTCGATCACCATGCTTCCCCCGGCGGTCCCAAGCGATGCCTGCAGTGTCTTGGCCACCTCCGAGAGCACTTCTTTGGTCGGTGGGGCTACGGAAGGCTTTCGCGAACCATCATCACTGGCCACCACCACCACCGCCGTACCATCGCGTGCCGTATCGTCGAACGACTCCGGGTCGCTCGTGCGTTCGACGCGCTCCATCTTCGACAGGCGTCCCTTCTTTCGGTGCGACAGGTTAGAGATGCCGCCCCTGGACTCCTCGCCATGCCCGCCGCTCGACGAACTGTTTCCGCTTGCGCTGTCGTACTTTTGCGATATGTCGTACGCCATCTTGTTCAGCTCGAACGGATGTCGACCGTACTTGCGATCGAAGGTAGCCAGCTGGTCCAGCAGCTCGGTGTACGTAAAGGGAAAGGTGAACGCGTAGTAGATTTTCGTCTGATCCGTCCCCGCCTCCGGGGCTTTGTGAAGAAACGATATGAAGAACACGTCGTTGGTAATCTGCAAAACCGGAGGACAAGGGAGAAAAAAAAAAATTGTTTAGTCGCTTGGGGATACACAATAGGTTGTCTTCCGGGCTCACCGAATAGGATGGCTTGTCTTTGATCCGCTCCCAGCGCCCGTTCGGGCCGACCTTCGTCACCGGGTGCATGCCCTGGCTGAACAGCTTGGCCTGCTTGTTTAAATTCATCACGTTAAACTTCACGATCTGATTCGGCCGTCCGCCCGTCACGGCGAAGTGGAACCAGGTGCGGTTCTGGTTCTCGTACGGCGTGCCCGCGCAATCCGGGCGCGTCCAGAGGTTAAACTCGACCTCCACAAGTGGATTTTCGGTCGCGTGCGGCGTTGGCGACGGTATTGGCAGCCCGTGCGTCCCATTTCCGGCCGTCGCCGTTGTTGTGGAGAGTGGGCCATGCTGTTGCAAACCGACGCCCAGCGTAGCGGCCACGATCGCGGAGGCACTCGTCGCGTGTGTCGTTGGCGCTGGGTAGACGGCGGTTTGCTGCTGGCTGCCATTTGTGGTGTTGGTCGTGATAACGGGAGCACCGATAACATTAGTCGATCCACTTCCACCTGTGACAGTCGATACGGTGTTCCCAACGATGCCAAGTCCTAGGCGGAGAAGAGAGAGAGAGAGAGAGAGTGAGCGATGATATGAAAAGGAAAAGGCACAAATGTAGGCACCAAATCCATACACAAAATGTAGGTTATTTATTTGATGCAAGACTCCCCCACAAAACAACACGGAAACATCAAAGTCTGAGCGCGATTTCCCCAAACACGGGTCTGTCCTTTTTTTTTTTTTGTTCGTTTATCACACAAGCGAAAGTGTTTGGTGGAGCCGAAATTGTGAGCGGGGTTTGTTGATTTTTAGGCTACGATTTGATCGATTTAACTTTAGTACGAGTCGTAGGCTGCTGAGGGCGTTTTTCTTGTCGAGTGTCGTTCAATCATTTGTTTGGCGATTGTCAGACAAATCGAGAATGACGAAGAAACCCTTCCTTTTCGAAAGGGGCTACTTTGATCCAATGTTGATTGTGCTTGAAGCGAACAAAACCTAATTTAAATTTTTAATGTCAAACCCGTTTCCTGGCAATGTAAATCGCGCACAAAAGTTTAAAAAGTAGACGCTGAAATCCGAACATTTGGCTTGGCGTCTTGCGACTGATATGTCTGTCCCAAAAATAAAGATTACATATTTGTCAACAACTTGAGCGTGTAAGATCTAGCGGCACGGGCAAACAAAATAAAAAAAATAAAAAAATACGCCACAGACATTCCAACGCCGTACATGTGCCCGTGGCAAGTGAAACGTTTATGTAACACCAAGCGCCAACCAAGAGAGCTGCCAAAGCCAAGAAATCGAAATGCAGGAAGAGACTCGCGAGGCTAGAACACCCCCCGATAGACGACGGCTGGGCCAAAGGTATCTGAACCTTGCGCCCTTCTTCGATCGCTGTCGCTTTCGCTAGTCGTCAGATTATTTTCAACACGCAGCAGAACACTGGTTTCTGAGATGACAGGGAAACAACAACGAGACTTGATAGCTAGCAACATATTGGCCTTATCGACCAGCTTCGGTTTCCCTCAAACTTGGAGCGGAACATTACATATTGACACAGCACGGTACAGTTGATAAACGTTATGTTGGGCAGAGGAAAATTACCTTCACAGCATCGCACCAGCTCGACTTTGCCCAAGTTCCCGGAGTCGAACTTCGAGTAGAACGTGTAGCCAGCGCATTCGAAATTATCGACCATCATCTTGTTGCCTTGCAAGATGGAAAAGAGAGCGTTCACTTTGCACACACCAATTTCACGCAACGCACATTATTAGTAGCGATTTTGAGAAATTTTTCCAACTAATTTTGCACTAAACTGTGGCAACACGCAGAGGCAGAGGAACCGAGTAAAATGCCCCCGCACAAACGGTGTTCCAACGCTCGGAAGCCTGCTCCGATGCGAGTTGTGTTGCTTCGCACAGCTGCTGCGATCAACTCCCGATACTGTCGCAACGAAGGAATCGAAGAACCGTTTAGCAGAAAGAAAGCACAACACTGCCCACCCAAAGGTACCACCACCCTCCACCGAAACCGACGAAAGCCCTCAGCACCGCACAAACACCCGTGTACATTCGGTTACCTTGCCGCACAGGGTTTGCCAAGTTGTAGTTTTTCGTTTTGACTTCTTACCAAATAGCAACACTCGAAAAAATAATTTTACGATTTGATTTTTTTTTTTGGGATGGTGGATTTAATCACTAGAAACGAAATGTGGGAAGTGTCGGGATTACATTGAAAATACTCCAATGTTTTAAGGAAAGAGAAACCCTGCTTGCAGAACTTGGCAAACTCTGTACATTCGTCGTCAAACACAAACACTACAGCAGCACACGGCACACGACCCATCGGTACGATGGTGGTACATCAAAAGGATGAAAGATAACGCATCGGGGGAAGAGAGAAAGAACATTCCGCGTCGCGAGGAGGTGGTAATGGGTTTCAGTTCGCTTTAATCATCCTGCGAAACGTAAACAAAACATTGTCTACAGCACGACCCGCAGCTTTTTTCACGAATTTCGTCACTGCCACCACGGATATGCGCGAGGGACAAGCATGCATTTATTCCCGTTTTCGGAAGTACGGTGCCCTGGTGTCACAGGCAGGCCATGCAGTACACTCTTTTTCCAAATATATCTTAGAACATCCTGTAAGCGCTTCGCGTAACTCAAATAGCACTACGCACAGAACATCTTTCACAACCCACTATGCTGTGGGCGACAATAATCTTCCACTGCCAATTAAGATACTTTTCACTGACAAAATGATGTATGGATGCGAGAGCTCTTTGTGTGTGCGGGACAAAAAAGGAAAATTTTCACCTAAACCAAAAGCAAAACTGCGTCTCTGCGGCCACTTGCGAGCATTGCAGTGGGGAATTTTTCGAAGGACAGTAATTTTTACACTCTTTTTCACTATCTATCGTGAAGGAAAGCAGCACGTTTAACAAAACATCACGTAGAAAGGAACCCTTGCATCGTATCTTGTTTCGTAGGCGAAAGATTTTGCCCCAATCTTCTCAGTACCTTCGTCGTAATTTACAGATTGCACTGTTCGTGTGTCTATCGTCCTACTGCCAAGAGTTCCAAAATGCACCCATCGTTACGTTCCTAGTGTTGGAACGATGCACCTAGTTCCGAACAATCAAGTTTTTCGGTCTACCGATCGGCAAAAAGTACCGTTGAACGAATATTTTGTATCGTGGACCTCAAAAAAAAAATAGGAAAATTTAAATCGGTTCACTAGAATAGTCACAAAAAGACAAAATGGTCGAGAATAGTAGAGGGGAATCTTCAAATCTGCTGCTGGGTGTATTTAAAAGATTCAACGAACTGATCCAGAATGAACCAATCCAGAACCAAGAAGAACGACTCGCGAAACTGTCAGGGTCCGGTGCTGCGGTGACAATTTGTTTACAATTTTCGCAGAAATCACCTGTGCGCGGTGATCAGTCGTTGAACATTCCTCTCTCCTTTTGGAGCCACCTGGAGCTAGCGAAACACCTGAAGTGTTGTAAAACTACAGTAAGTAAGGTGGCCTTTCGAGAGATATCCAATCGCTTTGGGGCAATACCCTTTGTCACGAGAGCCTTGGTAACACAAGTCAAGGACGTGATGCGTGCCACGATTACATAATTAAATAATTCCGTAATGTTTTCTTGTTCGACGATCAACAGATGAATATCCTACAAAAAGTTAAAAACGTGCTCGTGGACTCGAAAGTACTGTCCGCGGCAGGTTTGCTGCGGCATTCGTCGCATTTCGTGTACCAACCGGATGCGAAACCTCCCGTCGATGGTCCCACGCAGAAGATGAACATGTTCCAGGCGATCAACCAAGCGATGGATATTGCGCTCGAGCAGAACGATTCGGCGCTGGTGTTCGGCGAGGACGTGGCGTTCGGTGGCGTGTTCCGCTGCTCGATGGGGCTGCAGAAGAAGTACGGCAGGGAACGCGTGTTCAACACGCCACTGTGCGAGCAGGGCATCGCCGGGTTCGCGATCGGCGTAGCAAACACAGGGGCAAAGGCGATCGCCGAGATGCAGTTTGCCGATTACATCTTCCCTGCCTTTGATCAGATTGTCAACGAAGCGGCCAAGTATCGCTACCGCAGCGGTAATCTGTATGACTGTGGCTCGCTGACGTTCCGCGCACCGTGCGGTGCCGTTGGACATGGCGCGTGTTATCATTCGCAGAGTCCCGAAGCGTACTTCGCTCACACCCCGGGACTGAAGGTGGTGGTGCCGAGGGGCCCGAACAAGGCCAAGGGACTTCTTTTGGCGTGCGTTAAAGATAACGATCCTTGCATCGTGTTTGAGCCGAAAACACTCTACCGCGCGGCGGTTGAGGAGGTGCCTGTGGCTGCGTTTGAATCACCAATTGGAAAAGCCGATATACTGCGCAACGGGACCGATATCACGTTGATCGGCTGGGGAACACAAGTTCACGTACTGCAGGAAGTGGCCAATATGGCCAAAAAGCAACTCGATGTAAGCTGCGAAGTTATCGACTTGGTTTCCATTTTGCCCTGGGATAAGGAAACCATTTGTAACGTAAGTTAACCCTGGTGCACTGCTTCCGAAGGGACGATATTTTCCGAGGCTCATGTTTGTATCGTCGATTTTGTTCTTTCAGTCGGTGAAGAAAACGGGCCGTGTTCTGATTGCCCACGAAGCACCGTTGACCAATGGATTCGGTGCAGAGTTGGCCGCCACCATCCAGGAGGAATGCTTCCTTCACCTTGAATCGCCGGTGCTGAGAGTGACCGGCTGGGACACTCCGTTCCCGCACGTGTTCGAACCATTCTACATTCCCGACAAGCATCGGTGCCTGGCCGGCATTCGCAAGGTCATCGACTACTAGAAGAAACTGTGTCTTCAGTGAGGGTAGAACTCTCGAATGTCGAGGACATACTTCCTTTACTATAAACAAAGTGAATTGTTATCCTTATTCCAATGGTGTTGATTCCAAATCAACCATAAACGTAACTGATGCATTTATTCCGAGTCTAAAGAGAAACGTTAACAATTCCTCGTGAACTTGTACCTTTTTCCTGTGTAAGCTGTTTTACAACGTAAGCACGTGCTGCTTGTGCCTTAATAAAGTCTTCCTGTTTCATAATTTCTTACCGTGTGCAATCCCATTTATTACCATTTCTTTCAATTCAATCTCATCCCAACCGCTCTCAGTTGCTAGTACTTGTTTTTTTTTATTTCTCTCACTACACTTTCCAAAAAATAAACAATATTCGAAAAAGAGAACGTATTACAGAATGAAAGTGTTGTTTCAGTAGTTACAACAATAAATAGGCACTTGTTAATATAGTTACATATCTATTCAGAGTTTCGCGCAATTTGCTTTTGTGTAAGGCGTTGGGTGTATGTTTTTTTCTCTGTTTGCTCCGGGGGTTGTTGTCGGTCCTTTCATTGTCCGCTCCGCTTCACTAACTCGTCATCTGCATAACAAACACGCACTATTGGCATCGGTTGTAAGGTAGAAGGGCTTAAGTTCATCTACAAAAATGCGTTAATTGCAATTAGCGTTCTGCATGAGGCTGCTATCTATCATATGATTCTGGTAGTAGGTTGGTTGGTCGATTGCTGCTCGTTTCGTTAGTTGTTGACTTCTCGCGGTTTCCCGTGGACGCTATTGCTTGGGAACGGTATTACGATTAGTCCAGGGAGAAACAGGCACACGCACAATCGGGAAGGGGCGCTTAGTAGTACATCTTAACTCGAAGAGAACGAACGAAACTCGTTGTACAATATGTCTTACGTTTAACACTAGCAAAGAGGTTTCATACTGCAGTTGATTGTTACTAATTTTTCATTTCGCTACTCTCCTTTTTTGTTACATTAACAGGGTGTAGAAACACTTTTTCTTCTAATAATTATTGCACTGCTCTAGGGAACAACAGGAAACGGAAATGCAAAATAAGAGGCACGTTAGAGAAAATAACATCAAATGGGTCGTTTTATCGACATTTAACTTACATTTTCCTTTGACACACACACACTCGCGCCATTTCCAACTTCCAATGTTCAAGCTATGTAGCAAACAGTTTGCTCTACGGTCCATTTAATTAGTAATTTAGCACAACATTCATTAACGGTTCGGCTCACAGCCGGTCTTCGGGACATCGGGTAGACTCTGTGAGTAAGCGACAATTTAGCTGCTTTTTTGTGTTGTTTGTTTTTGTGTGTGTCTACATTATTAGCATTATCTAAACGTAACATTAGATAGATAACTCTGTTTTAAATCCATTCACTTTAACGATTACTTCAAGGATTATTTAATTTGCCACGTTGATGACGATTCCCTTCTTTATAAATACCTATTTTTCTTCCCTTTCGTTTTTGCCGCTTTGCACCAACAATTCACAAACATTGTAAGCATGCTCTGGGGGTCCGTGCCTGTGAGTGATTGTTTTAAAGCTTGTTTCGGTAGTAAGTTTAAACCTTAAATCACGCTCTTTTCTCTTTTTTTTTGTACGGGTTTTTTTTTTGTCGGCACTAACTTGTAAAAACAAAAACGTGTTAAAATCGTGTAGCAACTGCACGCGTCTTTAAAACACACGTATCCTACGATAAGCAGCGGAAGTTATTTTTCCTTTGTGATTTTTGTTTGTTTATAATATTTGGCAACAACTTTTCAACCTTCGTTTCTATCCAATCTGTGTGCATGTCTTACACGTTCCCTGTGCGTTTTGCATCGTAGACTGTTTACTCCTGCTTTCGTTTCTTTGCAACGTTTAAAACATTATCCCTCCATTCTACATTTTTCTGCTACGATGGACACATTTAGAACATGTTGTTAATTAACTCACACCTGCTCTTACCTCTTCACCGTTGGAAAGTCGCTGTGCGCAAAGTAAGCAGCTCGTGTCCAGCCATCATCGCCAAAGGGTAACACAACTTTGTCACGCAGGACTTAGTGCACACGCTGGATGTACCGTTGTTAGAAGACAAATCGGAAGAACACATTGGGGGCGCTCGAAACACAAAACTCGCATCAAAACGAGTAACAGGGAGGACCGACTTGGGCTTGATGGTCAAATGGGAACAGATACACAACGGGACTAGAACGGGGAGAACATCTCCGATGCCCTTGGTGATTAGTATTGATACCAGGGCTGTCGACGTACCCAGCGTAGTCGTTGGTTGGTTTGATCCGATCGGATCTTGATGCTGGCACCTTCCGCGGCGCGTACCGTTTCCTTGACCTACAACGAAACAAAGACAAATAAACGCGTCAATCAGATGTCAATCGTCGATCGATGTGCGATGTGCTTACACTCTGCATCAGATTTTGTGCATTGCCAACTAGCATCTCCGTCGCCTCGCGATCCTCCTCCGAACCCTGCGCTCCGAGCATGGTAGCCTTGACGGTGGAGAGAATCTTCAGCTGCGTGCCGATGGTCGGGATGCGCTCACACACCTGCAGCAGGTTCGTGCGGATGCGCTTGTCCGTGCATTGGCGCGCGAGCTGCTTCGCCAGGCGCGTTACGTCCTCGGACGCCTCGGCGATCTGCTTTGCGGTCGCGATCAGCTCCCGCTTGCTACCCTTCGAGTCGGCTCGCACCAGCTCCGACAGGCGCGCCATCAGCACGGCCATGCGCTTCGCCGCGGCGATGATTTCGTTGTCCTTCGAGGACCATTGGCGCACCTCCTGGTGCAGCCCGTGAGCGGCCATCAGGATCGGCTGGTTGGCGTGCGGCATGCTGCCCGCCTGGAACACGTCATCCTCGTCGTCCGTCTCCGCTACGACCGGTGGCGGTGGACGCATCGGTGGCATGTTCTCGCGCGGGAGCGGTGGCCGCGGCGGCGGAACCACCTCGTTCGAGCGGAGGTGTAGCTGGGCCAGGTCGGGCATTTCGGGTACCTCGGGCGCGTGCGTGATGGCACCGCGCACGTTGCGGACGCTCTGCAGGAGCGCCTTGTTCGCTTCACGCCAGTTCGAGGCGGCCACCGGGTCGGCGATGTTGGTGGACACGTTCTTCGCCTCCTGCACCATCGGCGAGATCGAACCTTGCAGCTGATCGGAAGCTCCGTTCACGCGAGTAATGTACTCCGGATCCTCGGAGTTGTCGGCCTCCTGCTTGGCCACCAGCAGCACGCGATTGGCAAGGCGCGCCTCGCTCGACGTGTTGTCTACCATCTTCTGCGGCTGGCGCGTGCGGATCGCGTCATCGCACAGGATCGAGTGCTTCTGCATCTGCTTCTCGGACGCCTCGATGAAGTCGGCCGGATCAGTGGCCTGGTCGCAGAGCGTGCGCATGCGTAGGATTGTGTCCGCGTACTGCTGCTTCAGGTTGTTCAGGTGCTCCTCGGCCGCCTTGCTCGTCGGGTAGTTCATCCGGATGCGACCAGCCGAGACGAGCTGCGGCGTCAGGCTGTCGACCTGGTTGGCCGAAGCGAGCAGCACCTCGGCGAGCTTCTTATTGCCCCCAGAGCCACCAGCCGCCACCATGCGGCTCGTCTTCGAGGCACGATCGCTGAAGCTCTGCAGACGGTTCGACTTCTGGTTGAAGTTTTGCTCCCGACCCGGTGTTCCCTCCGGCTGCGCAACCGCCTCCATGAACTGCTTCAGCGGGGTAGAGATGTCGATGAAATCTTCCACCACCCGGTTAACCACGGCATCCTGAATCTGCTTCTTGAGCCCATGCAGCTTCTCGTTCAGCCGGCGCGCAATCTCCTGCGCCTGCGGCGTGTGGCCCATTCCGTTCGAGCACATCTGCGAGAAGTCGTGAGCCAACTGTTCTACCTCGTCGCACAGCTGCATCATCTCGGCCTTCTGGTGGCCACCGAGCCCGTCGGCAACGCGCCTGCCCTCGTCCACGATCAGCGCGACCGCACGCACGCCCAACCCACGATCGTCCTGCGCGGGGTTCTGCAGCCAACGGCACGCCTGCTCCAGTCGGCCCTGCACCGTGTGCGCCGTCTGCTGCAGACCCGCCTTGTCCACCCCCATGATCGCGTTCAGTACCGACTGCTCCAGGTTGCCCAGCTTGTCGCGGATATCGCGCGCAATGTTGTCCGCGTGCGGTGTCGTCCCTTTGCCGTCCTGGCGCAGATCGCACAGCGTGTTCGTCATCGCGCTGATATCCCCGGCGAGCTTCCGGAGGATGTGCGAGTCTTGTGGCAGGCAACGGTCGGCTACTTTGAGACCGTTCTCCACGATCTGCCGCAGTGCCTTCTCACCGACGCCACCGCGAAGGGCGTACGGATTGCGCAGCCAGTCGTTGGCCGCCTCCATCTTGTTGTTGATCACGTTGTGGATCTTCTTCAGCACGGTCAAGTTGTCCAGCTCACTCTGGTCCTCATCGTACGTCGTCAGCTGAAGCACGCGGATGATCTCCTGCAGCTCTTCGCTCATGCGCGACGCCAGATAGTTGCGGTTCTCCGCCGCCTCCTCAGAGCCCTTTCCGCTTTGCTCGGCGATCAGGATGTACACCTTCATACTGCAGATCAGGATCGGCGCGAGGATCTTCAGCTGCTCTAGGCAACGCACCAGTATCTCGCTGTGCACCTGGTGCGTCAGCTCCTTCTCGCGCGCGCTCACCTGGTGCGTCACCTTGCTGAGGCACGGGCTCAAGTCCTTCAGGAACTGCACTAGGTCCTCCATTGTGTCGATCACCTCCGACACGGCCAGGTAGTCCAGCACGCGCTTGCACTCACGCACGATCTTGCGCACCTCAGACTCGTCGAAGCACAGCAGTAGCGACGAGGTGCCCTGCAGGATGCCACGCGAACCCTCGATGAGCTTTTTGCGTGCCGGTCCCGAGAAGGGGTCCGACCGGAGCATCAGTGATGCCTCCTCCAGCAGCTGGGCGGCAGTCTCAACGCGCGTCAGTGACGAAGGCATGTCCTGCTTCAGTATGTCGTCGTCCGAGTTTTGTATGGTTTCACGCCCAACGCGGACCAGGTTCGTTACCGCCAGCGATACGGCTTGCACTGGCCGGCCCAGGTCCGGCATGGCGTTGCCATCTTCCGCCTCTTCGTGTAGTATCACCAACCGGGAAACCTACGAGAGAAAGCAATAAACACTGCACATCAGAAACATTACAACCAAACAAGGGATCTATTATCACACACATGTGTTTCCAATCTGGCCTTATCTCCTATGTTTCACACGATTGTTCACACAGGATCTCAAGCACGTTTGGTCAAAATGGGTTTTGGGTGGAACAATTGCGCAC
The DNA here is from genome assembly GCA_914969975.1 of Anopheles atroparvus. Lineage (NCBI taxonomy): Eukaryota > Metazoa > Arthropoda > Insecta > Diptera > Culicidae > Anopheles > Anopheles atroparvus. The sequence goes on along the minus strand of CAJZCY010000002.1, from coordinate 43,942,288 downwards.
GTTTAAATATCAAACAAGCTTTCGGCAACCGTTGCAACACACCGAGAATGGGGTCGAAAAACAAGTGAATGTACTAATTTTATTTAAAAAAAATGAATACAACTCTTTATTACGTCAAATAACTGGACGTTGGCCAAAAAAAAAAAATGTGTACAATGATCGTCCGCTAAAAAAAAATTAAGATTGTATCAACCGTAGCCCGTTATTAGGTCGGTGCCAACGGACGTTTTTCACACACCCAAAAAACCCAGCCCCCCCAGCAAAAAAAAAAGGGTCGCCAATTCATTTTCCCGCTGTTGATCGATATTCGTCCTCGTTGCGTTCTTGAGGGTTTTCCGATACATTTGCCAACACTTAGAAGAGGTGTGAATGTGTGATAGAGGAAGGTAAAAGCAAATGGTTTTAAAACATTGCACGATGCAGAGCGACCCAAGCCCGAGAGGCTGATTGAGTTCAATTTGAATTTCCATTAATCACTCATCAGTCGACAAACGTTGGGCAGCGTTTTGATAGAAGGCCCAAGGTTTAATCAAAGTACTGCGCATTTTAAAAGCAAAACAACATCAAGGTTTGGCCTAACAAGCGCCTCACCAATCCATCTAGAATTGGCACACTGCACTCTGTCTGTGCAACATATGAGATGCTGGCGTTGGCAGGCGGCAGCTTCTAATGGGCAACGGCATAAATAGTGCCGCAATGAGCATTGAAATCTGTGGTGCCAGTAATTCACCCACCAACAGGGCCTTGCCGTTTCCGCTTCAAAAAAAATGAAGAAACAAGAACCACACAAACAGTAGATCTACGTAAAACTTGCATCCTTCGGCTCCTGCCCATAATGCCGGACGGACGATGTATGTGGCGTCTATTTGCTACACATTATTTACCCGTCTCTCGGTGCCCTCCATTCCCCAGGGCAGTGGGTGCGTTGTTCTTGAACGGCACTAAAAACATCGTAAAACCGGAAAACCACATCGAACAAGCCGACAGACAGGCAATCGACAGCCGGGCGAGAGGTGTTTACTGGGAAGATGTAGCATAGGACACCGTCGGGTTGGCAAGGCAAGACGGGGGAGCGAATAAGGGACTCAGACAAAACCTGAAAGGAAGCGGGTGCCTTCACCTTTCACAGTTCCCTTGTGATCGGGTGTCGCGCGTATTTACGGATGATTCATAGTTTATTTTCGGCAAGCGTGCGCTGTAACATGCCCCAACTTACCGAAGGAAGGCAGCGGTGCCGAATGGCGGTGAGGTGAAAATACCCAACGTTTGTGAAATAGGACTCACACCCACCCTCTTTTCAAGTAGAACTCGTGCCCCATTTTTAAATCTCCAACCATGCAAAAACAGGTACTTATCTCGTTTTTTGCCAGCGCTCAGACGTGTGGAAATACCTTCACGTGCTTCTGGGTGTACGCTTCCAATTAACAAACGATGAGAAAAAAACCACAAATCACTCCAGCTGGCATTCCAATCGCACTGGGGTGATTATGCTTTCCGGGGCGAAGTACGTACGATCTGATCTGAACTGATTCACGTTCGCCTTGCCGACGGATGGCGCCTTGCCCGGACGTGATCGAGAGATGGCGAAAAGCAGGCAGTCAGACAAGCTGATTTAATTCAAACCCTTTCCATCATCGTCGAGTATCGACAGCGGGTGCTTGTGCTAAAATTAACTTCGGCAGCATATTCCTTCGCGTTGTCCCGGGGAGAAGCTTCCAATTCACTGGTTCGAGCATCACTTGCATAACGTAACATAACGCTCGGTTCTGCGCGTATGTTTGGCACAAACTTTCAAGAGTCGACCGGTGAGTTTCGTGTTTCATTTTTTTCTTTTTCTTTTTGGGTAGGAGGGAAACATCCTCGTAACGGGTGCTACTACTTGTTGATAAATAAAAATAACATCCCCATCTGCGCCAAAGCCAAGCGGATGTTGGAGAAAATGGTCGAGAAAAATAAACCAGACCCCGCCGCCCACGTCCAGACACACTCGAAAACCTGTGCGAGGGGAAGCAGGCAGTTGCATACCTGCTGGGCCACTGGCTCCAAGATGCTCTCGATGGTTTTTGTGTGGAACACAGGCATTTTGTGGTGGTTGTGGTGTGTGTTTGCTGGTGATGCAATTGCAGGTTGGTTCAGCTCAGTGCGCCGTCAGCCTCCCTGCGTGAGTCTGTGTTTGTCTGTGCGTAAACTGCCCGCGAGATGATGGACGATCTGCTGCGTTTTGTGGCAACCGCGTGTGCGCGCCCTCGCGCTTCCTTCTGGCACGAGATCGCGTATTCCCTCAGTCGTCGTAGTCGTAGTCAGTCGTCTGTTACGGACTGTGGAATCATTCAACCGGAAGAGCGCTGGTTCTGGCCCGGCCCTTGGCGCTGGCAGGGATCGAGAATCGTCGCGTACCCGACGACGATGGTTTCCTAAGAAGAGGAGAAACAAATAGGCAAACAAACTTTAGCGTTAATCGAATAGACACGAGAACTCGCGGATCTGTTAGTTATGCACGGCCAGGCGTGGCGTACGGGAAAGAGAGATACAGAGAGAGACCGATAGAGAGAGACGAAGGCTCCTGAAATAAATTTCTTCGATCTACTTCTATGCATGCTTCCTCCCTTCGCCCGTCCGCACCGGATGTGCAGAGGAGGGGATGATCGGATCGACATTTTTTCGAAGGCCAACCACCAACCAACCGTCAGCAAACCCAACTCCAGAATCTACCCCCCCCCCCCCCCCCACCATCCACTTCCACCACCTACGCGTACCAATAAGCAGACGCGATCGTTACGCACTTTCTGCGACGTTATGGTTCTTCGCAACCCACGTACATCTACTCCTCCTCCGCCTCGTTTCGCTCGTCCAGTTTGATTGATCTGTGATCCGCTCTACTTGCCGTCTCCGTTTTTGTCCGCTTTATTTATTCCTTGCTTTTCCTTCTAGCTTTCGATCGTGTGTGTGTCTCCCACTCGATGGCAAACGAGAGAGAGGTGGGTCTGCCCTGGGAGGACCGAAAAAGGTCAGGCACACGACCGCATATCGACCAACGGCGCATCCAACGCGTTTGTGGCGTATGGATTTGAAATGCGAACTCCCAGATCGGTAACTTCCAGCATCCAACACGTGTTGGGTGTCAAATTTCATTAAAAAAATTTACATGGTTAAGTATCGCTAAGCTACGCCAGAAGTTACTATTCCGAGAACACGGTGCAACGGAATCTCAGTTAGACTTGTTTAAAAAATGTTGAATTCTATATACTTCTATGTTAAAAATCTGTATGCTTCTCATCGCAACTAGGAACGCCTTGTGGAAACAGTTAAAAAGTACCCCTTAGTTTTGTTAAGCTCCTGCTCCATGATTCAAGCAAATGGGTCTTATTGCAATTGAGAACACCTTTTAAGCTTGTCATATATATTCCGTAAGGACTATTATGAGAGATGCTTTACAGCATCATCCAATGTCCGAATCACAACAATAGGATTTGAACCTAACCTTGCTAGAGAAGCAAATCTATGGAGTTAACAACCTTGACTTTAGAATTCTAACCCCATTCCATAAATATAAGATATTCTAAGGGTATTTTTCAATTGGATGGTCTTCGTCGAACAGAGTCGCGCCCCATCTTCCCAAGAGCGTATTTGTGCTGCTCTTAATCACGCACCCCGAACCACTTGGCCGGTTCTCAGCTCTCTGCGAGTCAACGTACCACGGGTTGGTGTATGCTTTGCGCTTGTGGCGTCACCCCCATTTGTTATCATCGTGGGACCAAGGGCGGGAGAGGGCTTGCTAGGGGAGGGGAATTCATAATAAAAACAAAAGTGATGGCCACCCTATGGCAACACGCGAAGGACCGCAAACGGGTGGTCGGTTGCTGTCGCCTCCACCCGTATGGAACCCGTCGTCGTGCACTTGACATTGAAGGCCCAGGGAGTGAGTCGTCGCTAGTGGGCCACACACCCACCCATCGCCCGCCTCGAAACAACTTCCACACACACACCCTTTGTCCAGCTGTTGATTTCCTCCGTCAGCGAGTCGAGTCAGCGCCTTTTTGGAGGCAAGCAGAAAACTATACATAGATAGACCAACGTGAGACCTCCTGAGGGGGGGACAATCTAGTGGACTTGGGAACGGGTTGGATACGACGCGGCCATTTAAGTGAACTACTTGCTGTTTTTAATTCTTGTTCTATGCGTCACCTTGCGCGAACCTACGACATGTCGAGCAGATTTCTGGTCTGCTTTTTTCTTCCGTCCCGTCCTGCAAGTCCGCGGGACACCGGATGGTTGTGCGTTCAGCACGTCACCAAAACGCGATGAAAATGAGAAACATACAAGGAATCGACATCGGCGACGGCAGACAGGCGTCAGCAAAGCCGAGATTCTGACGTAAGCACCAAGCCAGCTCACACTCGGCGACGTCGTCATCGATCGACACGTCCGATCGACCATCGATCGGGCAGAGGTGAAACAGTGGAGGCAGAGTAGAATAGGCTGGGGAGATTTTGGCCGCTTGTTCAAGGGTTGTTTTTAAATACATTTCAACCACACGTTCGTGTTTTCGGAAGTTTGTAAAGATGATGCCCGACAGCGATCACGCGGAATTTTGCGGTTGGAACGCGCAGTGTTGCTTTCCGGATGACCAAATAAGTCATCGAGCAAGTCAACACCTTCGGTGCGGCACTGTTACCCCCCCCTTCAACCAATCCAAGGGATGGTTTGCGCGCGGCTTATAGCCTCAAAAGGCAACGGTGTAGTTATGATAACACCTACCAACCACGCGTTCGGCAGATATGCTAGAATATTTGCATAAGAACCCGTTGATCGGCATCTGGCACCTTGCTTAAAAAGTCCGATCGTCGGTGTGGGTGGAACAGGAAGCTTTGGATTTGAGAGTTAAACTGTCGGCTCAGAATAAACCGTGGAAGGACACTGCCAGGAATAAATGATGGGGGACATGATGACGTGAGCGAATGGGAAAGGCACAACTTCACCGCCCCTTTGGCCAGCTGACCGGTGTCCACGCGCTCTCGAATCTCTGTGGACCGATTTTAAGTAGTTGGCGCGTAGGAGGTTCCACTCACAGGTGACAGAGCAACGGTAGGCGATTTTGTTTAATATTTTGTTCTTTTTTAGTTTTTTGCTGCTAATGCTGCGCTGATGCTGACACAGTCTCGGCCCGTTAATGTTTATTAATAGAAAAAGAAGAAGTAGATTCAACCTTCCCTAAGCGAGCAGCACAAACGTTTCGCTCAATGCAACCTTTAAAACACCAACAGTTTGTTGATTAGAAAAGGCAAAGAAAGACCTGCTCGAATCTAATTTTCTTCATTTTTCTCGGCCCCGATGTGTCGTTGCTGCCCACCCAGGGTCATTTCGGCGCGAATGAAGCCGGGTCTGGGTTTGGGACTGGCCACGCAAGTTACGCATAAATAGTACCACGATGTTGTTTATGTTCGAGGGCACGCGGGCAGCAGTTTCGGCTTGCCAACTTTAAACCTCCGGCACGCTGCCGGTGTCTTTTTTTCCCTTTATTGTTTTCCGTGGGTTGGGTGTATTTTTAAAAACTCCCCTTTGGATTTTTCTAACACCCCCGAATCTGTTCGCCATTCATAAGCCACCCAACCTCCGGGATGAAGGCCGTGTAGGTGTGGATATCGGAGAAAGACACATTCATAATATGATATTTGCACCCGCCATTGTGGACAAACTTTTCTCTGCTTTCACCGTTTTTTTTTTTTTTTTTTTTTTTTTTAAAGAAGGATCCCACGCTCTTTGATAGCCCAACCAGAAAGAGATTTCATTCGTTTTTTCGAAGGCAACCAGCTGTACCCTTGCCTCTAGTATTGCTAAAATGAAGAAAAAAAACCATTCAACTGGAGTAATTTAAATTTAGCAACATTCCTCGACACACTCGACCCACAAGGAGGCATATTCCCTTGGAGCAACAGGGTGGCAAAGGTGCAATGAACATAATGCCCTCGACTTTCGCATCAATATTTACCCTTCAAAGTAAATTTGAAGGGTACCGGGCAAGGGAACCAGAACCAACGAACTAAAGAAGCAGAATGAGTCTGCGAAGGAGTGGAAAATCGATACAACTATAACGGACGATAAGCAAACAAGGTCCGGTTCGATCCGCAAAAGTTACAAGGGCTGTTGCTGTTGCAACACGCAACAGAAATCCCGTTTTAATTGGATCCCGTCCTCACTCGTAGCACACGCAAGTAAAGGCTAACCGGTACTGATCCAGCCTTTCCTCAGGAAGTTCCCCACAGCTGGGTGAAATGGGAGTGTTCTCGAACTTTCTGCTTTTGAAATGTACATGTGCCAGTGAGAATATGATTCACGGCACGGCACTTGAACAATTCTTTCTCGCCTGTTTGCCCTTGCTCCACAGAAGATTCCATTTCTAGTTTGAATCATCACCTTCGGTGTGTTCAGTAGGCAAATAAACGATTCGCAAGCAAGATAAGAGTGAATGCAAATGTAAACCTGGCCATCATCAAAGAAACGTTCATTTGAAAGTGCCTTTTTTCGAGTTTCGCATTCTAAAGAAGAAGATTTTGAATATCAACACCATTCCAGGTGACTTTCCACGACGTTGGTTGAATGTTTCGCAACCTTTTCGTTGCTGGTGACAGAGAATTTCCTTATCAGTTGATTCAATGGAAATAATCGGTGTGAGGTAAACCTCTTATCGCACCACTTAGAATGCCCGATGCATTAACGCTGCTGGGCGTCACAACTCTTTGCAAAGCTTCAGATTGTTTGGCGGAAAATTCACGACGCGTTTCCTCAATGAGATCATTCGCCGTGCCGATGGCGCACCAAAAACCTGTAAGCATTCACAGTCCGCATGACTATGCCCACAGCTGGGAGCCGTTGGTCATCGATAATAATACCCGTTTGTTTAATCGTATCACGCGGTTGCACGGGTTCGCGGTTGGTAACGAAAACAATCGTTGCAAAAAATATGCGTGCGCTGCCAACTTGGACGGCAAATGGGCAAGAATATTTTACTCCTTCTACAGCCTGCCATGCCGTGATCTTCTAGACTTGTTTCTTAACCTGTTCCATGTTTCTCTTTCTCACACTGGCGACACGTTGCTTTTTTTCTCATTAACTTTACTTGTCGAATGATCAATGTAAGCACTGCCAAACACTGCACTTATGATCTTCTCGCTTTTCTTACTTTTGTCGAAAAAAGTTGTGGCTTGTGAATTTTGTTATAAATTGCTCACACAGTTTGCAAGCTCACAGATTAATCGCAGAAATGCTTGCTAGAGATTTTTTTTACACCATTGCCACCGGAAAGCGATCACAATTTTCACCAAACAACTATCGAATGATCAGGCAGCTCTTCTTGTGAACTGGGTGAGATCATTATATTTTCTGCTTGTGGGAAGACGAACGAAGGACGCACCGTGGAAACGAGGGCAAAGAGGAGTCGTTACTCTGGCAGTGCATCTCGGAGATTATCTCGTTAGCTTTCTGCTCTCTTTTCTTCGAACGCGAGAAACCGCACAAGCAAAGCGCGAAGAAACTGAGAGAGAACGCCCGACAAAGAACACCTTTTCGGCGGAGGACCTTTTTTCTTCTGGGAACACCCCCAACACCACACGTCATGATACGGCGAACGGGAGGCGGATTGCCTTTTATGGAGAATATTCCCAGAATACTTTCATCGCGTTCTTCGCGCACCGGGCGGTGTTGTTATTTTGAAATAATTCAGCGTTGAACAATAATAATACCTAGTGTGGGGGAGGATGAGGTTCCACCTCGCGACTGGAAACTTAAAATGCAGCAGCACGCGCCACAACAGTACACCGAACCGTACGCACGAACGTGTGACACTGAACTGATCGGACTGTGTTGGTGTGGAGAGTTCCGTGAATATCAGCTAGCGTTGGGTATGAACGGGAACCAGCGCGTGATGGGTCTTTGTAGTCAGCAGAACTTTTCCAAGTTAACGGGATCAAGCACTGCAGCTACCGAACCCCGGAAACTCAACTTCTCAAGCCTCGTTCCTATTTCAAAAGTACCCTTTTCCGGACAGTTCCTAGAACGATACATGAACTCCCACCACTAGGCAATGTTCGCAGCAGCCTGTTTATTTTCATTCCGAAAATCCATTCCTATCGAGTGAAAACAAAAAGAACCTTTCGATTCAACTTTTAAAGAAGACCTCTCACAAGTTTTGCCATCTGCACAATATTATTCCATTAGTTTTAATCTTTTATTTTCTAGCGTAAACAAAAAAAAAAGTATCGACGACACTAGCCAATGGGATGCACGAGGGAACAACAAACGGCGGGATGTCAAGATTGTTTTGAATTTTTTCAAGTTTGTTTCGAAGCGGTTCACGGTTGGCGTCTCTGATTGCTGCGTGTTCTCAAAAAATGACCGAGTTTTCACAGTCGTTGCAGCTCGGCGACAATACTTTGGATGCACTGGAGAGGCAGCTTTCGAAACCATTCACCCCTCCATCAGCGACTGCGGGTCGCAGGCAGTGTTGCGAACGGTGACGTTCACCGACATGAAATTGTAAACATTCATTATGTTTGAAGCATCTCATTCGTTTTGCTATCACTCAATTGACAGTCTTGTCAAAAAATGTCATTTGACACGATGACATTTTCAAGGTACATTCATTTTACATTCTGTAAGAATCGTGAACTTTCTAGAATCTGCAGTAAAGTAGGCGTTGAAAATGTACTGATGAATATCATTAGTGGTTTTGTTTGTGTCAAATCCAGTCTTTCTGAGTACGTGGGGTGAAATTTTAAGTAAATCTGGGATGGACCACGATCCTCCCCACCGAACGCAACGATTTGTGTTGTGTTGAAAATGTCAAATGACATTCAAACTACATTGTTTACATTCCATGTCATCGCTTGAAAGCTAACGGTCGCCGACAAATGAATGTCGTTTTTTGACAGTCATGTCATGATAGCATTGAATGTCATCAACAAAAAAATAATTTTGACCGGCTGCTTACTATGAATGTCAGAAAAAATGTCGACTGTTAACAACACTGGTCGCAGGATCACTCGATCATCGCAGAGCCAGCGAACTAATCGGCAAAGCAGCACCGAAGAAGTTGTCGAAGAATCGCCCACAAATGGGAAATGTTCGTCCGAACTCTCAAGGCAGCGTAGTGTACGCGAGAGATTGCAGAGCATTTCCACACAAAGCAGGACGCGTAAAAGCAGTAAACAACGATCGAATGCCACACGCGCCGGAAGTCAGAGAAAAGAACAGCATATTGTAGGTAATTCTAGGCAGAATGGCCCTTCTGCGTCTCATACTATGGGAAAGGAAAACAAACTTCACATTTTTAAACGTGACCTTCAGGATGAATGTCAGGATAGCAGCAGAAGTAGGACGGATCAACCCATAATCAGTTCGGTAGAGCAAAGAGCAAAAGTATCAAACCAGGCCGAATTGGATGAAGGGCCGTCCCCTGAAAAAATCGTGCGCAGCAGTAACAACCAATATGAAGATTTGTTTCAGAGCAGCATATTTTCAGTGGACGCTCCACGAAGTCAATCATTGCAAGCAGATCAGAATTACCCAAAAGATGGGAGTTACCAAACACTCTTTGATCAAAGCGACTTCACGCTGGACAAGTACGATCGAACGAAGCCTCGAGAGCTGCCCGACCGTCCTGCGGTGGTTCCACATCCGCTACATTCAAGTTACTCTACGATGAACATGAGCGAAAATGAACAGGAAATGTTCAGCGAAACCATTTTCGATCGCGCTATCTCGAGCGGTCTAATGATGGAAGCAGAGGAAGAAAATACTGGCCTCGAGGAGTCGCTACGTGTGACAGACACGGCGGATGACTCGCTCGAGGATGTTCTGTTGAACATAGAGAACGTAACGTTTTCCCAACCATTGGTACCTGTTGGATCGGGTTTGTACCGAGAAAGCCAAAAGGATGATCGCCATCAAAGGATCTCGGATGATGTGCTGGATTTAATGGGATCCGAAAATACCAGCAATCGGATTTCGATGGAAGAAATGTTGACCACAATTCGCAGCGCTAATGATAGTGTCGCCTTATCTGAAAGTTTTAATCGATCTATGGCAAACGAAAATAAAACAAATGCCAGTGCTGCAAAGAAAACTGGAGAGAGTCTTTTAGGTAGCAATTTGAGCTTCGATCGCACGAAAGACTTGCGATTACTTACAAGCTGGGGTCTCCCGAGAGCCGTAACGGATGAGTACGCTAAGAAGGGCATAGTCGAGTTGTTTCAGTGGCAGGTGGATTGTTTGTCACGGCAAGAGGTAAATGCGAAACATCGATTCATAGGGAAGACAATTTTCTCAACTCTCCTTTTCTCTTTTTCTCGTTGCAGGTTCTTTTGGAAGGCAAAAACCTTGTCTATAGTGCTCCAACGTCGGCCGGTAAGACTCTTGTGGGTGAATTCCTCATGACCAAAACGATTGCCGAGCGGAAGCTGAAGGTCCTCCTGATCTTGCCGTTTGTGGCGGTCGCGCGTGAAAAGATGCTCTACCTTAGGGACCTCCTGGCGTCGAGTGGGATGCGCGTGGAAGGATTTTACGGTGGGTATCATCCGCCGGGAGGCTTTGAATCGGTCGATCTGGCTGTCTGCACGATCGAGAAGGCCAATTCCATCGTTAACCGGCTGCTGGAGCAATCTAACATAGCTTCTCTGGGACTGGTGGTGGTGGACGAGGCTCATCTTATATCCGACCCATCGCGAGGCTACATATTGGAGCTGCTTCTAACAAAGATCCGTTGCGTGGCGAAACAAAACGAGCACCGGATACAAATCGTCTGCATGTCGGCAACGTTGCCCAACATCGACCTGCTCGCTCGATGGTTGGAAGCCGATCTGTTCCACACCGACTTTCGTCCAATCGAGCTGGTGGAGATGATTAAAATTGGAAACACGATCTACGGTACTGCACTGAGCGAGGGAAACGGAAATCCCCTGAGGGTGCTCGATGGCACGCTGCTGGGTTGTCCAATTCCTAAAGATCCCGATCATGTTGCACTGCTGTGCCTGGAGACGATTCTCGAGGGATGCTCGGTGATAGTATTTTGTCCCTCGAAAGACTGGTGTGAACAGTTGGCGATAGCGCTCGCCAGCATCCTCCATGGCCTGCGCAAGGAATCTCATCCGCACAGAGAGCTGAGCGAAAGAATAAAGGGTCAGTTCGATGGCCAGGATAGACAGGAGGAAGTGTTGCTTCAGTTGCGTAACTGCCCGGCGGCACTAGACAGCGTGCTGGAGAAAACGGTAAGGTACGGTGTAGCCTTCCATCACGCCGGGTTGACCACGGACGAGCGGGACATCATCGAGGGATCGTTCCGGGACGGGGCACTGAGGATTATCGTGGCCACGAGCACACTGAGCAGTGGTGTGAACCTCCCCGCCCGGCGCGTCATTGTGCGCACTCCCAAATTCGGTGGCCGACCGATGAGCGCCCTAACCTACAAGCAGATGATTGGGCGTGCGGGAAGAAAAGGTCGTGACACGTTGGGAGAATCCGTGCTGATCTGCTCCCAGACGGAGGAAAAGATCGGCCGAGAACTCGTGGGGACGGAACTGCCTCCGGTTCGATCGTGTTTGGATAGTGAAAATTATGTAAGGATGTTCCTCTAAACTATTATTTATTTAACACATCACTTATGTTGGCTATCTTAAAGAAACATCTTTTTTTCAATTTTGTTTTAGACTCATCTTAAGCGGGCAGTGTTGGAAATCATCGCCTCCGGAAGTGCCAGCACCACGAAGGCGTTGGAATCGTTCGTCAACGCGACACTGTACAGCTGTGAGCGGGACTATCGGTTTGAAGTGGATGACCAACTGTTACTGAAATCGAAACAACACCAAAAGCAACCGCCAAACGCGCCACCGACCACGGATGAAGCTGATCAGTCTGGATGCGATCCGATCGCCTCGTGTATAGAGTTTTTATTGGAGTACGAGTTTATACGCTTGCAAGAGGCCGTGGCCGAGAGCTCAAACGAAGACGCCAAAGTGGTCCATCTCTCCGCTACCCGCCTCGGACTTGCGTGCCTCGCCGCGTCCCTCCCGCCGAAGGATGGCTTTCTCCTGTTCAGCGAGCTGCAAAAGGCGCGACAGTGTTTCGTGCTGGAATCGGAACTGCACGCGGTCTATCTCGTCACGCCGTACTCGGTGGCCTACCAGTGGCAGCAAATCGATTGGATGGATTTTCTCGATCTTTGGGAGAAGCTGCCGGCCGCATCCAAGCGCGTCGGCGAGCTGGTCGGCGTGAAGGAATCATTTATGGTGCGAGCCATGCGTGGCACCGGCAATCTGGACTATCGCGCCTTGCAAGTGCACAAACGGTTCTACACCGCCCTCGCGCTGCTTGAGCTGGTCAACGAGGTGCCGCTGTGTGCCGTGGCGAAGAAGTTCAAGTGCTGCCGGGGATTGCTGCAGAGCCTACAGCAAATATCAGCCACCTTTGCCGGCATCGTGACGTCATTCTGTCACGCGCTCCGCTGGACGTTGGTGCAGCTGATCGTTGGGCAGTTCCGGGAGCGTCTGTTTTTCGGGGTCGCCCACGAGCTGCTTGATCTTATGAGAATCCCTTCGCTCAACGGGCAACGGGCTCGGTTGCTGTACGATGGAGGACTTTCCGGGCTGGCCGAGCTCGCTAACGCCGATCGGTTGACGGTCGAGCAGATCCTCTACAATCGGACCAGCTTCGAAGCGGAGCGATTGCGCGACGATGAAAACGAGTACGATGCGGCCCGGCGGAAGAACCTTCGCAACCTGTACCTCACCGGGCGGGCCGGCGTGACGGTGGAGGAAGCGGCTCGTTTGCTCATACAGGAAGCCCGCACTTTTTTGCAGTTGGAGCATGGGCTGGAGAATCCCAACTGGTCAGCCGAAGCGACATCCCCGCAGGTAGGAGCAGCAGCAGGAGGCACTAGTGAATCCGTTCTTTCAACGGCGGAACCCGCCAAGAAAATGTCCAATCCCACCGCACAATCACAGCGCCAGCACGATCAATCGACGAGCAGTGTGTTGTCGCGTGTGGATGCATCGGCGGGATGCTCCGCACAGTTCCATAACTCGCTTCTCATGGCCGATCAACCGCAAGCGCAGAACAATGACGATCACTATCCGAAGAGTATGCGCATCGTGAACGTTTGTGCGGATCGGCTCGTGTACGAGCAATTTCTCAAGACCGTCGATGAATACGATCGCTTGTCACTCTCTTGCGGCGTTGCACGAGACGAGAGCGTTCCACCGGGTGATGTGGGGGAGCTTAAAATCGGAGGCCAACTTTTAAGGAAGATCCCACAGGCAGCGGAGGACTTTTACGGATCACACAGCAAGCGATCGTTTTCCTTCGACGGAGATCTTTATCTGGCCGGTGTCGCCATCACCGGGGGGATCGTGGGACAAACGAAAGACAACCAAACTGCCGTAGTATACTACGTTGACCTGCAGGACGACACAGTGATCAGTGGCGAGGAAAAGCGGCAAACCGTACGAACGCTGCTGCAAAAGGAAACGCTAACCGTCACGACCCTGGACGCGAAGGATCAACTGAAGGTGATCTATCGGGCCGGTTTGCTGCGGAACTTTGGTGTCTGGGAGGAGGTTCTCGCCACGGTGCAAGACCCCAGGATAGGCTGCTGGTTAATGCAGACGGAGGAGAAAACGTTGACGATGGACGCGATGATTGAACGGCACTGTCCGGGGTTGAAGCACGCGGAACTCCGATGGACCGGGCAGCGTTGGGTGTCCTCCAAATGGATCGGTCACGGTATGAACCATTACAGTCCGATCGATGCTCGGCAGCGGTGAGTGAATATTCCTTTTTTCCACAATTAAAATAACTAGCCTGCAAATTTGTTTCACATTTTTACACGATTTCGGATACACATTTTCGGATAAGTCAAACACACAAACAACTGATTGCTGTTCAGTGGGCCATTTCAAAGACCTGGCTAAGAGTTTTATTTTAATTTACCCTGTCCATTACTTGTTGCCCGTGGATTTTTCCACTCCTTTCTGTACGGCTTCCGCTCGGGGTTGCCCCTTTGTTTGCGGAGGTAGTTGGTGAATTTCCTGCCGAATGTTTGTGGCTCTGGTCTCCTTTTTGTCCATTTTTCTGCTGCTTGCTTTTGTCCGAAACTGGTAACTGGCGCGGTTCCGTGCGGTTTGACTTCCAGATGGCTTCTGATGATGATGCGCCGTAAATGCATACCATTTATAGATGATTCGTTTTGCGACGCAATGACTTTGTGGGTAGAAGGTTCTCCTGCTTCGGTAACGTATGAGAGACGTTTATTATTTACTAAACATTCCCCGGGGGGGAACTAAAAGGTGTTCTTCAATGGCCCAAATTAATCAAATATTTATGTGGCTGTTTGTGCAACATTGTGCCAACTTTATTTGGTCATCGAGGCAAAAGCACGCAGCCTAAATAATACATTTTATCATTTCCAAACTGGTGCTATACTTGGGAATGTTTTAAACTCATGGCGTTAAATAGAGCATTTTGAGATCGTTTGAAGGGCATAGTGGAAAAAAGAAATTCGATCGTATTTAATGGTGTGCAAAGAGCAACATTGTATGCCGGCTTTAAAGCAAGTCAAGTGTCCATCGTAATACTCAATCCGGAGTGTTTATTTATGCATCATAAATTGATAACAACACTTGGCGTGGTGCTTACTCCCTCTATTGCCGTGCCCCCCGTTAAGCAAAACTCAACTACCGCAACCGCAAATACCGCAACAATCCGATTGAAATGAAGTACGATTACGTGAGCAGGATGAAGCAACAGGAAGTTTACTTATCGCTAGACTACGACGTGAGTCACCGAAAAGACTGTGGTGGGATTAAATGCGATATGTGTTGCAGTTTTTGAATTGAACTGACTGATTTTTTGTTTTATTATTCGGAAAGACTGTTCGCAAGATTTGCTTCAAGTTTTCATATTTGCAAATTTCAGATGTGCGGTAGAATGTCTCCTCGTCGATCACCTGATGGACGCGGTGCTCGGACGACTCGCTGCCAGTGGTGGCGAAACGCTCCTGACCTGTTTCGTGTCCCGCGAAATGCCCGTCCAGTTGGCCCTGGCCCGCTCGGAAGTGGACGGTTTCCCTGCCGATCGTCAGCAGCTGGGAGCATTGATCGCACGGCTCAAATCCAGCCGCGATCGGATTGCGGAAGAGGCGCGCAAGCTGAACGGGAACCGGAGGCTCGACTTCAGTTCAGCCCGTGCGGTCGCGAACGCTCTGCGGCTAGCGGCGGCCGGCGATGGTCGCAAACGGATCCGTACGACACGGCAAGTGCTCGAACGGCTCGAGTCACCCCTGGCGGCGCTGGTGATCGCGCATCGCAAGATCGAGAGCAACCTGTCGCGCACAATTGAGCCGCTGTACCGAGCGATCTGTTCGCGGACGGGCCGCATTCACGGGCGCAGCTTCTGCTTCACCTCTACCGGGCGCATCACGATGCACGAGCCGAACCTTCAGACGGTGGTAAAAGACTTCGACGTGCCCGGTACGCCGCTGGCCGAGCAATTCAGCTGTCGAAGCACGTTCGCCTGCAGCCATCCCGGCGTGGTGCTCCTTTCGGCCGACTTCTGTCAGCTTGAACTCTGCATCCTGACGCATCTTTCCCAGGACCGACAACTGCTGGCGGCGTTGGGCAGCGAACTCGGGGAAAAAAGGGACGTCTTTCGATCGCTGGCAGCACGCTGGAACCGGCTGGAGCGGGAAGCGGACGTGAGCGACGAGCTGCGGAATCGCACCAAGGCGATCGTGTACGGTGTTATCTACGGCATGGGCGTACGGTCAATGGCGGCCGAGCTGCAGGTGGACGAGGACGCCGCCCGAACGCTGATGGAGCAGTTTCACGCGACCTATCCGGACATCCGGCGCTACATCGAGCGAGTCGTCCGGTTAACCCGACAGCTGGGCTACATCGAGACGCTCACCGGGCGCCGGCGCCATCTGCCCGCCATCAATAGTGGTGACGCGGGTGAACGGGCCGAAGCGGAGCGACAGGCCGTATGCACCACGATCCAGGGCTCCGCTGCTGACATCCTCAAGAACGCGATCGTGCGTATGGTGCGCAATCTACGCAAGTATCGTGACGTGCTGGACCTGAGTGGGATTCGCCTGGTGTTGCATCTACACGACGAGCTGATCTACGAGGTTCCGCGCGCCCAGCTTCCCAAGGTTGCCAAGATACTCCGATCGAGCATGGAGAACTGCGCCAAGCTGAGCGTTCCACTGCGGGTGAAATTAAAGGCCGGAAGCAGCTGGGGAAAGCTAGAGGAATTGAAATGATGAAAAGGTGGACCATAAAAGAGGAAGCCGGCAAAATGCTGCCATAAAACAGTGTGTTGCTGGTGAATGTTAGATACATATGAATGAAGGAAGTTTCAATTGACAATCCGAAATGAGCCGAAAACTTCATTAATTTAAGAACCACTGATCATCCATGAAGGTAGATTCTTTCGTTGCATCAAGAATCGTTAGTTTTCTTTCAAATTTCTGCTATTCAAAAGTGTTGTCCAAAGCGATACACATTTTCGGATATTTCACTGATGAAACTCTGTCGATTTCTATTCAGCAGTCCATTTCGTAGAAATGGTTTATAGCTTTATTTACCATACTTCTGTTTGGTTTCGGCGATGGCCTTATTGACGGCTGCGTCCCGTTCAGCATCGGAGGCTCCTTTTGGAAGCCGGCTTGTTGCATCGCGAATAGCTTCAGCTTTAGCGGCCTCGAAATTGTCCATTCTGGCGGATTGCGAACTGTTGGCTGCTGTTAGACGTTGGTATTTGGTTGGTTTCCAAAGGGCTTCCAGATGGCTTCTGATGACGATACGTCGCAGCTGCATTCAATTTATAGGCGCTTTGGTTTAAAAAGTATATAACGATTTATGGAACTCTTTGCAGGAATGAGCTAATAGCATTTCTTCAACGGTTCAAATTAAACAAAAAATTATCTCGCGATAAGTGTAACATTGTGCCAGCAACATTGCTACGCTTGGGAATGTATTAAATTGATGGCGTTCAGTCGAGCGTTTGGGATTGCTTGAAAGTTTGATCGTGTACGATAGTGTGCAAGGAGCAAGATTGTAAGCCTGTTTGATTTTTACCCAAACAAATGTTACATCCGCCTAGTCTTCTTAGTCAGCAGTGTTTATTGAAGCATCGCATTTGAAACATTTTGTTTACAAATTTAAAATATATTTGCAACAAAAACGCGACTTCATCCCACGCTGTATGTATGGATCTTAAAATTCAAACATAATTGATAAAATTATCATCACTTATTTCTCCATTTGTAAAAACCACGGCAAAAGCACGCAGCATAAATAATACATTTTATCATTTCCAAACTGGTGCTATACTTGGGAATGTTTTAAACTCATGGCGTTAAATAGAGCATTTTGAGATCGTTTGAAGGGCATAGTGGAAAAAAGAAATTCGATCGTATATAATGGTGTGCAAAGAGCAACATTGTATGCCGGCTTTAAAGCAAGTCAAGTGTCCATCGTAATACTCAATCCGGAGTGTTTATTTATGCATCATAAATTGATAACAACACTTGGCGTGGTGCTTACTCCCTCTATTGCCGTGCCCCCCGTAAAGCAAAACTCAACTACCGCAACCGCAAATACCGCAACAATCCGATTGAAATGATGTACGATTACGTGAGCAGGCCAAGCAACAGGAAGTTTACTTATCGCTAGACTACGACGTGAGTCACCGAAAAGACTGTGGTGGGATTAACTGCGATATGTGTTGCAGTTTTTGAATTGAACTGACTGATTTTTTGTTTTATTATTCGGAAAGACTGTTCGCAAGATTTGCTTCGAGTTTTCATATTTGCAAATTTCAGATGTGCGGTAGAATGTCTCCTCGTCGATCACCTGATGGACGCGGTGCTCGGACGACTCGCTGCCAGTGGTGGCGAAACGCTCCTGACCTGTTTCGTGTCCCGCGAAATGCCCGTCCAGTTGGCCCTGGCCCGCTCGGAAGTGGACGGTTTCCCTGCCGATCGTCAGCAGCTGGGAGCATTGATCGCACGGCTCAAATCCAGCCGCGATCGGATTGCGGAAGAGGCGCGCAAGCTGAACGGGAACCGGAGGCTCGACTTCAGTTCAGCCCGTGCGGTCGCGAACGCTCTGCGGCTAGCGGCGGCCGGCGATGGTCGCAAACGGATCCGTACGACACGGCAAGTGCTCGAACGGCTCGAGTCACCCCTGGCGGCGCTGGTGATCGCGCATCGCAAGATCGAGAGCAACCTGTCGCGCACAATTGAGCCGCTGTACCGAGCGATCTGTTCGCGGACGGGCCGCATTCACGGGCGCAGCTTCTGCTTCACCTCTACCGGGCGCATCACGATGCACGAGCCGAACCTTCAGACGGTGGTAAAAGACTTCGACGTGCCCGGTACGCCGCTGGCCGAGCAATTCAGCTGTCGAAGCACGTTCGCCTGCAGCCATCCCGGCGTGGTGCTCCTTTCGGCCGACTTCTGTCAGCTTGAACTCTGCATCCTGACGCATCTTTCCCAGGACCGACAACTGCTGGCGGCGTTGGGCAGCGAACTCGGGGAAAAAAGGGACGTCTTTCGATCGCTGGCAGCACGCTGGAACCGGCTGGAGCGGGAAGCGGACGTGAGCGACGAGCTGCGGAATCGCACCAAGGCGATCGTGTACGGTGTTATCTACGGCATGGGCGTACGGTCAATGGCGGCCGAGCTGCAGGTGGACGAGGACGCCGCCCGAACGCTGATGGAGCAGTTTCACGCGACCTATCCGGACATCCGGCGCTACATCGAGCGAGTCGTCCGGTTAACCCGACAGCTGGGCTACATCGAGACGCTCACCGGGCGCCGGCGCCATCTGCCCGCCATCAATAGTGGTGACGCGGGTGAACGGGCCGAAGCGGAGCGACAGGCCGTATGCACCACGATCCAGGGCTCCGCTGCTGACATCCTCAAGAACGCGATCGTGCGTATGGTGCGCAATCTACGCAAGTATCGTGACGTGCTGGACCTGAGTGGGATTCGCCTGGTGTTGCATCTACACGACGAGCTGATCTACGAGGTTCCGCGCGCCCAGCTTCCCAAGGTTGCCAAGATACTCCGATCGAGCATGGAGAACTGCGCCAAGCTGAGCGTTCCACTGCGGGTGAAATTAAAGGCCGGAAGCAGCTGGGGAAAGCTAGAGGAATTGAAATGATGAAAAGGTGGACCATAAAAGAGGAAGCCGGCAAAATGCTGCCATAAAACAGTGTGTTGCTGGTGAATGTTAGATACATATGAATGAAGGAAGTTTCAATTGACAATCCGAAATGAGCCGAAAACTTCATTAATTTAAGAACCACTGATCATCCATGAAGGTAGATTCTTTCGTTGCATCAAGAATCGTTAGTTTTCTTTCAAATTTCTGCTATTCAAAAGTGTTGTCCAAAGCGATACACATTTTCGGATATTTCACTGATGAAACTCTGTCGATTTCTATTCAGCAGTCCATTTCGTAGAAATGGTTTATAGCTTTATTTACCATACTTCTGTTTGGTTTCGGCGATGGCCTTATTGACGGCTGCGTCCCGTTCAGCATCGGAGGCTCCTTTTGGAAGCCGGCTTGTTGCATCGCGAATAGCTTCAGCTTTAGCGGCCTCGAAATTGTCCATTCTGGCGGATTGCGAACTGTTGGCTGCTGTTAGACGTTGGTATTTGGTTGGTTTCCAAAGGGCTTCCAGATGGCTTCTGATGACGATACGTCGCAGCTGCATTCAATTTATAGGCGCTTTGGTTTAAAAAGTATATAACGATTTATGGAACTCTTTGCAGGAATGAGCTAATAGCATTTCTTCAACGGTTCAAATTAAACAAAAAATTATCTCGCGATAAGTGTAACATTGTGCCAGCAACATTGCTACGCTTGGGAATGTATTAAATTGATGGCGTTCAGTCGAGCGTTTGGGATTGCTTGAAAGTTTGATCGTGTACGATAGTGTGCAAGGAGCAAGATTGTAAGCCTGTTTGATTTTTACCCAAACAAATGTTACATCCGCCTAGTCTTCTTAGTCAGCAGTGTTTATTGAAGCATCGCATTTGAAACATTTTGTTTACAAATTTAAAATATATTTGCAACAAAAACGCGACTTCATCCCACGCTGTATGTATGGATCTTAAAATTCAAACATAATTGATAAAATTATCATCACTTATTTCTCCATTTGTAAAAACCACGGCAAAAGCACGCAGCATAAATAATACATTTTATCATTTCCAAACTGGTGCTATACTTGGGAATGTTTTAAACTCATGGCGTTAAATAGAGCATTTTGAGATCGTTTGAAGGGCATAGTGGAAAAAAGAAATTCGATCGTATTTAATGGTGTGCAAAGAGCAACATTGAATGCCGGCTTTAAAGCAAGTCAAGTGTCCATCGTAATACTCAATCCGGAGTGTTTATTTATGCATCATAAATTGATAACAACACTTGGCGTGGTGCTTACTCCCTCTATTGCCGTGCCCCCCGTAAAGCAAAACTCAACTACCGCAACCGCAAATACCGCAACAATCCGATTGAAATGATGTACGATTACGTGAGCAGGCCAAGCAACAGGAAGTTTACTTATCGCTAGACTACGACGTGAGTCACCGAAAAGACTGTGGTGGGATTAACTGCGATATGTGTTGCAGTTTTTGAATTGAACTGACTGATTTTTTGTTTTATTATTCGGAAAGACTGTTCGCAAGATTTGCTTCAAGTTTTCATATTTGCAAATTTCAGATGTGCGGTAGAATGTCTCCTCGTCGATCACCTGATGGACGCGGTGCTCGGACGACTCGCTGCCAGTGGTGGCGAAACGCTCCTGACCTGTTTCGTGTCCCGCGAAATGCCCGTCCAGTTGGCCCTGGCCCGCTCGGAAGTGGACGGTTTCCCTGCCGATCGTCAGCAGCTGGGAGCATTGATCGCACGGCTCAAATCCAGCCGCGATCGGATTGCGGAAGAGGCGCGCAAGCTGAACGGGAACCGGAGGCTCGACTTCAGTTCAGCCCGTGCGGTCGCGAACGCTCTGCGGCTAGCGGCGGCCGGCGATGGTCGCAAACGGATCCGTACGACACGGCAAGTGCTCGAACGGCTCGAGTCACCCCTGGCGGCGCTGGTGATCGCGCATCGCAAGATCGAGAGCAACCTGTCGCGCACAATTGAGCCGCTGTACCGAGCGATCTGTTCGCGGACGGGCCGCATTCACGGGCGCAGCTTCTGCTTCACCTCTACCGGGCGCATCACGATGCACGAGCCGAACCTTCAGACGGTGGTAAAAGACTTCGACGTGCCCGGTACGCCGCTGGCCGAGCAATTCAGCTGTCGAAGCACGTTCGCCTGCAGCCATCCCGGCGTGGTGCTCCTTTCGGCCGACTTCTGTCAGCTTGAACTCTGCATCCTGACGCATCTTTCCCAGGACCGACAACTGCTGGCGGCGTTGGGCAGCGAACTCGGGGAAAAAAGGGACGTCTTTCGATCGCTGGCAGCACGCTGGAACCGGCTGGAGCGGGAAGCGGACGTGAGCGACGAGCTGCGGAATCGCACCAAGGCGATCGTGTACGGTGTTATCTACGGCATGGGCGTACGGTCAATGGCGGCCGAGCTGCAGGTGGACGAGGACGCCGCCCGAACGCTGATGGAGCAGTTTCACGCGACCTATCCGGACATCCGGCGCTACATCGAGCGAGTCGTCCGGTTAACCCGACAGCTGGGCTACATCGAGACGCTCACCGGGCGCCGGCGCCATCTGCCCGCCATCAATAGTGGTGACGCGGGTGAACGGGCCGAAGCGGAGCGACAGGCCGTATGCACCACGATCCAGGGCTCCGCTGCTGACATCCTCAAGAACGCGATCGTGCGTATGGTGCGCAATCTACGCAAGTATCGTGACGTGCTGGACCTGAGTGGGATTCGCCTGGTGTTGCATCTACACGACGAGCTGATCTACGAGGTTCCGCGCGCCCAGCTTCCCAAGGTTGCCAAGATACTCCGATCGAGCATGGAGAACTGCGCCAAGCTGAGCGTTCCACTGCGGGTGAAATTAAAGGCCGGAAGCAGCTGGGGAAAGCTAGAGGAATTGAAATGATGAAAAGGTGGACCATAAAAGAGGAAGCCGGCAAAATGCTGCCATAAAACAGTGTGTTGCTGGTGAATGTTAGATACATATGAATGAAGGAAGTTTCAATTGACAATCCGAAATGAGCCGAAAACTTCATTAATTTAAGAACCACTGATCATCCATGAAGGTAGATTCTTTCGTTGCATCAAGAATCGTTAGTTTTCTTTCAAATTTCTGCTATTCAAAAGTGTTGTCCAAAGCGATACAAATTTTCGGATATTTCACTGATGAAACTCTGTCGATTTCTATTCAGAAGTCCATTTCGTAGAAATGGTTTATAGCTTTATTTACCATACTTCTGTTTGGTTTCGGCGATGGCCTTTTTGACGGCTGCGTCCCGTTCAGCATCGGAGGCTCCTTTTGGAAGCCGGCTTGTTGCATCGCGAATAGCTTCAGCTTTAGCGGCCTCGAAATTGTCCATCCTGGCGGATTGCGAACTGATTGGCTGCTGTTAGATGTTGGTATTTGGTTGGTTTCCAAAGGGCTTCCAGATGGCTTCTGATGACGATACGTCGCAGCTGCATTCAATTTATAGGCGCTTTGGTTTAAAAAGTATATAACGATTTATGGAACTCTTTGCAGGAATGAGCTAATAGCATTTCTTGAACGGTTCAAATTAAACAAAAAATTATCTCGCGATAAGTGTAACATTGTGCCAGCAACATTGCTACGCTTGGGAATGTATTAAATTGATGGCGTTCAGTCGAGCGTTTGGGATTGCTTGAAAGTTTGATCGTGTACGATAGTGTGCAAGGAGCAAGATTGTAAGCCTGTTTGATTTTTAACCAAACAAATGTTACATCCGCCTAGTCTTCTTAGTCAGCAGTGTTTATTGAAGCATCGCATTTGAAACATTTTGTTTACAAATTTAAAATATATTTGCAACAAAAACGCGACTCCATCCCACGCTGTATGTATGGATTTTAAAATTCAAACATAATTGATAAAATTATCATCACTTATTTCTCAATTTGTAAAGACCACGAAACACCATCTTCGAAATTGAGACATTCATAGCTGATTTATTGGTGGAATCTGGATATATCAGTGATCATCGATTTCCATCGTTCACTTTCCCTGCTTCGCAGCCCACTCGGTCCAGGATCCCTTGTAGTTACGTGCGCTAAAACGTAAATTTCAAACATTTATTGTAATCAATCATTAACAGTTGCTACAATTGGCCAGCGGCAGAGGAACGTCGGAACAAGCAGGATAAAATGAACGGGATTGACAGTAAAAGCATGCATGCAGCAACTAAACACCTAATGCCGGATGGTAAAATAGAACATATCAGTATGCTACATACTTGGCGAACCCTAAGCTGGTAGCCAGATCAGCGGCCTTCTGCGCCCGGCCTCCCATCTTGCAGTGGAATATAACTTCCGTGTCGGGCGTAGGTTTTTCGCGACCAAATTTGGTCTTGAATTCATCCGTCGACAGCTTCAGCCCGTCCTCCAGCTGCGGCACTGGAAAGAAAAGTACCGGTACGGCTATACTCAACACGAACCAGTACAGTTGCCAAATCCCGAAACCTTTGCAAAAACAATGTAGTTACAGATAGCCAATATGATACCAGCCGTAAGTAACATCCACCAGACATGGGTTAGAGTGCGACAAACGTTTACTTATGAAATGTTAATTTTATTCTAGTCGAATGACGAGTTGAGGTGATGGGATTAGTAGCTTTTGGACAGTTGGGCACCGACTCGGGAGTGTAGGGAAATTAAAGCTTACTTTCGGTAACCCAGCTCAGCGATCGCCTCGAGAGCCATCTGACTACGGCGCCCGGTGCGGCAGGAGAGGATAAGATAATGATCGAGTTCCGGTTTCGGAATGCCATAAAGCTTGGCAAACTCCTCGGTTGTTGTTTCCGGGCCGAATGCCTGCTTCACTTTTTCGACTTGATGCAGCACATACCATGATAAACCGAACAAAAGTGGCCGTTCGTAGAAGTAGTAATAGATAAAAGGGTCACACACGTAGATAGATGGAAGAAGAGAGGTGCAGAAACAGCGTAGAATAATTGGATTTCAAAGGTTAAACAAGTGCACAATCAATCTAACATTTATGCATCAAAATCAAACACCCCGATGTTGAGCGTTCATTACTTTCCGTCGAACTTACGCGGTATGTTGATGCTCGTTGGAATTTTCCCGGTTTCGGCCAACTCCTCCGGGCCGCGGACATCAATCAGCACCTTCTCGGGATGGTTGGGCAAATCCAGCACCTCTTCGTACGTTGCAATCGACATCTTCTGTCTACCGTAGCTGCAGCACAAACGAATCAACTTGTCTGGTATCTAGAACGAAGAGCAACTGATTTTGAAACAAATACTACGTTTCTTTTGATGGCCAAATGTTTGGATCAGTTCAGTTATTACAAGTGTGTGTTCAGGGTAAAGCCTTATCGCGAACCCCAAAAGATAGTACGAATTAAATTTGCTTTCGGAAATGATAAGGAACGGTGCTGATATGAGAAGCAGCTGATTTGTATTGTGATTTTCATATTATTTCAATCATCTAAATTAAATGAGACGGAGGATATCTACTTGAACCATTTGGTTTTATTATTTGAAAAAGAAACACAATTTCTTCTTTTAACATGGAAATTGCTTGCATCATTTAACCGGCAAACCATGCTTCGGTCCATACTCCTGCCATGATCCGACGTAGTTTTTGACACTGAAAAAAGTCGAAAAGGTACATCTTATCACCTGGTGCGTCTTATCACACTACAATTCGTTTACTTGCGAAACCCGAGCAGATCTGCTTCTAAGGCGGCTTGACCGGCTCGAACGCCTGAACGGCAGCTAAAAATGATTGGATCATCGGCGGTTGGTTTTTTTCTCCCGTACTTCTCTTCGAAAACGTCAGCGCTAAGCGCGAGTTCACTTCGAACAGTTTTTACTGAAATGAAAAAAAAAGTAAGATCAGACTACAATCCGATGCACTACAAAACGATTCCTGCAACTCACGAGGGATATTGATGCTGGTCGGAATCTGTCCCGTTGCGGCTAGCTCGGTTGGCTCGCGCACGTCGATCAGAAGCTTCTCCGGATGATTCGGTAGGTCAATTATTTCCTCATAGTGTGCGACCAGCTGCGGTGCAATGCATGCCGGAGCGAACTTGTTGCCCCCACAGTCATCCGCCTGTTTTTTGGGAACTCTTTCATTTCCCTGGCAACCACCTGTGAGGAGCACCACAACACAGCAGGCGTACAGCGAAATCAGCACAACTTTAGACATTTGCTTCCGTTTGCCTTCGATCGTTCACGCAACTGAAATCTTATGTTCTCCAGGGTAAAAAATCAAATCGATGGCGTTCTACAAAACCGGTTTTCTAGCTCTGTCCGGACTGATATGTCCAACAGAGCGAAGCCATCCAAAAGAGATCAGCAAAAAGCCGGATCGAAGACGTTACAAAGTGTTACGGTAAAAACACATTATCTGTGATTGGCATATGATGGACAGCATAAAATATGCACCGTCATTTGGCCATTTTTTTAAGTAGGAATGCTCGAAACAGATACATACCAGAAGGTGCGAAAATGCTGGCAGTAGTTGTGACCGATCGTTGAGGCGGGCTGAATGCGCTACGATCATTTTTAAACGAGCACAAGCGTTCCCGGTCGATTTTAGGAAACTTTCGCGATGAAACAACACTAATGCAGCGGGGAAACATTTGCCAGAATTGCCGCGTTACACCAACACATCTTGTACGCACCATTTTCACTTTTTCCTAAATTGACAACAGGTTGCCTCGACGAAGCTTGACTAATAATTGAAACATATTTTACTTACGCAATAGATACACTCCCAACTTCTTGCAACCGCTGTCGAACGCTGAATGATTGCCAAATTAAACAAACGAAGCCATTCAGTGCATCTGTACGGTTGTGAATTTACCTGGACTTACCTGGAAGCAAATGATACATCATTCATATACATATATAAATATTATCGATCGATTTTATCAATTGCCACCGTACCGAAAAGAACCGATATAAATGTATGTTTCAGGTTACAGAAAGTTCGCTGCAGCGGTAATTTTAGGATTTAAAACGTTTTATGTTTTGGACACGAAACGTTAAAAGCGGAAGGAAACATTTTATTTGTCAACAAAACGATAAAAATCTCGTATGTAAACAGTGCTGCGTATTACCGGAGCCAGTTCCGGATATTGTACCCCAGCACAAGCAGCTCCGCTAGTTCGTTCCTATAGCAAGAGTACTCAGTTCCGGAAAAATATACCACTTCCCAACACTATGGCACGTAGCGAACTAATCTCGGTGAGTTCTCAGAGTTACATTTATTTACCATTTTGAGTGACTAACGCGGTCGCGAATGATATCAGCTGATTTTACAGCAACAGATTTATTGTTCTACAAAATCTACACACCATTCATTTGAGGCAAGGAAGACTGCTTTTTGTTCACGCGAGCTGATATTTAACTTGGTAACCCTTGTTTTTCTGCATATTCGAGCCAGGACCCGGCGTAATTCTTCACTCTAAAACATACGAAAAAGAGATACGTAATCAAAAGCTGCGGATTGCACTTACTTCATTTTGTTATAGTATACCGTTTATAGCCCAATTGGTCCGCTTCGTGAGCAGCATTTCCCGATCGCACCCCAATGCGACAGTAGAAGATTATAGGATCGTCGGTTGCTGGTTTCTTGCGACCGTACTTGGATTCGAAAGCAGCCGGAGGCAACTGTAGTTCGGTGGATACTTGCTTCACTGGAAATAGAACGTCGATTGTGCTGTTAATGTAGCCGGAATAAATGATTGATCTTGAATCATACGAGGAATATTTATGCTCGTTGGAATCTGGCCTGTGGCGGATAGCTCCGATGGTTCCCGAACATCTACCAACAACACATCCGGATGGTTCACAATGTCGACGATCTCCTCGTAGCAAGCTAAACGGGAACGATCAATTACACTCTTATCAAACTTATGCGGGGCAGCATCACCACTGCTAGAATAGCTCCTGAATTTGTTCAGACTGTTATTGCCGGATGAAATTTGCCGAGGAATCTTCGTTGTCGTTAGTAACGATGCGTGAACCCGGCCAGCACCGGCGATAATAGCTCTCATACCATTCCGCAGCATTTCTCAGCCAAAGAAGCCGAATGAGTCGGTTCAACAACACGGGATTTTGTGGAATTTACGTGCGAACCAATTCCCTCCTGTCTTCGAATCTTACACAAATTTGACGTCCACACTGCAAGCGTTGACACTCAGAGAAATTCGTATTCATTTTCTCACAAGAATGTATGAATCTTGGCTTTCTGTCAACATTGGAACCGTTTGGAAGAGTCGAAAATATTGTGATGCTTTCGGAACACCCGGAACTACATTTCAGGACCGGGTACTTGGTTCTTGCAGCATGCGATCAAGCGATCAAGTGATGCAGGGAAGGCGTCAACAATTCGTTGCTTATCAATGTGGTTACGATCGCTGGTATTGAAGGATTTTTTTTTATTGATCAATGGTAAACGTCGATCCGGTGCCTTTGGATCGAGTATCGTGCCAGCACCGTCTACTTCGCCACACGAGCATACAGCTCAGACCGACCATCACTAGCAAAGCGAGCTTCCAAGTGCCAAGATCGGCGGTGAACGGTTCGTAGTGTCGATGCCGGAGTGAAAATTGGAATTTTAGTGCCCCGAACGAACGTAAGAGCAGGCAGAAATTGTACAATTGGTTGAGAAGGACCGCCAGGAAGCCAAAGTGCCTGTGGTGCAGTGCAGTGGTCGCGGGTGAACGTTTGGAATTTGCGCGAAAGGCAGCGACGATCATTTCTATTATGCGTAATAATAGCACACACACAGCAGTGTACGCGCTGCGCTGCTGGGCGTAAAAAAGACGGGCTGAACTTTCTGGCGATTCTGCATTGGCAAATAAGCTGCGGCGGGTAGTTTAATTCGATACAATATCGAAAATCGGTGCGCGAATCTAACGTCTCAACTCTTTGGCGATTTAGTGGCCCGTCGTGGGGCACCCTAAGTCGGAGTGACAAGGAAAAATAACTAGAGTGCCAGAGAGAGAGCGAGAAACCGAGACAGAGGTAGATGGACTCCCGCCACACACACCCCTCGGCCCTAGCGATGCATGCCACATTCCATTCATAGCAGCTCTTTCTCGCCATGTGCCGTTTTCTTCCGTTCTCTGTTGTCTTCGGAGCGAGTAGCAGATAAAAAGAAACATCCGTGGCGTTTACGTCTGCCGCATGTTCCCTGGAGTGGCATCGGGTTCTCGAATCCAAGCTTCGCGATTTTCTTGTAATAAAACCGGCATTAACCTCTCGGTGTCGTCTGTTTCGAACGAGGTGGAATGCGTTGGCCACCCGCCCCTCCGCCCCGCCCCGCACCCTCCCGTGCGTTCGCCCTTCGCCGTGTACGGGAATAAATGATCCAAGAGCGCTGTGCTGTTGTGTGTGGGGATTATAATCCTACTCCATCGACTCGACCCACTATCCACATCCACATTCCATTAGTCCTCTTTCTCAGATCTCCAACGCGACCGAGCGCAATAAGGCGGCTTTCTCTTTCTCGCTTTCGTCTGCGCTCGCCCGCGCTTGCGAAGTGAGTGAGAGCAGTGGTCTCGCTCGCTCACTCTAGTAGCCTCTCGCTCTCACCGCAGCGAGTCATGCGTCGCGAGTGCAGCAATAACAAAGTTTCGTCCCGCCGCCGCCACCAACGTTCCCTCTCCCTTCGCGGTGTGTTTCGTCGTGCGCAAACATTCCGAATTCCAATGCCAGTGAGTCGGATTGCCCCTCTCCTCCGCCCCGCACCGCCGGCGTCTCACGGTCGCGCTTCAACTCGCGCTGTGCCTTCTCGCTCGAGCAGCCGCGCGTCAGGGCATGCTTGCGTCCCACTTCGTCCCATCGGGGCGTTCAGCCGCGTCTCGGTTGCGGCGCGCGCGAGAGGAACATAACTGAACACAGCATTCCATTCGATAGTTTTTCCGGTGCCTTGGCTGCGCTGCCCGTGGACGACCGTGCGTAATATTAAAGGGAATAAAGCTCGCACTAACTGGCCGTCTCGTGTCGCGGATCGGTGCCGTTGGTGGACTTTACGCACTTTGGGTGTGCGCACGATTTTCGAGTGTAAGCAGCGCAGTGTAAGTGTACTTAATTTAAGTGAGATCGGCGGAGGAAAAAATACGGCCCGAGTTTAGCAGTCTTACTACGAAATATCGTTCATCGACGCACGATGATAGGGGCGAAGAATTTCAATCGATAACATGCTGTTGATTCCGTGCCGCAATCACGCATACACTCACACACAAACACACATTCCCCACGTCTTCCTCGGCAGATGATCTCGCTCGTCTTCCCCTGCTTATCGTCGCCTGCTCCGCAACGCAAACATATCTTGTGGCCGCGCGAGGGTCGCGCATTCCTTCCCGTGTGTGTCATGGTTGACAAAGCGTGCTGCGCGCCGCCTTGGATTCCGATTCAACCACAGCCCGGTGCTCTCGTCACCACATGGTCGAGACCTCCAGTGCTAGTGTTTGCAGATATTTAGCATTTGCGTTTGCAATTTGTAACTAATAGATGTCTGCGTTTTCGTTTTCGTTTAGCACGATGATTGGATAACGCGCTGGCCCGATCATCCAGAAGCAGCACCAGGGCAACACGAAAGAATCTTGACAGAGGTGGAAGTGGAAGTGGTGGCACGAAAGGGATTGATCTTCAGTGTGGCGTACAAATACAGTGCTGTACGCAACTTTAACACGACTGCTTCACAAACAAACACGACGAAAGGGCTATTAGCGAATAAAGCGATGTTCTGAATCGAACCGATCGTCAGTGTGTGTGCATGTGCATGTGTAGTGCATCGAAAAACAAAAACAATCGAAACAAATCGTATCGAAAGAAATTTAGCGAGCAGCTAAAGGGAGCTAGTGAGTGTGTGAGAAGCAGCTGTACAAAAATGTCTCACGGTGGAGCAATTCGCTACTCGCAGTATTCGTCCGGCGGGGCGGCAGTTCCGCAGCAGCAACCTAACAGCAACGGCTCCGGCACCGGCTCTGGCAAGTCGTCGGGACATCCGACAAAGACGTCCGGCTCGGCGGCACAGCAGCAACAGGGGGCGGCCCCGCACGTCCCATCGTTGCCCCTCATGCGGCCCCCGATGCTGGTGACCTCCTCCGGTGCCTCGATGTTGCCGCCCCCTCCCAAACCGCAAACCCCACCCGCGAACGGAGGAGGTGGTGGTGGTGGTGGTGGTCTGCCGAAGTATCCTGGATCGCCGATCGGGAGCCTTTCCGGGTCGGACACAGACGTGTCCACCTCGAACGAGAACCTGTCGCGCGAGGAACGATACGTCCTGAGCCATGCCCGCGTTGAGCCACAGGGTGAAGAGAATTTGCAGGGAAGTGTCACGCCGGTGAATGAAATGCAAGGTAAGAAGAGGAGCGTAGGGACAAACGCGCTCACTAGCACGGATACTAATATGGCGCCTTCTTCCCTCCCTTTAGGACGGTTCATTGGGGACAAGTTTTCATCCAACACTTCCTCGGATTCGACCCGCTATGCGACCCCGACCGGTGGCAGCAGCAGTAGCCGGAGCATATCCGAGTCACGGACCGGTGGAGGCATGATGATGTACGCCAACGTAGGCACCGGAGCCGGGAATGCAGGTTCGACGGGCAACGGTCCCGAGGGTGTTCCCTCGAACCGCAGCTCGATGGTGGGCCCCGGCTCAAACCGGAACTCGCTGAAGGAACCGAACTCGAACCGCTCGTCGATGGACGTGTCGCAGTCGTCCTACAACACGCTCATCATCCACGACGACATCATGTACGGGTCGGTGGCGTCGGCCGGCCGAGAGTACGCCTCCAGTCCGCCACCGTACATGATGAAGAAGGAGCGACCCCGATCGTACGGTGAGTCGGCCACCTCCGCCACCCAGGTTGCACCGATGATGCAGGACATCACCGAGATCACGGAGGAGTACATCAACCAGAGCCACGTGCTGAAGCATCTGGCGAAGGAGGTGAAGCTTTCACGTGGACCGGCGGCCGCCCGCGGACACGAGTCGCACGCACGCGACTCGGGCGTACTGTCCGAGGTGAACCGTCACGGTAGCCGGCAGCAGTCCTCCAGCACCTCGACGGCGTCGACGGAGCGCGCGGAAGAGGAGAAGGGTGGCAAAGGCCAGAAAAGCGGTAGTGGTGGTGGTGGTGGCCGTAGAGGCAGCGAAGGAGGTGGAGGAGGCGGCGCACCCGGTGGCAATGGGAAGCTGAAGAGCAAGAGCCAACCGGACCTGACCCGCCTGTACGACATCGATGCGGAGGAGGTGGAAGCGATCGTGAAGGAAAATCATCTGCTCAAGCAGCAGCTGAACAGTTGCTACCTGAAGGTTGCCAAGAGTCAAAAGGTATGTTATACATCACTGCCAAGCTGCACGGCGAGTCCTGTAACCCTCCCCTTTTTTCGTTGTTCGTCCCTCTCAGTTGGAACAGGAAATAGCAAACATATATCGGGTGCACGAGGAACTGGTCCAGTCGTGCGATCGACGGGAGCGCCTGGAGCGGGCAGCACGGACGCGCCTACAGCAGGACTGCCGTCGGTTGCAGGAGCTCAACCGGGCCTATCGGGATCAGGTCGAGGTGTATCAGAGTCAGCTTCACGCCTCTTCCGACCATCAGCTCGGGCGGACACAGCAGGATGTGCTTATCTCGCAACTAGTAAATCAAAGTACGTATATTTTGCCGCAAAGAGTAGGCCGTCCACGTGTACTCATTGCAAATTGTTCACGCAGATAAATCGCTGGTCGACGCGAACCGACGACAGTGCATTGAGCTACAGGCGCAGAACGCCACCCTCGAGGAGCAACGCATCCACATTAACGTGCTCGACACCGCTCTGAAACGTCTCGAGGAAGAGGTAACCAACCGGGCAGCGGCACCATGTTCAACATTCGAGCGATTCATCGTGTCTGTTCTCTTCCCCCCCACAGTGCCGCCAGAAGCAGGTGTACGTGGAACGCTGTGCCCAACTTCAGCATGCCCTGCAATCGCTGCAGAACGCGAGCGAGCGGCGCGAGCAGGCGGAAAGGAAGCTGCGCATCGACTACGACAACGATTTGCCGAACCGGAGCGGCAGCAGCACCAACAGCGAAACCGACAATCTCAAGTGGCAACTGCGGGAAAAGGATGCTCAGATTCTACGGTAAGGACGATTGAACGAAGAACGGAGCATGTGTTTCTGAGCGTTTTGTAACGTGCGTTTTTGTTTGTCCGCGCAGCCTCGAGTCAGAGTGTGCGAAGCTAGAGCAGCGCAACCTGGAAGAGTCGAACGTGCGCAACGTGGCCAAGCTCGCCATGGAGCGGAACTCGCAGGAAACGGAGCGCATACTGGCGGAGGCGAAGCAGGAGAAGATCCGGTACCTCGACGAGGCGCACGCGGCCAACCGGAAGGTGACGGAGCTGCAGACGCGCCTAAAGCTGGTCGAGAATCGGCTCGCGGAGAAGGACGCTATGATACGGGCCTACCAGGGACAGAAAAGTAAGTTGCCATTCTATGGGAAGGGTTTTTCGGTTTGATTGTTTGATGCTCACTTCTCGTTCGCTTCCCGTTTTAGTCTACGGTGGCTCGACAAACTCCTACGGATCGTACAACCTATCGACGGATAGCTTCGCACTGAATCCACTGGGAGCGTACAACTCGCAGACATCGTACGTGGACGTGTCGAGCAACTCGTTCGACGTGACCAGCAACGCGGCCGGCTCGCTGCTCGACCCGTCCGTCGTCGTTGGCCCGTATGGTGTCGGGGCGAACGTGGCGGCGGCGGCTGCGGCTGCAGCAGCCGCAGCCGTATCGAGCTACGCGTCCACCTACGGCCAGACGCCCAATCCGTGCTCCTTCGTCCAGAGCTCACTCAATCTGCCCGGCGGTGCCGGCGGCGGCAGTTCGCCCGGCGGTCCGGCCTACTCATCACCGAGCAGCAGCAGCACGTCGAACTACAGCAGCGCCAACTTCGGCACCGGCGGCCTGGTGGGCACCGGGAGCGAGCATACGATCTACGACAGCAAGAACTACGACGCGCAGCGCAAGTCGATCGACGATCAACTGAAACAGCTCGACGAGCAGCTGCTCAGCAAGGTGAGTGAAGTGAAGCAGCACCAGCTGAACCAGCTGGCCCGGGCCATCGCGGCCAAGCGCAAGGCGTCCGCGGCAAGCGGTGCAGGAACCGGTGGCGGATCTTCCGGGCTCGGCACGGCCAGCAACACGTCCTCGGCGAGCTCGAGCGTTGACTCGAACGGTAACTTGCTGCTTGCATGCACCGGCAGTAGCACCTCCGCTCCAACCACTAACAACTCCATCGCCACCCGCCAAAGTCCCGCCTCGTCCACTTCCTCCTGCTCGACCACTAACAGCAAATCGCACTCGCAAGCAGCGGCCGCTGCCGGCAAAAAGCATCACCACCATCACCACGCGATGGCCAAAACGACCTCCACGCCGGCCATTGCCGTCGGTGGCAAGAAGTCTGCCGCCTCCGCAACCACCGCTTCCGTCGGTACGAATACCACCGTGTCCGGCGGAAACTCGGGCCGAAAGCTGGCCGCGTCGTGCAAGAACATCCCCAAGTCGGCCACCGACTCCTCCTCCTCATCTTCGTCCGGTTCTTCGTCCTCGGAACCGGAGACGTTCTACTGATCACCCGCGCCACACTGCCTACAACCATCCCCCGCTGGCTGTCGCTGTCATATGCCTCATTTATGCATGCAAGCAAACACCAAAGATTAGCCCGAACGCCGCCGCCCTCACGATTGGTTGGCTGGTTGGTTGGTTGATTGTGTTCGACCTGTAGCCACCCGCTTCCCGCAGGCAGCAGCGTATCTCGCAGAAACGATGCTCCATTCCTTTTTGTTTTATTTATTACAACAATTTCACTTCACCTTCACCTACCTATCGACCGATGGCCGCGTGCCACCACGCAGCGGATGTCTCCATTTAGCGATTGTACCACCTAGAGATATATACTGGCTAGACACATCCAAGGGGAGGGAATATATAGATAGGGTAACTGCATCCAGTTTTGGTTAATTTTATGAGCTTTTGTTTGTGTTTTTTTTTTTGGTTTCTTAGCAAAGATAGAATACGACGGCGTCGTAGGAGCGTTTTTTTTTAAATATTTACAACATCCACCTGTCGTTGGTGTTTTGCGCTGATGAATGATCGCTTTTTTACTGTTAGTTGGTAAGACCGTCACTAATTTATTTGTAAAATGAGCAAACAAGTCACCTGATACACCGCGGAAAGACACGCAAGTTTCGTAAGTATGAAACTGTAGTACCTATCGTTTGTCCAGCAAGCGAACGAACGCGCGAACGCCGAACGCAGCCATAGCTAATCCGTTTTTCCACTGAGTTTTCACCCGCTCGCCCATCGTTGTGTGTTTGGTTTGGCAATGTTTTTCCTTCTTTTTTTTAAATTTATATTTTCTTTTTGGAAACATTTTGATTTGAATGATGCTGCTAATACTATACATATTTGCATGATAGAAACATCGGGCGAAGAAGCATCGCAAACGAAAAGAATGAAGAATGAAGAATGAATTGTAGACGGAAGACGCGCCTCTTTCCTATCGCTTGAGCAGGAGGCAGAAACTCTATGGCAGGGAACCGAAGAGAATACCCCCAAATACAACGTGTCGAGTCTTTATCGGAGCAAAGAAAAAAAAAACCCGAACTGTAAACGCCACAGAATCCGAGAAAATTTCCTTGTGATGCGACGTTATAGTGGCGTGTTTTTTTCCGAGGACTCTCTCCCGTCTTCCACTCTGCTTCTGTCTCTCTCTCTATCTCTCTTTTTTCTCTCTATTTAATGTTAGAGCAGTTGTAGTGCGCGCAAATCAAACAGCCAAATATTATACATCTATCCCTACTAACGGGTGTCCGCCCCTTTGTCCCGCACAAACTGGGGGATGGGTTTACTATCGTGGAGCGCGGACAAGATCGTGTATTAGCGAGGAAAACATATTAAGACTAGCTGTTAGTTAGTTAGTTAGGCAGAAGACAAAACAAAATAAATCGAAATCCAATGCATTTTATTAGCAAAAAACAATCCAATTCAACGTGTGTTCATATGTGTGTGTGCGTGTGTGTGTTTTTTTTGTAGTTTAAGTGTGTATTATTTTATTCTCGGTTTGTTTGTACCACCAGCGTGCGCATAATTTTGTTTTGTATGTAAAGTCCTCCTCATTTTCCCGCCCACAGCAGCTGCAGCTTTTCATATGTTAAAACGTTCCCCGGGAATGGCCGCAGAATGGCTGTGATTCATGATGGCATAATTGATCTTTTTGAGCAGGAATTGATTTGTTTGAATTCATCCAGAGTTTTAGATTGCTCCTATTTTCATTTCGTTACATAAAAACTTGCCCAAGTTTTTTTTTTGGTTCTAATTCAAAATGTTTGAGAACAGGTGTTTTAACACAAGTAAAGAATCATTTACCTCCCCCTGCTTGGCAACAAAAAGGACGTTGAGATAGCCATTTGTGCGAATGTAAATTGTATGCTGGGAAGGCCTCATTCCCTACGAGTTTTTCGTTCCGTTTGTTTCCCTGTTCTAAATGATGCGCGTGATTTTATATGACCCTCGCTCGCTTCCAATGCACGCGGTACCAAAGGACCGGGATGGAAGAGAAACTCCTGGACATGCAGAGCACAACAGGTAAGCAGTAGTTTATTAAGAGTCTTCATTACTTCACCATTCCCTTTTCTAGGTGGGATTCTTTGGGGTTTGGGGAGGGCGCATTTCCTCTGAGGGCAGCGCATCTATCCTTTAGTTGATTGCCTCCTCCGATCCGACTCTCCTCAACAGCGAGGTCTCTGCTGCTTTCCGAGCCTGACGACGAAGAAACCCATCCAGTCGCTGCTCGCCGACGAAGTGTCCGTCCTGTCGGCAAACAACAGTGAAACGTTTCTACAGGTGGGTTGCGAGTTCCCCCGTCTCGCTTTTGATGTGCAATCGTTTCTTACCCTGTCGCCACCGTATTTTTTTTTTTTATCAGAACTTGGCTCACATTGGTTCCGAAAGGCGCTCGGAGCAACCAGGCGAACGGGAACCGGGTGCTGGAATCCAGAAGGCGGAGGACATGGTGCTGCTGGAGAAGCAGGGTCGCTGCTCGCAAAAGCTGCGGGGTGGAAGTGGCTCGTCCAGCGCGACACTCGGCAACCTGGCGCACGTCTCGCAGGCCGTTGGGCAGAATATGACAGACATCAGCAACATTGGGGCGGGTGGAGGCGGCGGCGGACCGGGTGGAGTGGTCGGTACGTCGGGTGGCTCGAACGGAAACGGCACGAACGGAAACAAGGTGCGTTTCGAAAAGGTTCGTTCTTAACGCTCTCTATCTGCTTCGTCTAATGTTTTCTCGCCTTGTACCTTTTTCCCCCGCAGGTCCCGAAGATGCTTTCGAATGTCTCGCAGCAACAGGTAGGCAGTGTTGGTGGCAGTGGCGTTGGTGGAGGCGGTATTCTCGGCTCGGTTCGCAAGGTGGACCACCGGGGTTCTTCGTTGCCACCGAGTGCGTTGCCACGACCGCCGCGCAGCCTCAAGCCTCCACGCAAGATCGAGTACGGTCGGCTGAGCGATGGCGGTGAACCGGTGGGAGCGGGGAAGAAGACGCGCGCCGTCACGCCACCCTCGCCGGTATCGTCGTCCGGCTCCGCGGGCCAAAAGGATGCGTACGGTGGAAGCCTAAAGCGCTCGGTCGCCGGCGGGAGAGATTTCTCGCCCGCCAAGGGCGGCAACTACGTCGAGATGAAGGACACGATGCAGCTGACGAAGGAGTACGGGACACTGAAGCACAAAACGACGTACGGTTCCATGACGACCGTTGGCGTTGGCGGAGGCCTAGGATCGCCCTCGTCGCCCCACGGGGGAACAAAGTTTGGCTTCGGTACGTCGAGCAAGTCCAGCTCACCGTCGGTCAGTGGAACCGGCGGCGGCGGATCTTCGGGCGATTATCCGTCGAGCAAAAACTACCAACGGCTGGAGGAGGCGAGCCCGGGGCATCGGCACAACAACAGCTCTCCGCAGTCGTCCCAGTCGCGCAAGAGCTCGGCCGACTCGGGCACCCTCAAGCGGTCCCTATTGCCCAACGTGGGCCGCAAACTGCCCTCGCCTGGGACGAACATCGCCAAGGGTGGGGGCGGTTCGCGCGACTCTCTTAACTCCGCTTCATCCGGATCGAATCACTCCAACCCGGGTCCGCCCGGAGGCGTAGGGCTGTCCCGATCGAGCCCCCAGCCACCGGCACATGCGACCAGCTCCGGATATCACCAGCAACCACAGCAACAGCACCACATGACACGCACGCCACCCCGATTCCTGCACCAGCACCAACCGTCGACCTCGGTGGAGTCGAACAAGTCACACCCGACCTATGCCGCCATGTCGCCCCCGGCGGCCCAGCAGCTACACCATCATGGATTCTTCGCCAAGTTTCCCTCCACGCAGTCCGCTTCGCCGGGACGCACCAGCATGCAGCACCACCAGCAGCAACAGGCGAAGAACTCCTCCTCACTGCCAAGCTCCAGTATTCTGCACGCCGCCGCCAGCTCTTCCGCCACGTCCGCCATCGGCCAGACGTCGACGGCGTCGCTGCCACCGAAACCGTCCATGCTGGACAAATCGTCCGCAATGCTGCTGGGCAGCAGCGGCCAGCAGCAGCGCCGTGGCAGTAGTTTGGCACGGAATGAAAACAAGTACCGCATACAGTTCTAGCCTGCTCGTCTTCCCACGCACTCCCTCCCCTGTGGATGCATCCCCGTCGCCCCGTCCCCGCAAACGGAAGACACAGTATTGGCATACGTAGACGTACTCCTCCTAGCCCCCGATAGAGATTTGAGAACGCTGATCAATCCGAACCAAAATACGATGTACAATGAAGAAGATAGGAGGTAAAACTAGCGTGTGAAGAGATAGGAGGTAAAACTAGCGAGCAAGAAAAGGGGAAGAGGCGAAAAGCGAGGAATACACGAGTGCAATTTGCTGTGCTAGTATGTTAGAGAACACAACAAAACCATACAAACCGTCACTAAATAAACCATTTAAGTCGTTATCCCTATTTGAAAAAATAACTACGATTCGAATGAGCTTTGCTAGGGGAGGTAGCAGCTTTTGTGTGCACCGCGGTTCCGAAAGCTCCTCGTCGAAAGCTTCCCTTAGAGCAACCAGCAGGCGGGGCAGACTGGGCGGTCGAGCGATGAAGGCAGCATGCAGCAGCGAACTGGGTTTTGCGGTCAAGGTGATTTATCACTGAAACTCCGTTCCCTGCACGCCACTGCGCCAATGCTACCGTCCTCCCTGAGTCTACTTTGGCAAAACACTTTCCGTTCGTTCGAGACACTCATTTCTCCTTTTGGGGTGGGAAAAACACTCTGAGCCGATACTTTTTAAACCGCAATATTTCGGATCGATCGATGTTTATGGAAGAAAACGGTAACGCGGCGAACAACATCATTGGAAAGCATAAGGACAGCAGTGTCCCTTGTACAGCGTTGTTAAAAAAAAGTAGCAAAGTATCTTGTTTGAAGCAAATAAGTGTACGATTAGTGCAATCAAACTTCTTGGTTCAGACCGTGCTGATCGTTCAAAGATCATTCATCAATCTATCTCCTATGGTCGTGTTCGCAAGGAGATCTTGGTCGCAGTATAACAGGGACAACTTTGGCGATAGTCCTGTTGATTCGCCTCGCAGGGGGACACCAATAGTGCAACTCCATGCTGTCCGATTGGCTCTTTCTTGCCTATGTTGCTAAAGGAGAAAAGCAAAAATCGTAACCTCCCGTCGCCTAACATGCCGTCATGAGATGTGATCCGTTAGTGATTTGCTTTCAAGTGGTTAAACAACTTTCCCGTTTCTTGTTCCGGTTTTGGTTTCTTCCCTCGCTCTTTCCCTCTTACCTTCTTTCCTTTGCTGCCCCCTCTCTGGCCA
This sequence comes from Anopheles atroparvus, assembly GCA_914969975.1. NCBI lineage: Eukaryota > Metazoa > Arthropoda > Insecta > Diptera > Culicidae > Anopheles > Anopheles atroparvus. The sequence continues at coordinate 43,903,175 of CAJZCY010000002.1, read as the reverse complement.
TCCGCCATTCGTGAGGCGTGTTTGTTTGTCTCCTGCGCCGCACGTTTCGTAGCGTTTAACATCGAGAAGATTTTCGTGCCGTTACGAAACTCCCCCCCCCCCCCCCCCCTTGATCTCCCCGCGTGTGTCGAAATGGGTGATGCAAAACTTTTCATTTCTCTCGCACAATTAACATAGAAACACATCGCCGATGCCACCAAGCTGTCCCGCGCAATAAAACATCTCATCCTGTTCCCAAAAGATCGACATAGCTCACTTTCTAGGCCGCGCGAAGACAGAGAAGAAAGTAAATTAGAAAAAAGGGTAAGGAATTCCTGTTCAAAGCAAATCAACGCAACGAAAAAGGGTGAGGAATTTAAAAACGAGTGTCTACAAATTAACTTACCTTTCGTTGCATTTTGAAACGTTTCTTGGTAGTGAGGTGAAGTTGTGCCCCCACCGCGTATCTATAGCACGTTATCATCTCATCGGCCACGCGTTCGGCCGACTCATGTCTGAAATGACATTTCGCACATTTCGCACTCCTCCCACGCCTTCCGCGATACACAGTAGTAGCGGCATGTAGAGCCGCGGGTCGTCGCGGGTGTGTTGGTGATAATGTATTTTTGCATTGAACTTGACCTGAAAATACGCAGGAAACGGCTTTCGATCCGCAGACATCACGACGCTACAACGATGTGGTTTTTTTTCTTCACTCATTACACACGCGCTCTGAGTCCACAACTCATCTTTGCTGTGAATCTCAAAGGTTAGTTGTAGCTTTAAAAAAAAGACTGACTAATTGCCATTGAAGAGGGAAATGCTGCTTGGTGTAGTCGCTGTTGCTCCTCTTGGACAACAGCCGCTATGTAGAACACAAAGAATGAAAAGTAGGTAGCCTGTCGGGGGTCCGGTTGGATCGGTTGGCTTTGTGTGGCCTAAATTACTCGTTGGCCCAATTCAGTGTACACAGTGTAGTGTCTGTCCCCAATATAGCCTGGTGCGTAGGTTTCGGCGTTTTTCTTTTCATTCGTCCGGCTGCGGGGTGGGACACCGTTTTCCGAGGGATGTTTTTCATCCTCCAACATCCTCTCAGCTCATCACGGGGTATCGACGCGTTACTCTCTTCTCATCTCAGCTGGCGTTAGTGAGCTTGATTGTGCCTGTATTATGGTCTCACAGGAAACGTTAGTACGTATACGTTACGCCGAAAAGCGTATACGCCATCCAAGATGCCGGATGTAACGCAATGACAACAAAGAAATCACCGCCTCCTCTTCCCTGCGTCGACCAGTCCGTTTATCATCACCTGCAGCCCTTCGCCTCGCCGGCACAGTGCACACACTTGTGACATTCCCGATGACGACGCCGGCGACGCTGATGATGACGCTTTTGGTCTAACCTTCACGCGATTCCATCAGCGCTTGCTGTCTCACTCTGACTCCCCCCCATCCGCTTGTTTCATCCATGAGGGACCATCTCGCTTTCGGACCACCCCGCGCGCTCTCTCGCGTGCCCCTTCTCACTCTCTCGCATCCTGCTGCGCGTACACCGCGGTGACCTAGAAATAAATGCCGATCCCTTCGCCCTCGTCGCTCCCGCTCCCTGCTGCCACTTTCTCCCGTTGCTCTTCTTTCCTCCCGTTCGCATTATCGGCGAATCGCCATCATCGTTCTTACGCACACGTCGTCGTAGTTGTATTGTTTTCTCAACTCTCTCGCCCTTCGCCCCACCACCCGTAATGTTCAACGAAAAGGTATTTAATGCCATCTCGATCTTTGCCTTTAGTCTGGCATGGGCATGCGGGCGCAGGACCCTTCTCTTCGTGCAGTTGCAGCCTCCAAAAATCTGGTTTCAGATACGCAGCCGCACACCCCTCGGCCTTCGTTTCTCGGTAAATTTCTTTTTGATTTCTCAACCCAAGGCCCTTGCTTATAGGTACATACATTTTAGACTGATATTTTTAAGCAACCATTTCCGTTATTCTGTAGCTCCTTTGTCAAAGTAAACCAGTTCGCACTTGTACACCTCTAGTCCTGGAGAAGGTGATTGAGAGTTATTAAATTTGAAATTGTTATCTTTTATGATTGTCATGTTTGCGTTACCAGAATGTGGGCTATCGGATATTCCTTGCTTTACACGATATCAGCCACATTTTATTCGATGAGCAACACCCACGTATGTACGTTCTTTAGCCGAATGGTCGTCAATCAACCTCATGCCATCTTCTTGCATTCGAACTGAAACGCAACACATTTTCGTGTCATAAACGAATGGCATAAGGATTTGTTTCTCGCAAATCTATCTAGGAGGTGGGAATAATTAATGTTGCTAATTTGATTTGATTAGACCGAACTCGGCAGCCGAAAACCAGCCTCCACCGTGACGCCCCTATCACCTGCTCAGACCCTCGACGGCTTCGCGTTTTATTCTCGTGTTTGATTTCCCCGACCCCAAAACCTCGGCCCGATTCTCGCGGCGCTGCTGGCTCTGGCTCGCTGTGTGCAGGCACCATTACACCGGTTTTATGGTTCTTTTTCGACCGAATTGAGGTCAGTTAAGAAACCGGTGAACGTGAACTCGACCAGCGCTGCGGTGGAGTGAGGCGGAGTAAGATGCGAGTGCGCGAGCGAGCGAGATCGCGACCGCGGCGACGGGTTGAAACGAAACCGCATCAGCACGGCGCGAGCTCCTCGGGAGTCTTTCCTAGCCTTTCCGTGGTTCGATTGAAGGGGCCAGTCGAGATGGACGAAACGATATTGAAGCAAAAAAAAACATGTTTAAAACACCAACAATCTTAAGAAAGCCGGTTCCGGCGTTCGATCCTAGCGCACACCGCGCGACTATGGAGATGCTAGTTGGTCCACACACAGCCGCCGACTTCTTCGACGAGAGCGAGCGCGTCATGTCCTACTTCTCACCACCGGTTTTTTTTTTTCCATTCGACTCACGGGCGCAATCTCACTCTCGCTCACACGGCGCAGCAACCTTCCTTCTCACTCGTTCGTTCGTTCGTTGGTCAGCGCACCACGCAGTTCTCGTCATTTCCAGTTGCGTCTCGAACAGCACAAATCGAATCAAAACATGCCTGAAACTGAAAAAAGGCCATCGCAGCCAGGAAGAACGCAAAGAGATCGGTCCACTGCAAATTGTTCTAATGAAAAGACATGACAAAGATAAGAGGCTGGGATAATGGGCGGACGTGATAAGATCATAAACTAAGCAACCCCTTGTTTTTTAGCGTTTAAAAATAACGATCCGAACGTTTAACCATATTGCTCTACATTGCGTGTCAACTCGAAAACCAAAAATGCGGAAAGAGGTAAGGTTTCTTTGGTCTAGCCATCTCTACGGTTTCGCGGTGCGCAGCTGCCTCTTCCACCCAGGCTACGTTGATTGCTTCTCCACGAATCGTTCGAATATTTGCGTTTTGGTTGATTTTTTGGTAAGCTACAAACGCGTCGGCTTTGCACTGGACCGAAGTGAAAGTTGGCGAAACAAACGAAAACACAAACGGGCTAAATGGAACGGCGACGCAGCGGAAGGCGTTGGCTTTGGCGACACGATGGTTTTCCGAAAATTGTGCCTTTTCCCCTTAGTCACGAACGATTTAACGAATGATATTCAACACAAAACATAATAAAATATTTACCTCTTTAAGCGTATCGTAAGCGCAAATGGAAACCACCATTAAAGGGAACCGTTTTCTTAATGCTAATTAGTGTGTCACATTCGACGTTTCGGCTCCCGAAGGATCAGCTGTTTTTCCATTTGCGATGTTTGCGGTATCGATTTCGGGCTACCCCGGAAGGGGCCGTGTCCCTCGTCTGCCCGTGATCCCGTTTCTCCTCTCTTGTTTACCGTGGTGGTTAGTTTTGACGAAGTTTGTTTGATTCTGTCAAATGACGGGCGTTTGTTTTGGTTCGGATTCGCTCGGACTCCTCATCCGCACTCCCCGCGGCTTCTGCTAGCGATGGCGCCTGTTGGAATGACATTCTAGGAATAGCAGGTATACGTTGCGGAGGACGGAGATGAGGCGCAGCGGCACCGTTTGTTCTTCCACAAAAGCTCAAGTAATCGACTCGCCGCACCGTGAACGCAACAGCGGCGAAGGAGAGCGACGATACGAAACCAACATCACCGCATCCGCGTGAGGTACGCACACGTTCGCGCAGCCCGACGGACGGCTATACACGGCGCGCCGTACCGCACTTGTCGTTACGATACGCGCGGGTGCGAGAGTAGTGATGCAGGCGGGACCGCCCGATGCGGCTGTGTGTGTCCGTGCCGGGCTGCGATTCGTGTGGGTTCGGTCGTCGTTCGGCGTGTCGTGGATCGTCAGTTGAGTGAAAACCGCCGTGGCTGCTGCACGTACTGAACGCACGCTTCGCCTTCCACTGGGACCCGTTTGTATGAACTGTGTGCATTAGTGCGGCTGTGTGTGTGTGCGCGCGTGTGAGAAAGTGTATGTAGTGCGTAGCAGTAGGCCGGATTGTTCGATTCCCTTCGGTCGCGGGGTGACACGCAAGAGGCTGAAAAGAAAAGGCAGAGAAAAGCGGAAAGAGAGCGCTGTGCGAGAGGCAGTGCGGAGGAAGAAACAGAAAGAAAAGACAATCCAGCAGAAGACCGCAGCCAGCAGCATCGGCAAAGAAGCTGAAGAGGTGAACAGAAAGTACAGTTAGGTACACGCGGTGTACTTTTTACCAGAGTGCGCGAACGAGAAGCAAGAGCCTCTGTGAAGACAGTGTTGAATGAGTGTTGCCTCTTCTCCTCTATTCCTCAAGCACAAACGCACGAATAATTCGGTACGCGAGGCGGTATGCGCCCAACGGGAAAAGGCGACTGTGATTAGGAGCCAGTGAAAAATTCAATGTTTCAGTTGCTATGGAGCGCCCTGCTTCCTGCGATGGAGCAAGAATAACAGAGCACACCGCGCTGCTGGTGTGTGTTACCGTGTTTTCTTTTGTGTTTCCCCACTGGCTGCTTGCCGCTACAATGGGCGGCCCGTTAAGGTAGAGGAGACTGTTTTTTTTTGTTTCTTCTGGGCCGTGCGAAAAGTTCACGCCTTTCCCCGTCCGCCGTGGCACCCGTCGTGGTTGAATGCACCATTGAGCAACGACCGCGATCCGCACGCACTGTGGCGCAATCTGGTTGCGGATTGGAAGTCGGCTGAAGAAAAGTCCTGGAAAATCACGATTCCTCCAGCACCGGAGGAGGCGAACGTGCAGTGATATTGGAAACTAATTTATAACCAATTTCCAAATAACAACGTCGTCTCGGTGGCTCATGCCTATGCATCGGGCCAGTGTGGTGGAACGTACGGTGAGAAGGAAAAAGAAACACAGCTGGGGCGAACGAGCGAGTGAGACGTGCAAGTTGTGTGCAAGTGCCCCGAGCAGCCAGTCTGCTGCTGGGACCTTGGTAGTAGTGGTAACGGCGTACCGCGAACCGATTCTTTGTTACATCCGCCGGCAAAAAAAGCACGGCACACAGCGAGAACTTGGCCAGCTAGAATCGGGACCGACGAGGCCACGCCAAATACCAATAGAATACCACCCCTCGCCACTGTCGCGCATTTGATTGAGCAACGCACACTTGACCGTGTGCCCGTTTTTTTTTGTCGGTAGTGAACAAGCAGAGACAAGCAAGCCTAGAGTGCGGACTGTCATTCACAGAGGATCACGGTAGCGTTGTGTAGGAAACCTAAGATAAAGTGTCTCAGAGGAGCGTTTTTGTTAGCAAACAATTTGTTCACCCTCCCCCTTTCGTCCGTCCATACAGCTCTCGCACCACTCGTTCGAGGAAGATCCGCACCAGAAACACAACACCAACATCATTTTTCCATCCGAGTCCGTCCGAGTGAGCGATCCCGTGGTCACCAGATCAGCTCATCAGTGATCAACAATGATCGTATCGACTGCTCACGCTCATTCATCGACCTCGCAGCCCCGCTTGGACGAACGCTGCTGTCTGATCATCACAGTACACGGTGTGTGCGTTTGTGTGAAGAATCACTAACGATCGCGCGGATTTGTTCGTGCACACACTGGGTGAAATCGTCTCACACGGCTGATTAAAAAAAGTGAACCGAAGCGCGAGATTCAATAAAAGATTGAAGTGTCGCGGGGGTGCGCGTGTACGCGTGCGATTACACCGCCGTGTCAGTAAGTGATCCTACCGTGTATTATCTCCCGCACGCTTCCCACTACACCTCCATCCGGATCGATCGACGAGGTAGAGAGGATCGTTTGTGCGCGCGTGGTGGTGGTGTGCCGTCGTGTGTGCGCTAGTGCGTGCACTTTAGTGCACTTTCCGGTTAGGCAGAGAGCGCTCTGATAACTCTGCCCGCGTAGGTGTGTGCGTTTGTTTGGTCGTGCATTTTTCCGTGAAAAAGAGTTCAGTGGCACTGGCGCGTGCATCTTCCCATCGTTATCACCGACGCATCATTGTGATTGTGTGAAGTGGTGGTGCAAGGAATGTAAGGAAAGAAAAAAGAAGCAAGCGACGCGAGTGAAAAAGATCCCCGAGTGTAAGAAATAGAGAAAAGAGGAAGGTGACGGGGAGAGAGCGAAAGCTTCCTTCCTTTCAATTCTGAGGTCGTTTCGTGAATCACCATCACACCTCTTCGTTCGATCGCCGTTGTGAAGAAAAGTTGTCGCCTGCTGGGGCGATGGTGAGAAAAAAGAAAATATGTTGCGCAAATGTTGCTCAGCGAAAAAATTAAATCCTATGCTGAAGTGAAGTAGTAGCAAATAACGAAAGAAAGAAAAAGAATAGTAAAGTGAGTTGTGCAAAACCGCTTGCAAGGTTTTCCTGGTTAGTTGTGAAAGTTTTTCCGTTTCACTCACAAGGGGGTGAGAAGCTATTTATGGATAAGTGACATCTTTGGGCAGCAAAGAAGAAGAAGCAAAAGAAAAGCGGTACGTGTACGTGTGGTGCCTCACTTCCGTGTGAGGAGTCCTTCGCGGAGCCCGTGGACCGACGATGGGATGGCCACCATCGTCGTCATCGGCCCCCGCATCATCATCGATATCGTCGTGTTTTTCCTTCGCTTCGACGCCGCGGTCCCCGTCGTCGACGCAGTTTCGCACGTGTGCCAATAATAATCATGGCGAAATGGCAATGACGATGGTCAGCACACCGACCGAAGGCCACACGAGCAACGGACCAGTAGCAGTCCACCAACACCACAACCACCACCACCAACATCATTACTACTTGCAATTGCATCCAACGCGGACGACGTGACGGAGCTCGCAGCACCGAGGGACGTTACGCTAACGCCAAGAAGTAAAACGAAAACAAGGAATAACACAACGCACGTAGAAGAAGAAAAAACAAATCAGTCCCTCGTTTGATCTTGCTTCTTTGAGCAGGGAAAAAGGTAAGGAAATAGTGTCAAGCCCAAATGCACAACTAGAATTTTGATTGAAAAACCTTCAGGTCCATGGTTTTGTGGTCTTAGGTCCGAATTCAAACTCACAAACCTCTTTGGTTCGGTCAGTTGTTTGTATGATGCTCTACGATCTCGATTCGTTTGGCAAAAAAAAAAAAAAATTAATTCATGTGGAACTTAATCGAACGTCTAAAATTCTTTCACTTTATTAAATGGACCTTATCAAACAGGCACTGTGTAGCTCTTTTGCCAAATTATCACTTTTCAATTCGGTTAAGTAATGTGTTGCAATCCTGTGCAATTACCCTTAAAAATCAGCTTTGTATTCTGCAAACCTCTTTAGGTTTCGCTAAAACGGGTTTTCCTGCACATAGTTTAAATGACGCGATTATCTTAGAGTGTCTGTTAATCGGAAATAGTGATCCCTTGGGCGCCGAAGGGGTTGGTGTGTCTCATTGTGTGTACGGCCGTATAAATAATGATTAACCTTAATACCTTCGCACCGTTATCATCAACTATTTTCTCACCAATAACTGGCCGTGCTATACCCGTGGAAAATGTGATAAAGGGTACTTAGAAGGCATAGAAAATGGGGGGAAATAGCTACAGATAGGATTATCTAGGATTATTTTGTTATTGATCATTTATCGTCACATGATTTGCATGGTGTTAACAGTCAGTTATTTAACAGCTGATTGTAAAATGTAGAATCAGTTGGAAGTCCGTTTTCCAACTGAACAGGAAGCAACTCGGTGGAAAAACTCGCCGCAATCTCTCTCGTGTTCAACACGAGACGTTTCTGGGCCAGAAATTAATTTATTTGCATCATTAATCTACTCCAGTGCAAGCCCGTGCACCCACGTTGGACGAAGCTTCCAGAACTGTTTATTGTTTCCTGCTGCAACCGATGGCACAAACTGGCCTGACGTCCGGACCCGCTTGCGTGGTGAATGTGGGCTGAGTGCATTGGAAAGTAATACCAGGAAAAGCCGTTATCCCAGACGGTCCCCGGGCGGAAATTAATTAGATGCATCGTCATTCCCCTTCATAATGGCAGTTCCGGACGATTCTGTTTTTTGCATACTACGAGCGAATTTTCAACACACTGTGTTCTTCTCCAAACCAATCACACTAGTGAGGAATGATTGCCCCGTGCCCTGGTGCCGGTCCCGGGAAAGTGAGGATGAACATTCTACCTGCCGACGCTCTCGGAATAGATTACTAGGAAACGTAACTATGCTCTATACTTTTCCCGATGAATGTTCCTGTTGTTTGGTAGGTCGGCGTCACACGGATAAAGGATGTCCAGCTGTGGAAAGCTGATGGATCCTTCGGCATCGGTTTCTGAGAACGCAACGGAATGCAATTCAATTAGTACGTCGGGCTTTGGCAGCGCTTTCTGTCAACGGCATCGTTAGCGACCGAGGCGAGCGCGCTTGGAAGGTGAAGGTGGTAAAGAAGGCAATTAACATCAACATTGTTCTTTTTTATCCGTTGCCATCTTTACGTTCCGTGTGTTTCCCAAGGCGGGGGAGTTTTTTATGCCCAGTTCTACATCGGCCATAACATCGACTGGCGGCGCCAGGGAAAACCACCGGCCTGGACCTGGACCTGCAAAGGCAACTGCAAAGTGGCATTATTTTCTTTTCTCTCTCTCTTTCCGTTGTTTGCGTTGATGTTTTCCCCGGCGTCGAGTGTTGGTTTTCCTGCGATTTGCCCTGAATCGTTTGAGAATGACGAACCAGATTGATCAAACTTAAATAACGTCAGCTTTTCAGCGAGTGGATCTATTTTCCAATCCTCCAATCAGATAATGGACCGAATGCTCCAATTTTTTCGCACTTCCACCATACAAAACTCGTCGGACGATGGATCCATAAAATATCAATCAAAAGGAATGCGGGGGTACTGTCGTTGCATCACAATGCATCACTCAACCGCAATTGCGTCACGATTATGGGTTTTAGCTCGAGGGTAACCACCGGTCGTAGTATTATTGCATTATTCAATCGATTCGTTCTACTTACCGGTTTCCTTCGCACACTCGTTCGATTTCCCGAGCATTGGTGCTGGATTGAGCTGATCTCTTTCGTATTTCATTATCGCAATGGCTAATATGCTGATTGCGGGCTTGTATGAAGTTGGTGGATGTCCGCCATCTTCCGCCGGATGTATGAGGGATGGAGTTGCCCGTTTCGAGGTAAACTTCTCCCAAGGTTGATTCTTTAGCAACAACACTTGCACACCCCTCCCCGCCATCGTCTCGGTGAGACCGTGTGGGATTAGGTTCGGTGGCATTGAGGCCGCGGTAAGGTTTGTTAGATGCTTCTTTTCTTTTTGCGCCCGTCAGCTGCTTTAGCATCCGCTTCGTTCACAGCCATTCTATGCCACAAACAAAAACACGCCTGTTCTCCGGCCCACCCAAAACTTTGTACGGTCGTTTCGTGTGTCGAGGAAGAAGATGAAGGTCTCCCCCTACTGTCGCAGTATTCACGTTAGGTGCCCGAATGGCAGAAACGCTTGGCTAAGCCATTTTCTGACTTTTGGACTCGTGGACCGAGACCCACTGTCCTCCCTCGAGAGACTCGGGTGCATTTGTACGGTGTTTTATTTGCCGAATTGTATTTGCGAAAGCTTTTGGAAGAAGTGGCAAGAAATTAAATGGTAGAACAGTGCATCACGCTGAAATCGTTATGATGTAGGGCTAGTTGCCAAGACTTTCAGCTGGAACTTAAATGTCCGGTTCTACAACTGTTCCAATGCTAAAAGGAGATTCCACGCTAACTATACTTTATCCCACCGACAGTCAATCAAGTCCTTTCGTTGAAAAGCTGCAGGTCTGACTCTGCTCGTTACTTGATCTCACGACCATCATGGCATGCAAAGTGCCCTTATTCGTTGCGCCACGGAATCGATCCTAAAAAGAGGCAACTAAATCAACTCGTGTTAGTTCCGTGATAGTATTGCCTACAATCCGTGTATAATCCTTCTCCTCCTTGTGCCTACAGACAAGCAGAATTATAGGGATTCGAAAGAGTTCAGGTTTTTTCGAACAATGCACCGTTTGCCGCAATAGAATGCTTTCTATTTGTTAAATGTTTGTTGTTAAATTTGTTTGTTTCTATTTGTTAAATTTGTTATTTGATAAGACAAGCTCGACAACACTGTGCAAGTCGAACGTGTTTACTGCTGCTGTCGGCATGCGCTTTGATGAACTCTGAGAACGAGGCACGGCAGATGCTTGTTCCGTTGCCTTTGAACGGGTCGGCACTTTCTGGCCTTGAACATGTGATAAATTTTGCACGTGCCCTACGGGCAACACACCGGTGAGCAGAGACGGCTTAGGGTACGTGGCTCGACTCACCCAGTGGATGTAGAAAAACTCACTGTGTGCTTGTATGCTAATACGCTCCGATTAAGGCACCGTTTACTTGGGGCGAATTTTTCGTTCGATTAGTCGCGAAACTCTAATGGCAGTCACAGTATGATTAAATCTTCCATCCGTTCCTTGGGCTAGAGCAACGGCTGGAGTGGTTAGTACCGCAGTTCGCTACTTATCTCCTCTGGAAACGTATGAGCCCTGGAGCTGAACTCTCCAATTAACGCACGTCCGAAGTAGACGGGCGGAAAGCACCGGAAAGTAAGTAGCGGAAAGTGGAGGGGGTCGTCAACTGTAGCTGTTGGACTGAGCCCATTTTATGCTGTCAACAAGCGCGTGTTCTTTTTTTGTTTTTCTTCCACTCGCAGTAAGTCAGTACTTTTCTCTCTCGAGGTCTCCCTGTGGCACGTTTCCTATACTTTCCCTTTGGGGCGGGGGCGAAGCTCGATAGGGGTGGCATTGGGTGGAGGGCATCACGCGCCGCAAATTGCACTTTCCTCCTGGCCTGCCACCGGTGGTACGCCTCGGGCTTGCTCGCCTTTATCTCTTCGCTCCGCGTACGACCCGACTCACCGTATCCAATGACAACCGTCATGTGTCGGAGGCAGAGCTTTTTCGTCACGTGGTTGCGATAGAGATGGTGGTGGTGGTTGCCATTACCTTCTGCGAGGTCGGCCTCTACTCCTTCCCAACCCCGACCGAATTGTGTCATCGTCTAGATTTGTTTCGTTTCGTTTCGGTTCGTTTCGTTTCGTTTGCTTTCGGTTCGGTTCGATTCTTTTCGGCTGATAGATATCCACAAGGATAAATCCTGTTCGACCGTGTTTCTCCGGTTCGGTCCCTCCCATTTCAGAACTCCTCTCCCACGACGTAATGGCCTCGGGCTTGGATGCCTACTGTTCTCGCCAGTGTCCCTGAAGGGACAGATACCGTTAAACAAAAGTATGTCCGTCCTTGGTTCTAGGATATATCCTGACGGGGGAGTACTGGGGGCGATACGAAGAAGCCCAGAGGTTTTTGGCTCATCATCTGCCCAACGCAATCGATGTTGTAAAGGTTCAGGATGGTCTAAACCGTGAAGGCTGATTCGTTCAAAGTGTTGCCCGGTCTTGTATTTGTTTTTGCAAATGAGCACATAAACAAACACTAATCAATCTTTTGCTATTTCTTTCCAGATTAACCACAACGCATCAAACATCGAGTTCGGCACTCTTTCTTCCTTGGACTTAGGTGAGAATCGTTTGAATTTTGTGAAGTAACGGAAGAACGTACTAGCTCACTCGGAATTCCAGCTTGTATTATGTTTAAAAAAATATGGACAGTTTTAGGGTTTATTTGATTCGTTAAAAGAATTCTTCTTTTCCCCCCGTTTTGCCTTCGATTCCATGTGTCATATCTCATGTTGCATTTCACCTTCCTTTCGACATCGTTCTCCGGCGTAACGCCGGTTCTTATGCTCATTCGGTCCCGCATAACGGACACTTCATCAAACTCAGCCGGCCTCGCAACTCTCCCTAGTGTGGTTTTTGTTGTTGTTGCTGTTGCGTACTTGGCGCACTTCTTCTGCTTCTTTCACTTCTCCGCATCCAATGTTGCCGACACTGTGGTGTGACCCAAATTCCGCGCCACCTTTTGAACGCGAGGCGGCCCCAAATTCGTGCGTCGACCACCCATCCCCTTGCGGCTTTCCCCAACCTGCCATTGCCACCGTGTGCTTTAAGTCTTTCTTTTTTTCTTTCTTTGCGTGACTTTGTTGTCGGCTGTCCCGCCGTCGTTCCGCACGCATCCGCACGCGTATTTGCCTGTTCGGCGGCAATGTATTGGTGGCCGACGCACATTCCCCGTAACTTCGTCTTCGTAAACGTTTTCTGCACGAAAGCAAATCTCGTCTCATAATGATCGCTGATGAGAAGGGTGGATGAGAGAAGCTTCCGACGCTGCGACAGTCCAAGTGTAAAGTCCAAATAGTGCACTGCGCTTCGACCTCCAACTCCAACTCCTCCTGCTCCTTGTTGATGGCAAAAAAATCGCAGACATCAACAAAACTAAACCCCCAAATGGACGCCACGGAACGGAATGGTAACGAACAACATTGCCGAAACGCACCGTCATCACAAATGGGCCAGCATGGACACAGACGCAATACAAAATAGTCAAATTGCAGTGAGTGATCAATGATAATGGATTTTATCCACACACAAAAAAATTGCCTCCACTGCTGCGGGAGTGAGAATGTTAGAAATGCACTTGCAAGTTCAGAGGTTTTTTTGTTCATGTAAGAAAGGGTTCGTCGAAGCAAAATGACGCTAATGATGTTTAATGATGTTGATGATAATGACGAAGAACCCCCCCATTTCAATTGAATCATGCTGATTGTCCTTCTTTTGTGTTGCCTAGTTGTGGCAATCTCCTTCAGCTTTATTTAAAGAAACCGGGGAAACTCAAGTAAAATCCTCGCTTCAGCGCCAGTACTTGTCGTGGAAACTGTGCTGATGGTTTCCATACGGCCGTTGACAGTCAAGAATGGGCGGGCGGCATTTTATTTTCTCGCACTTGGAAGGCGTTTGTGTACCTTGGCGTAGGTTATGTCATTAAATTGTGTTGATTGCAGCGCAATACAATACGTTCGAGAACGCCTGCTCCCGTTCTAATTGCGTTTACTGCTGAATTGAGTGAGCGAAAAAACAAACCCACACACAAAAAACGCTTCACTGTAACAGAAGGTGGTGTGACATTGATTACATTGCTCTGGGGTTTACAGTGTTTACAGGCAATTTTCTCGTTTATTTTCCACATCTTTCCTTTGCTCTCGCGTATTTTCTCTTCGTGTGATCAAATCATGGCGCAAAGGTGGAAGTGGAATGCAAAACAAACAACGTTGTGTATTGTGTTGTGGCCCTTTCGCCTTCGCGCGAGCATGAGATTACGGGAACCTATACGGATGAGTTCAAGAGAAGCGTCAGACGCGGTGAGTTCGTCTCACAACGGAGATGCTGATAAATGAGATGGACGTGACAGTTTATAGCGACGCGGCAACTTCTCATTGATCACGCTTTCAAACGTCAACGCGTTAACACGAGCGTGTAACGCGTCCGGTTGGTCACTGATAACACACTTGCTACGCGATGGTGGTTTTGGTGTACCTTCAGCAGGGCTGGGTTTATGCTTACAGTAGTAAATGCTCACGGGGAGTGAAACAAACGCACACGCGTGGTGTCAACGCAATGCTCGAGAAGAAAGGCACCACGACACGACGCCACCTGTCAGATACGTACGCCGTTTCGCACAAAAATGGAGAACTTAAACACACGCGCTTGTGCAAACAACTGCGCGGTGCACCTGCCTCCACCACCTACCGGTCTCCTATCTTCAACTCTCCTATGGAGTTGGGCAAACATACACTCACTGCCAGGCCAACAACGCCATTTCTTCTTCTTTTTCGGCAATGGTGGCGAATGTTCTGTTGCGGGTCGCATAAAGTACATACTCTACATGCAGCACCACCGATGACTCGCTCGTCCCCTCTCCCCAAATCCTTCCGACGGTTTGGCTTTAATTTTGAGGGTTTTTCAATGCCAAAGTAATTGACCCAATTGTTTGCCGATACACGATGCGAACTCCGTCATCGTGAATGAGCGGGTCGTTGGTGTGTATGTGCATGGTCGTCGTGGTGGTGGTGCAGCTCTCGTCCGATAAGAGAATCAGAGCAGAAGCGTGAAGGCAGGTATGCGTTGGAAATTTGAATGGATTTGTAGATGGGAAAGTGAGACTTTCCAAGCGAAGGATTATAAACAAGCAGCAGGAGGGGAGCGCAATTTGCATTTGTGGTGCACCGCGTGATGATGCTTTCTACTATTGTACCTGCTCGGAAGATGAGGACATCCTGGGCTTTGGGAGACGTATCCATTGACAGCACTAATGGTTTGTTGTGTTTACTTTTTACGTAACGGAATTTGCGAACCAACGTCGTCCAGATGCTGCCATTAAACCATAAACGACGACGACTTTAAAGCATCTGCTTTTAGTCGGTTCCTGCGTTAAGTTCATGTTGGTTAAGTATTTTCTCATGCTTATACTCATCTTCTTGCTTTCACGTAACATTTCATCCACATTAAAGTCGAAACAAAAGTTATGGTGACGCATGAAATGTCAATAAGAAATTGGCGTATCAGTCCGTGTCTAAAGCAGGTGCTTTTTTGCGCGAGATACAAGAAAATGTTATCAGACTAAAGCATGTGAACCCCTTGTAAAATCGTGGAATTCGCCTTACATCCCTCCCAGAAAATATGTTAGTTAATTTATCCGGTTTCAATGCCAATGTTATGGACCATTCTGCAAGGTGCAGCATTATAATAGCCGGTGGTTACGCTGCAGTTGTGACAATTATTTTGGCGAAGGTTGCAAATATTCAACCTACTTGTTTGAACGTGACTAAACACTGGTGGGAGAACTCGGGAACCAAATAACCGGGCCAATAGAAATATTCTGCCCCAAAATGAATGGACGAACGAACGAACAAATGAAATTCCCAACAAATGGCTGGGGAAGTTTTATTTTAATGGCGCAACTTTTGGTATTCCAACTCGATGGACGTTTGTGTGTACTGAGTTTTTCGTTGTTGTGTTGTGCAACTTTGTGGTAGGATTTTCGTTGTGGACTGGTTTACGTTTTTTGCCGATAGCGGAGAGATAAAAACTATCATTTATCGTGCTTGAACGAAGGTTTAAAAGAAGGCGTGGGGATTTCTTGATTAAAAAAAAAAAAAAAACTTATGTAAGGAGGAAGCACTAATATTTTCCAACGGACTTGGCGTGTTTGTTTCAGTTTGTTTGAGTTTCCTTGGTTCGTTTACAGTTCGCCAGGTGGAAAAGGGTTTATGAAAACATCTCAGAATCAGCATCTCGGCGCTTGAGAGATGTTTGTGGATGGCAATAAGAATAGAGAGGGGGAACGAATCCTGGGCGTAGTCTATTCGTCCTTATTGATTACAGGTGCCTCCCGTTATATTTTTGCCTCTTTGCCTGGCGAATGGATTAACTTTTCCGCTTGAGTTATCGTTTGAATGGCTTCAATTGAGCGAAGGACAGATATCACCGTCGCAAAAGCTTCCGCAAGACGTATCGGCATTCGCCCTGATCTTGTGAAACCGGCGATGGCATGGCTTCGTACAGACGGGTTTGTGTTGGTGGAGCGTGAGCTGTAGCGCAAGACACACAACACCAAGTGAAAGTTTGCCCCTGCTTGTTATAAGCTTTCCTCCTCAAGTCCGATATTTATGGTGTTTGTCTTTTTGCGCAGGGGTTGCGCATCGGTGAAAAAATAAACGTTCCTTCAGGACTTCTTCACTGGAGCAAAAGTAGATTGTTGATGACTCAATATTTCGAAGTTTGACTTATTTTGATTCGAACATTAAAATTCATCTCCAAAGATGAAATAAACAAGTACAATCGTTGCAGAGATACAAGACAACCAGAAAAGGCAACCAAAGACAGAGTCAACAGGGAAAAGCATATCGTTATCTCCTCTTTCTGCTCTCCGTGTTACCTGATGTGTCATGTCATAAAGATTTCACTTTCAATTTCGTTTCGCTCGCCGTTGATTGCGGGTTCGCTTTCGGGCCTTTAAACTGCAGCCCCAAAGGCAATTGCAATGCAACGAAAGACGGAAGGGAAAGGGGAGGAAAAAAATGCCGATAATATGCCTCGTTTCCTATCGCTGGTCGAGGACGATTGAGGATGGCGACGTTGGTCGAGGACGATTACGATAGTTAATCGTTTCATCGGCAATGATTTGTTTTTCTAACATCTTTGTGCCTCGATCAGCTTTCCACAAATTTCTTCCAGGCATGAGAAAACTAGGGAGAAAACAACGAGGGAGCACAACATATGCCAACATTATTCTCTCCACTCACCTTGAAGATGAAATTTTCACCTTTCGCTGTACGAAAGAAAAACTCACTCATCACCACATGTGTGTGTGTGTGTGTGTGTGCGTGTGTGTTTGTGGCCAAGATATCGCCAATCTTTGTACACACGTTCACTTTGCACGAGGTGCGATGACGGGGCTGGTGCTGCTGCTTCGGTCGCGCTTGAATGCGCTTTCCTTATGCTGCGTTTCGATCGTGTACGATCAGGTGGAGAGTGTTTTAAGGATGTGTTTGTGGCCGCGTGCAGTAAGTGCGCCGTTGGATCGTGGTAGTGGTAACGAATGGGAACGCTGTGGTGAAAGTTTTGCTTCTCTGCGTTCAGGGCTTCGGAGAGGGGTTTTTTTCCGCTGGTTTGCAGTGGAATGAAAGTGTACTAGCTTTTGCCTTTCTGGCAGGTTGGCTGTAGAAGAAAATGAGAAAAGCAGCTTGTAATCGCGACGATGAACTTCCATTTTCCCCTCCTTTATGTGCTGTAACTGTTCCGATTGAGTTGTTGGGTAAATTGTTACTTTTCCTTTTCTCAGAGGTTTGATTGGTTAGTATTGATATGAAAGGTATTATAGTTTATAGTTACGCTCAACAAGAGCGTTGTTCATTAGAGCTGTGTGATGTGTAAATTGTATTGTATGTATAGATTATTTTTACACTAACAGAAAAATGCAGTTTAATCAAATGTATAATAGCACCTCTTAACTTAACCATTGAACATTGTAACTCTCTCTTATTGGAAGTATGTGTCGCACCCTCCCTTGGGAAAGAGGTGGCAAAAGTGAGTTGGATCGTCGCATTGGTCTGTATATTTGTACAAAAATGCCATATGTAACACTTCCTCCTTCTCCCACCCGTCGCCTAATGCTGCATCTCGTGGTGTTTGGCGAGGTTCGTTGGTTGCATCTTCTCGAACGCGCGCGATCGTCTTCGACTATGGGGGCGGATGGCGTGGGGCGATTTTTCGGTCGCGTTGCAGCTGCGTGGTGCAATCCACAATTATCACCATCTCATCTACCACCACCACCACCACCGAAAGAACAAGCCTGCCCACGAAACGCTGCTATTTTTATGTGGAAATTTCTCCCAAGATTAGAAACGAGCCGAAGGGTCAGGAAGTGCAGTGATGATACCGGAAAATGAGTAGCATCCAGGAAATAGGCGAATGGTTCGCTACCTACCCCACGAGTCGTAGTCAACTGGTGTTTGTTTCCCGACAAAGCGCCCTCCGAGTCCGAAGCTGACCGGAGGCAGAAGGAAATCAGAAAAGTCACCCCACAGAGAACGGGCATTAAAATGAGGGAGATGGATAAAAGCAAAAATAAAACCTACCCCGCGAAGCAGGGGTGAGTGACACTAGTGGGTTAATGACGCACGTTTACATTGTTAGCTGCCGCGACATTGGATTGACGACGACGGCGTTTTATGGCATTGAAGAACGCGATTGTCGCGGTGTGTCCTTCGGTAGCGTATTCTGCAGTAGGAATTGGATGTAGACAAGCTTATCCCAGGGATGAACGACTGTCGCGACGTGTGTGGCAATATGTGTGTTTGTATACGAGGAGCAGAGGTGTCAAATACAGAGGATCGTGAGATTGATATGTTATTTGTTCAAGAACTCAAGACTAGCCATCTATCGGCTGTCCTTTCCTTAGCCACCTGATGAAGGTCAGCAATTCCAACGAACGCGTTTTGTTCGCCAAATACACACTCGATGGTTAAGGTTGAATTACAAACGCATCCGTACAGCAGAGTCGTATGAGAAGCTCACTCTAGATAGATATTTGAAGCATGTGACGAACATTGATCCTGCTTCGTTGCAAATCATTTGGTACCGGCAACTGCATCTGCTTCGTGTTGGCTAGCCCATGATGATCAGGAGCTATTAGAGTGACTCACCTTTAGTTACCTGACGGCTGATCCGAGTGATCGAGTAAGCCGCGCGTGAGGGTTCAAGAACGGTGAACGGCAAAGTCAACGAAGACAGCAAACCAATACACATACTCGCCGACAGTGTGAGTTTGAATGACAGCAACGGACTTCGCGGTCTCCTATAGCAACAGTTCCGCGGTGCTGCGAAAAGATCGAGCTGGGTAGCGGTTGCGAGTGGCGGGGCAGGGAGATAAGATCACACACTCATACCGGAGGAGGCTCCCCGCCGGGTGAATGCAGTGGAAAATAACTTACGTGAGTTATTAATCACACAAGCGTACGCGCACTCCGCAAACCCGGCACGGTTCGGCGCCCGTCGTGGTTGACGTTTCATTTGAAAGCTCTCTTCCAGTGGCTCCAGCACTTAAAGGACGTTTACTTTGCTTCGTCGAAGCGCCGCGACCATAAAACTAGAGTTCGCTGCGGTAGCCGCGCCGCCACTGCTTGCTGTCTCTGTGTTCAAGGCCATCCAGGTTCAATGGCGGCCGACGACGAGGCTGCCTCTCGAAGGCTTGTGCACGCGAAGAACGATTATGTCCGGTCGCTGCTGACAATGAATGGCCAATCGTTCGCGAAGGTGCGCGTATCCCACACAGCCAAAGGTCCACACGAGGTCGCACCGGCAGGAACCGGGTCCCGTTGACGGTTGATTGACGCTTTGGGATGATGAGCCTGTGAGATGGAGGTGTCAGCTTAACTCATCTCACGCTCAAATCGCTTCGTGAGGTGACGAGCGTGTGATTGATGGTGGATGATTTAGGTAATTCACCAGCTCATGTTCTTCTTATCTTTAGCCAAGTGGTGATAATCAACCAATTTGCTTCCGCGTTCTCTGTCATCAAATGAAACATAGTTCAACATTTTACCCCCAACGAGCTTGTGCTTAATGTTTCGAAACATGTTTCACCTATGGAGAGCGAATGTGTTTTCCCAAACTTTCCGATGTGTTCGTGAATGACTGTTTTGAATGTTTTTAGAATTTTGTATATCTTGCGTACTCAGGCGCGACCCAATTAGCCGTCGAGTTGCTTTTAACGACAATGGAATGTTGGCTGGCAGATTCTTCTGCGTTCGTTGAGCAAGATGTTTGTTAGAATGAAACAGCACTCGCTCATGGCCCGTCTGAGACCAACCACAGAACTCCAGAAGAGGGAAGCGAAGGAAACACCACATCTCAATAGAGTTGTCTTATCCTCACGAACGACTGCGGACGATTGCGGGATTGTCTGAACCTCAGGACAGAACGCTGGTAGCAGTAACACGTACTATTTTTAACTGCCCAAAAGTCTCTCCCGCAGCGAGGAAAAGTCTGTGCGACCGACCTCTGATGGATATCTTGAGAACAGGCTGCTGTTTTGGGAATAGTTCTGTGTTTCGTTCCTTGTGTCCAATATGGCGAGCACTAAGCATGGAAAAGTGAGCAGGAAGAGGACATATATGGAAGTAAAATTGCTTTGAATCGAAGAATTCAGCATCAGAATCGCGATCTGACTAAGAACATGGACGTTATAAACCAAGGAAAATGGAAGGCTAGTATGTTCCAGTTCATGCTTGCGGTGACACTTGTTCCTTCTTCTTCCCGTGTCTGTACAAGTCGTCTTAAGTGGGCCAACAAACTATAACGCCGCAGCATGCCATCGGTTCAGCAGGCCGTGTGGGCTGTGTTTTCCAGCCGGTTCAGCCAGGTTCCCTGCCGACGGAAAAGCCATCTTCCGACGTCGCCGAACCGGTAAAAATGGGCTTCCACCGCGAACGAGCATGCTCCGAACGAACCGGTCTTCCCAGCAACGACGCGATGACGATAAAGGGAAGCATCCCATTCAAACACAATGCCGTCGTTTCCATGAGCGTATGAGGATTATCCAAAGCTGACCAACGACGAAGGGGTTTCCAAATGAGCCTCTTTGAAGGAGCGGGGCACGGACGGAAATGGATCCAAGTGTGAAAGATGGAACGAGAAAAAGAGAGAGAGAGAGAGAGGGAAAGATCCCGATTGATCGAGCGAACCAAGCAGTTCGCCTTGGGGGGGGGGGGGGGGGGAGGAATGGGAAACGATCTTGTTTTTCTTCCCCCTGCTTCGTGGCGTGTGGTTTGTGCGCGGATCACGAGGGCGATTGAACTGAGCCGCATCGGGCTCGCGTGGTATCGAAACCGGTTTGCTTCACTCTTTAGCGAGAGGATTGAAGATGTTGGTTACCTTTTTTCGTATTTCATTTGGTCGTCTCCCTCGTTGGAGCCCGCGTGTGGACCGCTTGCTTTCGAGTGGCGAGAAAATCGACAAAAACCTTCCGTGGGCTTCCTGGGCCCATTGCCGTGGTCCGCCCGGGGAAGATCAATAATTTATAAGCGGAAGTGTGTGTTCGATTTTTTTTTCGATGCCAGCAGTTTGCTAAATTTTCGAACCCTTTGGACCGCTTCGTCCTTTCGGGTAAGCACTTTAGGAACAGGACCAGGAGCAATTAAAACATCCATAATTTGTAGTTAATTTGTTCGTGCAATATTAACGTGACACAAATAGCATTTGTATCTTAATTTGATTGTATCCTTTTCGAAACCGTAATGCCTCCGATACGTCAATTGGTTTTTACACCAATAGGTCGCACAGCCCTCAAGAATGGAAAAGCAGTTCTCAAAAAGCATCAAGACAATCCTCCCCGGAATGAGTAGGATGACTACGCTTTTCCTCCACCATTGCAGACCGTTTGTCAAGGTGGGAGTGTCCCACCCCTCACTTCGGGGCATTCGGCGGGGAAACCATTCGGATACCATTCTAATGCACCATTGTGCGACGAATTTTGTAGAGAGAATTGTTTTCACATGGAAGCTAACCTCACGATGACGTTCGGCGATGCGAATGGTTATTTGATTTGATGTTTTAAATTTAATTTGGTATTTTAAGTAGACCTAGAGAAGGCGATTCTGCGTCGTGCTCCGTAGCCCTATGAGCAGCATTTGTTGGTCTTAAGATCATGGATCGCGAATGTGCTTGACGAACAATATTTGCTTTTCAAAGACATGTTTAAAGTACCTTGGACATTGGATTAGTTTAAGAAAGAGGACATGCATAAACCCAATCCCAATCGCTTCGCCACGACTTCCCTTTACTTGATGCAACTTAAAGCACAAATTCAGTTACTGTAAGGGAGGCCAAAAGCCACGTGTGGCATCCTTCGGGGTAGAAATTCTATTACGTCAACTAACTGCGGCGGTAATAGGTTGTGGACCTCGTTGTAGTGGAGTGTTCCCAACTTCTTCCCTTTCTCTTCAACCAGCCCTCTCTGGTCTTCCCTCCGCTGCTCCGGTGTTGTTCTTTCGTCGGGCGCGCGGGGTGTGTTTCACGCAAATCGTAATCGAACAACAAACACAACACAACACCGCGCGCACCTCTGCTGCCTCGCGCACGTTTACTTCACCACTTTTACGCGTTCCCGATGGCGGACGGCATTTTTACCGCGGCCACGAGAATCACCCGTGTCAAACGGTTGGGCTCTGGGGGTGGAGAGAGGGGTGGAGGTTCAAATCAACATCAGCTCCACATGTCTCGGACGGGCGGTTGCTTTGGAAGAGGAAGGCGCAGCGAAAGGGCTGGGGGGTCAGTTACGATTGCGTTTCTAACTGTCAAACGCGCCGTAGTACTAAGAGGTGTGAGATGGTCGCGAGGCCTCTCGGCATCCTCTACTACTCGTGCACAACTCGCTACACAAACAGCACAAACACACACTCACACACACCCTCAAAACACCAGCGTGAACATTTGGTAATCGTTTCGGACGCCGCGTGCGCTGGCAGAATGGTACACACTTGTACAGTGCCCTTGCTGTCTAAAATTAGTCCACCGTCGACGTCGCCGTCCGCCGTCAGCATCGCGTCAGCGGTTTTTCCTTCGTCGGGGCCAATCGGATTTGATACGCGTATGTATGTGTGTGTGTGTGTCTGTGAAGGAGATGCGTCCAACTCGTAGGCGAAGAGGCGACGGGGTGCGTTTGTTTTTGCTCAGTTTTTGTCACGGACCTGGACGTGGGACGGACAGCAAAGCAGCGGAAATGAGCTGTTTGTTGATGAAATGCTGACCATTCATCATGATGCACTATTTGGATCCGTTTGCGATGCAGTTGACATTATGCGAAGCCAGAAATGCATCGTGCAATGAAGGCTATGAGTATTCGCTTTTGAAATTATATTTGGTGCGATTTGTGCATTCGAAGATTTGCAAATTTAATTGCGATGTTTTTCCTCTCCAGGCAAGTGCAACAGGTTGACAGGAAAGCGGTGAAATGACCTCGATCCGCCATGTCTCACGAACTAATTATCGATCATTGAACAATTCTCACTGCAGCCTCAGTTCACCTCACGCGCACAAGGATCTTATCACATCGCCGAGATTAAACAACGGTTGCGTGTGCTGATCCTACGGCCTACCGAGCGAACCAGCGGCTGCTGCGAGTGTTGGTGGTGTGAGGCAACACTTTTGCACGAAAGCTGCAACCGGTTGCGTCGTTGCGGGGAGCGAATGAACGATAACTCGTGCGGGGCTTATCGCGGCCCGAAAAGAGAACACGCCAAACGGCGACGACCCACGGTGCTTTGAGCCGTGTGTTATTGCTCCTTCCGCTGCTGGAAAGCGGAATCTCCGTACCTCCCCGGATGCGTGTGTTTTGCACTGTGTGTTTACGTTTTCCCTTCTATTAAGAGTGCATTCCGGAGTCATTGCGCGCCGCGCATCAACTCATCTGCGTTGCACGTTGATCACGACGCCATCACCGCACTCACTCCATCTGACTGCTCCGGCTCATCTTGCAGATCGCAGATTGCAGTGCGATCGTTGTATTCGCGCGAAACCCCGAATGGAACCGACTCGTGTGGTCAACGTTCGATAATGTTCTATTCTGAGCGCTCGCCGGAGACGCGTGTCCGTGCCAGAACCAGTTAGTCAGCTGCTTCATCAGTCAAAAACCTTTTTCATGGCCGCGTCGTCCTCTCGTCTGCGTGTGTGAGGTAGCTTTTTTTTCTCGTGTTTGTACGACACAAACGCGATATAGATCGCGATGGTTTCGGAAATGAGCATCGTCTTATTTGAACGAGCGAGAGGGCCGTTTCGTTTCCGTTTGGCCTCCATTCGTGCCGTGCGGCTGGACTGTGTCTCGTTGAAGTGATGTGGATCGATGTTTGACACGAAAAGGAAGATGGTTTGTCACCAAACACTTTGGTAGTGGTGTAGGGGAGCAGGAAAGTGTGAAGAAGGGAACGATCGGTCGTTGGCAGCGTGTTAAAGCACATTTAGAACTGCAGTGCATCGCGATGACTTTAGCACGACGTTTGCAAAGATGTGAAGAGATGTGTGAAGGAAAAGCAAACCGAGCTGGGCGAAGGTAGCCATCGTGATGAAGCACACGTAGTGGACAAAGTAGTTCATTCAATGCCGTCTGGGAAACTAGATCTGATTTAATATAGTACGTTTCACCACAGGGAACCATATGCCTGTTTGATGTTTGATGGACATAATCAATTTTACCAACCGTGTAAAACCAAAGGTTACTGACACACTACTACCGTGTCTTTGGGAAGCCTATCCTATCCCCATCTAAAAATATAACATATAACATAACCCCCACCTCACCTAGAACGAGTACGTTCGCTCGAGTTTTCGCCGGTTCGGTTTACCTCCATTACCAAACCT
The DNA here is from genome assembly GCA_914969975.1 of Anopheles atroparvus. Lineage (NCBI taxonomy): Eukaryota > Metazoa > Arthropoda > Insecta > Diptera > Culicidae > Anopheles > Anopheles atroparvus. The sequence goes on along the minus strand of CAJZCY010000002.1, from coordinate 43,878,898 downwards.
TCAACCTCCCCCAAGGCAAGGGTATTATTTTCCAACGGCCCAGCAGCAGCATATCGTTGCACGCCAACATCATCATCATCATCATCATCATCTTCCGTTCGCCATAACGGTACCAGTTAGAAGGCGAGTATATCCGAGTGGTTTTGCGTCGGGTTCCGCTTGAGTTTTGCTGCTGCTGCTGCTGATCCACGGTCTGCGGTTGTTTGCGGGTTTGGGGGTTGAACGTACACAAACATGAACGTCTCGCATGCTCCGGTTGGCGGAGGCCAGTTAGCTGGTTCGCTGCGCGCTGATGCTTCCTGGTTTTAAACGTTTCCTTGCCCCATGCCCATCGACCACGTCCGTTGGCTGGGTCCTCTCGAAGGAGGTTCAGTTTCCTCGCGCGAGTGGAGTGGCCCGGAGATGATGCGGGCTGCTGCTCGGCGTTTGGTGGCGTTGATTGGAAAATTTCATCCAAGAAAATGGGTAAAAACACAGCGAACAACAATAATAGCAGATGGGTAATGGAATGCAAGGAAAAAGGCACGATTAACCAACAGAATTCAAAGACATTCGAGGCTACGAGAATGGGAACCGTCGAAAGACGATAGATGGTGGGCCTTGAACAGTTCTTTTACGAGAAGGTCCCATGGTGGAACGAGTAAAGTCAAGCTACCATGGAGCCTCCGTATGATTGCGGCAGTCGTGGGTTCGAATCTCAACTCCGAGGTAGTACTCAGACTATTCAAACTTAATCTCGTTTTTAAACTATACCGGACTGACTACCGCTAATTGCATAGCTGTCTATTTTATAGCGGCTCGTCGTGTATAACCTATCCAAACGAAACAGATCTCCCTGCTGTCGGAGAAGCGCTTGAACTCGAAGGGCTTGAATTGTTGTGGTGCTTGAGGCTGAATCGAACCACAGAAAACGACAACTGCTTCACGAACCAAAGAGAAACCCCATCATCCTCTCAGCTCCTTCTGTGCTTCGCTAGTCTCAAGGCTTTTTTAGGCATTGGCGGAAGGAGGGGTTGTATTGGAACCGGTTTATCCAATGCAATCAGCGTATCATACCTTCAGCCTTTTTAAGTGTACCGTGCTGCTGCTGCCTTGTGCTGTTTCTCTTCTGGTCTGGGATATCTGGCGATTTTACGCATCTTTTGCCCTACAGAGCCCGCGACCCGTGGAGTCCCCAAGAGCAGTTAAAAGGGGGGCCACTCGCTGCGGAGGAGAGCGAGATGAAAATGGACGAAAAATCGAAAATAATCGTTCGCCGTTCGCGTTCACTCTCTCTTTCCTGCCGCAAATTGCATCCGGATGCGAAGATGACGACGACGACGAAGATGGAAGACCGAGTTGCAACACGAAATGATGATGGTGGTGGATCTTTCGCGCAACGTGGGGTGGGGCTGGGTCGGAAAATAGAAACGCTTCCGGATTCGAACCGACTGTTGCGTCGTCGTCTGCCACAAGCTTTCCACCACTGCCGGCAAAAACCGCGCTGGCTCAATTGCATCTATTCAGGTTTTGCTCGTTGGAGGATCGTTGCAGTGTTGCGGAAGGGTCGTAATTGGAAGGTTGGGTGGAACATAATGCCAGTCAGGAACCGAAGAGGAAGATGCAGTTTCCCGCTTCACAACAGACTGGGGTTCATGGTACAACATATTTAACAGAAAAGGTTTGGGGGGATGTTTCATCAACATCCGTTCGGCACTTTTTTTTAAGGAAACATGATTGTTGCTTGAAACGATCCTTGGAGAAAGGAAGAAAATGTTCGGTCACCTCATTTTCACTAACTTGTACAACATAATCATTATTTTAAAACTACTTTGTTATTAGTTGTTTGAATGTATTTTAGAGATACCTTTTACTGTTGGAAGTTTGAAATAATTTCATCCATTAAACTCGCTGCGAGATAAAGGAAAACCGATGGAAAATTGTTGGATATATTACTGCAAACATCTGTTTCTGCTTGCCCATTTTCTGTACTTTTTCCAACTTTTCTCTCCAGCCATTATGTTTGGGAAACACCAAAGTCTACAGTTGCACATCTTTCCTTCCTCCTGCTAATGGAACGCTCTGCAGGGAAGCTGGAAGACAAGAGAAGGAAAAACACACTCGGATGCTCCCCTGGGAAATGGGTTTATTTTTCGCAGACACCGGCAGTAAAACCGTCTTCGCCTGGAAGCCCTGTACGGGAGCAGTTTTATTTAACGACAACCGTCGACTTTTCTCGCTTCGAAGCCGCTGGTTGCGATGTTGTTTTACTTTTTCTGACACAGAAATGAAAATGGTTCCTCCGATGGCCCACCGTCTTTCTCTCGACGTTGCACCGCCGAGGAGTGCATGATGCATTTTTCTTGCCGTTTTTGTGTTTTTTGTGAGTCATAGAAAGGGCAAGCCAGAATGGCAGAACCCGAGCGATGCGAGAGGAAAATGCGCGCAATACGCTTCTCGTCCCACATCTTGTTGCGGCTTTCGAAATGTGGGACGTCGCGTTGTGAATGTGAAGGCGGACGCAAGTGGTGATGAATTCCGATCACGACGCTTCCGGGACGTGATCTTGGCGGTAATTTTAGCGTAAAGAGCGGACTCTGAAAAGGGTGTTCCGAAAAGTCGTAAGCCGTTGCCCATTTACGAACATGTGTTCGCAATCAAAATTAAAACCGACAGCGGGACAGGTGCTCAAATCGAATGGGATGAAATGATCGAGATGAAAATTGAAATCAATTCAACGGAAGACGGCCTTCTGCTGGACTTGCAGATGAAAATTTAGGAACTTCTTCGAGTGTTCTTTTTTTACCCATAGGAAGTGGACCAACTGCATTTTATCAAGCAGGAAAGCGCTGAAGGCAAACACTGCATCTTAAAATAAACGACCGATAATCCGCACTAGTGCGAGGTGATGGATGAGACAAAAAAAAAAAAGTTGAACGAAAACACAGCCACATTTCGTGAAAAACTGTGACACGGCTTCGGGGCGACGAGTGTCGTTTGTGGAACTATTTTTAGAAGTGTAAACAAGCGCTAAAGCCATTTAAATTGGACGCGATGTCATTTACGAACACGGCCACGCACGCACGAACGCACACTATTGCAAGGTTTAGAACGTGCAACGCCTACACGCAACGTTCGCGCACGAGAGGGATTGGCAAGGTGTGCGGAGAAAGGAGGCTTTTCTCGATGACTTTCGGTTGAGCGGAAATGATCTTTCGAACCGCGGCATTCTGGTGCGGCTTCTCCTTTCGTAGTTTTTCCCTTTTGTGTTCGACTTTTGAGGCAGTGAACTTTGCAGAATGTCGGACAGAACAAAAGGATAAACGATCAAACGATGATACATTGAAGTGTTCCTGAAGGCAACACGTGAACTTGTTTCAGAAAACATGACAGTGGCCAGGACAGTTTATACGCGCGTCGAGGATTCTTGCTCGAGTTTTATCGAAGTCCTAGAAATTTTAAAAATTTGTAAAAGATATATAAACATTTTATTTCGTCTCTTCTCATTTCAGGTAAAACATGCGACACCTTTCAACAGGAAAACCAATCAAAGAAGATATGAGCTCTTAAATATTGGTGGAAATCTAGGTAATTCTTAGGTCGAAGAAAGAGCCGTTCGATTGAATTCTAAATCAGTTTCGTGTCAATCGAACTCGTTAGTCCAAATGAAATGATGCAGTGTTTGGTTTGGTAGATTCCTGAAGCAGACGAATCGCCGTTTCCAAGTCTCTGCTATCGAAGCAGCAATACGATACAGGCACATTTTAATGATTATCGAATGAAGCTACACTTTTCATGCAACGAAAACAACCGGCCGGCCCTCTCCGACCCGGCACTGCATCGATCGAGGCAATGATGCAAGACTAATGGTAGGCTGGTTGGATGCATGGATGCAGCCGGACTGGCCACGGATGAACGGGGCTGTTGTTGCTTTGTAATGAATCACTATTTATAGGGCCCGGTTGGGGCCCGGTTAGCGCGGCGGATCGATGGATGCGGATGGGTGTGAGCGATGTTGTTCCATGATGTAAAAATAGTCAGCCCGCGTTTGCATGCAGCAAAACGAAGGGCAGCGGGGTGAGGGAGGGAGGAGCGCACACACCCCTGCTGCAACCAACTCCAGCAGGGAGTGCAGATAACAAACAGCAAACACCGGCACCAAGAAGCATCTCCGGAATCTGTCCGGAATGGAGGGCTGTTTTTTTCTTTCTTTTCTTTAGAAAGCGTGTGTATTTATACACTTCGAATGACCTTCTTTCCTCGGCGAGGCGTTAGAACCGAGCGTCTACTTATAATTTGCATCCATGCGACACGAGTCTCCAGTATCGTTTGGGTCGGAAACAAAACTGATTTGGTCAATTATTTTACCCTACCCGTCTATTTAAAGGAAAAGTAATGGACACGATGCAATTTGCCTTCGCTCATCAAACCTCTTCAGGGTGTTAAAAAGGAGTTGAAAATGTGTTTAGCTGGCTGTGAATGTTTGAAAAAGAGATTTAACCGTTCTCTTTCATTCAATCATCGCATTTACGGCTCTGAAGGTTCTAAAAGTGCAATCAAATATTGCTTATAAGTTTTGAAGAGAAATCTATAGACAGTTGAAAAAAAAAATATCTGTGCAAAAATGTTATTAGTTTTTATTTTCTTGCTATCAATTCTGATAGAAGAACAAAATTCAAAATGATGTTGCGGTCAAATTTGTAATGAAACCATAACGTGTCGACATTTGGCCGCTGAACAGGAAAAGGGTCAACGTAAATGTAAAAAATCAGCATCATGCCCCTTTGAAATAATATTTTATTATTGCTGTAATTGCCATTTTTTCCTGTACTTCCTTACAGGTAAGGAGGCCCAGGGTTACAGGTAAAATGGGTTTGAAAACTAGCCAAACATTCGGAGACGCTAGTCGTCCCGATAATGCTACATTTGCTCGCGTTATAATAGCGCCCCGGTAATCGCGAGTGCTTACCAATCGAACCAGGAGGAGAAGAAAAATGGAATCATACGAAAAACCGTTGCTGAGAGACGGAGGAAGGCGAAGGGAGCACCACGCAACCACGCAAGGGAAAGGTCAGTGAGCTCGCCAACGCTGAGTCCGTGGGGAGGCTTTGGCGTGCCGCTGTTTCACGTATGGATGCGGACGAATGTGGAGCACACCGAAGGGGGAAGGAGGGCGGGCAGGTCAAGGAGAGTCGAGACGCGCGGCTGGTGTGCTATTCACCTTGTGTTTCTGTCGGCTCAAACTAAACAACACCCCAATCCACCTAACTCCCCCCCGCTCCCGTTCACCTCCTCCGGGAAAGCAACGGGCGGAGGTTAGTCATGCAAATCGTGCATAAGTTTGCTTTCTGCCTTTTTTTTTTGTCCGCTTCTCGCTGAAACCCGACCGTTCGATGGCCGTAGCGTGGCTGATTTTCCGGCTCTTCCGGGTGATTTTTGTTTTATCGGGCAACTGGCAAACCCGGGATTTTCTGTGCCAATCGATGTGCCAAGGAATATTCATCACTGTACTCTGAATTGGGACAATGACTTTACATTGAAGTCGGAAAATAAACGCGAAGAACGTTAAACGGAGTGTGTGAGGAAAGCATCAAGCACAGGTTTGAATTTGAAAGAAAATAAACTCTTAGAACCTACTTTTCTTTCTTTCCAGTACTCAATCTAACGAGCGATCTAACGAAGAAAAGTCATTGGAAAACTGTGCTTTCTCGCAACGCTAAAACAATCGATGAAAAAGGAAGGGGAAACTGCTCCAAAGAAGCCACATCGGAAGGTGGATGTGTGGACGGATTAGTGCATAATCGTTTGCCACACGCTACGTGTTCCCTCCGTCGAGCTGAAAATCGATGTGTGAAAGTCTGCTTAGAGGGAACCTTTTTCTGCGCTTTGATGATGATGATGGTGGAGAGGAAGATGAAAGGGGGCTCGGAGGCTCGACCCGGTGGCCATACAAGGTTGTCTAGTCACGTTCGTGTGCCGTCCATCCGAAGGGACCGGGCGGATGCGTCCGAGCTATGTTTCTCATTTTGGTGAACCATTTTTTGTGCCTTCGACACGGCACGTCCCTTCACGGCCCCGACGTCTTATGTTTCCTTCCTTTTTCCGTAGGTCAAGTGCAAAATATTCGGTTGCGGTCGATCGATTCTTTTTTTGATGATTTTTTTTTTCGTGCGGCACGCTACGCCACGCTGCACGTCGTAATCGTTAAAACGAAAACAAACTCACCGACGAGTGCAGGGCGGGAATTGTACGCCAGGGAGAAAGGTGACGGGATGGATGTGACGCACGACGTAACCCTCCCGGGATGTTTTTTCTCTTTTCCGGGTCCCTTGAAGTTCCGTTGGTGCAGCAAAGGAAACGGAAAACATATGCATGCGGACCGAGAATGTTTTCGACACGTGAAACGGAAGGGTAGTACATCTTTCTTTTGTGCTGGAACGATTTAGTGCTGTTACAAGAGAATCTCGATTCTAGACGATTCTTGTGGAGAGTTTCATTGATACCGTTGTGGCATGTTCTGAATCCAGCAGAGAAAACTTCTTCTACGCATCTTTAATAATGATGCCTAATGACGCCGGAAAAAGAGCTTGTCAGAAGTCGAGCATTACTTGGACTTGTAAATAAATAAAAATAGATTCCAATGTCGCAGTCAGCGGTCTTGTTCTGGATTCGAACAGTTCGAACCCGTCAACACAGCATCAGACGTCAAGTGTATTTTGGATCGATGGTAACCCCGAGAAACGAAGTTATGCTGGTAGTTCCTTTTGTTTTCTTCTCACGGATCTATCAATCGAAGGAGGAGTACAAGGTACAAGACCTGTAAAATAACTTCACCCAAAACACCCACGCGCAAAACTTGTGAACACACTTGTTGCGAAATTCGTGGGCAGAACTTTTACTGTGCCTTTCGCCGTGCAAAGACGGAATGCACGTCAGACTATCCCGGAGTGCGTCACACGTGGGTTGATTTGGGGTTGCTTGGTCTTTTCCGAGGAAAAGTGAAACTGGGCCAAACCGCTTTTCCGCTCAATTTCAGCACGTTTCCTCAATTCGACGGTAGGCGATATTTGACGAATCGCACGGCGCCCGAGAATTTCCCTGCAGACACCGGTATGTGATTGAACGTGTGGGTGGACGTATGGAAAGAAGCGTTTTCATCTCACTTACCATAATCATTGTCCCTTTCGACTTAGTTTTCGGGTGGAGAAAATGTACCCCTCAATTCTTTGTTCTGATTTTAAGGTTTGCAGCTTCATTCATTCAGCAAAAACTTGCGAGCGCGATGCGATAAAGATCATTATCGATTTACCATTATGTGGCGGATTGCTAACTAATGTTCTCCCGGGGGATTTTGGGGCACCCGACAGCAATTTCCCGGCTGTCGCAACCCACCAAACATGGCACAAAGCATAAGCTGCTGCGGTCTGCAACGAGATTCACCGTGGGAAAGTCACGCCGGGAGTTTCGCGTGGGCTATTTTGTTGGCGGTGCAAATGAAGATTAATGGTATGCCCTGGCCCGATCGATGGATTGCGAAAATGCCGCCGAAAAAGAGCGGCGAGCGGGTGCGTTACGTTTAGGCGGAAATTCAAGCGGGATGTGTTAGACAAACAAAAAAAGGAGCCCACCCTTTGCTGCCTTCCATTCCACGAATTTAAATTATATCAGCACGTGCTTTTTTGTGCCTTCACTGCTTTCCTGTATGATTACATGAAACGTTGACTGCCAACGAAACTGGACTCGTTTGCATACGGACAAACAAACACAAACACACTTTTTTGTACAGGACTTTCATTCAAATTTTATCAGTTCTTAAAGGTTTTTGATCGAAACATGGCGAAAAGTAGAAGGACCACACAGTGACGATGCCGCAACAACACGCCGTTTGCACGTCGTTCAACTTGGCGTGCTGTGGGAAGCAAAACGACGGCGAGGAATGCCAATGAGGGGACCGGGTGAGCAAATTGCTGCCGCACAGCTTCGGCTTTACGTGATAAGATTACGGGCTCGCGAAGGAACGGACCGGTGTATGGAAGCGTGAACAAGCGGAACAGAAGCGGAGCGGAACGACGTCCATTGTCATCTGTTTACATTTCAAATCTCGCGAGCAACAACCGATGGGCTGAAGAATAGGGCGAGGGGTAAGATTTCCAAAGTCCCCTCCGCGGGTGATAATCATTGACCATTGGGCGGCCTCTTGGCCCCCTCCGTGTGTGTGTGTGTTTGTGTGTGTTGTGTTCTTTACTAAGTGAAGTGCGAGTCCCCCGCGCGATAAGAGACTCGCATCGCAATCGACGGAACACACATTGTATGGGATTCAAAAAGTGGGTTCGCGAGTGTGTTTGGTTGCTTCCACGGGGGGAAAGGAAGTAGAAGTGAGGAGAAGAAGTTGTAATTCGTGGTAGATGTACGTAGTGTTTGCGCTCGCCGATGTCAAGGTTGGTTCTGAACGACTAGGAGAAGAAGCTCCAAAAGTGACGCCCAAGCGGAGGATGATGTTCTGAATTTGTTTAGCTTGCCGAGGAGCTCGTAGGGTATATGAAAAAGTTAGCGTGAAGGTTTCATAACGTTTGGCTGGAATGAAGCACGAACCAACATTCGAACGAATGCAGTCTTTTTTCAGATTCTTAGAATTCCCTTTAAAGTGTTACAACCCACCTTTGACTTCATAAACTGCAAGAGCAATGTTGAAATAGTTGTTGAAATAGTATTCCACACATTTTGTATAGAGTATTGACATGGGATTTTTTACGTTCTCCCAGACTTTAACCGTCAGAGACTTTTCTAGGTGTTTGAATGGCAACGAAAGTTGGATGCAAAGAGTAAATTATACAGATCTTTCGCATTCCAAAAGGGGTTTTAGAAAGAAACATTTCGTAACATTCGTAGCCCTATGTCAGTAAGGCCTGCGCTCGTTACATACTAGACAAGGTACATACTCTTTTACTTTTTGCCACGTGGTTTTCATGCTTAGAAAAATCGCATGCCATCAATTTTCGTCTACTGCTTCTGATGCCAATGAAATCCATCGCTCTTTTTTGACATCTTTCGGTATCAAAACTGACGGAATATCAGGTGTACCCACATTCATCGACGTTTGGTAACCAAATTACAGTTATGCTATTCGTTCCATACTTTTTCCATCGATCTGCTGTCTGTTTTGATGATATGTTTTCATCACGGCCTTACGGTTTCATCCATGATTCTTTGAAGAAGGAAAGTAAAACAACCCTTCCGGTTACTGCGTAAAACTGTGCCATCCATGTGGTACTCCATGTGCTTTCCTATCCCGTATGGCAATGTTCTAAGAACATATCCCCCTTCTGATCGAATGATATGTGCTTGGTGTAAATAAAATGACGCTTCCCAAAAGCGAATGGCGTGTGCGGAACACAAAAATAGCAGTCGAGTGGCTCACGGGACGAACGAGCTGAAACGAGGAGGATAGAAGGTGGATGGAGAGTGGATGAACTTCAAAGAATTGAGTAATCAAACCGAGCAACAAAACCAACCGCGGCTGCTGCTGGTGCTGGGTTCGATCGATCTGCGCGAACCGTCAGACACGGAGTCCGTCGTCGTCGTCGTCGTCGTCGTCGTCGTCTTTGGCTTGATCTTCATCTTCGTCGACGTTGTCTTTGGCGCAATTTGTCGCCGCATTCCTCAAACCCCGCACCGGCTCGCAAATGCTCTGTATGCCACACCAGTGTCTATGTTTATCATCACGGCCAAAGTGCAGAAGAGGATGGCGGATGAGACGTTGCGTTTCGTTCGTTTGCTACCGTTTTGGTCAATGTGTTGGATTTTCGGGGCTTGCGTCAACATGTGCACGGAATGGAGGTAAAAGCAAAAGAGGAAACACATTCCCTGCAGAAGAAGCAGCAGTCCTCTAGTGCACGATGCTGTTCTCCCTTGCATCATCGTCAAACACCAGACACTGTGAGTGAGACGGTACCGAGCTGCCCGGCTGCACCGAGTGTGCTAAGATGTGCAACCCGCCAAGACGCCCTGCTGAACTTTCGCGGCATTTCATATACATTTCGGCGTGGCGAGACGAGAAGAGTGTCAGCCGTGGCCGCTTGCTTTGCCTCTCTCTGCCTTGCTTAGGGGACAAACTGTGTGTAGTTTGCGACTGATTGCGGCTGAGAGTGTCCTCGCGGAAAAGACCCCGGCCTATGGATGTTGCATGTGTTCGCCCGTTGCATTCCACCGACGAACGAAGGGAGGCCACCGCCGTATCGGTGACGGGCGGGGTAAAATCGGGCGACAAAACGGTCGACGACCTCCTGCTGCGTGATCGCCGCGGGATTATTTGGGTACGATTTATTCGTGTTATCTTTATTTTATTTTGTTTCGAGAGGATGAAGGTGAGAAAATTCGCACCATACTTGTAGCCTAACAGTAAAAAGTAACGCGTTAAAATCGGATCATGGCTAGGGACGAATCATACAATTATAGCTCATCATCACAAGTGTGCTTGAAAGAACCAGCAATTGGCGAATCTTTGCTGTGTGTTTCTTTTTGGAGACATTGAAAGAGTTCAAACAATAGAACTCATTTAAGGCACTCGTTCAGGAGTTGCTACAGTCGACACGCTTGCCGTAGTTTTCACATAGTTTTCGGCAGACCATTCCATTTGATAACATGCCTGTGGAAATTGTTGTAACTAGTAAAACTTTTACATAAACAGGTTGCTGTAAACATTATAGAAAAAGGCTTGATATTGCATGGTTCCGATTTTGACCGAATACTATGCAATAAGGCTGCTAGGGATTTTGCATCAAATGATGTTATCGGTGAAAGATTGGGGGCTTCTGGTGAATTCTTTCCCTGCGGTGAAAGTGAATCGAAAAGAGGTGATCGAAGAAGAAATTCGCGTTTCGTGCAATTAACCAAAAAGAAATCTCCCCAAGGACGGGACGACATGCAATGGGAACGGAGAGAACTGCGGCCGGGGTTCTTTATGCCTATTATCCCTTTCTCTACTCCCAACGATGACGACGGCGACGACGAAAGCGACGATGGCGGGTGAGATGGTGTTTATGTTTGTCTGTCTGTCTGGCGTTGCCTCACTCAATTTCCAGCTCCACGTCGGATGACAAGCCAAGAGGAATTGAAAATGAAGAAGAAGGAGCCTTGGAATCAAATGCAAAAGCGAGACAAGAGGCACGACAGAAAAGCTGAATAAGCGAGAGAGAGGGAGAGAGGGTGGACCTGAAGGGTCAAGGTCGATAGAAATTTGACTTGGCGTTCTCCACGTGCCGAGATGTCGGATAGACATATGCAAGTGAATAGCGCCTGGTCGAGTGGAATAAACATTTCAACGAACACAGTCTGGAAGTAAAAGAAACACATTGTGAAGAATAAGGACGGACGGACTGACGGACCGGCAAGAGACGGTATTCGAAACCTTGTATGCTGATGAGATCGTATCGTACTTTCTTAAACGCCCGACCTCCGTCCAAACTGTTTCCATTTATCTGGTGGCGCTATAGTTCCTCCTTGAGGGTTTTGAGCCAAAAAATCCTTCGCCACTTTTTCGTTTAGAGTTTTTTTTAAGTTTCTGGAGCTGCTATAGAGTTTTGGTTTTTTGTTCTGAATGCTCAAGCAAGTTCTAATGAAGGCATGTTTCTGAACAGCAGTTGGCAAACTTGGGAAAATTTTTTCTTCGGAAGGAAAACACAACACGAGAAATTAAGAAAAGATTTCTTTTTTAGGACATTTATGTTCATCATTTATTATTCGGAAGAACTGTTTTTAGTAGCCTGCAATGAATTCTGATGATTTACAATGAAGGAGCTGGAGTCGGAAATCTATAAAATATTCTTGGAGGCTCTCTGGGTCCGGCATACCTCTCTCCTGAAGCATCGCTTTATCTTCTACAACGCTATCGAAGTGCCTCTTGGTTGGATGGTGATAAGGAGTTTGCCGGCTTGCGATTCGCCTCATTTCATAACATTCCGGCTGCTCCATACGACGACTATCGCGCGTTGCGCGTCGTTTGAAAATAAAAAAGCGTTCGTCTTTGTCGCATCGCGAAGCCATTCCCCGAAATCGGGTGCGATTCGGTCGACACCTTCGAACTCGCGAGGGGAGAGCAGCACAGCTCTATCTACACCGTCAGCTGTTGCTGACCTACTTTCGTTAGCGGTGCATCGATTTTTGGAACGGTGGAAACGCCCGATTTAGAAGCAATAAAATGTGCTTCTTTGCAGGCAAGATTTAGAACAATTTGCCCCGGCGTTAGGATTCTTTTGTGGCCTAAGTCACACAGGAATGTGTGGGCATCGATTGCTGGAATGAGGAGGAATGGGAGAAGATTTTTCGTCTTCAGCATTAGTGCCAGACGGTGAGTCATAAGATTTTCACGTGAAAGTAAAATAAGTCATTGGTTCTTTTTTACCCACAACTTGTGAATCATAACTGAAACTATCGACGTTAAATATTCGAAATTGTGTTCAGGCAAATGATGACGTTCAAAGCCCTATCGGGTAAGGGGTTCGTTTACGTTACATGTTGGGAACTCTGCAAAACCTCGGAAACGATAGTAAGTTCAGTCAGAGACTCGACGTTTGAAGGGGCTTTGCTTTTTTCTGCTCGTTTCTGCTCGTGCTCGCTATAAACGCTAGAATAACCTGCGCTATTTGGTCTCTGTACTCACCATCTAATGAAGGAAGCTTCATCTTGCCTAGCTTTACTCGTGTAGGCGTTCTGCAAGAGGAGTTTGTACAAACTGTTTTGTTTCCTGGCCTAGACGGAGAAGGCGAAAACGACAGCATGGAAGGAGGAAGTTTGTGTCCCATAATGTGGGCATACTGTCGGGAAAGCCTTCAACGTAACAAGTAAAACAAACTCCTCCGCACCGACCCGTAAGGTAGTCCGTGGATCGATTTGTTGGAATTACTTTTTCGCTGTTACTTTTTCCCCTGGGACACGATTCTGCTTGTTTCCCTATCTCTCTTCTTGGACTGGTCAAAATGTGTGTTATAGAAGCAGATCCGTTTCGTGATCGCTGCATTCTTTCACAACTCTACCGAGGAGAGGCATCATCCTTTCGGCTCAATCGTTGGCAGCTGCTGCTGTACGCGTTAGATGGTGGAGGGGGGATCATTATATCGGCATGGCATTAGCATACAATCAGCCACGCACCGTCCAAACAAATCATAGGCCACGATGGCAAAGGCACAGACAAAAGGAAAGGAGAGCAACAGGCAGGCTTAGCTTTTCGGCAGCAAGCATAAAATGTGTGCGCTACTAGAAAAAAAAAAAAAATCGAAACCCGTCATTTCGTTCGCGCACGGAATCGCGGAAAGCGGATAGGAGGGAGAGCTGCAAATATGACTCCGAAAGCGAACGCGTGACAGGAGGAAGACGACCGACAGCAAAACCGGGAGTGAAGACAACTTAACTTCACGGGTCGAAACCGAAACGACGAACCGCGTGTCGGTTTTCGAAACATCTGTTCGCCCTGGTTTTCGCTGGAGGCCGACCCTGCGTCTTCGCGGGGGGTTTCAAGGAGTCCCATGGGCCTTCTTCAACCGGTCCCTTAATAAAACAAGAAAAGGACTTTTAATGCTCACGACGTCTCTCCACGAACATTTGAACTCGCGAGTTTGGTTTTGATCTTCAATTAATTTTAAATTTTCGTTCCCTGTCCTTCACATGTGGTTGTGTTTTTGTGACGTGTCCGCCACACAACAGTATGCTGCATGTGAACCGCTGGATGTGTCCGATTTGGAGAGAAGCGACCGCAAACTGTCCGTTTCGTAACGCGGAACGCCGGCCAGCCGGTCCCCGAACTGGAGGTGCATAAAATTAGTCCGTTAATTATTCAAATCTCGTTCAGATTTAGCACACTGCATACATCGTCGTGTCGTGGGTTACAAAAATAACCGTCTGCCGTTGAAAAATACCAAGCGACAAAAAAAAAAACACCATAATTTAACCAACGCTTTGCTTAACGAGTGAAACCAAATTGGACTCCCGTAAATGGTCACCATTGTGTGTGTGCGCCTGTGTGGAGGGCAGCGCGAAAATTGTATGTATTTCATTTCGCATAAGGCGACAAGCAAAAAAAAAAAAAAGGAACGAAAAACAAAGTTAACTGTTATGTTTGTTTTAACTTTTTCCCTTTTGTTTCTTCGCTTCTCGTTTGTCTTTGTTTTACGCTTTCCAACATTTCCTACCGTACAGTTCCCATGCTGCTGACGATGATGACGACGGCGGTGGGGCGAAAGATTATCGCTGTCACGATCCGCGAAGGCCATGACCACGTGTTGAATTTCGAGTGAATCACAATCAGTGCAGTGGGATGAAGATCCAGGGTAAAAAGGAATGGGAGGAGGAGAAGAAACAAACACACAGAAGTAAAGAAACTTTTTAAAAGCCGCTAAAGAGAGGGATGAGGAGCGAGTACAGTTAGTTTCCACCAGATGGCGGCACTTGTCGGTCGTTCGTTTGCATCATTTCCTCGGAAAAGTTCGTGGTCTGGGATATTGAATTCGAATTTGGAATGCCTTTACTAGCTCTAGACGGCTCTCGGGCCAGGAAGTAGAAAATAGAATTGTTGCAAAAAACTTACACCTCGTCCGGGGCAAAACATAAAAAGCAACTTCTTGGACGAAATCAAAATCGACGAAACGACGACGCGACTTACGAACCCCGTGGTGTGAGAAAGTAAAAGAAAAAACAACCGTTCTTTCTTCGACTTGTTTGTGTTTCCTTACCTTGCTTTCACACTCTCACGCGCTTGCTCTCGCGTTTGTCTTTTATTCCTTTCTGTCTTGCTTCCTTTGGCTCCCACCGCGCGCTAGCTCGTTTTGCGCTCGGGAAACTGTAACGCGCGCGCGGACGAAAAGTACCGTTTGTTTTGCGCGATCCGGAACCACCGCAACCAAACCGAAGCAACCAGTCCCGTCCGTCAGCCAGTCAGCCTACCAGCCAGCACAACCAGTAACAACTAAGGCCCGCGGCTTGGTTGAATAGGGAGCTGTAGGTGGGGGAACTATGTACCGAGAGAAAACATAAATATAAATATAATGAAAACGGAACCAGCAATAGTTCAAGCGAGACCTTTTCAGTCGTGGTTGTCAAGGTGACGGAGGTAGAGGGAGAGATTAGAGAGAAAGAGAGAGGGAGCGGCCAAGAGGGTGAGACAGGGAAAGAAGGTGTCCTCGCAACAGGTGGATCGGGCCCTCGTGCATACTCGACTGGAAGATGATGGAGAACTGGGAATGTTTCGACGTTTCCCAAAATAGAGTTGGATGGGAATTCCTATTTGTAAGGCTGCTGGTTCGATGAAACTAAGTTTAGTAGAAAGAAAAGCTTTTACGATAAGAATTCCATAATCTCCGTCGTTTAAACCATACCCTGCCAACGCGAAAGAAAAAAGCCCGAAGTGAGAAAGAATGTACCTCAGATTGCCCAAGTTGGAAAACAAGTTGATATTTCCAATCACGGTCACGACTGAGACGCGACTTTTTCCCACTGGTTTCACATTGCACACGCACTTAAAAACTCAAAACATCCACACACGTGCACGACCTCGTTCATAATCGACGGTTCTGTCCACTGGGTCCATTCGGAGGAGGGCTTGTTATTCGCGTGTGTCTCGGCTTGCAATTGACTGTAGTTATTTTTTAAAGAACGTTTTTTTACTTTACACATGGGTCCGAAAAAAAACCTCGTCTTCCAAGGCCCCGGGTGGTTGGTGTTCCCGGTTGCGCCGGTTGCAGGATAACGAGCAGAGGCCAACACTGCAGCCGACGAACAGAGATGGCCCTCTCCACACTTAGTTTCATACATTCCATTTTATTTCATTTTATTCCCATAATTTGCATCGTCTCGTCAAGCCGAACGAGTGTGGCCCGATGTGGAAGGCGGTTTTTTTTTTCGGTCGCCACTTTCTGTCTCGACTCCATATAAGGTCAACAACGCTCGGCAGTCGGGCTTGGGCGTACACTTTTGATCGAAACACAAAAAAAAAAACAAAAACAAATAGTATTATTTCCATAAAATCGATCCAAAAGTACTCGTTGGAATGTTGTAGAATATTTCATTGCATACCGAACAGCTTGCTCAGGGTTGGCACACTTTATGAATGATGACCGATTTGCAACTAAACCGTGTCAAATTGCATCGCATTCGTTCAAAGTTAGTTTGGTTTGGTCTTGACAAAAGCGTCTCACTGACGTCACGAAGGTCGTGTTTTCAAATCCAAACTAAAATATTCCGCACGGTCGCCAACTTTTCTCATCAGGAAAACCTGGTTGTGCATTTCGGTAAACCCTAAACGCGATTACAAAAAGTTTTATTGATATGGTTTACAGATGGGAAATTATTTAACCGACCTTCATCACAACCTCTTGGGTTCTCTTTGACAGCATATTTGACATAAAACGGCCCAATTCATACACACTCGGACTGATCAAATTAGGTCAAATTTGGTCGAATGTCTAGCGCAAAGGAAATCCATTTGGCTTTGTTTGGTTCTGTTTTGTCGCCGGCAACTAAAGCCATTCCAGGAGAACTCTTAAGGGGAACAAAGGTAACCCAAGGAGAATCGATCGTGTAGTTGCTCACTTTTGCCTACAACTCTGGACTGTGGACGGCCCTAGGGCAACTAACTAACTCGCATTTCCGTCTTCTACCATTGCCGGCCAGTGCACAGGACGCCCCTTCCTCTTACATCTCCCCTGCACCACCAGATCCAAGTAACGACGCTATCAGTTGTCAGGCCGCGCATTTGCAATGCAAATTGTGCACCGAGCGGGAGCCACCTGGTACGACGCGTCGTCTGTGCGGCTTCTCGTGCCGCGCCGCGCTCGTAACTCGCGGTGGTGGAAGTCATAAAAATAATCACTCCTTCCCTCGCACGACCACGCCAACCCTTGGGAATTTCGTTCGCTGCACCGGAATACATGTTCGCTTCGTTCCTCTAGATGGCGGCCCCTTGTCGACCGGAGGGGGCGCCGAAGCTCGTGCAATCGTTTGAAAGTTGCACTTGGGCGGGATTGTACAGCCACCGACGACGGGTGTATGTATGCTGTTGCCCCTGCACCCCATCTCACCTACAGCTACCTCGAACGGGGGGGGGCGAAGCATAATAGAGGTAGCATGTAATTTTTATGGTCCGATTGGCGTGTGCGCGCGCGTTTGGCCTTCACTCCGTGCCGTTTGGTGGCCATCGGAGGCATCATCTGGGTGAAATTGTGGCCGGTTGCTGAGGGTTGCAGGCGAAGAGGTAATGCGAAGCTGGCGCGTCATAATCATAGCGCGAAGTTTTCGTAAAGACGCGACTGGGATCACCTGCAACATCGCTTGGAGGGTGTACTCTCCCCTGTTCTTTATGAATTAAATCAAATAAAATCATAACAACGATGAAGTAAAACCCACCTGCAATTGCATGCGCCGCACTTTTACTCTCGTGGCTTGTAAAAAGGTTTAAAAAAGCACGAACAACTTACATGTCAAACAGTTCAAGAGGGGAGACGATTGCCATCCGTAAACTAGTAACAATACAACAACTCGAGGTTGACCTTTTTCAACTGTCAAAAACAAGAGCTGTTTTTTTTTTCTTCCTCTTAATTGGTTATGAGCTTAAAAATAAATGCAATTGAATAAATGCATGAAAGAAAACCTTCCGCCCATAAATGCATCAATTAAAATGCAACGCACCAGAGCGCGAGGGACGGTGCGCTTCGGAGGAGGAAACGGTCAATCGAACTGTCAAGGTCGTTGGCCCAAATAATATGCTGCCGTCGCCGACTGCCAGGAACCGGGTGACTTTTCTCCTCCCTTGTCCCATTTTTATTGTTTATCCTCACGTCAATTTGTTGATGGGCTCAATTTGCGAGTGGGTAAAAAGAAATGCTTGCCAATGATTTCTTTTTTTTGCGGTTGGTTTTTTCTATGTTTTGTCTTGTTCCTCGCTTTCCCTATGTGGGGCTTATTCTGGCCCATTGGTTTGAAGCAAGAAGCGGGTTTTATTTTTCATCTTCTATGCCGAGACATCATAACGATCCCCCGACGGTTAGTAGTCGGACGAAGATGGTTAGAGAGAAGGGAGAGGTTGCCACATTGTTTACGCCGTCTCCCTGCAGATGTCTCGCCGTCGCCGTTGTCGCCGTCGTTGTCGTTTTGGTCCTTGGGTTGATGAGAGTGTTGCGTTGATGGTCGTTTTGCAGAGTGTTGATTGTAGCAGCCGCCATGCTCGTACAAGTTGTATTTTATTGCAGCAGGACAACTGCAGTTCACTCATTCTCGTCTGAGAAAAAAGAGAACCGGTTGTTCGTGCTGCATTTGCGAAGGGATGGTAGGGGGTCAACGCAAAAGGGGGCACAATCTGTGTCGGTTGATACGAGCATAAATAATTGAACTCCGTTGCCTTTGTGAGCCTCTCGCATATTTCGTTCGTTGATTTTCCCACCCCGACGCACATTGCCAACCACCTTTCGCTTTCCTGTGTGACAGTCAGTCCTTTGCAGACAGGCAGCTTTCTTTCAATCACATGCCCCGGGTACAGCCTTGATCCAGTGAGAAAATATGTTATGTGCTGCGAACTGAAGAAAAAGCAAGTTATTGTCTTGCGAGGAAGGGAAAGAAAGAGGGGACTACGGCCATCACCACCGTACCTTGATGAAGATCGGTAGCATACAATTTGCATTCCATTTGCATGCTTAACCCCCGTACGCGCCATCCAACACCTTTGGCAGTCTGACAGGTTTTTTTTCTTTTCTTACGGTCGGTTTTTTTGTTCATTTCCGTCTTGTTCGGTAAAAAATCCTCCCAGTAATCATCAGCCAAAGCTACCGAGTCCTTCGACACTTTCTCCTTCATCATCAATCACGCTGACTGCCAACGAGGAGAAAGGGAGAAGGAAAGCAACGTGTGGAGCTTATTACTGCACGCTTCGAAGCCGTTTTTATGGGTCGGAAAATTGTCTATCAGCCTTTGGGGGAAGGATGTGTTCCTTTACGTTGGGGGAGAGGTATTGGCTAGGTATGGGATATTATGTTAGTAAGTGTGGTGGAGTGCAACGTTTGTTGAGGAAGGTTCAAATCCAACCGCACAAACCTGCCAATTTAAACGTACGTACAAATGTTTTGACCACTACCAACAGGAAATGGAGAGGAATAGGTCACAGAGAAGCGGATCGGACGCAATCAACTGCAAAAGATTTGATTTAGCTCGATATGATGGAGGTATCTGTTCTACACCTGTGCATAGCACATCATTATGAGTTAGGGCGGGTTTAGAGGGAGATGCTGCGCCGTGAAGGATGCCACATAATGGCCATATGGAACCCACCCATATTTTCACGGTTCCCTGTGTCGAGCATGAGGTGCTCGAAATTGCATTAACGGCCAGCGCAATTGGGAACTGCGTACGTAATTTAATTGTCTCTCTTTAATAAGCTCTACTATAAACTGTGACTGACGGGAGAAGCTCCAGAGGGTGACTGCAGAAAGGGAATAGCACACGGAAGCAATCATAGCGATGGATTGACGATATCGATTAAAATTCAATCATAATGAAAGCCTATCTGATTCGCTACGATTGTGATTGAATCCTTGCAATAAAGAATTCACTTCGGCGATTTGTAGTAAGCTATGCACCGTTATGTTGAAAAGATTGCTTATGCAAAGAATAGTTGTAAACCTAAGATTCATGAACTACACAACATTTAGCGCTTAAAACTGTGTTTAACGAATGCTGCGCGCCTTGTCGTTCGTATCTAGCACGTTTTAAACACGTCATTAATTGTCTTCCATTATTTTATTTTCGCTCCTTTTTAGTTGTAAACCAATGAACGATGGAACCATCACCAGCTTCAGCCGTACAAGCAGCGTCCACTGCGGTCACGGAAACCGCAGCCGACGAAAGGACGACGGCACCAGAAGTGAACTCAACACAAGCAACACCAGCATCACCAGCACCTGCAACAACACAGAAGGATACCTCTTCAAACGAACCGGCCGCAGCCGTTGCGCACGAGGAGACGACAAAAGAGGAAACAGAATCGACGAAACCTACGCAGCAAATCGTTCCACTTCCGGCTGATGCGGATGGCAGTGTGACTGATCGGAATGGGAAACGATCGGACGAGGAGAAGAAGGAGGTGGAACGGGGTGCAGCTCGAGCAGTGGAACATGATGTGCCGAAGCACGAAGAGGCAATCGAAGCGACACCTGCATCTACCGACCGTTCCTTGGTGAATGTGACGATCGCTTCAGAGTCCATCCCAACATCTTCTTCCGGAGCGACGACGCCTGTTGGGCTTCCTCCACAAGCAGCCACTCCTCCTCCGGAGGTCGAATCATCCACAGCATCGCCTGACAAGGGACCTCGACCTGAATCGAGCGATAATGCATCGCCATCGGATGGAGGAATGATGTGTACGGTGGACAGCAGCAGTGGCAGTAGAAGTCCCCTGGGGAGAGAGGACTCCACCGCCGATCTTAACGGATGTAGCAGCGCCGTGAGGGATCATGTAAATAGTATTAGCACTTGCAGCAGCAGTAGTGGAAAGCGCGAATCTCATCAAGATCCCGCAACGACGAGTGGAACAACAACCGGTACGAGTCGGCAAGCGAATGCGGCAAGCGATGACCCTGTAGCGGACGAGACCCCCATCAGGGCAAACCCCGCGCCGGTTGATGCACAGGCTGTGATAGAGGACAACCGAGTTGTCGGTGCGCAAGAACCGAATGAAGGCGGACCAGCGCAGAACGCAGAACTGCCAGAGCCGCCGACATCGAGTGAACTGATGCCTGCGGGGAGTGGCGACAACCGGCAGCAGTCAGAAGTGGAAAGGGATCGACTGAGTGGGAGAGACCTTCCCGACCAACACGCCAATCAGGAGGACTCGTCGGTTGGCAGTAGTACAAACGTAAATACTCATTCGCCGGAGGACAAGCAACGGGATACTCAGCCATCGGAGAGTCGTGAATCTGCACCCGTTCCACCGGAACCGGATCCGGGGCCTTCATCCTCGGTCCAGGAGGAGCAGCGAGCGAACATGCGCGATCACGCGCACGGTAGCAGTACAACTGAGAACAGTACAACGAAAGGTGACGATGGTGAGGGAAGCAATGACTCGAACAAATCAATCCGAACGACACCGGAGGAGTCTAGCATGCAGGAAGAGACACTCGGTGGCATTGCGAGCCACAGTAGCTCCAACAGTGCGCGAGCGAACGATTACCAGCCACCGTCGGCAACGCCAAACGCCCGCAATCCTCTCCAGTTTACCGAGGTGGCGAATGACGAGGTCGAGCTGAAGGTGGACGGAGGCCATTTGCTCGATCGCGTGATCAAGCTGTCGCTGCTCAAGGGCCTTCAGGACGGCGGGAAGCGACTGGCGAAGAGTAGCCTCATCATCTCCGGCGCCGGCGCCAACGGTGAGGGCTCCAACGGTGAGGCGACCCTGGCAACAACTTCGTCGCTCAGTAAGGCCAAGAGTGCAGCGGGGCTGCGTCTGGTGGAGGAAAGCAAAACGACTCCTCCGGCCCTGGTGCCCTCGGCTTCGGTGCCACTGACGAATGATGGGATCGGGGACACAGTTTCCGTGAGGGAACTGGCAAGCAGCACCAAGGAGGTTGCAGAGCATCATCATCCTCCTATTCCTACGAGGGTGCGTCATTCGAGCGAAACAATGGTGAGCAGTGGTTCGGGGGAGGTCGACGACAGTCGTGGACCACCACCGCACACTACTGGAGGGGCATGGAGTAGCAACAGCAATAGTGCATTGGACTTTCGGGAAGATGGAAGACCCGCGGCACAACCTCACGAACCTCAGCGTGCAACACAATCGCAGTCGGATGTCTACGTGCGGGAACCGGTGGCAAGTAGCGACCATTTACCGATGAAAGCCCGCAAGCCACAGTACTACGCCAGCATTCCGGACTTCTCCAAGCAGTCCAAGTTTTCGCCACCCACAGCAACGCCACCGAGCCTCGCGAACCCGTCGAGCTCGAGCGTGACGGCGTCCTCCACGACGAGCCCGTCGAAAAGTCTCGCTCAGCTGCACATGAAGACGCCCGACTTCAGCCGCCTGGGAGTCGTTTCGAGTTCGGCGAGTACCACCGCCTCGCCATCGGCTGTCATCGTCAGTCAGTCCTCGCCACCTATTTCCGCGTCCACCAGCTGCTCGACAACTGGCGGCGTGGGTGTACGGACCACGAGTGAGCTAAAAATCTCCAATCCCGACTTCACGAAGGTGCCCGGTTTCGCTCACCCCCACTCTGGCCCTGTGGCCTACCCTGGATCTTCGCAACCGTTGGGAAGTAATCCTCCTCCCCCTCAAGGCTCGCAGGTCACGTCCGGTGGCACGACACCGTTCGTTTCGCAGGACACCTTCAGCAAACTTATCAAGGAGCGAAACTACATCGCCGATTTGCAGCTAAAAAATCCTCCTCCCTCCAACGGAGATACCGGTGGATCGACGTCTTCCTCCGGGGCGCCGGCTGCAGCGGCTCCATCGTTGAACGATGCGACCGTAAAAAGAAGCGTGGTTGTCGTCGACACCACCACATCGAGCAGAGGCAGTATGCCGAAGTCGTCGTCCTTGCCGTGCGAACCTTTCGCTGAGAATCCGCACCGCCAGCGTTCACCGTCGACGGACAATGGTATGGATCTGGAACCACAGGCCCATGTGATACACAAGAAATCCGGAAGGCCACAACCGACAGCAGCCGGTGTTCCTAAGAACTGGAATCCGCCGGAATTCAGCAGCACACACTTCACCCAACCTCCTCAGCCTCAGGGAAACAATCGCCTGCAGGCCTCGGCCAACGGGGCTGGAGTTGGGGGACTGTCGTCTTCTTCCTCCTCGTCGCCTTCGCCTGCGCCACGTGATCCATCTCCGGCACCTTCTTCATCGTCGTCCTCCGCATCGCCGTATCCGGGAGGTTATGCAGTACAACCATATCCGGGTTCGCCTGCTGGATATGGTGCTGGAAAATATCAACCTCAACCCCCGACGGACCGTATTATCGTGAACAATGTGCGCACGTACTACCCCGAGCAGGCACCAGTCCCAGCAGGAGGAAGTTCGAGTAAGCAAGTCCCCTCGCACCAGCAGCACTCGCATCATCCTGGCCTCCCGAAGGTGAAGGATCCCGAGTTTCGGTTGGATCACGGCAAAGAGCAGCAGCTGCTGCAGGAAGGTACCATTATCACGGTAAAACAGCCGTACGCCGGAACAACACCAACCGCACGACATCCGACGGTGGCCAGATCACCTTCCGCCGAACGTCGCGAAGCACAGATGCTTCAGAACTCGCAGGAGATCCTCTACCGGGACTATCGGCAGCACAAACGACCATCGGTAGGAGCAACGACCGGCGGTAGTAGAACGTCGGGAGGATCTCAAGGGCCTTCCCAAGGTCCTTCTCCACCTACCACTGCTCCCCAAGGTCCACCAGGCGTCGGAGATCGTCGTTCGCCGTACGATTCGTCGTCGTCGTCGTCAGCGTCGGCATACTACCATCCGATGCTGCACCATCATCGTGGACCGATGCACTCGCAACAAATTGGTTCAGGATTGATGCATCCGCCACCACCGAGTTGGCCAGCCGGCCCAGGTCTACCTCCACCGCAACGGGGCGGCCCTGCTATGGCGCGCAGCAGCCCACACGATAACGGGACCAGTCCGGTATCTTCGCCGGCACCAGCACCGGGTGGTTCGGTACCCGGTCCCAATCATAACTATCACCTGCAACAACACCAGCACCAGCATCAACAGCAGCAGCAACAACAGCACGGTGGACAACAGTACAAAAACTCGCCCAGTCCGGTGTCCGGTTCAGCAGCAATAGCAGCGGGCAAGTACCCTCCGCAGGGGCCGTACGCGACAGCTGGTGGGGTCAGCATCGACCGACGGCCGGAGACCGAGCGTGATCTGCCGTACACCAAAGTGCCGGCTGCCGGACAAGCCGCCGGCTTCTTCAAGGGACTGGACTTCAACATGGAGCAGAAGTTTGCGGAGGTGTACCAGGCGCATGAGGCCAAGGAGAAACAGGCTGCCGAAGCGGCTGCCACGCCTGGAAGGTCTCAGTCTTCGCGCGGGGCTCCCCGGAGTGACGGTAGTCCCGGCGTGTCGTCCGCTTCCAGTGCTGGAGGTCCTTCGAAGGCGTTCTATGGAGCGTACGAGCAGTATGGCAATGCCTTCTATCATCCCCATTCCCACCACCCTCAGGCTACACCCTCGCCGACATCCACCCCTTCTCCGGTGCCTTCACCACACCATCGGAAGTACAGTGGTCCACCCTCGAGAGATCCGTCACCGTTGGGACAGCAAGCCTCACAGCCACCTTCACAGTCACTGCTTCCTCATCACCGTCACGCACCAAACGAGACTCTTTATCAGTCGACTCCGGGATACTCGGGACCACCGAAACCGATGAACCACGCAGCAAATGGTTCACACGATCACCGAGGAGTGAGTGCTACTAACGTCAGCCCCCAACAAGCTGGTGGAGCGCCGTATCACCCCACCCATCATCAGCCTTCTTCATCTTCCGCTTATCCGATGCCTCCATACGCCGGCAACAATCCACCGCAACAACAGTCTGTGATAAGTACGGCGTACGACCGATACCAGCCACCACAGCATCCCTACGGCGGTAGTCCGTCTGCCCAGGGCTCTCTAGG
The DNA here is from genome assembly GCA_914969975.1 of Anopheles atroparvus. Classification (NCBI taxonomy): domain Eukaryota; kingdom Metazoa; phylum Arthropoda; class Insecta; order Diptera; family Culicidae; genus Anopheles; species Anopheles atroparvus. The sequence goes on along the minus strand of CAJZCY010000002.1, from coordinate 43,854,268 downwards.
GCAACCGCTGCATCACGCGAAATCGCTTCCCTACCTACCGCCGGGTAGGCAGCAGCAGCCACCAGCACCAGCACCCCCGCAGCCACACGCAGGAATCGCTCCCAGCAATTCCACTCCATCGTCCTACTATACCCATCCTACGGCGGTGGCGGCCGAACCGGCCGTTATCCACCCACCGGTCGGTAGCAAAAACATTCCCGTGCGAGTCATTGCTACGGCCCCGCCGGCTGCGACTGCCAAGGCCAGTTCAAGTGGGCAACAAGGTGTTCCCTCAGGTAATAGCAGGGTACCCTCTGCTGCTGGAGGAGCAGCAATCGCACCGCCAGGTGGATTAGCAACGTCTTCCTCCGCGTCGCAAGGAGTTGTGCAAGCGGGAACAAGGGTTGCCACAGCTGGAGCGGCTGGCGTGGACATGGATGGCAGTAGTTCCACCTCTACTAGTGCGGGAGCGGTAATCATCACTCCAGCGAAGCGTGAATCTCCACTCGATCTGTCGGTGAAAACCGTCAAAACGAAAGCGGACTCGACCGGGTGCGATGACTACGGGAATGTATGTGCCAGCAACAGCAGCATCAGTAGCAGTTCGAGTAGCAGTAGCAGCACAAGTAGCACCGGCAGTGGAGGCGTTCCTGTGCCGCCAGCAACTTCGAACAATCGATCGCGAGAAGTAGTACCGAAAGTTGATTTTAATCCAAACTTCAACAAGCACATTATACCGAGTCCGCACAGCTCGAGGAGTTCTTCGGGAGCCTCCGGAGCTGGTGGTCCACCGGTGGCACCGGGAGGCCGGCCTCTAGACCCACTGCCAGCTTCACAGCCACGCCACGTGTCCGTGATAAGCCCCGTCATACCACCCGGGTATGACAAGAAGACGGATGCGTACTTATCAGCCAACTACAGGGCCGTCGGAGGGCCGCTTGCGTCCCCGGCGTACCAGTATCCACCCTACGCTTCCCGTGGACCCCCGACTGGCTACGATCCTGCAGGTCCTGCAGCGAACGCTTCGATACCACCGACACCCAGCAAATCGCAGCTCGTCGATTCGTATGCACAACCCAAACAGACCACCTCTGGGCCGTCGGGGTCAGCAACGGGTTCAGGTGGGGGATCGGCAAGTAGCAAGAGTGTCTACTATCCACCAGCGGTGGCACATCCACCCCACCAACCGGCGATGGAGTACATACGTAGTGGAAAATCCAGCGGTGGTAGCATCGTGACTGGTCAGGTACAACCACCACCTGCCACGGGAGGGCGACCGGGCACCCACCCAGCCTCCGGAAACGTCGCGACATCGCCTGTAAACAGTAGTCCGGCCGGAGCACCACCACCGCAGCCCCGCGTGGACGACCCGAGAATTGAAGATCGGAAGTTTGTGGAGAGTATGCTGAAGAAGAAAACATCGCCATCTTCGGATGTCATTGCCGATCTGCAATCAGGCAGGTTTCCCACGCGCTTGCCGCAGAGTTTGATACCTAAGAAGCGCGCGGCAGCAGCAGCCGCGGCAGCGGCCGCAGCCGAAGCGGCCCAAACGAAGGCAGCCGGAGCTGGCGGCGGTGGCGTTCCTCCCCCGGCAAAGGTGGGCAAGTACGAGGAGCGTCGCGAGTATGGTCAGGAAGCTGGTGAATCCGTGCCAAGTTTCGAAAGGCATCAGTCGGTGGCACCAGTTTCACGGGATGGACCCTATCACGGTCCACCGTCTCATTCAGCCAAACCTTACGGAGCTGTGGAAAATCAAAGCTATTACGGAACCGGAAGCAAACGCCCTGCCGGGCCAGAGACTGCCGTACATCCATCAGTTATAACGACAAACTACCATCACCAAACACCACCGGTTGCACTGCAACAGCAGCAGCAGCATCCGCATCAGCAAATCCCCCCGGATATGCGATACTATCACCAGCATCTGCCCCCGGGTCAAGCGAAGCCTCGGGAGGACCCGGTAGCCCCGGTTTACCATCAGCCGCATCTTCGTGGAGGAAGTTCCTTGCCGTACGGGTACCTCCCTCAGTATCACCAGCATCATCCCGATCAGCAGCAGGTTCAACAAAATCATCTTGCCTATCAACAGCATAAGGATCCAAGCGCACAACCCTTGTTTCGCTACGGCGAACCTCCGAAGTCGGCTCCCCCGGAACCGGCAAGTGTCCTGCACATGCAATCGCACATACACTACACAGGTCCGGGTGTCCCTGTTCATGTCCAAAAAGAGTACCCACTACAGCATCAACAGCAGCCTCAGCAGCAGGGTTTGCCATCACCACATGGACATCCTCCGACTGTCGTAGAAGTACCGAGTGGTATGACACGCGCACCTTACGCACCATACGGAGGAGTAGGCAGCTTTATGATCGGGCCACCACCAGCACCAGCACCACCGCAGCAGCATCGCGGTGTTGACCAGTCAGTTATCTCGAAGCTGCGAGAAAGTCTGGAACACAAGGAATACGAAAAGCAACGCATCAATCAACTCCGCAAACTTCCCCACGGTGGTGGTGACACGGTGGACGAGCCTCCGATGCACTCTACACCTGCTCCCACAACATCCGTAACTCCCGACGCTCCCTCCTCATCATCGGCATCGTCCGCACGGTTCCGCACAAAGGGCGAACTGAAGGGCTACACACCGCTTCCCCTGCCACCGAGTGTTGCCGACGGTGGATCAGTGGCGAAACGCGAAGGAGAGGAAACCTCCTCGATGGTCGCGGTGAAAGCGAAGGAAGGGATTAAGGTTGAAATTGATCAGACAGCGGCGGGGGATGTTGAGGGAACTGGAGCACCGTTGCTGGACATACTGGATTGGGGAAGCGCCTGCAATGAGTTCGTGGAGCAGCTCCAGACTGGTAAGAAGCGCGGTCGCCGGAAACGATCGTCGACAGCGGGCGCAGGTGTAGGTGGGCGTGGCTGGCCCGGTCTCGGTCCCGATGGTGGGGAACTGATGACCGTTGGGGGCGGGGAGGGTTCCAGTGCGGATCTTTCCGCCGTGCCGAAGGATGTGCTCAACTCCGCCCGATCGCCACCCAAACATCGTCTCCATGCGCCTCGCAGCCGGAGTGTCAGCTCGAGCGACGAAGACAAACCGCTGATGCTCCTACTCCAGCAGTCCCAGCAGGATCCGCAGAGGGGTGGTCAGGACCAGACGAAGCAGCAGCAGCAGCACCAGGTGGTCGATAGCCACACGCAAAAGATCCTGCGGTCGACCATGGAGAAGCTGACGGACAAGTTGGCACGGAACATCCGTGAAAAGCAGAGGTTGGAGCTGGAGCAGAAGCACGAGGCCAAGCTGGGCCGTTCGAGCAGCACGGATAGTGACTCGGCCCGATTGGCGTCGGCAGCGGCCCAGCGGGCAAAGGCTCGCGTACGAAAACTTCGACAACGGTCGAGCATCGTGTCGTCGTCGGTGTTGAAGTCTTCCGATGGAGACGGTGATGCGACCGCCGACGAGGAGGGACCCCGGACCGCTAAGGGAGCGGCGGCGGGAAAGCGTTCACCGTTACACCAGCTGGCGAACAGTAACGCCGGGAAGAAGAAGCGCCTAGAGCGTCGTTCATCCGTTGCGTCTTCGCCATCGTCATCTTCATCTTCCGAGGGTGAACCGCCCGAAGCGGAACCGGAGGTGGTGCGTCGTAAGCGCGGTCGACCAAAGGGATCGTTGGGCGGGGCAAAACGGGCCCAACAGCAAGCGACGATGACACGCTGCCAAGCGGGCACGCTCAAGCAGGATCCGAACGAAAAAAGCGACCTCAGCTCAGACGATGACAAACCATCGAAAGCACTGCGTTCAACGCCAGCGAAGGGTGAGCGGGGGGCTTCCACGGGCCACGGACGGGCCGTGGGTTCGGAGTCGTCGGCCAAGAAACATCGCGGTGATGGTGGCGGTGCGGGAAACGGGGGAACGTCCGGCGGTGGCACCAAGGGTCAACAGGTGAAACAGGACCAGTCCACCACCGGCGGAACCTCACAACAAGAAGGTAAAGCGAACCATTCAGTCGAAAGGGAGAAGAAAAAGCCCATCGACAGCGATGAGACGCCGCGGAAAGAGGAACAACCGGGGAACAGTAATGGTGCGTTGAAAAAACCTGTGAAACAACGCACCACTTCCCGTTCCAAGACGCCGCATGGGCCAGGGAACGGACCCTCCACCGATGGGTCGTCGTCATCTTCAGCGTCATCGTCGGAATCGTCCTCATCGTCCTCGGAGAAGGAGGAAGACCGGGAGACAATGACCCGCTCCAGGAGTAAGAGGGAAGCTGAACGGAGACGCTCGAATTCGAAGGTCCTTCGAAACGACAAGATCGTAGAAAACCTGGCCACACCGGTCATCAACCAGAACCGGCGGGCGCGAATCGAAAACGAACGTACGCCAACCAAACAAATCAAGCAGACAAAAAACTCCCGGGAGACGCCATCGACCGGAAAGCGCTCGAAACCGGCCGAATCTGATTCGGATCGGTCGGCGGTGGCGGAAAGAGCGGGTGGTCCAAAGAAGAAGCGTACACGGCTGGCGTCAAAAAACGCGCCCAACTCCTCGGCGGAGTCGGACCGAGACAGTTCTAGCGACGACGACGAGGAGGGAACCGTAAAGGTTGAACTTTCCGAGCGTTTGCGATCACGCCGATCAAAAAACGGCTCGGAACCGACGGTAGGTGGAGGGGCAGCTGCCGGTAGAACGCCGTCGAAGAGTGCCCCAGCTGCCGCCGCGACCACCTCTGCAAAGGGGTCCCGCTCTCGCCGGGAAAGTTCGGCGGCGAAAAGTGGCCGGGAAGAATCGTCCGCCAAGAAGAAACAACCGAATACCGCCTCTAGCGGTCCGTCCGGCTCGTGTTCGTTGGGTGGAGGTGGGAGCGCCCGGGGAGGACCACCGTCGCGCAAAGGTACTCACAAAGAAGGTGACGGTAGACCGGATGTCGCCCCGGATCATTTCTATCCCGGCTGGGAAAAGGAACTGTACGAGTACAAGCGATCGCTGAAGGTGCCACCGGAACTCATCACGATCGGCGGCAAGTTGTACATGCACCGGATTTCGACGTCCCTGCCCGATCTGGACTCGCCCCACCACAGCGATGGCTCAGAAACGTTCTCCGAGATCGTCAAGATCAACCAGAAGGAGGTGATGAACGTCACCGCACCACCGAAGCGCATCAAAACGAAGGGCGCTACCAAGCAGCACCAGCAGCAGCCAGCGAGCGTCAAGTCGCCCAAAGTTAAGGACGAGCCTCAGCAGCAGCAGCAGCAACAACAGCAGCAACAACAGCAACAGCTACTCCAGGAGCAGGAAGAGCTCAAGAAGAAACTGAACGACAACAAAAAGTTCAGCTCCATCATCGAGCTGCTCCATCGACGCTGCTTGGCCGCTGTGTTGCTTCATCAGGGTAAATCCCCTGCTGTTGGCGCAGGCAAGCAAAAGGGATCCGCAAAGGGTGGCACCACCAAAACAATCGTCAACACCAACACTAACATCAACAACAACAACAACGACGAGATCACCATGAAGCCGAAACAGGAGTACGAACTCTTGCCTACGCCTGGGGCCGAGTCGGAGTCGCTCTTCGCCAAGAACTGCAAGAAGAATAATTCGCTCTTCGACACGGCCATCCTGAAATCGCGCACCCGAACCGAGCAGAAAGCGATGCAAAGCAAGGAGATGATCCGCGAAGTGTTTGGCGCGGACAAGGAGCGACCGCAGTCGGCGCCTCCGCTCCGTTGCGGGGGACTCTTCGAGGAGGGCATTCAGAATGTCACGTACGACGAGAAGTACAACGAGCTGATGCGCAACGTGGATCGAATCGTGGACGAATTGGATGGAGGTGGTAATGGTGGTGGTGCTGCGATTGTGAACGTTAAGCAGGAGCCAGCTGAGGAGGAGGAGGACGACGACGAAGAGGAGGATGAACGTCGAGCGGGAATGGAAGAGGACGACGAAACGCAGGACAGCAGTGTGCTCATGAAGGACTCCGAACGGGACACGCCGTCGGTTGCATCCGAGCGAGATCTGCTCGGGGGAACACCGGTATCGTTCCGAGGCCTTGCCATCGCATCGACGCCTGCAGCGGGGGCCACGGTGGCAGGTCCAGGCGGGCCGACAACATCCTCGGGAGTCGTGGCGATGCCGGAGAAGAAACGCCGCGGCCGTGGACATCGCGCGTCCCGCCGGAAGGGTAGTTCGGGGTTTGACTACATTCGCAAGAAGAAAAAACCATCGCAACAACACCACAACAATCATGCCAACGGAAACCAGCACCATCGAGGACCGGCTGGTTCGTCTTCGAACGTAAACAGCATCAATGGCGTTAACGGGGAGCCGTTTCCGAGAAAGAAATTCATGTCCGCCTTCGAAAACCTGGAGGTGAAAGATGAGACGCACATCAGCAAGGAGATACGCAGCTGGGTGCTGAACAAGGGCGTCGGGGAGAGCGTAATGCACAAAGCCGCCCGCCTTGGCTACACGGTAAGTCCTTTGGAAGCTCCATTGGAATGTGAATGCAGTTTAACGGTTTTTCGTTTTCCCCTTCTTGTAGGACGTCATCGTGTATTGCCTGGAACGACTCGATATGGACCCGGACCTAAAAGACAACGCCGGCTACACACCGCTCCACGAAGCGTGCGCTAAAGGACATCTGGACATTGCGCACTATTTGCTGCAGTATGGCGCGAGCCACTCGGAACCGGCCCCGTCCGGTATGCGCCCGTTGCACGAGGCGGTGGAGAATTCATTTGTTGAGATCGTGCGGCTGCTGTTGGCGTTCGGGGCAGATCCGATGTTGGCGACGTACGCGGGACTAACGCCGGTGCAGCTAGCCGAAAGCGACAGTATGACCCGCTTTCTCAAGGACCACGTGAACGACGTGCAGAGTATGGGCCCGAATAAGATGGCGTGGAAGTTTGAGGGACCCTGGAAGGTGCATGGTGAGTTGCAGCTTGAATTAGCTTCGATCTAGGTAGAACTAGGTACAAAGAACGTGCTTAATGCTTCTTCTTTTAGATCCGGAAGAAAGTGGATGCAATGTGTTCGCGGACATTCCTGGATTCAACGGAGAGGAAGCTGGCAGTGACTTGTCATCGCTCAACAGCAGCGCAAGGAGCAACTGTACGGGCACGAGTGCAACCGGTACGACGATCTCACCTTCCGGGAAACAATGTGATTCGAATTCAAACATCATGAACTTCGAAGCTGGATGTCCGAAATCGGTTGCCCAAGATGAACCACAGCAAGGGCAGGAAAATGGTATCTCTGTGGATATCAAAAGTGACGGCGGGATTGTTTCGGAGAGCCCTACCGCTGTTGATGGTGGTTTGCGGAATGGCAAAGTAATGAAGCGAAAAGACACTTCCTTGGTGAACGGCTACGCGAAGGCAGGAAACCGAACGAAGCCACTGAATGGCGGTGTGGTTGGCCTGTTCGACGAGGAAAAGCCCGGCGCGGAGGAGGAAGAAGGAGAGTTGCACGACGAGGAAAAAGACGATGCGGACAGTCCCGATGGAATAGTGTTCGAGTACGAAGAGTCGGACCGTCCACTGCCACCGTTGTACGCGCTGAAGGACGAACACAACGAGCGCTGGGTGCTGATGAGCGACCTCTGCCACGTGCTCAAATTCAAGTCGAAGGAAGCCGTACTAAGACAGGTAAGTGGCACGCATGCTATACGATGCTGGTGCTGCTACGCAGGGGGTCGGTCCAATCGATATCTAACAAACCTTCTCGTGCTCGTAGATCTGTCCCAACAACTCGGTCAACAACCAGCGCGATCTGATACGGGAGATGAAGATCGAAGAGTTCCTGGCGCGGGCCAACTGCTTGCAGTTGCTTTGCGCCGGTGAGAAGCTGAACATTCACGCCTCCAAGGTGGTGCTGGTTAAGTACAACGATAGCGTCAAGAGTCTGCTGCAGGTGGAGAGTGTGATGACGCGTATCTAATGGAGGAGAACATGATAAACGGCACTAAAATCCTGCACTGTGCACACGTTCACTGTAACTGAACCTTGAATTTGCCTTACACGGAAATACGACAGCAGCCCATGGCGGCTACGACTAGATTGCGGTAAGCCCCAGCCGTGTTGCATCTCTTAGCTAATAACGATCAATGAACTACAGATCGTTTTATTAACGCGCCTGGAAAGTGTCAACCCACATTAAACCAAACCAAGGAAACGAATATGTGCATCACAAGAAGAAGCTGTGTTCCAAACTAGCCCAAACAACACATGGACATATTGGTTAGGTCCCGCGAGACCGGAAAAGCGTTTGAATCGGACTCTACGGCCTACGGCCGGCGGTTTCATCACAGAAGCAGGAAACGGAGGAGTTAACCAATCAAATTTGGTTTTTGCGCTAGAGTGGATTTGGGAAGTTGGCAATTTTGCGTTGTTTTAATTTGTTTTTAAATTACCTTTTTGTTTTCCTGGCTTAGTTATAGCGAATCTATATGTAGTAAATTTTAGTAAAGGTGTGAAAGGTTGTCCCGTTCTCGGTGTGGCCAGACGATCCTACAACTCTGGCGAACGATCTGCCAGGGCACTGTTGGGTGATACGTTTCACGAAATATTTATTCAATTCCTTCCACGGTTAAATTTCCTTACACGCATAACCTGTTACTTCCTCTTTACACTACCGTCTCGTGTGGGGTGCAAAGATTTTGTTTTGTGTTAGTGAAATTTAAATTTAGCAATAATTGTAGCAATCGTATATACGTACACACATAGATCACAGTCACGCAGATAGGTTAATGGCCCGGTGAGTGTTTGCAAGGCTCGATGTACCCGTGGCAAGAGTATAATTTGTAGCATAATAGATAGTGTTTGTACTTTTGTTCTATTATGTTTACCTTGTTTCTAGTATAATTGTTCGTAAACTTATTCTGTCTAAACGAATTGTTAGGTTATGTGTTTCTTTGTTTTGAGACGTTCGTTTTAATCATCATCGTTACGTAGGTAAAATAAGTAAACTAATTGCATCAAATCTATTGTATATACCCTCAAGGGTGTATGCATCCGAAGGGGAGCTATCCTTACTAACAAATGACCCTCATTTCACTCCCATAGGGTATATTGATTTAACTCGGGGATGCAATAAAAAAGATTGTATAAAAACACATACTTGCGGAACAGAAATAGTACTCGAATAGTGGAGGCCTGCGTGGAGCGTTTTGTTATGAGAAAATGGACGCAAAGTGAAACGTGTGGAATACCATTGACTGATTGTTCGTTTTTGCTACTATAAATGGAGAAGAAAATTAAGTCCACCGGGCAACTCCGGGCTACTAAAGTTGAGAGGAAGTATTAAAAAGTGAACAAAAGTAGATTACTAGCAAGAAAGAGAACCGGCTCATCAGGCAATGGTGAGTGTAAATGAAAGGAGCAGAGATTAAATCGGTTAGGAAAAGGTATTTAACAGATGGTAGATTTTTAAAGGACGGCAAGGCTAATGATAAGAGATATAACAAAGCGCGGTTTCATGGGTTTACTGTGAAGAACAAAGAAACGATGAATGAGCTGTGTCCAGTCCAGGAAGAAGGACTAGCTTGTTGTTTTTTTTCGGTCTACGTGCAATAGCACATCCACAAGTTTTATCACCAACAACAACCACTGCTGCTGGCATAGTTAGGAAGCGAAGTTGACCAGACGGAAGGCTATTTGACGATTGGTCATGCCTTGAGTGAATAGGAAAATGAAAGCACAAAATGTTAATGGTGGCGAGTGTTTATACATTGAGCGTTTGATAAAATATACATGTAGGAACGTTTGCAAGACAGGTCGCAAGTAAACTACGAGAGAAGGAATCCCCAGGAATAAAAATACCCACGCATGTAACTGTGCATCGGATAAACGACAGATTTTGTGATGATTTTCGGAAAGGGAAAAGTAAAACTATCGACGATACGTTGACGAAAGCATGGTAAAACGGTATGAAACGTTGAAAATGACTAGCCAGGCGGAAGGTAGTGGAAAAGAGAGAACAATATTATATAATAATTATTATCTGTAATGGTACTACCGAGAAAAGCGACTTATATTCGATACGAGAACTGAGCGAAGACAAGCGTAAGAATATGATGGTGCAAGCATTAGCGAAACATAACGGAATGGATGAACAATATATTCGGATCAAAAATGAACTCAATGTTCAATGGGATGCGTTTTATTTGCCACGATGACATTCGATTAGAAAAACAAAATAATACCATAGACATTATATGCACGCTTTTATGTGAAACATTTAGACTTCATAATAATCTTTTCATTTGTATGCATTAAAATTTTCAAACAGTCTGCCCGGAACTGGCATCCACATGCCGTTTTGAATTTTGTCCAGTACTAGCAAGGTTCATTATTGATTATCTTGTTGTATCAACCGTGGTCCGTCGTTTTTGGTCAGTCCACATGCCGGCTAGTGGTGGATCAACTGTAGATTTCCTTGGATCGGATCGGAACCATATGCACCTCGCAAGGTGATTCATTTCACTTCTCTTTTTCACACTCACTCAAAACCGGTCGAAGGGACGTTCATATATCTGGCTCCGGCGTCTGGTGGTGGTACCCGGATCGGGTCCATGAATCTCGTTCCGAGCGCACTTCACTAGTTTGGTATTGGATCACGTTCATTCGCAGTTGGTATCGCGTCCGAGTCGGTCGTGAATTGCGCGATGAGTTTGAGACGCGTGTGAAAGAGTGAGATCGTACGATAGGGTTTACGTGCGTGCCGAAAGGAGAGAGGTAAATGACGTTCAGTCCCATCTTCGCGGCAGGCTTTGCCTTTCAATAAATGTGTGTTGTGTTGTTTTAAGTTTCCATATTGCCCATTGCGTTTTACACGGTTTTTTTTTACCATCCCTGAACACCAGTTCGCATCATCCACCCCCACACCAGATGCTCCCATGTCGTGTCCGATTGGAGGCGATGAAAAAAGTGTATCTGTTTGCTCTTCAATGCCGTCGTCACCGCGAGCAGAGCTAAGTGGGTGTAGTTAAATTTGCACAGGCACATTTTTAATCTTGTTATCTCCCGTGCCGGAAGTGTTGGTTTGCAGCGGGAGGCGATTGCACCACCCTGCTGTTTGTCGTATGATCTTTGTAAGCATCTAACCGATAGTGCCGTACCTACCCGAGCAGTAGAGCTGCAGAAGCATTCAGTTGTGCTTGCTTTGGGTTTGACCGAACATGTAGGGGATGCTGATCTAGGACCCTTTGAAAAAGGTCCTCCTTTCACATATGAAACAACTGCTCTAGTCTGATGTATTGAAGTTGTGCAGAGAATAAAGCCTACTTCTCTTCTATCGTAGAGGAGGCCCACTAGTCCTGCCCGTTATGTTCTATTTTTGGGTGAGTTGTGGAGCTCTTGTTTTCATTCACACTGTTGCCGCGTGCCTGGCAGACAGGTGCTGTGGAGGCCACATCTTCTCCTCCATCTTCTACACAGATCTTCTACCTCCATTGTAGTACACCCATCGATGCTCTTAAAATAACATTGTGCGCCGTGTGGTCCTAAAAGGGCTGGTACCAGGTGAAGTTGGCTTTTCACTCAGTCGCAACAAGCGCAAAATGTAGTAGGCGTGGGACAGATGAAAGACGAAGAAGCGCAGCGTGAAAATAACAGTGGCGTTGTGTGTGATATCTTTTGCTTCTGCGATTGTCCTCTTCAGTTTTTGGTGCATGGTGTGTTCCTCCCGTTTAAGATGGGTGCATTTTTATAATCGCCAGTTTCAACCCACGGCAAGCACTGCAGTGAAAGTTTCAAACCCAGCCGGGAATAAGCCGGGAGAGAGAGAAGAAAGAAAATCGCCCAAAAAAAAAGGAAAAGGGAAAGGGTCCAAAAAAGGCAAAGAGGCGAAGAGAAATGTGTTTGAATGGCATGTTGCCAAAAAACGCGGAAGTGTACAGTGCCTGTGAGATCGTGTGTGTGATGTGTACGGTGTGCAGCAAAAGATGCATGCATGAGTGAGCGAGATAACCACCGGGTCAACAGTCAACAACAAGCGGAAAGAAGAGAAGAAGAAGATTAAGTGGAGCAAACTGTCAAACGGGTACGCATCGAAGGAAGCAGCTGAACCATTTTCGGCTTTACTTTGATGCATTTTTGTGGAGGCTGCTGCGTCAATTTGTCGTTTAAGATAGACGAAAGATATTTAGTGACAATTATCAGGAATTAATTCATCTATTCCGCTTACATCTTGCTTGCTTATCATCTTTAAGCTGCGCTCCGAGCAAAGGTAAGATGACAGCTGCACAAACGTAAACAAACGCATTCGATGAAGGTTGTGAAATGCTAGGAGGAATGCTAGGAAAAATACAGCACTTCCTTGTCCGCACTGATGATGCAAGCAACGTTGTTGTTCGTGCGAGAAGAAGATTACAGAAAAGTAAATTCTCATCAACTCGGTCGCGATGAAATATTGGTCAACGCTATCGGCTGATAAGAGAACAAGTGCACTGCTTGAACTGAACACGCCATCTTACACTTCTGGTTCTGGATGGAATAATTTTCGACCTCAATTTTATTTTGGGTGTACCGCTACCGTTCATTCGGTGACAGAGTAAACGTAGAGGAAAAACCAAGTTGCTTACCACGCGAAATAGTACGTTTTTCCGACGCTGGTCGATGATGCCGGCTGTATCCACAGGAAAGGATGGATGACCCATTTCGCCGGTTTCGGCATGCGGGGATCGTTCGCAGCTGTTTGCTTTTCTTTGGCCCCTGGGATCACCGGGATTTTTTAGCTACGGTAAAAATATCACTTGCCAAATGTTCCCGTCGAACGTTTCGCACAAACGGTCGGTTGAACGAACAGCTTACTTGGTTTTCATTTGGTGTCCAGCTGGTGCCTTGAATGGGGTAAATCGATATCGATTCAACAAAGTAGTCTAAGAAACGGCTCAAGTAAGCCCCTTTCATAATTGTCGTGGGACGCTGATCCAATTCATTTACATATTTTGCTAAGAAAGAATTTAGCAACCGTTTTTTCGTCGTTCAAGGAACCTTCCATGAAACGAGACATGTATATGCATGTCTTCACAGAGCTCCCGATAATTGGCTGTTGTCATCAACCAGAAATAGCACTACCTACTGCCCTAGGACCAAGACTCACCTCACTAAGCAGACTGTGAGGTGTTTTTATTTATTTATTTCTTTTCCTGGATGAACGACAGAAAACATCGGATAACAATGAGCGATAAGAAAAACCAAAACCCGCGTTGTTTTTCGCGGCCGTTTCTTAACGCTCAGCAATTGTTCAATCTTATCAACGCGGTATGGTCTTCAGCGCGGTACCAAGCGCTTGTTTACGTTTGGAAGGGAAGGAAAAAATGCGCAACATTTTTTTACAATGTTGGTGTACCTCTTGGCGTAGGGTGCATCTTATCTGACTGTGGCCACTTATCTTATCTGCTTGGGACAAAGGGGGGAAACAAGAGTGTCATGGTCTAATATGCCTGTCAACAAGCGAATTATGAGTTGACTGTTTGCTTTGAATGTCTTATTTGTGTGCAGCAGCAGTGCGTATCTATTAATTCTTTCCCTTCTTGAGAATTCAGCTAGGGTGTTTCTAGGTGCGCCTCTGATGCTGAGAGCTGACCGTGCATGTCCTACGCCACTTATGGCCACCAGTCCACCAGCAGTCAGCGTACCGAACTACACCAGAATTAAGTGGTCATTGCAAAAATATCCAGCGATGGCGTTCCCCAAGAGAAACCGGTTGTACCGTTCGTTTGGAAAAAGGGCCACGCAATTACGTGCATGCCTGCAAGATTGTGCCCACGGAGCAATCCATCCCGGAAGAAAGTTGTTGTGCCCTGACTGCGTCTGTCTGTCGGTTACGTGATCACTTGCCTTTCCTCGCACCTGGACCTGGCCCTGGAGTCGGACCCCAGTGGCTTGCTGCCCCCCACTGCGCTCTTTCCTTCGTTTTTCTTGGCTGCTTGTAGCTCGATGCAGTTTTTTTTTTTGGCACGCAGCTGCAGATCGACTGCAAATATGTATTTTTCTTTCCAAACCAGCTCCAGCGAAGATGCTTTCGAAAAAAAGGTTTCTCTCCGCGCTGCTCCGCACCGTGGAGATTTGCACCGAGAAATGAACGGTTTGGTATGGCCCCATTTTCCATCGCAAATGCAACTCCTGTTTAAGGCCGGTACACTTGGCATGAAGAAAGTCGGTTGGAAAATTCTATTACAAACGGTACCCATCAAATGCCAATCGTGTTGCCTATTCAATTCAAAACTTTGTGGCTCCATTTGCGCCTACACGTTATGTCACTGTGTGTCATTTTTGGATTTGTCGTTTTTACGGTCCTTTTCGCATTCATGTCGCACCGTGTGGTATGTTAAAGCGTCCGGAAAATGAACGCATACTGTACCGTGTCATAATTTGGTACGATTTGAAAAGTTCATGAGTCGTTGAACGTGACCTTCGCGAGGCCCGATTGCTTGCTAAACGTTGAATTTGAACGACGTTACCGAATGGGTAATTTGTAACTGGCAAAATAGTGTGAATTGTTGAAACCGGTGCTGGTTGGCTAAATGATAATAATGATTCACCCTCAAACCCTCAAACCTTTCCCCGAAATCCACAAGCACATGATCGAGATATGGGTTGAACATTCAATTATCTCCCAGAAAGATTCCTTACTACCTTGTTTCATCGTCGTAGGAAAAACGAGCAGGACGGTGCAGATCGTTCTTCGGAATAGATTTAAACCAGAAATATCTCTCTTTGTCAACGACGTTTGTTGAGAAATTTGCTTTCACCGCGTTGTTGCGGCGATGTGCTATAATTATCCAACTGCGTGGTTGAATGAACTTGTCGTAGGTGAATTTTCTTTTTCACCTGCTTCGAGGAACAAGAACACGTTCGGCAATGGTCAGTCTTGTCTGTGTTTCCTTTATATCTACATCTTATTTCCTTTTTCCTTGAGCAGGGCCATTTTGTAATAATTAAGGTCAGAACTTTTGAACTTCAGACCAATTGGCATGTACTACAATCCGATGAATAAGTTTTAGAGTCCACTAAGACAAAGTTAAACATCGGACATGTCCCTCTCGTTGAAATCTAGTTATAAAGGAAAGAGATACATTTTGTTTGGTAAACATACATGAAGCCGAATGGACTGACCACTCGTTTCTCGTATACCTCAATAGCGAAAGATTTTTGAGGGAAAACATTTGCTTTGTAACGTATACCTCATGAAATCAGGAGCAAAAATCTGAGCCACAATCTGTAATGTTTGATTGTTTTTCGTGCGGCCCCAAATATGACAGTGATTATATTGTTTTATCACTTCGCAGGGAATCAAATGTGTCTGTTTAATTTGGACTTTCCTTCGTCAAACCTATTTAGAGGCGAACTAAAATTCATCACATCATTCCGTTCCGTCCAGTTCACCTTTAAGGTTTCAAATTACCACCTTCCGTTTGACATTAAGTGGTTTGCCATAAACGGACGTTAGTGTAGGCTGACATTCTGGCCATCGCTCGAGGATATTTTTGACAGCTGATTTTCCTTTTTATTGCTTTTCGTCGCGGCCGGTTCGAGCTGTTAAAAGCAATGTTTGAATGCAATCAAATTTATCTTCATCTGTTTTCGAAGTCAACCCCCCGCATTATCTCCCCATTATGGAAGAAAGGGGCAACTAGTGACCGATTCAAGCTGCATTTAGCAACCGTTGGCGTATGGGCGCAAAACGACGGCAAGGGCAAGAAATACAGAAAGAACAAAGAGGCAAAACACACAAACCGACAGTCACCAGAATGCTGTTAGATTCGGTATTTGCTGATCGTTAACCGATTTGCGATAAGCATGCTCCCAGCTTGTGCTGGGCAACTTTCAGATGAAGTTTGGAGGCGAGCGAATTAGAGATAAAAACACGTTTTCCATAGGCGCTTCCAAGCCGCGGAAGGTCGGGACCGGATGGGTCAGAATGTTGAGGTTTCGTAAACCTGTCCGATTTTGGGAGCGGTGAGGTGGCTGGAAAAGTGTGCCCCTCTCGGCGCCGCCTGTCGTGGGAGTTTTTTTTTTAATTTTCAGATGAACATGATCACTCTCAAGTTCGCTGGGATTGACACCTTTTATTTTCGTGCCTGACCGAGACCTTCGACAAGCCAAAAAGTGCTTGCGAAGGCCGCAGGAGGCAGGACAACGGTTTGTTATTAATGGAACCGTCGTTTCCTGCAGGGACGAGAGGTGGCTCACTTTGAAATGGGCATGAAAAATAGGTAAATATGTAGTGACAACATTTTTTATGGTCGATTTGTTTCTTTAAAAAAATAAATAAAGTATTTGTTTCTCTACGATTCATCCTTTGGGTTGCGTGTACAACTTAAAACCATTCAACTTTGCTGTCCAGTTTGATCTCATAATTCATTTTTTAATCCTTCATTTTTTTTGTGAAGATGTGACATTATGACAACGTGATAAAATTTCTTATCGCTGCCGGCATTGGTGCAAAACGGGTTTACCAGAGCTGAAGGTTCTTTTTTGTGTTACATCTGCCCCGCCATCCGATGTCAGGCCAGGTCTCCTCAAGGTAGTTATGCAAATCGGCTGCCGGTTGCGATTTCTTTTGCTTTTCGATCATAAATAAATGTCTGACGAATGATATGCAAGCTGTCGATTCTTTAATGCTGTGCTCCTTCATCCTTTTTTTATATTTTTTTCCAAACGATCTCTAATCCAACATTTCGTTTTACTTTTTGTCTGCCGTTTCAGGACTCGTTTCAGAACTTGCTGTGGTTGGTTGCGAACAATATGCATGCAAGCAGATCGTAGGGTACGTTCTTTTGTGTTTCAAAGGCTTGCATTGCAGTAACCTGGTAAAGACTGGTAAAGAATCCTCGAATTCTGAGAAAGAAGCAGCAAGAGAACGCCTCAAAATGCCGGTCGCTCTGAACGGTTCTATTCCGCTGCCGTCGGTACGCGTGTACACCTCCGTGACGGTGCTGATGATGTCCGTGTGCCTCTACTACGCCCTCACCATGACCAGCGATCCCAACTGGAGGCAGCACACAAACGTGACCTCGGTCGGGACGACGGTTGCCACGGCCGCCGGTTCCAGTTCTGCCTCGACGGCAGCGTCCTCCTCCCCGTCCTCCAGCAACTCGGTAGCGAGCAGTAGTAGTGTGATCATGAACGCGGGCCATAACGGTGCTTTGGAGGGCGCGGCAGGTGGACATGCCATCGTCGACGGTGGCGGCAAGATGGACGTTTCGCCGGGGACCGGTGCGTCGCTGCTGACGGTGCAAGAGATGGACACGCTGGAGGAGAAAATTCTGGCCGCGGCCGACCTGCCCGACCTGCGCCAGATGCTGCGCGGCACAGACGACCACCCGGGTGATGGCGAGAGTGGAGAGGAGCGAAACGATGAGCCGTGGGTGGGCAATGACACGAGGACTGTCGGTGCGTACCTCAAGGATACGGTCTCCTTCATGGCGACGGAACCGTTTTGCATTTGGGTGAGTATCCGTCGAGTTAAACATACCTCAGCTTTTCATTTTATCTTCAAGGATTAAGATCTATAAATGCTCACCAGTGCAATGAATGGCGTATTTGAGGACGGAATTAGTTGAAAGTCTCCAGTCGGTTCTACGAGCGAATTCCGGTGGAATCTCTAAGTGGATATGCAATCTATCGTCTGTCTGGTTGTTGAACCTTACATTGGACCGTTCTGTTTGAACATAACGAAGCAACAAAAACGAGCTATACCTCTGCAGAAGTATGCAGAATGGTATGCCGCAACGACAGCATGAGCCAGCACTTGAGACAAGTGGAGGCAAGCTACTTCCTGGAGGGAAAGAATGCGCCTGCTATTGACGGACCTCGTTGTCTACATGAACAAACTTCTGGTTGATGTCACAAACAGAACAGCTGTGGCACGATGTACCGAGAGGGCCAGGGCACCTGAAGAATACCATCCGCCAGTATGTATTTAACTTTGCCACACGCAGGTGCCCCGATCAAGATCCTTCGGTTTCCGTATTCCATGGACAAACGTGTTTCACTTCTGAGCTTTTTTCTAAATTTGGTTACTTCACCGGTTCATATTTCCACCAATCGAAGACGCTAAAAATGTCTGGAAGAGAAAAGAAATAGAAAAAAAAACATACACACACCTTCTAGTGAAGTGGTTTGTCGCCATACGAGTGACCTTGGAAGGAGGTTCGCGCGATCCGTCGATGGTGGCTTTTTTTGTTATCTACATTATCTACCTCTTCTTTTCGAAGATTTTTCACGAGCCGCTCGCTTCATTGGTTCCGTGGACGGATTTTTTGAAATATATGATAGGTCCATTAGAACTGAAGCAACCCGTAGTACGAGGGGACGGACGTGTTCTGAGGTGAACGTTATACGATTGCACAACTTATATCATTCGGCTTTGCGGAAGAGTAGGAGAAACGCACTTAGTGATTTGAAGTAGAACGGCGGAAGGAAAGTATGTTAAGAATATTAGTCAGAAAGATCCTTTAGCTTTATCTTCTTTCAGAAAAAAGATAAAAAAGGAAATGATCACACTGACATCTGTACTACCAGTGCGGCGGAATGTAAGGCGCAAGTTTAACATGACTTTGCACGTTAAACAACAAGTAGTGGATGCGCGGAGGAGGCGCGACTTTTCACTGTCAAGTTCAGCGACTTGTGTAGCCTATCGGCGACGATCCGAAGGCCCAACGGACCGTGGAAACTTAACGGCTTACAAAGTAGTCGTTGCTGTGGTCGTCGAGTTCGCTTCCTTTCCTTTCGGGGCCAACCATTCACCGATGAGCTGTCGTGGCCTTCGCCTGCGATCCCAGCAGGTTGGTTGCTTTGGAGGCGATGGAGTTTTGTGTGTGAACATGTTTTATGCATGTTCTTGCTTCGCTGGTTTTTTTGTTATAGATGTTGGAGGGCTCAGCTACATTTCTGGAACTGGTTTTGGAAGGCAATTCTCTACGGGATCACCTGTAGGAGAATAAATACTTATGTTCTGCGGTATGGTGGCGTTGATCTAGTCCAGTTTCTTTACTACTTCTTATTCAGCAATACTTCTTATTCATCAATCCGTTTTGCAGTAACCTCTCGCATCGGGGACTTATTCAGGGCGGATGTTTCGAGGCAAAGATCGATTCATCGTATGCATAGCCTGAGGGATCACGACGGGTTTTTGGTTCATCCACATAATCCATAGTCGTCCAACTGCCTAACCAATCGCTAGAGTTTGCTTCGTTTTAATTGCCATCCGTTCCGACCGCAAATGGGCTCTGGGCTCACATAGATTTTGAACGATAGCGACAGCTTTAGACTAATGACAGGGTGTGAGGAGGACAATATGCAAAGATGCCGGGGTTCTATGAAATATCAACAACCCTTGACAGGCCTCAATCTAGCTGGCGACCTAAAATAGGCGATCGTAGCGATTGTTGTCTTGCTACTGCAATACAATACTATGCAGAAACTAGCGTTACCTTGACACGGATGAAAAAAGATAGTGGGAAATGAAAGAATTTGGTTATTTATTGAGCGTGTCTGGTGAATTATGAACACCACGGATGGCATGATGCGGGAAGGCGGGGAGGAGCCTCCGAGTCCCACGTTAGATTTTCTCTTACCATTTCCACCTCTGACAGCATCACCGTTTTGCTCGATTGTTTCTTAAGTCGTTCCTGGGCTTGCGGTTTTTGCGAAGTGGCCTCCATTCCACCGGTTTGGAGGATCGGGAAACAGGGAGGCAATTCGGTGCGCCGATTGGAACCATTTGTTTTTTCAAGGGTCCCGTAACTTTCAACCCCTTCTACGGCCATGGTAGAGTTCGTTTCTGTGCGTGGACTGCATTCGTGGCTAAGCTCTCGTACTTTAGAATGATGTAGGTATATTGAATTCTTCTTTGCTTCTGCTTTGCTCTATGTATTCTTCTTTGCTGCCTCAAAGAAGGTTCTATAATTTTGTCAGTGTATCTATAAGCTGGCGGAATGGTTCACTGAACGAGCTAGCACCACCACTGGACTGAAATTAGTTAAGCAAGAAAACTATGGCAACATCTTTTTGTGTTCTTCTACTCCTCCAACGGCTGGCTTACGGATACCGCTTTTGTCGAACTCGAACGAAACGCCTAGTTTAAGTTCAACGTCCGACGTAAGGCAGGCTTACGCAACTGGTGCGCGACGGTTGGAAATTATGCGCATACGAGACAAGGGTCTGAGCGCCGTCGCAAAATGCAGCGCCAGTCGGCGTCAGGAGATTTACAAGGGCTGCATTAATGTGAGATGTGCCGTTTGATGAGTTATTCCAACGAACATCATATTCTTGAAGGGAGGCTATAGAAGGGTTGGGCAACTTGGACAACTAACTTTCAAAAGCCGATAGCGTCAACTTGCGAACGCTTTAACTTGCACAGGCTGCCTCTCGGTCACGGTGAAAGGCATTGCGAATTTTGCCTTTTTTTTTCGAGACGAATTTGCGGATCGCTTAGTGTTATTTCGTTGTTTTTTGGGCAAAGCAAGGGAAAAGCAGGGTATCAAATTAGTAACACCACTGTCCGTCGGAGCATCCAGATACTTCCCGCTACCTGGAACTTGTATCGAAACTTTCGCACAACTTTCTCTTTCGGCGCTTTCAGCTCACGACGATCGCTGATGGCCTATAGGAAAACAGTTTTTAGGGTACATGGTTGCAAATTTGTTGTCTCGGATGGACGCAACCTCAGGGTAGTTGGATAATTGTTCTAATCGTGCCGTTTTCTCTCTGCTTTCATTCTCGATCCGATGGACATCAAATGAACGCACCGGACCTGGATGGATATCATCTCGCAGACCCTCATCAACACCGCATACTGCTGCCTGATACTGCTGGGCAAGTCGATACAGAAGTTCGTCTTCGGCGAGCTGCGGATATCTGAACAGCAGGTAAGTTTACTGCCACCGAAGAAGTGGATCGATCTGTTGGCGGTCGGCCGGCGTGTCGATACAGAAGTTTACGAACGGATGTTTGCTTGCTCGCTCATCGACCTTCGATAAGTACCGCACGCTTCGACTGCGGAGCATAATTATGCTAACGCTCGACCGGAGGGAGAGGAGCGCCCACCACCCTGTGCTGTTATTATCTGCGTGAGCATGAGCAGTGACCAAACCTACCATTATCTCCCGCAGAGATTAAGACAGAGAGGACCAGAACCGGAGGTCGCAGGATCGCCGAAGGATAATGCAATCGAGGGAGGTGGTGGCAGGAGAGGGAATAAAGGGAGGCTAAATTAATGCAACCGATTTCTCGGCGCCGACGCTGGCACGAGTGGCTTGGGCCGTTTTTTTCCACGATGTTAGTGAGCGTCTTAGATCGCGGCTATAATCGATAAGTATAGATCGAGCGGTCAGGAGAGAGAGAAAGGAAACAGCCAGCCAGCCCGAAAAGGTGAACATTCTTTGAAATTGACCTTGACGGACACCACTGCACCGTTAGCAAAAAAGGGGAAGGAATGGTGGATTGAGCTAGTAGACATCAGGTCTATCTAAAATTTTCAACCAATTGTTTAAATCAGAAGAAATTTGATATGTAGCTCGCAAAACCTTATCGCGACGATATTTACGATTATTTAAGAGATTAGCGTTGCAGTGTATGTTTGGAATCAACCCCTCAAATCATATTTTTAAGGCGGTAACTTGTTGTTTGAAGATAGGATGCAAATCACATAAATGCAGAATAGATTTATGCACCTTTCTCTAACGGTGTTGAGACTTGTATGTAAGCAGGTGCAAGGAATCTTGAGGTATAAAGGAACAGAAATTGCGATGCAATCATCACTCTTTCCTTTTATCGTTGGTTTGCTCGTTTCAGTTTGGATCTTTGTAAACTGATCATACGGTCGTCCCAAATGCAGGTCAAAGACTCGATGAATCTAATTATTTTCCAGTATATTCAGTTATTTACTTCTTGTACCGAGTTTTTTTTTCGCAATTTAACGAAGAAGCAAAACGTGGACCATGTTGTTGCTAGACACATCGGTATGATTCTCGTTGGAATGGAATGAAAAAACAAAAAAACCATTAATGAAGCTTATTGATTCTTGTCATAGTGTATTTGCTGCTGCTTAGTCACCATGGTCAACATATACATTTTGTTTTGACGATGATAAACACGTCTTGAGAAACGTATAGTTTGTTTGTGTGGTCATTTTTTTTTGTTTATTCGATCTTGCTAAATAGCGGTGTGATGAGAAATATTCTTCAGGGACGGAGGCATCGGTCTTTCTGATTTTACTTTTAGGCAACGAAAGTCTGCTGTTTGCTGATGAAGCAGTGACAAATGATTTCTAGAATCTTCTACACCCCTCTTCTCATGACTTTCTATTTCTTTCCTTCCCTTCGTTCGTTGCAGCACATGAAGGACAAGTTCTGGAACTTCATCTTTTACAAGTTCATCTTCGTGTTCGGGGTCGTCAACGTGCAGTACCTGTATGAGGTAAGACTCAGCCGCTAGCCCTTTACGGACTTCATGATCGTCTGTTGTTGAAATTAACCTTTCGTCGACTCTACTCAAGTTACACTTTATGGCGCTAAGCGTACTGAAACCTTTTTTCTTTCTTTATTATCGCGCAGGTCATACTATGGGTGTCATGGTTTTCAGCTCTCGGATTTTTGCACCTTCTGTCGCAGCTCAGCAAAGATCGGTTCGAGTATGTAAGTATCGCCTCAATAGCAGATCGATAATCATCGCTAGTTCATCCCTCGAGAGTTTAAATGGATCATCGCATTTGTACAAAATTAATCAACTCTAGATACGACAATCTGCTCTACGCAGTTTAAATGAAGCCATGATGGTCATTAGAAAGTAAACGAGGCAATCAGGGGTGGACAACGTTCAAGTAGACGTAGGCAAAAAAAAAAATCAGCAAAAACTCGGGACACTTCCACTCTAATTGAATAACACTCGCCCCATCAAGCGGAGCACAGCGACGCCACGGTCTTTCCTGTCGAGAGGGCCGGCTCAATTCGGTAACGACTCGTCGAGAAAAAGAAAGCGGCGTGGCGGATGGAGCGATGGAGTGTGTACCTACTTCTGGAACGATCCTGCACTTTCAGCACAGCACTTTCTTCGCAAAGCCAGGGAGGCAGCCGTGGGTTGTTAAGTAATCGCGCAATGGACCGCTGGCGCTTTACGTTGATTGGGGACACAACGTCCCCCCTGTATTGATGATGGGGGAGATGATGATGATTGCGCGAGATGAATAACTGCCCGTAGTAGCGCCTTTACCGGCTTAATCGCTAATAGCGAGTAGTTGGACTCTCTTGACTCTCGGAACTCGGAAATCCAAACCATTTAGCAATGTTTAATTTTTTTTTGTTGGCTTTCTGTCCCGTTTTTTATGCTTAACGCTCCGTCTTCTCTCCGGGTGTTAAATGATGCAGAGCCGGCTCACTTTCACTTTCGTACGATGTCCGATGAAGCACCACTCGGGGATTGAATGTGGTGAGACAGGATTTGGTTAATCCACAATAAAAAAAAAACTCCTCGTCCACAGGATGTGCTTTGTAAGTTTATTAAAAGCGATGTATGATGGTAACCAACCAACCAGAAAAAAAAGTCGTATAAGGAGAAAAAGTACTAGAAGTTTTGCAATCACCCGACGTATGATGTGATGACGTACGACATGTGATGGGTCTCTCTAACCCACGACAATGTGTGTCAAACGATTAGCATACAATAGTGCACGGTGCATTCCTTCTACCTTCCATCGTACATCGGAGGCCTCTCCGTCTCCGTCTACCGTTGGTACTGACATTCCTTTCACGGGGTAGGAGCAATTAGCACCGCGGGAATCATAGTTTGATGTTTGCTAGACTTGATAAAATGCAAACACCTTCGTAACACCCACAAGCGACAGTTTACCCAGCCAGTAGGAAATGCTATCGGTCCTTACAAAAGAGTCGAAGAGGCCAAAGCGCCGATGGTCGAGCGTACTTACTTGCCGGCTTTGGTGGAGTCGCGAGAACTGACGGATGAGAAACCGCTGCAGGAGGAGGGTTGTGCGAAGAATGTCGATGGTATCAGTTACGCTTCAGGCTCTTGAAAAGAAAATGCCA
This sequence comes from Anopheles atroparvus, assembly GCA_914969975.1. Taxonomy (NCBI): domain Eukaryota; kingdom Metazoa; phylum Arthropoda; class Insecta; order Diptera; family Culicidae; genus Anopheles; species Anopheles atroparvus. The sequence continues at coordinate 43,830,245 of CAJZCY010000002.1, read as the reverse complement.
TGTGGAACTGACACCTGCAGGTCAATTGTCAAGACAAGCCATGCGGTAATGATACTGCTCGGTGGAAGATACACGTCATTTGGTTATAGCAGAGACGAGGCCCCTTGCTCCACGCGTGTCTTATTTTAACTACTTGCATAGTTACGGATTCGGATCCCTTCTCGGGGGAATATTAGGCAATACCCCAGGCACAGTATACGGTTATGTGTAAAAGAATGGACGTCTAACCTTCTTTCAGCGTCAACGGCTTCGCGATGAATCGCTAGTCATGGCTGTGCATGGCATAGGCCGTTCCGAGTTTATGTGAAACTAAGTACTACCACCGTGGGAAATAACATTGGCCGCACAATTCGTTTCATTTGAAAAATATTTCTTCTCGTGTTGACAGTTTCAGAACTTGTTTGACTATGGAAAGTCTTTGTTGGTGGCCTGAAGGGCAGGTTAATGCAATCGTACAATTGTGCAAACGTATCGTCTGGATACTTTCTATAATAAACACTTCTGGTACCAGTGATAGTTCTCTTCCACTAGGGAAGACCATGTAGGCAACAAGTTGTTGGGGACGTTGTTGATCTTGGTCCTATCGCGATCTTGCTGACATCACTTGAAGGTTCCATTAAGGTGTTGGGCTAAAAATAGGATCCGATGGATACATTTGCAAACAGAATGAAGGCGCACGCACGCACGCACGCACCGGTCTGATCGATCATAGGCAATTGTGACATAATTGGTATACGCTACAGCTTACTGCTGCCCCCTTCTGTCGACGAGGTAACGCCAGCAGTCGACAACGGATAGCAACCTCCAGAGTGTGGCATAAGCTCCGGGTAGAACTCGTATCGATTAGAACTTTTCTACACTACCCGTGTGCTAAGCTAGTTATTGTACCTTCTATCCCTCTCACACACGCATGAATCACTCCTCTCTATTAGCCTTGGGGCAAGGTTACCCTGTTGTACGGTACGCGCGCCCCAGCTATCTGAGAACGATCCCCCCTGCTTATTTATCCATCCCCGGCACGGGCAACGTTTGCAGCGCTTTAAAAAGGGCGTTTTAATGTCGAACGTGGGGGTTTGTTTGCTGGCGCCTTGACGTATCCGATGCCCGTCATCTGACATCTTTCACATGCATGTGCAGTTTGGTTCAGGGTTTTCGGGGTTTTTGCTATTGTGTCTTGTGCATCCATCCTCCACCTAGTTTGTGAAGGTGTTGTGGGAGCGTATTGATGAATATCAAATGTTTGTTGTCTTCATCCGAGGGAGAGCGGGAAAGATGACGGAGATGGAAGCTTGAGGTTGTACTGCTAACAATCAAGTGATTCTGCTTGCCATTCGAGATCCAGCCAGAGTTAAAGCGATGGAGGGGGGGGGGGGGGGGGCTATAAAAAGAAAGCGAAAGGAACCGTTTTTCGCTGCGCCATTTCATGATCACCTCATCGCAGGCACAGCAGGGTCTTGGAAGAAATGGATGAGTAATTGAATGGACACTTACCTTAACTGTTGGCAAATAGACTCTGACGTAATGGCGTACAGTAAGTATGACCTTTGGAGCTACTTTGTTCTAGAACCTGTTTTTAGTCAATGGAAGTAAAGCCTTGGTTAGACGTGAATCTCGAAACTAAACCAAAGCCAATGATTCATAAAGAAGTTATAAAGAAGTACAGTGCTACGCTTTAGCAGCAATCCCATTCTATCGTTATCTTTGCGCGAGCTTTAAGAAGCGATAGCCCCCGGCAAAGCATGATCGCTGATGCACACCGGTTTTGAAATGCCTAGCACATGCATTACACAGTTTTTGAGCAAGAAAAAAAGAAACGTTTCCATAACACTTCAACCACGGCAGTCGCTTCCTTTAACTACACGGGAGAGAGGAGTTTGTTACTTGCCTATTCGATCAAGGACCTTTGTGAACATGGAATACGTCGACTAGAACGTACAGAAAGCGAACCAGCCAGAACGGATAAAAAGGTCGTGCAATCACGCTGTTGCTCGCACTCTCGCATTCCCATCCGTTCATTGCGTTCCGAGTCGAAGCAGCCTTTCGTTTCGTGTTTGCCCTTGGAAGTTGCACTTGAGCATGAACAGGATCGTTGAACTTCTGTGCAGCCGTGCAGGGAACCTGTTCTCTAGACAATCTTTTCCAGAAATCAGCACCGTTCCATAGTTCTGAGTTCCTTGAACCATGGGGTACTAGAGAGAGAGGGATAGAGATAGAGAGTCCCATTTTTATCTCGTCCCTTTATTAATCAGGTCTTGTCTTCGATTTTTTCTTTTCAGCTATCATTCTCGCCGACAACGCCAGGATGGTCGCACTTCCGGCTGATCTCGCTGCTGGTCGCGATCCTCACGCTGTCCGGGTTTATGGTGATGATCTCGATCGGTGTCGGCGTCTTCGTCGGCGGCTTCAACACGTTCGCCTTCATGGCGGCCGAGGTGAGTATCGTCGGTCAAACAACAAGAAGCGGGCCATGGTCGCCCAAACGCAGCAGTAGCAAGCGTAACCAGCCGCGCGGTTGACGGTCGATGTTGTTCCTTGTACGTGAGCTGTAATTAGGTTCCAGCGAGTCAAAGCAAAGGGGAGGAACCTTCCTTGCGTAGGTACTCTGGGGCGCCCTGTTGCTACTGCTTTCGTGAATGAAGTTGAGGGTCTTATCGCTCTCCGGTTGACCGCAGTTAGGTCACGAGGTTACTAGGACTACGACGGTGGAAATCTTTGTCGTACTCTTGGTGTGCCTCACCCGAAGTGCGAACGCGGAAGTTCACCCATGTCAGCATGACATTGAATTCAAATCACAAGCCGCGCTAAGTAAGTAGAAGTTTGTGATGTAAACATCGAAGACACGTTCGGTCCCAGGTTTGTAGGCTAATCGAATAAGCGCTCTGTGGAGTTGTTAGCACACCGTACCTACGGGGGACGTACTGGACAATTGATGTCTTGCACCCTTCCGCCCCATCGGTAAAGAGCCCTCGGGGTTGGTAGAATGGCAACCAATATATCCATCCATCCCAGACAGACGGGGTTAGTGCCTTGATGGCAGACGCAGATATTATCGATGCAAGCCACGTCGACGCTTCGAGACGGTTCGTTTGACCTGTTTTCCCCCTTGTTGACTATCGTTCGAAGAGATCTCCGGCAAGCGTATATGTTTGAGGGACCGATTGTGCCAACATTATACTTGACTTTGTTTATTTCAAGTTCTTTTGTAAGCGCACTCGTATCAGCGCAGACAGGTTGATGTTATTGAGCGCGACCCGTTGTTGAGGATGATGATGTTTGCCACATCTGGATGCATCTATTTGGTGCAATTTTCTGGCAATTTATTGGCCACTTGTTTTGGGTCTTAGTTCCCATGGAAAAGCGGCTGGCCCCGGTGCCCGTTCATCCGCGGTGCAGATTTCGCAGCAAGGGCGTGAGCCCGAGGCACGTTTTTGTCATACAACACAACTCACCCAGGGTGCAGGTGGGACGTTAATATTGCAAAAATTATGTATTCAAAAGCCTTTACCATTGTTATTAAATCTGTTGGCACTCTGGGGTGATGATATCCGGCCATTTAAGCTCAGCAGCGGGTGGAAGGTCTTACCTAATGCCGACCCGTTCCTCCAATCCCTACCGAGACTACCGAGACTGTGGGAATGATCCAGTTTTTACGAGACAAGACACCGAGTGCGCACCAAAGATGTTGGTAACCTTGCTTGGTCGTGTAGAATGCTAATTGAAGGGTAAAATTGCTGCTTGGAAGTTGGTTTAAAAAACCACAAAGCACACCCTATCGAATATATTCGAGACGGATACACCCGAAGTTCGAGTGCAGCGCGTAGGTCCACCAGAAGTCGAAAGCGTGTCAGTGCGTTGATTGCATGACCTTTATAACTGGAAAGCTGCTGCTCACACGCCAAAATTCATTTCAAAGCGTCCCGAAACTTGGGACACCAGCAACTTCGGAAGGGCAAAAAAAAAAATCCTCACTACGCGTCCGTGCAAAGCGACACGAAAGGAATCGAATTCGTGAGGCATATGACCCGGACACATGCGCCAAAGGCCCAAATGTGCACAACAACGAAACGCGTGGCACCAAACCGAAGCAAACCCCGGGACCATTCTATCGAGTCATACCGGAGAGGTTTGCCTGCGACGTTACGTCGTAACGAATCGTTCAATTTATTCCGATTGCGCGTGGACGTCAACGGCTTTTGCGGTATAACATTGTGCCACTCGATCGAGCGTATGTTTGCTTGTTTGTGCATCAAGCGGTTTTAAATGGGCGACGGGAAGAAGAGGACCGACCGATGAGTGTGACCTCCCCGGTGGCCCAGACACACAGGAATCGATAGCCTTGGACAGCAAGTCCCTAAACGGAGGGGAGCACTAGAGGCCACCAAGGGCAGTAGTAGATTTGTAAATGTAAACGAAGCTACAAGTAACTACATGAACGATACAAGCAAGGAGTGCGAGGGTCGGTGGAACTTCAAAGGAAACGCGTTTTAAAAATAGATTTGTACAAGCCCTCGCTTGCTTGCTTGCTTGCTTGCTTGAATGCTTGCTTGCCGGGCGCTAGCTAACTAACTCGTTCCGAATGACATCGCAGGAAGGCCGAACGGTGGTTGCATTATGCCGATGGTGGCGTACCGTCGTTATCCAGTATGCAATTAGAACGTGGCGAAAGGTTAAGCAAGCAAAATATAGTACGCGGCCAATTGGCGGAAACACAATCAGGGGGACACCGATGCGGATGCGCTGATGCGTTTAGTTTTGTGTGCAATAGTAAAAAATGAATCCAATCATATCGGATCGCGCGATTCACGGCCTCGGCTCAGATACATGTCGATGCAGGGTGACTCACCAAAAGCCAATCGTTTCAGGACGATTCCATGGGAAGGGAACAACAATATCAATTTCTCGAGTTCGTGCGTTGAACAGTGACTGATGTTTCGTCCTTAAACGTCAAAATAGAATCAAAGAAAAGGAAAAAGGCTAGACATGAACCGCGTGACGTTGTCTACGGACGCCCTCGCGATCGATTGAAAAGTTTTAATTATTTATACCACACTGCCACAAGTATTCGTGCCGTGAAAGACACCCCACAAGTATTCGTGCAGTGTCCCTTCGGAGTGATATGACACTTACGTGACTGGACGGAATGTTGGGAAACGTTGGTTTTGAAAAAGGGATAATAGACTAAGCTGGTATTTCAGCGAGACCGATCCATCACGTGACATCTGTTGTAGGTGGTTTCAATAAGTAATTTAATTCATCCAATCATCTTACTAATCGATACCATTGAAGAAAAGCACAAATTGAACTCTTGCTCCATAGAACAAAGTAGATATCGCGTGGATGGAAGTTGATAAAACCGATCCATGGCCCTTAGCAATCACGTGTTCATTGTATGCGCCATTCAATCCGGCACGCACGCTTACCCTTCTATGGGATGCATAAACGAAGAGTAAGAAGAAGAAAAAATTGTACAAAATTCCACTCACGCTTCACGCTGTCGGAGGGCAACGAAGTAGTAACCCTCCACCGATCAACAGCCGATCGTGCGCACATTTTACGGCCACGTTTTTTGAATGATTTGGTTTTGTTTTGCTTTTGTGCTTGCCAGGGCGCAAACTCGAACCCGTGGCCTTCAAAGTGTCACTACCAAGCACGCAAAACCACCCGCAAGTACGATATCGGCTGCTCGTCATACTCGACGCAATTTGAAGCACCTTCCCTCACACTCCTCCTAGGGGCCTATCTTCAAATCGGCAACGCTATCGACGTTGCGGCATCGTGCAGCGTCACTTGCCATTAGTTGCCACAATTGCGTATCGGCACTACCGAAGAAGAGGGATCGAGAGATAGGGGACCGAAGGGACCCCAAACTGCTACGTACCTTTTCCCACAAAGCAATTGTCTTTAACACACATTATTTCCAAACTTTTCTTCCTATTTGTCAATGTTCCAGTGCATTCTGCTCGCGATAAGGACGCTGCACGTGTTGATACGGTACGGGATGTTCCTGCACGACATGCGCCAGGGAGGAATTGCCAACGAGTGTAAGAAACCGAAATGCCCAATAAGTGAAAGGATCGCTAATAACCTGCCTGGCACTGTTCTTTAACCACTTTCACAGCCATTTCGTGGGATAAGCGCGGCCCGGTAGCGTACTACATCGAGCAAACGTTCGAAGTGGCAGCGTTGGTGGTGGACTTTGTGCATCACGTGCACATGCTGCTGTGGAGCAACATCTTCTTGTCGATGGCGAGCCTGGTGATCATCATGCAGCTTCGCTACCTGTTCAACGAGATCCAGCGCAAGATCAAAAAGCACCGCAACTACCTGTGGGTGTTGAACCACATGGAGAAGAGCTACCCGCTGGCGACGAGCGAGGACCTGAAGCAAAACTCCGACAACTGTGCCATTTGCTGGGAAAAGATGGAGACCGCCCGGAAGCTACCGTGTGCCCATCTTTTTCATAAGTATGAGGAGAAAGTGTTTTTGATGACACAGAACGATTGCTATTGATGTGATCTGTTTTTTCTTCTTCTGCTTTTAGTTCCTGTTTGCAATCGTGGCTGGAGCAGGACACGTCCTGTCCGACCTGTCGGTTGGGGTTGAGTGTTCACCAGCACGGGGGACCGCGGGGAAACCCGCTGCTTCCGAACGACATCCGTATCGACGACCAGGAGGCGACCGTCGGTGGTGGCCGGACGGCAAACAACCATTTCTTCCACTTCAACGGCTCGCGGTACGTTTCCTGGCTGCCAAATTTTTCGGTTGAGGTGACGCACATCAACAACATGCTCCGGCCGGTGGACACGATACCGCTGACGGCGGCCGCGGTCGTCAATCATACCTCGCAGGTGCGCAACATGGCTCGCCACGTGCAGGAAATGTTCCCCCGCTATCCGCTGTCGGTGCTGATCGCTGACTTGCAGGTGTCACACTCGATTGAGGTCACGATTGACAACATTCTCGAGGGACGGCTGCAGGTGCCAAGCCGATTTGAGGCTGGGACCGCAGCCGGCGATGATGCTGCGTCGTTCGACGACGACGAGGACACTACACCGTTGCAGCGTGCGGGCACTTCTTCGGCAACGGTTGTTAGTGCGACCGTACCACCATTTCATCAGACCGTGGACGACGAGGAAGACAATGACGATGAGTACTATCCAGCGACTGTCACGGATGAGCTTTCAACATCCTCCTCGCATACGCCGACGCGAACGCCACCCAACTCCTCGTCCGGCTCGTCGCTGTCCTCGTTATCTGCGCCGGCCGGCTACGAGGTGGAGCGCGGGACGAACATATTTGGCAGCTACGACACGCTGCTGCGGGACGAGTCCGCGGAAGAGACGACCATCCCACTGGGCGATCGTTTCTCCAAGAGCCCGGAAGAGCGGGAGAAAATTCTACAACGTCGCAAGGAGCAGCTGCTTGCGATGGCGCGAAGAAAGTAGGTTACCATTAGGCCCCATGCCGCTCGCATTATGAGATGCTAAACGTCTTTTTATCTTTTCCGTTTTAGATATCTGGAAAAGAATAAATCGGAGTTAAATCAGTTGGCAGCGCCTATCGCCGGTACTTCGTCCGCCACCTGTTCTTCCTCGTCTTCCACCGTTCGGCATCGAAACAAGAGCTGCATGGAAACTTCCCCGACAACGACGACGCCGACGTCGACGACGACGGCGAGCGTCCCGGACGAAGGAGAAACGCCAACTAACCGAAGCACCATTGAACGTGCGAAATCCAATCCTTCGCTATCTTCTTTACATCAGCAATCACTAGAAATGCAACTGCAGTCGCAGCAGGAACGGCTACAGGAACATTCAGATAGCAGTTTTTAAGTGCGGGGAATCGGACTGTCTGTCTGCCAACGCGCACGTCACGGCGTGTTTATCGTCCCAATTCATTGATATCATTTCGAATTCAAAGGCGCAAGGACATGCTCTCACAAGGGAACATTGTTGAGAGGTAGAATAATAGCTATTCGGCGAAAGTGTTGTTCTATCACATTGCACTGAAACGAAATGATCCCTGAATGCTGCTGAACGGACGATGAAGCGTTGCTGAACCGTGATCACAAAAGTATCTCCTGATGGGTCGGTCTGCGTGTCGTTGGTGGTCGTCTGGGGATGCCCAGGAATGTGTGTGCCGATACTACAGAGAGCTGTAAACTTGCGTCCCTGGTTCCAATGTGCCCGATCAGATCCGCAACCACCCCAAACTTAACCTGTTCCTTGAGGCGGCGGTGCTGTGAAGTTTTAAAGTGTTTTTATTTTTTTATTGCAGAGACGTTTTTATCGCTACCCTGCGTTTAGTTTAAATCCTCACTAGTGATTGTTGTGAGTCCTTGGGCCCTCCATTATAGAATCCAGCCACACAGAGACACATTTCAAATTCGATTCGTGGAAGTCTAGAACAAGTCAGAATTGAGTTTACCTTTTGTTTGGTTAGATTTGGAATTTAGTTACTTTTTGGCATTGCGCGAGTGATTGAACCATGTGAATGAATGGTAGAGATAGCGTGTCAGGAAGTGAATGTATGTTAGGGACATCGTGTAGTAGGGAAGAACTTAGATAATTAGTCAAATGAAACAAACAAAATTGCAAAGCTAAAGACAGAGGAATAGGCTAACAGGAAATCAATTGCAGAGCCCAATTGAAGGGCTAATGGTTCCCCGAATCTGCGCGAATCTGTTGCTTTGCGAGGGTTGATGATTGATGATTCAATTCATTAGTAAGCGAGAGGGACATGCATAGGGGAAGAGAAGAAAACATTGTTGTGATGATATTTATTTTCTAGGAACAAACTATTCTGTCGATTAAGCAAAAAAAAAAAAAGGGGGAAGATAAACAGAACTGCGAGTAGAACTGCGATTGCGTGCGAACGTGTAACGCCGATCCGTGTAGCAGGATTGCGCGCCTTTCAATTGTACTGGTCACTTCGCGGCCTTCTTGAACCACGCAATGGTCGCTTGCTGGTCCGTGGAAGCTGCGTCGGGTTTTGAACAGAAGACGGAAGAAAAGTGAAGGTAGAGAAAGGTAATAAAAGTGTAAGCAAAATCAATTTCTAGTGAAAACTAAGTAAGAAACAATAAAGTACAGTTCGTTGTTATTTCGTTTTAAGTTGCACGTTTGAGCTCCAATGGAAAGATTTGATAATCCACTGAAAGAAATATTAAGACCAAAATATTTAAATGGAGCAGGCTCAATTGAAATCTAAGTTGACTAAGGGGGCATTTTTTAAATTACAGCCAAACAGGTTTGAACTCAACTTGAACGAACGATCCAACCGGGTACCATAAACGCACCGGCACCGTCCATCCGTCTTCAATGGAAGCAAACGGTGAGATGAGAGCGTGGTCGTCGTGTTTCGCTCTCAGTTGCGCGTTGACCAAGCTGAAGGCTGGTTCGTTTGGTGCGTACGAGACCGTCGGTTCCCGGCCGGTACCGAAAACGCGCGCGTGTGGTCCAACCCTATCGGTACGTTGAATCATTCATTAACTTTTCTAGCTGCTGGTGGAAGCGCCATACCATTGCCAATCAGCTGTGATTACCGGCGTACGTGAATGCGTGCGGATTGGTTTTATCGTCGCAAGTCGGGAATTCGTCCATTGTGGCAGGATTGTACACTCCGTGCGTGCTAGGGCGTGCTTCTTTTTTTTTTTTAGATACACCATTGTCTGGCTTCCGTGCAACCTGCGCGCGGGGCCGGTCGATCTCCGGTACCTACCTGTGCCGCGAATGACAAGTGTGCGAGCGTGACAGACGGAGGTGTGCGAGTGACATTGAGCGGCGAGGTTTCGAGCCGGCCGGTCCGCGTGTGTTCCCAGTTCGCTGCATCCTGTGTGGCGGAAAGAGACAGCGTGAGGGACGGCAAAGTTAGAAGGAACCGCGCGCGGATGATGCAGTGAGAGAAAGGCGCAGGTAAATAAACAAACTTTTCTTCTCGCCATTTTCCTATCGCACACTTGCCGCGGCGTTTGGTTCCAAAAACGGTGTTCTCGTATCGCTTGGGTGCAAAGGTTTTAATATCAGCGGACGCCGACGGGAACGAGATTGCGAGATTCTGTTTTTCATTCCTACTCGCCCTCCACCACGGAGATTGCTCCCGGAAGCCATTATAGATTGTGGTGCCAACGACGATGACGACGGCGACAACGGCCATTGACAAATGTTTGTTTTATTAGCGATGAACCAGAGCGATGATGGGCCATAGTTTGGAACGGTTGACAGATGGTGGACAGATTGTGGGATCGAATCGGGAACAACAGGGCGTTTTGGAATTAAAACCCATCCATGTGGTTGGGAATTATTTGCGTCCCACGAGGCAACCAAATCCGAAACCGCCAGCCTGGAGTGGAAAATAAAAAAAGCCATTTTTCTGTCTCGAAAACGTGCCTGGACGTACCGCTTCACCAGCCAAAACCATTCCATAATGAATTAAGCATCTTGAGAAACGCGCCAGCAACCGCCGCCATTCAAAATGGAGCGATTTAGTTTTAGTGCATACACACGGGATCATACGAGCCGTGATCGTTAGCGCGGGCACGTGGCTGGAATGGTTAAACCGACAGGACGATGGCTTCCAAAAGCGCCACGAGAAAACATTTACATCACAAGCGATTCTATTCCACGCGCTCATCCTCTCGATGATCGTCTACAATCCGGCGCTGCTTGAATACGATTCTGTATCGAAAAGAAGAAAAAAAAACACACACACAAAATAAACCCCTTAAAACAAATTGTGTTTATCATCGTTCTCCTAAAGAGTCCTGTGTACGTGTGTGTAGGCGCGTCGATGGACGCCAGAGACGCCGATTTTTACCGATTCTCGAGATATTTCTGTTCCCCCTACGGGAGGCTTGAGTGCGCACTCGAGGCGAAGAAAGTCCAGGCCAGGCAGTGTCCTTATTTTCGCTGTCGTTATTCTAAGATCCATCACTGGAGAATGGACGAGCATTCTTCTCGAACCCAGACGGAATAAGAAACCCCGTTTCAAGGGTTCGTCCAACTGAAGTGGGCCGTGGGGGCCGATAGAACTCAACAACGGGAGGCAAGATGCTTCTGGGTGGGCTCTCCCCCTTCTTCGATTGAGACGTTGTCACGTTTTGTGGCCTACGATTTCCTCTTCTAAGACGGCACGGCACGGTTTTCGACGAATCGTGACGAGACGGAACCGATCGAAAGTGCTCCATTAAGAGGTTTGGTGTTCGAGTTGGTTTTTCTCGAATGGAAACAAACGGATGGTTGCTGCTTCAGTTTTAAACAAATTGAAACCCGATTTTTAGAGAACGAGTCGCTTTGTAGAAGGTGGAAGATTTGTGGCATTTAGGACGGCATCAGCGGAACCTCGAACTTCGACGAATGTTAAATGTTGTCCGCTGATTCAAATTTATTTACTTGCACCCTCTACAGCGTTGCGCGGAATAACTAAATTTCTTTTCAGTTTGATGTCTTCTTTTTTAGGCCATTCACCTCCTTTTGCATTCTTTGAAAGCATCTCTCCTCGCGAAAGAAACACGCGACAGTTGCTTTGCTCTCTGATATCGACACTTTTATTATTTCGCACGAAACATATTACATCCTTGCCCCAACCTTCCCCCACAGAACGACAAAGATGTTCCCCTTTTGCGCAAGAAAAGTGCGGTCAGGATGTTTTAGAAGATCGTAAATAATAAATTTATTGCCTCGCGTTCGCATGTGGCGGCCGTGGGCTTTCTGCACTTTCACGCCCGAAGGAAAAGCGCTTTCCCGTACCCGAAAGCCGCGAAAGTGGATGTTTAGTATGCGAAGGATGTGTGTAGGTCCCGCGATTTCTTCCCCTCCAGGCGATACGGAGCTCGTCTCTATTACCCACGAAAGGTTTTGACACCCTTCTCGGCAGGCACGGTTCTCAGGTGGAACGATGGAACGGCATCATTCTATTCCTTCACCCGAATCGACTCTAGACGGGAAAGATTACTAAGAACTTGTAGCAGCCGGAGGAGGGGGATCCGGTTCCTCCTGCACTCTGGTAAATCTTAGCTCGTGCAAAAAACGGATTTCCTTTGCCGCGCGGCAAAATGGCGCGACCACCGTTGTCTTCGCCGGCGTCGTCGGCCGGCGCTGAATAGTTAACGCGGCTGGAAATTGGAAATTAAATAATTCAACAGCTTATGACACAGCTTTCTCAACGGCCCATCGTCGTTGTCGTCGTGGCCGCATTCGTAAAACGCCGGGAGTAGTATCTACTTTGTCAGAACTTTCTTCCTTTTTTCTCCTTTTGCACCACCCCCAAATGGGGTAAGGGGGTTTTTTTTTTCTTCATTTTGGTGTGTGTTAAGGGACTCCTTCTCCGGGAGCAAGCGTCAGCAATCCAATTTTGAGGCTCGGAGAAAAGGATTGCGACCAAATTAACACAAACCATGCACGACATCGACATTGGTTTTGTAAACCGAAGGCGTCGCCTCAGCAGGACTCCAAAGAAGGGATGGTTATGATTCTCTGGCCAACAACAGACGAAAGATTACAAGCAAAAACGAAAGCGAAAGCGTTGGCAATCGACAAAGTTAAAAAGAATAAACTAAAGATCCCCAGTTTCCTCCTCTATTTCTTTTTTCTCCACTTTTCTTTTCGTCATGTGAAAATGGTGAAAAAAGGGACGTTTCCATTTTCGGTCCCGTGTCTTCCTTTCATCATTTCCAGCATTCCCAGACATTCCCTTTGGGCCCGGCGCGTTGGCAGAAGCGAGGCGACCATTACAAATTCCGCGCCATTGGTCGTGGCGCGCTCGGAAATCTCGGTTTGATAAATCTTAATTAAATGAATGGCACGATTGCGCCAACCGGGAGCTAATTCGCTTCCTTTCGCCTTTCGGTGGCGCTAGAACGCTTTTGGAGAAAATGGAATTTTGTGGAATGTATAATAGAGTCGATGTGGGGGGGAAAGTTGCGCTATGAATAAACCAACCTGCTTGCCGGCAGTGCAGCGGCTCGGGCCGATTTAAATACATTTGGGCGGCACGTTTTGCTACTAAAAATATAATGTTTCCTTTTTCCGTGACGAACTGTAGCAAAAAGTAATTGAATTGTTCTCGAAAGGGTAAAGCGCGAAAAAATGAATAGAACTAACCGTTTTGTAAATTCAAATAATCGGTATTATTTCTCATAATGGTGATCCACGAATAATATCGGATGAGATGGATTGATTATTCATCTCACTGCTGATGAGAAACACCATTCATCTGGCCTCAACGGGTTTCTTCACTTCTGTGTCGTGCTTCGGAAAATCTTGCTTGGAATTTTCTTAACAATGTTTTTTCCGAGAGTGTGCGTAGCAGGTGGCCTTGTGCTTGTGTGTGTGTTTCTGTATGGGAGGAAACTGACGCAGGGCAGATGGATAAATCGCGTGCAGGAAATAGGAGGCGAGGCGCGGCGAGGCGGTGCGGCTTCGTTCCGCTTAATGGGAAATCCATAAACAAACCGTCCTTGCTCGCATCCATTTCCCTTTGGCAGTATTTTGTCCTCTCCCGGTTCCGGTCCCTCTCCCATCTCGCGCAATGGTGTCCCTTTCCCGCTCGTGGGATTTTCCGGCACGATCAACTTGTCCAATTCCTGACAGTAAGGTAGCAGCAGCAGGTGAACAACGAGCCGGGTGGAGGAAAACGCGAGCGTTTCCCAGCTCCACGGTGAGCAGAAGAGCGCGCTCGTATATTGTATCGAAGATTTGTGCTCTCTGCCAGGCTCGCCGGCACCCATACACATAAATAATGCTTCCACACTGGGTGAGAAAGTGTGCTGCTGTTGCTGCTGTTGCTCTCGGGACAATCTGGCAGTCGCATATTTCACAGTGCGCGCGCTTCGATCGTGCCATCTCCTTCACCCGCTACGCGTTGCCTAGGAAAAGCACGGCCATCCACGTCAGGGATGCGGCGTCTCCATCGCGCGCGTGGTTGTGTTGACAGCGCGCGCGGTGAAGGTCGTATATTTCGGCGCGGCGAACTCTCACTCAAATGCTTCTCACTCGCTCGCTCGCACCCGTCGTGCTGCGGCAGTGTTGGTTACGTCCATGCGGAGCCAGGAAACGGCTGCCTGCTCTCGCCGTGAACTTAGTTTCGAGTGTTGTTTAGTCGTCCGAATACCACGCTATCAGCAGTGTCTGCCCAGCAGCAGCAGCAGCAGCAGCAGCAATAGCAAGAGCAGCAGCGATTCATCTCGCCTACTGAAACCGAGTGTGCAGTTGATGTTACTTCGGAAAGAATCTGCTCCGAAACGAAAGGAGCGCAGTGCTCCGTCACGGCCCAGTATACTTAATCTATTCTAAACCTTTCCCTTAAAAATACTCCTGCAACTAAACGTATACGAGACGAGTGTGCAAATACCCTTACGAATCTTCTCGCAAGACCCTTACGAATCTTTGGACTGCATTTTATTTGTGTTGGTTGGCCGTCTGTGGTGATATTGTTACTTACTTCTCCCGTGTTCATCTGTGTGCATCAGCAGCAGGAGCAGCATCAGCATCAGTTCGTGCGGTCGTTCGAGGTAAGCGTTCGCAGATCCAGAAGGCATCCTCCCAGCTTGCCGCTTGGGAACTCTTCGCTGCTGGCACTTTTTTTATCGTTTCGTTGTCATTGCAAGATGATGCTCCCGTGTCTGCTACTTCTTGGTATTTGTGCTCGTGAGATCGTGTTGCGAGAAGTGCGATGGGAAGGTTTCTTGGGAGAAAATCGGCTGCCAATCGATCAAAAAATCCGACCCAAGACCAACAAACCTTCAGCATGTTGTGCAGCGCACAGGGATTCCTTAAATGAAGACACAGGAAGATAGCACCTTGCGGGAATCGTTCGATCGAAGTGATTAGCTTATTTGTTTACTTTCACAGCAGGGTGCTGATGTTTGGCCGGTGTCGAAGGATACACCAATAAAACGCATAAAACCATAACCTAATATCCTTCATCTTACCGAGTCCTTTTCTTCTTCGTTCTTCTTTTCTCTCTCTCTCTCTCTCTAGCTGCTAACGAGCGGGGCGTGGTATTGCCGGGCGGTGGAGTACGTACGATGAAAGAAATTACTCCTCCACCATCACGCGCTGCACAGTAATCCTCGTCCCGTCCCGTCCCAACAGCCACCACCACTTCCGCTTTCGGATGGGTCAAAGATTGATCCCGCGATAACAGAACGGAAAAGGCGGAACACGGAAGGAACGGCACCGAAATTGAACCAAAATTCCCTTTAATGCCATCGTCGTGCTACAGTTAAAGCCCTTTGGTGGAAAGCGTGACTGGGAAAAGGAATTCCTCGAATCCCTGCTTTCACGCGCGCCGACTGCCGACTGCGAGTGTGTTCGTGTGCGTAAGGAGTCGCTTTAACGTGCGGATTTTGGAGTCAGCGAACGAACGGAGCTGTGGTGCGGTGTCACGCAGTAAACGACGTGAGATATCATCATCTTCACCGCATCATCGTTCGCCTCGTGCGCTCATCTTCTCACCGGCAGCACGCGAAGTTTTGACAGATTCCGCGATCTCCGTCGGGTCTTGCGGGAGCATTTTTTTTTTTTTTTTTTTTTTTTTTGAAAGCAGCAGCAGCACGCAAAACCAGAGTCTGCTGTGATATTTATCGTTTGTTTGATGGTAGTACACACGACACCTACAACGCGCGGTGCTAGTGTTCCGATTACACCGGGACATTTTGAGTTGTTCGAAACGGAGTGGCTTGTGAAAAGACCGTGTAATTCAAAATGGTGATGCAGAGAAATCTGTACGATATTTCTCGCTGACGAGAGTGCACTGTCCAAAGGTTGCGTGTTGATGTGATGTGAAAAAAAGAAGATACCTCAGGTGGAAAGTGTCAGCCCGATCGGTAGAAAAGCGGTGGAAAAGGTGAAACAATTTGTTGCTGTTACAAGGTAAGGTTATCCCTTTGCAAGTATTGCATTCCATTTTCCCAAGACCCTTATCACAAACTTAGACCGTCTTGGTTGGTAAAAGATTGCATGACAAAATAAATGTAATTAAAGAGAATTCTTTAATGATATGTTAGCTAAAAGAAAAAAAGGTGGCACTACTATGGAAAATCATTTCTAACCTGGCAATTTTTCGGATCCCTTCTAGAAAGGGGTAATCTTACGGCTGTGTGCGTCCAGTTTGCCTTCACTTCTTCTCCGTTGATTTCGTTAGAAAAGCCAATCATCATTTTCATCCAACGATTTCGCTGACGTGATGACTTTTTTACTCGTTTCGCTTTCGGGTCCAATTTCTGCTCGTTTGTAGCGGCTTTGTCCGGGTGGGTCCGAGTCTGTGCAGGGAGGAGGTGTAGGAGAGCGGGGGAAAAGTTTCCTCATCCTCGGTCCCCAAACTCCTCAGACAAGATGTTTCGTTCGACAGTCGACCCGGAATTAATGTGTGCGGAAAAGGGGAGAAAGCGAGTAGAAGAGATTGCTTTAAGCGAGAAGCAGCTGCAACAGCATCGGCAGCAGCAGTGCGGTATCCTCATGGGACGCACAGTTTGATGACAGTTTTCTCAATCGTTTGGCTCAATGGACCATACTGCGTCGGCCTCCGTCGGTCCGCATGCCGCTCGAAGCAGTCCATTAGACACGAGTTTTTCTCTGCCCTCCATTATTTGGCGTAACATCCGAAGGAAAAGTTAAACATACGACTTTAGAGCGTTGACGAGATGAGGCCGGGAGAAGAAGGATGCACCAAGTTTTCCAGGAAACAGGAAAGGGAACGATGGGATCAATCGTTACTTGTTCTTGAAATAATCCGCCGGTCCATTTGTGGAAAACTTTCGTTCACCTTAATAAGATTTGAAAAAAGTTACCTCACAAAGTAACGTCTAACATCTAATGGCGTCCTACAACATATGCACATTATGTTGTCCGATATAAATAGAAAAAAATGATGCAAATGATTTCTTACATTCAAATTGGGGCCCTCCTACACCGCCAAAAAGCGAAAGGATGTTTGTCTCGAAGAAAAACGGAAAACTTGCTGCCGACACTCAAACGGTAACGTGTTTTTTTTAAAGAATAAAGAATTTCCAGTAACGCTGCCTCCTCCTTATTAGTGGGAAAAACGAATCCCGCCGTCTGCCCGAGATGTAGACTGATGGAGGTGAACTTCATTCCCAGACAAGCGTCCGTGCGGGACGGGAGGAAGAGGAGGTGTTACCTTTTTCCTCGTGTTGCCGATGCGAAGGTTTTTGCCGGTGCCGCCGGCCCTCTCCGAGCCAGACATCGTGTCGGTTCGGTCAGACTACGACGATTCGGCCGATTGCTCCCGTAAGATAATAAATCTTCTCTGGGAAACCCTCCCACTGTGTCGCCGAGACGCGTCGCTTTTCCGCCCGCGCGCCCACCACCTGCTGTATGGGGTTTGTTGGTTTCTTCTTGGAGTTTTTTTGTTTTGTTTTGTTTTGGTACTTACCTTCGTTTGCTTTGATTATTCGGGGGCAGCTCGTAAAACGTTGTGGTAGGCCGTGATAGGCCCGGAATGATTTTCGACCGTCCGTGCCCACCTCTGGGAGATTTTCTCTTGAGCAAGGAACAGGGGGTGAAGAAGGGTTGTAAGAAGTATTCCTTAAATTTATAGGTCGGAAGGAATGTAAACAAACCTTTGCAACTGCATCGCGAGTTCAACGGTTCATCATGAGGCGGCTTCGTTTGATGAAAGATCGTCACTCGAGAAGCGAAGATTGGCTCGTTTTTGGGAGGTCCTTGCCTGCCGTTCTTTCTGTGTATCTACATCTGTGACAATATTCACGTCAGCGCACGATGCTCGGATGCTGCGATGCCACCAAGACCCATTCGTTACAGTCCATTTTCCGTGAAATCAATCAAAATGTTTCAGTTCGCTGGTTTGAAACAGTGTCCGCGCCCGGTTTCGGTTGTCGGGGTGCCGGGTTTAACGATGGAAGACGCAGCTACGGCACATCGTTTTGCCTTTTTGAGGTGCTTGTTTTTGCTAAAACCTGGTCGATGGGTCATTATCCTCGCCTTCACCTTAGCCAAACCGTCCGTCACTCCTTGATGTTCACGCGGGATGTTCGTTCTAAATTTATTAACCTTTTTTTCCTGTGAAACTGCATTGGTAGTGCAACTCTCAAAGGTTGTGCAGCATGCATCGTTCCGCGTTAGAGGCAATTATGCAGAGCAGTACGTCGTGTCATAAACAAATGGTCACCGAAGCATACATTTTCCGACGAAAGCCCTAGCGTACATCCATTGTGTTTAGTCGTGTGGCATTGCATTTGCATTTGGAAGAATCGTATCGCCGTACATGATGGTACGCAAAAACGGGACAGAGTTGTATCAATTGTTACATCATAGTTCTTCGGTCCTTCGAACCGGATATTCCACCAGTACGTTGTCGTAAACCAAAGGCAGTAACTCGCCGGCGAATGTCTAGTCTTTCTGGTTAGGGAAGCCATCATGATGGATATAATGGCGGAGAATGATTCACGAAAGCTTACCATTGACTGCATGTGTGTTGATTGTGAAAAGTTGTAAATTACACTCCCAGCGGAAAAGATATCGAAAAGTGGACTTTGGAAGCCGTACATTGTGCTCATTTCATTTGGTTTCCTCTCTTAATACAAATGATTTATCGTACAGTTAACAATATGATAGGTATAAATCCTTGCCAGTTACTCGTAGATTCGTCAACGAGTGTTGAACGATTCTGGCTCCAAAGAATCGATAGAAAGGCTTACCAATAGAAAGCATTTTTCATTTTCCATTCTAGACATTTCAACACCATATTGAAAAGAATTCTAGTGGGAGACGAAATCCTCGCTTGTCTCCGGTCGAATTCCAATAGTTCGGTTCCGTTTCTGATTGACAATCGTCAGTAAACAATGGTTCCCTTCTTCCGGTGCCGCCAGATTTTTCTCGGTCCGTTTTCGGACGTTTTCCGGACGCAAATTGGTATTCCCGGCTGCATCCCCATCGGTTCAACGTCAGCAGTTTTATCCCCTTTTATCCTTCCTTTCAGCGGTTTCTTCCGCTTCACGTACACATGCGCCTTTGGTCATCATTCGAGCAAGGAAACCCAACGCCTTCAGGAAGCATTCACATTCGTCGGACTCAGCATAAGTTGTCCGAATGTCTTATCTGCCGTTTTCCCATTTTGTGTCCGGGTTTTTTTTTTGTTGGTTTTGTTCATCCATCCTTGTAACCAGCCTCACAGGCCGGTGCTGTCCTTTTTCGCGTTCGTTCGAGAACCTTTGCCCGTTCGCTTCTTCGGTCGAACACGTCATGGGCGATGTCGATGTCACACCAACGAGTGTGTCTGTCTGTCGGGTTGTGATTTGTGATACTTTCTTTCTTTCTTCCAGTTCTTTATGCGCACACTACGTGGGCGTTCCATTCACATACGGTAGCCGTTGGGGCGTCGCAAGCACATGGTGACTCTAGGGAAGAGGACGATGGAACACTATTCCATCCATTTCCGATTGTCCATCGGTCAATCTTTGTTTGGTAGATCGAAGGAAATGTTCTTTATTTTTACAGAATAGCGGAAAAAACCCGCTTAAAGTCAATGCCCAGTTTTCCTTCACAAAGCATCTTTAATCTCGGCCACTGATTTTTATAGTTTTAACAAAAATGCACTTTCTCCGCATTATGTTCCGCTTTCCAAAATGAGTTCCTTTAATGTCCTTTGAAACACGTCAAATTGAAATCCTCATTTGTAGAGTTCATTGAAAGAACATTAACCGAATTGATCTACGAACGTGCAATAGGACTAGCGTTTCCATAGATTCCCCATCAACCTGATTGAAAATCATTCTACTGGTTCCAAATCCAAGACTCCACAGCACTCCATTCAGCCTTCTTTATTGACGTTTGAAAGGAGAAACGTTTCAATGCTTCGGACTTTTCGAGCGAAGCGATCGATTGCCGATTTGGACGAACGGAAAAACATGACCATATAGATCGTCTTTCATTACGATTTACAAAGCGCAAACCAACGGACCATGGACATACGAGGCTTTTCCGGGGTGAATTTCTTTAATAAGAAGGATCCTATTTGGCGATCATCGAACCAGTGTTGTGTTTGCTCTTCCTTTTTCTTACTTACTCGAATGCAAATTCATTTTCTGTTGGCTCAGATTCCATCCTATCTCGCTCTACGCGCACGCAGTTGATCTTGCCGGTGTCCTGTCGCTGCTACACCTACCATAAGTGGACAGATAATGATATCATTCCTATGCATAAGATAAGCACACCGTTTTTCTTATTCGTGTTCCACCAAGAAACAGTTCAAGGCGTTCGCGTCGAGGCGTTGTTGAGGATTGCGAGGCAGCAGGTTATTTGTAAGGAAGCGATTCGGACGGGACGCGAGATGTACCATCATCATCAGGTCGGTCGCGGTGGCGTGATGGAACTTTCAACTTTCCATTCTCCCTACCGAACGAGATCAGCAGGAAGGGCGGAAGCGCGTACGGACGTCGGTGGAATACGGTAATCAAATTAGTATCGAAAATGGCAACTCCCTGGCGCTTCGGCGCAGGAAAAAGCGCTCCATCCGGTAACGCAACGCCGCACAGTAGCTTTTCGGGGGCTTCGGAATGGATACACTCGCCGGATGATAACAAAAGATTCACCGGTAAATGAGGAACCGGCAGGCTTTTCCAGGCGTGAGGGGGAGAAAATTTAATCGACCCGAAGAAAAGTCAACTCGCTTTGATGGGAAGCAACTTGCTTAGGCGGGGAAAGCGAATTGAAACGTGGGGCGTAACATTTTAATTTGATATGTGTGCACGCCAGGCAGGCTCCGACCAAAGGACGATTACTGTCGGCAGGATGTGCCTCGCTGGAGCAGGGAAACAAATGTCGACTGGAAGCTGGAGCCGGGAAAGATGCGCTGTCGAGATAAAAATCTGATTAAATTTAAACATTTTTTGATGGTGAAGGCGCTCGTACAGGCCCCGAATTGGTGTGGGGCAAACATGGTTGCTAGCGGTTGATTGTTGTTGTACGCATCTGCCGCCTCCATCGTTTGCTTCCAAGATATTTTCTCCGCGTTTATAAATGTAACCAGCTTATTTGAGCGGCTGTAGGTATATTAAAAAAGAAAAACTATCAGTGATAATACTACAAAGCGTTTAATTTAGTATTTTGTGGTAACGTAAAACAGTTGTTCGGTGGAAAGGAAAATTACAAAAAACTTTTGATCCGAAGTATTTACCAAACCGAGCTTTAGGCAAAGGAGAGTATACGACTTTCAACATCTGATTCATTCGTTCAATTTTCTTTATATTGATCATGCCTAAACATAACATTCCCAGTTTGACTTCGTACCAAATTTTAAGTGTAATTTAACTAATGAATGTTGAGATATTGTACTGGCTTTCTTCTTTGTAAATAGTCCACCTTTATAGGCGCGGCCTTGCTGAAGAAGACGAAACATCAAATTCCTCTTCAAAGGCGTCATGATACATTCCATACGTGAGGTACAAGTGGGCGTTTGTTTGACGCCGCATTGGCACGACAAGGAAAAGCACCATCTCCTTCGCATTTCGGGACGCCCGTGCTTAGAGATAGCGATCCTTTTGACCGTTTGTTGTTCTCGGGCGCAACATGAGTCTTAGTGCTGATCCGATGCTTGGTGACGAGCAGAAGATGAAACCCTCGGAGGACATTGCACCATGTTGCGGAAGACGCTTGTGTGTCGGCGGACGGAGGACGAGATTATTTTAATAGTGGCGTACGATAGAATGATGCGCCAGCACAAGCCCGACACTCATTGAAGCAACAGAGAACAGGCAAGAGGAGATGTAGTGCGAGAAAAAGAAAGCAAGTGACGCGCAATAGTTGCGAAAAGGCGAGAAGGAGAACATTTATTGAATGGCATTTGTCGTAGTCAATTCCGCCGCCGTAGTCGTCGTCCGTGGGCTCGCCGGACGACTCTCCTTGTCATTTTGGCTCCTCCAATATGCCGTCGTGCTGGTCTGTGTGCCTTTGGGGAAATTAATCATCATCATCATCGTGTCGGGTCACTGTCGAAGGCGACTTCTACACAACTGCCCGCACCGGAAAGCGTGTGCCGGCAGGACCAAATGGTGAACCTTAGGTCAAGTAGAACCGGACGGAACATGTGTTTGGACTGCGTGCGAGCCGACACTTCTTGGGAGGATGGCGCACGAGGGCACATCGCGCCGGTAAGATGATCCTGCCGTTTCGAACGAAGCAAATGTCAATGATCGGTTTATGGCAGCTCGAATTGCTTGAGCTATAACAATTCCCAAGCCGTGAGGGATTGTGAAGGGGAGGGATGTATTTTGATGAGATGAAAAGTACTTTTGCTTCTTCCACTTCCTTCCTTGCTCCGGTTGTGAAGAAACTGTGCAATGCAATGAGTCATGCCATAAAGGGTCACTAGCTAATCAGAGGAAAATTGAGCAGGAAAAGCAAATCGATTATGTAGTTAGGTTCTTTTTTAGCTTTATTACAATTCGCAGTACATATCACAACGGTCGGAGATCAAGTGATTGAGTCCCATACTGCCCCCACGTTGTGCTTTTAATACATTTTATCAATCTTTTCGCTCAATCTTTTCAGTAAAAATAATTTGAATTTGCTGTATGAGATTAGAAAAAAGGGAAATAGAAGAGAACCAGAGCACAACTGCTCTTGACTCTGATGAGTCATGGACCAATAGTAATTCTAATTTTTCGAAGAAGGAGTTCTTGTTTGTCTTCCCTCACAATAGATCGTCATTATCTGCTGCATTTCTTCCTGCTCGCTTGCTTTCTGCTCGTCTTTGCACTAAACTCAGTAAATTAAATTCTCTTCCCATTCCCCGAACTGGATTTTCGTGTATCATTCCAAGCGTGACGACGTCGGTTTAGGTGTTTTAGGTCTTTCCCTCCATTTTATGGCTGAACATTCTCTCACATACGCGATTAATTGGTGCCATATGTACGGCAGTCCTTTGCGGTCCACAAGATGTCGTGAATTCTCTTCTTTTTTGTGCACCGTCAGAATTTTGCATCATATCTTGTGGCGATGCTGGGTGGGAAGTAATTTAAAAAGAAATTTATGGACGTTACCGTTTCGAGCCGGGGCACGTGTGTGAGCAGAAGAATTCGTTAATCTCTACCATGGCGCGGAAGGGATGTATTACTTCCTCTCGCCCGCCTGCGGAACAGATTAAAGAGCGCGCAGGGGTGAGAAAACACTTACGTACCGCTTGCGTGCGGAGCAAATAATCCATCCAAATTTCCCCCGGCATCGGAAAAGCGTAAGAAAAAGTGAGCGAGAGTGAGTGCTCGCTTTAATGCACTCCCTTTGCGGAGCGCAACTCGCATCCTTAATCGAATCAACCCCTTACGAAGTGTGTCTCTTGCTTCCCGCCGGGGACAGGGAAGATGTTTGAATTATCCTTTAGGGGATGGCCAACAGGGATGGTTGTCTCTGCCGGTTCCTTCCGCTTGCTACAAGGTGGTGCGTGTGTCGCATATGTGGCACGTTGCGCGAACGGCAGAGGAGCGAGATATTCATGCTGCTTATTATCTCGGGATCTTCTTCTCGAACGGCAGGGGTTGGATGATTGGGCCGTGCAAGAAAGCGAACCGCACGCTCGCCCGTGTTTCCGATTGGGTTGTTGGTTCCAAAAGGGGGAATTTGCTGGGTCGAAAATTGACTTTTCGTCGCCTTCGAAATGTTTTGATGGTGTTGAAGGTTTTTACCCCTTTTTCTTACACCAAGACCACCACTTTACGGAGCAGACTTCTCATTTCCTGATGTTGCGGGCTCGGGCCGAAAGTCGGCAGATGTAATTTCAACCCGGTCGTTATTCCCCTTTCCTTCGGTTTTCCGAACCCCTCGAGTGCAAGTGCCAGGAGGGAGCGAAAAATGGGAAAGCTATCTATATTATCATCGCCTGAACAAGAAAAAGAAAACCACACACACGCACTTATGTTGCTCGAGAATGTGTTGTTGCTATCCTTTTTTTTTCCTACCATAATTTCATCCTGCACACAATGCACAAATGGATCGTGCCGATTATGAACACTGACCTGAAGTTTTACGCACTCAGAGTCAAGAGTTTTCCTACTGAACGGCATCCGCTACGGATTCTCAAATGTCCTTTTTGCAGGGCGTCTTTCTGAACATAATTTGTTTACTTTAAGCAGTCCCAAATTTACCGACACCGAGTGTCACTTCGATGACTTCGGCACTCTTGCTCAAACATGCGAAGAATTCCATTCCTGTCCTCACAATCCCTTTTCCACCGTGAAGTTCGCCAGCTCGAGGAAAGCAAGGACTCGGGGAAGGAATGTTGTTTCGTTGCAAGATAAGAAGATAAGAGGGCAAGTGAGCGGGACGGTCGGGCGGAAGTCAAACAAGGCGTTGAAAAGAAGATGTCGATGAGATAATATCGTATCGAACGAAGGGGACAAACTTCCAATTTCCTCCGCCCATCGTTAACAGGGACGAGGGGATGAATGTGTGCCCAGTTTTTCCAATGCTTTCCGGAAGGCACGGAGTATGCAAACATCGTAAGCCGAGATCCGATGGTGTCAAACAAGCAAACTGCCAAAACCGGAGAGGCTCTAGGTTTTCCATCCAGTTTCCCATAAATATCGCTTTCTCAAAGGAGAAAAATGGAAGGGACGACCAGAGAAAGTGGGAAAGGTGTTGGAGATGCGTGAAACGTGAAATTGAGATACAGATTAAGATAAGATCTCCGTCCGATGGACGGTTGAGAGTGTGTTTCACCAGCCTGGCCGCGTGTAACATTTATGATCGTCTTTATTGGCTGTATGAATATTTCGGATTCTCTTCCTTCCATCATCAACATTCTACTCGATCTTCCGCAAGGCAGAGGAGCCTTTTTCTCAAAGCTGCCGAGCGACAACGGACGACGGCCAATAGAGCTCAGATGCCCGAAGGGGGAGATGTGCATTAAATTATTCAGTTATAGTTTGTTGATTGAATTTTAACGTCCACTGGTCATCGTCGACGTCGTCGTGATGATGCGGCTGGATGAGGGGACAGGACTTTGCCCATAAAGCAGAATAATAGCTCTGGATGTTGTCCTGTGTGCCCATAGGTGTCCGACAAATTAATAGGAATAATTTTTGCCCTCCCTATGTGCACTCATAAGTGAGATTTGTTGTAAGTGAATTGATTACGGGAATTCAAAAAAAAATAGAACGATCATATAATTGGTCTGTGGGGATGTGCTATTTCTTCCAGTGTTTTCAAGCGATGTTTGAAGCAGGGCATCCGGGCAAAACTAAACGTTCGGTGAAGAAGGCTCATCGCCGTCGCGTCGAATTGCACCCGTTTTGGGAAGATAGATGGATGAAAGTGCAGGCAAGAAAATTGAATACGATTGATGCCTGAAAACTCCGAAAATCAATCTGTACACACTTTGCTTTGATCCACAAAACCCGTCCGTGCCTTAGCGAACTCAGAACTCCTCCGAAAAATGTCATCCATTATCATTCGAGCATCCAAAACACGGCAATGATCGAGATAAACGTTGCGAGGGGTGAGAAGAATGTAGAGAGCGAAAGGTGGGAAGCGTTAAATGGGAGCCATAAATTTGGCCGGCACCGTTTAGCCGGAAATTTGGCGTCGATGAACCTGAAACACGCGCGGCACAACGTGTTTGATTCGCGCACGATGGAGCCGCCTGGTGCCGCACCACGGGTTGCAATGTGACTCCATGTATGTGTGTGTTTTTATTTCGTTTTGTTTTGCGATGCCGCACCGCTGGGGACCGGTTTCGCTGCGCGATTGCAAAAAGGTTCAAGCAAACTAAAAAAAAGCAACTATGATCATAACATCAATCAATCCTACGCGTGTTCCAGTCACACAGGTGAAGGAGCCAAAATCCCTTCGCCACGGAAAATAGGTTCAAAAGGTTAGGCTAACGGGTAGGTCAAAGGTTTCGCCATGCGCCATCTGTTTGGTGGTAGTGGTGATTTTCACCGTTTCCGACTAACCATAGTCCCACTCGGTCGTTCGCCGGTCGTCCTCGATGCATTGAAGTTTGTTATTTGCACTTCGGCGAGGAAGGTTTGTCCTGGCGAGAAAAGAGGCAGGGAACGAGCGGGGGTCATTTCACACCTTCGCACCGAGTGTTTCGGTATGCGAGCACGTTCACGGACGACACTGCTCTCGGACGAACGCCAGGATGTTTGTTTGATGTTCGTTTTCCTGGCGCCAGAGCCTGTGAAACTAATGTGAACTCTATGAGCTGAAGGAAGAGGAGCGGCTTGTTTGTGCGGAATTTGAAACACCGGATATTTGTCCTTGCATCCAGCCAGCCCCACGGGAGGAGAGAGATTAGAGCAGTTGATTTCATCCATCCATCCATCCAGCCAGGCGCGGATCTCAACTTGGTTCTCGTATCGCGCAATCCGAACAACACACGATCAGTTCGTCATTCCACTAGGGGCAAGTCATCCATCAACGCAAAGTTAAACGGGCGGCGGGAAAGCGAAGGAAAGTGTTGCAGTGTGACGGACAATCAGTCATGGCTTAAATGAAAGCTATGCGTTTATCCTTCGAGGCTTCAAACGGGTCAAACGTTCACTTTGAAATACTTCAATCGGGTTTCCCTGGGTAGAAAATATCTCAACAGCTTGCACACTATTAAACCAGTTTATGTTACAGTACGCTTGATGTTTACGATCTCAGTCTGATTTGTTTTCGTGTTGCTTAAAACTATGGAAAGTTCAATCGAATACTGACAACCATCAGGCGATGTTTCTCTCACGTTCAAAGTATTGTTATAAATGTAATTGTAAGATTTGAACATCACTGAATTGCTAAAACATTGAGGACATTGCAATATCTCTGGACTCATCGGGAAAACCTGGGATTCCGTCCCTTTGATGACCATGGACAGGAAACTCAGAAGGACCGGCTGAATACTTAGAAAATCAATGTAACAGGAGATGTCCTTTCATTTGCACTAGCCAGTCGGTTGCTTGCTCGTTTTCAATAGAACCAGTTGAAGTCGTCTTTTCACGACAGTTTTGTTGAGAGGAGGACGGATATCAGAGACATTTGATCTTCGTCGACACTTTTACCGGACGCACGGCTGGGTTGAGCAACTGTTGAATCTCTATGTTTCTCCATCAATTCAGAAAAAAGTCACGTTACTTCTAGAAGAATTTTCCCCTTGCACAATATTGAATGTTCAGTTGCAACGAGGATTGCTCTCCGATTCTCCCCAAACAGTTGTTCTTCCTAGTTCTAAAAGGAAACTACATACATCATCATAGCATAGGGAATCCATCATTTCTCTTGTTGAAGAACAATTAACTCAAATTAGAAGGCTTCCTATCGAGAGAAGTAGTTAACCCTTCTTTAAAAAGTGGGCCTTGGTTTCCTCTAGTTTTCGGACACGCTTCATTCCATCATCAATCGATCTGTATTACGGTTTCTAGCTTCATGTGCACTTCGTTTTTATCCAACCGCTTGTCTCCATTTCAGTGGAAAATAGAATTGAATTGGCAACGGAACTGTGTCCTTGTTTATATACTGACGGAAGCGACGAGCAGCAAACACGACTACGAAGATGACACCGACGACGGTAGAAAAGTCGTGTATTGAAACCTTCATTACCTTCAAAAACTCTTTCCTTTCATTCGTCTAATCGCTGAGGCGCCGTATCGAATGGTTTTTTTCCTCTCTTGAAGCATTCTTTTTCACTTAACTCTCCTTACTCAAGCTGACCATCGGTCGAAAGGACCTGGCCGGACTTTTAAGGACAAGAAGGAAGCTTACTCAGATTCGTTGGACTGCTGTTTCTGTTCCGTTAAGGTCACGGTAAGCTGAGAAAATGTCCGAAAATCGTTTCTCGCTTCAAACGTTACTATCCGTGCACGATTAAAACGGGGGAAAAACATTAATTTTTAGTTTTTGTTTAACAAAAGTGAAGGAATTATGAGCATAATTTTTGAATGTCTGCCGCAGAACGTCGCTGTCGAAACTAATCAAGGGTTCGAAAGACATAACGGAACCCTTCTTGCACATTCGAGGAGACGTGAAACCCCAGTTTAAATTAATTGTACACAGAAACACACACACACACATGCCCCACATAGAGGGAAAAGAAAACTTCGGTCAGTGTGTTTCATATAATTGAATCTCTTTTGCAGGCTCAAAAATACCGTATTGGACAAAAATCGATTAGCTCGACCACACTTGGGTCCCTAAAACAATCGGTGAGTTTGTGTGTGTGTGTGTATGAGTAGACAATTCAAACACAAAAATCGAGAAAAACACAATTCAATTGCCTCGACGCCTCGTGCTGCCTCGGTCGGTCGAAGGACAGGCTCGAAATTAAGCAAAAATTTAAATTAGCTCAGAGAAGCGACAGAAAAGAGGATGGGCAGGATTTTACTTTCCCGTCGATTCTTTTTTTCTTTCGCTGCCGTTCCTTTATCTCGTTTGCTCTGGCTCGTCGCTACACAACCCCTCGAAGATCTGTGCTTTGTGGCTCACCGAGTTCCAGGAGCCTGTGTCGATGAGTATCAGGACCGAACTAAGATAAAAGCTGCTACTGCTGCTGCTGCTGCTCAAATCGTCCCCCATTGCCGACATCCGTTTTTCCCCAGTCTAAAGAGAGGCCTCCCATCCATATGCTGTGGGCCCACCTTCACTTCTCACCGCCTAACGTGATGGGATTTCATTTCAACACTTGAAGCAGTGACACCGCCACCGTCGCTGCACCACTCTGCCACTTCTTGGTTCTCAATCGGAGGTAAATGGTGTCCTTTCTTTCCTTGCGCTCATTTTCATCTCACAATGACGTTGGATGTGGGAAAGGCGAGATCGGGCGGGGCGGTATGGCAAAAACAAACAAATTTGCATAAATATGTTATAAAAGAAGCTTAAAACAGCAACACAACGGGCAGACAGAAACCGAGTGAGAGAGATAGAGAGAAAGCGATAGGGAGGGGAACAGATAAGAGAAATAAAACTCACTCTACTGGTCTGGTATTAGCATGGCTTTTTTTGTGTGCTACCGATGGACGATGACGACGATGATGAGACCGGAGAGTGGCAGAAGTAGTGACAGTAGTGGTAGAAGAAGTAGAGGATGGCCTTTCATCTCAAAAGGGCATATCCCTGCTGTTAGTCCACACAACGAAAAACCGCCTTTCTGCTGTCGTTTTAAGATTGACCTGGCCAGGAGGAGGATGAATAAATAAGTGCGGCACGGTGGTGCACGGCGGAAACAAGCTCAAGTGGGAAGACGATCTTTCGAGATCGACACACTGCCAGCCCCCGCTGTTAGGCCGGTACCGGATAGTGATGAGCCAAATGGCCAAATATTGCATGGAATATTTCAACGCAGTGCCCACACTACCTACCAACTAGGGCGGAAGTGTCTGCGTTTGTTTGTTTTCACTTTACTCTCGGCCGAACGGGGTAACGAAACACACGTCGTCGAATTCCCGGTCGGCCAACACACGATGAATTCACTTGATCTGCGCGTTTGATATTCCGTTTCTCATCGGCGCACAATTTCATCTCTCGCGGCTCGCATTCTCACCAACGCTCGTCTCACTGCTCACCGCGGGAGGTGAGTAGTTCTGTGGTGAGCCGGCATCGATTCAATGAGCACTATTGTGATGTTCCAGAAGTTGGTTCGATTTTCTTGCATACATTGCAGAAAACATAAAATAACATGCTTTTCAGAGAATAGAAAACACCAACTGTTTAGCAAAAGTGTTTAAAAGTTTTGGAGGATACACTACTGTTTTAAAAAACATTACTTTCTGTACAACCCAATACTCGATGGTGAGACAAATGGTTAATCGAAACCCCCGGCAGGAGGTGCGGTGACACCATAGAGCGGAGCCAACCTGGAGACGGAGAGTCCTTGAGTAGTGTCTGGTATTCGAAGTGTTGTCGAGCGTGTATCGTATTGCTTTTCCCTCCCGGTGGACTGACACTGGACACTTCCGACCGAACGGCGAGTGTCAGCCACTCAGTTTTCCCGAGGTACGGTTGATCTGTGCATGAAAAGCCGGGCCACTTGAACGCATTCGCATCCAATTCGTCCTTGAACATCGAAGCCAGTGCGAAGTTTGTGAATGGTTGAGTTCAAAGAATCGTTTTTATTTCTCTTTCATTTAAAAAAGTTCACAGAGTTTTGCTAAAACTCTGCTCAAACTGGAGTTGTTTGTGAAAACTTGAAAAACACTTGGCGAGCCGAAGGAAATCTTCTCTTCAGTCTTGATACTTATGACCTCCATCGCATCACAATAGAATTTTCTTGCATTCTGATTCTCGTCTCACTCCATCTCTTTCTTTCTCGCGCTCTTAAAGTCTTTTTCTTTCGTTCTTTCACATGTTCCCGGGTACAGAATACCGAGCATGGTTTCTTCGGTCGGACTGGGAATTGTTTTGAATAACATAGAATTTTAATTTTTAATCCATTTTTATGTTTTCCTCTCGCGTCGAGCCATCCCTCCTCCTTCCTTGTCTTGCCGGCAGCAGAGGAGACGCTATCTCGTGCCGTCTGGCGGAAAAGTCCTTCAGATGGCGATGATGGCAAAAAAGCGAAGCAAGGACACCAAGAGCGAAGAGTGGCGTTGTCATTTTCCAGAGAGGAGCGTCTGCGAGCCAGGTCGTAGGATTATTTGATTAAAAAGTTAATCCCCGCTTTCGTTTGTTGGTACGCTGAAACTGTAGCAATTGTAGCCAACAACAGGACGAAGTCTTTTTGTTGCCGGTGCTTGTTTTTCTTTATATTCTTTTGAACAAGTGTTTGTTCTTGATTTTGTTTTAGAAAACCTAGTAGCTTCAACACCTTCAATGTCGCCAGTTTTATTCTTTTTTACATTTTCATTGCAATACGTTACAAGTATATTTGTTGATACGGTGTTGGATCTACCAACCCCAATCCCACCCCACCCTCCCCCACGCCCTCAGTGTTTCAAGTATTGCATTAAGAAACAAAAATCTTTGCATGCTGCTGTACGCAAAAGGGTCACAAATTTGTATCATTTAGCTGCTGCCCAGCTGGACGTTTTGTGGCGCCAACGTTTCGCCTGGACGATGGCTGATAAACAAATTCTAGCCCCCACACTCGCTCAGCTCACCGTACCGAAGGGAAACGAGGAACGTGGTGGGCGAGAAACGAGCCAAGTTTTCCATCCCGGGGTGCAGTTTTCCCTACGCGTCGAGGCGAGGCGAGTTTTCCCACAAGTAAATTAACTTATACCCTCAACAGCATGGCAAATAAAAAAAACTTCCGCAAGGCCCAACGAGTTTCGTTTCCGCTCGGTAGGCTATGGAGAAGGGCACGGCTTGGGGAGTCGTGGAAGGGGAGGTGTGGTTGGTTGAAAATCATCCCTCTCGATAATCGAGAAACCGAGGGCGGGGTAGCTCAGCAACGGTTCCTTCCGACTGGCAAATTTAAGGCGAACGCCTTTCGCCCCCGTGTGTTTCTTCAGGGAAAAGCCATTTTGCTTTGCACGGAAGCGGGGGGGGGGGGGGCTGTGAAGAAGCGGAAGGGAGAGCGAGATCTTGATCGCCTTTCCCGCACACACTACTGCTCCGCCCAGCTCATTTATTTCCTTTCCCACTTCCGCCCAATACCCGTGAGGTCCGTAGGGGAAAGCTTCCCCGGGATGATGATGGGACAAGGGCAAAAAGTGGTTAGGTTTTTCCCGTGCGGTGGAAAAACAGCAAAACCCTCTTCGGAAAAGTGAAAGCATCTCATCGAGCCATCCTCGTTCTCCCCACTCCCACCCACCGTCCCGCCTCGCAGCGTCGTCATATCACTCGCTTAGTTCATAGATTAAAGTCCATTTCCATACTGGTCCGATGTAGAATTTGGCTTGTAAATGTGAAACCAGCCCCTCGAAGAGGGTAAACAGCGGGGGAGGAAGTGGAGGAGGTCGACGCAGCGGAGGCATCGTTCCGTTTATCGGGGCTGATATGCGTGCCGTTGTTATGCAAATGTATGGCAAACGCAGCAAACTCGCCGAACCACATCCCCAAAACCCCAGTTGGAAACACTGTTTGTTATATTAAGGGTTTTTTCTTCTTCTCATCTCGTTCTTCCGTCAAATCCTTGATGGAATCTTGGAAAACTGCCTCAGGATAATATATTTGCCATCAAAAACAACTTGGTTACGTTTTGTAGTAAACAACAAAATCGTTACAATTTTTAAATGCATATCTTTTGCAAACATCTTTTGAGCTGATATCGACTTTGAGGCGATTTAGAATTACATTGCTTAAAACAAAATGTTGCAAACATGAAAACTAATACAAAAATGTTTCATCCGAAACAGAAAAAAATAATCCTCGCCACAATCTACCATTTTTTGTTCGTTCGTCATGGTTCAAACGGATTAAAGTTCGGAGCATTCTCAGAATAGTTACGGCCGACAACGGGTTGATTGGGGAGGAGCCCGCTTGCTCCCTTGTTTCCCGGCTCCCCTTTCGGAGGGGCTCTTGAGAGGTCATAAATTTCCCCATTAGTGCTTGAGCACCATCGAACCGGTGGTCCTTTTTCTTTTCTTTCTTTTTTTGCCACCAGCCGGACGATTAGTGTTTCGAGGGTTTGTCCCCCGTCAAGGATCGCCCGCGTCGCTCTGCTATCGGATGCAAAGCAGGTCGTCCGTCCTGGTGGGCTTTGTGTTGTGTTTTACCTCCTCTCCTCCCTTCCTCCAGACCAGCCAGTGTTTGGTCCAGCGGTTTTACAACATGTTAATCGAAAGTAAACCCGGCCGGGTGCTTTGGTTGCAGCAGGGAGAATTGATAAAATTGGTGGAAGCGAGTGATTTGGAGCATGTGGCAGAAGAGGAAGGATTGGAGGAATTGGAAAACGTTGGCGACAAAATTGACAATTAGCCGAGAGTGGACGCACGAACGCACAGCCCAGAGGCAGGCGAGGGCTTTTCCCTGAAGAGGGGAGATTTAATCCTCAAGGACATTGGCATTGGCATGCTGTGTTTCGCCTCGGGGAGGGAGTATCGGTACCGTAATAGTTTGTTTGGTATGCTGGTAATCCCGTGACAATATCCAATAGCTTCCCTTGCAGACCGAAATCAAAACCCCTCTAAGCCAAGCACACACCGTTTGGATTTTCATTAGTTTTTCTCCGAACAACGAGGAAAAGAACACGGTAGCAAAATGGAAAGTTTTCATGGTTTCTTAGCCTCTTGTTGGCTTGATTGCAAGCCTTTACCTCACTCTCCATCGCTTCCCCGCAAAATTGTTGCGATGCTCCGGTGCCTAATTTTCCGTTCCATCGATACACGTTTGCCATTGCGAACAACAAGACTTCTGCCTTCGAATTTTCGCCCGTAGAAGAAGTGTGTTCCTATTGAGCTTCGGTGCCAAAGACGTCGTCCTCGCTCTGCTACCGAGTCTGATGAGACTCATTCGTTGTATTCCTGCGAATTAAAATCGCCCAAATTCGCTTTGGCAAATGTCTCCTCCCACCGATTCTTCGGTAACAGTTTTCCCGTAAACAAAGACAGCCCGACCGAACGAATGAAAGCCCCATCGTCTTGTAGGGGGTCTTTGGAGTCGTGGAGGCGTTGTTTTTTGACAGAAATTAATTCCATTTTATTCCATCGCGGCACCCCCCGGGAAAATGCAAAATCATCACGGTGAGCTCAAATATTCCAAACCAGCTGTGTTTCAACGAGGATTAGGGGAGGGGGGAGGGGTTAATACCTAAAACCTTGCTTCGCACTCAAGCAAACGAACCAAGGGCCAACACGACACATTGAGGGAAAAGTCAGAGTCCGCAGCTCAGGGCGTACCAACGTGGGTTTGTTTTAATTATTCTGCTTTCCCTCAATCCTATTGTCGGCATAAATTTCTTTCGTAATCGTTGTTAGAAATAATTGAAAAATCCAATCGAAACTTCGAAAAATACACCCCAAAAAAAGAGCATCCACGAGACCAGCTCTTCTTTGAATATTTGATGGGAGTTATCGGAGACGTGAGATACGGAGACGTGAAAAGATTGCTTTTGATAACTAAAGCTTCTTGCAGAGTTGATGTCACTTTTAAACTGTGAAACATTCGTGCAGTGATAAATATCGCATTGCTAAGAAGAAAACAAGTGCTCCAACGACCAGAACATGATCCCTATTCTCCCTTGGCCACAGCCTCTTCGTAACATTGCACTTCCCCATTGCTGGATGTTCCACGCTGCAGGCACGCAGCACCGCTCGATATCATGTTCGCCCACTTTGAAAGACTCCCAGTTGGGATTAGCCAAACTTTTCCTTCCCCGCAAGTCGACGACGTCCAAGAAGACGTCCCGAGATGCTCAAAGTTGGTAAGTTGGTCCCTAGATGCCCGAAACGGGTTCACGATGAAGAGCAGATCAGCGAGAAACTGATCATTATTTAATGATTGCTGAAGTGTATTAAGTGAACGTGTTTATCCGGTGGTATGCACTCTAGAGCTTTTGGAAACTATCTATACAGTTTTCCCAGATATTTTTTCTACGTGACACACTTGGGGGTATTGAGTTGTTGAACGGGAAGAAAACTGCATGGACAGTATGCCGAAGCTTGATAACAGAAGAAACAGATTATCTTTTGAACGTTTGCAATTTCTACTGTCCAAATAATAGCTTTGCTGTTCTTCAAGTATGGCTAGCGCTGACGCAATGTTTCATCTTGCTGAAGAAAACGGGAACCTGACTGTGGAAAAAGAGAGAACTAACCTTAAATAGGGGACTTATTTCCCTGCTCAAAAGTGAGTGATTTTAAAGGTAGAAAAGGGAGGGCAGAAGAAACCATCTCTCTCTCTCTATTAATGACGTTCTTTTAAACCTCTGAGACAGTGCAGCGGGCCCATCCTTGGGCCTTCGCGCAATCGGTCGGAAGTCGTTCCCGTTCTCCCGTCGGTGGTTGCTCCCGGTCCACAAGATGATAGTCCCTGCGTCTTCTCCTTCGTTTAATCATCCGAAGTTGTGCAGCCCTCGCGAAACAGAAGCGCAATGGAAGGGGACGAAAGATGTCATTAGGTTGCGCTGGGAGTAGATTCCTGCCGCAGAAGGCTTTCGAGCTGATAATGTTTTAAATTGCCTGCAAAGGATGCTAAGCGGTGGCGGGTTGGGGCCGTTCCGACCAAGGAAAGCGCATCCTAATGCGATGACGTGCAAAAGTACGATAATTTAATGGGATTTATTAAAGACGGGAGTGACCGACTTTTTGGTGCAGATCCTCGACTCTTTTATGTAGAGTTAGTTTTTTTTCCGTTCGTAGTTTGGAAAGGCTCAGCAGTTTATTCGTTGTGGACATCACATATTTGCCAATGCGTTTGAAAAAAATAGTTTGGAAAAATTTTGTTTCTGCCATCATAGGAATAAAACGAAAGTGGCAAGAAAAAGCCCTGCAATTGTCCTTGTTTCGTAGGAAAGAAGCTTTTCCGGGACAATTTTTCCACTTGGACGCGTCCTGATAACACCACCACAGTTTCTTCACGCGTTTCGGTGTGACTTTGGCGTCCGTGGAGTTTGTCGCCGTTGCCTTTTCCGACCCGATTGTCGCGAATTGAAACGGCGACCGGAAGTCGTTCAAATTTTCCCCGTTTGGCGCTGAGAAAGCTCCCTAACTTGTTCCATTCGCTGTTTTCTGTTCTTCAGCCATTTAACATGCGGCAAGAGCTGCTGAAAGGCAAAGAAAAACGAAACACGGTTTGCAAGATACGCATTTCTTTGCGCCGCCGATAAAGAACTTTCCCGCGTGCTAAGGAAAAAAAGGAACAAACGAGACCCTGTTTGTTGAAGGGACGGGAA
Organism: Anopheles atroparvus; assembly: GCA_914969975.1. NCBI lineage: Eukaryota > Metazoa > Arthropoda > Insecta > Diptera > Culicidae > Anopheles > Anopheles atroparvus. The sequence continues at coordinate 43,794,521 of CAJZCY010000002.1, read as the reverse complement.
GCTACGATTGAAACCAAATATTATTGCGGCGTTCAGTGGATAGTGTGGTGACGACACTGTGTGTGTGTCTGTGTGTCTGTGTGCCTTTTGCTTCATTTGAAAGTCCCGCGGGAAAATGAGGACTACCCCATCCTCATCCCCCCAAAAAGTGGCCAGATGATGCGAAATAAAAATAAAAAAAGAAAATAAACACCCCAGAACTGGAAAATAGATCCCCTGGGAGTTGAGCCTTCTTTCCAGCATGAGTTCTAGATTTCTTTCGCCTAGGAAAACAGCCCGACAATAGCAACGACATGGCAATGGAACAAGGCACCACCAAAGAAGAAGCAGGCAAAGAAATAAGTAAAAAAACATGAAACCGAATAAACAACCGTTCTTTGATCGTCTTTTGGAAATGTCTGAAGTTCGCTCGGTGTTGATAGAGAAGCCCGGTAGAAACTGTGAATGTTTGGACAGTCTTCTTTTATTCTGGACAAACTCTGCCATACTGAGAGATGCAGGCCCCACTGCTCCTCGTCCCGGTTCCTCGATTGTCCCTGGAAAACCGCTTTCGAAAGGTTGCCAGACTCCGTTGACATTCCGAATACGATGTGCGTCTCAGTTCAATAGTTTTTGCAGCAGGGAAATGTTCTTTCAAATATGCTACAAATATTGTCACTTTAAAATACTCGTTCTAGGATATGAATATAAACAAAATGAGTTGTTTTTGATAGTACCTTAACATATTGTTTCAAGACTTCTTGTTTTGTTTGGTCGTGGTTTTGAGATCAACCAATCTAAGGTGCATAAGAAAAGTGGAGTTCTTTAGAAGAGATTGCGTCAGAACGCATCGTTCCCGTTCCAATGAAGCCTCGAGGAATGACACTGTCACGATACCCTCCAGCCAGTGGACAGGAATCCTAACGACGACATCTGCAAATTTTCAAACCTGTTTCCACACTTTTCGTTTTCGCCACCCACCATGTCGAAATTTCATCTCACCCTCGGGGACGTTGTCGATGCCTGAAGCCTTTTCCGCAGGCTACTAAGTATCGTCTTTGAGCTCATTTCTATACTTTGCAACGCCTCCGTAATTTTTCCGAGACTTTCGGAAAAAAAAAACAACAACAAAAGTTTCCCAAAACCAGATGAGTAAACGTTCGTTCTGTTCTTCTCAGTTTGCATGAAGCCACCAGCAGCCTCTTTGTGAAGCGATGAACATGGAACGGAGGGAAATCAAGCACGATGAGGGAAAGTGGAAAGGATGAGTTCCATCGACGCTTGCCTGTCTCGCGCCCAAGCGAATCCTATTTAATTATTTACGAACGATTTGAATTTGAATTTCTTCTGCAGCGAACCGAAAGTTCCGAACAACATCGTTCCGTTTTTCTTCGCCTCTCGTATCTTGTGTTGGTCGGTTTGGCGAAAAGATGGCTCCTGCCATTCAGTTTTCCCTGGTTGGCCCGCTTTCCCGAAAAGATTCCGGCTCCCCGGCCACCGAACGGAACAGCAACGGGGGAAAGTTTGGGTTGGATCTTTTCCCATCGGCACCATCGCACCGGCAAGCCAGTAGTTCGGCGTTGTAGCTCTCCGATTGGCCATTATGAGTTGCCTCGCTAGAAAACAACTCCCCTTCTCCTTTGCCCCTCAGCCCCATCCACTCTTTCCCTTTCTGTCCTGCTGTGGCGTCGGTTGTTATCATCGTTTGCCCGTTTTTTTTCCCTGACGCACTATTCCTGTACAATGTTTCATCTTGTTTTTCTAATTTTTGCAGTCTCGGGCATCAGATGTGTCTCGCTGTTTTTCTCGCATCCCCTTTGGTTGTGATCCTCCGCTTGCCTATGTTTTCGGTTAAGCTTGGGTATGCTTCTCATGCAAAAGTGAAACCTTGTCGGTGCGGTTGAACGGGGGAATTGGTCCTTCACGCCCGATAAAAGCGAAGGTTGAGGAAGGGTAAAGGAAATCAAGGGAAGGGAGCTGGAATCGGCAAGTAGCACACCGATCGAAATGGAAAGGACATTCTCGCCGGGTTTCGGGCGGGTTGATTTTGGTTCGGTGGCTCCTTCTCGTCGTTGGTTGGTTGGGTTGCGTTTTGGGGAAGAATTTATGAATTGTGAAAATGAACGCATTCAACCGACCGACCGACCGAAAGGCAAACACAAACCCGAATGCGTAGCAGAAAACTAAATTGACACCACCGAAAAATGGGAAATCTACGCCAACGCAAACCAAACAAACAAGAATGAGACAAAACAATGAATGGAAGAGAAAACATTAAATGATGCACGAAACAGCAGGATTTGTAGAAGGATATTTTGTATGTTTGGATGTGAAATTCTTTTTTCCTCTTGCAACCACATCTCTTTGGACAGATTCGGGGAAATTGGCAACGATGGGTTTTTTTTATTCCCCTACTGAAGTTTTCTTACGAACCGGCACCGAAAAGACGTTTATCCGGCGTAGAATCTTGATCACTTTCGGAACCTTTAACGGGACACAACAACAGTATGAGAATACCGTTCTCGGGGTTTTTGTGAACCCTTGAACAAGAGGGGAACAGATCTCGCCACTTTCAACTTTCTTAGCGAGATATAAGGACTTTTTTCCTCTTTTCCTTTTTTTTCTTTCCTTTTCCATGCAAACTATTTGTTTCTCGTTCCGTTTTTCTACGGTAATTTAAATAGGCTAAGCTAGACGCGCCGTCCCGGGTCGTTTTTTTAGACCTTATGTCTCGCGTTATGAAGAAAATTTTGTTATTTTGGAGCTTTTATCCGAAAAGCACAAAAAAGTTTTCTACGTGACCTTACAAAACGAGACCAAATTTGTTCTCAAATAAGCTTATTCAACTCAAAAGTTTACGCGAATGCAAATTTGCTGTTTGCGACTTTCCTCTCCCTTCCCGGGGGTTATTATCTTGTTTGTGTGTGCTATGTGGCAATGAATCAGGATGCCTTGTTAGGGAAGGTGTTTTATTTCTCTTAGTAAACCTTTTATTTGCCATTTTAAAAGATAGTTTCTGAAGTATTAAATTTTAGAATGAACTGATCGTGGACACGCAGTGAACAAATGATTTTCAACATTGCTGTGGGTGCTTGCACAACCTCAAACATGTCCGCTTCAACATTTCCTTCCGACGTCTTCGACTGGGCAAGCTTCAGGTGAAACCCAAAAGCAAACACGGAAAACCAGTAGCAGCACAGCATTGAAAAATAGCCGAGGCGTTAAACGCAACGGTCAACAGTAGCTCAAACCCGAACTGGAAGTGAAGAAATTATGAAGGATTACGAGAAGCTTCTCTCTAAAAATATCAACTTTAAATGTCTCGCTAGGCAGGTGCCTGGAAATAGGTGAAGAATGTCTTACTCAACGCACATTTCTGGCCAACGGTAGCGCAAGGCGGAGAAGGAAGGAACCTTCCTTTGCGTTTTCGGTATTTGCTGACGCTGACTGTTAGCGCCTGGTTTAATGCGTTGTTAAATATCTCCCGACAACATCTTTTCGCTAGGCCAACCCCCAACGCGGAGGATCCCAAGGAGAGGTCTGAGGACTTACTTTTCCTTCAAAAAACCTACGATAATGAGTTCGGTCCATTGATCAGCGGCCCAGGGAAGGGGTATTATCGAGCCGGTGGTGTTCGGAAACCTGTTGAAGCAACAGTGCGACATGCCGACGTCGAAAGCGCCCGGATAATGGTTTGTTTAAACTGGCAGCAAAGCAAGCAAAGGCAAATATCGTTTACCGGCCAATAATCGTTAACGATCATGACCCTGGGCGGGAGATATGTTATTTATAAAGGTGATAATAAGGCTTGTAGCAACGGGCCATGAGAACTGGAAATAAGCCGAATAAGGTGTAGAATCTACACTTACCTCCGATGCGTTTCAATATCTTCTAACCTAACGAACCGTATCATGGCTTTTCTGAAGTTATTTCTTAATCGTGTTCAAAATCATAATCTAATATTCTATCATAATCTGATTTCATAACATAAAGAAATGATTAATTTAAAAATCTCGGCATCGATCTCTGTGAACGTTGCTATTTCGATAAAAAAAAGCACCGAAGATACGTGGAGCAAGGTTTAATTATTCGGAATTAGTTGAAATGTGAATTCCAACAATCGATTCGACTCGGGGATGACTCCGTTCGGCCGAAGAGATAGCCATGAGTCGCGCCAGGCACGTCCAGCCGTTTCAAGCATCAAGCAGAATGTCGTTACGCGTGTCGAGAACTGTCCGAAATGTAGGAAAAGAGTGGACGTTGGTGGCAAGGTGGACGGTGTCTCATTTCGTCAAATTATCATCCCCCACGGTCCAATGCTCCAGTTCCGCCGGACGCGACCGACTTCGCCGACGTACAGCAGGATGGAAAGATTGGGGGAGGAGATCGAGAATTATGTCGCCAGTGTAAATAACGGATTATACGCATCCTGCGCGCTAATGGAAGGGCGCGTAATTTAGGTTTTGCATATTGGTCGCACTATAGACTTTTTTTTTGGTTTTGGGTTTTGTTGTTGGGAGGATGATTTTGGAGCGCTCTCAAACGGGACGAAAGGGTCAGGTGCCACCTCGCCTTGCCTCGCCAGAAAAAGGAACCTCGTCGCCGGTGCCAGAAGCACCGAGACGAAGTTGATTTCGAGAGAAACCCTAGCAAACGGATCGTCGTCCTCCACGTCATGATGTTGGAGGACAACGCACGCTTGACTTAGTTTCGCTTACGTACCGTAAGAGAACGAAAGAGAAGTATAGAGAAAGAGATGAGTAACAAGCTGAAGATTGCAAAGATGGAGCGAGAAAGAGATAGTGAGATTTGTGATGCCGTCCTTTTTGGTGGTGAAATGTTTGAGTAAAAGTACGACGATAGATGACGAGGTAGGATTCCAGCACCAGCAGCAGTGGGAGGGAACGAAATCCATGTAAAACGTGTCCGGAATGTTTACTACCGTTAATAGTTTTTCGAAAACCGTTTTAGCGCCAACTAGAGCCGAGCGTTCTAACGCACGAACGTTCCGAGCGAACCTTCCAACCTTCCTTCCAGAGTTGGATACAGTTTTGCGGGGAAGGGGAGAGGGATCTAAGTGACTGACGAGGATCGCGTGGCAAGAGAAGGATGGGACTGAAGTGGGGTGAAACCGAATGCACCGAAGAAGCACTCGACCTCGAATCGGATCGTCGGAGCGATCCCGGCGGAAAAGCACAAATCCCCAGTTCACGTCCGATTACTATGACGATTCCCCCGCTTCAACCTCCCGGTTTCCCTCGAGACACTCTTCTTGTCTTTCGGCTACCTCGCCGGTCGTTTCCTCTTGGGATGCCCGGTTTACAGTTTCGTTTTCCTTCGCGGTGGCAATGCTTCACACGCAATGCACTGCATTTGACACTTAACCCTTGAATGCAACTGGTTTTTAGTAAAGTGGAACAAGCTTAACTAGCGAATGATTCACTTTTGAAATTTAACTTCATAAAAGCTATCTTTGATTTTGAAAAATCTTTTATTTTACTCAAAAGGTTACAGTTATCAAATGTAATATTCAACTGGACAAAACGTTCAACAATGATCAGCTTTCGGTTCAACAAAACACAATAGTCATCGGCAGAGCGAATCGAATTCAAATGGTGGCGCCTTCCGTCGGCTCGCTGGCGTTCCTCTGCCCCTCGATATGTTGAGGATTTCTCTCGTCTCCTCTCGCGCTGCTTCGGGAGGGTTTTGGTGGGCTGGTCGATTAAAAATGCACGTCATGGCGTCACGAATTTCACGGGCACACTTGCCGCCCTCCGGCCGTACACGGTCAGGCTTGTCTCGTTCTTGAGTTGAAAGGAACGGCTTTCGTTTACGGAAAACTTAACAATTCTTAAACCCATCGAGCTCCTTCCCTACCCCTTCAACCGGGGTTGGAGCGGGATGCCCTTCCATAAGCTCGGATATTGGCTTTCTTTTATGTTTATGAAAAATATTTCGAAGCGCGGTTGAGAAAGATGGGGAGGGCGACGGCGCATAGTATCGTTTGGACAGTTCATCTTCGCGCGGCTATATTAAGAAATGGAAGCAAACCATAAAATGGAAATGAAAAACGGGATATTTGGTGTCGCTGCCAAGTTCGTCGTGCCAGCAATATGAATGTGTGGTCTTTTAGTTATGACATACAAATGGTTATATAAATCGTCATAATTCATAGGCAAAGTGCTACTCAGCCCAAACTACTCCTCTTTCCATGGGCTCGTAGCCTATTTTGAAAATCTTTAGCAATAATGTTATTTTTTTTAAACCTTGCGTCATTCAATTTTCACACCTTTACGTCCTCACTTTCAATGTCATCAGTTATGATTTAAAATGCTACCACAGCTCTTAAATTAACTTTAAACCTCTTTATTGTGCTTCTTTTTCCAGGGAAAGCCATCCCTCAAAAACGTTTGCCGCGCGCCCCAACAGTCGCCTGGATCGCCAGGGAATTTGTCAAATTTAATTGAGTGGTAAGTCCGAAGGAGGGCCCTTTCCATTCGAGACCGAGTGGTTCTTCAACATTTTAAACTTCCTTGTCTATTGTAGACGTCGGATTTTTGTTGTCTTCCTCTCTTTCTCAGCAAATTGTTTACTGCACACCTGCCAAACAAGACCTAGGACAGGGCAACATTGATTGTTTTTTGGCAGTGGGATGTTTCGAAGACCGAGATTAGTGTTGGTTTCGTTACTGATTTTTTTCTTTGGAACTTTGAAAGTTAATCATGTTTCAATAAAAAGCAAAACGAGTTTGAACGTGATAGAATTTTCCTGAGCGTAAGAATGAGGATACAGTTCTGTTGGTTTTGAAGCTGAAGAATACATATCCTTGCTGTGCAGAAAATTTCGTTATGAAATCCACACGGAACGAGTTGAGTAGTGCCATTGCTTTTTGTAACATTAATTAAGGGGCATTCTGTGCAGAGCATGAGAAAATTTCATGCCGCAACATGTAACGCCGTATCGAGATATTCGAGCACGTGAAACGCTTCACTATTTTTCTCAGAAAACCTCATACTGCGAAGAAGATTGTTATCCCTAATGACCAATCCCAACCCTTTACCATTCCATCGTCCGATTGTGGGGCCAGATTTCTCGCAACCTTTTTTTCCTACTCCAACGTGGCGATAAAATAATGGAAAGGATGGAACGCGTGAATTGACTTCGTTATGACTTCATTTCAATTAAATGAGATTTTGCTAGAAAGCATGCTGACAACGCTTTGCACTTTCAGGATTGTAGAGGTTTGAGAAGGATCAATTGTAGAGAAAAAAATTGGGCCACAAAAAAGCAAACCAACGTAGAAACGAAAAGTAGTTTATGAAACAATTTTTACATGGAAAGTCATCCTTCGTTCGTTGGCAAACTGTGGCTCTTTTAGCACCGACCAAACTCGTTCCGCCTGAAATCAACAAACTTTTTCACCAAAAAAGACACATGCACGCACACGTACGCTCGTAAATAATGGCAACATAAGTTGCGCTCGAAACATTGGTTTAGTTTTGACCGCTTGCTGGGAAAATTGAGAAGGAAATTTCTCCAAACACGCAATGGCGATGAGGATCATGACACCGAAGGATCACGACGGTTCGTTTCTGAACTGTTTCAGAGTGTTGCGTTGGAAAAACCATCAGTCGGGTTCCTTTAAGTATTCAAACGATTTTCCGGATGACACTTTTACCCTCTCTGTCGGTTCGGTTCTGGGGATAAACTGCGGTTTTTCACTGGGAGTGGATTTGAATCTGTTGGTTTTTCGAAAATATTTCGCTTGCCAGTCACTTAGGAAAGATCTCTTAAACTTCCGCGAATCTCGTTTGGCCCTTAATCCGTTTGATGGCAAGACGGCAAAGATAACGAAGCAGGGAAAAAAAGACGCACAACATACACGAAAAACCTGCACTTTTTGTCTTGACTCTTCGCGTCACCGCTGGAGGCGAGTGTTTTCTGGTGAAAAGTTTTTTCCTTCCCTCCTTCCTTTGCGTGACGACAAGAAGAACAGACTCTCCGCCCGGGAAGAAGGGGCGAAAGCAATAAAAACGGCGGTACAAACACTAATATATGAACGATGTTTGTGATGCCGAATGAATGAACGAGGGACGACAGAGCGCGGCAGAAGCAATCCCCGACCAAAGGCAGAATCAGCAACAGCATGTGGTTTTAATGTGATTTTTACACAAAAATATGATTTACTGGCACTTGTATAACTTTCTTCCCGCACCCTTTTCCTTCCCATCCCTTGCCGGCTTCGTCCCTTTTCGCCGAGTTTTCCATTCGCTTGCCTTTTCCGCACCCAAGTAAATTCTTTCTGCCCGTCTTTCTTCGATGAACTTTCGGTCCACCCGGACCTTTTTCACGTATGGCTTTTCTCCCTCGGACACGGACCTCGATCGAAGAAATAACTCACATTCCGTTCGTTGCGTGGCGCAAGCATAGTCTTTTTCTTTTTCCATTCCGTCAGAAGTGCCGGCGCCTCATTTTCCCATTAAATAGTGGCCATCTTGAACCATGTCGACTTGCCGCTCATCCTTCAAGGACATCATCTTCTCTACCGGCCCACAAAGGACGAACGATGGAGCAGGCTCTGTGTCGGTTCATTTGACGCCTCGTAGCCCAAGCTTACACATTTGTGTTTGTATTTACTTTTTTGCCCCTCTCCGCCCTGGAAACCCTTGATTCGCATGAACATAATTGTACGACATGACAAAATGTATGTGTGTTTTTCCTTCTGCTCGCTGCTTAATGACTTTGCGGCCCGTGGTTGGGAAAATCATGACCGGGCGAAAACGACACGAACAAAACCAAAAAAAAAAAGAAAAGGAAAGGGTCCAATGTCCTTTTTGGCACGAGCGGCGAGATAGCCAGACGAAGAGGGTGGGATTTCGATGTCAATTGGTGGATTATTGGCACATAAATCATAGGCTGCGTCCTTCGAACCTTCTTTCCCTTTTGATACCTACGTCAAATTTCATTTCGATTGTAGTTGGCCAAATGCACGCTGCTAGAGGCTGTTTGAAAACGTAGATTCTTTTTAAGGGAATTACTTAGGGGTTTTGCGTCGTTGTTTAAAAATCTACCCAACATTCAACATTACAGACAGTACCATTGTCGAACTATAATGAAAATGGGTATTTTCACTGAAGCTGGGAACGTTACTGTCTTACATTAACCCGAACATGATTCGGCTTCTGCTCGCGCCACACGAAGGCTTTCCCGTGAGGATTTTCCTCGGTTTCGCTAATGTTTCAATATGACTCCCACGACAAACAACATTTCAAAATAACCAAAAATGGAGAAAAGGGTAGCTTCATTTGAGGACATTTTAATGTTAAACATGCTCATTTTCACCTTGGATAAGTAGTAGGACACAAAAAGTCGCTTTCACGTATCGTAAAGGCGAAATATCCACAATGATTGGTGTCATTTTTGAAGCAACATCGACACGTTTGGAGAAGGACAAAATGCTTATCTCGTGTCAAGTGTGTAACAATTTGTATCAAATTTCAAACAAAGTCTATTTTAAACAACTTAAATCAAGCTGTTGCCTAAACCGTCATATTTTAGCTTAGTTTCTCTAGTAAGTATAGTTGTGTAATCTAATGCTACCCCCCCTCATGTACCCATTCACCATCTAATTTATATGCAAAATAGTCACCAGTCGGGCGATCCTAGCCACAGAAAGGCTTCCTTCGGCGTTACGGATATTGAGAGGTCAGCCAGAGAAACTTTCCCAATTCAATTGATAGCCGGTTGAACTACACCAAAAAAAATTGATAAATCCGTTCGCACACAAAAAAAAGGACTATGTAGAATGTTACGTCATCACCCAAAGAAAGGCGTTCGTTGGCCGAAACCACCCAGCGCATCTACCTTGGGCATTATTCGCTAGCAGTTTATTTGGTTAGAGAGCATGCAGAGGCCGTGGGGGAAAGGGGATGTGGTAGCAAAGGGTAAAAAGCATGTAATGGGCATTAGAGGACCTTTGAGCTTGGAGATTCCCTTGCTGGTGCCGCTGCGATAAAATGTGCGATCCTCCTCCTATTTAGTTATGAACGAACGTCATCAAAATCTTCGCCTCCGGGTGAGCATCCCCGGGAGGGTTGGACGGGATGGGAGGGGCGGAGGCTACTCGAGGGAGTAAGGGAGGTGAAATGGTTCAGAGGACGGAGATTATCAGAACCCTCAATAAACTCCCCCAGCCCGATCCGGCCTATATTGGTGTCGTCCTTTCATCGGCGAAACATCAACGAGCACCGGGTTTCGCGTGTCCTCCCTCTGCCAACTCGTCGCATCTCGACTTCGAAACGAAATTGCGTTGGGCATTAACAACAGCGACTCGACATCAGCGACGGGAGAAGTTGCCCCCGGAGGGCATGAGGAGCCGACCAGAACGTTCTTTCAGGGATTTGGGCTTCATTTCATTTGCAGTCATTCAATTTACCCGACGACGTCCCCTGCCGAACGAGATGCAAGGGGCGGCGAAGGGCAGTGATTACCGGTGCTGGAAGAAAGCAAAGGTTAGAAGAAGACCAGGAGGGCTTTGAAGGCTGCAGATGGGAACATGGACCGATCGGTAATCTTTCTATCGACGCTCGATAAACTTGCATCCCCGTTGCTGCTGGTGCTGGTGTCGAGCTAGAAAGCAGCAAGAAGCTCATCATGGAAAGGATTCGGCGTCGCTTGAATGACGTCCCGTTTGAAGTCCATTTCGTCCCAGTCGCTCTTTGTGGCTTGCTGTCAAGGAAAAAAAAACTAAATAAGCCAAGAGCAAAGCTTGCTTAATAAGAATACGATATCCTCTGAGCAAGGACAACAAATTCCAGATTTTAATCCCATTTCGTACATACCTTCACTTTCACAATCTCAATCCTTCTCTTCCCCTCTCTACGTCTCACCACCGTGTGGGATCGTTCTAATTCATCCTTTTGGTCAGCAATCAAAAATCGCCTCCCGCTTACAAAACTCACTCTCCACTCTGCTGTTGTGTGGAATCATTTATCTGGTTGGTCTTTCAAGTAATCAGGCTTACGGTGAACGTCACTTACCCTCCATGACTTGTGGAACGTAAACATCAAGCGAAGTTTTCCGTTTTTCCTACTCAGGGAGGTGGATGTTTATCATGACACGCAGGCAAAATTATTCCACAACATTTGCTGGAGTCATCGTCATCATAGTGGTTTGGATATGTTTGTATGGATATTGAATTGTTTTGTGTAAATTTGTTTTATAAAATAGTTTTGATTCCATGCTTACACCTTAGAATTTTCATATTTTTGTACATGATTGAAACTCCAATCAATACTACAAACTCATCTCTCTTAGCTTCAGCACGTACAAGAATAAACCAAAACTAGCTTTGCGCCGTCAATTTCTTTGCTTCTCAACTCCCTCCGGTCTCTGGCCACATTTGATGTGCAGAATGGGAACAGAACTCGGTGTTAGCCTGCCGTCGATCGGCTTGGGTCCTTAATTGGATAATCTGAATCTTTATAAATAATTGAATATTCCGATTTGCTCGTTGCTGCCCTCCGACGACTGCTGCACTAGAAGTCTCCCCAATTTTCGGACGAAACCATTCGCGTGGGTGAGACTGTTGTTTAATCTATTTTTTGTTTTGTTTTTGGGAGGTTGAACAAAAAAAAAAAAACTAAACCAATGCGAAGGTGACCATTTCGTCCAGGGGTCGAATAATGAGATTATATTTTTGCGTGTGCTGAGAAAATCGTGCTGTTTTTTGCTCCCCATCCTTCTACGGGTGCGTTTCGGGCACGCCGAAGTCAATTTCCGCCCGTTTTTCCGTCTCCGCTCGAAGGCAGATTAGATTGCGTGTGCCGGCAACACAGAATACTTCGGGGTTGTTGGATTCGGCGGAGGAAAGAGGGACCGGCGAACTACCTACACCGGGCACGGACGAGGTAATTCAAAGCCAAAAGTCTGTTGAAAGCTGAAACATGTTTTCATGTTCTCATTATAAGCACGCTTGGGATGAGTGTCCTTTATGGGGCTGCGTTGCGCAGTGTGGCCGCCTTCGACCAAAAAAGATGTTTGTTGTAAGTTCAAACCCCGCTGACGCATTGTTTTATTTACTGACAATTTTAACTACCATTTATTTATGAGTACATTACTGAATCTCATGCTTCACTTTTGAATTCACTCTAAGAGCAGAATAAATAAGCTGAACAATATGAAGATAAAGATTTACTACCGAAATGAAAAAGTCGCCTATCCGATAAGGTAACGATTCTGAAAACGGGGATGGCCAATTTCTAACGTTCGTTCCTGTGAAATCCTTCGTGTAGAACTTTTTATCTGTTTTACGAATTTAGTAGACCATGAATGGGTTTCTGCAGATTCTAGAAGCGCTGATCCAAGCACGATCATTCACTTTTCCGTACCCGATCCGTTGAGATGCATTGAAGCAAACAAGCCTGCTAGGAAGCATCGCATGGAAAATCACTCACCCAAACGCCTCGCAACTCCCAGAGCTTGCCTTGTTATCCTCGTGGCATGTTGTCTCACTCACCAACTTTCAGCATCCCTCTCCATTGTCGCCTGTATCCTCGTCTTCGGCGCTCCGTTTCGCCTTCGTGGCGGGAATATTTTCTATATTAAAGGTAACATTTGCGTTTTATTGCACTTTTCCTCCGCTTTTTCCCCGCACGGGTGGCATCCATTCACCGTTCCCTCCCTACTGCGGGTTCGTTTTTCCACCGACGAAATTTTCCGATCGCATGCAGCCACCCGGCGTTTTGACTTTTCCTGCGGTTTTAGGGTGCTTCTTCTGCTTACCCATTCCGAACAGGACCGAACACCATTCCCTTTGCCAGCCCCTTTTCCTTCCTCCGGCATTACTCTCCTGACTTCTAATTTCCTCCTCATCCTCCGCCCACGCTCGCCCGTCGCTCGGTCTCATCTTTTATCATTGAAATCTGTTCCGTGTGTTGCAACTTCTTCGCCGTCAATCCGCGCCACGGTGGTTGCTCTAGTTCTTTTTTCGCCCTCCTGCGACGCGATGTTCTTGCCGCGCGGGATGCTTTGAATGGCAATGGCCAGCGTTCGGGCCACGCTCTGGAAGTTCTTTCATCAAACATCGACGAGCTCTGTACGAGCCCGTGTCTATATGATGCGGGGCTGTAGGTGCAACATCATCACGTTCCCCCCCCCAGTGCGCCACACTTGCCACTCCTATGGTTGGCAGAGAGTGGGATTGTTTCACCCTTTTTTTCTTTTTGGCTCGCCAATGATATCTTTCTGCTTCGGAAAACTGTTGTTTGTGGTTTTTCGCCAGTTCGCGTGCGTTTTGAGCCGGGGTTTTGCACTCGCGTGATTTAAGGTCTTCCACCAGGAACAAAAGAGATACCAGGTGTTTTTTTTTCCTTTGGTGTAGGATTAAATCAAGCCTTGTTTTATCGAGACTTACGTTTTTCAGACACGCTTAATTCGTATTAAAAGTGAAGGATGTGATTAAGGAAGCCGAGATGAAAAGGTTTCAAAAGTCAAACAGCACAAGTCAATGGTTTCGTTGAACTATAATGCATTTTACGTCAATTATTTTTAGTTTTAGGCTTAATTTCTCCTATCAATTTTCTTATGTGTTACCTAAAAGAGTCATTCAGAGGAAAAAGAAAACTTTCTCTAAAGCTGGAGTCTGATGAATTTGCTTAATTCTTGCTTCCTTGGGGCCGTCTTCACAGGAGAAAGATGTTCCCTCTGGTGATGCAAATGATCGCAGAAAGTCAATTAAAATATTCGTTTTGAGCAATAATGTGACTTTTTCTGATAAGAAACCACTAGTTTCTAGAAGAACTAGAGTGAAGCCGAAGAAACAAATTATGATCCACGATATATAAAGTCGCACATCTTTTCCGGTCGACTTCCTAGCTTTCCCTTGGCTGACAGGACCATTTCGTTCATAATTCTATCAATCTTACCCTCCAAAGTTGTCTCTCGGGTGCTCTATAGAGCATGTGAAACGGTCCGCTCAATCGGCGATAGAAGGCACGCTTTATTGATGCCCATAATTAACCCCTTCTGGTCCTCGACGCCATCCGTTCGCTAATGCTCAGGGTGGAAGAGTGCGAATGTGAGCGAGGAGACGAGAGGCTCCCGCTGGGCCGGCGGTCGTTATCTTAACTGGTTTTCGTTTTATTATTTTGCTTTAATGACGGTGTATGTGGCCCATCGAGCTGGCGGTTGCCAGTTTATTGACGCGCTACTGTATACGACGCTTCTTGAACTTCAGCCAGTGGAACCTCCCGTTTATTGACGTGTGAAGATTTGCAATCGATCATAATTCGCCCATAAAAACGCTGTTGATTTAGCGAATCATTTAGGAGTCGTTTGTTTAAAAGTGAATCGCATGAACAGGGGTACCGTTCGGTTGTTCCAAACTGGCAGAACAGACTTCGCTTATGTTCCGCCTTCAAGGTTTTTCTTAGCCCCATAGCCGAAGATGTACTTGCGGAAGCAAATAATTTGTTTGCTTTCATTGCAACACCACTGCAACTTGTCAGTTTCCTCGAACGCAACACGCAATTGGTGTCGTTGGCAACGATCGTGTGATGCACATTGTGCGATAAAATATTCAAATATGAACCGGGATAGCGGCGGGTTTCGGTTCTAATTGACACTAATTTACTTGAAAGAATGAGAGCGTGGAACGATGGCAAAGAATAACATGTTTGAAGAGCCGTAAGAAATACCGCCGGATGGATTACATGTAGCAACTACTGGCAGCAACCAACCAACCATGTCGGTTGATTCAAAGTGACCGTTTATTTGAGAAGAGATTAGCGAAGTACGCCGTACGCAAGAAGTACACTGTTGCATGCAGACGGTGGAGGCTTGGAGAATTGTAAACCGTTTCAACCGCGACAATAAACGACAAACCGCAATGTACGTGAAATCCAAGAAACACCAAGATAACGTCGGAGACAACTTCAAAGGCAACCACCGCCATCGCACCGAAACAATGAACGAAAAAAAACACACACACACACTGCCGAGTAGCAGTACATGGAGCGGACATAATCTTGGCGAGTCGAGGCACAAAGAGGCAGACAGTTTAATGTTCGTTCCGATACGGCCAGAACGGAGAACCAAGCCATACTCCCGACCCGACCCTATCGGGTGCGTTATCGCCGATGCTTATGTTTATAAACCTTAAAAACCAATCAATCGACCCCGTGGGCGTGTGTTCTTTTCCCCAAGTCCGGGATGGGGATGATGATGAGTGTGTTTAATGTGCATTCAGCGGGCCTTTTTAATGGCTTGTTGTGACGCGCTGATCGGCCATCCATTGTGCTCCTAATTGGTGCGATGTTTTGATTTGGCACACAGCAACACTATCCCGATTCCCCGAGATGAGGAGAGTCGTAAAAGTATAGATCAAGTGAGGTTAAAGAATTGTCGTGCATCAACGGTCATCAACGTCAACACTTTAAAGAAAGCTTTTCTACGACTTTACATGATTATTTTTCGTATGGAAACATAATCGATAGTCTAGGACTCGTGGGTCGGGATTCGAACCCACGCGAAACCATCCGCAGGATATCTTTACACGTATGCCTGTACTCGCGCCATTATCAACAGTTAAGTGTTCGTTCTGCTTTCCTCCCAGAACGTTTGGAGATGTTCTTGATCGGAGCGGTCCCGTTCTACCTCAGACGTCCGTTTTTTTATCTCTTGTATTCCTTCACACCAAACCACCGACCTGAGAACGGCCAGAAGTTCGTTTCATTAAAACCGGGGCACATGGTTGGTTAGATGATGCTGCCCTTTTGTTCTTCCCATAAATACCACATGTGAAGGCTGACACAATGTACGCTCGGTCCTCTTCTCCCATCCCGCCGTGCATAATTATGCCAGGAGCTCGCTCCAGCTTATCTATATTTGCTTACACATGGCGTCATCGAAGAGCGTCCCGCCGAAACCAACAACCCCAGCCGATGATGTAGGTTGGGCAACAAAGCGAGCAAGAATGGAACGATGCAACTTTGCCGCCAGCTCGCCGCCCCAAAAACCAGATGTAAGACGCTCCGAAGATCCGTGTCGAGCAGCGCATTGCCGACGGAGCTGCGTCGGAGGCAAAGTTTAAGTGCTTAAAAATTTGAATAAATTACGCCACGCTGCCTAAAACGGTGCGATGGCGTGAAGCATCATAACGGGCGAGTTGTTCCTTGCGCTCGCCTTCACAAGGAACCTTGGAAGGTGTTTTATGCAGAAGAAATTGGCGCAGCATCCACGGTGGTGTCGGCTCGGGGAGCAATTGTTTAGCTAAGCAGGCCAGCTAAGGTGTTGCTTTGCCACTGCTAAGGAAAATAAGGTACACTTCTATGCCACCCAAACGGCTTCTAATTTGATGCTCTCTTTCATCGTCACAAACTTCACCGCAAGTGGTGGTTCTAGAACAGTAAGAAAGATTCGTTTTCTCCTGTCTTCACCGCTGTATGCAACAAATTTAATGCATCAGCTCATCACTCATTTCATTTCATTCTTCTCGCAGCCATCTTCCTAAAGGGGTGTCTTCGTTCTCAAATGCTCTCTCTTCTAGGATCGAAACGACCGAGCACCCGTTCCCGGCAACGCGTTGGAGCATTACGAGCCACGTTACGGTCCAGCAGCTTGCCCATCCAACCGTTCTGTGCGCATCGTTTATTCGTTAGGTCGATTTTGTGACACTTTCGGCGGACGTTTCGGGCGGCGTGGGGGAAGAAATTGTTATGAAAATTAAAATACTTCACCCGTGCAACACCCAAGCGTGTTTTCCACTGTGAGAGCTCATAATTTGCACTGTGCACACTTCCCGCTTTTCCACACCCAGCGATGCAACCCGTCTGCATGGTCTGTTCTGAGGTGTTCGTTATTAATTTTACTTGAAAGAAAACCAAGTCTGCTAAGGCGTCTGGGCTGACACCGTAGGAAGAAGGGAGAAAAACCATCGGGTGGTACCAAATCCGCCACTTTCCTCCGCCATAACCTAGGAGAGTGTATTAAAAACCATCCTGTAGCCTTCCTTAATCATCCACCCGCCGGCAACAGATGTTACCGATTTATGTGGGGCCTTTACTTGGATGTACTTTTATTGACCCGTTTTTTTTTTTTTTTTTTTTTTCGTTTGCTACGGTGCGGTTATGAGTTAACAGATTATGCAAGCTTGTTATTTTCCATCTAGGTGCAAAGTGAGCGTATGAGCAATGTGGCGAAATTTAACGCTCTTAGCTGGAATACGTTGTTTTTATGAAGATCGGTCGCAAAGGTCTCCGGTCCGAAGACAAATATTCAACGCACGTACGCGCGCCCTAGTTGTTGATAACGTATCATCACTTAGCGGGCAAATTAATTATAAACAAGCATCAGGGTTCATCATTACACCCAAGGGGATCGTGTTTTTCTTCATCCGAAAACAATGAGCAACGGCGCAATTGATAAGCCGAACTTTGATAGAACAATCCGGTTTCCTCATGGGACGGGTTTTTACGGGCAGAAATGGGATTCAAACGGCGAAGAGTTCTCGCATGACGCGAGATAAGCGTATGTTTTCCCTTAAATAATCCCATGAAACGGTGACTATCGTGACTAAGTAGGTCGTAAAATGTCTGATAACTCATCCTCTCGGGCCTTTGGTTCAGGGATGAAGAAGGAGTCGATAGATAGGAAGATGCGTCCCGTAGTAAATCTTCTGGAATCAAAAACATGGTAATAAACATTTCGTGAACTGCAGCTTCAAAGCTTCCAGTGAACGGAGACTTCATTGATGTCTTCGCTACTTGCAATTAATAAATCACCTTACCTTGCAAACCTCGGCAGTGTTTCGTCTAGTCTAGTATGAATATGAGTCGTAGAACCTTCGTGCTCAGCGTTCAATATTCGCTTAAACCAACTACATCGCTGTAATAACGATGGAATAATCCTTCCCAAAAGTGAGTGAGTAAAGCAATTTGTAAGACAGTGTTTTATCCGGAGCGAAAGGAGCAAATGGGATGCCATTAAATTAACTATTCCTCATTAGTACTATCAACATCAGCACTCCAGTGCGGGCTCTTGCCCATTCTCGTTTTGTTTGTCATTTAGAGTTATTCCCTCCCAAGACTCTGGGCATTTAGCTTTCACGGTTTTATTTTCAACCACTCACCAAGAGAAAAGTAGACCATCGAGTCTCGAGTTCGAATTCGAATTTTCTTTCTTAAGTTGTTTGGTTGATGGTGTCAAGCTTGGTTGATTTGGCCACGCTTGTCTCCTTGCTTTCGCGAAAAAACCTAGCCTATCGATCAACTCAGTTAAAAAAGTTACGTTTTTTAACTTTTATTGAACGATCCCCATGAGTCACGTGCAATCTCCCAGGCAGCAGGATAATTTGTTGTGTTACCACTTTGATTTAATAGATACAATTATCGGTTTTCCCCCCTCCCGTGGATAGATGGCCCTGTTGTGTGGCAATTAATTCTTCACCGGCAGCTGATTGGGCAGATGTATTTATTTATTTTCTCACCGGTCCGGCGAGCACTTGATGTAATCGTTGTTTTTCCTACGGAAAATGGATTACCTACCGATCGTGTGGCTGGTTGAACGTCTCCAAGAGATATATTTGTAGACATTAAGTTAATGGCCAGATTAATCCAAGGGTACCAATTTGAACAAACATTGGCTGTACCACTTTGTGCTGTGAACCGGAAAAAGCAAGAAAACTTGTTATTCTTTTGCTGGTGGTGCTTATTTCTGCGTAAAGAGATTTCCTCCATTCCTGTGTGAGCTTCCGAATTGAAATACAGCACAACAATTACAATTGGCGCAATGATTTGTGATTCTAGCGATAAGCCGTTGGAAAGCAATTAAATGGCAAATGCTTTTCCCCTTATCTAATTCCTCGTTGGATGCATTATTGTTCGCTCCAAAGCTAGAGAGATAACGCTAGATGAGGCCTGGGTGGTACAACGCACATTATCTCGTATGCGAAAATATTATCTAGGATGCTTCCGAGCCGCCTCCCCTCCCCGGTATGTTGTGTTTCATGTTGTGAGAACATTTTTAGCCAAAGGGGGGTCGTTGAGAGGTGCCATTCGTGTGACGGTCCCGTTGGTGGTGGAATTTTGATCGCACGCCGGAAGGAACGGACAGGCACTGCAACTCGTAATTTTGCCAAAATTATTCAAATCACATCAACCTGCCAAATTGTTTGCTGCGTTGTGTTATAGACTGGCTGACGTATGCGTGCACATAACTTGTCGTTCGAGGACAGAGTTGGTGTTGCAATCGAAAACACACATCTATCCTTTTATTAGCTTTAGATTATGGATATTTTGTTGGACTGTTGTGGTTTTCGGACACGATGAAATCTTTTTCCAAATATTTTTGGCTTTATTAAATAGCTTTAGCTTTAGTAAAGTTTGAAAGTTGATATGCCTTTAGGAACCGAAGGGGTAGATAAGTACAAACTTCTGCACCCAAGGGTTACCGATGTCGATGGTGGTCAAGCATTGGGTTGCAAATTTACAGTCCAACCGTTGTAAATCAAATCAAAAAGGAGCCCCGGCTAGGGCATTACTCTTCCGGGTTGGGCTAACGTGGCTCGATAGCAACGGACCGCTTTTGGTGCATTTTGTCATAATGACTGCGTTTGTTGGTGAAACATAGACTACAGGAGGCCCATACCGTCGTCCTCCGGTTCCTTTCCTGGTTGGTCAAGGACGAACAGATATCGTACATGGAGAACGTTTCCACCTTTGGTTTACAGGTGAGGTCAATCCAGTACCATCGGAATGTCGACCGTGGTAAGCTGGATGGGAGGAAATTCCTTTCCCAAATGCTCCTACTCCTCACGCGAGGAATAACTCAACCAAACTCGAACCGCAATGTTGAGTTCCAATTCCACTCGCGTAATGGGCTCCGTTCCGAACCGAATTTGTAGCGGAATGAAAATCAAAAACAATAAACTTTAACTCCATTGCCTCTTTATTTTCCACCCTTCCATGCCCCTATACTCGAGGAACTATGTCCCGACGAACTGGCTGGGCCCTTTTTTCACCGAAAGATTGTTTTCCAGGCCGGGGAGACAATATTTGTGGCCTACAAGCCCCGGAAAGCCAATGAGGCGGGGTTTTTGCATTTTTTCTAGTTAAAAGACTTGGTTGCCGTCTTTTTCCTCTTTTTCAGCAGCCGGTATTTCAAACGGCAATTCAGCGAATCGAACGCCAAATAGCGATTTAGTTTTGGCCGCGAGGACGAGTCAACAATCTATTATCCATAAAATGTGAAGCCGACCCCGGGGAGGAAGGCTGATGGATGGATAAATGGATGGAGAGGAAAGGAGCCTTTTTGGATTGTGTTTTAGAATGAAAAACGATTGACTATAAACGCAGAAAGAGGAAGAGAAACAGAGACGCGACGTACCGATGGTGGAACCGCTTGGAATTGCAGCAGAGAAACTCCAAACTGAGCCCAAGCTCAACGCCCGTTATTGATTTGAATTTGATAGCTTGTACAGTGTTTATTTATGAGAGACCCTCTTCCAACCCTCAACCTCAATCCTTAATGCACCAGCGCTCGGCGGACGGTGGATGCCGAATTCCGAATGATTTACTGTCTGTTGTGCGTGTGTGATTTATTTACTTTTTTCCGCCCGATTTGCTTTCCCGTGGAGTGATCCCCCCCCCCCCTCCGGGAGGAGGAGAGGGAGGACCTCAATCATTTGCTGTCAGGACATGCTCACCCGCGCACTGAGGCTCTCAATTTGTGGCGAACCGTTTATGTCTCTTGCAGCAGTAGATATGGGCAGACCGAAAAGCCCAATCGAGTAGTGGAATCTGGTTTTTGGAACCCGTGATTTCCGGCTCAGATTTATTTGTGCCTCAATGCCCGACCCGACCGAACCGATCATCGTTTGGTGCAAAATTGAGTTTTAGTTGTTCGTCATTGCGCCCTAGTCGTGCCGCCGCCTCGAATCATTGCGAGCATCGATAACAATTTATTTCAGTCCAAATGCTATGACCAAACGAGATGTAGGTGGAGATGGAGGTGGCGTACCTTGCAGGATAATGCGGTCATTGTGTCCTCGGTTTTTTGGAATATTATTGCGATAGGGAAATTGCCTCGGAAGATAGGCGTTCCAGCGTGGATCGTAAAAGCTCATTTGATAGATCGGTTGATAGAGCTTCGTAAGGGGAAAAAACCGACTGATTCACAGTCGAGTAGAGTCGAGCGTCATGGGGACAATATGAACGTCATGGGTGGAATTCCCAACTTGGATAAATCCCTTTTTTAAATCTGATTGAATTATCCTATGTTCTATGAATCAGTGTAATCTTCATAATCTAATGCTAATAATGCATTTTTCTTACCTTTTCTTTTCTTGCAGAGCTAGCTGCTATTGCCTTCCGCGATGAGTCAATCCAAATAATTGTGGAAAAATTGCTGGACAATCTTTGCCTACTGAAGCGTCGAACATTTGTTAAAAATGAATGTATAAGGCAGCCACAGCTCATCGACGAAAAGGAGCCTCACAGCATCATGTGTGCACATTCGTCTTTTCCGATGAAAGTTTAGCAAAAAACAGCGCACATTCAGTTGACGGGAGGGATAGCGGTGGTTCGTTTTTCCACTTCCTCCCCAAGTTGGCCCGAGGAAGAATTCTAAGCTACGTAAAGGCCAGCAAAGCACAGGGAGGTGGTGCAGTTTTGCAAAAGAAAAAATAAAGGAAGGCGATAAAATTCCCCAGCGCAAAGGGATCGCAAGAGGCACAAAATGCAAGAGAACAGCGTAACGGCAGTTCCGGTGTCAGGCGTAACGGCGTCCGGCTTGGGCAGTGCGGTGGGCGCCACGGGAATCCTCGGCAACAACGCACTGAACGCCAGCAACAGCAGCAACAGCAGCACCGGCAGCAACAGCAATGGCAGCAGCAGCAACAACGGACCTCCACCCGGCTCGGGGCCAGTAGTAACGTCAACGGCAGCGGGCTCCAGCAGCTCGACCACGATCTCACCACATGGCCTCAGCGACATCGACCAGGCGCAGTTTGAAGCCGACAAACGGGCGGTTTACAAGTGAGTTTGCTGCGGTCGTTTTTTCCACTTAGGCTAGAAGCAAAAAAACAACCTTGCAGTGTAGGACCTCAAAGTTGTTGAACAGAAGCTTGCCGAACTATCTTACAATAACAGTTAACTGAAACTCCTACTCGAAACATCAAAGTCCCTACTTATCTGTAATGTGTTGTTGGGTCATTGGTGAAATTTAACCGTTCGATTCAATCTTCATCAAACAACAAACCACCGACACTGACGGTTTCGAGATGGATCGAAAGGCGTATCGGAACAGGTTGATTTATATGAAATTGCATTAAGATTAACAAACTGCACGCGCGAAAGTGGAGCAGTTTTTCCTATAGGCAATTTGGATGGATTTTTTTCTCTCGTCTATTCGTTGCCTCTGCTTCTCGTGATAATTGTGAGGTCCCAGATAAATCGCTACGATGAAGCAGAGGAGTGCGGTCTCTCGAGAAAACGTCTTTCTCCACCAGGCAGTGGTGTCCAAGGAGAAACCGGCTCGAAACTAATGGTGGGGTGGGGGGAGGGGGAGGGGACGACATATTAGCTGACCGATGAGTTATTTTAAAGACGGAACGACGTCATGAAAATTTGGCAATGGACATCGAGCAGCTTGAAGTACGATACAGGCAACAGCCAGACGAGCAAACATTGGCCGATTTCCATCGAATGGTTACGCCCATTAAGAAACATTCACCGGGAAAGAAAATGATTTTATTTTAAAGAAGCAAAGACTGACTGAATGAATGAAATCGAAACGAAAAACAAAACTGCGAAAAGAGTCCGGTGGTGGTCCAGATACATTTTCTTTGCTTCAATCCTTCTGCAGCTCTTGTCCTCTATATCTAACTATTGGTTAGTTGTGTTAGCACACATATGGTTTTTGGTGGAAATGCATCTGAGAGACGTGATCTCGTCGTTTCGTCGACGCCGTGTTGCAACTCACTTCCAACCCTTCGCTGGCCCATTTTTTGTTTGTATTCCTCCATCCGGCGCCAATGCCAATACCTTTCACTGAAGTGGAAAAAGGAGCCGTTGTTGCTGGTACGTGTGAACGTCCCAACCGGGAGGCAAGCATCAGCTTTTCCCTCCCGTTTGCATTTGCATTGAATTGCAAAAGTGGAAAGAGAAAGACAAACGGTTGCAAGGAGCGCCGGAAGATGCGCATTTTCTCGCGATGTTTGAAACGGCTGCATTCAAATGTCTCGTCGGAGTGGCTTCGATTTGCATACACTCGCCGGCCCTGAAGGTGAAGAGAAACCGGTGTCGCTCGGGGGAAAAAGATGGTGGCAAAAAGTGTACTGCTTTCGAACTCTGTGTTGGTGGAGGACGGAAAACACTCACATACGTTGTGACACGAACTTACAGAATTTCCACCTCTCTGCAGAAAATCGAAGCGATGCAGAAATTTACAATTCAAAACGGATCCTGAGGGGAGAAACAAAAAGAAACGGAATTGAAGAAAGCAAACGCAAATGTCTTGCTGTCCGTCACAAATGCATCCTTTTATCCCTCGGCACCGGGGCTAAAGGATAATCGGCATCCTCGACATTGTCACGAACTAAGTTAAGTGTGGAGAATATGGTTGGTACGAATCGTGGGACAGAATATGAGGGACTAAGAAGTTCGTGGTGCTTGTTGAGATATCTTGACGTGTGCAGAGACCTAACGCGTAAAACGAGAAAATTTCGAATATGTTACCTTGCCTAACTATTCAATTTTGTTGCACGAATATCTCTCTTCAGACATCCACTGTTTTCTCTGCTGGCGCTGCTGCTGGAAAAGTGCGAACAGGCGACGCAAGGCTACATTCCCTCCTCGTCTTCCGCGTCTAGTCCAAACGGTTCTACCAACAACGGCACCAGCGATGGGGACAGCTTCTCCCGAGACATTCAGGTATGGGCAGCTGAAGGAATATGAGATTCCAGATAAGCTAGATAAGGCTATTTTTCTTCCCAACAGGCCTTTGTACAACTGCTAGAGAAGGAGAAACGTCCGCTGCTGACCAACAACAGCGAGCTGGACGGATTGATGATAAAGGCACTACAGGTGCTGCGAATACACCTGCTCGAGCTGGAGAAAGTGCAGGAGCTGTGTCGGGACTTCTGCACGCGCTACATCGCCTGCCTGAGGAGCAAGATGCAATCTGAGAACCTGCTCCGCTCGGACTACGCCCTCGAGCACAACAACAACCTCTCGAACTCAAACAGCCCAATTAATAGTCCAGAGCAGGTCAGTTCTCCTGACGATCTCCCGATGATGATTAAAGGGAAGCCATGTGACGTTTCTTTTATCCGACAGGATCTATCGGGGAGTGCACAAGGGTACTATCAGAACGCAGACTATCTGCAGGGAAGCGACACCAGCGAGTACAGCAATATGCAAGGTAAGTCAAGGTGCTTTACGGTAGACTTTTCCTCACCTCTTTCTAGAGGTCTAGTTTTCAAGGGCTGGTGATCTACCTGGTCGTTCCAATTGTACAGCTCCAAACCTGTTCTGTAATCTCCAAGGCAAACGTGGTATCATGAGCAGCGGTCTGTATAGTTCCGCATCACCCCAGGGAGCCTGTGCGCAGCTTCCGCTTCCATCGCAACACCCACCACAGCATGGCGCACTTGTGCAGGAACAAACGAATACTTTACATCCTCTCCATCATCATCATCAAGTGCCATCCGCAGCAGTCGTTGCAAACCTCGCGGACCTCCCGCAACCGGTGTCTCCGAACAGTGTCGCCATTGGTGCGTCTGTCCATGAAATTGGACCAGAGGAATCGACCAACCAAGCGGCCTCCGTAGCTCTCGGGTGTGGTGTTGCGATCCCGATACTTCCCGGGCTGGCTTCACTGGAAGCAGCGGGACCCGTGCTTGCCACTGCCGCGGCCGCAATGGCATTTCATCAACAGCAACATCATCACCACCTTCAACAGCAGCAGCAGCAGCCGCACCAGCAGCAAACCTTTCCCGGTATGATCGGATGTCCGCCAGCAATCGCTCTTTCCTCCCCGCTCGACGTTTACGCGGGGCAGCTATCGCCCTGCGGGAGCTCCGACGAACTCGATTCTGAGCTGGATTCGCCCGGTGGGGACGGTGATTCGTCCTCCGGCAAGCGCCAAAAGCGGGGCATCCTCCCCAAGCACGCCACTAGCGTTATGCGGGCCTGGTTGTTTCAGCATCTAGTCGTTAGTATTTTTCCTTCAACGTGTAATTGCAATGTTTTCAACTAATGTTCAATTTCTTTATCTTTCTCTCTCCTCTCTCTCGCTCTCTCTATTTGCCTGTGTCGACCAGCATCCTTATCCTACTGAGGATGAGAAACGGGCCATAGCAGCGCAAACCAATTTAACCTTGCTGCAGGTGAGTTTCAGGATATGCACTCTATTTTTTTTTTTCGGAAAGCCTTTCAGGAACTTATTATCTCTTTCTATTCTCTGCCGGTGTCTAACAGGTCAACAATTGGTTCATCAATGCCCGACGACGGATCTTACTGCCGATGCTCGAGAATGCTTCCGATAACTCTGGCGATTAAATAAGACAAAAACCGGCAGGACGCTATTCATTGGGAGAACTGCACAACGAGGGGTTTCTACAGCATCGGCTTTTGAAACATTCACTCCACAATCAACAAGAGGATCCTTACCAATCTTTGCTAACGGTTGACTGACCTATGAGACATAGTGTGATAATCAGTTCCAAGCGACGGCGCCACACAAACTCGAAAGGAAAAAAACCCCTGCTACGTAGTTGTCCTAGCATGTTGATAAAACTAAAGAGAGTTCGGTCCTCGAGGCTTGTTTGCTTTTTTTTAAAGTGTTTTCTACTGGTTCCGGGTGAATGTGAAAATATTCACTCGAAAACTCGAAAACAACTGCCTGTGTTTTGGCTACGCCGTATTGTCCAAGCGCCTCGGATTGCATGCTAATCGTTTTCGACAACTGCCGCTTGCCACCCTCAAATCCTTCCAATCAACCAAACCAAACACACGAACCCTTTGGCACCCGCGAGCGAACGAGAAAAGGGAAATACTAGGGGGAGGCCGAAAAATTGCAGCAATCAATAGGTAAACAGTGCCATGCTCAATGGATCTGGTTCCAAAGAATAGTGGCTGCCTCGCTGCCTCGCTCTGATTTGAATAGCGATGCAATTTATAAACAAATTTATCGTCCCCTATCCTCGTCTGCAGGATCGAAGGGGGCAATCGTTGTTAAACAAGTGGATTTCGGTCACAGCACTGAACCGGAGGAGCTGCTGTTAGGCTGTTCTGGTGGACCGGGCGCTTTTTTTTTTTTTAATTCTACTGTAGTTTCTCGAATCGTAGTGTTATTAATTAACGCGAGTGCAAAGTGCTTGGTATCCTTTATTGGTTAATGCCATTAACGGGAAATGGCAGGACACATTTTCCGTGGAACGTATTCGTGCGTGTCGATCGGCTATGATGAAGCCTGTGAATTTGATTAATATTTATTACCTTCGTAATGAGGCACCATTGAGCGAGGAGAACCGAAGGATACGACAAATGGAAAGCGAAGAAAATCCATCCCCCCTCCCAGGGGTGTTTGTGGTGATTTTTTTTATTCTCACTTCTTTTTTTGTGCCGGAAGGTAACTATTCCAACCACACGTAACTCAATTAGGGAGAGGAGAGCTCAGCTTAATATCCCCTGGAATAGCTTCTGGAAAGCTGGACCTTGTTATGCGTGAACGCGAACGCGGAAAAGATTCCACGTGGACCCTGCAAAAGGCGGAATTGCAAATGAATTGTGCGTTAAAGTGGATGCCTGAACTGTAGCCCTTACCACCTTCATCGTGCCCGGACTCGTCGGAGGGGGTAGAAAAATGAAGAAAATAATCGGTGGTCGATTACATAAATAAATATCATTTACATATAATTTGAAGGTGCGCGCTGGTTGTTGTGAGGACGGAACGCGCGTTAAGTAGCCCTGGTGGAATAAACATTAACAAAAAAAGGACAACACGTACAGGTGAAAAATAATCCAGCATAGCCAGATGATGATAATTGAATGGAAATGGAGGGCGGAAAGCGCCGATGGAGGCGAACGTCTAAGGCAATTGTCTATAACGACATCCTTGCCCAAAAAGAAAAACGAAAACTCCTGAACTGCATAGCGCGAGCAATCAGATCCTTCTGACATGATTCTTCCTTCACTCCTGAATGATAGGATAAAATTAGGAAAATGAAATTCTAACTTTCTTCCAAGACCCAAATATAACTTCTTTCAAGGCTTTGTACATGAAACATCAAAGGAGTGAAATTCACGTGATGGAAATGGAAAAATGATGAAACACATTGGAAACAAAACAAAAACATCCAAGCCAAGTATACGTAGAAAACAGAAGAACAAAAGGTACAGAATGAACCGAAACGTTGCTGATTTAATTTACAGAAGAATCAAACAAACAGAGTTACGTTTAAGTGTCATACGAGTTCTTTTCTAAGTTTAACAATGGAAACAGAAACTGTGAACAAATGAAACCAACCAGATATACGTAACTAGCATTAAGAAGCAACTAAGTGAAAGTGAAATTAAATTGAAAAATAAGCAAATTGATAAAGAAGTCTAGAGCCAGCCTACCCAAAAGTAAATACGTAGAAACAAGATACGTAAAACATCCGCTAGAAACGCCGCCCTCCACGTGTTCCACGAACTAAATTGCGATTATGGAAGCAATGAGGGCACGAGATGGAAATCGATGCACGCCGGTTGAACGCGTAGACGTGAGGACGAGTGAAGTCTGTGATAATAGATTTATTTGATTTCCATATCGCCATTGAAACGAAATAAAAACGAGACAAAACATTATGCTCGAAATGCATGAAAACTGCTATTGAAGACAAACAATCTACCAATAATATACGTAACTACCAATAGTAAAATAGGTGGAAAAAAGTTAAACGAGTGAAAAGTGATTGAACTCGTTCCCGAATGGACACACCGGCGGTCGGCATCGGGTGTGCGTTCGTCCGTCACCCCGGAGTTTTACGAAATTAAAAAAAAAACCCGCTGTGCTTAAGTTATCGACTTAAGTTGTTATATTTCAAGCGTTCGGTGTAGATGTAGTGCAAAGTGAAAAGTGCAACTAAAAGAAATCTTTCTTATACGATAATGATACGATGAAACTTAAGCTTAAAACATCAGGATAAGATAAGATAAGTAACTTGCAATTGCAATGAGCAACTGAACAGCAAAAAACCAGTCATCGAAGCAACTAAAGTATACCATATAAGAAGTAAGAGAAAAGTATACAACAAAATTAAGCGAAACAACTTGCCCAAAACAGACAGCGTTTGGGTTTGGAAGAAAAATGTGTGCAGTGAAAGTTAAAAAAAGAAACATGCCAACAGGTGTTGTTACTCTTTATGTTCAACTAGTGGCACAAAAAACCAGTTTCTGTTTCGAAACCCTACTACTCTAAGTGAAAAAGTGTGTAAATCAGTTAGAAAAACCGAAAATACCATTGTCACTGCTGCGAAAACTTGTATACGTAAAAAGGAAACAAAGAACAAAGAATTCATATTGTGAGTGAGGCAAAACGACGTAATAGAAGGTAACAAATTTACGTTATTATTTTCTAACAGTAACAAATATCTATATATATATACATTATATATAATATACTCCTAGTGGTATAAGACTTGTACTACCATTTCCTAATACAAAGTAAGGGCAAGGAAGAGGGAAGAACAAAACTAAACGGTCGGTGAAGGTGATGTGAAAGTCAATACACCATTGGAGGGGTACGTAAGCGGTGCCATCGTCCTTTCTGTAGCAGTATACTACATATAATATATATGTTGCCGTGAAAATGTTGCCGGAGGTTTGTTATTTGATTCCTGTACTTGAATTCAAGAGTTCCTTTACGTGGTTCAACAACACGCCCGTGCAACTTTACCGCAATTTAGAAAACTACTAAAGTATACAAAACAAATGAGCAAATAATACCTAAAGGGGAAGAGAAACAAATCACTACACGCCGCCGTCCGAGTTGTAGCGGACTTCGACTTGACTAGGAGACGATAGGGAAAGGTTTGCTTCCAACCACGTTTTCCATTCAACCACTTTGAGTCGTGCCGTCATTACGGTGGTGATCATATTCTTCCAAAACAAAAACAACAAAAAAACCAGTTACCATATTTATAGTCCACGTGCGATAGAGAAGGTCCTTCTGCTTCCTACCAAGAATAACGAGGCTTATGTCTTGCGTTTTTTTTTTCCATCGGGTGAAATTTACTTTCGATTTCTGACTGCATGCAATTCACCCGCGCGTGGTGAAAGGTGTATCGCGTGACTCGAGAAAGGCTCGAGCCTCCCACGATTGCGTGTGAAAGCCCTTAGAATTACACCTTTCACGCAAAAATTGGGTTCGTTTTGTTTTAGCAACCCAAAGGCAGAGGCCCATTATCAACGGCATAAGGTTGAAGTTGAAGTGGCCTGATTGCTTCCCTTTGAATTAACTCTTCAACTGTTCAGCCGAAAATGGCGTGACGGACACGTTGGGCGTTGCTCCCGCGTTCGAAGCCCAATGGAGCTTAGATTTAATTATATTTCTTCGGCATGCTGCCTACAAGTAACCAACTGACCAAAGTCAATCTTTTTCTCGTTATGGCTTTTCTTTTTTCATTGTCACCTTTTTTGCTTTCTTAAACATGCACTGTAACGTAACAACAAAGTCCGTGCCATTTAGGGAATGAGAATGCTAACGAAACGAAGAGATGCAATATAAAGATGTAAAATAAAACCCAGCAGTAATGGGTTTGTTTGCTTTTGCGAACGAAAATATACCATTCAGGTAAATTCTTCACGAATTATATCTTACAGAAGCAAACAAACACGTCACAAAAATGCTAAATCCAAATAAAGTAAAGCTTAGAAATCCACTCGTTAAGGAACTGATTTGGTAATCTATTTGCTTGGTTAGCTTTGGAGAAACACAAACGAGATATATATAGACATATGCAAAGGGATCCGTTTTACGCAACGTTTAACAAAAGAAAAATAGGATCATCCATGTAGAAAAATGGATTCACTTTGGCTTTTTCCCTATTTTAAAAATTGCTTTAGATCATGAAGTAGGAAAGAAGAAATTAATCTAACTGATTGCAAAAACAAAACAGCAAAAACTACCTACAATGATGTAAAAACAAGAAAGAGATAACCTTAAGATGAGAAGAGACCTGCCAATGGAGAAAAGATAAACGGTTCAACGGTGTGGTGAATCTTTAGCGCAAAAAAGAAGTGGTGTCAACCAGAAGCACATAATGAAAAGAAAATGTATACTAATATATTATTAATGAATTGATTGATTGATTGATTGGGGGAAGGAGGAAGCAGAAGGCAAAGAAAGGATGGTAGTGGCCCTTAGCTAAAAGTAAGCATCTCCCGGTCGAGGAGCAGGAGTGTTATGGAAGAGAAGGCGACGGCTAAGAATAAACTACTTTAAAACTAAAAACTTTTGGGCAAAGTAACGAGCCGAGATACGAAAGAAATTAGTTGCATTGAACAATTTATTATTTTTTTAAGAGAAACATTTTATTTGAACCACGACGTTGTTGTTAGTCTAGCCTAATTGATTATACTGTGTCGGGAGCGCGTGGATGACGATTTTAAGGTCTCGATTTGCCGGCTTGCGCAGCTCCATGGCGGCATGGTTGAGCTGCATGGAGCAGTCGGGGGACGCGCTCAGCGGAAGGGTGCCGATTTCGCGCTCAAAAATGTGCGCCAGCCCCTCGAGCAGTTCGACGAACCCGAGCGACAGGGCGGCCCTCCGGATGCGGTTCAGCTCCTTGTAGAAGTGTTGCGTCTTTTCGGGCAGCTTTTTCGCGTGCCGGAGCACCTTCTGGATGTCGGACTGCAGGCCAGCCTGCCGGATCCAGACGACGATGTTCTGCGAGTAGCTACGCTTCTCCGCCTTGATGGGGAACGCGGGATTTTCACCCGGCAGTGCGTCCTCGAGTGTGCCGAGGTAGCGCAGGTCACCCAGCCACGGCACCACGTCGTTACCGGGCGGCAGCACGTTCAGCATGAGGTTCCACTTTTTCTTCCCGTCCGCGTACGAGTAGATGAAGCCGTACCAGGCGTCACCAAGCAGCACGAGGGCGGCCATATTTTCAACCTTGAGCGCCCCGTGCAGCAGCACGCACACCGACTCCTCCAGGCCGGCACCGTGCTCGTCGTTGTGCTGGTGATGGTGATGATGCTGCGCCGGATCACTGTCCGATTTGGCGTAGAAAGCCTTGATGTCCGCCTCGAGCCGCTCCTCGACCGATGGCAAGCTATTTCCCTTTATCACCTTTCCGTCCTCGCCGGTGTGCTGCGCCGTTGAGGTGGACGAGCCAGGACTTCGGGGTAGTATCAGGTGGCGGCTGACCGACATCGGCGAGCCGATGTCCGAGAGGCTCACAAAGCCGCAAACTTCTAACCGGCGCGACATGAGCTTGGTCGTTTCGCCTCCCAATACATCCCGCGCGGTGTAGGGGAGGGGCGCTGGCCACACAATGACGGGTTCCTCCAGGCGGAAGTAACCGCCGCAGCGCAGCGTAGCCTCAAACTGCCGATAGTTCGTCTCGCACATCGTCTCGAACGCCTCCATGGCGGATGCTTTGGTCAGCTGCGATCGAAAGGCACCCGCTATTGCATCATCACATCCATTGTCCGCAGGGGAGACGGATTCGTCCACCGAAGGCACCGGCTCGTCGGGCCTCAGCCGGGGGACGAACAGCTGCCCTTTCTGGCCGCTCGCGTCCAGCAGCTGCTGGTAGAGCTTCGTACCGCAGCGGAACGCCGAATCTGTCGCTAAACTGCCGAGGCAAACGAACGACAGCTTGCTCGGGTAAGCGAAGCCGACCCACTGGTTGTCGGATGGCTGCGGCAAGACGGCGGTCGCCACACCGCCCGTTGCGTCCTTCACTCCCTCTGCCGTCGCCGCTGCAACCGCTGCTGCACACGCGGCCTTGTAGTTCTGGATGTTGATGATGGTGTTTTTCAGCGAGCTCGGCCCCATACCGACGCCGCAGTCTGTGATGAAAACGATCTGGCAGTAGTTCTGGCTGCCCCAGTGCGACTTGAACGCGTTGTTCACCGCCACCAGCACGTTCTCCAGGCTCGTCTTGTCGTAGTGCTCGATCTTGTGCAGCGCCTGCCGGATGGAGTCGTAGTCACGTGTGAAGTCCACCAGCACTTCGTACAGCGACGAATACACGATCTGTCGTAAGAACATAAGAGCAATCGGGATCAGCCACGGCGTGCGGCACGCCACCTCAAAGTCGGCCGTCCACCTCGCGGCGCTGTTCGGTTGAAAGAGAGCAATCCACCCCACGGCTTATCGTCTGTGTCGTGTCCCCCCGGAAGAAGCGGTTCCTCGGAAAAACCAAATTTTGATCAATGATTTTATGTTCTTTAATGTCTGATAAAATTTATCTTGCTATTCCTAGAGTTGGTTGGTCACGATGTGTCACGTATCGTCTCGTATGTGAGTGGTGGTGGTGGTGTTTGTGTGTTTTTTCCTCTAAATGGTTGACCAAAGGACACTAGCAGTATGTACATTTTACAACATTCCTCCTAACAACATCGCCATTTCGCCCATGAGAAAGGCCAGAAAAAAAATCTCTCCCGCTCGATCTCACTGCCTGCCTTTTCGCACTCCCTCGCGCTCCGGTTTTGTTAATCTACTTGACCGCCTGCTGTGCCTCGCGCTTGGCGTTGACCAGATCAACCAGTTCCTTCACCCGTCGCATGCAATCCTTTTTCGTTCGGTTCGGTATGCACTCCGCTATCCGATCCCAACGGTCCGCACCGCACGAGACGGGGTACGTCTTGATGGCCTGCTCCAGCAGCGCCTGCTCCTCCTTGCTCCACACGCGGTTCGCCTCCTTTTCCTTTTTGCCCGACGCGGCAGCCGGGGCAGCTTGTTTTGCTTCCGCTTCAGCCTTGCTGCTGCTGTTGCCGTTGACCAACGGAGGCGGTGTTTGCTGCTTGTCCTTCTGCTGCGGTTTATTGCGGTTCTCCTTGCCCTCCGTGCCGGAACCGTGTTGGTCGCCAAGCTTGGCTCCACCAGCGCCGTTCACCATCGGCGGCTGCTGTGTCGTCTTGGCCGAGCCGCCGTTCTGTTTCGCGCTGGATGCCTTTGCCTTGTTGGCGGCCGCTTCCGCCTCTGCCTCCTTGGTGCTGATCTCGGAGTTGTCGATGATCTTGAGGTCCTTCCTAGTGCGCTCGAACGACTCGTACGCCTGCTTGTTTACCATCGTCTTAAGGTCACTCTTGGAAAAGTCGCCACTCTGCAGTTCCTTCGCCTTGCTGAGGATGTCCTTCGCGTAGAACTTCATATCGCCCAGGCCCGTCCCGTGCTGATTCAGGTAGTTTGCTATCACGTCCCAGCGCGAGATCGTACCGGCCGGGAACAGATTGACCGCCTTGATCAGCAGCTGCACGTTGTCGTGCGACCACATGGCCTTCCGGTTGACCACCTTCAGCCCGGCGTTGTTCGGTATCGTCGACTGCGCCGTCACCGTCGTCACCGTTGCCATGCGTTCCGCTTCCAGCTTCACCTCCAGCTCGTTAAGCGCCTTCACGAACACATCGCGACCGCCGGTGGCCAGCTCTTTGTTGAACTCCTGCAGCTCGGGAAGCTTGAAGCACTCGATAATCTTCTCGACCCCTTCCAGGTGCTTCAGACGCTCCTTGTCGTCCGCGGCGTAGTAGTCCTTGCCCTTGGCCGTGTCGCGCAGCAGCTTGCGCTCCCTTTTCAAAATCTTCTTCATGCGCTCTCGCTCGATCTGGATCTGCTCGATGCGCTTCTGCTCCGCTTCCTCCGCCTTGGCCTTGGCCGCCGCCGCTTCCTTCACAGCCCGCTCCTCTTCAGCCTTCTGCGCCTGGTAGGCGGTCTGTTTCGCGCGCTTGGCTGCCAGCTTGCGTTCCTTCTCCTCCTGCTTGAAGCGGACCACGCGCGGATCGTTATTGTACGCCAGATCGACCAGCGTGCGGATGCGGGCCGACTCTTCCTTCTTGCGCTTCAGCCGTATCGCTTTGTTCTGCTTCTCGATCCAGCGTCGCTCCTCCCGATCCTGGCCCTTCTCCTTGTCCTCCTCGTCGAGGTAGCTAAACTCGCGCCAACTCTGGAAGTTGTACCAGAAGTCGTAGAAGTCGTCCACCTTCTCGCGGGGAGTGCTATCGTCTCCCAGCTGCGGAGCCACCCGGCGCGATTCGTTCCAGCGCGCGTTACGCTTGAAAACGTCCCGCAGCGAGCCGTAGAAGTTCTTCTCCACCTCCGACTGGGACGGCAGCGAGTCGTCAAACTCCGGATCGATCGAATCGAACGCACGCCGATTCTTCAGCGTGCCGAGCGTCTCGTACGCCATCGTGATGCAGTGGAAGTAATCATCGTCCTGCTTCACCTCCTCGCCGAGGCCTTTTCGCTTGTCCGGGTGATGTTTCAATACTATCTTTCGGTATGCACGTTTAATGTCCTCATCGGTCGCCGTAAACCTGTGTGCGAAAGATCGGAACGATAACGTAAACTTACGAGGGAAGGCACACTTTTCACTGCAGCACCCCGGGGATGGGACATTTACCTCATACGTTTCAAACCCAGCACGGCGTAATGGTCCTGATTTTTCCAATCCTTCGGATCCAAACTCTTGAGATAGTCGATGTCGACGGCAAACAGCTCGTCGAACAGTGCCTCGGGATCGACAGCTGCCGCGGCCGATGCAGCCGCTGCCGGGTCCGGCAGTTTACCGGAAGCGATCAGTTCATCCTTTGTCGGTGGACACGTCGGGTGGATGGGCTGCGTTTCGTGTAGGTGCTGCAGATGCTCGAGCCCCTCGCTCCATTTCGCCCCGATGGTGGCTCGGCGCACATCGTAATTCGTTCGCAAGGCAACGGTCAGCACGGAAGGTGACGGTCGTTTGCTGCTGTCACTGGCTGCCATGGTGCGTGCGTGCGTGCGTCTGGTTCTTTTTCTTCACTTTCTTTATGTAACACTCTCGGGCCACCTGGCTTGACTCGTGCTGTTGCTTACCTTTTCTTTTTTTCTCGACAACCTCTCGCCGAGAGGGCCAACAGTAAACTCTTTTTCGCAGCAGCAATTCAATCGTACAGAACGAAATCCTAACCTCAAACACGTGGAACGAACGTACCGAGGTGGTGGTGAGCAACACTTCTCTCACTGTGCACAGCGACGGCGAAACAAGGTCCACTGTTCATTTCCTCCCGCAGACAGGAAGAGCGCTGGCACAGGGTTTAGTTTTGGCTTCGGTTGAGGGAGTTTTATTGTGCCTGTCCAGCAACTAGCAGCAGCATTTCTCTATCACAGCCTCCACCGATGGATTTTCTACGTACGACACAGATGCTCGTTCTGCATTCAACCTGCCTGTCTCCTGACCCGCTGTCAGAGCGCAAAACTTTTCTCTCGCCTGCCCTAGCGTTGACAGTTCGCTGGTTGCCAGGGCTACCAACCTGAGCGGGAGCTAATGTTCGAACTACGCGCCAAACAGATGATTCCGAATGAACGCATACGGGATGTCTTTTCGGAGAGGATTTACTACCAGCGCCGTTCACTGCACGACAAAACCCCCTTGCTCTTCTTCTTGCACAAACCCTTCCACCCTTACTTGCTCTCTTTCAACCGTAAACAAAGCACACATAAGGCTATAAACAAACCAATCGGCCGATGTTAGTATACTTACCAGTGATACGAATTCCAGTCTGGCATGTTTGGTAAGGTAGTCTAGAATGTAATTTACGCCCTTCACCGCAACCAAATGGTACGTAAGCGAATTTTCCGAGCTACCATCGCCTGCCCCGCCGGTCTTTGGTTGGTGCGGGATTGGACGCGTCATCGACAACGACACGTCCAGTGCTATAACTGTTGGCATTTTCTTGCAACGGCAATATGTTGTTAGTTGCTACCAAAATCAATCAAATGGAGCAACGTTGTTTTTTTTCGGAAGGTAACAGTTTTCGGAAAGCAGATCGACAGCGGTGTTTACGCTATGTACCTCCTGTGGCAGTGATTGTGTTTACTGAAAATGGTGTTTGTCAAAAGTGGGCCGAAAATGAACACTCTGCAGTACGCAAACGGATAATTATTTTTTGCTGCTAGTTACCTTGGTAATTCGAGATTATAGTTATCAGACACAGTACATCAATGGTGGTATGATGTCTTTTAAGCCTTTGCAAAATCATTCGGTGAAAATAAATCTTATTCGATTCGAATCTTGTTCGATGAAAAAAAAACACATGAAACCCGTGGCCCAGTTCATCCACAGCCATTGACCGTTGGACTTTTACGAATTGTCATTCTGTAAAGAAGCGTACCAGTGCTGTCAGTGCTTGTAGCATTGTTTGGGTTTCAGCTTTTTCCCAAACTGAAGCGCTGGATGTGGTTATTCAAATTGTAATTCTTTACTTACTTCAGAAGGTTAACCCTGTGCTACTAAAATGTCGACTAGCACGAAGGAGGATCGCACAAAGCGTAAACACTCACCCGTGATCAAACAGAAAAGGAAGAAACCGCACCCGGTACGGCAGTATTTCGAGTATGAGAATGAAAAACAGCAGCGATGCCGCTTCTGCAACTGGATAACGCGCGAAAACGCAACCCGGATGGTTCAACACATCGCATACCGATGCCAAAACGCAGGCCACGCAGTGCGCATTGCAATGCAGGCGAATCTGGAGGACGCGAAAGAGCGGGAAAGTAATTCGTCCCTCACCGAGCACAACAAGAAAGACATCCACAGTCTGTTCAACCCGCGCGACAACGATCGGAAGCGGGAGTGTCTGTTCTGCGGTTGGATCACGATCGTGAACCTGACCCGGATGCGACAGCACATCACATCGATTTGCAAGGAGGTCCCGCCAGAGACGCGGAGCCGCTTCATTAAAGCCGAAGGTGGTGAAGAGTGCTCGTTCCGGATCGTCAACGTCGACGACCGGAGCGAGTTCGAAATTGTTAGCTGCAAATCGCTTTCGAACATTAACCAAGTCGACGTCATGGACGAAATGTCGATTGATAATGAGGATGACGGCAACCAGGAGTACCAAGGTGCAGACGAAGGGTACATTGTGTATGGAGAGCTGGAATCGGAACCTGACCAACGGGTGGAAGAGGCGGGCATCAAAAAAGAACCCGCCCATCGTCAGTTGATAGCGCAAGTCATCGTCCAAGGTGCAGAAATAGCTGACATGGAAGGTGCCGAGGAAGATGAAAATGTGCGAGAGGAGGATGAAACGGAAAACGCAGATGAAAATGTCGAGCTGCAGGAACAGCCCGATATTGAATATATTGAGGTGGAGCATCGAGAATGCCACTGGTGTCGGACAACTATCTCCGCACCGAAAGAAGATGATTGGGTGGACAGGAAAATATTCTGTTCAAACGAGTGTCGCTCACAGGAGCAAGACGACCAGCATCCGAAGCACGACGTGCCGAAGAAGGAAACTGATATCCAACATGAAAACGTTCCCGAGGGCACTCGAGCTTACAGTAAAAAGATCATGCCACAGGAAAGATCGGACGAGGGAACTACCGCGAGGAATGATGTGGCACAGAAGCATCCCGATGGTCAAATGAAAACGAGGCAACTTTCGCTTCGATCATATACCGCGATACCTGCTTCAGCTTCGTCGAAGACTGCAGTTATGAGGAAAACTTCTTCGGCGAAAGCAAGCATTCGCTTCCAATCTAAGAGAATAGCGTCCAGAGGAGCACAAGAAAGATCCGTGTCAACGAGTGCATCATACCGTATAGCGCCAGTGATTGAGGCCCGTCAGCAGGTAGGTTATTTTATTGATTGGATAATGCATTTTTTTTTTTAGTTATATAAGACAAGCATTTGGGGTTGACAAAACAACGCATGCACACAAAATATCTGTCCACTCCGGCACGCGACAAGACAACGGAAGTTACCCATCCTGTCCCGTCTGAAGCAGACGCAGAGCCTTCTGGAGATTATCGATCGCTGTATTCAAATCTTCATAATTAAGAGCACTTTCGGCCCATCGACAGTACTTCTGGGATTTTGTGATCTGATCCGGTCGCAGTTGAACGCCGGCCGGATTAACCAACCTTTCCGGTCCGCCCGTGCCGACGGCGCTTGCCGCCGGATCGCCCGTATACGGCAGAAAGCCTCCCGGTGGTTTTTCCGGCTCGCTCGGTGGTGACGGAGCCTTCACGTGACTGAATGGGTCGGTAGTGGTGAAGTTCGTGGGACCGTCTGGGGGCGGCTGGTGCGAAACGGATGGTAGTGGTTGGAAGCCAACCGCAGGGGGCTTCACTTGGGGAGTATTACTTGGTCCGGGTTGTGGTTCGCCGTCCGGTGCCTCCGGGGGGAATTCTTGGCCGAACTCTTTATCCTCTTCGGTGGACATTGGTCCGGCGACTGGAGTTTCACCATTCTTGAGACAGTTGTGGATGTACGATGCCTTCCATTTGGCGTACTTGCGGTTCTGTATTACCTCCTCCGTCAGCTCGCCGAAAATCTGACAAACGTCGTAGATCATACCCGCGGTGTAGAACGCTTTGACGACATTTTTGCCAAAGTTGCTCGCCCGATCCTGCTTGTCCGCGTACAGGAACAGCTTCAGTGCGTAGTTTTCCAAGTAGGCCTGAGCGGCCACGTCGTTCGTGATGGACTCGTTGTCGGCCATCTGCTGTTTAGTTTTCTCCAGCCAATCCATAACAGCCAGCAGCAGCTTGCGTTCCTCCATTCCCTGGTTGGAGATTTTCAACCCCAGCTGCAGCCCGTACAGGCGACACCAGTAGGCGACAATCGGGTCGCGGTTGTCGTGCTCCTGGGCCGTCTTGAGATAGTGCTGGATCGGTTTCATGACCGGCGGCACGGGAGGAAAGTTTGCAGCCATTGCGATTGATTTTCACGGCGCAAAACACCGCTGCACTAAACAAACTCTTTTCGCTTGCACTTCCACTTTCACAACGACGAGATGAGTAATCGTCCTAGCTTTGACGTTTGGAAAGAGGAAAAAGAATGTTATGACAGCTTGCAGTGCTGCTTTGTTTACAATACATCGAAGCAAGCTTGGTTCATTTGAGCGTTAGGCGGCCATTTTCGATTCACCCTTGTTGAACTTTTCCATAAACATTCCGGCACCGTCGCGTTTTGCTAGTGCGCTCTCGCTTTCGCTAGAAGGCTGGTGCTTTATTGTGTTAGTGGCCATCGCTTGCTGTAGGTGTGACACGTTTCACTCGTTTTCTCAACTCGTTGCCGCAGGAACGAAGAGTTGGCAGTGATAAGTGATAGCGGAATCACACCGGTCGATCAAAACGGCGCATCGTACCGCGAGTGTCGAATTTGTCAACGCTTGCTGCGATTGAAGTCTATCGATAGCGGCGAAATTGTACGCGTGGCGGCTAATCACCGTGACACACTTTAGCCTTTCGGAGGAGGTGTCGAGGATAATACACTAGAGGAAGCCATTCCAAATTGAAGACTGCAAAATGAAGAGATTCCCCAGTGCTTGTCCGCTTGGCATCGCCTGTTGCTCACTGTTGTTCACTTTTGCCATCATCATCCAGCATAGTGCGGCGGCGATCGCAGACGAAGGCTCCTGCCATTCGTTCGGTGGAGGACATGTCTACCCGCAAGAGGCTCCCCGATTCGTGGACCACAAGCTGCAGTACACGAAGGCGGTCATTTCGCGTCCGGCGCCGGAGTTCGAGGCCACGGCAGTCGTGGAAGGTGCCTTCAAGAAGATTAAGCTCTCCGACTACCGTGGAAAGTATCTGGTGTTCTTCTTCTACCCGCTCGACTTCACCTTCGTCTGTCCGACGGAAATTCTGGCCTTTTCGGATCGCGTCAACGAGTTCAAGAAGCTGAACGCCGAGGTGATTGCTGCCAGCATCGATTCCCACTTCACGCATCTGGCCTGGATTAACACGCCGCGCAAGGAGGGAGGATTGGGACAGATCAACATTCCACTGGTGAGCGACATCACGCACAGCATCGCCAAGGATTACGGGGTGTACCTGGATGATCTTGGACACACGCTTCGGTAACTATTTAGGTTCCAAATATCCTGCATATAGAGAAAGATGGTGTGCCGTGTCTCATATTTAATCAATTTATTTCTAGTGGCCTGTTCATCATCGACGATCGTGGCGTCCTGCGACAAATCACCATGAATGACCTTCCGGTTGGTCGATCGGTGGACGAAACTCTACGGTTAGTACAAGCGTTCCAGTACACGGACAAGCATGGTGAAGTTTGTCCCGCTGGATGGAAGCCTGGCCAGGATACGGTAAGAAAGCAAATTGAACATAGATTTATCGTGGAGCAGTAGGGTCATCGCATTGATCATCAACCATTCTACCCATTTCAGATTGTGCCCAACCCGGAAGCCAAAATTAAATATTTCGAGAAAAATCACTAAAAATATACATTTTAAAATGAAATGAATTGGAATAAAATTGATTTTACAAACACAAACGACTGGTGTTTTATGGAGTTTGAATCTAAATTGTAGAGTAGTTGGTTTTAAAACTGGGATTGATAGAATTTGAGTCGCTAATTCAACTGCGAACTCTTTTAATTTTACTGCAATATTTGGCGTGCACGGAATGCTTTTATTTTGTCTCGCATGGATCAACCATCCTGGAGCTGGCATGCACTGACAGTTGAAAGGGAGAATATTCATCGAAATTCATGCAGCTGTCACATTTGCGCGCTCAAACCGTTGTTTTCGATCGGTCGTTTCCAAGTTGGACGGGTGTTTGGAATCGAAGGCATTTCACCTCCCACAAATAGTTTCGATTGCCATACTTATCGGGTGGAACTCGCGTGTGAACAGCAGTTAAAATGAAGTGCCAAATCCCGGAGATATCGTGGCACAATCGTGATCCGGTGCTGAGCGTCGACATTCAACCGAAAGGAGCCAACGATCGCGATCGCGATCACCAGTATCGGCTAGCATCTGGTGGCACGGATTCGCATGTGTTGGTAAGTTGTTATTGATTCGTTGTGGCTTCAATATGAGAGGAAACATCTAATATTCCTTGCCCCATGGAAAATTGGTAACTGAACGGAGCGATCCTCTTCCTCAGATCTGGTATATGACACAAAATCCAGAATGTGGTACCATTACGCTGGATTTGGCGGCCGACCTGACCAGGCACCAGCGAGCGGTAAATGCTGTACGTTGGTCACCTTCCGGCGAACTGCTGGCTTCCGCCGACGACGAGAGTGTCATCTTCATTTGGAAACTAAAGGGGGAAACTGAAATCGTCAATATCGTTGGTAAGCTAGTGAAAGTGTTTTGTTTGTGTTTGGCTCCGGGCTGCAATGGTTGATGTATTCGTTTTTCACGCCGCCAGATGCGACCGGCGAGCAGGATAAGGAAACATGGCTCACGTTGAAAATCCTGCGCGGCCACATGGAAGACGTGTACGATCTGTCCTGGTCCGCAAACTCGCAGTTTCTCATCAGTGGTTCCGTGGACAACACGGCGATGGTGTGGGATGTGATGCGCGGAAAAAGCCAGGCCATCCTGCAGGACCACAAGGGCTTCGTGCAGGGTGTCGCCTGGGATCCGAAGGACAAGTATGTGGCCACGCTGAGCACGGACCGGTATTTTCGTGTGTTTGACATCCAAACGAAGCGGGTAGTGTCGAGGTGCAACAAATGCACGTTGGCCGTACCCGCGACGCACGCGCTGCGCGATAAAACGGTCCGGTTGTTCCACGACGATACGCTGCAAACGTTTTTCCGCCGGTTGAGCTTCAGTCCGGACGGCAATTTGATCGTCGCCCCGTCCGGTGTGGCCGAGGTCGAAGGTGTACCGAAGCCGCTCAACACCACCTACATTTTTACGAGGAACTCCTTTCGACAGTAAGTCAATGGCTGGGCGGAAGATTTCCTTGGCATTGGTAATTC
Organism: Anopheles atroparvus; assembly: GCA_914969975.1. NCBI lineage: Eukaryota > Metazoa > Arthropoda > Insecta > Diptera > Culicidae > Anopheles > Anopheles atroparvus. Next base: position 43,752,610 of record CAJZCY010000002.1, on the reverse strand, counting down.
TGTAAATTTCGTTCTCCCTTTTAGGCCGGCCATAACGTTGCCATCGCCGGACCAGTACACGGTGGCCGTTCGCTTCTGTCCGGTATACTTTCAGCTCCGTCCGCACGCCGAAGACAAGCCGCCCGCGATACCGCTGCCGTATCGGATGGTTTTTGCTGTGGCCACCAAGAGTTCCGTTTATCTGTACGATACACAGCAAAAAGCACCGTTCGCGCTCATCTCCAACATTCACTACACACGCCTGACGGACATGTCCTGGTCGTCGGATGGGAAAATTCTCATCGTTTCCAGTACGGATGGGTTTTGCTCGTTGATTTTCTTTGCCGATGGTGAGCTGGGCAAGGTGTACGAAGACACGGTAAGCAGTAGTGATCAAGCGGAGAGCTCTTCAGCCGGGGGGACGAAAGAAAAAACGGCACCAACAAAAACATCTAATGGAGAGAAAAATCAAACATCTCCTCGAAAGGATGCCACCAAGCAGGAAAAAGTGGCTCAACCTATTGCCTTCAGAAGAAAGCCGAAACCGGTGGAAGAAGGTAAGCAAGCCACCCAAGCTGCCGCCGCCACCTCGGAAGCAGATGGCTTCCGGAGCACGGATCGCGCCCCGGTGAAAACCGAAGTGAAGGGTGTGGAGTTCATTATTGAGAAGGATAAAATCATAAGCAGCGATGAGAAATTTGAGAGCCCGTCAAAGAAGGATCGGCCCGTTACACCGATCGCTGTACGGCGTCATCCGCGGACGCCATCGGATGCCGGCTCGAACGACTCCCATCCGTCACCCGCGGCCGCCCCGTCGTCATCTTCGGTTGACAAGAATGCGGCGAAACCGATCGCCATTCGGCGACATCCACGCACGCGCACCGTTGATCCAGTGAAGCCATCGGTCGAGCCGAGCGCGGAAGAAGACGCCAACGACACGTGGCCAATCGATCAACCGAAACCGGCGACGAAGAAGCAAACCACGACCCCATTTCAAATGGAAACGGATCAAACGGAGGACATTATGCTGGTGGTTGAATCGGATGATGACGACGAGCAGCAGCAGCAGAAGCAGGATGCGGAAGATAAGAAACAGGCCAAGAGTGCGCAGCAAAGTGACGCCGCCGACACACCGAAAACGCCGAGACGGGTCGAGTTTCGGACCATATCGACGCCTAAATCTAAGAAAAAGCTTTTATGAACGAGACCTCTAGAATGTTAGTATTCTTTGCCGTTATAATTATCTATAGAAAAATTAGTCTATTTAAGCCGTGTGCAGTTTCGTAATAAAATTGTGACCTATTACAATTACAAAGTAAATCCACCCCTTCGTGCTAATTTCTCAACGAATTTTCTAACTATCAGCACGCGTTTCCGTTTGCGATCATTCTGGCAACCTTGCCATTTCGCCCGACCGCGTGAGTGACTCCTGGGAAAAGTTCATTCCGCACAACGAGCGAAAAGTGATCATCTCACCGGAACGGTGGGTTCGTTTTTGTGCAAATCGAACGGGGCGACCGCTTTTTCGGTTAGTTCAAGATTTGCAGTCGTCGCGTTCGGACGCGCTGGTCAGTTGGAGTTGAACGCGCGTGGGGTAGGAAAGAAGTTAACGGTCACACTCAGGCGGTGGCGGTCGATTGTGCGTCGTTGTGCAACACACATTCCAATCGTGTTCGGCGTTTCGTGGAAAGTGCACCACGTTGTCCACGCTTTTCCACTTTGTGTTTCCCGAGGGGATCCGATACCGCGTCCATTCATATTTTCCGCAAACAACGACGAAACTGGTTTTTTTTGCTCCCTTCCTTTGCCGTACCTTACGGTGGTGATTCAGTCAGTCAGTGTGTGTGTGCGCGCGCGAGTGAGATAGCGCGCAGGTGTCGCGGTCGGAGTTGGATAAAGATACCGAATCGGTCGGGGAGTTTTCTGGTGGTACCGTTGTCGGCAGCAGAGTGGCCAGCAGCTAGAAAGCATTTACTCTGAAGGGAAAACGCAAACCCTCAGGATAGTGTGTGGCGTCACCTCGTCCCTGATGGCCTCAGTGTGTTAACCAAAAGTTTGACGTGCAACGCAGAAAGAAATCCAGCCCCTCGACGGCGTGCAAAATGTTAAAACCCATCGCCAGCGGCCCGTGGCTGCCGCGTGTCGCGGTGGTTTGTGCGCTGTTAACCATCGTTAAGCTATCTTCTGCAGGTAGGTATCGACGACAATTCTTCGCCTTCGAATCCCGACTTTGGCCTCTTTCGTCATCAACGCGTGGCTCGCGCGGTCACACGTTCGCGGGTGGTGGTGGTGGTGGTAGTGGCGCTTCTTACCTGGACCAAGCCCAACTCTAGCGCCGTCTTCTTTCTTCCCGTGGCGTTCACACACCCTGTCCCTGTACGCATGCCGTTGCCATCGGAGAGTTTCTCTGTTGCGCCTGTTTAAAGGAACCTCGCGGTGACCGCACGCACTCGCGGTTGTGTACGTGTGAGATAAATAATAACGACCGTTCGTCGCGATCGCGTTCTTTCACCGATCGCACCAACACAACACACACTAGACGGCGCTATTATTGTAGTTCGCCTCCTGCGATGAAATACACTTGTCAACCATCACCATCACCACCACCACGACGTTGGGAAACACTTTGCGAAAGGAGGAATGCAATTTGACAGCGAAATGTTTGTAAATATACCACCCCCGCTTATCGCGAACGGGCTCCCGCGGGAGTTGTGTTCTCTAGGGACGCAGAGGTAGAGGAACCGGGGGCAAATGTCAACTGTTCTTATCAGCAAAGAAGACGGGCAAGGTGCAGCAAGGTGTGCCGAGCGCGGTCAATTGGATGAGTCAACCGCGTCGCACACACCGGCGCTTCTTTACGCTGATGACTCGTCGTACCATGAACGATCGCGGACTCGTATAGTAGTCGTCGTGTGTCTTTTATGGGCGTGTTTCGCTTTGAAGTTTCTCCATGCAACCACCAGGTGGTTGCATGGGAAAGAGACAAAAAGAAACAAGCCATTCCCTAAAGATCAGCAATTTCTCTTCCCAGAAAAATTGTGTTTCATTTCTAAAAAAATCTGTACTCCTTACTTGTTACCCATCAATGAGCAATCGATCCACCCCCCCCCCCCCTCCCCCTCCCTCTTAATTCCTCATAAATCCCCACTTATGCTGGTTTCCATAATCGATTGCAAAATGAATCGCCTTCGCAAACAAGTGGCCTGGGACAATTTGACATTTTCCATCACGGACCGACCGTTGGGCGGGAGAGAAGAAAAAAGGGGCAAGGAAGTGGGCAAAACCCGGCAGCCGAACAACATAGAACGAACGTTAGCAAACAGGAGCACGCGAGCGAGCGCCGACAAAGTAGTAGGAGTAGGTGGTTGGAAAACCTTAAAATAGCGACCGATGGATGGACCGCGTGCACATGGTTGGTCTGCCCTCTCCGGGCGGGGGAAGTCTCTCCGAAGCGAAGGAAAAGAAGGAACAACCGCCGTTTCGTCTTTCGACGAGGCAGAAAGTACGACAAACATCTGATGCTAGGGTTTGCCGTCGTAGACACTTTTCCCTAATGAGTTTTGCGACACGAACGGCACCGACAACACGGGGGTAAGAATGTTTGGTGACAAGGTTGCCGCCGGATGTTCTACATTTAATTGTTTTTAAATGGAACCCACCTCATTCGTCAACAGGCCGGCCAACCGAGAGACGACTACAAGGTCTCCGTGTCGTCCGTGGCGTGATTCAATTTCGACGGGGCGGTTGTAAATTCGACCTTCGAGACAGACAAGCACGTGGGACGATATCCTTTTTCGCCACTATCTCCAGGGATTTCCTCGCGTTCCCATTTCCACGACCGGCAAGCACAAGGATGATGAAACGAAGATGATGATGATGATGGCCGGTTTGCTGTGTCAAAAGTTGCGGATGCTGCGCAGTTCGGACTTTGCCTGCGACATTTCGTCCGGCATTTTCCGTCCGGCGCATGCACACGACCGTGCCTTTTTTCGTATGCCGAGGGAAGAATAGCTCACATTGTTGCCGGAAGATGAAACGAAAGTTCTGCTCCTCGGTGTTCGTACCCGAGTTGTACCGATTTGTACCGGTGACAATACGCGGCGTTTTTTCTCTTTCCCTCATGGAACGGATGGTGGAATACGAACCGGCCGGCCGGCCGGAGTAAACTTGCCCCGGATTGATGCCGGCAGCGGAAAATCAATAACACTTGGTTGCTGTCGTGCTCGGGCCCTGCAAAATTTCAACCGAAGCCGCATACAGCAAAAGAGCAATCTTCTTTCACACCAGATTTCGGCCGATACGACAACTAATCTGCGGCACGTGCCATTTTCCGGTTGAGAGCAGCAGCGGTGCGTCCTTTTTTTTTACTTTCCTTCTCGGGTTTTCCGATTTAACGCCAATGATAAATCGCGTTGGATGTTGTGGTTGACGTTATGAAAAAAAAAACAAACTTGTTCTCCACATGCCCGTACTGATTCTTCCTTTATCATTTAACCTTTATTTTCAACTTTTGGGAACATGAATATTGATGTTTCAGCCACGCGGCGATGACGGGGAAGAAAAATGTTCAAAATCCGCATTATGGCATCAAAAAGAGCTTATGGCGTTTTGCTCGTTACAAATCGCATCTCATTAATTTGTTTTCGCGTTGGGCGAAATGGTCAAAACATGGCAAACATGGCATCGTACACGGTGTGACCGATATTTACAGACCGGTGGGAAGGGAAACAGTTGTTTTCGACAGCCCGGAATGAAATGCATGTTCGTGTAATTCCTTTCCTAATCGTCGCCCCGATCAGATCCCTTTTTTATTTTTGGTCAATCTCTTTGACAGATCCGCACACGTTATCGTTAGGGAAGAGCAATTTATGTATCTAAAATCCAATAAATTGAATCGATCCAATCGAATGTTTTGTTTGTGCAATCTCTTCATCGATCCTTTCGACAAACGTGTTTGCAGTTTATGATGGTTATCAATTTGTCTCTTCCATTAGTTCCCTCCTTCCGTGAACCGGCGTCATCCTACTTTCCTCCTTTGCAACATCCGACAGGATCCTTCGCACCCCTTGCCGATGCAATTCAAACCCGTTAGGCATCCCTTTTCCGTGCGGGTCCCTTATGATCGGGCCGAACAAACAACACAAACGTAAGCCTGGATGCATTTGGAAACGTTTCCTTCCCGGTGGCAAACGTCCCGAGATCAGTGGAAGCAGTTGACGGTCTATCAGCTCAATTAGATGTATTTGATTTTCTACAGCAAAAACAAACCTTTAGGTTGAACAAACCTTAAGGTTTAACATTTTCCGGATTGTCTTGGGTCATGGCTGCATTGTAGAAGTTGAACGTGGTTTTAACAAACCTTTGGGACCACGTTGGAATCTAAGAAACATTCATTCAAAAAGGTCCTTTTGAAACATTGAGAATGAAGGATGCCAGTATTTGTTTTCCATTAACCGAGTTCCAAAGTAACTGGGGAAAAATGGGGCTCTTATGGCCCCAAGGAAGGAAATATCCGCCCTAATCCAATTTTTTTATGCAATTCATCACCCTGCACGACCCTTTTAGCGTCCAAATGCAGCGCGAAAGGCACGCAGCGCAAAAAACGCAGGGTGTTGCTTAGCTTGTGGTAGCCTTGGGAGGGTAAGATCTTTCCCCTACCGTTTCAACCTTTTGTTTCCCGACGAAAAGGGAGCACATAGTGGCGATTCCGACGGGCAATACTGGTTATTGGCACACCGGCGGGTTTTTGACACGGGCCACATCGGGGGAAAAGCCGTGTGATTTATGCGGAACTTCCCCTGTGCATGATGGTGTGCAAAACAATATGAGGGTGACGTGCTCTCGAAAGCAAGGAAAACATCTAGCAAAGGGCGTTCGGTTTGCTGTTTCCATTCAAGCCTACGGAACGGTGTATATTTTTCTCGTCCACAATTCACACATTGTCCGAACGTTGGCTGTCCGCGCGATGAGCTTAATAGTACTTCCCTCGTTTCAAGGGAGTTTAAGAATGTTTGGACAGAGCGTTTAGAAACAATTCGAATGTATATGCTTCTTCCAGAGATAGTCTTCCATTAGAAACATTGTAGGTTGTGGTTTCACTGTTGCAAGGCTTCCACCGATATCGATGGAGTGGAATTGATTTTCCACCGCACAAAGATTCGAAGAAAACCGTCAACTACCAGCCCTTCCCTTTTTCTATACGCTCCTGCCCCTGGTTCCATGCGCGGAAACCACGATTCTGTTCGCCGAAAGAACAAGGGGAAGCAAATAAGACGATTTCGAGCGTAAAAAGAGGCCAGTTGGAAAAGAAAATTTATTAACCCATTCATCTGACATTAAGTGGCGCTTCAATCGCTCCCGGATCGCCCCCCGGTTCGGAGGTTCCTCTTTCCAATTCTTCTTTCAAGATTGTCAAGGGGAACGGATGTGTCAGGATGGGATAGCTCCTTGATTGGGTGGAAAATGTGCTTTTAATTAAGCACCCGAACGAAATGGATGGCGCATTGGAGAGTGACGCCGAGACGGATGTGGTTTTCCGCTTTTCATCGGCACCATTATCGGATCGGGAAGAAGCGGGATTATCTCAGTCGATGAATCGCTAGCTTCATAATTAAACCAAGGATGACGATTTCGTAGGAAGGGCAAGGAAACATCACCAGCTAAACACAGCGCCCATCCGAAGGCAGTCGGAAATTGTTTTAGGAGAAAGGAAACGTGGTCGAATATACACCATAGGCGAACAGGACAACGCCAGTAAAGGTCAGCATATCGCCGAGCAGGAAGGAAGGAAGCGTATGTGTCTTGTTTGTCCATTAGGTTGCTCCAAGCTAATGCGTTTGCTTTCCGGGACTGAAGATAAAACACAACAGCTTGTAGAAACAACACCAGACGATGATTGATATTGTAACGGAAAAAGGTTTTAGCTAAATCCTCAGCAAAGCGTTCAGGTTCAGAACTAGGCGTTCGCTTTCGCTCCTTCCGAGTAGCCTTATATGGTTGGGAGGAAAGTTGGGAATTCTATTCCCCACGTTCGGATTAACAACTCATACATTTTTTTCTCTATTTCTTTTTCTTTTTTTTTCGCAGAATATTATCAAAAAGATTCCTACTCCGAGTACGACTGCAACGAGCCTTTGATGGAACATGCGGCCCTGTCCGCCACCTCACAGCTACGCGAACGTGGCCCGGAAAATGCACGACTAAACGGTAAGCGCAACACTTTAACTGGAACTTTCCACGCCATTCATGTTTCCGCGCTTCGATGCGAGGAAAGTAAAAGTACAAAATGTGTGCCGCAAAGGAGGGGGGATCAATGGAATCTTGTCGAAGGATGGACATCAATCAATTTTCCGGAGCAAAAGTTTGAGTGTTTTTCATCGATCCCAAGGGGTTTGTTGTCTGTCCATCGTCAGGATTCGTTTTTCCGTGCAACCGACCCGTCTGCTTCCTCTACTGGATTGACTTCCGCCATGGTTTAGTTCACGAGTTTTCCACAGTTTACCATTTCTTCACTTTTTTTTCTCATCTGCGTGTGTGTCCTCTTTGCTTTAAGTTTTCCACCACTCGTGTTTGTGAGATCCTGTAGTTTTCCTTTTGATCCTTTCAGCACCCTCCCGGTGTTTCATACACTGTCGTTGTTTCAGCATTCGCTTTGTCTGGGATAAACCATCTTCTTACTAAAGGAGTCTCCGTTGCGTGTAAAACCATTCGATTGTGTCATGTTCTTCCGGCTAGATGTTTGTTTGTGTGTGTGTATTTCTCTTTATTTTTACGCCGTTTCCACTCATAAACATATCCTCCTCCTTCGTCATTATCAAATTTGATTTACTCTCCTATTTGTTTCGCTCATGTTTTTGTTTCATTACCGGTTTGTTTCGTTCCTGTCGACTCACCTTCATTCATTCTCTCTTCTGGATATCTGGATTGTTTGTTCCTTATCGTTTCCATCTGTTTCCGTGTGTTTTCCATTGGCACATTTTGTACAGTCCGTATTTTCGTCTTCCTAGGTCATTTCGTTTACCCTGTGCTTACTTCCGTTAAGGCGTTCCGCCGGATTTATGTCGGAGAATATTATATTTATGTTTGCGTAATTTGGCACCCCCCGCACGTACTTAAAGGGGGTGTTTTATTTTTAAAAGCCTCTAGACTTCTTTCGCTTGCATGTGCTACCAACTTCCTCGAGTAGATGCAATGCAGATGGAACTTCTCTTTGGCGATTCCATTTTCCCCACTCCTGCTTCCCAATCGGACGTGATGTTTATGACCTTCCGGCGATGATTCATTCGAGCCGGGAAAATGTTGATCATATCCATCCATACAGCGGGTTTGGTGGAGGAAAAACAGGAGTGTGCTGCTGTGGCTCATTTTATTTCGCACACACTCACATCTCCCCTTCCCCCATCCCACGGCAGAAAAACGGCGTCTGGCTGAGAATGGGTTGATAAATAAACAGCACGCCGCAACTTTAAATGCGGCAATGATGAGGCGTGAACATTCGCGTTCGACGATCACCGTTTGTTCCCTCGCTATCATTGCCAGTGTTGGATTTTCATACCGCAGTAAATTGCTGCTGTTTTTCGCACCGCTTAAGCACCGATGGGACAACCTTCGCATGGACACGGCCACCATATGGTTCCCCCTCCTACATTTCCTTTTTTCCGTGCGCGAGAAAACAGAAAAAAAAACCGTCTGCAGCTCGCTGCAAACAGCTGCTGGTGCGCTTGATGGTCGACGCAATTGCAATTGCATGATGCAATTATTAGCACACCCACGGCGAAGGACCATCTCGCAGACTGGAGAGAAGGTTTATTAAATTTTTCCAATTGTCATTCAAAGGGATGCAACCGGCTGACGAGAATTGCACTACTGAATAATGAAATGCTTTCCTTCCCCTTTTTTTTTAACAGCGATTCGATTATGTGAAAAATCCTACGTCACCCTACGTAAGAAGTGGAAAATGTTTCCCAACGTCAAAACGCAACAAACGTCCACTTCCGCTTTTCACCAGCTGCTTGCAAGCCCCGGTCGACGCAAATGAGAAAATTATTGTCGGACAAAACGAGCGATCTTGTTTAGCTTTTGGCACGTTCGGCAGGATGTTTGATGTTTCCTCTTCCTTTTCGCTCGACAGAGGATCGATGGTTAGCCTCGTTCTGTACGACCTAACGCTTGCTTGCATGGCGACGGTGAGCTATGGAAGATGTTTCTTAATTCTCATCCATATGTTAATGGAACGAAGAGAAGATCCCCGCCCCGAGTAAGTGGTACGTGAGATGTTTCGTAAGCCGCGCTTGCAAATCTAGATTGAATCATCCATCCTCCACCCGCGAGTCGTTAGGAAGCCAGATATATACTTAAGATAGCTTACCACGTCAAATGGAAGATTGTATCGAGACAAGGAATTAAATCTTTAGCTAAAATGTTCTGCCGTCTACTTAATAAGACAGACACATTTGAAGGTTCTCTTTTCGAGTGGTTCCCGGTCAATTAGGTCGCCAAAATATCTTTACCTTTTTCCTTTCTAACGCTGGGATTATTCTCAAATCTCGCAGCCTTTTAGTCTTTGCGTTTCTTAGGAAAGAGTCACTTTGTGACCAATCTCTAGAAGTCGCCGTGACGGCGTGTGTGCGTGAGTGTCCGCTTTTTCACACAAAAATAGAAACCTCCCCAAGCATCTTTGGCGATGTAATATTAATTGCTTTTCTTCGTTGGTGCACCGAGAGCGACTTTCTTGTGGCGTCGAACGTACAAATTGGAAGATCTTCAACCTTGATAGACATGTTAGTTTCAAACAAGGGGATTTCTGTTGAACTTTACCCAAATTAATGCATGAAAGGCTCTTCTTTTGAAGAAAAGAGTGACGAACACCAGACGCTACCGGCTTGATATGATGTGGGTTATTATGTAAATGTAATCAATGATACGAAAAATTGCTCATCTTCCGATTCGAACCTTTGTGTGCGCCTCCCTCGTCGGCAACCTGCTACAACGCCGCGATGCCAATGGCACAGTTTTTCCATTGTCGCCTTTCGCCTGCGTAAATTGCACCGTGGCAATGAGCCATTTTTACGGCTGGATGCCGCCAAACAGCTGTGTGCGGATTATGGAGTGGGCTGTGTGTAAACGATACCGAACGAGGATCGAAAAGGATGAGGCAAACCGGCAGCAGGAGCCGATGGGGAGGATATATTTGCCTTCGCGGGCGCGAACGTGTGACATGAGATTGCGGCGGAGTGTATCTATTTCCTTGGGCCGAAGAGGTGGAGTAGAATTAATTAACACAACCACTGCGGCATACTGACGACTCTACTGTGTCTCTACTGACGACTGACGACGGCGGTCACTGCCCAAATGTTCTAAATGGCTTAACATTCGCCTTATGCGCTTTTCTTTCGATTTACGCTGCGATGATAAGTTTATGGCGGCGGTACTAGCCATGGTGAGGGCCGTGCATCGGCATAATTGAGCAAAGGAGGGGAAGGTTAAGTAGTCTTATTTCATGCTGTTTACCAAGCCGTAACCCACATTTGGTGATTTTTCCGCCTGCGCCCTCGTGGACACTTTTACGGCTTGACCCCGCGCGTGCATGCAGTTCAATTGGAACCGCCGAAGAAACGACCAGTGTACGCGGGCACAACGCTTCGCCCGAGATATGGTGGTTTCAGTTACATTTTGTGATTAATTTTTCGATTGTTGAAAATGATGAAAATGATCGTTGATGATACTTTAAGATAAGAAATGTGTCCACTTTAAAAATACAACAAACCACATGCCTATCAACGTATCGAATGCCATCCGCAATATACAACCCCTTTTGGGACACATCGTTTTAGATTACCATGTCTCGTTTTTACTGAGGGCTTGTAAACAAAACGATAAGAATCTCAAATCGATAAAATTGCACAAGTACGCAGTTCCGGATAGTTCCTGAAGTTCCTGAATTTAGAATTTCCCAACACTAATAGGTGAGAATAATGCCTCCACGACGAATCATTGGTGAGGCAGTGAGAGTTCACTCCGGTGAGTACGAGAGCTCACCCAGATGGATGAATTTCGCCCGGCTGGGCGGGAGAACATTTTTGACGAAGCGATCTCGGACTTCGCTTCTTGCTGCAGCTGTCAAACGTGCGTCATCGCTGTGTTGCCTTTTTGTGCTGCTCTGTGTCGGATTTGCTTGTAAATAGATAGATCTATTCGCCAGAAGGTGTCGGTGGCCCGCGCAAAACATGACGGCACATTACGTCTGCTAGTGTAATCTCTTCGCTGAAATAAGGTGAAGCGAGTTCGGTGTGTTCGTGCTTTGCAAATCATCCATTCCATCACCCGCGGGATGACGCTACGGAACGGCGGTCATGTACGGTGGGCGTTCGATCTCGCTGGCTGGCGGCCCAGTACAGCGGATCTGCTGCTGGCGACGGCCTGCATCCAGCCGGAGGAGAAAACCCGTCTGCAGCGGTTCGTGTTCCGCGACGATTTCAATGCGTCCCTCATCGGGCGACTGATGATGCGCCGGTTCGTCCACCTGGCGACCGGCCTGGCTTACAACGAGATCGAGTTCGATCGCGACACCAAGGGCAAGCCGTTCCTGAAGAACGAGGGCGTGGCCGTCGACTTTAACGTTTCCCACCAGGGCCGGTATGCGGTGTTGGCCGGGCTTGTCACGACGGCGGGTACTGCAACCAAATGCAAGCCCACGAAGATCGGCTGCGACGTGATGAAGATCGAGTACGGCGGTGGCAAACCGCTGGACGAGTTTTTCCGCCTGATGACGAGAAATTTCTCCGAAGACGAGTGGCGGTACATTCGGGGACGGGGCGACGAGCCGGCCCAGCTCGAGGCGTTTATGCGCAACTGGTGCCTGAAGGAGAGCTACGTGAAGAATGTCGGCGTCGGCATCACGGTGGACCTGCGGAAGATCAGCTTCCGGCTGCGCACGGACACGCTGGCCAGTGATCGGGTCGTGAGCGATACGACACTGCGCGTCAACGACGAACCGATGAAGAGCTGGCGCTTCGAGGAATCGCTGATCGATCGCGACCATTGCGTGGCGGTATCACTGGAGAACGCGCCCGACGAGGAAGATCTGAGTGGCAACTGCTTTGAGATTATCGACTTTAAATCGCTCGTTGAGGGCCACCGGCCACTGCTGGCCATCGATGAGAACTACTGCGAAGGTATTATTACCAAGGAGTACAAGCAGAAAGCCAAGTAGTGATGGAATAGACAAAGCAAAGGATTACTTTTTTCTTTCTTCTATATTATCCTACGGTGGGGGGATTTTATTTAGTCAATATGCACGTGATGTAATGTTTGCCATTTTTGTAATGCCATTTAGCAAACGCACAGAGGGAAAGGGAATCAATAGAATGTAAGGTGTGTTCACGATGTTTCGTTGTTGCTTTTTGTACGTCGAATAAATATATTTAGTATCTAAGGTAAACGAACCGATGATGGCACGGCATGTCTTCGATTGACCTAGATAGAAAGAAAATGCCACCGCAAAGAAAAACGCGATACACGAAAGATTAGATGGAACGCTTTCGGGGCACGGAAACAGTTGTCGCCGGTTGGCTATAAATTTCGTCGTTCACGCTGACAGCACCCAACGGATGGATGGATTCCGCTGAAGTTTGGGGCTCACGCTAGAATTTGCATGGAAAACCACTCTGCCCAGCCCGGATCGTTACAACAGATATCCAGCAAGGAACGAAGTAGTTTATCACTTACTTCATACGGCTGGTGCTTTCTTTGCTTTTGTTTTGCAAATCAGTTCTGTTGGATCCATAATGAACCGTAGCGACTCCTGCCGCCCATGTCATCCACTAATGGCACCAAAAACTTCACATGACAACCACCGAAGTCTTCGCGTGTTACTTTCCTGTCGGCGTTGTGGTTACGCGCTTCGGTTTGTTTCGCCTCCCCTTGTTTCGGAAGCGACTCTTATAAATGTTTGCAAAACAGACAACAACTAATTCGGCCAAACACGCAACCCTGCGGACCCAACCAAACATGGGCATGTTTTAGAAGTCTTGGTGCGGTGGTTCCTTTGCGGTTGGTTTCTACTCGTCAACCCGGGAAGGTTTGCAACGGCTTTCAGCTGCAAGATCCATATCTCCCACACCGAACGCGAACCACGATGCACCAAACGGATGAGGGCGGCGATGCGCATTTGTCGAAAACCGAAGGTGTAAAGCTGGCCGCGTGCTCGGACCCGCCTATCTGGTGAGAACGATCGCGGATTGTGTTTGCCACCTGCAGCTGTGAGAGCTTAGGCCTGCACACAATTGCGGGTGTAGTTCAGGTGCTTTTTTCAATTGAAAATCAAAGAAATAGCACAACAAAATTTGCTTCAATTAAATTTTCCGGGTGTCGTCTATTAGTCTCCGATTTGTGGAGCAGCCTTTCGGTAAGAAATAATGTCCGCATGCCTATTGATCAATGCGAATGGCCTCCTGTCCAGGGCAGCAGCATATTTCGTCGCAGTACGGTTACATCCGTCCAAACTTCGTGGACCGTTAGGTCTTTGCGGATAACACACACTAATTTACACACCAGGGAAATCGTTGCCATCTGGCAGCGTGCCCATGCGAGCCCGCCTTATTTGTGATCTCCACTGCGGCGCCTATTGATTATTCCGTTCGTTCGTCTCCAAACAGCTGGTTCTTGGCTTTTCCTGAGAATCGTTTCAGCCACGGCGGGAATCAGGATCGGCAAGGGGTCTGTGCTATGGTGGTGTAACATCTACGGCTGATGAAATACGCTTGCGTATGTTGCACAGAATGCGACACTAAACAATTTGTTCGATGACGCGTGACGGCGGACGACATCCATGGGAGGAAAACCATGATGCCATAAGTTAAGTTTTGGCCCAACAAACTCGCTCTCGATGGCGTTGAGAATAGAGGTTCGGTTTCTAAGTGCATTCAACGGCGATGGAGGCGCCTAATTTAAGGTCCTTGCTTCCTTTATTGGCTTGTCGATTGGCTTCGGTGGACTCGTTTTTTAAAAATTGTCTTGCTTTTTTCCGATCGATTGACGAAAAACTAATCAACCACACGAGCCAGCAGACGCCCCTTCGACCCTCTTCCAGTTGAAGGAGGGTGAAAAAGTGTTAGTTTGTTTTCAACTGTTGACGCCACAAACGCCGCCACACAATTATTTGCGCTCTCTCTATCCCCTTTGCTTCCAGGTGGTGGAAAAGTGCATTTATGTTTCAATTTATTTCGTTACCCTTGCGTAGCATAGTTTTTTTTAAATTTTCCGGCCTAATCGTTTCCACTTCTACCCGTATTTTCGACCCGGTCCCGAATATGAAGAGCACAAGCGTAACCGAACTCGTGCTTGAACGATAATCGATCCAGGACCCTCCGGCTCAAGGGTAAAATAAGTGTAAAGGACCCTCCGGTCTCGGCTTCGGTCTTGCTGTTGTCCTCTATTGAAGGGTTCTCGAAAAGGTGGATACGTTTCAATCGATGATCGTTGCTGTGCCGTGGAACTGGCATTGCTTCCTGAAACCCCTCCAGCAAAGGAAAGGACTGCACTCGCACTGGAAAGGCTCAGGCTCTGTTCCTCCTGCTGTGTCAACAACGGGCGGGGTCTTCTCGGGTGTGTGAGAACAATTCTTCGCGACTTTCGCATAATACTTGGAAGAATATTGCTCGAAGCAACGAAGGACTGAATTATTATGGAAGGTTTATTGTTATTGGATCATAAAAGAAATCGAAGTGCCGGGAGCGACCGGCGTCAATCGAAGAGGGTTTTCTTTCGCTCTACTGATAGTAAAATAGGGCAGGGTATCAGGAAGGACGACGTAGATGACGATGCGATGACGGTGGTTTATGTCACCACAATTGTGCAACCGTTTTCTTCCGATTCGCTTCGATAAATTTCATAAGGCAGGGGACGATGGAGTGAAATAAGCATTGTGCATTTTTCAAGAGGGAAAAGATCCCAGTTTTTTTTTAAACTTCGTCTCCTTTAGCGCAACGGTGTCAACTCTCAAGGGTTCATATACGGTTATTATAGAGTCTTCCGGATCTTCAATATGTTATTTTACGGTTGACGAATTTGATGATGTTTATGATCTCACTGGCTCGAGATTCGAACTCATGACCATGAGAAGGGAGGATAACTGTTATGTCAAAGACTTACTCCACCATGAAGCATAACGCGGGAAACGGTTCTCAGTCGTTGCTTCATTCTGTTCAAATCCGTCAGAAGATGAAGAACCAGAATCCGTTTCGAAACGTGTTTCCCTTCTTCGTCAAACGTGGGCATGATGGGATGCTGTTCTTTTCGACTACGAAACCCTTGATGAAACCGTTGTTTTGCAAAATCCTTCAAGGTGGCCATGCCTGGACCGCCCAGCAGTCCGACTTCGACCAGCAGTTCGTGATCGATCTCGGGGACGTGCGCAACGTCACCCGCATCGAAACGCAGGGCCGACCGCACAGCAACGAGTACCTGACCGAGTACACCATCAGCTACGGCTTCAACGGGCTCGACTATATCGACTACAGGGAGCCGGGCGGTAACACGAAGGTAAAAGACACCGCCAGAAGTGAAACACGGATGTGCGTGTGAGGAGAGCGGCGATCGATCTTCCGACGAACCGGGAAATGCGCATGGTGATTTCTTACTCCTTCCCTTCACCGGCATCAACTCGCGAAATGCAACCCCGCGGACGTTGGTGCACTGCAGACGTTTGCTTTTTCATCTTATCCATCTCTCTCTTTCTCTATCTCTCTCTATCTCTCTCTCTCTCTGTCTCTTTTGCTAATATTTCCTCTAACCTCCTTCGCACGGTGTTTCTCTATTGGGTGATCTTTATTCCGGTGATCTGTAGTCCAACGCTCTCGTGCGACAGAGTACGCGATTTGCATATATTCTAACCAAGCTAAATAATCTTCACCACTCGGTTGTGGCCACGTTTTTTTGGCTTTTGTTCTCGCTGTATTCTCTGCGCTGGGTGGAAGTTTCCTGTTTCGCCAGAGTTACGCTAATCGCTTGGTGGAGTGTTCTTCTCAGACGAATGACTTGTCTTCTTATAGCTAATGGTGTTGGGTTTACAGGCAATGTAATACGCAGCCTTTAAGGTGATGGTTGCACCACATTTCTACAGATAGCCTCCTAACGATGAATCCTAACACAGGGCTTCGTCACATTTATTCTTATTTCAGATAAATACATCGTACAGGAAAAACCCAACCTTCGAAGTTGGAACAACTGTGTGTAAATTTGAACTAATTGGAAAACGTTTTTCTTCTATTTCTTCTGCTGCCTTCGTTAAAAAAAAAAAAATTGATTTTGGGATATAATGGTAATTATTATACTGGGAATCGAATGCATTCGACCGACCGATCGGGACTGGATGGAAAATCCGCGATACGGGCAATCGATCATCACCCTAAACCTCCGTCCGCCCATGATCATCAACAATCATCAAACGACGTTGCACTGGGAAACTGGCCGGTGGCCAACTTGAAACTAACCTTCCAACTACTGTTGCATCCGGAATGTTGCGGTCGTTCGAAATCGAATGCTGTGTGGTGTGCTGCAACTAACCGTCCGAACGAACTAACTATGAACACCTGAAATGCGTTTTCCGCACCGACGACCGACGATCGATTGAACGATCCGGTACACCACAGGACGGTCCGCGTGGACCCCGATCGAGAACACGTACTTCCACTTCCTGACGGTCGACCTGGGGGAGCGCAAGATGGTGCGCAAGGTGGCGACCGCCGGCCGGGCGACAACGAGCGAGTGCGTCACCGAGTACATCGTCCAGTTCTCGGACGACGGCGAACTATGGAAGTCCGTCACCGACAGTGGCGGCGAGGAGCAGGTAAAGTAGTTGTGCCCGTCAGCCGCCCACCAGCGCCTGTGTCTCGTCTCCAGCAGCAACCCTGCCCACATCCGTCCCTGACTGCGTTCCGGCAAAAGAAAAACGGAAAAACGTACAAACGTACGCAAACCTTTTCCCCTGAATGTGTCGCCTTTTTGTCAATGTGTGTCGTAAAACAGCCCACCTAGAACAGACTGTGTATTAATAGCAAGATTTCCCAATCCACCGTTGTAAGGATGTGCCGTAGCGATTCAATTATCCTCTGAGACGGCTTGCTGGAGAGAAAAGGATGTTTTAGATAAAATAATTTCCGTACCATTTCCTCGTGTCGGACGAAGGAACTACAAAAATCAATAATCTGTACCTCAAAGAACGTCGGCTACGTTTAGTTGCTTGTGATGGTTGTTTGAAATGTTAACAGAATAATCCCGCTAACATCATGGCATGAGCATAAGTAGTTGAAATTAACCTTTAACGATTGACCGAAAATGAATAACAATCAATAGTTTGATCTCGCTCTCTTTCTAACCGCTTCTTGATAATGCAGTTATCTTTCTTTGTACCTCCCTGTGCCCTAAAATCACATCTTCCCATTTCCCTGTGTTGTGCAAGATCGCCGTTCTTCTTCGTTTCACACTGTTAAATGTTTCCTTCCAAACAGGCGTCTCGTAAAACGGAAAACGGGTTTCATTGGAGCACATTTTAATGTCCTTCTTTTCTCAACCGTAGCTGTTCAAGGGTAACCGGGATGGAGACACGGTGCGAATGAACTCCTTTGAGGTGCCCATCATCGCCCAGTGGATCCGTGTCAATCCGACGCGGTGGCAGAATCGGATTTCGCTGCGTGCCGAGTTGTACGGATGTCGATATGGTAAGGAGTGTTGTAAGGCTTCCATTCCCAATTAAAAGGAAGGATATTTAATGTGGCCCTTTTTTTTCTTGTAGAATCTGAAAGCGTTTACTTCAACGGAACCGGCCTGGTGCGGTACGATTTGCTGCGGGATCCAATTGCGGCCACCCGGGAATCGATTCGGTTCCGCTTTAAGACGGCCAACCCGAACGGGGTGTTGCTGTACTCGCGCGGCACCCAGGGCGACTACTTTGCCCTGCAGATCAAGGACAACCGTATGGTGCTGAATGTGGACCTCGGGGCGAAGATCATGACGTCGCTGTCGGTCGGCAGCCTGCTGGACGATAACATCTGGCACGACGTGGTCATCTCGCGCAATCGGCGCGACATCATCTTCAGCGTCGATCGTGTGATCGTGCAGCGGCGCATCAAGGGAGAGTTTGATAAACTCAACCTCAATCGAGAGGTAAAGTGTGACGCCCCGTGAACAACCTCCGCCAGGGGAAGTTTATTCTAACCGATGCAAAACCTTTGCAGTTCTACATCGGTGGCGTGCCGAACCTGCAGGAGGGCCTCATCATCCAGCACAACTTTACCGGGTGCATCGAGAATCTGCACTTCAACGCAACCAACTTCATCCGCGAGATGAAGGACGCGTACTACGACGGCGAACACCTGCGCTACAAGATGGTGAACGTAAACTACAACTGTCCAGAGCCGCCGATCCACCCGGTCACGTTCCTGACGCGCGGCTCGCACGCCAAGCTGAAGGGCTACTACAGCTCGAAGCAGTTCAACGTCAGCTTCGCCTTCCGCACGTACGAGGAGAAAGGGCTGATGCTGCACCACGACTTCCTGCAAGGCTCGGTCCAGGTGTTCCTCGAGGAGGGCAAGGTGAAGGTGCGCCTGAAGGAGGACAACTACGAGCACAACCCCGGCACGATACTGGACAACTACGAGGAGCAGTTCAACGACGGCAACTGGCACCATCTGATGCTGACCATCAAGAAGAACCTTCTCGTGCTGAGCATCGACGAGCGGCCGATGGAAACGACCAAGTGAGTTGTGGGGACCACCTTTTCGAAAATAAGCGTGTCCTAGGTTAATTTGTGCGATGCCATCCGTCTGATTATCATGTGAAAAGGGGAAGGGGGCTTGCTTACTCGAGCGGGCAAGCCCATTCACATGCCTTATGGCCCGTCATGGCTTATCATTACAAACATTCATTTACTTTAGGCTAGCGAAGAACGACGAAGAAGGTGATGTGGACAGGTAAACGAATGGTCAATTGGTTTTTCATTTTCGTGTCATGCTTCGAAACGACCAACAAAGTACAGACGTTCGTTGGTTTATGGTTTAAGAAGGTTTGCATACTTATCTAACGGAAGGTTTTTGTGTTTGCCCCTAACACCTCTGTAACGATGTGCATAATCAAGTGTAGTGGTCCCAACCGTCACAAAATGTGTAGCGGTGTGTGTGTGTGAGTGTGTTTTGCAAAGACCATGAACGGCAAATAACTAAAATCAGCAAAAATGGTTAAACTTTTATAGAAGAAAGTGTGTAAATTCGATGCCAAATGATAAGAGCCAGAGATCAAAAAAACCCCGCAAATGCTCCTCTGTGCTATTTCGAAAAGTGATTGTTTAATGCAGTAAATGCTTCAAGTTCTTCGTGGAGATAGAACCCCTTTTTCATTTCCCCCCCTTTTTTCTACCCCGCCGCATTCCGAATAGATTGATCGACATAACGACGGGCAGCCTGTACTATATCGGCGGAGGAAAAACGAAGGACGGTTTCGTGGGATGCATGCGATCGTTTGCGATCGACGGAAACTATCGCATCCCGACCGACTGGAAGGAGGAAGAGTACTGCTGCAAGGGCGAGGTCCTGTTCGATGCGTGTCACATGGTCGACCGGTGCAATCCGAACCCTTGCAAGCACAACGGCGTGTGCAAGCAGACGTCGATGGAGTTCACGTGCGATTGCACGGGCAGCGGGTACGCCGGGGCCGTCTGTCACACGCCCATGAACGCGCTCTCCTGCCAGGCGTACAAAAACGTGCACGATGTGAAGCAACGCCAGCGGATCGAGATCGACGTCGATGGCAGCGGGCCGCTGGCGCCGTTCCCGGTGACCTGTGAGTTCTTCCCGGATGGGCGCGTGGTGACGGTGTTGAGCCACAGCTCGGAGCACACGACGCGAGTGGATGGGTTCGCCGAGCCGGGATCGTTCGAGCAGAGCATCATCTACGAGGCGGAACTGCCCCAGATCGAGGCGCTGCTCAACCGTTCCAGCGAGTGCTGGCAAACGCTCACCTACGCTTGTCGTTCGTCGAGGCTGTTTAACTCGCCCTCCGACCCGGAGAACTTCCGCCCGTACGCGTGGTGGGTTTCGCGACACAATCAACCGATGGACTATTGGGCCGGTGCGCTGCCCGGTTCGCGCAAGTGTCAGTGTGGCGTGGTAGGGGATTGCGTGGACCCAACGAAGTGGTGCAACTGCGACGCAAACCTGCTCGACTGGCAGGAGGACGGAGGAGACATCCGCGAGAAGGAGTACCTGCCAGTGCGGGGCCTGCGCTTTGGCGACACGGGAACCCCGGTGGACGAGAAGCTCGGTCGGTACACGCTCGGCCCGTTGCGTTGCACCGGCGACAGTCTGTTCAGCAACGAGGTGACGTTCCGTATCGCGGACGCAACCATCGACCTGCCACCCTTCGATATGGGCCACTCGGGCGACGTGTACTTCGAGTTCAAGACAACGATCGAGAACGCGGTGATGCTGCATGCGCGCGGACCCACCGACTTCATCCGGCTGGACATCGTGGGCGGCACGAAGCTGCTGTTCGAGTATCAGGCCGGCACCGGCACGCAGAAGGTGTACGTGGAGATGAGCAACCGGCTGAACGACGACCGCTGGCATTCGGTGAGCGTCGAGCGGAACCGCAAGGAGGCGCGCCTGGTGGTGGACGGTTCGACGAAGGCGGAAGTACGTGAACCTCCCGGTCCGGTGCGTGCGCTTCATCTCAACTCCACGCTCACGATCGGCGCCACGCTGGACTACCGCGATGGGTACGTCGGATGCATTCGAGCGCTGCTGCTTAACGGCGAACCGATTGATTTGCGATCGTACGCCGAACGTGGCCTTTACGGAGTCGTGCCGGGCTGCGTCGGGCGCTGCGAGTCCAGCCCGTGCCTCAACAACGGTACCTGCACGGAGCGGTACGATGGTTTCACCTGCGATTGTCGCTGGAGTGCCTTCAAGGGGCCGATCTGTGCCGATGGTACGTACAAAAGCTTTCGTTTTAAACGAGTTCTAGCAACCATTAACAATCTTTCCGGCTCTGCCTTCTGCTCCATGTTCCCTCCTCCTCCTCCTCCTCCTCCTCCTCCTCCTCCAACACAGAAATCGGTGTGAACATGCGATCGTCCTCGATGATCAAGTACGACTTCCTGGGTGCCTTCCGATCGACGCTATCGGAGCGTATCCGCGTCGGTTTCACCACCACCAATCCGAAGGGTTTCCTGCTCGGCCTGTTCTCCAACATCACGCAAGAGTACCTCACGCTGAGCATATCCAACTCGGGCCATCTGAAGGTGGTGTTCGACTTTGGCTTCGAGCGTCAGGAGCTGATCTACCCGGTGAAGCACTTCGGGCTCGGCCAGTACCACGACGTGCGCTTCTCGCGCAAGGACGGCGGCTCGACGGTGGTGCTCGTGGTGGACAACTACCAGCCGCAGGAGTTCCACTTCGACATCAAGGACTCGGCCGACGCGCAGTTCAATAACGTCGAGTACATGTACATCGGCAAGAACGAGTCGATGAAGGACGGCTTCGTGGGGTGCATCTCGCGCGTCGAGTTCGACGACATCTACCCGCTGAAGTTCCTGTTCCAGGAGAACCCGCCACCGAACGTGCGCTCCCTCGGTACGCCCCTCACGGAGGACTTTTGCGGCGTCGAGCCGGTCACGCATCCGCCGATCGAAATCGAAACCCGTCCACCGCCGCTCATCGATGAGGACAGGCTGCGTGACGCTTACGGACCCGATACGGCCATCCTTGGAAGTAAGTGTCCCTTCATCAACCTCTTCGCGTAATGTGTGCTGACGATACTTTCCACATTTTTTTCTTCTTTTTTTAAGGTGTCCTGGCCGTCATTCTGCTACTCCTCATCCTGATGGCCATCCTGATCGGGCGGTACATGAACCGTCACAAGGGCGACTATCTCACGCAGGAGGACAAGGGTGCCGAAGCGGCCCTCGATCCGGACGATGCCGTCATGCATTCGACCACCGGCCACCAGGTCACCAAGCGGAAGGAATTCTTCATCTAATCCTATACCCCCCGACTCCCGGAGATGATTTTATTTTCCGACGATCGTTTTGGTCGATTGGTCGTGCTTTCCCTCCACGTTTGGCTTCTCTCTGTCTCTCTCTCTCTCTCTCTCTCGGGTTTTCGTCGCTTTTTCCGCCCAAAATCTCGATCGGTTGTAAATAATGTGCGTGCGTGTGTGTTTTGGGCAGAAAAAGAAGAGGAAACAAAAGGGAAAGCGGAGGTGGGGTGGTGGGGTACGATCGCAAAAGACCAAGACAACAGTCGAAACGATTTGAACAAACTTCCACGGCAATACAAAACAACAACGGCCATCGATTGATTGTGCGTGTTTTGCTCTGATGCATTTTTTGATCGATCGGTTTGCTTCGTCGGTTCTTTAATTTTTTTAAACGATTCTAATTTTAAGTAAAAACGAAACTTTAATCTTATAATTTGACCCGTCCATTAAATGTACTTCGAAGCGCGTAAAGAAACGAAGCAAAACAACCAACGAGAACGAACGAGAAGGAAAGGTGTTTTTTTTTAATCGTATCTTTAAGAGCGTAAAGTAAACGGTTAGGTTAGAACAGGTTTTGTTCGTCTTCACATTTAATTAGTTTCTTAGACTTTGTTTCCTCCCCTTTAGTTAAAGAAGAGCAAACTCGAACAGGCGTGTGTGGCATTTGCGTACCGTTCGTAATCGTTCGAGCGGATTGGATTGGAGGAAAAAGGGCAGGAATCTTCTTCCAGTAGAATCTCTTTTTGTAATGCCATTTGTAATGCCAGAGCGAATCTCAAAATAGCAAACAAATCAGAATCTTTTTCTTTTCTTTCCCCTCATGAGAGGTGTAGTTTTCGCGGGGTTTACCGCGCCAAGTATTTGAAACGCACTTTATCTAGTGTAGAGTATTCATTTCACCCCGCCTCGTACACCGGAACTGGAAAAACAAATTCAAAATGGAAGGCAAAAACAATTCATTTTAGAAAACAAATCTTAAATTATCCGAAAAGTAAAATGCCGAGCAATAGGAGGTGAAACATAGGGATCGAGTTTCCACGGCTTCCAAGCGTTGATTTCAAAATATAACGCATCATCAAATTTTCTAAACGATCGCTAGAAGTATAAAAATGCACCTTGCAAATATCCAGATAAATGAAATTGTAACAGACCTGTCTTTGTTTTTTACCAGTAAAACATAAATAAAAAAAAGTTTTTTACGCGTTTTATTTAAAAAAAAAAACAAAAATCACACGACAGTTGAACGACGGTTGAAAACCGGTGAGTATGAGAAAGCGAGACAGATATATTGCTGCTCACTATCTATGCTGCTCTACCGTCCGTTGGATCGTTTTGCGCTACATCCTCAGTGAGTCTTCTACCCTGTTACCGGGGTGGCACAATTTGTTGAAATCTCGCGGAATGGAAATTTCCGTTTCTACCGCATCATTTTTGTGACGAAATGTGTCTCCGAGTAACGGGAGCGCAGATCCCATCAGGAGGCGGCGGCAGCTCGACGCGATGCGAAGAAATTCCGTTTTCTCTGACCATCATCTAGGTCGAAAATTCGTCGCTAGGTAACAGGAGCCCAGGAACAGGCAGCAGGTAACGCCTAACACTACTTCGAGGCCAGAGCGAGCGCGAAAAATGAGAGAGAAACCAACCCCAACGGCAGCATCCATACCAGGCATCTCTCAGCTGCTCGACGTATCAAGTCATTCCCAACGTCTACACCGGCTGAGCGCTGGGCCGTTACTGGATACGAATTCGATGGAGATGGCTGGGCAAGGTTGATCAGCGATCTGTGCCGCGTTCGTTTATAACCCCAGCTTCTGGAGTTGCAGATAATGACGTTTGTCGAAAGGAATTGGATCAGTTCGTTTGAATTTCGGACAAAAAGTAATGAGTAAACGTACAAGTTCGCTGATGTTTTCCTCAAATGTGTTAATGTTAACAGAGAAGATTCAGTCATAGCTGAGGATTTATTCGTCTTATACATAGATTTACAACGAAACAGAGGTTGCATGTTGAGAATTGATGTAGAGAAGAAACAATCGGCAACAGCTACATCATTGTGTGGGCAGATTTTGTTGATCTTGACCATTCAGTTGCATTTGAAAAATTAAAAACCGATTTTCAATGGTTTTGTGAAGTAAATTTACAAACAGGAAAAGGAAATGTGTTTTCTAACATTCGCGATCTTGGCATGTTGCGACTTCTAGCTATTCTTGTTAATCTCCATTCTGCAACAATCTTTTCGTTTTTTTGCATCTTTTCGTTTGTCGTCCATCGATCTTTCAACAAATACAAATACGCACGCTCTAAAATCTACATTATGTTAACATATGGGTACCGAGGGGGGAGAAAAAACAATACAATCTCCGTCCATCTGACTGGGGCTTTCCTCTTTTTTTTCTGTTTTCTGTATGGCTACATATATTTTACACTATGGGCTGCTGCTTATTAACTAGTAAGGAAGTACACAACAATCACTGCTTTTTTTAAAGTAGCTGCCGGCATAAGTCTTCCTGCTTTCGCTTACTACCGCCTGTTTTAACTACTTTCTTTTGCTACTGATGCTACGAATGCTCGGAAGTTATTCCTTTCCAGTTGCAACGGATATTTCAAACGTTACTCTCCAACATCTGATAAACCTAAAGCTCCTCTGGCCCGTTTGTTATCGTTCTAATTGGGTTAACGATTCCTTTTCCATTACACCAATGGTCTAGTTGAGCTGCTTAAGTACAATCCTTCTCCTGACCGGTACACCCAATTCATCAAGGGCGCTCGTCGCTTCAACACATTGCCAGGGTTTGATCCGTCTATTCCCATTGCTTTATCAGAACTGGGAGTGTATAAATAATATTTAATCTGTATATACTTTTTCCTTCCCCTCTGGGTCAACCAGTCCAATCGTTTTTTTTGTGTGTGTTTGTTCTCTCTAAAAACTATGTCGCAAACGTGGTCGCGCTGCTTTCGTGGGTTCAATTGTGTCGTGGGTTTCTGTTCCGTTCGCTCGTTCCATGCGTTTCCGTTTTGCACTACATGGACTCTCACTACTGCTACTGCTTTTACGAGACGAGCGGCTTGAATGCGAATTCGATTTTTCCTAGGATTTTCTTAACGTTAAATGTTGGGTTGGTTTGTTTGTTTGTTAATATATTATATAGTTATTGTCTACATTCTAGTACGATTTGTTCGTGTTGTTAGCAAGACGGGAGTCTTGGCCATCGACATTTCCATTTAAACCCCCCTCCCCTCCCCCTTGACATCCGATGGGTCGTTTGACTATATTTGTCCTCTTCGTTTCCTTTAATATATTTTCTAGTTTCGATTTCTAGCACGACGGTCCTCTTCTCTTCTAAAGTTCTAAACGAACGAAACGAATTGTACGAGCTGCTTCGTGCACCAATCCTCGGTAGGGAAACGACAGCTTCCCTGTCCGCAGGACTTTTTGATATGCCAACAGCCCGTGGCGATTCCACTCGAGACCCCCGTTTTGGACTCGCACACTAAAAGCTCAAGCAAGCCAGCTTCGGAAGCAGCTGCCGATTTTTGTTTTGTGTTTTTGTTTTGCTCCTAACTTTGGTAAAACATTCCCTTCACCCGGCGAAGACAACCGCCGGCCGCCGACCGATGTGTCGGACAAAATCAGCCTTTTTCTACCCCCTTCATCATTTGCGGAAGCATCCTGTCCTTTTCGTTCCGGCAGGGGACGAGCGCTTCTACTAAAATTATTGATAAGTTTGTGTGTCTCAGTGGATATGTTCCCTTCCTACGGTGCTCGATGGTTTTACGGGTGCAATTCTTGTGGTCGCTTCTAAACGAGTCTTCTGCTCGTGTCTCTCTCTCTCTCTCTCTCTCTCTCGTCGTCTTGCACCGTCGTTGGAAGCCTTTACGTGTTTTTAATGCCTATGAAAGATGATTCCTAGAGCGTGTCCTAACGTGTTGCGCTTTTGCTTCTACTTTCCTGGACAAAGCGAACGACCACCCTCCTTCATAGTTCTCGACCTGAATCGACCATTTTCCCTTCCGATTGAAGTATGAAATATGTGCACAAAGAGAGCAGGATAGCAGGACGTAAAATGGTGGCCAGTTTGCGTTGGTTGGCCGTGTTTCTTTTGTTTTGCTTTTCTTTTTGGCTTCATGTTTCTTTTCCTTCCGGCGCCGTGTCGGAGAGGACGGTGGTTTTGTTGTTAATAAGTGGGTATTCGCGTTTCGAATAGAGTAGATGGTGATGATGGGAGGGAATGGTGGGAAGAAGTTTCCTCCTGTTTCACGTTTTAGCCTCCCCCATCTCTGGCTCCTCCAGCAGCCGCCACCCGCCCCTGCTCCTCCTCCTAGAGGAACGAACAAATGGTGAATAATACTGTGACGACGAAGAACATCAGCACCACGTCCCGGCGGAGGTTGCGGTCGCGGTAGAACGGTCGCGTGCTGAAGCTCTCGAGGCGTGTCTGGCGCAGCAGCCACAGGGGCAGAATGAGATGCATCACGTCCGGTATCATGAACCCCAGATCGCGCACGACCTACGACGGCGAAGAAGCGGAAAGAAACGGTTAGTCAAAGCAATAGTTAGTTTCGATGGGCAACGGGTTTCGATACCTGATGGGGGTAGCCTTCGCCACGGAAGACGTTTGATATGAACTGGTCGACGCCGCTGGCCAGGATGTGCAGCAGCGCAATGCCAACGATGCTGAGCGTTTTCCGTGCCGTCACCTGGTTCTCCACGTTCGCCAGATGCAGCACAAAACTGGTTGATATGAGTTCGGTGATCTGAAACGGGAAAAGCGTGCGTTCGTGATTGATTTTAGCCAACCCCAACCCCTCATAGCCCTCATGGCCCTCGACACTCACGGTGAAAAACAGCTGATGATTCCACTGGTGGTAGTACTCGTCGTTGTAGTAGTTCAGATAAGCCCACCAGGCGTAGTAGTGCGAGAAGATGGACAGTAGGAACAGCACGATCATAGTGTAGCGTACCTTGCTCTGCAGGAGCAGCTGCACCAGATGCTTGGTGCACTCGTACAGCGC
Source organism: Anopheles atroparvus (assembly GCA_914969975.1). NCBI lineage: Eukaryota > Metazoa > Arthropoda > Insecta > Diptera > Culicidae > Anopheles > Anopheles atroparvus. The sequence goes on along the minus strand of CAJZCY010000002.1, from coordinate 43,725,589 downwards.
GATCACGCCGACCACGATCAGCAGCCACATCTTCATCGTGTTTTGCGTCGCGTTGAAGTACATGTGCTTGTAAGACGCGATGCCAGACTCGTACGTTCCTGTGTGGCCAAAGAAAAAGAAAAAAAAAAGGCATGCAACCCTCGGAGAGAGCAATGAAGCATGCGGGGATACCTACCCTTAAACACGGTGTCCCAGCAGGAACAGGAGCAGAAGCGCTTGTCGACGAAACGCGAGTAGTTCTGCCAGAAGTACCACAGGACGGCAATGTGGGCCGGGGGGATTAGCGCCGGGCCGAGACTTCCGCACGCCCCCGGCAGCCACCGGAAGATGTCCATCCTCATCTCGTCGGTGTTTTTCCGGTTTCGCTATCCACCGCTATTCCACAACTCAAACTGCCTGGAATAAACACAGGGCAACAACAAAAAGGGGGAATGTAGTAAGAAGGTGATGATTGTCTTTCCCTTTTCAGACATTTCCTCGCCAACTCAGACAGAGCACACGAAACACAATGAACAACATCTTTTCTCTAGAAGGCGACTTGAAACGAGCAAAATTGGCTCGACCCATCCACTTTACTTCCCGAGAGTGTCTTCGTACGTGACCTGATAGTGTGCAGCTTTGGAGAAATAAAAAAGCTGAATCGTTTTGTACACCCAATCACGGAATAATCACAAAGCTTTAAACCCACCCTCCCCTAACCAAGGAATCAGACAAAACGTGAAATTTGTACAAAGTGATTATTAATGCATTATGCTGTGTTTTGTCCTGCGTTGTACTTAATTCTTTAAACGAAAGATTAGAGAAAGTGAGAGATACAAGCCACAGTTCTAATGGAGGTTGGCATGGAGGAAAATATTCGAAGATTGTGAGTAAAGCTTCCATTTCTTCCTTTCTTCCAAGCTTCCACAATATTCGAATATTGTCCTCCATCGCTTCCATTTCCCACCTTCGTCCCAGCGCCAAAACATTATTCAATGGAGTGTGCGTTCCACATCGCTAACGATGGTGGGAATTAAATTTTCGAAATGCATGCACATTTTGATCGCAAACGAACGTAATTCATGGGAATGCAACTGGCTCTGCATGTTGCGGCGTGCTTCGATGGCTGACGGGTTGAAATGCCAAGAATGCAGTTTGTTCAATCGGATTCGATTTGTTTAATTGTGGAACAAGAATTGGACTGAACAAATCATGCGGGCTCATGGAGTGAGTTTGAAGATAAAGCATTTGATCAGTTCTAAAGAATAAAGATGTGTGAATAGAGGCTACAAAAAGAGTCCGAGTGCAGAATCTTAATTTGCAAGAGTCAATGTTAAATTTTAGAAGATGTTGGAAGAGAAAAGACGATACTTTGGATGCAATTTATGGAACGCACTTCCAAATTGGCATGCTATCCTTTCCTTAATCGATTTCGTCAGTGAAGAAAGGGCACTGCTTCTTGCACAGACAATCTTCCAGACTCATGTAGACACATTCAGGATCATCACGTCGTGCAACACCAACAGAAAACCAGGACATGACACACTGAGAAAGGTTTTTGCATTTATAAATAAACAAATTATGATTCACCCCCCCCCCCCCCCCCCCCCTTAAAAACACATTATATTTACCACGTACTGGATCGCGGTTGGCGAATGCGAAACAATTTCGCACGGTTTGCTGCGAAAACTGGGGCCGGTCGGGTCCAAAAATACTCATCTTTTGCATGCACTTTCGGCGCGCAAAACCACACCGTGAGGTAAATGGAGCAGGAGCAGAGCCAGAGGAATCTATAGGATACCATAATGTATTTAAAGCCACGATTCTACTTTCATTTTAACCCATTCGAGGTGCTAGCTACTGGCCCAGGGATTGTTATGAATAATTAATTAATGAGTTGAATCGAATCAGCCAAAAGAAAGCATAAAATGGATAATTTGCAAACCCAGGAGCATAATTGCAGCGTTCATCAGTATGCATAGTGCACAAGGTATAGTTTTTTCACATTGTTTGTAGTTCGCTTGGCTGTTGCAATTATTGAGAATATTTTAAAATGAACAGTATACGCATTGTTGATCGTTTAATCGAGTTTGTGTATTTCCTGTTCAATGCCTGCGGAATGAATGTCGAGTACAAGTCGAGCCTCTCTCGATGAAGTGCATGTTCTGTTCTTGCTTGTTATAAATCTTTACTCGCATCTCTCAGTGCCAGGTGCAAGGCAACTTGTAACCTTTGTTTCACCGGTTGGTGTGCTATGCTGCGTATGTTCATAATAAATTTCTCACCCCTCGCCTTGCCCGCCCTCCTTCGGGAGCTTTTCCCCATGGGAATGCCGTGCAGCAAGGGACGTAGTTATGTTTTCTCTAATGCGAATTAATTCCTCAACATTAGTTCGCTACAATTTTTTTCTTCATTCCTTCGTTTCCCCGCACTGCAATGCACTCCAAGTATCTGGTTTTGTCGTGTGCCTACACACACACACAAACGAACAGACACCGACAACAAGTACGTGCGTACGTGGCGGGGCGGTCGCTTAATTGCGACAAAATGGTTTTAAGTGGATTTATTTTCGAAATGTCGTCTCCGCAGCCGGTTTCGCGTTTTTTCTTCGCCTTAAGTTTGCGCAGCTAAAAGTACGTCACTACACGATCCGACCTGGGAGGGAAGCGAAGGTTGAAGGGGAAGGTTTGGGGGCAAACAAAAAAGAACAGGAAAGGAAAAAGCGGGAAACACTCGAAACCACCCGAAACCGACATGAATGGGATAGGTCATGGTATTTTGGCAGCGGCTAATTATAGCGATCCATTCGTGCATCCATCCGTTCATCCTTTCGTTCTTCCTTCGGCAGCAGAGTGGAGGAAGAGAAAGACGGAGAGCGGAAGAGAGAAGCACCGGTGCAGTGTACGAAGTGGTGAGACGTTTTAGGAATCTTCTTTTTTTTATTTGGCTCCTCGACCCACATCTGTAAAGGCAGAAGTGATTTTTTGCTACTTTGGACGCCGGACAATGACGTCGTTTTGGGGTTGAATTATCTCAAGAGGCCTGTACTTCTGATCTTTCCGACAACCTTCGCCTCATGTGTTAACAATCGCTCCGCTTCGTAACGCATGGGCCACTTCTTGGAAGCGAGGTTACTTTTCTTCCAGCGCCCCGAGGTGTGTGAAGGTTGTTTTCTGTTCTGATATTTGAAATATTGATTAAACAGCAACTATAAAGTACAGCACAGTGTTCGAAGTCGCGTTAATGTTCCTCGCTCCAGGCTCGGTCAGGCTCATTCCACGTGTTCCAGAGTCGTTCGGAACATAGGAAATCAGAAGCGGCTGAACTACGCACCAAACACGAGTCGATTTGCTCCGTTACTACAAAGGTACACAACAAAATCTGTGATGAAATAAACAAAAACATCTTTCATAGAAACACTACGTGGTCTACAAACAACGCATGGAACATGAATTTTTTCACCCAATCTAAATTTTTTTCAAAAAATTCACGTTTCGCAATTTCCTTCAAATCGATATCAGGAACTATCTTTCTAATCTTTCTCTCAAAATGCTAAAGCAATAGTAACGCTTTACTTCATTTTAATCATTAAAAGTAATGTTGCACAGCTTCATGAAATTGATGATACATTAACAGACCATTGGATTTGAAACCGCTGACCAGAAGCATAGTTGTGTTTTTGGTGTGTTTTGTTCCTGCTTAGTAAAGCAGTCCTAGGAGGAGGAGACAATCGATTTAAAAAAAAAACGATTTTCAACATCGTAAAACTATCTTTAACACGTTGTTCCCAAATTCAGCCGTCTCCTTATGTGTAAAACAAGAACAGACAAACTTGCATATAGAAAGGACCTACCTCGACAAATTTCTCTAGCAAATGTTTCTTCATGTGGCTTGTTTATGGTGACGTGTCAAACCAACCTTTAAACCAACCCCCCCCCCCCCCCCCCCCCGGGGCAGGAGAAGTGGAGAACGCGGATCATTTTCCCCGGGCAAATGATTTATAAGGAGCTGCCGAGGTGGTATGCTGCTCCTTGGTGGTCGCGATACAGCGATCTTTCGACGATCAACGAATTTTCCAGTATTCACAGGGGCAGGACAGAGCAGCAAACCGACAACCGGCCGCCATAAACCGCCGCCAACGCACGGACGCGTCTCATAAATGAAAATGGTCCCACCACTCTTCCCCTTGAAATCTTCCCCCTTTGGCCCTATTTGCTATGTCAATGTTTTGTTGGCGGGGTTTTGGGCGGCTTTTGATTCGCTTCGGTGCGCCAGGCTGTAGATTAATACGTGGCGTCTGAATCCGTGAGGCCCGAAATGACCAACCCCCCTTCTTTCCGTCACGTCTCGCTCTCGCCCCAACATCGTTGCGACGGGTGTTGGTCCGGAACGGTTTCAGTTCACTTTGGAGTTTATTTTTATCAGAGCAAAAGATTTATCTCGCACCAACGCGGGACGGCCGGCGAAAATCGCCAGATGGAAATCAGTCGGGAAAAACTGAATACAGACAGAGAAAGGGGATGTAGCGGGGCATACAGTGTGGGTTTGCGTGTGTTGCTGTGCAAAAGAAGAAGCCGGGCTAATGTAAACCATCGTTCTCTGGGCGATTGCCTAATCTCCGTCGTATCAGATCCCATACGCGCGGTTTGTGGAACGTTTGTTGACCATCGAGCACCGGGGGTGTGAAAAGAAAGTACATACAAAACGGAGCATCAGCATTGTTTCAAAATAACGATACACGAGTAGGGAAATTGGAAATATTTTCCAGTGAAGGATACGAGAAAACAAAGCGCTTCGAGCAAGTGTAAAGAAACCTGGGCAACACAAAACATCGATTAAAGAATAATAACAGTTGCACTTTGCGAAAGTGCTCCTTACTTTTCTTTACAAGGGGAGGAGTTTTCAAGTCTTCTTTCAGGGCTCATGTCGAGTGGAGAGCAGCTTCCAAGTCACCAGGCCACAGAGACCGGTTCAAGCCAACCGAATGGATATTGATTATTTATACCTAACCAAATCAAACCTTCTCCAAACATCTGTCATGAGAAAAACACTGGAGCCTACTGGAGGGCAGAGGGTGATGGGATTTCTGCGATTTCCTGTACTGTTAGTTGCAAATTAAATTTTAAATATGTATGAACACACCCTCTCCCACCTTTAACCCATCGCGCTTCCAGGGGAACTGGTGAATCGTTCATTGGACCTAAGCTTCGCTCGTATGTTGCCAGGGGCAGTAAAAACTCGATCGATCAAAGTTTTGTACTGGTTCGATTCTATGTCGTTAAAGCATGTGGTAAAAGTAAAACGACTACCTCCAAAGTATAACAATCTCCTACAAACAGAACATTGGCATTGAGCAATTGTGAATAATTTCACTGGACAGTTTTAGGCCACCGGCCGGGGGTGCCAAGGTAATCAGGAGCATTAAAAAGAAGGCCGAGTCAAGGCGCCTCAAAGTCTTTCCGCTTGTCAGCAGAACAAAAAAAAAAAAAAAGAAAAGAAGAATACTCCTTCATCTTCCCTCGAAGCGCCAGGAAAAAGGCGCCCCGTCAACAAAGCAAACCCGATCTAATTGAAATGCAAACAGGTCATCGGATTTTCCCTGCCACTAAACCTGGCATAGATTCACTCAAGAGTAAAGGCCACGCAAACTACGACGCTTAGGTTCCTCCGAATTGGCAACACAAATCAGCTACACCCAAATGCACGCCCTTCGTTCTTTCGTACAAGTTTTTGGCAGTGTTCATGGGAACCGGGTTGCGCTCAAGGTTTCGCCAACTATTTATCATTCCTTTCCCCAGATGTTTAGTTTAATCGCAAAAAAATAAGCTCAAATCTTTCATACGTGATGAGAGAAAAGGTGAAACTTTACCGAAAGAATCAAAAATCTTTGGGTGCATCAAAGTAGTCAGTGTAATGCCTGAGAGTAGTGCAAAAAGTAAATTCTTACCTTCGCTGTCACGTCGAAGAAGGTTCCTTTTCACGGCTTTCACGGTTGATGGACGTTGACTCCGGTGGAAAAAAACAAACAATAAAAACGCACTCGATGGAGGCGCCCGGTTCGGTGGAGGCGCCTGGTGGAAGACGAACGCGACGTGAGCCTTTCGCTCTCTCGGTGTGGCAACTTTACGACCGGTTCAGTTTTACCGCGTGCCGGTCGATGGAAAACATTTCCCCGCTGCCCTGGAAACGCTGGCCCGATGGCGGTTGGCACCGTAAGCGCTGCGCTTCGCAATAGCGACGGCGACTAACATGACTCTGGTGGGGAGGTTGGGAACACTTCCACTTCCATATGGCGGTGGTCCCTCTAAAGGCCTCCACACTTCAGCTCACCAGATGAAGGGGGGCCCATCTCTTGCGCAAATCAGGGCCGTGGTTTTGGGCGGTGGATTTCACTTTTCGTCTCCTACCACAGAATCATCTTCTTGCTGCACTCACTATCAGCTTGTGAATTGGCACGACTTTTCACACTCTCGCTCGCACTCAACTCGTGACGCGATCCAAACGCGTTGGACTGCTTTGATGGAACGATTCTGTACACCGAACACACCCCCTTTCTTGGGCAGATTCGTTTTCAACAACAACGAAAACCACAATAACAACCGCTAGCACTTAGTTGCTTAGACACAAACAGCCAGGTGCGCCTCCTTTTTCACAGTGACTTTCAGCGTAGCCACAAGATACGTTGCCGTTTTCTAGCCCCTGTCACTTTTTCCACCGCTTGCGCCTTCTTGATAACTTTATGCGCGGTGGGCTGGTAAAACACCAAAACAACCAAGGTAAACTATCGTCAGCCTCTCAGTGATTGACGGCAGACGGAAGTGGACCGGCAGTGTGTTAGTCTTGACGGGTACATGCAAAATGCGACCCTTCTGATTACGCACGAACGGGCGCGCGATAACGATGACATTGGCGTGAAAGTGACGTTACCTTAGCACGGCAAAACACGGAAAAGGAGTAGGAGCAGGAAGCAAGATAGAAGAAGAAAAACAAAACAGAGAAAACGTAGCAAACGTTGCTCCTTGCAATCGCGCGAAGTGAGGGGAAGCTTCCCACAAGAGGTGCCCCGGAATGACTTTTTAGTCCGAAGCCATTATTTGCAACTTCCTCACAAATGAGCCCACCTTTCCTCAGCCTTCCATTACAGGCGGATGCCGAAGCGCACGTAATCGCCCGCTTCACAAACCGATGGGTTTGGTTACTTCAGCAGCCGTGAGTAGGGCGGCCATAATGCATCGTCGACATACGTAACCACATTGACACTCGTTCTTCGCTTTGACATCTCATTCCAGCGAACTCTGGTGAAGCCTACTAGGTTTTCCACATTACTACTATGGATAGCTTTTCGATGATATTTGGAAGAGAAGAGAAAGCACCATGCTGGTGGATGGATGTACCGACCGGAGGTGGAAGCACTTCAATCGCACAGAAACACTTGTATTTTCCAATGCTTCCTTCCGTATTGAGCTGTTGCAAGTGTTGGAAGGCAACTGGGAGTAAATGGGCCGCGAACAATGACGCGTACACAAAGCACCACGAGACACGGCGTACCCCTGTGGGGATAATTTAGTCTTTCCAACCGAACAGCACTTGGATCCGACGGGGCAGTAAAGGTACCGTAACGCGGCCAGGTCGCTCTCGTTACTGACGTGCTCGTCCGTCCACGTAAGAGCAGTCAATGGCGGTTCGTGCGGCATCAAGCGCCGGCGCTCTCAACAGTCGTCGTTTGAAACACTAAACTTCTTCATTTACCCGTACGAAATTCCTCGCGTTCAACGCTCACAACACTGCTCATTCTATCCAGTCTCTCTCTCTCGGTCTCTCTCCTGTCAGTAACAAAGAGCAAGAGTGAGAGAACTTTCCATCGCCGTGTCAATGGCCGTGTCCTGCGTGGCGTTTGTTTACGTTTACCGATGCGAGGCGTCCTGCACACTTGGAGCACTCCTATCAACAACTGTCAAAACACGGTACAGAAGTGAGAGTCTTTGGAGAGGCACGATTTTCTCATTACAATCTCACACCTGTCATCGAAACGAATTTATCTCACACACCTCTCTCTCTCTCTCTCTCTCTTTCTCTCCGCGAGGATACTTTGTGACATTGCGAACAGATGGTTACGAACGCACCATGTTTAGAGAAAAAGAGAAGGAAACGCCGTTAGTGACCTGCGTCACTAAGCGTCACACCGTGGACGCTCTCGTTCGTGTTTATGCAAATTTGGTACATTATATAGTGTTCACTCGTGAGACAGCGGAAGGAGGGACATTGGCTGCTCCAAACACGCTGCCACGTTACCACGCTTGCCACGAAACTGTTGCATGTTGTACGGAACGAGCGCGTGCCGCTTCACTTACACCCCACCGACCCGTTTGATCTAAGTGGGTAACTTTCTAACTCTTCTTACTAGAAGTGTCAAGAAATGATAATTCATTCGTGCCTATAAGCAGCACGTCGTCAGAACTGGTAGAGGGTGGGCAAATTCGGTCGCGTGCGTTAGATAATCATGGAATTAGTGGAATGTTTAACGAGCTTTCAACAGTGATTATCCACCACCGATGGTAGGTGATGTATTTTCCGAAACCGGTTTGTTAAAGTTGAAGCAGCTTTCGGATATCTTTAAGTTTTATTTTCTTCGGATTGACATGTGACACGCAGCTAGATGGAGCCGCCTGGTAGCTCATTAGTCGTGTTGGAGATTTTTTAACATTTTCTTTCACGGATAAATTGATAAGGGGAAACGTGAAAGGAAAAACAAAATGTTAAAAAAAACCGAAAAAAGGAAAATTTTAAGAAGATCACACTAAACTTTCTAAAATGAGCTACAGCTCAAAACAAATTTCATAAACGCCCCGGTTTCCTTTGTGATCGATTTCAAATTCCCAAAATATATTTTGGTCTCTTTATACGCTAACACTAACAATACATTCATTGTAACAACTTTGGCATAAACATTCTTTATCAGCAAAGATCCACACCGGTTCCGGTATGATGAAATATTCGTATATCGATCTGTGTATAACCGAAGAAGCTACATTCAACACGAAGACGTATTGTTGTTGATTCTTTTGAGTTTTCCATGATAAACAGATCTATGTCGGTAGAGTGTAACATGATTCATATTGGTTTAATTGTTTTTGCTTGGGTTGGCTGGTTGGAAAAAATGGATTCACTTCACGGTTTAACCACGAACCAACATGCTTTCCGACATCCGCATCATCTATCCCCATTTCTCAAGCCCATACGCACACTCACACACACGCATGGTTTGTACTTTCTTTTGCCTGACTTTTGTTTCTTCCCCTTCCATTCCATCTTAGGCCTACACGCCCGATCACGCTATTCTAAGCTCGATTCTGCCACTGCCGCCACCCGCCTCATGATTTTTGATACTGTACTGGAAATGTAAGGGTTCACCATTCGCTGCACTCACACACAGCGCAAGGATGTAAACAAGTTTCGTTATTAGACAGATTTTAATCCTTTTTTTGCCATTTTTTTCAAATTGCCACATACTACATGAAAGACCTATCGTTTTTCGGGTTGCTCTCACATGGAAATAATGCGTGCGTATCTCACCACCTCTCTAGTCTACTTTAAAAACGGTTCAGCCAATTGGAAATAATTAAGGCACAGTTTTCAGTAAAGTTTAACTTCTACTCCCCGCTTTGCTTGCAAATGGATCGAAATTTGATCCGGTTCCATCGGTGCGGGTGCGAAAGAAACACACCGGGTGGGCACTGTGGGAATCCGGTGAAGCAGCGCCCGAGTAGTGGATTCTTACCGTTGCACAGATGGAAGCAAAAATTTCTCACGTAACCTTCAACTAAACACACACATTGATTGCGCGCAAGTTTGGTGCAAGTAGCATCCAACGAAAGCTGTCCTTCAGTTGAAAGCTGCTCACGTGAAGCTGCGCATCGATTAAAGCTTTAATGTGATGGTGGGTGGTGGGAGAGGAGGAGGTTGCGTGCAATGTGGTTTATTTCTTCTTTAGATTAACCAGTGGAAGCAGTTGTCCACTTCTCGCACTAATTTTTGGGAATGAAAATTGTGTTGTGTGGTGCTACTATGGAGCCACAATCGACATTAATTTCATTTATGCGTTATAACAATTATTCCAAAAATATATCAACTATAGTTTAGACGGAGCTTTTTTTCCTTTTCCCATGGATCCTGCTCTTTAATTGTGTACTTGTGTGTGCTGCTAAAGTTCAACAGCTATTAACAAGAAGAAAATGAGGAAAAACATCGAAAACGAACAAGGAAATAGACACATCTTGGTATCCACTCACACCGGAGAAACTCTGGGCGTTTCGTCTCCTTTCGACAAATAGTTCCACCCGAGGCTGGCGTCTAAGGTTTTTGGAAGTCGTTTTCCCTTCGCATTCTGCGAAGATTTATTACCGCAGAAACTATTAGATCATTGGTTCACAGTATTGACGATAGCCGGGCAAATGATCTTGCTACAGAAACGCACATCCCCTATGCCTGGTACGGAAAACTAACTTGTTGTGGGTTACGCTACTTTTAACTGCCGCAAAGAAAAGTTGCACGTTGCGGGTCACAGGGTCTGCCCCCGTGGTGCTAGTGATATCACTTAGCGTGATAGTTCCGCCAAACATTAACCTATTGCAAAAACAACCACTTAATCATGCTTTGCCACCACCACCAGCCTGCTCTTAGGCGCACGCTATGGTTGTATGTCGCCATTTTGTCAGATTCGTGCCATTTTCCCACCCAGGAAACACTTGACTCTTGACATCTCCTTTGCTCCGGAGCACCATGAAAAAGAATATTTGTTTTTTTTTGCTGTCTTGCCCAATCTTTATGAATTTTTTTTTTTACGCTGTAGGGACACTGCTATTTTTTTTCCTGCGATAGGCCGATAAACAACGTAATGGGGTAAGATAAAAGCAACAAAGAGGCAAAAGGGGATAGACACAAACATACTTCTGCAGTAAGCATATTTTTATGTGTTGTACACACGACGCGGTTTCTCTTTGCTAAGAGATTCCGCAACAAGAGATAAAAATGTGTAAGATGCAGAAACAGAAATACATATTGTTCCAGGATCTTTATACATCCAGCAGAAAGGATCAATACTTTTCTGAAAAAGTGGCCATCAAACTGGAGACTTGCTAGCTATGCGTAACAATTGATCAAAAAAGAGGCGTCTATCAGTATGTGAAACTTTGAGAATTGATTATGTGACGGAAGGTTTCAGTGGCAATATTGAAGAAAGAAATGGTAACCTTTCGGTAAGTCTTGCATTCGACTCGTTCAGACTTAAATTCTCCCATTTTTCTTTCCTCGTTTCTTGTCAATATTCCTGCAGCTTTGCAGGTTGTTTACCATGGGATTAGGGGTTAGATTTTTCCTTTTAACCTTCCACCTAGGCATAAAATCTTGTCTCTCACCTTGGTTTTCTGATCCTTACCTATCGTCCATTGTCGTTGTCAGTTTCTTTTTTACGAAGGTAATTATTGCCATGGAGGGCATGAGTTGATCCGGTAATCTGTCCTGTGATTACTGTATGCGACTAGAGTAATCGCTTTCTTCGTTGTCCGTGCGCCTCAACCTTCCTCGTTGAGTGCTCCCTGGTGGAGTACGTATTTCGCTGTGTTTCGCTTCTTCCCCGTTCGCTTCTATACTACTACACGAAGGCACTGTTTTCGTAGTTGTTCGTCACGCGGAGGAGCTGCACTCCTCGCCGGCAGCGTTGTTACATTTCTAGTGAAACCTCGAGCGACGTCTCATCGCCATTGGAGGCCTGTTTCTTGAGTGCCCTTACGGCACCGGGAGCGCCAGACGCGTAGTTGCCCCTGGTGGTGCCGACCAGCCGACTGGAACGCCCACCGCCGCCGACACGGATCGAGGCAGCCCTCGCCCCACCGATACTGGAAGCGGGCTGGTTCGCTTCGACCGAATCGTCGCCGACAGAGTCACCGGCACGCGACCCACCGCGTGTGTTGTAGTGCGACGTCTGGTACTGCGAGTTACCCGCATCGATGCCCCGGTTGCAGAACATCCGCTCTAGCATCTGCCGGTAGCGCGGATGGTTGATGGCGTAGAAGTACGGGTCAATGCAAGCGGCAATCTTCGCGAACACGGCCGGTATCATTGAGTTGAGCGGTGTCAGGTACTCTTCGTAGCCGAACACACCAAGCATCGCAACCACGGCGTACGGTGTCCAGGCGGCGAACCAGAGCCCAATGATGCCGACGACGACGCCGGCCAGCTTCACCTCCGTCTTATTCTTGCTCTTACTTGACTGGATCGAGTTGGCGTTGATCACCACGAACAGGATCCTCGCGTAGCAGAAGCTGATGACCGTGAACGGTACGACCCAGGCGAACACGAAGTACACAAACATGAACACGCGCGCCTTCTCCGAGCGGTCCAGGTAATCGAAGCTGCACGCCGTCATGTACCCTTCCGCCGTGTAGCGACTGAGGCCAATCTCGAGCGCGGGAAGACCCGCAAAAAGCAAACCGTACACCCAGGTGAAGGCGATGAGGAAGTAGCACTTCAGCTTCGTCGTTGAGCGGTTCGGATTGAGCGGATACACCACCACGTTGTAGCGATCAATCGAGATGACCGTGAGGGTGGCAATCGCGACCGTACCCCCGAGGGCACCCATTAACGCGTACACCGTACAACCTTCGAAGAAAAAGAGAAAAAAGGGATCCTATTACATTTCTACCTAATCCACGATTTCGAGCAAATTACCAATGGATCCAAGCGCCGGCCCTTGATGAATGCTGTTGTATATGAACAGCGGTGCTTCCATCATAATTATGAAATCTGCCACAGCTAGATTGATGACCAAATAGTTAGCCGGCGTACGTAGCGAGCGATATCTATAGCAAGAAGGCAAAACGATAAACGTCAAAATGATTAAATCACATTTTGCTAATGATGAACACGGTGCATTGTTTGTCGAGCCTTACATGGATTCCAACCGCAACACCCCATTGAGAGAATCATTATTGATAAACACGCATCGAATGTCATCATACGTATAATTAAGCACGACATAATTTATTACATTTTCTAATTCATTTTTTATTCAACATCCTCCGGCAAGCAAGGACAGCTGGCACTTGCCAGAGGACATTCTTCGTACCGACGAAGGTACGGATTTTTCATGCGCGATTCTGCATTCGCAGCTGTTGATGACTCTGCTCGACTGTACAAAGAGCTTTCCACAGGACCTCTCGACCTTGAGACGGCCAATCGCGGCAATGCTAATGGTTCTTCCGTTGCTGTCCTTTTCCGTCCGCAGGCCATTCGTTGGTGGTAGGTAGTTCCGAGAGCGTGCGTGCGCCACGCCGTACAACACTCTACCCTCGTTGTAATTGACACTGCGACTTGCTCCCCCGATCTCCCGAAGGAAAACGGTTAGGCCAGGAGGTCAATTACCGGGGGAGCGGACCGGGTGGCACAGCACAAGAGGATGTCTTCGACAGGAGCTGCATCTGGCGCAACAAGCACAGCAACAAATGTGACAGGGCCGCACAATTCCTTGTAGCGTCGTCGGGGATGACTCGGTTGCCCTTCAGCAACAGCTCAACACTGGAGGCTCGAAGCTGAAAGTTGAATCCTATCTCCTTACGGATTTCCAGACTGTCGACGTTGTTGCTGCACCCATTGCGCACCTTCTCGTCTTCGTTGGCCCACCGGTTAGGTGGCCGTTGTGCCCAGCCCAGGGGGCTGGTAGATGTGTTGACTCCAGAAGGAGTCCCAAGTCCCGGGGACAAGTTTAAAGCGCCTCCCCGGGGCACGCTGGTGTTGTTACAGTTCGAACACGAACTGAACAAGTTAGGTGCGTGTTTGCGCCGGAGCACAATAACACCAGAATAAACTCAGCTCTGACACAGTTCCGGAACGGAGTATTAAAGCCGGCAGAATCGGTGAGGTAAAGAACGATGACCTTGAGAGATCCGTGCAGTGCAGCTCTACCGACGATCGATACGCTTTCCACTGCTGCAAGTGCAAGTAGGGATGATGACGTCATACCGATAAGTTGAGGGCATTTGTTCGATTTTCTTTTTTGCGACGTGGTAGATGGTTCCCTTCCCTGTATGCGGTCGCTGTCGGTGGTGTGAATTATTTCTCCAGAAAGATGAATCACGCCGACACACAAACACATTGCTGCGTTAAGATGGCGTTCGGAGAGGTATGCGTTTCGTTTTTTCTCTTCCAATGCAACTTGTTTTGACACTGCAGAGGGATGGTGGATGGTAGCGATTCTCAGAGCCCTTGCTGTTAGTCTGCACGATGTACACATGTCATGTTTCCGGCAAATCGCAGGGATCTTCCTCAAACGACAATCCTTTAAGGCAACGGCTCGTTCCTCATCCCCTCAGGGCACACGCGCTGGTGGCGAACGATGGTTCGCGGCGGGGCTCGCGGAGGGGTGTTACCGGCAGTCAGCGGCCACTCGGTACTGCTCTGTGGGTCTGGGCCAGGGGGGTATCCCACAGCCTTCCCAGCGAGCCGAGGTGGACGGAAAGATAACGGTTCCACCGGAGCTTCCATAGGTTCGACGAGAAAAAACGCCACACTGTGTCGTCACTGAGGCCTCCACTTAGAGCGGTTTGGGGGAGGAAGATGGAGGCCCTCAGCCCTTCCTCTGCCCCACTTCGAGGCACGGCACTTGGGTCTTCTCGGAATCAAATGTACAACTGAACCTGGCACTCGGCAACCGAACGGGTTTTATACGCGCAACTGGGCGGATAAAAAAAAAAAAGAGATTCGTTCGTTTGCCGGGTCACGAACACTGGCACACAGGTCGTTGGTTCGGTGTTTGTGCGATACGTGAATTCTCACACAAAGACGCTTGGTAGTTTTTGTTAATACTAACTCGTATAAATGCCGGCTATTCCGAGCAAAATGTTTCACGGAACGGGCGATGAGTCAAACAGCTGTTCGATCACAGAATAGTTTATTTCTAACCGCAAACTTTGAAGACGTACATGGCCGGCACTTGTACTAACTTTTCCAGGGTTATCTGGGAATCAATTTCCTCTTTCATTTTGTAAAGACACGGGATGACTAGTTCAGTGTCGTGTTGTATGGCTCATCGCGTTTCAGCGATCAACTACCGTCTCGTTTTCGATAACACCGCATTCCACATTCGTTCCGCGCATCCCCGCAGCGCTCTTGATACTCGATGACCCCGAGCGTTATCAAGGCACGTGCGATCATTTCTATCGGAAAGCTGTATCCAACGGCATTCAGACTCCGCCAGATGCGAATGACAAGTGTTGGGTAGGCCATCGGATCGGAACGAATCGATTTCACTTTCAAATTGAGCCACTTTCAAATTAAGCAAGTTCGCCGCACACCCAGCCAAGGAGATGATTGCAAAGGCACTGAAGAGAAGGACCCCAGAATGCTACCGTCGCACGAGCGGGGACAAGTGCACGAGTACCGCCGAGCCTCCAGTCTAAGAAACATCCCTTCCACCTTCATCTTCGGCAAACAAAGAAAGGTGTGTGATAACATCGCGATCGGAAGCAGGATGGGGAAGCAGTTGCCCCCTCTTTCGCTTTCTAATGCACCAATCGAATCCTCCATCCGAATGGTCAGCTATCACAAATAAAGGGCGTGGATTTGCAGATATTTAGAACGCAATATTCTGATAAGATTCCGAATGATGCAATGATCTAAATTAGATGTGATGACTAAAATAGGTCAAACAGGATTGCTTGTGGTAAAAAAATATCTGAAAAAATCTGAAACTTAAACCCTTCTTGCATCGGCACAGTTTTACAACAGTTTCGTCATGCATGGTAAAGTAAAAATACTCTACAATTTATTTTGCTATTTTCGAAGCAAATGCATTTTTAAATTAAAGCTGCATAAGACACACAGCAACTTTTTACTTATTCCCGCAACGAGCAGAAACCCCGATGACTCAACGTCGCGATTCGGTAGTATCCGTTCCGTCGCCGGTTGCCGGCAAAAAGATGTGATGGTCGTTGTTACAACTAGTCCGCTATTTGCCTTTGTGTTGGATCCGGTGCTATGGATGGGCCCTGTTTTACCGTACGACTCGGCGAAACCAAAATTTACCAAAATGTGAAGAATTGGAGTATTAAGTTAATTGATTTTAAGTTTTATTAAAGGAAGACCCTTTGCAAAAGAACGATTTAATTGGAAGCGAAACAGTTAATAGGAGCAATTATGAATAAGGGGATAATCGAATCATCTTCACTTCCGACTCCCATGCACATCTCTATTTCGTATGGTCAACATTTCCTAGTATAAATACATAAATGTGACCTGCTCGGATCAGTCGATACCATTCGCAGTCTCTCGCCGAGCAGCGGGTGCACAACATCGACATTCTCGGTACTTCGCACAAACAACGCACAATGGCGGCGCAGCTGATTGGAACGATTCCGGAGTTCATCGTCAATTTCGACGATTGGAATGTGTACTCCGAACGGTTGGATCAGTTTTTCGAGGTCAACGAGATCCCGACGGAAAAGCGGAACGCCTTCCTGATCAGCTCCATCGGCAGCGATGCGTACAAGAGCCTGCGTGAGCTGTGCCATCCCTCGCTGCCGAAGGACCGCCCGTTCGAGGAGCTGTGTGAGCTGCTCCGTAAGCAGTTCAGCCCACAGGTGGCCATCTTCCGCGAGCGCACACACTTCTACAACGCGACGCAGAACGTCGGCGAGAACGTGACGCAGTGGTACGGCCGGCTGAAGAAGCTGTCCGTCGACTGCAAGTTCGCCTCGAACCTGGAGGCCGTGCTGCTAGACAAGTTCATCACCGGGCTGCGACCGGGCCAGGTGCTGGACCGACTGTGCGAGGAAAATGAAACGCTGCAGCTCGAGCAGGCCCTCGACATTGCCATCAACAAGGAGTGTGCCGTACGGGAAACGGCCTACCAGCCTCCGGCGGCCTGCGCTGTCGGAAACAATCCCGGAGTGGGACGCTGTGTTTGCGGAGGTGTACCGAACCCGGCACCGAGTGAGGACGGTTCGTACTGCGGTGGTGGGCAAGATGGCGGAGGAGCCCGGGCACGACAGGGCAAAGGCCGCACTCGCAACCGACGGCGAAATGCTGCAGCACGTCGCAATGCCGGCAACAATGATGATGACAATCATTCGCGTGACGGTGATTAAGATCCGTTGAACCAGATCACGTCTACCTCAGCAGCGACGGAATGATCACCTTTCACTTAATAGGGTAACAGGCTGTGGTCGAGTAATTTTAGGAATTGTTTGAGAATTTTTTTAAGAGAAATTTCTGTTAAACGGCTACAAATGCCAGGCATTTGTAAATACGATTTGGGACATAATAAAGATAAACCAGTATTGTTGCACGAGATAAAATTAAACCCGACAGAGTTCTTGTTTCTTCTTTATTTGAAGAATCCAAAAAGAAGCAGGGCCTATTTTTGCAAGCAGCATTCATTTCTGCAAATGCGAAAGTCGTTCTAATGGAATGTGAACATAGAACATATACACACGAATTAGAAATACGCTTCTTGATTTCGCAAAGACGAATAAATAAACACCAATCGTCGTCGTGAAGGTTGAATTCGGGAAACCAAGCTAACCGGTTCTAAAACTAAACCGGCTAACCAAGGCCTTCTAAAACTGGTAAGATTTTCATATTTTGAGAAACATCTTTGCTCTAACAACTTTCAAACAATTTATAATCATTGTTATTTTTTCAAGGAAGAAAGAAGGAACATTAGATTTGTATTTATGTATCGAATTATAAGCTATTATAATATCAACCTTTTAAACACATCACAGATAGCTTAGAAACCTAGAATCTCATTAAAAGGTATCTTTAATTTGCTACATTCTTTCGTCGGCATCTTGTCCATTTTCAAAAAGCAAAGTATGAGAAAGGTAGTGCAGATGATGCACTTTGCATTCTCACGTTACATTGTGTATAATGCCAATATGGTTTTCTGTTTAAATGAAAGTATTTGAGTGAAAAGTATAAGAGCCATATAAATTTAATATATAATTCTAGAGAATTATGAAGCTTGATGGTGAGTCAGTGAACTGCATTTCACAAAGGGACTTGCGTCAACGGTTGAGAAAAAAATAATCATAAAATCCAGCTTAAAATGTTTGTGTGCGTGGACCTGTCGTAATCGATGCCGGCACCATGGTACACGCCAAACGGAAGCATTCACGCGAAAAATACCCCGAGATGACATCATCTTTTTGAAACAGCGCGCGCTGAACGCACACGTACGCGGGCATCACAAGTTTCGTACACGGCGACGCTGTACGTACACTGTGTTTCAAACGCAAGCATTCGTTCGTTTGGATTGGTGCCGGACATGACGGCGCCACCAACACCGTCCGAGAAGTGGGGACTGTCGGCCGGAGATTATATATGCCAGTCCGTCACGCCGTCGTCCGATCAGTTCGTTTCACGTACGAACACGTTTCAGCCGCTCAAGCTCAACTAGTCCGCCCGCACAATGGTAGGTCAGTCGATGGTCGGTTCGATTCCGGAGTTTGAAGGCTCCATCGACGACTGGAACGTGTACCAGGAGCGGCTGGAGCAGTTCTTCGAGGTGAACGATATCCCGGACGCGAAGCGCACGGCTCTGCTCATCTCGGTCATCGGCAGCGACTCGTACAAGACGCTGCGCGACCTGTGCCACCCGGTGCTGCCGAAGAACCGCACCTTCGACGAGCTGTGCGAGCTGCTGCGGAAACAGTACAGCCCGCAGGTGGCCGTGTTCCGCGAGCGGACCACGTTCTACAACTCGCGCCAGGAGCAGGCCGAATCGGTGACGGTGTGGTACGGCCGGCTGAAGAAGCTGTCGGTCGATTGCCGGTTCGGCGAGAACCTGGAGGCGATCCTGCTGGACAAGTTTGTGACTGGCCTGCGCAGCGGCATGATTATGGACCGGCTGTGCGAGGAGAACGAAGGGCTCACGCTCGAGCTGGCCCTCGAGCTGGCGGTGAACAAGGAGTGTGCGCTCAAGAGTGAAGTGTCGGGTGCCGGGGGATTATAAATTACCCGTCTCTACCCGTACGGGGCAGCGTATTAGAGCAGGGTGGCCATGAGCCATTACATTATGGCGCATTACGATACGTTTACGTGATAAGATACTAAAAATAAGCTGCCGTGAGCGAAAGGAATAGTGACTGTCATGCCTCGAGCAGGAGTTGCGTGTGATTCTATGGCGTTGACGAACGTGGCTGAGCGATATGTGTTTTTCTTCTTAGTCCTTTCTATAATAAGATTATATGATAAGTGAAGCATATTTTGGCTAAATAATAAAACCTCCATACAATGTCATGGAGCGGATCTCGCTGGAGCGCAACAGTTAAGCCAATGTGTTGATTCATTTTACGGAAGCTGGGTTTTGGGGAAAAGTGAAAGAAAACGTTCCCTGTTCTTCATTGTAGTAGTGACGGATGGCGACCAAAGGGGGATGATTAATGACGCAGATCTTGAAACAAGTATTGATTTCCCTCTGGGCGTTGAATGAAGGGATGTGTGATGTACCTGCTGTTAAACGTAGTACGACAAATTTCAACAAGTGACTAGAGACTCTAGGTTCTTGCCCGATGGACTGTTATGAAGCTAAATTGACAAGTGATACTTTAATATCCCTCCCGTGTCATTTTCTCGTGTTGCATGCATCTTGTTCCTGGGAAGGAAGTAAGCGGAAATGGTTACCACGAGAGGGTTACTTGGAAACACCCTTTGGAATGAGTGAGGTGGCTGACAAGCGTGAAATGCGAGAGTAAAATGTGATGGAACTGCGCAATCCGGAGAGGAAAGCGGGGGGGGGGGGGGGGGGTGGGGGGGGGTCTATGTGATGGTTTTCAATAGGGCACATGGGGAAAAGAGTACCGGTTTCTAAGAATACAAAAACAAGATTATTTTCGTCGTGGTTTTGGGGGGCCCCGAAGTACTTGGGAAGGAGTATACGGGAAATCCAAATGTTTTCACCATGGAGCGCTGACATGACATGAGGACTTCAAAAACGATCAGACATCAGAGTTTAGAAGAAAAAAAACGCAATAATTTCCACAACACATGACAACGTGATTACCGATTGGTTTGGATGTTTTGTGGACTAGCCAATCATACAAAAATATGTTTTTCCACGAACGAGGATTCGGTTGTTCACTTCAGGCCAGGTCTGGATGGTTACAGCGAATAATTGTTTACGGTTGAGAAACTGCACATTCGAAGTGAAGTTTTTGCGTTTAACGTTGGGTAATTTTAAATGGTGAGTCATCTTTAAAATTTGTTCTGATGTGGTTCTCAAATTAAGAAGATGAAGAGAATCGATTGTGCACATGATAAATGAAAAAATAAAAACAAACTATTAGAACAGAAAAACATCTATTTAAATGAAGAGTCATTCAAATTCTTATGAAAAAACTTGCTTTAACGATTTGGAGAGATGTGATACGATTTATATTAGTGACTACATTTTAAAATTTATAAACTAATAAGTGAAGAGGTAAATTAGATTAAAGTTTTATAATTTTTTAACGATGAGTCACGTTAAAAATATTAAATAATGAGTCATTTTAACGATGCTCAATCAACTTGCGTCGATGAGTATGTAACAACGGTGATAAGATTTATAATGGTGCACAGAGCAAACAATTTCACGTGGCCGATCGATAACCTCCATGACTCACAAACATGCGCGACCGCATCAATAAGGCTTCAACAAGACGCAACTTGTTGAGACAGGTCTTTGCAGTGCACAAACCAAGCTCAGCTTTCTCCACCATGGTTCGCAAATCATCCCAGCGTTACGCAACCACATCAATGTGTGCCGGTTGAAACATGAACGATCGTGTTGTGTTAGGAAATTCAGTTCCCCTTCCGCCAGGAGCCTTTAGGGCTAAGAACATCCCCCTTAACCCCCATAGTGGGGTCGCAATGGTCCACTGATTTGAAACGAGGGTGGGGGATGATTAACCAACACTGACGCAAGCGGTGTACGATCGTGGTGTAATTGCTCCACAACGACACACAATGACTCATCATCCTATTCAATTTGTATGGGGCGGGAAGGGAGACATGTGGTGGGGGTAGGGGGCTGCCATATGGGAGAAGGTGGAGAGTGAAGGGAGATGCCGTTGATGGTGATAGTGTTAGTTGTGCCGGTAAAGCGGTAAACAAACGGGCACAAAAACAACAACAAACGGGAGAGTGGAAGGAGAGATAATGACCGACTTGGTGGCCGGTTTTTACTCTTTTTTACTTTGCGAGCGAACGAGGCGTCGTAGTATAAAAGGCCACTGGAAGGGCAGCCGTTGCATCAGAGTTGACATTCGATTGTTGCAACAAACAACGTCGTATCAAACACACAACAACACAGCGAGAGAAAATAGTTGTTCATTCAAGTTGAGCCAACCAACGGAGCAAGAAGGAACAGTTACTAAAGTGCAACCCTCAACAAGAGCCAAAGAACGGGAAAACCAAGTGAAAGGCGAGCGATCAACCAAACCACAGAATCAAGCGAGGTATCCCGAGGGAACCACCATGTCAAAGGAGTCAGCAGTGGCGAGCATCATCCCGGAGTTCAACGGTGCCACGGACGATTGGAACGTGTACCGGGAGATACTGGAGGAGTTTTACCGGGCGCATGGCATCACCGGAGAGGCCAGGGTTCCCGTGCTCATCAGCGTGATCGGCAAGGACACCTACCGCACGCTGCGGGACCTCTGCCATCCGCGCTCTCCGAAGCAGATGGACTACGACGAACTGTGCAAGGTGCTGGCACGTCAGTTCATACCGGAGATCGCCATCTTCCGCCGACGATCAAAGTTCTACCGGGCCGAGCAAGCGCGTGGCGAGAGCGTGAAAGACTGGTACGCCCGGCTGAAGGCACTGTCGGTGGATTGCGCGTTTGCTGAGGTGCAGCTGGAGCCGTTGCTGTTGGACCGTTTCGTTTTAGGTCTGGCGCCGGGTCCCGTGCAGGATCGGCTGTACGAGGAACGCCCCGATAATCTGACGCTCGAGCGTGTCGTCGATCTGGCGGCAGCGAAGGAAGCCACCCTGGTGGAAGACCACGAGCAGAACGTGGTGACGGAAGAGTTTGCTGGATTGGCCCTAGACGAAGGGGGAAGGCATCGTCGTAGACATCGCCATGGCATACATCATGGCTACCACCGGTTCGATGCACATGAGCATCGGCATGGGCATGGACGGCGACATGGGCACCATCGTCGTGAGGGAGGTCCGTTTTCCGATCGTGAGGAACGATTCGAGCGCCACCATCACCGACACCACGGTCCACCAACGCATCGCTTCGGAGGAGAAGGGCATCACAGACACCACGAGCATGGTCAGCATCATCACTTTGGGGCACCACCATTCGGTCCAGGCCCATGGCACGGGTTAGGAATGGCACATCATGGTCGCATGATGCCATCCCGCCCCTTTGCTAACCGTGCACCGTTCGGACCCGGGTCGTTTATGGGTGATCATGGCCCTCACGGTAAACGCGGTGACATTGAAAAGTTTGGCAGGTTTAGCCGCAAGCATAACTGGCCGAAATCCGAACGTTCCTGCCGCAAAGGGCGCAAACACTGTCGGCGCCGCAGTAGCAGCAGCAGCAGCTCCAGTAGCTCCAGCAGCAGCAGCAGCAGCTCCGGTTCGGGTTCATCCGATTCCTCGGCATCAAGCTCCACCAACTCCGACAATGAGGTGGTAGCCGAAAAGCATGGAAAGAAGTGCCAAAAGATGCGCAAGAGCGGAGCGGAGTGCAAGCGTTATGGCAAGCGACACGATGGAAAATACGGCAAACGGCATGGCGGGCACCATGGGAGACACCATCGTCATCAACACGGCGAAGGAAGCGGAAAATGTCGGAAACAGCGACAGCAGGCGGATGATACAGCCGCCGGCCACGAGCAGCAACCGGAGCAAGAGCAGGCCGGAACTGACCCAACGACGGAGCCGGAACTGGTCGATTGAGAAGTTTCCAGGAGAGAAAAAAAACGAGGACGATGCGAGAGATCTGAAGGCAGGAAGGAGCCGATGCCTAAAGCACTACACTATTTACAGTGAATCAATATTCCTATCCCATATGTATAAGGAAAGTGTATAATATTCATTTACTGTAACTATTATTAATAAGCCATCGCAAAAAAAGGAATACAAAAGACATGTAAAAGCAAGTAAAAAAAGAAAAAAACACACAATACAAAAAGATGGCAAACAAAAGAATCAAAAATTTGTTAAAACTCTATACCTGCATTCATTTTATAACTTTATCACATTTAACCATGAAAGAAATAATCAAGTAAAAAGCGACATAGTGTGCGGTAAAAAAAAGAAAAGAGTAAACAACGCTCCCGCCACAGATGCATCGATGATAGGATTATGACCCGGTCGATACCACGAGTCCATCCATCCATGATAGGATTATGACCCGGTCAATTCCACGAGTGGTTTTTCAAAACACCGTTAAATGAAAAAGATTAATAAAGGAATCCGTGCGGCGAAAAGATTCACCCAGTTGGAAACATTCGAACACGATGGGAAATAAGAAAGAAAGAAAAAAAACACACATGTTGACGAAAAGTGGACACAAAATCTTCTAGAGATTTCTGCGCGGACAGCCGACTGTGGCATGATTTTCCTCCGTCTTGTTATTATGTGAAACGCACGCGGTATAGTCTACCTTAAGGCGCTAAGCAACCAGCTTCCACCGGAGTAGAACCTTCTACTGGACCGTGGTCACATTAGTTGTTAACGTCGAAACTGGTTTTAGTATTTTCCGTTCGAGACGATTCACGATTTATGCTGTTATTGGTACGATCAATCCACCGAGGGGGCAGAAATGTGCTGAGCGAGTAGGTGTGATAAGAAAGGAAAATGATTTACTACCTGCCACGGATAGAATGTTTTCGCGTAAACAGATTTTTTGTTTCCATCTCGGATGCTCGCTCTTGTAACTCTCATACTTGTTATGCGAAAAACAAGCTATGAAAAAACAAGATCTTTCACAACGATCAGGGTTTGAAGTAAAAAGTTTCAAAACTTTTTTTCATGATAGGAGACTGTTGTTTCCAGTGTGAATTTGAACGCGTCAGTGAACTTTTTGAAGCTGGGAAGCATCGTCTACGGGGGATTCCATGAATGAGATCTACATTGAATGCTGCGTATTGTGATTTTTTCTGTAGAAAAATAAAATCAATCTTAGCTGAAATGGTAGATCGAGCCGAGTCGAATAAACACAGACACGCTGACTTGTTTGTTATTCCTGGTTTTCAGGCAATTTCATGAGTCGTTACATAAATATTAATCACCGGCGCGAAATTTTCACATCCCCCTCACCGGCGGAAACCACAATTCCGGCGGTAAAACGTGGGCTGCAACAACATACCACGCAATATGTGTACATAGGCCGAACGAGTGATTTATCTTTATTGCAGTGAAAATGAAAGGAACACCATCGATGTGGTTTCGATCTGCGATGAAGAGCTTAACGCGCGCCTCGATTCGACAAACTCCGTCGTGTCAACATTATAACTAACTTACCTGTAGAACATGAAGACCACCAGCGCGTTTCCGATGACGCCGAACAGCATCATCACGCAGTAGAATACGGCCAGCCCGTAGTGTTCGCCGGCCGACGGAGGTTCGAACTGGAGCCAGAAGGGATTCACTTTGGCCACAAACAGCGGATCCACCGGGAGCACAAACCCGGACCGGACGACGTATTTGCTGGCGTAGAAAGGGAATAGACAGAAAGGAAAAGAGAAAACACTTTGAGGAATAGTTTAGTGGGCGCGGGCGTGCGGTGAAAAATATGGACAGCCCGAATTGTACACATTTCCGGGACGCCCTAGCGAATAGCGGGCAATCCTTCTGGTGACAGGATGGATCGGAATAAATTTTGATTACTACTGCTCCTGCTGTTCCAATGGTGGCAAGTGGCAGCTTGCAAGGTACGGATTGGTTGATTTGGTAACGTCGTGTTGATTGAATTTAACCAGAAACGTCGTCCACCGTAGCCTTTTTTTGTCCACCATGATAGAGGAAGAAATTTTGTGATTGTTGACGCGGACCCGGCGCAGGATGTAGCGCGATTACGAACATTTGAGGAAACACATTTACACGCGGGACCTTCAAGCATACCGAAAAAGAAAGATAAGTCTGCTCTGGATAGTTGGGTTTAATGAAATGGAAGTATAACGATGGCATACAAAATGATGGTGGGATCTAAAAATAAATGTCCGTCCAGCTGGCAGATCATCCGCGTTGCCTGCCCATTACGATGATTTGGCTATTGTTCGCTCTTTTGAAGAAGAAAGGATGAACCTAGGATGCAAACACATTTGTGTGCAACAATTTCTCTTCAACAAGATACGGCTTTACTGAACTGATTTTCTTTGTTTCAACACTACTGAATCCTTTTTCGTTTTCTTTCGTGGAACTTTTGTGGCTTTGTTCGTCTGTTTTGCTTCCAGAATTTCGCCCGTGCTTTTTCTTCTGGGTCGGATGATGTATGTATAATGTCTAGTAAAATTCTCTACAAATGAAGAGTTAAAAGTATGTTCGCGAATGAGAGACGCTGCAAACAAGCAGTTGGAAACCTAACCGACATTCCCGTGCGCCTTTTGTATGGGTGTTCAAACTTCTTCTGGAGAAATTAAGACGCAACAGAAGCTAAATAAATTTTCCAACCGTTCGATGTTTGGTGGAGGAAATCAAGAACCCCCTCGCCATATCGTGTTGCGCGATGCTTTCTTTTATCTTTGTTTGAAATACTCCACCTCCATTCGTAACACAACACTCCAGGATGGTTCGTCAGCATCCAGTGACATTAAAAGCGGCAACGTTGATGGTAAAAATGCTGCTTGCAAGGGAATAACATCATTTAAATGCAATTAGTGGAAAGTCACCCGATTTTCTACCTTCCTTCCACTCACTTCCTTTTACCTACGCAGAAAAAGTTTGCCCGCGGCTCATGTACAGAAGTTGATTCATTCAGGATTCACCGCTTATATGGTCCTTTCTGTATCATCATCTTACCTCCAGAGAACATTATTGTCTGTGACATTGCCAAAGCTGTTGATACCGCTGCTTTCGTTGTTAATGACGAGTGTGGTTGGCAGCAGCTTGGTTGCATCTTTGTGTATAGCTTCATCCGCTTGCGACACTGTGGAAGACCCTGGCCGATCCGTTGATTTCGTTTGCATTGTGGCTACAAATAAAAATCGAGGAACAAAAAGTGGTCTATGAATGGCTGCACAGTAATCTGTCTAACTCTCTTGCTTAATCCCTCTCGTATACGTCCCATTTCAGGACATCAGATATGCACATCGTAACCATCGCAAAAAGATTCACAAATGGCAACAAACAAACAAAAAGCGATAGGGTTTAACCGCTTCTGGGGCGGGGGTTTCTTACCGAGTTTGTTGAACATAGCTTCTCCGACACCGACACCACCGCCCGCACCACCGAGGACACGCCGAGGTTCTACCATGCCATAGGACGGGCTGCTGCTGGCGGATGTGATTTCGTAAAGCAGCAGTACCATGGTAACAACTTTGGCCGACATTCTGCTGATGTTCACGGCGGCAATGTATAACAACGCTGTTCAGCGGTTTTCCAACACGTGCTTCACCACGGATGATCCGATAGTGGAGAATTTAATTTTGTATCCTTCTCTGCAATATTTGGCTCTATTAGACGAAGTGTTTTTGTCCTTTTTTTTCGTTTCGCCAGTGACGACGTAATTTTTCACGTTTTCTCTCTTCTAATTATGGGAACATTACCACCCATCGACACCCCGCGAATGTTCGTATGGCGTATGTCCAGGATGATGAGTTTCCCCACTTTCTTCACGTTACCATCAGAAAACAAAGGCTTGGCTTCGCACGGGGGAGGATTACGAAAAGTACTTTGCACTCTTTGCTCGTTCTGCTACGCCTCTGAAACCTGCAAGAAGTGAAAGATAATGAATTTTAGATACTTAGTTTGGAGAGAAATGAGTGCAACAATTTAATCGACCGAAAGTGGATGGTGGTTGGTTTTAATGATCTTAGCTAAGCGGATTAACTGCGGTAGAAACTCCATGCACAATGGAAAGCAGATTGACTTTAACTTTAATTTTTCTCCAGAAATCGAAGCAATGTTAATATCAAGCTTAAACTTGTCCTCGGGAAGCTTACGCGATTTATCTCGACGATTAGTTCACAATTAAGTTGTACGGGAAACGCGGAATACAAACCAGTCAATATATTGGGTATTATCTATCAACCAGTTGGTGGGAATCAACCTTTGCGAAGAGAGTAAAGTATGATGTTATCATTGTCACGTGTAAATGCCTCAATTCGAATTTGGATTATTATTTTCCTTCTTCTAGGCCGCGTCCCGAGTGGGTTCAATTCGTTTGGAACAAACACAATAACAAGTCATGGTTAAATTGAACGCGATAGCCCTACAGAAGTTGTCAAAACCCCCCTGCCAGGAAGAACCTCCACCCAAATAGTAATGAAGATTTTCTTCCTGGAAGTATTTGGACAGCGTGGGTCTGTCTTGTCGCTGACTACTGTACGACGGTTACATCTGTCAATCCGTGGGATACCATTTCAAGCTGAGGGTAAAATCAGCAGCCATAGGCAGAGAGAATTGTACCGATAAGCTCTGTGATGAAAGTTTAACGGCAGATATAGATAATGAATCGTGACAGGTGAAGCTAAAGGGCAGATGCTATCTGGCCGATGAGACCGTTCTAGGCTGTTCTCTACGTTGACATTTTCTGAGCATGTACATGGCATTGCGTTTCCTTTTGCAGCATCTTTTTAAATATGTCATGCACCTATCAGCACGATACTCGTGCAGATTGAGTGTGTTGGAGACATAGGATCGATATCCAGCTAACGTTTCCATCTCATTACTTTCCATTCCTTTTTCTTCATTAATTTCTTTTGTTTGACTTCAATTGTAGAAATAGCAAGAGTGTCGTCTGCTTCTCTTAATAGGAGTATTCTTTTCTCGTTCCGCGATGGTGACGAATGTCCTGGTGTGAGAATATCCCGCCATCCGAGTGGTAAGTTGGCGTGCTCTATCACTATCTTCCGAAAAATTGCTTTCTATCTTCAAATGTTGAGGGCGCCCGAAAACGTGCGTACCTTGGTGTTGGCACATCATTAAAATTCATCTAGACTCAAGTTCTTGGAATCTCTACTTGGTGAATTGTTGGACAAGTAAACTGGAGTCAGTGGCATACACCTGGCAAATGCTTTGTGAACTGTGTTCCGGTTAAGGCACTTAGACATTGTTGGTTGCTAAGCACAATGTACGAAAATGTTTGAACGTGTTCTGGCTGAAACCCACACTGGGTTCTAGACAAGTGGAGCAACACGGCGTGTTCTAGTTCAAAGCCTTCAGCAAACAGGTAACGATTTATGATCATTCCACAGTGCCTTATTGGTTGGCTGGCTTCCATTCGGCAGCTCGATGGCGTGATATTTGTTTTTATTTTTTTAATTTTCCACTACCGTGGTGCCGTTGCGGACTAGTGACCTCTGTTTTTTGTCTAGTAAGGTTCTTTCTTTGCGTTCCAAAAAACCACCTTAACAAGAAACAGATGCCGAGCAATAAAAAAATTCAAGGTGTAGGCGCGCTTTAATGACGGGACTGGTGATTAATGGTGATTGTCTGTTGATATCGCTGAGGGTACAGCATCCACAGCAGGGTTCGAATCTTCCAGACTGTTTGGTTGGATTTAAGATATGAAAATGAAACACAACCGTCCATTGAAAGAGTTATATTGCGGTGTTGTAAACCGTCCACTGTCTCTTGCCTTAAGGTAACCGAGTAACAAGCCAGCCCGCGGGGAGCCATTTATCCTGTCGGCAAAGCAGTTTCCCAACACATCTATCTCTTGCAACATGGCGGGAGGTGAAACTTTAACTTACGTACAAATTAGCGCTGCTGACAAGAACCATTTGGCAGTTTGGCGTTTGGCTCAAAAACCCTTTTGACACCAAGATTGTTTCTCCAGTCAGCCTAATGGGCTTCAACGGACGCTTCTAGGCTGGCATGCAATAATTCTTGAGGCAAAATTTGACTCGCTGTTTCGCTTTGGGAGTCATTATAAATAATAGTGGAAGCAGGCAGGCTAAAATGACTCAGAGGTAGGTATCTGAAAGGTTTGGTCCTAATGGTTAGACAACCACATGCATGTTTGGTAGAAGCGCTCGACTTTTCCCGAAAACTAAATCCAAAAACCAGCAAAAATAATTTTAACCTGTTTCCTACGAGTAAAATAATTTTAGACGCAATTTTATGTATGCTTAAAAAATACAAGCCAATTTCTGACTAAAAACTGTACGTTTGTGAAAGGGTGCAATTTTTGCAAGTTTGCCGAAAGCGTATTTAATCAATAGGTTAAGTGCGTTTAAAATCGAACCTACTTTTGAGAATCTATTGTTACGCTTACTTATTCTGCCACTAGTGTCACGCAGCTTCGAATCGAGATGCCGATCAGCGATTTAAAGCCGCTGGATGTTCGAGTTAGTATACGGTGCGTAGAGCCCGAGACGATTTGCGCGCGCGATGGCGTCACTGTTCAGGCCGGCGGCCGCCTCCCAAATAGGTGGATGGCAAAACGGCAGCCTACACACACACTCGCACGCACGACTCAGTGGACCACAGAAGCCGGTCGGTGCCGTGTGGGCTCCGGGCACTTTTCGGTCAAAAGAGCTTAAAAGTCGAACCCAAACTCGTCCGACGGCATCAGTTCGAGGTGCGCTACGGGCTCGTACGGACACGAGACCTCTAAAGCAGTTTTCTAGTGCGTGCGCAGCGTGTGTGGAAGTGTGCGTTGAAATAAAGGCAAGTTTTTTTTTTTTTATTAAACCAACATATTTGTGGTTTTATATATTCTGTGCCAAAGTGTGGAGGTTATATGCAGCATTCCGGTTTTCTTTGCGAATTTCAATAACGTACCACTTCATCTTCTCCTACGTTGGATGTGCACGAAAAAAAAAAGTGAAAGGAAAGAACCACAGTTACGTAGCAAAATCGTAGCTGGTATTTCCATTATAAGCACACACAAAATCAAAGCACGCAAATATTGATTAGATTAAGGACCTGGTAATCTATCCTGCAGAGTTATGATGGTGGTGTGCAAACAAAAAAGAAGAAACAAAAGAATGGGAGTCTGAGCGAACAAGTTTACTCTGAGCTACGGATTCAGTGAAATTGGCATTAGAAAAGAAACGCCAGGAAACGACAACGGAAAGGAGCCCCATCATGGCAAGACATGTTTATTCCGATGCACGAGGAGAAACAAATATAGTGCACCAAATTACGTATGCAGAAACCTGTTTCTCTCCCATCGTGTTTCCCCTCTAGGGCGCTGCCATCTTTAGACTTATGGGGTTGATAGTGGTGGTAGTTGGTCGTTTGATAGTGAATCGTTGCTACACGACCGCCATAATCTTATCCTCTTGATCCAAAAGAGATCGTTTTTTTTCTCTCAACTTAAGCTTTTACATCCATCTTCAAATCAACACAACATACGATACCAGTTTAATGAAAAGGATGAAATGCACAGTAGGCTGCAGAATGATTGTGCGTTATGCTGGGATGACGCGTTTGGCTGTCAACGGACCACGTTTGCACTAAGCTACCATGGTGACATAGGAAATGCACTCACTCGACGTGCGGGATTGTTTCGCCCCTATTCTATCACGGTCGGTTCGAATTTTGCTCAGTACGTGAATGCGACGAGCATTCGCACCGCAGCTACCAGACCTTGATCGAGATACGGCGTGTACGAGGCGACCCTATGCGACAGAAGAACATCCGGGCTGATTGTGTTTCCTCGCTGCACAATATGAAATACAGCACCGTGGTTTAAGCCTGGTCGACGTCATCACAATCAAATGATGGTGTAGCAACAGGAGCGACGACGAAAGAGAAAGCATTTCACGAACGTCACGAACTAAGTGGAGCGAAAACAATAGCCATGCAGCATACATCGTGGCGTCGGGTGCACTTATGTCATCGTCACCGTAGCTGCTGATTTTGTTGATTTCTGTTTTTCGTACTAACCGTTGCTGGCTTTGCGGGGCATAGCAGAAAATTTGGTGCAATTTAGTTTATGGAAGTACACAGCGTACAGTTAGCTGCCCACTTCCATCCTATTTCTTTCAAGATTTGGAGAAACAGTTGCGCTAATAATGCGGGTTTCGCGTAACACCACCCACATCCACGGTTTGTGGCAAATGAGGTTTGTTGGAATATCGCATCGTGCAGGCATTCCCATTTTTATTTTTCATTCAAGGATACAAGGAGGGATCGGGGAGGTGTGTTTTTTATGTCGTGCCATCATAGACTGGTCCTAGAAAGGCACAAAAAGGTGGTGTACCAATCTAGCCGGGATTAAAAACATGACCTTTCTCAAGTCGTTTTCTCGTTCCGTTTTTTTTTTTTCTTTTTGGCGACGATAGCTCAACGTCAATCAAAACTTGCCTACAAAAAGGAAAAAGGGTTAAAACATTGAGCACGGTCGGGTCGGTTTGGTTGGATTTAATCAAGCTTGGAGCAGATCCGGCGAGTCTACGAACTCGCACTGGTGCCCAATCCAATATCTAGGACGGCAAGGTCGTCGAGGTCTACTCGTTCGTGCGTGAACGGACGGTGCCACGGTTGAGGTGTAGCGTTGAAAACTTTAAATAATTTAGGTTTCCACCAGCCGCAAAAGCATTGGCAGCGACTGTGCTGTATGTGGCGGATGGCTAACATACTTCGCGGTTATTGAGCACTTGAACAAAACTGTGCAAATGTGCACCAGTAGATGTGCAAATGTGCACCAGCCGTTTCGAAGCACTATGGTTCTCATTTGCGTTTACAATAGAAATGCGCAACATGTGCAGACTGCAGCTGCGTGAAAGACAGAATTCCAAATATGAATTCGAAGCGCACTGCTATAACAGATCGTGGGAAAAGCTTATTTTAAACATTCAAAAACTCTCCTCCTTTTCTAGACCGTATGTCTCCATTTGGGTGATAGCCTGGTAACGCTGGTATATTATGAAATTGAACTGTCTTTAAGTGCTGCTTAAAGTACTGGAAGCCACCATCGTCAGCATGATGACCAAGTGCGGTTAATTAATGCAAATTTCAGAGCAGCAAATTGTAAGAGATTTCTCCCGAGAAGAACACCAAGACGTCGAAGAAACTGTGTGCCAGGGGGCACCCCAAACTCCGGGTTGCGCAGTGGCATTGTATAATTATGGGAAAGTAATGGTGCGCGCCGTTGTAAGGTTAAATTTCCCCTGAACGAGCGTTCATTTCCGACAAAATGCAGCCCCCACTCGTAGCTTATTATCTGCAGGGCTTCGAGTGTGATTACACGACCTTCAAATTATGGCCAAACCGCGCCGGGTCTCTAACGTATAATCACAGTCCAGGCGCCCTTTCGCCTCTGCCGGGGAAGATTTCCATCTTCTAACGTCTTTGACTTTTCAGATCGTACCCTGTGCAAACGAAGATTTATCAACGTTTCACGGTTTGCAGAAATCTACCGCGGTAGATCGTTTCTTTGTTTAACCTTGAGGTTTAGCAGCGGGGGAGTAAGATGCTACCGAAATTTTCCAGTATGCTGAACATCTCACGGGCGCATCAACATAACCGGCTTCAGCGTTGTTTTTTCGCTTGTTGACTAGAAGGGCGGATTGTTGTATTTCTTGGCAAGCAGTACACCCCCGGAAGCCGCTTCAGCTCGAGTGGACTGCAGCACTTTTTGAAGAGTACACGCAAACTCTCCGACAGTCCGAAACGGGCCACATGACAAGTGGTTCTCTTCTGATGCTTGCTGGTCAAATAAATTTGACGGGGCCAATACCATGAAAGGAAAAAAAACTCTGCACGGCATGTTTGTCTCATGTCGACCCAACCTGTTTATCATTTCAAGTTCATCTGTGAAATTCTGAGCAGAAATACGAGGCGTGATTGAAAAAGGTCAACCATTTTTACTGCCTTTGCCTTTCACCTCACGAAAACGATAGCTATTTGCCAAAGCGGTCAAACGACGGACGAAGCACAAGAAGCGAAATATTAATGAGATCGTTGGTAAAAAGGGAATTTCCTAATTGAAAAGTGGGCGATCGCTGCGCCCAACAACCCCCTTACTTCGGTTGTTTTTATTTCAAATTGGTTCTTCAATTGTTAATATCCCTCGGTAAACTTTTTCGAAAAGAATCGAATCCCTACAACACCGCCAGTGCAGTGCAAGTGACTAAGGTCAGGAAGGTGGCGAGATAATTTGAAAACAACCGATTCGGGGAACCGAAGATATTTGTTAATACCACAAAGGTACAATTTGTTTTGGAAGCGATAGAAAACGAAAGAAGACAGTTGAATGTAACCAAAAAAAAGCCGAGTAAAAGGCGAAGGATCTGGAAAGTAATAACCTCACAGGTAAAGGTTATCGGATGACATATTTTACACATGATTGAAAGCGACAGCTGTTGGGCAGGACATATTGCTTCAACTTGGGCTGGCCACTACCTTTGCAGGGACGTGTAACAGGATAACCCACATACTGCGCGAAGGTTCGGGAGACATAAACATTCCTGGCATTTGTCAAATATACATCGGCACGGAAACCTTTCTCCAACGGTCGTAAAACGCTTTCCTATGTTACGCGTCGGGAGCCCTTCGGCAAAGACTAATGAGTAAGAGATGAAACCGGAGTGCCGTGACCTATACATGTAGCCACACACACACACACACAAACGTTGTGACAAGGATGGATTTTCAATTTCATTATAAACTTTTCATCCATGGATGCTGGTAACAGATGGGTGCACAGCTTGGCTCGTATTCAATATATTTTTGAGCAATGAAAGGCCATCAATTCAGGAATAATTTACCAATGAAAACTGTACAACGCTACCATCTTTAATGGAAATTAATAGAACCTTGGTTTAAACGTCAGGAGCTGAAGAGATTACAATTACGTACAAGCGCACTCTGTGATGCGCTTTCCATCCTTTACAACAAGCGAGAAAAGTAAAGTGATTGAAAATGGACATTTTATGAAATATCTTCATCAAACATGTGTGCATGGCCGTTAATTGAGTTCAGTGTAATCCCATGACACGTTAATAACTCATCCTTTCGTTCGTTTCGTTTCAGACGAGAATTCGTTTTGCCTCGGCCAGAGGACGCAGAGGACGCCCCAGAAGGTCCACGAACCATGGCGGCGGCAGTGAACCGGTGGATAGTGGCGGCAGGTCTGGTGGTGCTGGTGCTGGCTGCAGTGGTCGGTCCGGTCGGTAGCTACTCGCCGTTCAAGAAGAACCAGCACGGTTCGTTTACGCGAACGCCGGGTCAGAATGGAGCCGCTGGACCGAGAGAGCGGGAGCAGGAGCGACTGGCTAGCCCGTACGTGGGTCCATTGGCTGGGCTGGAGGGCGGCAGCGGGAAGCGGATGGCCAACGACTTCCAGGAGGATCTGGGCAAGAACGCGTTCGACACGGTGTACCACTGGAAGGTGATCGATTTCATGTATCCGTCGCTTCAGCTGCGCAACAACGCGATTCGCACGCGGTAAGAATCGATGGCTGCGTATGAAAGATGATTGATACCTTACAGCATGGTTTTGTTTCCTTTTCCACGACTGCAGTGAGTTTATTCCGGAGAACAATCTCCCGCTCGGAGTGGACCGGTTCCGCGATCGGCTATTCGTGACGACGCCTCGCTGGAACCCGGGTGTACCGGCGACCCTGTCCTATTTGCCGCTGCCTGCCCAGGACCGCAGCCATCCGCTGATGCCGTACCCGGATTGGAGCTACCACACGTCGCCGCGCAATCCCGACTGCTCCAAGATGATGTCCGTGTACCGTATCCAGGTGGACGAGTGCGACCGCCTGTGGGTGCTGGATGCGGGCGTGACGGACACACTGACTAACCTGCAGCAGGTCTGCCCACCGAAGATCATGGCCTTCGACTTGCAGAACGACGAGCTGTTGTTCACCTACGTGCTGCCGCCGGAGCAGGTGAAGGAGGACTCGCTGCACACGAACCTCGTGGTGGACGTGCGCGAGGGCCAGTGCGAGGACGCCTTCGCGTACGTGGCAGACGTGTGGCGCAACGGCATCACCGTGTTCGATATGCGCAAGTTCAGGAGCTGGCGCACGACGAACCACCTGTATAACCCGAACCCGATCGCGAGCGACTACAACTACCAGGAGCTGAACTTCCAGTGGTCCGACGGCGTCTTCGGGATGTCGCTCGCACCGGTGCATCGCTCCGGTGATCGGATGCTGCTGTTCCACCCGATGTCCAGCTTCATGGAGTTCCAGGTGCCCGCCTCCGTCCTGCAGAACGAAACGGTCTGGGAGGGCTTCGGGCTGGCGGCCAAGGCGTTCCAGCCCGTTGGTACGCGTGGTCGCCTCGGCCAGTCGTCCACCTCCGGCGTGGCGAAGAACAATGTGCAGTTCTTTACGCTCGTGCAGCAGTCGGGCGTTGGCTGCTGGGACCTTGGCAAGCCGTACAACCGCAACAACCTGGGCGTGGTGGAGAAGAACGCCCAGAAGCTCACCTTCCCGAACGACCTCAAGCTAGACCGCGAGCTGCAGCAGTCGGTGTGGGTGATGAGCAACAAGCTGCCGGTGTTCCTCTACGACAAGCTGGACTACACGCAGACGAACTTCCGCGTGCTGATGGCCGACGCCCGGAAGGCCATCGAGGGCACGGTGTGCGACCCGCGGGTCCCACCGAGCTTGGCCTTCGATGCCGCTCAGCTGGAGTGCGAGCTACAAGTTTAGTGATTCAATGGTCCTCAGCGAATGCGGGATTTCTAAATCCACGTCTTCTTTCTTATTAGCCTAGTACCAACGAAGGTGTTAGCTTTCAAGCGCACCTAATCAATCATGGACCTGGCGGCCAATGTTTAATGCTCTTCTAACCTCGGACTACCAAGCAAACGAAATGTAGACATCCATCTCCATGAATTGGCGTAATAAACTCCTCTGTGAAAGATTAAAGACATGCACAGTTTATTTACAGAGACCACCTCTCAATCGAGGATAGAGAACACATTGGTGGGATGAGCTTGAAGTAGTGGAAGGCTTGGGCTGATGAAGATGGAATGTTTTCCCATTCCAACCGCTCGTTAACAAAGCGAGAAGCAGCGAGGGGAGAGCTCGTATAGGAGTAGGGCGATTTAATCAGGGCTTGCGAAAATATCTATGCCGAAATTTTGTTCCTCCTACGCCGGCAAACCTCCGTGCACGGTCATGGACAAGTTCATGGGGTGCCACGGATTGTGCTGCTCATCGTTAATCATCTCTCCGAAAACCGGATCGGGGTCGGTTTCAATTCAGACCCCCTCCCCCCACTCAGCCGAGCGCACTCGGTAAGTGCAGGTACTGTGACAAATTGTTCGACCGAGAGTCGCACAATCGCATCTCCGATGCAGTCAAGATGATAGCACAACATCGTCGCCATTCTGTACCGCTCTGTACGCGAAGCTGTTTTGCCGTCGGTTACGAATTTCGAACGAAAACTTTGCTTGCACACGGGCTGAACATAGTGGAAAATTGTGTTTTCCTTTGCTGGCCCGGTAGTTTTTGTCCTGGCGCGGATCGATTCGCCCAGCAAATCATGCATTCCCCGTACGATCCAAGCTAGGTAGAACCAGCTCCGGATGCTGATGATGCAGAAGCCATGACAGAATCGGATGTCCGTATCATTCACAGGGATGCCGTGGGAAGTGGGAAGACTTACTTTGTCGTGCTGCATTCAATATCAAGCGGGAATACGGGGATGGCTAAGGCTTTAATCCCATCGCCCGAATGGACGCCTCTTCTGCTGAAGGAAATCCAATTTTCCAGATCCAAAAACCTCTGCTATTCAATTATACATTTATTCGGATCCGGGGAGCCAGTACAGTACCTTTACACTGCATGCCGCAGAGCGGTTTTCGTATAATCTATTATCGGGTGTGTGATTGGGGTTCGGCGAGGACCAAATTTCGTTCAGCATGTCGATATCGAGAGCCCGTTATCGGTGGTAAATATGCCGTGCTAACGAAGTTGTCGTAGGCTATCGAAGGACTCTCACCTTTGACAGTTTCATTCACGGGGTTTTCCATTCTGTTTTGTTTTAATTGTAATTTTCGATGCGCCACGAACGGTGCCGGTGTATCGTTCGTCCTTTGATGTGGTAACATCTCCGTAAAACTTCCCGAACAGTAATTGGAGAGAAGGCGACGAAAGGAAACGTGACACCCGGCCGCAATGCAGCCACATTATAAACGGTGTGGATGATGTCGATCGTCTAAACGGATGCAGGGAAAGTCGAAAGTCAAATCATTGAACATCCAAATCTACGGAAAACTGAATCCACAGAATGGATGGTTCGGGGCCGCAATTAGAAGAATCTAATCAAACTTTTCTCAAAGATTCAGCTTCACAAGGATCAGTAAGGAGCCAGTAATCTCTCTCTCTCTCTCTCTCTTTCTCTCTCTCTTTCTCTCTCTCTCTTCTCTTGTCTGCGCCAAATTGTAGCACATCATAAAATCATCTTCTTTGGTACATGGTGTTGATGAAGCTTATCAGTCTGACTAACTTGGTGCAACTAATTCGAATGAAATAGTTTCACGCAAGTAATTGAAGCTCTTAGCAGCTCTTGAATTAATCTTGGAGGATGATGCTTCACGAACATTTTTGAAACGAGAGGGGATTGTGGCAACATTGCGACGACAGAGAGGTCGTTTCGAAATCTCCATAGTTATCACTTGAGAGAAACTGATTTTTGGTTTATCGTATTCAACTTTTTGGTTATTTTAGAAGTTTTAGAAGACATGGAGTCGTTACAACGGTATCGGTGATTTTAACTCTCGTTGTTCAGCTTGCTATGCTAGTCAGAGACACTTCGGATGAAATTATGTTTTGGTTGATTTCATACGGTTAACACAATCTTCCAGTTACGCATATGGTCTTATTAATGGTGTATTGGTGTGCAACATTGAACAAATAGAATTGAAATCCAACCACCAAAAATGTGGCAAAATGTGCTTATGGTTTACTTTGCTTCCCTTGACTAAATAAGGATTTCTACGCTAGGAAAGGGACAATGAATGACTTCGTTGAATAAAACATTTAAGAGGCCAATAAATGATTGATCCAACGGAAACGAATTATTTTTCCATGAAATAACAGACGGAAGCTCATGCTATTAGACTGATGATGAGTTTAGATGGAGTTTTTCCCGTTAAAAAAGTGTATCTATACTATAAAGCTGTTTGTTCACATAATAAACCGGCTGCTTTGGGTTGATATTCTCGCTAACAATGATCAGCAAGAGTGATCCTTTGTAGGAAGAAAGCGTAAAAAAGTTGTCGTAGGTTAAAAGGTTGCAACGCCAACGCAACTGACATGGCTGCAGACTGTTCATACCCCTTTTCCATGCAACAAAGAGTCTCCGCAGGTCCTTCATTGGGTGTGTGTCTCAGATCTACTACGAATAAAAACAAAAGATTCCAAAAAACCACGCTATGGGAAACTTGAGCTTCTTCAATCCCAGCCCCCGAAAAGAGCAAGCTTTCCACCATTTTCTTGTGTTTGCAGTTACTTTTTTCCGGACACCCCAGGGCCAGTGTAAAGTCTACGGTTATCCGCTTTTCGAGGAAGGTCATGGTTCGCCGACGTCCAAAAAACAAAAACCAAAAGTGTTCCCTTGTCTCCCCGTGGCCCAAAATTGAGAGGAATGATGCTCGGGCGTGGAAAAAGCAATCTCATTTTTGCACTCTTTGCTGCCAACGTTTCCATCACACTACAGCTGTAGTTTGTTGCTCAGATTATTTTTTCTAACGTCGTGCTGTTCAGGTGTGTTTGAGAACCTTCTAGGTACCGATTGTCGAGACCCTTCGCGGTACGTACGAAATAAAATGTGCCAAGTTGATTCGGACATTTCCTTCTTGCCCACGGTGAAAACAGATTGAGAGAAATTACGGGGAATAATACATCCAGTTAGGAATATGTATCAAACAAACTCGTATTGAAGTTCTCAAAAAGCATTCTGTTAAATAACGCTTGACATTGTACAGTTTGAAACAGACCCTATCTTTGGCATTGTGGCCATTCTTAGTGTATCTGTACAATTAGATTCGATCAAAATAAATGGTTTAAGCTCGGCACAGATGGGTTGTAATCTTGTCGAAGGGAACGGACTTCCTCGGGATTACGTGAAACGGACCCAGCAAGGCGAATTCGGAAATAACTTTTTTAATTTGCCAGATAAAAATCTCATTTCCAAAACGTCACTTCCAATCCGAACAGCCGCATCGCACAAAGGGTTGCGCCGCTTGATCGCTGTGCATCATCATTCGTCAGAAAAGTTTAGAGTGCCATAACAAATCGTGAAATTAGGAACGAGTGGGCGCGTTCGATGCTTAAAACATTAATTAGAGTTCGGCACCGCGTTTCCAGAAAAAAAAAACACAGCATCGAGACAATTGACTTAACAAAAAGTCACAAAAGGCGCGCTTCAACGGCAAAGTTGCACGGATTGTGTAACCACAGAAATTCTGCTTGGGTTTAGCAGCTTTAGTAAGCTTAGACGAATTAAAACCACAAAGTATACAGAATTCAACCTAGCACGAGCAACGATGGGTACATATTCTTCTAACATCACATTGCAAGCCTGTACAATACTGCAAAGGCAGGGGAATGATGAGGTATTTTGGGAACAAATCGCTTATTCCGTTGGCACGATTTTCTCTCACTTGGCACAATCGAAAAAAGCAAGGAGTATTTTTTATGATTTCGACAAAATGTAGGGAAAGAAAGGCAAGGAAGGGTCAAGGATATAGCATCACAATTTAATGCACAGCTCTTACGTTTTAATGGCAAGGACTGTCGCCATCACCAGGAGGATCTAGAGCAGAGCGAAATATGTCCTTTGTACGTCATACGAAAGTGTAAGCACTGGTTGCATTAAAGACTATTGATCTCTTCGAGGGCAACGTCGAGAAATCTCCGGCAACGCAAGATCCTTCTTTTCCCTTCCACATTGAACTACTTTCACCCTTTCCCTGACTTGTATAGCTTCCACGATAAAAACACTTAACATTCTCGTGCGAAAACTGCGACTGAGTGCTGTTTGCGCGACGAACCAAAAACGATTTAATTTGAACGGGAAACGGCCGGGTTCGGGCCAACTTCAAAAGACACCCGAGCCAAACCAAGCGCTTGTATCACGTCACGATCTGCGCGGGAAAAGTTTAACGAGCTGAGGGTGGTTGACGAAGGGTGGGTTGCCCAGGCGCTTCCAACACCTTCCCCACTGTTGCAAACCGTCAAATGGTTCCTCGGGCACGAGAAGACTTCAAATGTTTCCTAAACTACCTGACAATCACAGCAAATCAAAGTTTCCTCCATGGCGTTGGCGTCTCGATGCAGATATAATGAACCAGATCATCGCCAGGAGCAACAATGCCCACGTCTGCTGCATGGGGTTGTTCAGGAAGTTGATCCTCATCATCGGACAGGCCTAGGGGGAGGGGGACGTTAAGTACATGGATTTGCAAGCAAAAGCAAAACCACTAGAGCCACAAAGAGCTTTTGTTGTACTACGAACACATTTTCAAAAGCTATTTCAACCATTACGGACCAGTGAAGGTTTAAAACGTTTTCCTTGTTACAAAGTGCAGGCAACAAGTCAAGAAAATCGATTGGTTGGATAGTTTAAGTACAGATGAAGGTCCACCGCGTTTCAGCCATTGTAACGCATTGTTTTTTTTTTTTTTTTAGTTTTCAGCCGCAACTTTTTTTTCGTCTGATGGATCCATAAATCAGACTATCTAACAGTTATTCTGATTTTAAATCAAATTCTTCACATTTGAGATACAGAACCAAATTTTATAATTTGTCTGCAGCCATGAGGAAATTTGACGAAACTCATGAACCGAGTAAGACAATCGATGGTTCCACCAAGCGAATAAACCGAATGTTTGAAAAGCTCCGTTCTGTATGCTAAAATTAGCCAGCTTGAGAAAAATGAAAAGTGTCCCGGAAATACAGCAGGCAGACAGAATTTATGCAAATCTGTGCTTGCGAAACAGTGGAATGGACTAAGCCGCTTTTCAAGTTTTCTGTGAATTCGTCGTTTTTCTTATTCTGAATTATAAAGTGTCCGAGAATATGGCAAAGATGATACACTGTTGTGCGGTGCATTAAAGTACATTTAGAGTCAAGTATTAAGTTTTTTTAAATGTTTTCTAGATTAACAGGCTGTGTGGGAATTGGCGGCAAATTTAATACTAAAAATCCTTTAAAGTTCGCCAACCACAAACGTTTAAAGCACAAACCTTTAAAGTTCGCTAAAATCTCTACTAGACTAGAGCGAAAGGTCCATATATTTTCTCGTCGATCGTCATTGGTTTGTTCATTTTAATCCGAATTCCTCGTCGCAATGACGACTAACCAAAGCACAAACTTTTCAATTTTTCAATTCCGAGTCCACTACCGGCTGGCAAAATATTCTTCTTGCAACAGATTATCTAGCTTTGCCGGGATTTTAAATTTATGAAATCATCCCGGTGGAAATGATTCCCCGGGTGAAGGGCGCAACTTTTTTATTACGTGACAAAACAACAAGATCCATCGCACTTTCTCCGCGAACGATCTACCAGTTCAATGGATTTCCCAGTAACCGCAACAGGATAGGTGAGATAGGCTTGTAATACCAGTGTTCCCAGTTTCTCTGGTATTAACAGGAAAAATAACGGTTTGCAGGAAACAAATCGACACCGGCATAAACTCAACACCGTGTAACGAGTGCGCGCCGGGGGATTTCCATAAATCACTGGGCATTAGCGGCTCGCTGCGAACGGCAAACTGCCTGCAGTTAGATTTAGACAGCCGCATGCGTCCATCAGCCGCAAAGTTTCATTCAATTTCCATCCATTTCCCGGGAATTCCCTAGTGGACGGCAGAATGAAGCATGCTGCCCGTGGGGCGGACGTGGAAAAAAAAGTTATGGAATTAAGTAAAAAACGATGACGAACAGAACTCACATGACAACCACACACACACACACACGCACTTTATTAGAGAGTTTCCGGATAAAGTGCGAATAATCGGAAACAGCACTTCCGCATGAAGGGCAACTCGATGAAGCCACAGACTCTTCCACGGTCCCATGTCCGGATGAAAGTTGTTCATAGCAGGAATGGGCTTTTTTCCCTCGTTTCCTTCCCCCAACAATGTGCGATTCCTCGTTTATGCAAGATGGCAAATTGGCTGTGAAAGGCCAACGCACTGAACGCTTTTCGAACATCCGGGTTGACCTGGGGTCGGCAGGTTGGTCTGCAGATGCTCCAATATGTGTCAGTAATGTCACGTGCAAAGGGACAATTTGCACCCCGTGGGGATGCAACCATGTGGAAAAGAAGAAGAAAAGAACGACAAACGAGAAGGAATCCAAAACGTGTGTCCTATTTACCCGTAGGCAAATAACCATATTTGCTTATGGATAAAAAGGACACAAGTTTTGGGCTTACTTGTCCCAACGTCCCAGAGAGACTCCGGTTTGACTTAAATCAAAATCCACCTTCCGATAGGTGGCAAATGGATGGAAAAGCCACCTATAGGTGGCGAACGTGGCAGATAAATACATCAAGACGACCACTGGAGGCAATCCAGATTTTTGTTTGTTTTCTTGCCTTTGCTTCGAGCCAACGCTCATGGGGAAACCGTTGGCGAGGGGATAGAGCATCTTATCTGCTGCTACTCGGAACTTTGGCCTTTCCCAACACTTGACTGTCCTCAGCCTAGGATCCTACTCAAAGTGAGCCTCCGTAAGGGGTTTTGCATGCGTTAGCGGAAACACGATAGGTTCGTCAACGACGACTCAAGTGACTGGGTCAGCGCATCTTGCTTGAGACCGAGCCTGGAGTGGACCAGGACGAACGGGAGAACACTCCTGGCGACACCTACCTGTCCCCTACTGCCGTATCCAATTGGTGCAGGATGATGTGATAGCGAAGGAGTTCAAATTTACTCGCACGTCCTCTGTTTGCTCAGGTCTCGATCGACTTCGGCGAAGGCGAATTTCAACTGAGCTGAAAGGAAATATTTACCACTTTCTCACTTTTCGCACACGTGTGCAATTGGTTGTACTAAACCATTGTGCCGCATCGTTGTGAGGGACATTAAAATAAACTGTCGTTTCACCGAGAATCACGCCGAGTTCTATAAAGTGGTTCTAATCAGATGCGTTCAACCGGCTGTGGTTGAATTGCTGTTCACCGTTAAAAACCGTTCAAAAATCTCCAGTTGCAACGGGATCACAAGTTTGGTTTTGGTGCTGGAAATATGGAACCACGAATAATTTTCACACGAAGTAACACGCGTGTTCACATTGTGCGAACTCGAACCTTGGTATCCGTTTGATTTTCGTATTTCTTCGAAAAACACGGAACGGCTCGGTACGATCCTTGAGCTCTCGATCCTGGAGAGCGGGCTGTTCTTGACGCGCGGCACGCCGACTGCGAACTGACTGAGTTTGACGAACCGCCAGCGAATATCTACCAGCCTCACCAGAAGCAGCATCAGCAGCAACGCTAGGACCGCACCATCGGGAGAATGCTGCTACTTCTTCGGCGGTGGGTTTTCCGCTTTTCCGACCGGCCCTTCCATTGACGGTAAGTAACGGTAGCCGTGTCCTTGCGCCCCGCTTGAAGCTTCAGCAAAAAGAGAGAGCCAAGAACTGATAGAGAGTAACACACCACCACTGACGTGGGTGAAAGAAAGAGTCGGAGAAAAGGAGAGAAAGAGCACGAGCAAATTGCCCGTCGCATTCACTCCCAAACGATCTTGCAGCGCTTCGTTCGGCTCCGTGTCGGTCTCCATCTCTCTTTGGGGCTCGCGAGCTCGCATTAAGGGAATATCCTTGTGCGATAACACCCTATCAATCGCCCGGGGTTGGTCTTGCCGGCCACCTTCCTGACGCTCCCAGCTCCTCCTCGGCGCATTTTGTTCAAAAGAAGCTTGTTGTTTTTTTCAGAATCCGTGTACACTCTTACCGAAAGAAGCAGCTGGCTATGAGCAAAGACTGAACTGGAAGACACACAGTCGTGCCATCGTGGCCCACCTTAAAGGATTCGGGTTATTCGATTCCCCGGGTATCATTTCGTGACGGAATGTCTGCAGGGCGGGGGTCAATCGTAGTCGAAATTGAACAAGAATCTTCTTGGCGGTGAAGCAATGGGGAGGGGTGGAAAAACACACAGACATCAACCGGAACTAAAGAAGCAACAAGCACGCGACCAAAGACCAAACGCCGGTGGGGTTTAAATGGTTTTCGGAGGGGCACGGGACAGCTTGTTCCGGTACTGGCAGCCCGAACGCCTTTTGTGTTATCCGGGTAGCCGCCTCTTTTGAGGAGGTCGTGTTTTCAACGAGCAACAGCGGATGAATAGATGATCTTACGATTGATGAGATTTCGAGAGTGGACCACTTACCATGCCCCGCCCGCTCCAGCAAGAGGAAGGGCAGAATTTCCTCTAGTTCCCGTTCGGCCAATACTCGAAGTTCAATGTCAATGAAACTCAACTGACATTGGGGTGGGCCTTTGTCGGGAAGGTTCTTTGAAGACCATACCTGACCTTTTTTCCGCCTCTTTTGGGGAATGAATGAATCAATAAGCAGGACCGGCAGAGCAGGAGAAAAGTTGCCGGACCGTTAATCGGGAGGAAGACCAGGTGTGTACAAGTTAAAAGCAGAAATTATGAATTATTAACGGCTACATTAAACGAGCAATCGGTCCCGGATGGATTGGGATTTAAATAGAATAAACCACCCCGTCCCGGTTTTTCATTTCAATCTCTTAAAGGCTTCAATGCTGCGGGATTGCTTTGGTGGGTGATAACGTATCTTTCTTCCGCATCATAATAAGCATATCACTTCCAACATTTCAATGCGATTGGATGACACGGAAGAGATGAAATGTGATACCACGA
This sequence comes from Anopheles atroparvus, assembly GCA_914969975.1. NCBI lineage: Eukaryota > Metazoa > Arthropoda > Insecta > Diptera > Culicidae > Anopheles > Anopheles atroparvus. The sequence continues at coordinate 43,680,636 of CAJZCY010000002.1, read as the reverse complement.
AAGCCGGAAAATGAAAGTACATCATGGACTTTTGTGCTGGTTGAAGAAAATGGGATATAGAGAAGAGGGAGGGTGACGAAGCAAACGGTACAGGGAAGGACACAAAGCAGATAAAGAAGTGGAAGAGTACCAACATTGTTTTCGGGCTCGGTAATAAACGTCTCCCGTTGCCAGCTGTCTGACGGATGAGATGAAAATTATTTCCGATGGCGTACCATTGCGTATCGACCGGAAAGGAGTGATGCTGAAGGAGGAAAACAGGAGGAGTGGGTGGGAGGGGGAAGAGGAGGGGGGGGCTGGTGATAAAGTGCGGTGTAAATGTGTTGCAGATTGAAAATGAAATCTCAGAGCTTGGATAGCACGCGGTATCGCGTATTGCGTGTCAAAACAAGGCGTACTACAAGCAGCAAAAAATAAAGCAAAAGGATTTGAAATGATCAAAATATATCAAACCCACGAAAAGGTCGTTTGGCAAAAGCGCGGGCGTGAAGAAGCGACTTGCGGTTGAACAGAAGAAAATCAATGGCACAAAAAGGCCAAAACATGAGCGATGCGAGCGTGGGTATCGATCGCTAAAAGGTTAAAGTAGGTAAAAATCAGTACGCTCCAAAAAGCGAACCGAGATATTCGCAATGTTTGCAAACATCCATGCTGGGAAAAGAAACCTTCCTACAAAGTTTTTCCACGGTCGGGAGTTAGCAAACAGGGGTAAGTTTTCCACGGTTCGCTCGTTCCACTGCGCTGCAGCACAGAATGGGCTGTAAACGACTGACTGTAACTAGCTCGTTACATTCACACAGTGGACACGTTTTATTTTATTTTGGTGTTTCCCGACCACGAAAGAGTCGCGGCGAGGAAAAATGAACGAAAAAGAGACGAACATTAGAGATTTGTCGCAAAGAAGTACTAATTCGTTTTTCTTTTGCATTGCCATGTACTTCAACAACATCAACACACAGAGCTTATCTAGAGATTATAAGGAGTCTAGAAGTCTTGCGAGAAAATAATGACCTCTACAGTTAGACACCTTAGCTAAGACCTGCACACAACTAGCATTTTCATGCTAACGAACACAGACTTAAGATACTCGTTTGAGTACCATCCATGGTTACTTAATTGACTTTGTACCTTATACTCCGTCGGGTGGGAAAAGAGACGTTGATGAAGTATCCCATCAAGATACAATGCAGAAACCTTTTGCAACTTTAATTTGCAAATGGTCAAAATAAACCTTGGTGGTAAGAAATGCGCGTTGAGGGTTCACGATTCTGATTAGAAATGTGAAAGCTCAGGCAATTCCACTAAATGGACATCATTTTTACCGGTCAATTATTTCATAACATTTAAATCTCTAGGGAAGCTCCGACCTGTGGGGGGCAAATTTTTGGGACGTAATCTGTAGCGAACAAGAACTGACTCCTGGGAAGGATTGGAAAGGCAATGCTCTTTGTCACAGCAAGTGTAATGCATCTGGTCACGTTACGGTGGACTGGAAGACGCTCTTGCATAATCTGCCCCTCCACTGGCATTCGAATGCTAAATGCAGAGGCTGATGAGAGCTGGAAACATCGACAAATGTGTATCGATTTCCTGCTCCCAGCGGGGTTCGGCCAGATACCTTTTTTTTTGCGATGAAGTCCAGTCCTAGAACTTAGAATTCTTTCCCACGAGGTTGTGGTTATGGTGTTGGTGCCTATTTTCAATGCCTCTACCTCTAGCGTGCCCCACCATCAAAAACTTTGCCCCAAAAGTACCATTCTAAGGCGATCTCGTGCACGGCTGGCGACGGGCCGTCAAGTTATCGCATCGCATTATCGAGAGGGTGGGAGGACCAGTCGGGAAGCTCTCAGGCCCCGGAAGCAGGGACATTTTGGGACAAATTTATTATATGGATAGATTAATTGGAAAATGGAAACCGCCAGCATGGTCCGAATGTGCATCGAACCCGAAAGTAATCGGAACGAGAGCCTCGGTAGGTAAATCATGCTAAATGGAATGCCTCTCCGTCCTGCCTTTTCTTCTGTGCAATTGGTGGGCATATCTAATAAGCTACTGTTAAGACGAAAAACACAAATACGTTTAGCGGAAACGAAAAGTCGATGAAGAAATTGGCGAAAACACTAAATAAATTGAAATGTAAGATGAAGACTTCTCATTGCATTCCATAATTTGATCAGCGTTCCGCCGTCCTCTTCGCATGAGATCTCTTAAAGCAGTCGGATGCTTTTAATGAGCAAAATAATTCTACGAAACTATAATTTCATGTCACGTGTTGTATGACAGACAGGTTCTGAAAATCTAACTTTGAAATCCAACGGAAATTCGATGTAGTGATTAAAGAGTCGGAGGTTTGTTCGTTTAAATTAGGAGCAATAAGAAAATTTCGCTTCGACTGTTCTGATGAAACTGTATCATTGAGACGTTATCTTTTTCTATTCGAAAAAAACACGGTAGGAAACGGCGCAGAAATAAATTCACCACAACCAGGTGGTGAATATCAGCGAGGTACACTTGAACGCAAGATTGCACACAGTAGGCATGGAATTGCACACAAGTTTGAAATTCTGTACAACTTCTTGCGTGGCTCGGTTCTATCGGTTACAGGATCGAAATTGGCAAAATATTCGTGAAACAAAGAAAAGAAGAACCAATTCACACGGATTCACGGTGCTGGGGCGTAGGTCAAGGCCGGTGGAAATGCACCCACTGCAATTCCGATGAATCAAGGGCAGTGAAAGTACATTGTGACACTTTCGCTTCTATTTGTATCTCTCTTGTAATCCGATTTTCCCCGATGGAAACCTTCGAGAAATGTAAATCGCTTACCTTTCCACCCACTGACTTTGAATTACATTTTTAAATAGACACACTTTGACTTGGTAATCACACCCTTAACATTGAACTGGACAAGCAATTCTGACATGGACCGTTCGTTTAATAATTTATCTTGCCTACGTTTTTCGAAGCATGAAACTGTTCCCCGTGGACTATCATTTACCCCATTTCGTTTCCATTGCGTTTTCTTTTTGAATCACAGACGGAAAAACGACTCCCTTACGAGGAAAGTTTTGGTAGTCGTGCGATGACGAGGATAGGAAAGAAGCACGACCCCGTACTTTGCCTGCTGCTGTTGTCGATGGCGTATGTTTTTCCGCACAGCCTGAGTGCAACGGCTCATCGTAAGGATGTTGCATATTTGATCCGTTTCGGTTCGGTCGGGCCCGAATGGCACCAGTTGTGACGCTGTTAATGTGTCGGTAACCACCAACGGCGGTCACCCTCCGTTCCCGCGACTATCCGTGCTTCTTGCCCTTTTCAGCTCACGACTCGAAAGTAAGCAAGGATCCGCCGATTGATGCACCTCAGCAAAGAAGGCAACGATGATGATGAGTATGATGCTCTGCAGCCGTGGAAGAATGGGACGCAAAGAAAACACCTATAAATCACCATCCGCCGGAGAACAACGGGGGAACAAGTGCAACAACGGACAGGCACGCGCGAATGTGCAAATGTATGCGCCGCTAGTACCGCTAGAGCAAAATAGTAACAAATCCACCAAAGAGGACTGATATTCCTTCGTTTTTGCCGCCGCATTCGATAAGGTCATTCACTTTCGCGGCTTCTATATTTACTGTTGGTTCGTAACTGAAGAGACGGAGCTTCTTATTGAGACATCTTGAAGGCATATTTATCTTGATCAAAGTTGAATATCAGAGCAGAATGTTTAGGAGAAGCAGATTGTGTTTTGGAATACAAATTAACACCTCTCCCGGATGTAGTAGTGTTGCTCGGCAATGTTCAGAATCGAGATCAAGAACATGAAATTGTAAATCTCAATGGTTCCTTTAAATTAATGCATTTTCTTTATAGCCAACTAAAGGTAAGATATCAAAACTAAATACTGTTTAAGTTTAAGCATAATCAATCAATCATCCATTGATTGAAGTGTATTTTCTTACCCCGAAGCTGACAATGGGTTTTCGCACACACGCGTCGGTTACCGTGCCAAAAAGCCATCATACGCGTGACGATTCGAAAGATCAATACACAAATTATCAACTTTGCGGCGAGACACAGCCCTTCAGCGGCGCCCCATCATCGACTGGGCATTTCCTCTGGGGCGTGAAAGCTCGAAATAGTGACGAAATGATTTACTTCACGCTGCCACCCACTGGCACCTCGGCGAATTGGTTTAGAGGTACGCTCGGTTCATGCTATGCTGGCGAGTTCTAGTTCGCAATGTTTACATAGGTACCATCCCAGGAATGATGTAAGCACAGAAGCACTCGAGCACCGTTCAACATGGGAGAGCTGGTAACATCGTTGACATTGCAGATCGGTACAAATATGCACGCTATTTGTTCTGGCGGAAGTATAAAATGGTCACTATCGAACGTGATACGTCGAGGAGCGCGGGAATGTGTATAAGATAAGCAGTCGTTTTGAACAATCACTTGTAAATCACGAACCACTCCAGGCTGCTTCCGGGAGGTGATAGTTTGGATAAGCGTTCATTTTCTTCGAAAATGTCCTACAAAATAAAGGCAGACATATTTTAATGACCTGCAGAAGAAGGGCCATAAATCACCTTTTACAAGATAACAACGCTTCTTCCCATCGATAAGAATCGTACGCTGATCCTCAAACCATCACAGTGCGATTCTTGAACTGTGCGGGTGCGGGTTGCAGTTGGCCCGACCGACAAGACAATTCGGTTAACGATCGTCGCCGGTGCACTTGTGGCCAAGTCACGGATGGAAGGGAAACGAAGCGACACGACAGGGGCTGACAGTTCACAGCGCAAGCAGCTTCACATCCGTTCATACAACATTGTTTTCGGTGACTTTTGCGAGTACCGGTTCATCCCGGAGAAGGAACGATCGTGAGAGTGTCCACCACTGGCGCGAGTAAATGCACGATCGGAAGCTTCCGAGATCCTCGGTCACTTGCTGTAAAAGAGAAAAAAAAAATCCTGCAGACGGCCACACGATGCACGTGTGAATCAGAACATGAACACAGACCCATACATACCCACACACACCGCGCGCAAACGGAAACCCTCACCGCCGGCGTACGACATTTATCAACCGCACGGTTCGACCGCCGTTCGGTCAGTTCTTTGCTGGACGTCGCCGGGATAGGACGCACGGTTTTGCACGGGAATAAACCTACGCGGGATTGCAGGCTGGCCCCTTGTTCAACCATCCACCCACCCCAAGCGTCTTCTGTCGGACTCGGCCGGCGATCGTCGTGTTCGATTGTTACGTCCATCCCCCCCAGCGTGGTGATTGGTTTTCGATACCGCTGCCATTCGGTGGTGAGTGAACGCAGTACAGGAAAAGAAAAACCGTTCGTAAGCATACGTAATGCGGTGAGAAAAGTGCATTTCGCGCGCGCCACTGCAATCGCCACGGAAAAACTAGACCCACAGCAGGCGGAGAACGGGCGAATTATTGCAACAGTTTGTGCGATGCGAGTGAAAGTGTCCATGTGCGTGCGGCGTTTATTCCTGTGAAACGGTTTAGTGGATGGGTGGCCGCAAATTTTCGTCGTTCACGTTCACATTTCCACCGAAAGTTTCCAAGCCCAGATCAAATCGAGCGGATCAGCTGAGGGTGGCCCACGTGCACTAATGAACGACAAAAGGAACGATTAAAACGAACCTATCACAACGACAGGGAGGTTGAAGTTGATTGAATTGATTTATCGATTCTTCCGTTCATTTCACGCGATACTCGAACGTGTAGCGAGTCGATTACTCCTCGAAAAGTGATCCAACGAGTCGGAAAAAGGTGCGTTACAGGTGGTCTGGCATGTACCGGGGTGTCATCCGCATTCAGGAGCAACAAGCGTGGTTGCTTAAGGGCAAGATTAGCCACGAGAACGATAAACTTTAATCACAGCGCGCTCCCGTCGACGACGACCCCCACCGAAAGCTACAAGCATGGCGACGCGAAGCTGCAGAGGTAGCTGCGGGACACGGAGCTGCTCCGGTGGCTGTTTTATGCTAATAGCATCAATTTTGGTATTATCAGGTAATTTTCCAATTTAACACCATCCGTTCATCATCCATCCCTCCATCCTATTGCATCCCTCCTGGCTGTAAATCATTGTGATTTCATTTTGGTTCCATTCAATGGAGCGTTGGTAGACTAGAAGCAACCGAACTGGCAAAATGTGGCCCATTTGCAAAACAAATGGCGTCCGCGACGGGAGTGGAAGGTTCGGTGGTTTGTTCTCTGCGCTATTTCAAGACCACCAAATCGGTGAACGCTCTTGTTGCTTGCTCCTCTGCAAAGTGTACCCCAGCGAACTCAGGCGGGCGTACTCTGGTTGTGCCGGATTAGTTACGGCTATTGGATATTGGAGCGCAACAAAACGGATAAAAAAATACAAACAGAACTAACCTTCACTAATCGCGACGACGGTCGGATGGACGACGGGCGAGAATATCTTCACCGTCCGGCTTGGCCGATCTGGTGATTCCAACGCCGGATCTGGCGCGACCGGATTAAGGCCGTGCAAAAATTTCATTCAATTGAACCTAGTTTAGGAACTTCGCGCCACGCCAGTAATTGATCCTCACCCGCCACCCCTTCACCCCCCCCCCCCCTCTCCACAACACCCTTTAGCACAAGTCCGGCGCGTCTGGGAATCATGGGCACCCTTTCAGTTCCTTCCTCCACAGCTTGCCTCAACATCTTTCCCAGCCGCAGAAGACTTGCGGCACATCCGGCTCATCCACTATCTTCCACCCGGATTCACATTCGGAAGATGGGCCTTCACGGGAGCGCGGTTTTTACATAATCCTCACCGTCAGCTGATGAGGACAGAGACCTCGGACGACGAAGGCATTCGTCTAAGTGACCTCGCGGCCAAAGAAGTGGAGCGATATTCGAACGCAGTTTACGATGGCACACCGTGGCTCTGGCAGATCCGTTCCGTTGAGCTCTGTACGAACCAACGGTTGGTGAACACAACCGATGGTCCACCGATTTGGTGCATATTCTCCTATAAATAGGATTGCATGCGATCGTATTTCATCTGTGTCTTCTCTGCCGCCAGTAACAAGATGGACTTGTTCTTCTAGAAGCTTCAGTTTACTTTTTTGTTTCCGTTCATACTACCTTTGCTTCTTTGACGAGACGAGAATTGTCACTCGTAGATGCCATGACTGCCATGAGTTTACCGACATTAGCCAAGAATGAAAACAGTCTCAAGGCTGGGGTTTTTTTGTGTGTTCTGCTTCTTGTGGAAATTTTCCTCAATGGAAGACGATGGCTGCATCTGCAGCACGTTTCTCGATTGTTTGTTGGCCATACCCAATTTTATTTTATTTTATTTATAAATGTCGTCCGTCATTGGAGTTAAGCGTTGAACGGTTTGACGATGCAACGTTTACACAATTAGTTCCAAAGAACTAGTACCTGTCAATCGCTGTGAAATGCCACCGTTGCCCGATGTTTCGAGGTTGATTACGTACGGTTTATTCCCGATGTTTAACACATTTTTGTTTGATTACAAACTGGCATTCCCCGGGTCCCCTCAACACGATCAAGCCTAGAGTGATCTAATATCTTTCAGTGACGAACATTCCTTCGCTCCCGGAGATTGCAATTCCTGTCCTCGTTTTTAAGAACGTACGATCGTTAAAACATTCGAACAGGTTGTTAATCCGACGTAGCCATGTGGTTCAAGCTGATAATACCGATCCGATTGCCATTCCGCCTTCCCAACCGTGTCTATTACCGGGCAGTCATTTCCTGCCAAACCGTTGATACATATTCATGCATCTAAAAGTTCGCACGATCGCAACGTACTGAAAATGGATCTAGCTGGCCGATGCAGCAGCGTGATATCACGTGATGAACGAGTTTTGGTACGTTTTTTATATGAATGGTTGCTAGGCTCATGTGATTTTACGACGGAGGATGATTTTTGACAAAAAGTAATCTTTATCTATCGGAGGCTCGTTGAAATGTTCAACTTGACCTTGAATAGAGAGGATGACAAAATGTTGCCGCATCGGCATGAGTCGGCAACGCAAAATGAAGACAAACATTTGATGGGTACCCGTGTGGGCGACGTGAAGGATCGATCTTCAAGCATATTTCGAAACCTGACGAAACTTAAAGTGTTTGCAGTTCTGGCCTGGAATGGACATGGGAAAATAATCGTGCGCCAGAATGTCCGGGTTTGGTGGAAAGCAGATCCTACCAGTTGCTACCGGCTTGCCAAGTTGACTCTTCCTTCCGCTGCAAGGACCGTGTGCTTGCCATTTAACCCTGTTTGACGATTAATGTAAAATGATTGTCATTAATGCAACACTTCACAAGGCGATGACGCAAACGAATGGTGAAGTCATTTAGCAAAAAGATTCCTGTGCTTGTTAATTCCGCAAGCGATCAGTCAAAACGGTACGCCATCTTTCTGTCGTTGCATCTTGCCTTCGAATCGAAGCTAATCAACCACTTCCGGGGATGTGCTTTACTGTTTCTGTTGCATTTTTTTCTGAGGCTATGGCAATTTTTCATCCCTTAGCAAAGATTGTAAATATCGTTTGCAAACAACAAACGGAAGGCAAAATTGTCCAGCCTATGTAAAAAAAAAAAACACCTAAACGGTTCCGATTGACATTGCAAAGCTCGCAATGTGCGGCTGAAGGTTAAGTGTGGCGTTTTCCACACATTAAATCATTTCACAATTTCCACCATCTTGCCGGACGGCACGAGGTGGTTGGAGAGCCAAGAGCGGTGGTGATGAAGGGAGGCATTGTTCGCCAACTGACCATCATTTGAGATTCATTTTCTTTTCCATTTAGCTTTTTTTTTGCAATTCAAGCAATTCAAGCGACCCCATCCAATTCTGAATGGAGACATTTAACATGTCGGGGAACATGTTGAAAATTGGATGGAAGGTTGTGGGGGTGTAGAATTCAGCTGGTTGCACGGAAATGAGCATGCATTGATGGTTATCTGAAAAATTCAACACTGTTACAACAATGTGGAATGATGTTTGAGCCGGAGGAAAATGGGAAAAAGGCACATATTTATGTATCGATTCCCCGAACGCGATTGTTACGCAATGCTAGAGTGCCTACCGAGGCCTCTGTGCGGGAGCGTTCTAATATTGGAAACATGTCTTCTTCAACTTTCCACAGCCTTTTTCCGCAATCTGCACTCTCCATTCGCTAGATGCAGCCTTTCAACATTGTCCTCCCACTAAGTGCCGTTTATTAATGCACGCAAACCAACGGCGAAGGCAAGGCCAAGGTGCCACCCTCGCCAATCCGACTTCCAAGGATGAAAAGTGTACACGATGAAAATTGTCGAGCAATTGAAAGCGATGGAAGTGGTGGAGAGGCCAATCTTTGCCGATGAATAAGACATGAGCAAAAACACCCAGGAGACCATCAAAGTAATGAATGTGTGTTAAAATAAAACGAACAATACTTAACCACGCTCCGTTCGGTAGATATTTGAATATAAAAAAATGACGTTTCCGGGCAAAATGTCCGGTGAGCTCGTTTGTACGTTCCAACCAACGATCCCCGCGATCGCATATGAAATCAAGATTCTTCCAACATGTGAATTCAGACACACACATCACGAACGAGCGCTACACACGATCCGGTCGGGGGTTTGAGGTGGTTATAAACATACTTCCTGCATTCGCTCAGGGAAGTAATGTAGTTTCGACGACGCACGCATCACTAAGTGATGCATTTTTGATGAGCGATTGATAAGACGTTCGTTTGTCGGCTACTTGGTCCTAACGATGTCTCATCCATGGTTCACTGGGCTATTACTTCTAAGCGAATGACGAGGAAGCCAGATTGTGAGTGGAGCGAGGGATTTTGGAAAGACAAATAGCTCGTTTAACCCCACTGATGGGCAATGCTTTATTTTTCTCACCTCCTCCAACGAATGGACGGAAGCGGTGGTGACAAATTGCGGGAATGATTGTGACTTGCTTTCACAATGGTGGGAAAATTGTTTTGTTTGTTTGTGTGGGGTGATCCTCGCCTCGTTGAAGTGCGATCGTTTGACGTTTTCTCTCGGAGGTCGATGGAATTTTCGCAATGTACTGGCGGGTTGACAAGCGATCTATACTTGAGTTTAAAAAGTTTCCCATGCGTTCTAAAGCGCGCTCTACCAGCATCCCGGCGACATAAATCTCCGGCAATCAAAGAAAAGAAAGGAAAGGCCCGCATGGGCGCGAATGCTCTTCTAGAGGAACCGCACTATACTATTTCATTAGCGGACGGGGAGCGATAGAGCGATCACAACACTTGCGCAGGGTTTGAGCCGCAATGAGCCGATGATGGAGTGTCAATTGCGCTAATAATTCGTCATTAGGAGCAATTGCCACCGTATGTCCTCTGCCGGTCGGCGTTTAGTTTACCGTTTTCCTTTGCAGTGTGCTTGGCAGAAATTACTCTGAACTAAATGCGGTGAGATGTAGGATGATGAATAAAATAAACTGTTGCACTCGGATGGGAGGACGCACCCCATCGTTGATTGGGCGACAATTGTCAATTAGCGCGACGAGGGAAAAGGAGGGAAAGAAGGGACAAGAAGATTGCACTTCCCTTTGCACCTTCACTTGCACTGTGTTGCACTTGATCTTGCACTTGAACAAGATGGCTGAACAGCTGTGAAAACATAACGGTTTGGTCAGGCTTGACTTTGGCAGCTTCAACTGTCGGCGATATTGAATCATAGGCTATTTTCGGATTGGTTGTGCAAACCAACGATATCATTTTTCAACTGGGTGGCAAATATTTAGTTTTACCCGCACCGATCCAGCAAACGGTCACGTCCAATCGGCAACACCAGTTCAGGCTGCACGAGCAATCGGTTTACATCGAGTGCAGGAAATAAGGATGTTCCGGCTTTTAGTGGCAGGAACCACCGGTATCGGCTTACCGCCTCGAAAATAGAGCCGCAGCACACGCGTTGTCAATGAAAAGAACCTTGATTGCTCTCAATTAAATCAATATACTATTCAAATCCAACTGAGAAAGAACCACTAGCATTTGCCGGGTGTGCCATGGGCGATTTCAAAGTGGGATCATTTACACCGGATGTCTCGGATAGCAAACATTGCACGAGTGTGCAGGGTAGCTCCATGATTATCCATTCCCAGGTCCATTGTCGGGCTGGAAGGGAGGTCAAATGAATCTAGATTTACTTGACTAGCAGATCCAGGGTGCGTTCTGTTTCTCCTGCACCTACTCGGGGATATTAAATTTGCCCCGCGAAACGAGACCCGGACTTTTAGCTCAATATCAAGTCAGACTTCAGCTCGCCAGATGAAAATTGCTACGCCAAACACTGGCAGCACGATCCGGGATGGAGGCGGCACAAATCAAAAAGTCCAATTTGTGTTTCCAATCGAAACACTAGCTAAACAGCACGAGTTCCACGTACGTGGTTATTCGGGCCAGACGAAGCATGAAAAACTGCAAAAACTCGATGCTGGCACGAGTCGAAAGACGTTCCGGTACCGTTGGAAGTACAAAATCTTGCAATGGCGGAGGCGTGAAAGAAGTCCACATCGGCATCTTGACAAACTAAGGGCAAACAAAAGCGAAAAACCAAACTTTCCGCACTGCACCTCTGACCACAAAATGACCACGAAACGTGAGGGCTCTGGCACCTTGTGGCCGCCACACTTCGCTTCTCTCCAATGGCCGGTTGTTTCGTCTATAGTTCTTCATTGACTTGGTGCAGATTCGATGCAGGCTACGAGTGCAATTTATTTCCCCCCAGCCCCTTTTCGTTGCCACAGCTGGAAAACTTTGGCCCTACGTCAAAGTGCACATGAAGGCTATTGGAACCGGGAGCGGGCAACTAAAGCCTTGGACAACCGATGAAACAACGAACCAAACATAGGTATTGAAACATCAGTGTGTGTGTATGTGTGTGTGTGTTTGTGCTTCCTCGACATGGGAGAGGGTCTTGGGTTAATGCAAAATTGGATGCGGCCATGCTGAAGCCGTGACCGCCAATCTGCACTTACAAACCTTTCGAAGAAGGCTGACACATGCATGCATGTTTTGGCTGGCATGTTGTTGGTTCACAACACCGCATTGGCCATGCATGATATATTGTCATGTTCCGTGAGTTTCTACCATCATGAAAGTGTACCATCCAATCAATCCTAACCACAATTTAACCATAAGTTCTCGCGACATTTACGACAGCAACCATCGTCCTCCCATTATGGACAAATTCAAATGATCTTTGCTTCCATCCGCTAACCCGTCTTTCTTTTTTTCCCTTTTTCTTTTTTTCCACAGTTTTGTCACCCGCTCGTACACAGGACTTCGGTTACGATGGCGCCAAAGGTGAGTTAGGCTGGAGCTTCCCCGTTCAGCTCGCGATAAAGATCAAAGTGGACTTTAAACCCCTTGCGGTATAGATTGGAACAAGAATAAAGAGTATCTTCTTCAAAAGGGAGCGTGTATCACGCATGCTGCCCCTGATGGCGTGCAGAATGCATTCCCCATGCCCTTGCAGTGCAGTCTTCTTCAATCCAATTCCAACGCCCGCCTTCGTTCCGTCGCGGAGGTTAACTGCAGTCCATGATGACAAATGCAATTACTTCATTAAAATCTAATTCCACTACAGTTTTAAAACAACACACACACATGCACAGGGACAGATAGAGGTTTTTATCGGGTGCCAGTGGTCCCCCCGTAGTGCATGCAGTAATGGGAACGTGTGTTGACAGTGGACGCAGGCTTCATTAGTTCCCTGGCGGGATTTAGAGACCTCATGCAGCAGCCTCGCTGTAGTTTTTCGTTCAAGCCGTACTGTCATGCTTGGGGGCGTCATATTAACAAATGGCGTGCCAGTAGTACTCAAGGTCACACGTGAACTCCAACCCAGTCTATTGGCTACCCGTCGCTTGTACAACTCGCCACTTTCATAACTCGATCAATCAGTACCTCCCCTGGTGGAAGTGCATTGGTACGTTGTGTATCTGAAGCAAACATATGTTCCGACACCGTCAGCGTCAGCGATAATTAAATTGCACCCCGGCTCGATGCTGTGTGTCGCGTACAAATTATGAATAATTGATTCGAATCCAACCCCTTCGCGCTGTGCTCAATTGTAGAATGTTTACTTTTCCTATACATCCACGGGCCACAGGGAAATTACATTGATCGATTCCCATTACATTTTCTATCGTCACGTGCGTCATCTCATTCCAGGACCGTCGCACTGGGGAGAGCAGTACAACTCCTGCACCGGCAAGCACCAGAGTCCGATCAACATCAACTCGCTGGACGTGAAGAAAGTCAACCTGCCGCCGCTCGTGTTCCAGGGGTTCGATGTCGCACCGAAGGAAACCAATCTCACCAACAACGGTCACACCGGTGAGTATGGAGGGACCCAGACCCGTAGGTCACCCCGTGGGTGTTGAACTCACTCACATAGCGTGCTGCTTGTCTGCACGAAGTGGCACGATCATATGCTTCGCCTAACTTGAAGCGAAGATGTCACCTTACGCAATATGTCATACCTTTACTAGGGTGTGTTCGCTACGTCCTTCGGCGCGTGAAACGTATGAACGAACGAACAAATTGGTAGAAAATAGGAAACTGGTTTTCCGGAAGGCTAGCCGTCTTTAGCAAATAATTAGAACCTTTAAAGTGGGCGTTAAAACACCCCCAGGTGCCAAGGTAACTTTGGCATGCGAAGGCTAATTAACTCCTTCCAGCAAAGGGCGAATTTGTTGTCTCTCACGATAAGACAGACCAGCAAGCAGCACCAGACCTTCTTCTATCTCCTAACCCTTAAAGGCCAGGTGTTGTTTTAAAACAACCTAGGTCGAACTATAGGAAAGTATCGAACAGTTTTATTAACGCGATAACTGTTTTGTATTACATAAAAATATCTTTAACCTTCAGAATGTTCCATAACGGTGAAAGCGTTGATATTTCACAATTTTGCCATCCTTGTCCAAACAACATATCTCTGGGTTGTTCCGGAATAATATAGCTTTGAGGGTTAATGAAGCTTAACAAAGGTGTTGAAAGTGAAGCGAAAGTTCACTAACTAACCGTTGCGAAGAGCCAAAGCGCGGTAAAATTGTGGATGGAAGAAACTGGAATTATTAACTGGCAAATACGATTCACGCATCGCTAATGTGCATGTACGATGATAATGGCCAACGTTACTATTCCGTTATTAAATAACAACATAAACTATCTTTGTGTTGGGAGTGCAATAACCACTGACCTCTTGAAGGAACAACGGGAAGGACAGACGAACCGATTTCGTCGATCGGCCGTACGATATCCAAACCGAGCGGAACGATTGAAGTGACGACGGACATCGCTAACCGATTCTACAAATCCACCACACAACGACTGCAGCCACGTCACAAACTCCCCCCATTTCAATCCAGGCCCGCCACGTGCCGCCGCACTTCGCGGTAGACGAAGGCCGGGTGATGCGGTTATTTTCGCGCGAAGAATAACGATCACGCTTAACGTGACATGCTCGGGGAATTAGCGCCTCAAACGCGACGAGCTAATTCCCCGTTGCGATCGTTTAGGAGTCGTCGGATCTACTATTTCAACGTCTGCTTTTTTTCCTCCCTCGTTCAGTGTTCGTCACGATGGATTCGGAAGTCACTCCAACGGTGTCCGGCGGCCCACTGAATGGTGTGTACGAGTACTCACAGCTGCACTTTCACTGGGGCGATAATGACACGTTCGGCAGCGAGGACATGATCGACAATCATCGGTAAGTTCGGCAAGAAAAGTGCTTTGGCACGCGGAGAAGTTCATCCTATCATTGCTCAACGGCCCCTCTCCTTTTCGATAGCTTTCCAATGGAGCTGCACATCGTGTTCTTCAAGCAGGATTACCAAAACGCGCGCACTGCGCTCAACTATCCGGACGGGTTGACGGTGCTGGCGTTCTTCTTCGAGATCGCACCGGACGACAACCCGATGTACGGCGAATTCATCGAGCTGCTGGGCAACGTGACCGAGAGCCATCTGTCGGCCCGGTTTGACGTGCCGCCGTCGCTCAAGGAGCTCATCGCCGACGATCTGCTGCACTACTATACGTACGACGGCTCGCTGACGACGCCACCCTGCAGCGAGGTGGTAACGTGGATCGATTTCAAGGAACCAATACTGCTCTCGCACGCACAGGTAGGCCCGTTCAATCCGTTTCGCACCACTGGATACCGAAGGGCGGTACCGATGGACGGTACCGATGGACATCGTTGCTAATTTAATTTAGGCACGTGGCTTAAAACCCCTTAGCGGGACCCATGTGATCGTCCACTCCACTCGATGCTCCCAGCTATGACGTTTCAATTAGCGCAGCATCCTATTTTTATACCGCGATCCGTCATTCACGGAACGGTGGTTTTTTACGCCGATGAGGCCCTCGGCGTAGAATGGCACTGCCCAGTAGCCCAATTTAGATAACATCGCGCATCCGCGCTTTTGGGTTTTCCGAAACGATCACGATCGATTATCAGCTCGGTAGTAATGCGAGACGTTAACACTATTTCAGGTTCAAGCGTTCCGAGCGCTGAAGGACGAGGATGGCCACCCGCTGACGCACAATTTTCGCCCCGTACAACCGCTCGGCGATCGCGTCGTCCTTTTCAACACGGACGAGATGATCAAGCAGGTCGACCTGGACGCGGATGTACCACCTGAAGTGGGCGAGGGCGTCGACACGAACAAACTAGACACGCCAGCGAAGTCGGACGCCGGCAGTCTGCCGGCGAAGGATCCCAGCAGTCGAAAACATCCACGCAACGGTGCCACGGTCCCGGTGGCCAGCCGTTGGTCGCTGCTTACGGCAGCCATGGTGCTGCTTGTCCCGCTTATGTTTTACTCAACGATCGCTAAATGCTAAATGAACCGGCAAAGAGAGCCTTGCGTTGGTTCGTTTAAAAAATTGTGCCAGTAGATTTAGTCCAGTCAATGTTCGAGCAGTAGGTCGCAGTTGTACATATACATAGACTACATATAAAAGTTTCTCAATCATCCTTCTCTCTTGTTTCGAACCGATCGAATGTTACCAAAGCAAACTTTCGTGATAGGAGAATCGAATCAGAAAAGGTGAACGTAAAAGGGCTACCGTTGAACAAAATCCAAAAGCGCTTCATTTCGGTACGACATACGCACAAAATAGGAGAAAAATAGTGCTATCTACAGTTACACAAGCAAATAACCTACCTTGTTATAGGCAGCCTATCGATGGTAAGTAATTTTATTTGGTCACAGGACAACAATAAAGATGACGATCACACAACGTGGTGTTAGCCGATGGGATTTTGAAGAGAAGAACCTTTTTCCAAACTACCACCACCGCCTTTATCCGTAAAATTCACAGAGTAATATCTCCGAAATATCTCCGCAACGTTCCAAAGCGTCTTCGATGGAACGGCATTTTCTCGGGGGAATCTAGAATTGGTATGCACAGGGTTCGGTACGGGCCGACAAACTGACGATAGCGATGATCAGGGATTGTTCTCAGCATCCCCGAGATCCACCGAGCGTTCGATCAATATCAATGGTTAAACTTACCATGGATCGCTGCGCGTCGAACTGGGCCTTCTCGAATTTCACCGCCCACGCACGGTCGCCGACGCCACCACCGGTTGCGCCCGCCAGCGGCACCAGTTGAAGGTTGTAATGACGACAGTCGTCCGGCAGGAACGTGCGCTCGTAGCCGTCGTAATGGAGGACGGTTTCGAGCCACTCGAGTGGCACCGTCTGGACGCGGCTCTGGAAAGCGACGGAAAACTGTTGCAGCAAACGACGCCGGAAGGTGGGAAGCTGCAGCGAAGCGACGGCTGCCTCGAGCGGGGTAAACACCCACATACGCCGCATAGCCCCGAAATAGTTCCCCCGTTGGCACTCCAGTTGAGCGCCGAGGAGGGGCTGCAATTCCGGCACGGTGGTGCCGTGGCGATTGATCACCCACTGTGTCGCTTCCGGGCTGCCGAGGTTGAACGCCAGGTACAGCCGTTCCATTTCGAAGCGATACGGGGCGGTGCGCTTTTGGGATTTGCTCAGTTCCTCCCGACAACGGAGCACTTTCTTCAGACATTCCTGTAGATGCTGGGCGCATATCTTTGGATCGAACTCACTGATCGGTGACTCGCAGAGGCGGTACGCGCTGAGGCACAGGAAGCGCACGATCGGCTCGAGAATCGGTAGCGCTTCCGCCCCGGAAAGGTTCTGAATGACTACCTCTTGCCGGATTGCCCGCATACGATCGAATATGAACTCGTACCGCTGATGGAATGGACGGCGAGTATCTGTAAGCACTCTGACAAAGACAAGCTTGGGGTCAACATGACGAGCTCCTCTACAAATCTCTACGTCTTACATGGTCAGCAGGTAATATAAGCTCTCCTGAAGTGCCCTAGGAGTGCGAATCTCCCACGCTTTAGGTTGTCGTCTGTCGGCAGCGGATCGACTGAATTCCTTAACCATTCGGGACGGTGCAGGTACTCGCGTCCGGCCTGCTCCAGAATCTGTTTCGAAGAAGTGCACCAGCCGCTCGCGAATCCGCCTACGAAAGAAACAAATCTAATTAAATCCCCATCCGATACTTGTGTTTTGCTGTATGTAATATACCGACAAGTCTATTTCCGACTTTGGACACATATCTTCACAGGTTCCACGAATAAATTGTTCCATTTCGCTCGCTTTATTTGCCGCCAAAGAACAGATGTTTGCTACGATGCTGTTGTTTTCGCGTTCGATGTTTGACAGCGAGATAGAAGAAAGTTGTATACATTAAGGTAAACTAGTAGCATTTTTGTCAAACCGTTGAAAGGCTGGTCGAAAGAAATTTATACTAGTTTACTGGTATAAATGTAATTGAAATGAAAAAGAAATTGGTAATAATAGATGATACCGAGGGCACATTCGGTAGGGGGTTTTCATCAACGTGACAAAAACATGCAAATCGGCATAAAATTGCTTCTTTTATCGTTTTTATCGATTAGCCGCTGAACCGATAAAAACCGATTCCGGAGTAAAACGATCACTGGTTAGCGACATCTAGCGGGAAATTGTGTAACTGCATAGCCTGTCTTTGTTATTTTCACAACGGTTAACCGGTTCTTATTAGAATGATTATTACCTCCTTACTCCTTAAAGGAAGGAAAGGAAAAGTTAACTATAATTTTAACGTTTCAGTTTACGCTACAACAGAACTAGACATTTCTTAAACTATCATAGTGAAATACAAATTCAACATTTTCACACGCTCACAATATAAAAAAAAAGTAATGCTCATTGCACTCCTATGGATTCTGTTGCGGTTTGAAAGTATTTGACCAAAAACTGTGTCAAATATCTAAAGAAAAAAACCGGGATCAAGGTTGAATGTATTGATTTCACTGCAACAAGTGTCCCACAGGAGCTCTCTTTCAGGGGCGACTACTGCAGAGGACGGAGCACGAACGCGTCATTGGACACACTGCGTCACTTGATCTGTAGAACGCGTTGCGGCTGCACGCGATAAGGAACTCTGCGTCCAGAATAAAACGTTCTGGCGTTGTGTCAAGTAATTCTGCCGGGAAAACGTGCATAATATGTGGTAAACTTGTTTTCGTGGACCCGCAGTAGAGCTGGGAATAGCAACAAGCACAAGGGACAATTACTTTCTAACAAGCACGTCTGTTCTGCGTGATTGCGTTTAATATTGAATTTACTGGTGCTGTATAGTACAATTGTCCGAAAATTGACACTTTATCGAGAAGATTATTGAACTGTGAAGTAAAATAATGCAAGCTATCGGATACAATGAGCGGTAAGTGCAAAAAGGAGAAGGCACAATTCGTGTGTAAAAAATAAGAGTAAACGAGAAATTTAATAATAGCAAGTGCAAATGGAAGACGGTTCCATTTTCTCGTCGAAAACAAAGAAGGATCTTGAAGAATGATGAATACACACATTGCCGATTGCTCTGGAACTTTGATAAGTGGTGGTTTACGCAATCGCTTATGGTTTGATTTAATTTTCTGTTTCGTTTTCTGCACAAAGCGTTATGTAAACATGCTTTTTTGTTGTTAAAACAAATTGATTGGAGCAAGGTTGTAGCTTATCAGCGATGCGTGGTGTGTAAAAATTGCTCCTACAGAAGGCGAAATCGCACATTGTGCCTACTGAGATTAATCAATACTGATGATGGAATGATCGATAAAACATTGTCTAAAGATGAAACTTGTAAAGGTCCACATAATACGCTTTCCCTTCACACTACATCCACTCCACACGTATGAGAGTAACACCGGCTTAGGTTTAATCGTTGTTGAAGTGTGTCAACATTGTACGTTATCTTCCCACGGCGCCTTTTTCTCGTTTTTCTGTGACATCTTCAGATTGGTAGTTAAAAAAAAAAAAGGTTTCATTCGGAGCAATAAGAACGACCGGGGAGCTTCGTGCAATGTCGTGGGATTCAGAACCTCCAGTTGCAATCTGACCGCCGGCCAATCATTAGTGATATAGTAGGCGACCAGTGCGCCAGTAGTGATCAGCATTTCTAACCCGAGCTAACCGTTGGAGCGAGCGTGTAACCATGATGTAAAGTGAATCATTAAGACAATCATCGTTAAGATTAGGCTGATCGTTCGCCTGTCGATGGTGATCATTACCCGCTGTTTGCTTGTGTAGTCGCCCAAACATACAGCTCAGAACGGCTGTTTGCCTAACCTCATTTCACGGACGAATGGCGTCTTGAGACTTCAATTTTCTGTCGCCTGCGCCTCCATTATCAGAAAACAAATTGTTGTTCCCTTCCATCTCCGATGCGCACGCCAGAAATACTGTTGACGCTTATAACGATCGTTTGTGCATTATTGCGTTTTCAGATTTTTCGTAGACAACTACTCCACGATGGATGACGACGACGAGCTGTACATGAGCTACGACTGGCAATCCGATACAATGTCGGTGAAGAGCGCGGGCAGGTAAGATTGTATTTATCTGGATGCTTTAGGTGCGAATTAACTCGTGGGTTGTTTTTTTTTTCATTTCAGCGAATCCAACCGCTCTGGCGATTTCGATCAGAGTGGCGAGCGACTGTCCCTGGCGTATGAACGATTGTCACAGATCCCGCGCAAAATTGCCGAAAAGTTCTCCCGCACTACGACTATACTTGATTTAAGCTATAATGAAATTAAGTAAGAACGCGTCACGAATCATCAGCGAAAAATCCTTGGTTAAGATGTTGACCGGGTCCTGTTTTTTTATTGTTGCATTCCCAGGGACCTTTCCTTTCTGACACACTTCCGGCAGCTCAACACACTGATCCTGGACAAGAACCTGCGGCCGGACGAGCGAACGCTTCCGTCGCTGCCCAACCTCGAGCTCCTGTGGCTCAACCACTGTGATATCAACAACCTGCAGAACTGGATCTACCGCATCCGGGAATGCTGTCCATCGCTGAAGTACCTATCGCTGATGGGTAACCCGGGGGCGACCTCCTCCTTCAACGGGAACTCCTCGCTCGAGCACAACGACTACCGACTGTTCGTGATCAGCGTGTTGCCGCAGCTGCGTCACCTGGACGACAGTGAGGTCACGGCGGCCCAGCGAACACAGGCCAAATGTTTCAAACAAAGCTACAATCTCAACCAGGGCCCGTACAACATCTTCGAAACGTCTGTCGGGCGACGCCAGCAGCCGACGATGGTGCCACCAGTAGCTGCCGTCTCTCCACTCTTCGCCCCAACGACCCTTGCGTCGCTGACGCAAAAGAGCACCACTACGATACCGACATCGACGGCTTCCAGTCCGTCCAAGAAGAACCGGAAGAGAAGAAGTGGCGGCGGGGCCTTGTCGGAAAACTCCTGAACTTGACCTGGTGCGAACCATTATTGTACTTTATTCACATGTGAAGCGCTTATTATCGATAAAGCAATGCTAAAAGACAAAGAAATGAGAGCCTGATAAACATATTGTGCTCTGCCTATCAGTTAAGTTTGTAATAAAGATCGACCTAGACCGAAGCACCTTTCCCACGACTTCTCTCGTAGGTGAAACTCTGGCCGAAAGTCCACCAAATCTCGCTTCTTCATTCAACTTGCTTTTCTTCGTTTAAACGGAAGGTCAGTAACCCTCTTTGTAGGAATATATTTGACCGGGGTGACGTCAAACGCGCACCCTGATTACGACGCGACTCGGCTAACTTTGTGCTGGAGGCTCGTGGGGGAGAAATCTCCACGAAATATGAGTTCAAGCATTGGAAAAAGAATTCCTTGCAAGTGAGGCGGCAGCCGTGTTACCTTGTACGGTAATCAAATCTCTCAGGAATATATGCTTGTTGCTCGTGAAGTTTAGTCATAACCTGTAATAAAATACCGTCTCGCGAGCTTGAGGGCTCTACAGATTAATACACAACAAGTGCTATGGCATGTGCCTGCACGCGCTGCAACGCTCTTCACCTCCGAAGCATCGTGTTTCTGTTATTGGCTGCTGGCCACGTGTCACGTCGAGGAAAATGCGTAGCCTTTCCTCCACCGCGATTCGCGATGTACAAATGGCAAATCGGCATTAGCTAGCCTTCGGTCTGGGCTATTTAAAGGGTCGTGATGCATCGAGCATCGGTTCCGGGGACGCCATGAATGAGCCAACATGCTTTACGCCTTCCTCGTGTGCGCAATTATGCAAGAAGCTCACGTGTGGCCCTGATGTATACGCCGTGGGCAATGTTTTTTTTTCTTCCTTTGCTGCCATGGCTCATCGAAGCGGATGCGTACCACCGGACGTGTGCCGTGAAGTTGACGTTTCCGATTCACACCACCGATAACTGGAATGCAATTGTCACTGGCTTGCTGATTGACCACTGGAGTTCGTTTGAAGTACTTCAAGATTAGCACTCTTGTTGTGAGGAGAGGGCTAGCAAGCCGTTAGAAATAAAACTAAAACGCAATGACCACCGGTTTGCTTTAACCTTGTACGATTTATAAATCGATAGCACGCGCTGTGAAAACCAATCAATTAGCATGTCATTCGTGGCCTTCTAGAGTTTGCCAAAGCGTGACATCACCATACTTTTTACCCGGAATGCTTATAGCTTTAATCTCCTAGTCTTGGATTCAAAATCAAATTCATTTGGCATTTTAGCACGAAACATAAACGAAGCAACGAAGGAGCATGGATTAATACTTGTTGCACTAACTGTCCCCTGGACGCTACCCAATCAACTCTTGGTAGTGCTCGAGGGCCAGGTGCGCCTTTCCCACGACAGTGTTGCCAATTTAAGTTACAAAGTAACGCGCCATCTTTGGCGTGGACCTGCACAACTTTCCCAAAAACGACATCGATCGCTCAGACGGCGAATTTTTCTTCGATCGAACTGATCACTCCCTTCCTGGTGCGCTCAGCGATCGAAGCCCTTCGCGTAACAGCCACCCCACCCCATCATCACTAGGGCAGGTCGCAGGGCATTCATAGGCATACGTTTGCCCTTCGGTAGGGTACGAATTCTCGAGCCCTTTGTTTGGTGGGGCATTCGTGTGATGCACTCGCGGTGCACTCGATCGCACATCGATGCACATCGTTTGATTGATCAAAAACATTGACTTTCTCGCTGTACGCCGCAGCAGACGGGCCGCAGTCGCAGTTCTGGCGTTAGACAACGGACACACAGCGTGATTGCTAGCGGAAGGTTGTGTGCGTGCCGCCGCGGTTAGTATACCAAACATCGTTCACGCACACGCCATCCGCGGATGATCGCAGCAGCGCCGTGTGGATCATCGAAACAAAGTCACACATCTCGCACCCACTGGTGGTTGTGGGAAACCGTACGTGTATATCCTGCGGTACGCTGCGCCACGCTGTATTTGTGCGCGGAAAGGGTCGCGTTTGCGGGTCGCCCTAGAAACTGGCCGCCCAACTGGCGGCCCAACACCCAATAAGAGAGGGTGGGGGATTGCAAATACAAACACAACTCGCGAATACGCTCGCGCTCACAATCTCGCGTGTCAGCTTCTCGTCGTCGTCGTTGTCGTCGTCGTCGTCGTCGTCGTCATTGAGGTGTAATCGCGGTGGTGTCGCAGTGTTGTGCCAGCGGCCGTGCGGACGAGAACGCAAAACTGTATTTCCCGGAGCAAAGCGAGGAGTTACGTGTTGCTGATCTTAAAAAAAAAAAACAAACAAACAAACCTCGATTTGAGTGCGTTGGAGATAACACAATTTGAGCTACTTACGAGACCGTGCGGGAAAGAAACCCCATAGAATCAGGTGGTGTGTTTTTGCTAATTGATTTCTAATCACCAAAAGCGTCTGGAGTAACGCAGCCTTGTCGTTGGGCGACATTCCGGCAGGTGAGGTAACGCACAGGTTCAAACGTCAACTGCAGTTGCAAGGGACGGCTTGCTGCGTGTCGGCGAATGCAAATGGTGAATGCAATTCAAATTCCGGCGACACGAGGCGGGCCGGCATGCATGCTGACCACAGCTGCAGTCCTGCTGCAGTAACGCATCAAGTGCACTGTCGGTTGATAAATTAACTGCGAACTGTTCCTGGTGCCGTGCCGTCGTGTGGTGACCGGTTTTTATGTCGCCTTGTGCCTTCGCAAAGGAACGTGTGTTAGTTTCCTCGAAGCCAACAAAAAAAAAAAAAAAAAAACCCAGAAAAGATTGAATGGTGGTAGACCTCAGCGTGTAAGGCAACAACCGGTTCTTTTTTTTTTCCTAGCCCTACCTGGTGAAACGGCGGAAAGGTCCTCGGGTCGTTTTATTTATCCCTAAAGAAATCGTGCTGGTGTTGTGTGGTGTTGCAGTTTAGTTTTGTTGCGCTGCCTCTTAGTGACCCCGTTGTGTGTGGAAGCACGGCAGAGGATCCACAAACAAACAAGGCAGCTAAATAGAACGACCGACAAACAAAATACAACGCGGAATTAAACAAGCCCAAAACAAAGCCCCCCCAAACAGAGCGAAACGGTGGAGACTGAGCTGAGCTGAGACACGTACGCGCCAGCGATCGACCGAATGTGTTAGTGGCTGTGGGGGGGAACGCGTGTCTGACGTAAGAGAATCGGTCGACTCAAAATTTCAGTTGAAACAGATTTGAAAAAAGCGCCAAAAAGAGAGGGCGCCCGCGAGCTGGCTGTGTCATTGATAAATTTGGAGCGTCACGTTGGCAGCGTCTAATTGAACGACCTAAGACCTACACCTGGAGTTCGCGATCGACCGATAAAGTGAGTATTTGATGCGTACTAGGGTAGATGAGATGATAATGATCTGTGTTCATAGTGATCATGAGTCCCACGTCTGATCCCAACATTGCTTTGAGAATGGCGGAGTTATCTTAAGATATCAACGAAGTGGTAGTATCAAAGTGACACTTCACGGGAAAGACAAGAAAACTCTCTTCTCCTTGCGATAGTGGTCGGATTCAAAAATTCAAATTGCTAAAAAATAAAAAAAATAAAACTCCCTTCTTGGTGGACAGATTTCTTGAACGACCGAATGTTTAACAAAGGGTTTAAAAGTGTGACCTTCCAACGAGTTGTGATAAGCCGTTCCGCCAAGTCCAACTTAGGTGTGTGCGCGCGCGCGCGCTTTCGAGTGTGTTTACGTAATGGAGGCGTGTTGCGTGTCCGCGGATAGTTGTGCCTTCGTGCGAGTCTGTCCGTCTCTTTATTTGCATTATTTATCAGCAAACGTATTAACTCGCCCGCGCGCGCGTTAACAATTCGTAATTATTATCGTCCGGTCGGTGGTGGTCAGTTCAGCGCACTGTCCATTTAGGGGCTTTAGGTCAGCTGCTGTGTACTGATACAGCGATCGCGCATACCAGCGCTCCGGTACCGCACACGACCATCGACTGTGTTGGCGATCTACCACCGCACTATGGGACAGAAGTGTTACGAAGTATTCGAAAAAGAGCTTCAAAAAGGCATGAGTATTTTCACCATTAACATTCCTTGCCATGTGATGAACGTTTAAATTCTGGTAATTGAGCAATGGTGTGAATTTAAATACAGCTTTCCTACCAGTTGCCTTTGGGCATGTCTGCCGTGAGTTTATATTCCGCAGGTATGATTCGGACATCAAATCTTTAATAGTCCTTCCCCAATGACATACTGTGTGTAAGCCAGCATGGCAGTCGTCACGTAAAGCTGGAATGAAAATAAAATTCTTAATTGACAAAGAACCAAGATTGCCGACACGATTTTCGTACTTGTGATGTGTAGCCTGTGGTTTTGCAGGTGTCAAAGTAGATTATGTATGTATCTGTTTGACCGCTTTTGTAACATGGTGCACCCATAGTGCACACTTGCTTCGGCGAGACCCCGCGACCCGTCGCGTGCACCAGCGGAGATCATGCGGACGTCATTACATCGACAGCCTCTCTCATCCGTAGCTGTTGTGTGATCTCGTTGCCCATACCGAGGACGTGGTGTGGAACCACAGCAGCCGACACCTCAGCCCGTACTGCCATGATACGGGCGAGTGGACTGTTTGGTTGGCTGGACCGCACGCGCAACCATCTTACCGAATGGCTGCCCTTTGGGTCAGGTCTGTAATCTCTCCGGTGCACCTTGTGTGAAAATAAAGTCATCCCGTTGCAGGTTGTTTGCCCCCTATGGGAGGAGAAGGACGCAGGAATGTTGCTACAATCTTTTCCATGAAGGTGTTACACAAAACAACAGATTAGGTACCTCCCACGTGCGACTGATAACGAAACCGGTTGGCACCGAGATGAGCAATAGTTTTGGTATCACAGAAAAGAAAAAGGTGAGAAAGGAGATTCTCTGTGGGAAGAATTCATGCTCGGTCATTTAAAAATAGTAGCTCTTATCAAGATGTTTATTCCAAATCTATCGCTCTGTAAACAATCGGTTCAGATGACCCCACGGGGGGCTCCAGTGACGATTAAGTGCGATCTGGGTCAGATCAAGAAACTACGCAAAACTGAAATCAATCGGAAGAGGCTTATACGACTATGAGGTTTCGTTCGCGAATAGACCTTTCTTAAGCCAGGTTGCTTTCTTTTCCACGATGAATCCCTTGATCGAGAGTTTGCGCTCTGTGCCTAAGACTAGCGCTCGTACAACGTGAGGAGCCATGTGAGGGCTTCACTTTGGAATTCCCGCACCGCTTAGTCAATTGAGCTGAATTGCGATCGCAGTCAACGCGTTCAACGTGCGACAGTGACCCCGCGAAATTGAGGTGGGTTCGTCGTACTTGACCCCCCTTCCCTCCACCAAAGGTAATGTGCCGGAGTCTTTGTCCCTGTTATGGATGGGCACACTTTCTAATGCTTTTTTTATGTCTGCAATTAATTATCCATGCAATTACGCTGCCGTTGAATCAGAATGTCCCTGACCTGCCGAATACTGTTTACCGATATCCTTCGCCGTGTGATGTCCGGCCATCCATGAAGCATCGAACTTCAAACATAACATTTGCAGCACAATCTTTGATGCAATAAAAAAAAAAAACGGCTCCTTCCTTCCGCTTAGATATTGACCAGCTGTATCGACTGTATTAGATGTACATTACCCAGAGAGGCGATAAGACTGAGCGTCACGACTTGACAATGAAAAGCAAATAAATGCACTCGGCCGTTGCAATCGAGCTGCAGTTTTGCTTTTTGCTTTGTACAAACGATAACGCCTGGGGCATGCACTGAAGGGCGGGGAATAACGTAATCGCCCATCGTTCGTGATGTGCTTATGGAAAACGTTTCTTGTTTCTAGGCTACGTCGAAAAATGAAATTGACACTTGAAACGGGGGAAACTAGAACGGGCAGTTTGTTGCAAATGCGAATATGGCATGCAATCGTCGTTCTTATGATGGCTGTTGGGACATGAGTGCGAACTGTTTGTTTGGAAAAACATTGTCTACATAATGTTTGGAAAGGATGTGGCTTTAAAAAAGCATAAAATAGATTAATCAACTTCCCGTACCGGGAATCGAACCCGGGCCTTCCGGGTGAGAGCCGGATATCCTAACCACTAGACAATACGGGATATGCATCATTTAAGAAACTGGTTGTACTCACAATCCCTCGTCATTTTGTTTAAATAGAATTAATTAAATCCATCCATCATATTGCAGCAGCGCAAGGAAAGCGAATCTGTAGAAATCCGGAAAAGTCACGCCACCGGCGCTTGCTCGTTTTCTGTTACCCAATATTGGTCGCAATTTATTTATAAGAAAACCTCGAAAACACGTTCACGGTGAAGGAGCACCGAAAACAAAAATGGCTCGCTAAATATAGCGCAATAAAGATAAGCAGACAGGCAAGTCGGAACTTCCCCGAAGATGCCGCAGGGGACGAGAGTCCCTCGGAGTAAACTGCGTTCTTGCAAACAACTGCGTACTGCGCTCTTCGCCAATGCCAAAGCCGACGGGTGGGAAGAAGCTCTGATGGCCAGTTTGGCGCTTTCAATTTTATCTAAACCCAGTATCAGCAAACAGACGCCGGCCGGGCGGGGTAATATTTCACCACGTTACCCGTCACATTGTTGGAGCCGGAAGTAAGGCCTTGCGATTGTATGCCGCGTGTCTTGTGATGTGGAGGATGGAACTTTTTTTTCCCCAAACACAGTAAGACGATGATGCTGTTGTTTGAGCAAATGTCATGAGATGGAGACGCCGACGTCATGAGGGCCGGAACGTTACGATAAGAAGTGTGTGAAAATGATTTAAAATGAAAAAGATGCATACATGTACATTCACATCGGAGGTTCTTTTCCTGACTGCCGGATGACGCCTTGGTAGGAATATTTTCTTTTTCATGTAAACAATATTCGACAATCGATCAACTTCACCATTCTCGGTATACTTATTTTCCAACGTCCATGCTGTGCGCTATCATAAACATCGTTGCCGATGGATGAAGTGCAGAAGGCAAGTTCATACAAAAGTACTACGGACATCTTGAACTAAATACCTTTCGGACGGTTGCGGTAAACATGCTGGACGTTAAATCTGAACAAAATACTCGCCAAAACCGTTTTCCTTTAACGATGCGTAATTTGTCGAGGCGATGACGGG
The DNA here is from genome assembly GCA_914969975.1 of Anopheles atroparvus. Classification (NCBI taxonomy): domain Eukaryota; kingdom Metazoa; phylum Arthropoda; class Insecta; order Diptera; family Culicidae; genus Anopheles; species Anopheles atroparvus. The sequence goes on along the minus strand of CAJZCY010000002.1, from coordinate 43,652,616 downwards.
AAAGTACATTCGTTTTGTTTTGCACTTGAGCATAGGGATTTTTGAGTTCTGTTTTGACGGACACCACCTCCACCGTCGTTGTTTGGATACGACGAGTTTTAAATTTTTTGTTGTTTATTTATCGTTTCTTTTGTTTCTTTTTTTCCCTTGTTTTGCAGCACCCATTGCTTTCCTGAAGTTGAAAGTCATCAAGTACGCCTCGGTTGAAGTGCCATTTGAACGAGCCCTATCGGTGTCGATCGAAATAGCAACGTCGTCGGCGAGGCACGAATCAGGGCCGACGCGCTTCAGTATCATCACTATCAGCAAATTGCAATTTAAGCTACCGAAACTCGGCCGCACGGTGGTTCGGATTTAACGGGCGCGGGATAGGTAGTGCACGCTAGCCCGCTACTAAAGTCGCAGCCCATTCCCTGGAGGACGCGCTCGGCCTGCCGGTGTGACGTGGCCAGAGACATCCACCCAATCGAAATCAATCCCCTCGGAAAGCGGCGTCTAAAGTGGGAAGGGTGGAGGCGAGGCCGAGATATTTACCATAGGCACACCGAGAGCGCGCAAAGGTCGAACGGGCTGCCGGAATCGGAACGAACGTCACTAACCCGCAGCCGTTGGAATCGATAACATCGCGATATCGCGAAATTGTTTTCGTGGGAGGCTCTGAGGATTTGACTAATCGGGCCGTTCAAGTGTTGGCCAGCGTTTAAAAACACTGCAGACTGGAACAAGCGTATTTCGGCAAGCATGACTATACAAGGTGAGTTAAACTGCAGGGGAATACTTGAATCGTTCCTAACGGGTTCTGTTTTCCGTTTCCTCGCGATCCTCAGCAAACCTTCCTTCGGAGCCCGTCTGGTGTCTGGACCGCCGGGACTCAGGGCATCTGTTTTGGCGCCGGGAGTCGTCGAAAGTGAAGTTCCGCTGCGACGTGGAAGTGCTGGAGTTCACGAAAGATCCCTACGAAGACCAGCTGCTCATAACGGACAGCGACCTCCACAGGGCCAAGCACGACGAGGCGGGCGCACTGTCCAACATGCTTGTCGTGTGCGCCACGTGTGTCGCAGCCATCGCCGTCACGGTCGTGCTGCCGTGGTTCCTGATCGGCTCTGCATAAACTGGAACGCCGGAAACGACCCACGCGACACCAGCTATATCCACGATGTAGGACATAACCGAAGGTTGTCGCCGGAAGTGATGGTGGTGTGCACCGTGCCCCTGTGTGTTTGTACTACTCGCGAGGAACAACTCAACGGGGCAACATGATTGTGATAGCTGTCCCTAGCTGGTACCGGTGGTTAGGGACATTTGTTTCTCCCGAACAATTTTTACTAGCTCGTAAGGTGTCTGTCTGAGCCAAACTATCCTCTCCGGAAGCGTGACAGAAGACCCGCTTTGGTTTCGAATATGGTTAAATGTTCTGAAAATGGTTTTCCATACTCATATCAACCATATCATCGCGGCATATCTTCACCCAAAGCAGCTTAAAACCGATCCGATACGCACGGAGTGAATAGGCAATGTATTAAACCTGATTAGAATATCGATAAGTTGCACAGGAACAGGAGATCGTATACAATACGATCATAGTGTTAAGTTTTGTTGAACTGTTGCTAAAGCAAGTTAGTCAGTCTGATGGTAGAAGGGAACATAATAATTTTACAACAGCACAGTTGTACATGAACCTAAACAACGTATGGACAATAAATTGATTTAATGTAAAGAATTTGATTTTTGATTCTCCAAAAGAAAATCATTTATTTGCCTTTTGGGTGGATGTAGGTTGAACCGAAGCTCTCAGATGGAGCTTTTACCATCAGCTTTCAGCGTTCAGTACAAATGTTTCATGCGCACACATTTCAAATGTAAGAATAAAAGTCTATATTTAGGCGCATCAAAACAACTGGAAATTTGCATTGTTTTGATGTTTACTCAAACGATATGCTGCGATATGACACAGTTTGAACGATATGTTGCAAACGGTAGAAACGGTTTCCACAGATAAATTGCGAAGTAATTGCAAAACTAATACTTCCTTAAACCTTAAAGATCATTTCAAATTGACTGTATTACAAAGATCCTTCGGCATGTTGTTTTTTGGTACGACCAACATGAGAATGAATAATAATGAGACGATAACCTAGTAATTATTCCATCGATATTCCCGGTAACGCAAAATATTGGAAAGCTTACCTCTCAGATGGATTCCGATGCATCGATGAAGCGTCTATATATATCTCCCATATGGTCTAGTGGCTAGGATATCTGGCTTTCACCCAGAAGGCCCGGGTTCGATTCCCGGTATGGGAAAGACTTTTTTTCCTCACAAATAGCCCATTCTCTTCATAAGGTTTTATCTATTACAATTATATTATCTATTATAGCGACGACCTGACCTCTGGTCAGGTAATGGTAATGGTCATCAATTTTATCTTACATTCAAATGAGATTGGTTGACCTATTGATTGTTTTCGTGAACGAGATTTTATATTTACCTTTTTTTTATTTCTTTTTGTTCGCTTCTCAAAAACGTATATATACACATAGATTCTTAACACATAAACGTGACACTAAACGGTATGGTGGATATGGTAATGAACTCCAAATGGTGTGGAATCATTTGTAAAACACAGAGAATCTCAAAATTGCAGCACAACAAAAGCACGGAAGACTTGTTTTCTTCTTCTTTTTCCACCGTCCGGGGGTGCGAAAAATAAAAACGACACATACGAGACGGGACGGGTATTTTCTCGGTGAAAGTGCAACTGTTTGAGGTACATTCAAAAATAATCATAGCGATGCACTGCCCGCTTCTCTTGCCCTTGTCGTCTGCCCAGATGCAGGTGCAGATAAATAACGGCGAGCCATCTCATCATTGTTGTCCACCTCGCGAGACATTGCACCAACGCGTGTCGACTACGGCGTACTGGTTCTCCTACTCGCCATTGAAAGGGAAACTGTCCTACTAACGGATGGAAGATAACGCGAAGCAAAACAGTGTAACAACGCATTGTGCACAGACATCCGACAACGAACTCTCATGTGCATGTGTGCAAATTGCGTACGCGAAAAACAAATAGTTTCCCAGGCTCTGGCGGAGGTTTGTAACGACGCTGCGGTGTTCTGCGAGATATGTTGTTGGGCGCAGGTCGAAGGCGACAACGATTTGCTCAGTTTTTCCTGCCCGTACTCGTGACCCTAGAACCCTAAATACATTCACCAAGTGCACCGGTGCTTAGAAAAGCGCAACACAGTGCGGAAACGCGGTGTCAGTGTCGTAGCTTTCTCACTTCTGTAGCTAAAACGGTGGGCCGAAGCGCCCAATGACTAATTCATCCTAAAACCAAACGCTCCGAGAACCGAATGGCCTATGGCTAGGCCTCTGGAGTGCATCCAATGTCTTTGTGCGAAAAGGGGTTATATAGCGAGGCCTTGGGGACAGACCCTCAGCTGGTCGGCACCTGCGATCGTCGCATCCAGGCGGGAATTCGATCTTTCACCGCCTCCCGGATGTGCCGGTACATGATCAGCAGGATGACAGGGATGGCCAGCTTGGGATTCTTGAACAGATACAGCCAGCAAGCGATCGCGAAAAGGGCCACGTCCGTCAGGTAGGACACGGTCGGCTTGAGACCAACTTCTACCGCGTCAGCGGCTGCGGTTGATTCCGGTTCGATCGCTTTCGTGGAAGGGAGAGTGGGGCTGGCTGTTGGCGGTAGTTTTGGTTCCGGTGTGGACGGCTTGTGGTCAATGGGGGGAAGCTGTGCGTTGGGAGCTATCGTTGGTGGAGACACTTGCGAGGGGAGCTTTGCTGTGGTGGGACCTGCCAGGGCACCGATGCGAGTGGTAGAGTTCGATCGCGATCGGTTTCGCACCGTCGCACCGCCTACCGTTGCCGAACCGCGCCTCTTTTCCACCGGGCGACCGATGCGTCCATTCACCTCCCGGATCCCCGCCGGAGGAGGCCCTCCAATCGGTCCCTGGACATCCCTCGCCACCGATGGCGGTCTCGAGGTAACGTCGCTTTCGATGGAGGCGGACCGTTGCCGAAGGATTTTGCTTTCGCGTGCCGGCTTCCCCGAGCGCTGCACAACCACCGCAGGATGGTCGGTGGAGAGGGACGGAGAGCGTGAGGTTCGCCTGCTGCCGTGCAACAGATACGTCTCCTCGAGCGGAAGGGGCGAACGTGAACCGGCCCGGGACGAGTTCCGCGAGTACTCGCGCTCGTTCAGCTTGCGCACCTCGTCGGGGCTCATGTAGAGCGGAAGTTTGCGCGGCTTCTTCGAGCTCTCGATCTGCTGCACCATGTCGCTGTAGAAGTCGGCCACCGCACGTGATTCCTCGATCGAGTTCTGGCGCGATTCGAGTCGTCGCTGGCGGGCCACCTCCGAGACGATCGCACGCGTGATCTCCTCCTGGGCTGGTGGCTGTTTCTCCGAGAGCGGATAGTCCGGTACATCCTCGACCGGCGGTTCTTCTTCCTGTTTTCTGCGTGGTTCCGGTACTGCTTCCTCCTGACGTTGTGGTAGCTCCGGTGGAGCGGGAGAGGCCCTCTTCAGCGCTGGAGATCTTTCACGCTCCGGGGTTCTCTGGGGAGACGGCTCCCGGCGTGGCGGCTGACTGACCTGCAAAGTGGTGGTTTCTGGTGGCGGTGGTGGTTGCTTTCTGGCCGCCGGATCGTCCCTCGCGAGCACCTCCGTCGAGGGTCGCTTGAGGATGGGCTTGGGCACGAAGTTCGGGTCCGGCCGGGGCATCGGTCTGGTGAGCACCTCGATCGCCTGGCTTGGGTCCGGGTTTCGATAGGGCGAACGGGTGCGCTGCCCGCCCGGATGGTACGGTTCTTCGTCCGTGTCGTGATCGTCGTCCATGAAGCCACGGCGCTTTGGATGCGCCAGGACCTGCTGCTCGCGGCGCCTCATCTCCTCCAGCATCGAGCTCATCGAGGACGACACGGAGTCTTCCTCGCCCTCCGAGAGTGTGTGACCCAGCAAGCCGACATGGTCCATCTGCTCACTTCGAGGCTCTTCGACGATCGTTTCCTCGGCGAGTGTGGAATGTGAAAGCTGCTGTTGTGGCGATGCTGCTTGCGGAGGTTGCTGGAGGGCCTGTTGCTCCTGCTCGAAGCTCGACTGCTTCACGATCGACTCCTTATCGCCCGAGAGGCGTTTGCGCAAGCTACTGCGTCGGTCGGCCAGCCGGTTGCTGACCGTTGTCGTAGCGTTGTTGTTGGTGACGGTGTGGGTTTCCTTCTCCTCCTGGTTTTCTCTATCCTGAGCTGCCTGCCGGTGGATTCGCAGAGCCTGCTGCTGCTCCAGTGCCACCTTGCGCTGGTTTTCCGATTCCTCGTAGGCGACGGCCTGGTAGAAGCGAGCCATGGCACGCTCGTACAGCAGTTCGGTGGAGCTGACTCCGGCGCGCATCGTTGGTGCCGGCGGTGGCTCAACATTCAGCTCCGGCGCGGAAAGGGACAGCGGCGGCGGCGGTGCTACCAATTCATCCAGCTCGAAGTCGAAGGTAGAATTACCTAGTGGGTAAAAGAAAAACGACCCATTTAAAAGCTGCCATCAACATTGGGACATAGGTGGCAAGCTTATCAAACGCTACAGATGGTTATTAGATGCCTCTCCTAAAATGAGCGTGCTCGTGGACTCGAGGATGGAAGACATATGCCATTGGTTAGTTTCGAGAAGTTCACGGTTCTACTGTTCCATCTATCGATTGGACTGGACTGGTGTTTCACGCAATGGAACGGATTGTGAACAGGTGCGTGGGTATGCTTAGATGCGGACGCATCACGAACCGGGAGCATCATGCAACCATGCTCTGGACGGCTCCAAACACGATTGCTTCTACCTAGTAACACACCAGTGCCCTCCGCTGAGACGGTTGGGCCGAGTTTTCCGTCGGAGTAGCAGCGCAGTGAAAGATGTGACACAGCACGCGGATAACCTCGTCGTGTGAGAAGTCTTTCCAGGAAGAACCGATCCTTGTGAAATGCCAAGCAGAACCAGGGTGGCTTTGGCTTCGGTGCTATGGCCGGGAGTGTGAACCGAACAGTCCGGTTTGCTGTAACATACAAATTGGTTGTAGATTGTTTCGAGGCGGGCATGTCTTGCTTTGCCTGTCCTAAAAGTGATGATGAAATGGAAACACGAAAGGCACAAGCAAAAAGCAAAAGTGAACGTAATTCAATGAAGTAAAGCTACGATGAAATAAAACGCATCGCAAGCATCCCTCTATAGAAGGTGACAACGAAATCTTACTTTGTTATAATAATTTCAAATTTAATAAAAATCGAAACAATGAACGGCATTTGAAAAAGAAATCTTAAAACCGTAAAACTACCGAAGTTGCTGTTTTCCGTTTCAAATGTGACAAAACGATCCGTCAAAGGTGTTTTGTAATGGCTAATTTCGGTGAGATTCATTGTTTCATTTCATCACGTCGTTCTTCACATCGGTGCACTGTGGAAAACAATAGTTTGGCGGTGGAACGAAAAAAAATAACAATTCTATTGTTGCGTTTTCTTGTTGGTCCTAGGCGCTCGTAGGCGGCGAGTTAACACATTTCAAATGGTTTCATTGTGAAGGTCGCCGCAATGGCATGGCATAAATTGGCGGCGCCGTTGTTTATCGCTTCTGTTTCTGTCAATTTAAATTATAGAGACTGTCATGGTGATGTGCCGCATCTTCAACCGATGTTGGAAAAGCAACCAAAAACAGTTCAAAAGATGTAGCTTTTTCATCTTTTGATGCTTCTGGCGTCAATGTCCCAATATCGAAAGAGATTGGTATCTTCCACTTCGATCATCGAGGCTTGTAAACCATCTATTTACTATGACAACCAAGGCTGTTGTCAATTCGTTGAGAATCAGCAGTATAGGTACCCTTTTTTTATGGTTCGTACAAAAAAATACATCAGATTGAATCAATGGCAATTTCTTGCTCTTATTCTATTGCACTATGAATCATTGTGGATTCATTTCAAAGTTACCCTATACCTTACTAAAAGAGGAGCTTCTCTGCAGTCGAGATTGTGGAAAAAACTTTAAAACGACCTCTAACACCAGCGAAAAATCTGGTTCTTTTTGCTTCGTGCACGGGCACGAAATTTTCGTTAGTTGTGAGGTCATGTGGACTTACGTGTGGATTTCTTCGCTTCCTGCTCGTTGTACAAGACCAACATGAACTCGGAGCTGTTGTGGATGGCCGCCTTCTGCGATGGCTGCGCGTCTTCGTTGACGGAGCTGGAACCCATCGGATCGGAGCTGTTTGCAGGCGACGACTGTGACAGTGGGCTTGGCTCGCGAGAGAGCTTCTGCATGGCCTGCAGGGACGCACCGGCACGGTGATGAACCCTGGCAGGAGGATCGTTGAATTCCGTTTCGGATTCTGGCTCCGCGAGGGGAGCACCGGACGGCACCGAAGGTTCCGTGATGACCACCTCGGGGAGAGCCGGTGACTCGGGCGGGTAACTCTGGTAGCCCTGGATCGGTGTGCCGTAGGACATCTCGCGGATGACGTCGGCCCGTGCGTACGGTTCCGGAGTGAACGCTTTTTTCGGCCGGGAGCCGGGTGCGTCGCGCAGGGGTGAGTGTGATTGGTCGCGCCGCTTGCGGGGCAAGGTGGCAGGTTGCGACGGGGCCATCTTCGATGGGTCGGTGATGCCGCGCTTCGGATCGGCCACGAACAGTACATCCGACTCCTCGCTCGGATCGCTAACCCCGTACGGGTTCTCGGCCTTTACGCGGAACCGGTACTGCGAACCCTCGATGAGGTCGCTCAGGGTGGCGCTAAGCTGGCGGCAAGTGGCCGCCTTCAGCCACACGTCCCAGCCGACACGGTAGTACTCGACGATGTAGTTGCCAATCTCGCAGCCACCGTCATCGTCGGGCGCGGCCCAGCTGAGGGTGGCGGTCTTGCCGTAGGAAAAGGCGACCGCCACCTTTCCCGGGGGCTCGGGGCGAGCAGTTACCGTGACCAAGAAGGAGGCGTTGTCCTCGCCCAGCTTGTTGATGGCGCGGATGTTGTACTCGCCCCGGTCGGCACGCTGACTCGCGGTCAGCTTGAGCGTGGTGTGTTTGTCCGAGGTCACTATCTCGTGGCGCGCGTCGTTCATCAGCGGCTCGCCGTTGTGCGACCACTCGACGGCCGGAGCTGGCCGACCCGCCAGGCCCACCTTTAACCGTACGACCTCCTCAGCCGCAATGATCAGCCCGTCCTCGTACTGACGCGGAAGGCGAATCTTCGGCAGCGCATCGATTGTCAGGTGGCAGCGCGTCACCGAGTGGCCGGCGCGGTTCGTCGCCGCACACTTAATCTCGCCCTCATCCGTCAGAGCCGTCTGGTGGATGACGAGCACACTGGCGTCGCCCTCGCTGACGATTCGAGCCCGTCGGCTGCTGTAGATCTCGAAGCCGTCCTTGAACCAGCTGATCTGCGGGGTTGGCGTGCCGGCCACCTGCACCCGAAACTCCACCTTCTCGTTCTCGACCGCCGTCGCGTCGAACAGCTCGTGGAGGAAGCGGGGCGCCGAGATGGCGTTCCGCTGCAGGGTGACGGTTAGCGGGTCGGACAGTTCGCTGCTCTCCGACCGACCGACGATGTTCTCGGCCATCACACGGAACTGATAGCGCCAGCCGGGCTCCAGACCACTGAGCGATAGCTCCGTCTGCTGTACCAAAGAGGGGCAGGCGCGAACCCAGTGCGGGGAGCCGGTGCGCCGTTGCTCCACCACGTAGCCGAGGATCGGTGAGCCGCCATCGGCGGGTGGACGGTTCCAGCGGATGGTCACGATATCGGGTGCGGACGAGGGGGTCCCCGGGACGAGGACCGGTTTTCCAGGTGGCGCAGGGGGTTCTGCAAAAATACAGGCAAAGCACAGTGGCGTCGTCAGCATGCTTGGAAGTCATCAGTTGGCAGTGAACCGAATCCGACCGATAAACTACAGGGTGTGTCGCACAGCGTTCGGCATGACAGAGCGCCAAACGACGCCGTGCGGGAGCGAAATATGAGACCAATTGATTGCATTGGAGGCGGTATTACCTCTGATCCGCAATCAACCCATCGCCTTCATGCAGTTTTCTGGTTGGGTTCGTCCGATCTGTCAATCGTAAATTTTTGCGACCCCGAAAATTGCAAGAACTCGTTGCGATGATGATTGCGGTCTGTACAGCCAACCATCCGGTTGGCTTTGCGAAAGAGTTGGGGAGCTATGCGAGCAACACAACAAACTATAGAGGACGCGAGGGAGTGAGTGGTAAAGCAGGGGCTGCTTGTGGCTGCCGCTGCCACCTCTCGGCGACGTCATGTCGTTGGTCGACGGCGCGGCAAACACGGAATGAAAATCGCATATCTCGCTCGCGTACAGAATGGGAGCTAAAAATAGACGCGCAACTGCTGATTGGATTTCGGGCCGTAGCAGTGTTTCGAAAATCCCAAACCCCGTTCGGTCATCGGCCAGACACCGAAAGCCAGCTCATCGGAGCCCCTACCAACCTGCCGATTTCCAATGGACAGCCTTTTTAGGCTTTCCGGTCGTATGCTTCGTTGGCTGGTTGCCCATCGTGCGTTGCTCCCCAGCACCAGAGAGATGTGGCTAGGTTCGAGTCGAGTCCCTATTTTCCACTTATTTTTCCTATCTCCTCAGGCGACTACTGCTCTGGTCAAACGGCGTACGTCACGATGTTCGCTCTTTTACATATAGATCTGTGATCTTTTTCCCCTTTGGGACACACGGCCGGGAGGTTCAACACACAGCTCGTATTTCCTCCTCTTGCTTGCTTCCTGGTGGAATTCGATTCGTTCGCAAAGCACCACCCTGTATCGACTTTCGAGATAGAATGGATTTTCTTCACTTTTCACTAGCAACTAGAATACATGTCGGGCACACATCATCTCCTCGTTCGGTCGATTTTGCTCGCTCGCTCGCACACATTGGCACGCAGCTGCGAACACACAGATGCACACGGGCGCGGGTCGCGATCGCACAACGTCGGAACTGTCGGAACCACCGATGCCGCTAGGGCGCGAGCTGGTCACAGACTAACCGAACCAGCCCGGTTGGGTGATCGCGCCCGAACGTACGAGATGCCTATATGTGAATGCACCATCACCAAGACCAGGATGAATCGGGACTCTAAATATACGTCGTTGCGCCGGCGGATTCGCTTCCGCCGGTTCTGCGCAGGTGTCAGCGCCGTTCTGACCACTTGCTCGAACACCGGACACGGAATCCCAACGGTTTGTTTACATGCCACGGTCAGCCGAATGTAGCGATCGCCGCGAGTGGCAGCACTTGAAAGAAACGCATTTGGCAATTGTGTGTGTTTTTTTTTTAAGAATTCAATTTATTCATGTCCAGTGAAGCGTAGTCCTTTTAGTTCCAGCCGAAGAAAGCCTGGAAGCGGGAGATGATCTGGTCAACGTCCACGCCGAAGGCGCGCAGCTGGGCGGAGAAACGGGTGACATCCGGGTTCTGGATGAGACGGGTGAAGCCGGCGCGACGGGCCTGGGTCATGCGGTACAGCTCACCGAACTCGCTGGCCGGGTTGGCGATGAAGGTGCGGGCCAGAGCCTCAGCACCGGGCAGGTCGGTGACGGCGCGGATCTCGTCCATCATGGCGTTCCAGGAGCGGGAAGCCGGCGACTTGGCGCTGACCGAGCGGGTGATCGGGGTGAGGCCGAGCATGGCGGCGATTCCGTTCAGGTAGTCGCGGATGCTAACGCCACGGACCTCGGTCCAGGCGCTGATCTCCTGCAGCTCCGGGGTCGAGATGAGCGCGCGCCAGGCGGCATCGGTCTCGGCCGACTGAAGGAAGGACCAGATCTCGCCGACCTGAGCGTCGGTCTGCACGTAGCGCTCGTAGATGCCGCGCACCTCGTCCATGTTCAGGAACGGCAGCAGCTGGTCGACCTCAGCGCGCAGGTTCTGCCCGAAGGCAGCACCGAACAGGGCCAGCAGGATGATGAACTTCATGGTCAGGCAAGTCTCAGGAAGCACTCGGGTGTCAACTGAATCTGTCTTTTGGTGGCGTCGCTGCGGCTTTTATACCCGACCATGGCTGATTTTCGCGAAGCCGTGTCCGATAACGCAATCAGTAGATCGACGACCGATACCAATCCGTTCTCGGAACGGGCGAACAACAGCGACGGACGCTCACGGGGGTCTGTCGTGTGAAATTTTAGCTATTAACAGGATCATATGGTCATCAATCATAGGGCTGTTATCGCTTCGCTATCAGAGTTGCAGATGCGGGGAACATAAAACGTGTGATATGTTTAAACAGAGGTGTAATATTATTAGCGTACTTGTTACGTCGCTTCGCTAATCCTCAAGGGCGTATCAAATGTGCAGGGGGCCAATATACTGGATTATTTTTGGGTAATAAAACTGCAGCCCACGTCATACCGAGTGCAACCGGGTGAAACGAAACAAAGTCCAAGGACAGCAGGAACGAACGCAGGACGAGTGTAGCGATCTACAACATGAGCAATACTAAGGAATAAATGATGCAGCAGTAGCGAAGCGTGCTCTTCAATGTCACGATCACGAGAATAGATGATCAAGAAAGCATCATTAAAGAAAAAAATCTTTGTGGCAGCGGTGGGATTCGAACCCACGCCACCGAAGTGACTGGTGCCTTAAACCAGCGCCTTAGACCGCTCGGCCACGCTACCTCGGTGATGATTTGTGTGCCAACTGACTGCCGCTCGTTTTTAGAATTTTCTCTTTTTAACCAATTGGTTTGAATTATATTTAGAACCGATTTAAGGCACGTCATTACTGAAGGAAATGTTCTATTGCAGCTCGAATGCAGATTTATTCTCCATGGTTGGTTCACGCTATCTTACAATTGCACAAATGTTTCTTCTTTTCTCATTCGTTTGGTATACTTCTTGTGTTGATAGCACGAGCCTCCTTGTCGCCAGATATTGATACATGCCGTTATCGGACGTCGGACAAAACGGTAGCATTCGTAGCAGCGTTTTATCGCCAAGCGTTCGAGGTGGGTAACGGCGTATATAAACGACTAGCATTGGCCCAGGAACTTCACTTTTCTACTGCGATTGCATTCTGAGTAGTCCTCGGCTTTCTGAAACAAAATGGTAAGTCCTTTCGTGTTGCGTCCTGCATTCACATGGGCGCGCCTCATCCTCCGACTGTGATTATGTCCTCCGCAGAAGTTCATCATCCTGCTGGCCCTGTTCGGTGCTGCCTTCGGGCAGAACCTGCGCGCTGAGGTCGACCAGCTGCTGCCGTTCCTGAACATGGACGAGGTGCGCGGCATCTACGAGCGCTACGTGCAGACCGACGCTCAGGTCGGCGAGATCTGGTCCTTCCTTCAGTCGGCCGAGACCGATGCCGCCTGGCGCGCGCTCATCTCGACCCCGGAGCTGCAGGAGATCAGCGCCTGGACCGAGGTCCGTGGCGTTAGCATCCGCGACTACCTGAACGGAATCGCCGCCATGCTCGGCCTCACCCCGATCACCCGCTCGGTCAGCGCCAAGTCGCCGGCTTCCCGCTCCTGGAACGCCATGATGGACGAGATCCGCGCCGTCACCGACCTGCCCGGTGCTGAGGCTCTGGCCCGCACCTTCATCGCCAACCCGGCCAGCGAGTTCGGTGAGCTGTACCGCATGACCCAGGCCCGTCGCGCCGGCTTCACCCGTCTCATCCAGAACCCGGATGTCACCCGTTTCTCCGCCCAGCTGCGCGCCTTCGGCGTGGACGTTGACCAGATCATCTCCCGCTTCCAGGCTTTCTTCGGCTGGAACTAAGAAGATCTAGTGCCTGCACGGTTGTTGAACATGGAATAAAACTGGTTATGTGATCCTTAAAATTGAGCCCCATCCCTTCGTTTTTATTTCCGGTGATAAAGTAGGCACCAAAACTGGCGTCAGGTTCTCGGGGAAGGAGAAAAACCGTTAACGTCCTTGAGCGTTCGCAGGTGTGTCGCGATCGGGAAAACGTGATCAAACCATTTTTTAGCATCGGCCGTGCATCCTTGTCGTTGGCAAGGTCGATGCGATCCCCCCTTACAACGCCGATCGGGGTTTCGCTGGCCGTCTGCTGGAGAGATGGAAGCCCTCACCGTAGCACTGGCACGTTGGGCCTGCGGAAGTTGCCAAAGAAAACAAGAAGCAGAACAGGTTCGCTTGCCATCCCCTCGGGGCCGTTCGCGTGAGGCCGCGCGACTGCCGCGGTGATCGCGTGCAGGGAAATGAACCCTTCGCGCGGGAACTCACAAGCAGAATCGCGGGTGAACCCTGAGCGCTACCGCGTGTGCAAGAGTAAGCGGCGGTCTTGTCATGCCAATCGCAACGAGCGCGAAAGGGACGGAACGAATGATCGAACAGATGAACTTATGTTGTGCGATGCAGCTGCCGCTTGGTTTGCGCTGGAGTCCGGTCCAGAACCGTGGCAACCGCGATCGTTGGCGGTCGTGTGACGGAGTCTCGTCTCGAGCGATCGTGTGTATCACTCCCGGTGTTGAATCACAAGTGGAACACGTCTTGGGACGGCCCAATTGGTGATCTGTCGAGACCTGTGCCGTTCCGTCCGTTCGGCATGTTTTCACCGCCCAACTATCTGTGACGGATCTAACTCCCGTCTCGGCTGCGGCGAAGGCAAATAAAGAAAAAGCAAAAGTTTACCTAACCCTGCTCCGGGTGTTCAGGATCACGATCGACGGAATTTCAATCGGTGTGTTTGTGCGTATTTTTTCTCTGTATTTTGATCTCTTTCGCAAACTCCGGCCGCGATCTCAACTTTGATCCGCGCGAAATTCCTCCGTGCATTGTAGGGAGTGCCATGCTGCGCCGAGACGACGCCGTTATAAAGTAGGTGATCGACGCGTGTCATTTCGCATGCGTCTCAGACCGTTCTTGTGTGTGTGTGTGTGTGTGGTTTGTTGTGTGTAATGCCCTTGTGTCGTGCAAAGACCGGGTGCGGCTTAGAGCGTGCTCCATTTAGAGAGCTGGTTGCAGTTTTATCCCCCTTCTCCCTGTGTTTGCAATACGACCCTTCCCAACACTGATCGTGAAGCTGATCGGAGCCAGGCGCAGCAGCATACCATCAGCAGCAAAAAAACGGAAGGAAAGGGAAGGCCGTAGACAGGTAGGTACGTTGGCAAGGGGATCGGATCCTCAAGGCGGGGTGCGGTGACAGGCGTGGCTAATTTGATAAACCGGTTGCAGAGGAAGCAGAATATAGCCACACACCGGAGCGTGGCCGTCTTATCGTATCCTCTTGCGAAGCGAGACGTGCGATCATTGACCGTTAGGTCGCGGACCGCAGCGGTCCGAGGAAGAAAAAAACCACGTCCACAGGAGCTAGCAGGGTTGGCAGGGGGTGGGGGAAAGGGGGGGGGGGTCGAGGAGAGTAGTTTTGCACGGGGATCTGGTCTCAGCCGCCGCCATCAGCCAGATGCAAATCCGATCTCGTTAGACCAGGTTCTTCAGTTTCCCGAGCGAGAGTCCCTAGGAAGAGATCAAAGTGGGTTACCTCGCGGGAGAAGGTGTAGCACAAATGGAGGTGCAAAGTGAGCCAAACGCAGCTTTCTACAATTAATGCATCTCTAGGGAGGCACGAATCAAGCGTCGGCTTTACCTCTAGAATATTATGGACATTCTGATGTTCCCAGCGAAATGTGCGATAGTGGGACTTCCAGACTGCCATCTTCAACCGCAGACCATCCCGAAAACGTTATGATTATATTTAACATAAATTATCTTCGCCATGCTTGCGTGTCGACGGCACAGCAACATTTCTTTCCCATCGATCATCGGGAAAGAGGGGGCTCTATGGTGGATCAAATTTAGCATAATCACTGAAAGCTTTTTCCTGTACTCCTCTAGCGCTGCCATGCTGGACGAAAGGGGCCAATTCGTTCCCACACGGAAGACCCTCAAATTAAAACCCACCCGAGACTTCAAATTGCTTGTCAATTTGTTTGTGCTAAGGCTTCGATCGGTTTTCGCCAGAGGTTTTTCGGGTGGCTGCGGTTTCCGTGTGCTTCTACGATCTACCTATCGAAACGGCAGAAGGGAAGTTCCAGAGAACCTGTGCACTGACCTGTCGACTATCAAAGACCTTCCTTCACCTCCTTCTTCGGCTTCGTCTGCGGCCTGTCGTGCGTGCGTGTTGCCTCATTTACACCGACAAGATGAAGGGTTAATTACGCTCGAAACCGTGCACAGCATTACGGTGGTGAGCTTTTGGCGTGGCTTTGTTTTGGAGCTCTTGTTTGGCTACAGCTATACGAAAGCATCCCAGCAGCAGGTTTTTACAGTTAGGAAGCGTAAAGCGTCATCAAGAGTTGAGAGCCCGAGTCCGATAACCACGGTTGGGCGGAGGGAGGACGGCTGCCGTTTGAACCTGTTTCGACGCTTTTGATCCATTCTTTATGGAGCAGCACACGCTTGAGACACTGGTCAGTTGGTGACCAAAACCGGGAATGGTAGGGGCGCGAGATGTGGAACATGTTAGCGAAAAGGAACGATGCTCGACGGAACAAACTGGTCCTCCCCGGTTCATGTCTTTCTCGTCGCATCAGGCGTTGCGTGGCTTTTCGTTGACAGAATCATAAAGGGCGGTGGGAGCAACTATCAAGAGGAGCGCAAAGCAAAGGCCTTCCGGGGCGGAGATGACTTCATTTGATAAAGCGTCTCTCACACAGCGGGTGTACGACTACCCTGGGCCAATGTTTCAGCCAATCAATTTTCCGCTCAAAACCAACAGGAGAATTTGGGCGAAAGCACGTGGGATGACAGATTTGCGAAAGTGGCTGCTTTTAGTCTCACCGAAATCCCTTCGTTGGTGACATGGTTAACCAAGCAAAAGAATCAACGCATCGTAATCAACCGATCTTAAACTAAAGCCAACTGATGATGGCTCACGGTGAGATCTATTTCCCACCTTAGGGCTTCTGATGTTCGACACTCTGGTCGGTGGAAATTATGTTTGCTTATAGCCTGATTGCCTTTCTCCTCTTACTTGCGAGCAACACACAATTTCCTGCATGACTTCAGGAAAGAAGATGCCAGAAGAAAAACCGATATACGATAAAAGCTGCAGTTATCGCATCGAAATTCGTTTGTCTGTCATTTGTCTAGCGTGCTCTGGGGTGATAAACAGAAAAGGAAACGAAAAGAGCTGAAACATGTTAAACACTTAGCATCCAAGTGTGAACGCCGCCTGGCAGGGCGGGACGAGCGGTGGGAAGTTGTCACGTCAGGAAAAAAGCGTTGGCAAAGGGGGCTGTTGTGAGGAAAGGGGTAGAAAACAAAATACAATCTTGTTTTGGAAACGGTTTGATAATACTGGAGCGCAAACGCGCCATCGCAATGGTTCCATTTTTTAAATGGAACACATTGTGAGGAAGCTTTCGTTCTTACGTGAAAAACGATAAATATTTAAACAGCTTTTCGCTGTTGGGTCGAGTGGGTCGTGAGATCGAGAAAAGAAGGTTAGTTAGACAATTTTGGTTGCAGTGTAAACCAAGTTGATTGGGGAAAAAAGAAAGAGAATTGTTCAAGGTTCCTTTATATCCAACAACACTTTCCTTAGATCTTTTAACATGCAATGATCGTTCTTGCGAGATAACCGCATTCGATTTTATACAAACATGTGTCAAATAGTCACTAAATGTTTGAGCTATAAGATTTATACTTTTACAACGGAGAGCGATTTGTTGACTAGGCGTACAACGATGGCCCCACATACATGGAAGGAAAGTAGTTTGAACAAACTGTTTGTAAACCGCTTCCGCCATGGCGCAGAGTCCTTTCTTCCTGGTTGACTTTAAGCCAGCCTATGCATTCCACAGGTGTACCACTTCGATCGTCGGGTAATCTGACACTGAAATGCACCGGCACGCCCCGGATCAGGTTTATCGAGGTTAAAGTCTCCCTCTGCTCGCTTCCCGTGCACACCTGATCACGCTTACGTTCGTCGTTGCAACGATGGTGTTAATTTCTAAGTTAAACAAACTCCCCTCTCGCGACCATCCACACATCGGGTCGCGAGATAGATTGACGTTTAGCGGTGCGCGTGGCTTCAAGACGCAGTAGAAAGCCCAAAGGACCATCGCTGGGAGACGTCTTCAAGTCCATTGATTTGCATATTGGCTAGCGGTTGCCTTCGACGTGTCGGGATGGCGATGGAAATGATTGAGTGTATTTTCGTAGGCGCGTACGGGAATGCATGGGGAGGAATGTAACGGTACAGTATCCCTTTGCCAAAACAGTAACCCATACCCATCTGCTGCCAAAAGCTGTTTTTTTTTTTAAGGTGACCCTTCACCATTCCAAGGAGGGACACATTTTACACGGTTTTGTATATGCCACGGCTGTATCCTCTCTTTCCATCGTCAATCAAGAAGCGACACGGGTGATTGTGATTTGTCGTTTAATTTATTTTATTTTCGGGGCCAACTGATGGCGGCTTGCACGGGTGGCAAGCCCTCCCAATCGCACCTTTTTAAGTAGCTATCCGAACGGTTCGGTTGGAAATCGCACGGAGGAAAAGTATATGAGTTGTGCAATTTGTGCCACTCGGGGAATGTCTCGTGCGCATCGCTGCATGGCAAACCTGTGTTCACTGTCGAGGAATGTTTATTATGGAAATAACAAATGGATTCGAGCCGTCACTGCGCACCGCCATGATGAGGCTGAGGACGAATGGAAATGAACTTTGGAGATTTCTTTTATGCATTCCCAAAAGGGGCTAGTCATCTTCAACTGTGTGCCAGTGCACAAAAGAAGCGGGAAAAAAAAACTATCCTTAACAAACATTGCCCATGGAAGATGTACGTCACCCATTAAGGACATCTGTTTCCTCCTGTGAAAGTTTTTTCGATGGCAAAACACACGACAATAAAAAGCATAAGCAGACAAATGTAACATCGGACACTCTGAAAAAAAAAACTAAATGTGTAAATATGTCCAGCAAATAAAATCACTCTCGACCGCAAGATATGAGGTCACGAAGCAGTGAGACGAAATAAACGGGATGGCTTTCCCGGGATATTGCGGACACGCAGGACATTCCAGCCGAACGGTGGGGAATGAAAAGGAGGAGCCGGTTGATGAAGATGCAAAAAATCGTCGACTTCCTGAACCAGGTCCTCGACCTAGAGCAGGTTTTTTTTTGTTTGAAAATAAATTTCCTTTCCTTCGTTCACCGTCTTTCGTCGTCGGTCGGGTTATCTGCAACTGTTTTGTTTTTTTTGCTGTTGTCCTCTACAACAAATGGAAATTCGATTGATTTATTCGTTCTCATGGGGTTGACGGGAATGTGTTTTGGCAAACCTGACTTTATCGGTTGTCGGAGGTTTCTTTATTTTGTTGGCTTCTTTGGCTCTTTTTCCTACACAGACCGGTCATTAACAGTGGCTGAATGTAGGCATTTCCATCTTAGCGCTCCTTTCAAAGTGCAACCGAAGCCAGAAACCTCGGGAAGCCCGTTGACACACTTTTACCGTGACAGAGAAGTAATGAACTATGGATCTTGCGATGGAGAATGGGGGCTGGGCGGGAATGGTGGAGATCGTTCTTCCTTTCCCAGGTGCACCACCACCAGTTGCAAGGTGCACCGGTGTATCGATGCACAGCTGAGCTGCACCATGACGACGATGATGATGACGATGGGGTGACTTTTGTGTTCGGAGCAATGTGAAGGGAACACAAGTAAAGACACGGTTGCTGCCATTTATCTCTTGCACTTGTATGGACCGGATCAACCTGCCGATGCCGATGCAAGTGGCAACGGTTGTTGCAGGAAAGCTAACGGAAGTTGACCGAGCGCAGAGCGTACTGCCCACGTCCGGTGAACGGTTCATCTGGTCTAGGTGACCACCTTTCGCGGACACCGGTGACAAAACCTGCTGGATGAGGGACCAACTGGAGGCATGAATGGGAAAGCCGGACAGGAAATCGCGTCACCGCGCATCCGTGGAAACGGGTTTCGAGTAATACGTTATGGATAAATAAATTAAATAAACTTCTTAGCGGTTCGGGAAGAGTATTTTACACTCACTTCACTTTTAGAATGGCTCGAAGATAATGTAAACTAGTGCTTGGATTGATTGAAAGAATTCTGTTAAAACAATTGATTGCACACAATATTTTCGGTGGTACTTTGGGGGCTTACGCCTTTTCTGATTCGATTTCGGATGTCGCTTAAGAACACGTCTTACCGCCTTGGAGTTTGGAATTAAAGAGAGCTTATTTTATTTCTATGTTATCAAGGCAGCGCCTTGTACTAAAAATGTACCGTTTATGTACGAGAGTCGAGTGTCCGAGGTGCAAACTAAAATATAAAGATAATGTTCGCTACGCTACATCACTTCCCCCTTTCATTAAAATTTTTCCGATGTGAATGCCGGCTTAAGTCGATCTATGGATATGTTTGTTTTCCTTCCTTTCTTCTCAATTGTATAAGTTTTTCTTCTCTTTTGTATTACTCTGTATGGGCCCTCATAAGGAGGCGTTAAAGACGGCCTAACGCTATCTACGCGGACGAATACATGTGTGCAAGATAGTAAGCCTGGGTGTAGGAATGTTTTTCTATTTCTGTTGTGATCAGTCGTTTCTACCGGTTTAACTTTGCTCATTATTGCCTTAAGGTTAGATACAAACTCTGGGGTCGCGATGTCGATTTTCGTTGAACTATCAAAATACTCTCCGGGTAAACGTAGGTTGGTTCCGTAAGTTAATTCAGCGACTGTCGCTCCGAGGTCTTCTTTTAATGTTGAACGCATCCCTAAAAGTACCAACGGCAATGCTTCTGTCCATCGGGTTCGATCGTGGCAGAGAAGGGCTGACTTGAGTTGCCGGTGGATACGTTCGATTTGTCCGTTTGCCTGCGGATGGTAAGGAGAAGTTTTAAAATGGTCTATTCCGAGCGTTTCAGAGAGTTTCTTGAAGAGTGCACTCTCAAACTGTCTGCCGCGGTCTGTGGTGATCTTAGTAGGCACGCCAAATCTTGCTATCCAGTTCGCCAGGAACGCGCGTGCCACCGTTTCCGCGGTCATGTTCGTCAACGGGATCACTTCCGGCCACCTGGTGAATTTATCGATCATTGTTAAGCAGTAGGTGTAACCGTCTGATGGGGGTAGTGGTCCGACGAGGTCCATGTGAACGTGTTGAAATCTATGAGATGGCACCTTGATTTTTTCTATCTCCGTGAAATTATGCCTCGTAACCTTGTTCCTTTGGCATTGAATACACGACGAAACGAACTCCTTGCAGTCCTTTCTTATTGATGGCCAGACATACCGCTGCGATACAAGATGGGTTGTGCCTCGTATGCCAGGGTGTGCGTTATCGTGTAATTTTTCGATTACTTGTTTCCGCAGTTTGGTCGGCACTAAGGGTCGAATCCCTTCTGTCGAGACGTCGCACAAGAGAGTGTCCTTTTTCGACGGTAATTCAAGCGCTTTCAGGCGGATTGTGCTGGCTTCCGGTAGTTTTTTTATAAGCGCCTGAATTTCAACATCTGTTTTCTGTAGCTCTGCCATCAGCTCGTAGTCGATTGGTTGCGAAACAATAGTTTCGATTCTACTCAACATGTCTGCAACTTCGTTGTCGTCTCCTGGAATATGCCGAATGTCCGTTGTGTACTCACTAATAAAGCTTAACCGGCGTTGTTGGGTAGGGGTTGCGCGTTCGGGTCGCTGGAGAAATGCTGTCACCAAAGGCTTGTGGTCTGTGTAGATGCAGAATACCCGTGCTTCAAGGAGATCCCGGAAATATTTCACTGCTTCGTACATGCCGTACAGTTCGCGGTCGTAGGTGCTTGCTTTCTGCAACGTTGTATTAAGTTTTTTGGAAAAAAAGGCAAGGGGTTCGAGACCGCGTTCGGTGATCTGATGTAAGGCTCCTCCTACAGCTACGTTTGATGCATCGACGTGTAAACATAACTTGGCATCGAGTGAAGGATGTGCAAGAAGTGTTGCATTGGCCAGGTCTTCTTTGCACTTCACGAACGCGTTGTTGGTTTCCTCATCCCATTCCAGTACCGTGTTGTCGTTTCGCACGTTGCCTTTAATCATTCTTTGCAGAATCCGTTGGTTGTTTGCGGCGTGTGGGATAAAACGCCGGTAAAAATTAATCGTGCCCAGGAATTGTCGTAGTTTCTTGGCCAGTTTCGGTCTTGGAAGGTCGAGTATCGCCTGAACTTTTGAGGGGTTCGGTTTTATTCCCTGTGGTGTTATCTCGTGACCGAGGAAGATAACGGTGGGTTTTCCTATTTGGCACTTTTCCACGTTTATTGCCAATCCGTTCTGTCTCAATCGTTGAAATACGGTTTCAAGGTGTTTGTTATGTTCCTCCTCATTAACGGATGCTATGCACAAATCATCTACGTACGGGAATACGAATGGAAGATCGCTCAGGATGCAGTGTAGATAGCGTTGTAAAGTTTGTCCAGCGTTTCTTAAACCAAACGTCATGAACAAAAATTCGTATAATCCGAAGGGAGTCGTTATTGCAGTTTTTGGTACATCGTTTTTGGCCAACGGAATCTGATGATAAGCCCGTTGTAGATCAATACAGGAAAAAATCGTGTTCCCGTGTAAAATATTGCTAACATCTTGTATGTGTGGTATAGGGTACCTGTCTGGCTCAGTAATCGCATTCAGATTTCTATAGTCGCCGCACGGTCGCCACTTGCCGTCCTTTTTTCGCACAAGGTGTAAGGGACTAGCCCAGCTGCTTTTCGATGGTTGGCAAATTCCTTGCTCGATCATGTATCGAAACTCTTGTTTGGCTGCCTGCAGTTTTTCTCCCGATAATCTTCGTGGCTTGCAAAACACAGGCGGACCGGTGGTGATGATTTGGTGTTCTACAACATTAGTCGGTTTACGTTTCGAATCGAAAGTTGTGATGTCTCTAAAGTTGTGCATCGTTGTGGCAAATGGGTTTGATGCGCTAAGACATTCTATGTTTGGCAAGTTGCTTGTTTTGCTTGGCAGAAGGTTGTTCATTTTGTTTTCGATTAATCTGTGTCTTTTAGCGTCGGCGAGTAGATCGTAATGTCTAAGGAAATCTGCGCCGATTATTGGACTTGTAACGTCTGCTACAATAAACGACCAGGAGTATTTCCTCGATAAACCAAGATCTACCGCTAAGGTTTTTTGACCGTAAGTATGAATTTGCGTATTGTTCGCGGCATAAAGTTTCCGTGACGTTGACGGATTACATCGTTCTTGTGTGTTTGGTGGGATCACCGATATCTCGGCACCGGTATCGATTAAAAAACGGCGGTGTGAAGATTTATCGGTGATGTGGATGCGGCAAACCTTTGGTGAAAAAATATCGGAGTTGGTGCTATTAGGTGTGGTGTGTGGTGCTAGCCATGGTGAGTGATAAGTGCCTATGGGTTCTTCGGCTGAAGGATTAGTGTTGGTTTTACTGCTTAGTAGGAGTGTTGGTGAATGGTTTCGTGTGCGTGATCGGGATCTAGTACGTTTCCGTGGAAGACGAAAACGAACTATTTTTTTCGGGATGATATCGGCATTTGCTCGGAGAAAAAAATGCACTGTGTGGCTGAGTCTCTCGGGTGCTCCTTCTCACACTTTTCGGCTAGGTTTCCGTATCGGTAATGGTAAAAGCATATCCATCGTCGCGGGGGTTTTTCGTGTGCGTTTGATGAGTCACGTGTACTTTCTCTCGTTCGCGCACGGGACCTTGGGCGTCGATCATCTGATCGGGGTCGTTGAACGAATAGATACTCGTCGAAACGCCGAGAGAGTGCTTCGATCTTGCTCTCTAATGCTGTAATCTGTGCATTATCATGCGTGACGGTTTGCATAGCTGGAGAACGCGGACGCGTATTTTTGATTTCTGCGATATCACCATGGGGGGCTTCCATTATTTTATCCGCAACCGTGGCTTGCTCATCTAACGTTGCCGAAGGGATGGCTGCGATGATCGATCGTACGGTTGTCGGTAATGCGCGTAGCCAAATGTTGGATAGAACTGCATCGGAACAGCCTACCCCACCCATTCTGCGCATTTCTGATAATAATTGGCTCGGTTTCTGGTCACCCAGCGAGACGCCGGAGAGAAGGCTCGTCAACCTTTGGTTTTCCGACGGCTGAAAATGTGCGAGAACGGCTCTTTTTATGGTGTCATACCGATCCGTGGCGTCAGAATTGTTGCAAATCGCGATCGTGGAGTGCACGAATCTTGCACGGGTGCCGAGAGCGACAATGACTGCGCTATATTTATATTTGTCCTGCTTCACACCGTTTACAAAGAATGCCGCCTCCAAGCAGACAAACCACGTTTCCACGTCCTCAGCATCGAAATCGGGAAAATGTATTTTCGCGTTCCCATAGTGTTCGTGAGCCTCTTTTTTCAACGAAGAGGAGTCTTCCACGGGCTTCTCTTTCGGTGGCATAGTGTAAACGCGCGGTAGAAAAAGGGTATGTCGAAACGCGTGGTTTCGTTCACTCGCGGCTTGTCACGGAAGGATAACGGTTCGTCGTTCTTGTTCGGCTCGGTCGGGATCGTATCAAAGGGGGCCAGCTCAATCGATAATGGATAAATCGGGGGCGTTGCGGAAGTGTCTTTACTTAGGTCGGTCGGGTGTTCGCGGTACGGAGTGTTCGGAGTTCGGGGTCACCAATTTGGGGGCTTACGCCTTTTCTGATTCGATTTCGGATGTCGCTTAAGAACACGTCTTACCGCCTTGGAGTTTGGAATTAAAGAGAGCTTATTTTATTTCTATGTTATCAAGGCAGCGCCTTGTACTAAAAATGTACCGTTTATGTACGAGAGTCGAGTGTCCGAGGTGCAAACTAAAATATAAAGATAATGTTCGCTACGCTACAGTACTATTGTACCAAACCGCATTGCATTGTTTTCAGTATGATAGACAACCGCTATTTTGCATCGGTTCTGCATATTTATGTTCCGTTTGCCAAACGCGAATCATTTTGAACCGAAAATGCTTCTCCCAAACGCGGGAAATTTGTCGAGGAAGCTGAAAGAGAAAGTTGCCCCTGCCGCCGCGGAATCAATTACGCGACCGGGGCGTAGAATTTTCACATTTGGCTATAATTAAATACCTGCTCAACCGTTCGCCCGCGTTCGGGGACTTTGCACACTAATATGAACGGCAGTCGGTTACTATGACAACGGACGCAAACGGGACTTTTTACGACGTGTGTATTTATGTTTCTCTTCGCGTTTTTTCTTCGTTTCATCTTTCAGTCACAACACCCGTTGGGCCCTTCGCTTCGGGCGGAGATCATGCAGAATGTTTCTGCATGGGTGACCTAAAAACAAGGAAGAGAAGGAAAGAAAGAAGGAGAGGAAAGATAACCCCAAAACTCGATTGAAGGAAAACAAAAAGAGAAACGCCAAGATCAGGACGCGCGCCAAGTGAACGAACGCCAGAAGAATCGATGACGACGACGACGAATCTGGCGGAGGAAATCGACGATCGATCACAGAAGTGTGTCCTCCCCTGTCCGGCCTAGCAATCGCAGTTTCACGAACTTTGAAGAAATGTTTGACCTACCCGGCAACGGCAAGTCAGCAATCATAAAAAAAAACAACGGTGAGCGGTGGTCAAAACACCTGAAGGGCAAGTTTTTTATTCCAACCTCTCCTTCTGGCCCAGGGTCGAAAAGCTAGGAAGGTTTTGCGCAGTGTACAGCTTTTGCTACCTCAAAATAAAGTGTGGATGCGTGTGCAGTGCTGGTAATGCACAAAGAGAGCATAATCGGCAACGTGGTCGTTTGTGGCGGGGAGTAAAAAGTAACTCAAAAGTGTGACAAATCTACGACACAGCGCTTGAGCAAAAAAAAAAAAACAAACCCTGTGGTAGGCGAGTGTAAAAATGAATGGCAAAAATAATGGAAAATACCGCATTCACCACAAACAACAGCTAGCAAACATATCTGCATACAACAACAAACAACCAACCGTCCGGAGAGCCGTTGTCGTCGTTCGCAACATAACGGAATATTTATTATAAGCTTTTTATGCGTGTAGTGGAATCGAAACGAAATCTCAACGCAACTAGCGGGACGGTTGGAGTGGACTGGCCCTCGGTTGGAGTTGAAGTGCCGCCGTGTAGGTATGTGTAGCTCAAGCGAGACCCCGGCGTGGGAGGACCGGGAGGAATGTGTTGTTTGAAAAATGCAGCTACAGAAAAACGATCGTGGTACCGCGTGGAGTGGAAGAAAAGCACGCTGCAGCTCTCGAGCCAAACATCCCTGATCATGTTTCGCGGTGTTTGAGAGAAACCCCCCCAAAAAGCATCCAAAGAGTCCAACACACCAGTAGGCCGGCAATAGTCGCTGGCTTTTAAGGTGCGTACCTCTCGAGGAACTTGAGCGGCCCATTCGAAAGTGACAGTGTTTGGTTAGGACTGACGTTTGGAAGACGTGGTTGGTTGTCATTGTTGGTGGGGGAGGTGATTGTGTGGAGGTGGTGGTGTTGGTGGTTTGCTTGTTGTGAAAGGTGAAAGTCGCCGAGAACGATCACGAGCGAGCGCGCGCGAGAGTCTAGAGGGCACGATCGTGAAGACCTGAAGCAGAGCCGGACCATATGGAGGCCGATGTGCTGAACGCACTGAGCACGCAGACGGCGTACCTGCCGGGTGGGCGAGATCGCGATGGACATCCGCTGGTCGTCATTCCGGTGCCATTCTACGACAACCTGCCCTGGATGAAGGGTTTCCTCGAGACGACCGTGCGGTACCTGTTGGCCAGCTTGAGGTGTGCGCGATTACCCGATGCTTCCCGAGTCAGGTCCTTTAATGTCCGATAATTCTCTTGCCGTCTCTTCCAGCCCGGATACGGTCAACAGCGGACTGGCGGTAATCCTCGACGCCCAGAAGTGTTCGTGGCGCTCCGCCCGTCAGTACATCCGGTACGTCCAGCAGCTGCTGGGGGAACCGATGAACAGCTTTCTCGTGATCCGCCCGGACGCCTTTTGGGATAAGAATCGTGTAGAGAACTGCGCACGGCAACACCGTAAGGGCGAGGTAGGTGCACAACTCCACTTGCACAATTGTTCTTCTGGGAGTCCTATCTTCTTCCCCAACGAGTGTTGTTCGATCGCTATGTGCGGTACAACGGGAAATGAAAAGTATCACAATCAAGGCACTGAGCTTCCGTTTCCTCTGATTGCTCGAGTGCCCGACACTGAGGCTGTCGGATGTTCTGGAACCTACCAATAGCGCTCTCTATCTGTCCGCGTAGCTACACGAGATTGATTGCGCGTGGCGATCGTGCCGTTTGTCGTTTGTTGTTTCGCGTGTGTCTTCTCTTTTTTTGACCGAGGGACGCTTAACTTACAATTAGAAACCCATTTTGGGTCTTGTCGATGTCAACGGGTGTCGCTGTGGGCGATCGCGAATTGCCCGATAAGTTATCACTTCTGTGAAGGATGGCTGTCAGAGGCGAAACGTCGTCCCTCAGTTTACATCTCCATGCCCTGCGCCTGTGACGAGTGACATTGAACTCTAAATTGCACCAACTTCGCAACAGTGCAAAGTTTGATAAGTCGCAGTTACGTGTCGGGCAAACTTGTTTATGTTTGGGGTGTGTCCGAACGAACCGTTACGTCGATTGCTGCTCCGGACTCCCTCGGTGGACGTTTTGGCTCGTCCCGCGGGGTATGCTTGTATGACATAATACGTGACTTCTAGCGAGGGTGTTTTCCTTTGGCTCGATCCGATTGAAAGCTTGATATACCTGGGACATGTTTGTGGTTTTCATGACCACAGCTTGAAAGCGAAGATGTTCTATCTTATCGGACTTTTCTGGAGGTTTGTGACCTGAGCCTTTAGTGCAGGCACAGTGGTAACTTATTTTCGGTAAGTGTCCAAACTTAACTCTGTTCCAGATGGTTCTATTCTGTTGTTTCTTTCGATGCCGATGTCTTGCATTCGTGTAAACGGAAGAAATAGCTACTGGTGGCAATTAGCAAACAACAGCAAATAGAAGATAGACCCAATCAATTGTAGACACGTGGAGGAATTAATGGAGGTTCTGATTGCCCAGATTACTGCATTGGTTTCACAACCTGTGTGCCTTGTACGGTATAGTCGCGAGGTTCTTATCGAAGGCACGATTAACTTATCAACTTATGATGCCACTGGGAGTGCTACCGAATGCGAGATTATTTGGTATTTGGAGGTCCCGGTTTCAGCTGACATCGGGCCCTAGCAGCAAGTTTTATACGGCATACGGCACGATATCTGCACGTGCACTATATAGCCTGGAAAAGCCCTCCTCTTTTACCTGCGGGAAGAAGGAGATTACGCGCCTTTGGTTGCAACAAGATAAGCCCCCCTGCCCCTCGACGTCACCGGGAGTCGATTGTGTTGCGGATGCATCGCAGCAGGGGTCGTTAGGAACGGCCGATTCAATCTTCTTCCCCACGGTCCCCACGGAGATTACCGTATGGGGCCGACGCATCCGTGCGGGGAAAAAGAGAGTCTAATTAGCTTTCATTAGGGCTGCAATTGACGTACATAGGGAGGGCCCACATGCAGACAACACACTCTTGTCTGGTGCTGCTGGGCTGAAAGACAATTACCAGTTTCCCTTTTTTTTTTTTACTTCCCTGCTTGGGCCAACGTTTGGGTCAGAAGGTCCCGGTACTGACACCGTCAGCCATGAAGGCGAGTTTCTAGTTTTCTTCCACACCCCGGACGGACCGATGGGACTAGTGTTCCAATTTTTTTATGGGCCTTGTTTTGCTTCCATTGCCTTCGATGGTGACGGCTGACGCTTATTGTCGGGCTGCCGATGGGGGGAAAAAATTCCCATTTACCCATTTACATATAGCTGCTAATGCGTAGCGTAGGGTGGCAGGCTTTTTCATGCAGGTGTATCATGCATGCTGAGCATGCACATTTGATTTCTTTTATCACAACATCTGTGTGACTGGATCTACACACATAAAACGGTGAGTTTCCAGGTTAACGATGTGACCTTCTTGAGGTCATAGAAGACAGGTCGCGGATGAAAAGCTATCTGTCGATCAAATGGGGACTTTGCATGCAAAAACAAAAAAATTGTAAGGATTTACGCTCGATTGACATTGGGCAGGCACTATTGCTGCTCTAGATAAACGAGTTATAACATGTTTTATTACTTTACACTCTTGTGAAATTGAACATTGCCAAAGACATTTTGAATGTATAGGAAGGTGCAGAAGGCTTTTCTGGCGCCAATGATGGTTGAATTGCAAGACGATTTCTTCCGTCAATGCCACAAAAGGGCTGTGCAAAATGGAAAGATAGAAGGAGTGCGAGAGAGGAAATTTGTTTTCCCGCGCATGCTGTATCGAATCGCTTTCATACGTACCCGCTGGCCCATTATCGGGCACTTTCTCCCCCGTTCTTCGACTAACAATCGTCGTGCAATTGCAGGTTGCAAAGAGGGCGGGCTACAAATGACACTCCACCGGGAGGCTGCTAATCGAGCGTTGCCAGTTTCTTTTTCTTCTGTCCAGGAGAAAAAAAAACGGAATTCCAATAAGTGTTTGGGAAGCTCACTGTTGTTACTTCCCCCCGCCCCCCCCCCCCCCCCCCCCCCCACTCCCCATTTGCCCCTTTGCAACTTGCAGGCTTTTCCAACCTGCTAGGTAATCTCTCCTGCGAGGGAAAGAAAAACTATCATCGTTTCAAATGCTCAACGATTGCCAGGGTGGATTGCGAGGGGGAAGACTGGCATTGGCGGAGGAAATTCGGGACACCGAAAGCGTACGAACAATATGTACTGCAATTTTAAACAGCTTCAATTGAAACGGAAAGTGTTTATCGCCGTTTGTTGCACACTGCTGCTCGTTGGAGATTGTGTAATTTTTCACCTCGCTCCATTGTCGAATTTTCGCTAGCGCGTCGTGTCGGCGTAAATAGCAATAATTGCAAATCGATGTGGAAATAAGCATCGTTGGCAAAAGGCGTTTGTGGTGTGCTACAAATTTTTTGGAACAATTTTTCATGCTGCGAAGCGTGTCGTTGCTTTTGCTTTTCGTTTATTAATGAGATAATTTGCGTTCAATTTCCAATGTGTTGCTGACGCCCAATTTAAATGTGCAACGCTTTACACTTCGTTTGTTAATGGTTTTTTCAATCGATTCCGCTCAAAATTAGACGACCCTTCCAGAACATGCCCTAGTGGCCTAATGGAGAAGGCACCGGCCTCCTAAGCCGGGGATTGTGGGTTCGAGTCCCACCTGGGGTAGAAGAAAGAAAAGAACAGTTGAAAGTTGTTTTAGGCGTTATTGAACTATTTTTGCCCTTTTTGATCCTATGCTAAAGTAAGTAAGCTAAAATTTGTTTTACTCTCTTCAAAGCCAACAATCATTTCCAAGTCTCGGCTGGTGAAATACTTTGACAGTAGTGAGCTCCCGGAGGAGCTGGGAGGCATCATCGCCTACAACCATGAGCAATGGATACAATCCCGTGAGGTAAGCGCTATAATCTTCAACTTTATATTATTATCTTAATCGAACATAGAGTGTTGAGACTTTAATTTGATTGTGACACAATTTAGACACGTCTCATGTATAACTCTTTATTTTATGAGACGTCAAAAAAACCCCTTCGTATGCTTATGTTAATTGAGCAATTGGAATGCTAATTGATTTGAGATTCTTGAGAAGATTAAATTCTTGAACGCCTCGGACGTTCTAGTGAGGAGGGCGGTGCCGTTTTAATGCGGAGAACTTTCTACTAACACCTGCGACGAAGAGACCGCCGCAAGAAAGAGGCACACACCAGCTTCAACCCTCACGATCGTCATCTTAAATGCCGATCTCCGATCAGTTCCAAACCGGAATCGAAGCTCATAAAAATCATCTCCCCGTTGACGATTTCTTCGGCCGCCAAGCTTTCTTCCAGCGGCTCGAGGGCAGATCGTTCGCGAGTTCTTGTCATTAGCTTTATGAATGCACCTTTTTTTCTTTCCTTCGTTTGGTTTCATTTTTGTTTTCCGTTTCGTTTTCTCTTCATTTCATGCCCTGCTCACCTTCGCACACCTACAACACCCTTGCTGCCTCGCCCCCGTGGGACGATCGTAGCGCATCGAAGAATTCCGAAAATCCTACGATAAAGCGCTCGGTGACCTAGAAAACCTGCATCTCATCTTGCTCGACAACCGGACGGTGCGGGCGAGCGAGTCCGCGGCAGCCCTCCAATCCTGCCAGCAGCTGAACGTGGATGTGCAAAAATTTCTCTCCCTCGTCATGGACAGCGGTAAGTTTTGTTGGGTTGAATCCGGAACAGGGGAAGCGTGGGGGTAGGGCGTCTTGTCGTGAGTAAGCAGCTTTCAGGAGGGCTTTAGTGCTTTCGCGGGACGGCTTGAGATGTCCGGTCTTTCCCGCGCACTTCTGGCACTGTTGCCTCTTGCCTATGACGAGCGTGTCGGATGGCAAATCATATTCACAAGCCTATCTGTGGACCAGGAAACTGGAAGGCTAGTGAACTTAAGTTACAGAGGAAAGGGGTATCGTAGGCAACTCTCATCTATCCAACTGTTTCCCACCTGCGTTTGATATACGGCGCCTTTTAGCCCTTATCAGCAGTCATGGGAGGGCAAAAAGAAATTAGGGATGCAACTACTAGTTACAAGGAGAATTTATTGCAGAAACGCTTACTGCTCATATATTATAGAGTTCAGTACACAGGAATGATTTCAAAAGAAATACTCGGTAACTTGTGGTCACAGGAAAACACCGCTTTCCGGTCAGAAGCTTAGAGGTCAGCTGTCGGTCAGCAAGAGCACTTTCGCGAACCGGTGAGGCATAAACGGAGGTGCCCATGTTTGGTGAATTGAACAAACCGCGTGATGATCGGTTATGCGTCAATATGTGGGCTTAATTTCTTCGCCTTGATGATGGCAGGGTACGGCCGGAAATTGGGACGCTGTGAAAGTGCCTTCGTTGATCTATCATTTCCGCCCTCGGTCGTCGTCTTCTTCGTCGGTAGACACAGAAGCAGCTATAGCCCTCTAATGAGCCACGATTTAGCGAACCTAGGCAGGGCTGTCGCAGCTCGAGCGAGTCGTTGTTTCCTACCGTTGACTACCAAACCTGCTGCACGGTATGTTTGATGAGGTAACCCGACCGGGTGGGATGGGATGTGTTGAAACATTAACACGTCGCGTTGCACGTGTTGACGGGAGCTGATTTTCACAATTTTAATTGCCGGTGAACCCATTTTTTTTCCCCGAAACGTAAAGTCAACGAGCGTGATTGTGAAACTTCAACGCTTCGCGTGAAACGGTTAACTGGAGCCTAGAACCGGGGCCCCGGTTTTACGTGTCAATGTTTTGCTGCACTGCTGCCCTGAGGTTCCTCCCTGGTCAAACATACCGTTCCTTCCCGTGCTGCTCGCCGTCGTCGATTCTAGTCGATCGTGTGTTTTATTAAGTTTACTCTATACAAACTCGGGCCGCTCAGTTTTGCTCAGATCTGGGTCAGTTTCGTGTGGAGGCTCGGACGGGATGGAGTTCCACAACGGAGGGCTGCAATGGCAACCAAACCAACCGCTCGCGCATATGCTTGCTTGTGCGCGGTGTCCAGTCGTGGTGCTGCTGTTACATTTGCTCACTAGAAAGGTGTACTAATGTAGGCACTGTGGCTTATATGCTCTGGTTATGCTGCGACCCCTCGCCTCAAGCTTAGGCAAGGGAATGGAAATAACGTGTGGCTCGGTGGGAACCGACCAAACCAGCGTTTATGGTTCGAGGGAGATCTTTTTTCTCTCTTCTGGCGTTACCGGCAATTAAGACAATGGTGGTAATAAATTGCAACCAATCGTTGATGGGTTAAAGGGGGGGGGGGGGGGGGGGGGTGGGAAGCAGACAGTGGGTGTTTTTAAGCAGGGCAGAGATTTATGTAGATGAAGTAGCCCTAAACTGGCGCATATCGGGTAGCTTAATTGAATGCTGCAATACTTTCGGCGTCTTAGTTAAAAGCGGATGATAAAATTATAAATTAAATAATAACACACCATGATGGTAAAGGGAGGTCTGATGAAGTGGTAAGCGAGGGTGTTTGAAAGTATGAATTAGTTATTCCGATGCCTACGCTTTTTATCCCCCTGCCGTGGAGCATTAGTACAGGCAAAACTACGTTTTAGGGCAACCATTAACGAGATCCCTTGGAAGCAATGAGCTTCGATTTTCCTTCGCGTGAAATGATTAAGTAAAGCAATGGAAAAATTAGACAACACATGAGGTAGTCTTGCTCTTGAGTTTGTAAGGAGTGTGTGAGCCTCCGGAGTTTCGCATCAGGCAAATGTGCTTCATAATCATGATATCTTTTCTGATCGTTCTAGGCAAGAAGTTGTTGGCTCACTTGAGTGACCTGCACAGCTCCAAGACGGCCCTGTCTCAGGACTTGACCGACGGCAAGTCGCAAGTGGAAACCATGCTGAACGCGCTCGATCGCAAGCAGTCGTCCGTAAACGCGGCCTGGACGGAGCTGGAGCGCACGGTGGAGGTGCTGCGGGAGCTGGCCACGCTGGAGGAGGGCGTCTCGCACGTTACCAGTTGGATCCTCACGACGGCCGAATCGATGCTGAACGCGCAACTGAAGGTGGGCTACGACGTGAACACCGCCGACAAGCTCCGGCTTGAGCACGAGATCCTTGAGCTGCAGTGCTGGAAGACGTACGGTTTCTACGCCGAGCTGCTGTACAAGATCGACCACTTCCCACGTCAGAAGGACACGCCCGCCTTCCAGGATCTGCTGTCGCAGCGCGAGTGGATGGACTTCGTGTGCCGTAGCTTCGCCCAGCGGCTGGAGCGGAGGCGGAACGTGCTGATCACCTCGGTGCGTTTCTTCCGTCTGGTGGCCGAGTACTTCGACAAGACGAGCGAAGTGTTCCAGTCGCTCATAATGGGCGAGCGGATCGAGGACTACGAGCTGGCGAGCGGCAATCTGCAGAAGCTGAAAGAAAACCAAATGATGCTAGGTAAAACCGGAATGCCGACTGCCGAGAGTGGAAGCACATTTTAATGACACTCGTTTGATTCTTTTTTTAGAAATGGTGGAGAAAGAGATCATAAAGGAGGGCGAGAAGCTGAGCGACGTGTTGCTGATGCCGGTGAAGGATGCGGTAGGGCGCGACATTGACGTGGACTACAGCGACGACATCGGAAACGTGCGGGACATACTGGACGCGACCCGCTCCCGGTCGCGCATCTTCGCCGAGAGCGTGGAGCTACAGAAGCTGACGCTCGACCAGATCACGCATATCTTCAAGTACGAGCAGGACGCTCGGACGGCGATCCAGTGGATGGACGACCTGCACCGGGTGATGCTCCGGGCGCACACGCATGTCGGCAGCAGCGTACATGAGATCCAGTCACAGAAGGACGACCATCAGACGCTGCAGGAAACGGCCAAGGGGACGTACAACTACGGCTGCCAGCTGCTGAACGCCTCGCTCGCCCTGCGCCAGTCATGCAAGCTCGAGACGGAGCAGAACATTGCGATGACCAAGAGCCTGCAGCGCACGTGGAAATCGCTCCAGGCGGTGGCGCAGGAGCAGCTGACGCGGCTGCGGGTGTCGGCCGTGTTTCACCGGAGCGTCGAGGAACACTGCACCAAGCTGCACGAGTTGAAGGAGTGCGTGCTGCGGATCGGGGAGATCGAGGAGATGGGCAGACGGAAGGTGCGCCTGCGCAAGTACCTGGCGACCCGCGAACGGCTGCTGGTGGAGGTTGGGCGCATGGTGCGGCTGGGGCGGCTGCTCAAGACAAGACTGAAGGAACCGTTCCTGTTGGACGACCGGGTGGATGCGTAAGTAGGAGTATGCGCCGGATTGCGGAAAACGCCGACTGATTTATTAATAAAACGCCAGCGCCAAGCGAGACGCTAGGGACAGCATTCCGTCCAAACGCAAGCGAAACAAACGTGACAAACGAATGTCCGAGGTTAATGAGCTGAAACACAGGGAAAGAGTTGCCACAAAGTGGTACAAGCATACCTAATTCTTTCCGAAACTGAACGACGATTTAAACGGTCCTCGGTTACCCGGTAGAACTTTTCCAATTTTACATACATTCAATTTTCAAGTGATGATTTAAAGTCGTTGAATTTTCTTAAGGAATTTTGAATCCTGTTAAAAATATGTATTTTTTTTTTTGGGCATCTTCAATATGGCATCTTCCCATGGTTCAGATTTATGTAACCTGTCGGACTAGACACCGGGGTCCAATTTGCCGGTGCATGTTTTTTGGACGATGTTGTTGTTCAGTTCAGCTTCTTTGCTGCGAACGGTTGGAGTCTCTTGCGTTCTTGCGTCCGGCTTGGTAAAGTCAGTCAGTTGGTGATTTGCGTTCCATCCATACGGTGCGATTAATCTTGAGTGTGCTTGTGCTTCACAGAATGGCAAGTCCGGAGAATATCGTAGCAGAAAGTGATAACATTATGGCGTGTGAGGCGATCTCGACCCGTTTGATGGAGGTGGCGCGCGTGGCGGAATCTTTGGATAGTGTGCTAAGTGACGTGCAGGGAGGATTCGACGATGAGGTGGAGGAGCTTACCGGCATCGAGGTGGCAGAGGGAGTCGATGCTAGCCTTGGGAAGCGCAATGATAGTGGCAACCAGAGTGATGTGAGTTAGAAATACGTTTAATCTTGTGGAGAAAGTGTTAATTGTAAGGATGCATTTTTGAACCGTTTCATAGGATTGGAGCTCAAGCATCAAGTCCACCGACGAAGGGTCGTTCGTGACGGCATCGGACTGCATCTGCACGCCACAGTCGAGGTCCTCGTCCTACCACACCGCCTCGGAGTGCCGAGCATCGCCCTGGTGGGGCGTGGAATCGATCGAGCGCCAGAGCTCGCTGGAGAATGACTCCTCGGAGGATCCCGATCCCGAGGCGTTCCCTTCGATCAAGCTACTGTCTGGCGTGGTGATGACGTCGAACGCAAACCTTACCTTCGACAACGACTCGGACAACAGTTTTCTGACGCCCGACAACTCGCCCGGCACGGCCGATAGTATGGCCGACTCGCACCCGGACTCGGACGACACGGTGCCGGCGGCCGGCTCGAGCACACGTGAACAACAACCTAGTCCCCTCGAGACCAGCTCCGCGTCCAGCTCCGCCCTCAACTCGATCAACCGGCGCGAAAACCTGGCCCTTTCGCTCACGCCGGAGGAGCTGGAGCAGATCGAGAACGACATTCGCAACAACAACCTGTCCCCGGCGGGGCAGGACATAGTCGGGAAGGAGCTTCAGAGCGCGCAGGTGACGCCAACCAGCGAGGACAGCGGAAATGTGAGTACCAGTAGCGTTAAGTTGGATGGCGAGGTAGAGTCTGCCGGTCTAACGCCAAGCCCCGAGCGCGGCTTGAACGAATCGGCTCGGTTCCAACCGGTCAAGGGGCCCGCGGATATCTCCGGATTGACGTACTATTATCAGAATATCATCACCAAGCACACGGTGAAGAGCTGCCTCTAAGGGAGGTCCATTCAGCCCGCGAACAGGGAGCCATTCCGAATCTTGCCAGCACCAGTTTTTAGACCGTCCATCAAAGAACCGTTAGGAATGTTAGGATTACAGAAGACGTTTTAGTTAGGCTCTGAGAATAACCCTGCAGCGCAGCATTTGGAATGCATGTGGTCCGCGTTTTCCCAATGTGTGCGCTTATCCATTTGATGGCATGAAAAAAAACAGCATTTTAGTTTTACCATTCCCCTACTCGTTATTTTACCGCTAAATAGTTTGTTACATGTGTGTTGATTTGTGGCGTCTTGGCAGAGAAATAAATGTAAGGATTTTACAAAACAGATATGAGTTATTGTTTGTGTTTTCTTTTGTTTCGGTTGTTGCGTGAAGCTTGGTTTGCGGTGGATTTGGATGCATGAATATTGGAGTTTATAAAATTTCCCTAACCATCGTCGGTAAGCATTCGTCGCCTACAAGGCTGCAATACGCACTGCACCTAGTTCGAAAGCTTTCGGTGCCCTTCAACGGTATTCGAAACTGAACATTCGAACGGGGATAAATGAAGGGAGTTACAAACGATTGGTAAGAGTTTCAGGAAACGAAAAAGAAAATTGCTTATCGTTGTAATAAATCAAACCATTTCATGACTAGTTTGGAGCCAGTTAAATGTTATGGAAAAGCACGTTTCATCTGCGAACAAAATGTTGCGTAGTGACCGCGAAGGATGCAACACCCGCCCGATCAACTTCACCAAGGAGAAGCAAGATCGAGAGAGAGAGTGAGAGAAAGAGAGAAAGTGAGTGTGAGCGTGAGCGTGGAGCGCGCAGCAACAACCGACGGGGCGAACTCCGCGCTAACAGATCAGTCTCTCGGATGCAATCGGACAGTGCGGATCGTCTTTGGTGTACCGGAAGATCATCGGCAACAGGAGTAGAAGGAGCAACAATAACAACAGGGTACGCCGCCCGTCCAGAAGGAGTGAAAGTGATAGCAAAGCAGCACGGCATTCAGAATAACTGTGAATACAACTTTTCGGAAAACAATGGTGACAGAGAGTGACCTAGTCGTGATCGATTTAGTAGAATTTTCAGCCTTCATGTGTTTGAATGAGCCAAATTCGGCCATATTCGAATCAACCTTTTGAACCACGTGCGTGTGTGCAGCAGACTCCCCTTTTTGTGTTAGTTTTCGGGCCATTGGAAAACGTGCAGCGAACAATCGTTGACAAAGACGCTGATAAAGAAGTTCCCCGTTTGCAAAACTCCTACCATGTTCTTCATCAATTGTCGGCGTTTCAGAGAACCTTAGAATGCTTTCCAAATGTCATTAGTTCAAACGGATTTTCCCGGCCCGATGTGTTGACTTTTCTTCGTGTTGCGCTTTTAGGCCGAACATCGTCGTATGGCGCAGGCATCATTCATACTCATTTTCATTCTCATCACCTCCGGAGTTTCTGCGGCGGAGGTCAACGGCAGACCGGTTCTAGCGCGCGTTTCAAAAGAAAAGTAGAAGTGATATCGGACGCTCGGGAGTGTGCGCGTGAGGGAGCGAGTGGGACGGAGTGCGACGGAAAGCACCGAATGTCGTCGGTCGATGGCGTCGTCGTCATTCACAGGCTGTCGAAGATTGCCGCTTCAATCTGCAAGCAACCCGTCTGTGCGTGCGTGAGGGCGGGCAGATTAGTTTACTCAATTTTCAACTCAACGCAAATCGTACAGAAAAAATAGAACAGTGAAGACACACGCACAATCCGTCCGGGATTCGGGGTTCGGAGGTGCGATCTGACAAAGCGTGAATAGCGAGCAGGATGTGCGCTTGCGCTTTAGTGTTCCTCTGGGTGTGAACATATAGTGACCGAAAGAAAATATGCGTGTGTGTGTATGAATATATGTAGAAATGTTTTTGCGTGTCCTTCAGCTGAAGTGAAATATGGCAGTAGGCTTAGGAGAGTCTTCTCTTTTTTTAATGGCTTATTCATGCTTTTCCCATTTTGTTTCCAATAAAGGTTTCTGATACATTTAGTTTACTCCATAAGAAGAATTAGGCCATAGCGTTTCCTAGAATTGAAGTGTTCGAGCGGGTGAGGCGATGTGAGGTTAGGTTAGGTTTGCAGAGTGAAAGCATCAGCAAAGCAGCGGAAGCGAAAACGAAAGTAAAAGTAGTATCAAGCCTAGTGACAGGCAGAGTCTGTTCTGCTGCCGTTGTTTCCTCTATCAGAAGAAAAGAAAGAAGCGAAACGAAACGAAACGAAACGAATTTAAAAGTTAAACCAGTGCACCAAGATGGAACCGGCACCGGGCGGCTCCGACAGGTTCTCCTCGCTCGACGAACTGCAGCGACAACTGAACGAGGACTTTGCCCAATCGATCGGTCCGATTGCTCCCGCGCAGGATACCGGAGCGACGGGGGCGTCCGGCGGCACGATCGCGACCACCATCAGCACCGTGGTGCTTCAGGGTGGTCCACTCCAGCTGGTCGTGGCGATTCTGAAGGTAAGTGGAAGTGGCCTAACGGGGAGGAGGGATTAGTTGCGGGGGTTCTCTGGAGATGCTCCTCGGCGGAAAGATCTGGATGTTGAGAGAGTAATGTAGCGTACACTTGCGAGACCTTCGGACCTGTTCGGAGAAACTCGTTGCAACATTCCAAACCGGAGGCCGGAGAATTGGATCGAGGAGTCGAACACTCGATCAATCGCCGCGCTCTCAGAACTCCGACGCGCATGATGCTTCATACTTCCAGCCAAGATCGAAGATCACACGGCGACGGATCAGATAACATCATCAATCATCAGCATGCCTTCTTGCCTGCTTGCTGAGGAATGTTTCCAGTTTTTCGCTGCTCCCCCGGGGGGCAGAAAAGACTGACAGAGTCCTAGGAGTCCCGGGAGGTCGGTGCAGCCCGGCTCGGATGCACCTGCAGAGTGCGTGGTACGTCTGAGGTTTGGCTCGGGGGATCTTTCTGTTTACCACGGTTGAGTGCACGGCACGATGGAGCATCCGATTAGAACGCCAGAGTTATCCAACGTGATCAGTCCAGGTCGCTCTTGCGTGATCCTCCGGTTTGCTCCTCACATAAGCGATGTGTTTGTACCCTTCTTCCCCTCATCCCCTCATGGATGAGGCGTACAATCAATTAGTGATCTATGAGTAGGGCTGCATTTTACACCTCCTGACCACCCTAACCCTCCATGTATCATAAGTTCCGTTCCGCTCATGCATGCACTTAGGCTACAACACTTAAGGTTCTTTTAATAATTGGTTGGCTGTTTATTGGACGAGCATCGCACAGAGGAAGTCTCGGGAGCCCCTAGCTGGATGGTGATTTTCGTCTCAAGTTCGGCCCAAATGGTTGCGCTTCTCATGCGCGTGCGCACCGTTGCGTATGATGTAGGAAAAGTGTAATTCTTCCAGGTCATGCAATCGGCTTGGTTAATGTAAAAGGTGCTCCAATCGCGATTCAATTCGACGCATGGGAAGATTGCTTACGACAAGGTCGACGAAACAGGTTTTTGCTTCGGTTTGGAAAGCTCGAAATGCTTCGCACGGTTCTTTGATTGATCAGTCCAACCACGCACAGCGGAAGAAATGCCCTCATTAGCAATCTGGTTGTCGGACTTGGCCAAACGGTGCACCACTTTTCTTAAGATAGCTGCACTAGGAAACCCGTTCGTCACTGCACAATATGCATCGACAAATGGTTGGAGTTCATTTGCATACCTTCCGATTGAAATTTCGTCGTGGGATGATATTATTACGTCAGAATGCATGCCACCGTTATCTTAATTTGATCTTAAGCACCGTAACGGCATAATGCCATTTGGTTATGTCCTCCAGTTCAATAATCAAACTGAGCATCGCGACATCATGTTAACCTATGGTCGAACTCTGTAGTATTTCATAGTTCCCTTCATAGGGCGGTTTCCGTGGATCGTTGTGCTTTGTTTGTAGTTTATGTAGCCATCAAGTATTTGCATACGCACTGAGTATCCCCCGCAAGTAAATAAAACGAGGCCTGCACAAACACCGTCATTTGTATGGAGACGCCGAGCCGATCAGTCTCCCCCTTCAGTGAATAATCGTTAATATGGACCATTTCTTGGAACACGAACGCGACGCGCCGTCGATGCAGCAAGGCTGGAATATTATTATTAAATCGAGCTGCTAGCAGTCGAGTCGTCGTCGTCGTCTTCGTTGGGGTGCCTTCCATGTTGTGTCGAGCCAAAACCAAGTCCGGATGACACGCGTGTTGAAATGTCACTTCATTATTGCCGGCTCGGAATCGAACCGTGTCGCATATTAATTACTCTTCTCACATCTTTAGAGCGTTGGTGGACTCGATACGATCACTGAATAATAGCCAAGGAGAATTTAAAAAATAACACAACTTCTGTCAGGCTTCTGTGGGGTGACGAAGGCGATGACGTGAGCCGCTAGTTGTGAGGGTCAGGCTATTTTAATTGCAGTGGAAGCCATTCGTAACCGACTTCAATCTCGTTCGGGGAGTTCGCTCATGGAGAAAGCAAGCGGTAGGAAACTAGAGCTCCGAGTGTGTGAACAAAATTGTGATTAGTCGCGCTTTCCGAGTCGTATGTCCAGTTATCTTGGATGTTATGTTCTCAATCGTGATGAGGGCTTAAAATTAATTCCACAATTTTCCAAGCAAAGTAATTTTTGATCGATGTAGAAGCACACACACGCACAAAGCTAATTAGGCGCGTCTTGCGGCGCGTATTCTTTCGTGAGCTATTGAAGCTGCTTCCCATTTTCTCTTTGGCTTTCTCGCTCTTTTTCAAACTTTTTTTTCTCTTCCTTCTCTAGGACGTGCCATGATTGTGGTGCTTTACATTTTCCTGAAGGTGCTCAATTAGACACACTTCCCTCGTAAAACAAATGCCGTAACATAATTAAAATTAGAGCAAGAATTTTTAAATTTATCACCGCAAGATCGCTAGAAAGTGTAGCCACACTTTCTGGTTTCCTTTTTCTTTTCGCCTGCACCAGGGCAAAAGAGGTGCAATCGGTGACCAACCGTGCTTCTTCCGTTCCCTTTGGGCAATACATGTTCGCTTGGCAAGGGTGAAAATAGAGTGATCTCTCGTAAAGGAAAAAAAAGTTCGTGGTGAGCCTTCAGCACATTAGGGACAGCTTAAACAGTTGATGGCACCGGACGTGTGACATAAAAAACCTTCCTTGAAGGTGCAACTTGAACCGTGAAGCTTGATTTTATGATAAGAAGTGAAATCGGTTGGCTGCTGTTATTCGATTCAGGCTATAAAGTAATTAAAGCATTATTAGCCAGTCATTGTTCTGCATTCTAACACTTAATTCTTGTTCGATCGAGTGCATTTAACGCATTAGAGAAAGGAGGTAGGTACAGTAGGTAAAGGTTTACAACTTTATGAATAGGGTTGCCAATGAATAGGGTGCTGCAGGGTTGCAGCTTTGCCGAAATTGATGAGGCCATATTCTTGACCATAAAAATTGCCCTCCGAAACGGTTGCCTTTGATGGCCTGTGATCTACGATCTACGCTGGCGAAAGAAGAACAAAGTCAGCATGTGGGCAGCATATTTTAACTTTTACGAAAGGCTCCACCTAATTTGCTGCCCGATGCGGTGTCTGAGAATAGCTTTGATAAGCCATAAAAACGAGATGCGGGATGATTTCAGAGTGGCACATCATCTCCGACAGCGATTTGCGAGCAGCGATTTCGCAGCATTATATGCCGTCCCCGTTCGCGGTCATGTTTTCGGTCGCATGCTTGAGCATAACCTCTTCAGACATACTCCATCGATCCTGTGACTACCGCCAACAAGCAATCCATTGGCGCGGCGTTAAAAGCCTGCGGCATTTAAAGTGGAACCCGTTTCGTGGAATTATGTTCTTTTTCCATCCCGCTCTACATCTATCTCCCTCTCGCTTTATCGCGAACGGCGTAATATACACATGCACCCATCCAACGAGGGACTCCTTCCACTCCTTCCGCCGGTCCGGAATCGGGGTAAGGGATTCCGATTTGAAAGCCGGTTTTTTGTTGTTGTATGGTATTATTATATTTCGAGCGTTCGAGCGAGCAGAAGATAGGGAGCGAGGATCAAAGGTTCGCAATTGGGGCAACGATGCCGATGGGGCTGGGAGGCAAAAGGGGGCGAGCTAGTATAGGCTTAAAGGTTGGTCATTTTCTGCGGTGCAAGATTTCGGGCCCTTCGGACGAACGAATTCGCACAAGAAAGTGGCTTTTTGCCGGAAGAAAGAACCACAAACGCTACCGTAGTGGTGTTTTTTGTTTCACCTCGTTTTCGTCTCGATTCGTTGATGAGCGGGTCGAAGTTCTCCCTCGTTGCTTGTTTTGTCTTTGAAGAATACAGGATTTTGTTAAAAGGCTATAATATATAGCAGTGCGTACTTCAATACTCGATCCCCGATTTTTGAAAAGCCGAGTCTTAATATTAAAGTCGACTGCATAGTTTGCATCGACGGCTTACACGAGATAAGAACTTCGAAGGCTGGAATCCGAACAGATCACCGTGCGGAGAATGGTGTTCGAATGGTGCAAAAACGAATACGACCGCGTCGCAAGATCAACGACCAGAACAAGCTGCATCCTCCCTCAATCGGGGCCAAGTGTCGGGGCCGCCCTCCACCAAACATCCAAAGATGAACACTACCACCATGCTGCATAATTTATGGTCATGTTGTCTGCCGCTCTGCGTTCTGCGGTTGGCGTCAGCGCTGGCCGTTCCGTTCGATTCCGGAATGAATGATGGCAAGCAGGGCGAATGTAAACAATGTTGTGGTGATGTTGCAAACCGATGTGGCTGCGAATGGCAGCCAAATGCGCGTTTGCCAACCCGAAAACCACCGTTTGTGGGGCAATTTCCTGCCACGGTTGGCTGCTGTATGGAGAGGAGTTTTAATTCTATCCCATTTTAGTTGGAGCTGGTGCTCACGGTGGCCGAAGATGGCGTACGAAGGAGTGAGGGATGCAGATTATGAGCGTGTGTGAATGGATGAGAAACGCTGCTAAGGTTTTACGAAACAAGGTTACAAAATGCAAGTCGTAAACTCCGGGAACGGTTTCTTGATTTCTGCTCCGCTTCTGAGGTTAGGTTGACGTCACCCGTAGGAACAAGGATTCAGGCAGAAACTGTAAGAGAAACGTTAAGGGAACATTTTATATTTAAACCTCAGTTGCTGCACAGAGGGAAGCCTTAATTGTTGTTTATTTCCATAATCACCTTAATAAAGTAATTGTTTAGACGCACATTTAAATGCAGAAAAAGCTAGCGCCAAAAAGTAAACTGGATATACCACACGATATTTGCTTTTTTTCAAATTGATCACTAATTGATTTATTTGCATGATAAATACGAGAAAGTAGGCTCGTTAAGATTCAACGAGGAAGGCAGAAGTAAATTGAATTTGATTCGAAAAAAATGCGTTGAAAACGAGAAGAAATTGGCATGTTTTTCATTCGCGCTGGGAAAATCGATACCAACGAAACGAAACTCAGCAGTGGAAC
The DNA here is from genome assembly GCA_914969975.1 of Anopheles atroparvus. NCBI lineage: Eukaryota > Metazoa > Arthropoda > Insecta > Diptera > Culicidae > Anopheles > Anopheles atroparvus. The sequence continues at coordinate 43,609,660 of CAJZCY010000002.1, read as the reverse complement.
GGAATTATTTATGCCCGAACATTCCGATCGGGAGGGTTGCGGACTGGGACCTATTTCCAACGGTGACCGTGTCCGACCGAAGCAAAACATTCAAACCGATCGACTTTGTCGCCAGATGTAGGACAATTTATATATTCTCTGAACAGCCAACAGACGTGTGGCATTTTCTCCGACCTCGCCGCCAATGTGTGCCGAGTCCCGCGAACGTTTGGTGGAAAATTACGGTCACGCTATTGTAAATACGGTCCGCACGGTTTTGAGGCGCTGCTAGCACTTATTTATTTCTCGTTTCCTTAAAATCGCAGCTTTGCGGTGACCATTTCGCGCGCGAACACCAGTTGGCAGGATAAACAACCAGTGGGTGCGTGAGTTTTCTGCGGAAAATTTTCCAATCCGCAAATCCGTGCTTGTTTAGGAAGGCGGGATTATTATTTGTTATTTTGTGCTGCTTGATTTGCTTGCCCCCCCCCCCCCCCGTGTTCCTCCCTTTCTGCAGATCAATCTTGTTGGCTTTCGACAGATGTTAAACGGGCGGTGTTTTCCTTTCCTCTCCTCGCATTTCCACGCACACAAACACCCAACTCGAGAATGTGCTTTTGGCAATGGAAAGAATGGTTCGAGTTTTCTCCACCCGAGCGCAAAAAAAGATCACTTATTGGAAGGCGCATGTTTTTCCCCGTCGTTGCTCGTTCTTTTCGAACGTGGAAAGCCATCTGCGTGGGCAGTGGAAAATTGGCAGAAAAACGAACCCCAACGGTCGTTGGCTTTTGGGTTCGACGCGGAGGAAAAATGTGCGATAAACTATTGAAGTGGATGGTTGGATGGATGGGATAGTAAAATCCGAACGAACCGATTAGGCTACCGGAGTTTTTCTCGGGAAACTAGCCATTCGATTATGAATCATAATGATGATAATTATGATCACGCCGCGGGATTGATTGCTGTGCAAAATTTGCGAAAAAGATTGCTTTATCGGTTTCGTCTCCCTCTCGTTCCGGGTTGAGATAAGCACGCTTTCTTGCTAGGGATGTTGGTAAATTTGCAAATGCTGTATCGAAGAGAAACGTGGGTAGCCACAACATGTAGAAATTGCACTCGATCACTCTCCGGATCGCGCATGGACTTGAAATGCACATCCAAATGCTTCCCCGAATGAAATGTCGAGAACGAAAGGTTTTCCCTTCCAGTTGCAAGTGGCAAAGAAAGGCAAACAAAGCTGATGTCATCCCGTGCGGATTCCTTTGGTCCGAAAATAAAGTTTTCTACCCGGTTGCTTTTTTTGTACGCGCTGCTGTCTTATTTGGCGGATAGCAACTACGTTATTTAACTGTGAAGCGGAAAAAAGGTGGGTAGTATATTTCCTCACCCTCCTACCGCTTTTTCAAGTGACAGTTTGCTTTCACTTCAATTGAGCTTCTTTGAATTGAAGATGGAGCCTTCGCACTCGGTATAACATGCATTTCCAAAGAAGCGAATCCAAGTGAAAAATGTTCTCCTACGCAAAATGAAAATAAAAAATCATATTGTCCACCATAAATTCCGTCGTTATTGCAGCAGGAGTAAAATAAACACATCCAGTTAACCACGGCCTAAGTCGGTGTCTCATAACGGAAATAAATTTTCCTGGCGAAAATGAAACCCTGAACGAAATGCAACCAAATACCCCAACCGCAGAGCATCGCAAGGCTCACCCATGCCGTAGATTTTCCGCCCGATTCTTCCTTCTTTTTTGGTTTTGCGAAAGGAACCTGCACTGGGGAACCAACAATGGCAGCTGTCCCGGCGTCTTTCGCTCCGGTCCATTTAAGCGCCCGCGTGCGTGGTGAATGTGTTTATTTTGCGGTACTGCGCTGCCAACGACGACACGAATGACAAGACGCTGGAGGGAAATGGGTCGACATAAAAATAAAAGAAAAACAGCCACCCGCCGTTGGATCGGATGGAGTTGCTCCACTAATCGCATCCGAATTGGCGCCTGGGAGGATTGGGAAAGCTGAACGGACAGCGCCAGTGTCTGGTTAATGCCGTTTGGACACGCCGTACAGCCGAAGGAGAAAGATGGTTGCCAGTTCCCGCTTCCCATTTCTTCACCAAGCGGGTGTTCTGGTGGTGGTTTGGAGTGGACGAAAGAATCCCCAGAGGCTGACTGATTGGTCGAAAAAACAAATTTCGACTCCGAATCCGAGCCGTTGCAAATGGAAGTAGTTCGATTTTCGAGTCCCATTCCGGTACGCCGGGAGTTTTTTCTCCTCCGTTTTGGTGGTTCCAATTCCGCACGATGACGATGATCGACCATCGCCAATACGGCGTAACGGAGCTCTCTGCGTCGGTCTGCGTCTGCGCTCCAATAGTTTTCCGGGGCTGACCATACGCCCCATATACCGGAGCGCCAGAGATGAACCAACTTCCAAATCGTTCGCGCTGCGAGCGAACAGGCTTCTGTGTGTGTTCGATCTGCGTACCGCGCGAGCTTGTAATTACGGATAGGTCGGGAGGAGCATGTACCGTTGCCTGGTAACGTTTCTATCACAAAGTGCTTGGATCTCAGAAGAGGGCTGCCGATAGCCTAGGTGTTGCTGGCTAACTTTGACTAATGTTTTCTTTCTTTCCCGGCGCTCGCAACCAGGAAGAAAGGCAGATCAAATGCTGGAGCTAATCTGCGCGTTGAAGAATGAATACATTTCTTCATCGATTCGATGTTTGGGGGCTGTTTATTTTCACTTGCTATTCCATGCTACTCGCGGAAGGAGAAACCTCATTTGTTTTTTTATGTTTGTTAAGGTTGGTACTGGAAAAATGGACGGGGACTAGATAGGTCAAGGTAGCCTAGTGATTCGGCGCAAGCAGCAGCTGAATTGAAATTAATCTTCGTTCGTAGAAAAAGAGGTTCGTGTGATTGCTAGAAATTTGATTTTCTTTCCTCTTCCTAGACTGTCACAGTTAATTTTAAACATGTTAGTACGCCGTGACAATACCCTTCAGTTTGTAAGACACACATTTTCTCTATCACATGACAAGCGGTCACAAAAACGTGCGACGAGACTCGCCGTTGTGTATAAGCCCATAAATTATGTTCGGAGTACGATTGGCTAGCCTAACTGGGTGTCATGTCGCAAAAAAGCACGAAGTACGAAAAGAAGATGAAGGAGAAAAAAACAAGTAAACTCTTGTTACAACTTGCGAGTTCCTTTTGCGTATGACTTATGCGGCGACATTAATTCACACCCCTAACCACCGCAGGAGAATGTCCGGCGGCGATATGTCCACTGGTGAACAGAAGACGCACGGAAAATATGGTTCCAAGTGTTCCCAAGGTGCAAGATTTGTTAAAATCGTGGCCGTGGTGTTAGTCACCCGTCTTATTCCTTACATGGCTCGCTTCGTGGCGAGTGCCTACGAGAGGTGACCTCGACCATAATGGTAGAGTCGAAGAGGTGGAGGATCGCACTTGGCATGCACTTTCGTTGCCCGACGCAGTGGAAAAGGGGTTCGCCAATCTAACACGCAATATGCTGGAATTGTGGGCATGTTGTTTGCATTTAAATTTACGGCGTGAATAACGCTGCTGAATAAATATTAGCTGACCACGAGAAGGTACATACATGGCTAAACGGGCTACGAAAGAAAGTTTTTCCTCTTTCGGTATATGGCTTAGTGATTTCCGCGTGGCTCTTTCACGCTAATGGGATGCTTCTCCACGGATGTGTCAACTGAAGAAGGCAATTTTCATATCAATTTTAAGATTGTCATGTCAGATAGTGTGGAACATATTTGATTAATGATGCGTTATTTAATGATCCGGTGGAAGGAAAAAGAATATGTATCTTATGATCTGTTGTTTCTTCTTGCAATTACTTAACGACTTTCAACTTCAGCACGTGACGCGGTACGTCCTCTGTTCTTGCTTTTGAAGGAGTCAACATTCTTGCAGGAATGAATGCTTGCATTGGTTTATCTTTTATTGGCGTTTGATAAAATTGTGTCGGAAAGCCAATTTTTTTTTTCAAAAATGAAACCAACGTATAATGTTCTATGTTCGCGGTTCTTGGTGAAGTCACCCAGACGTATGAATCATTTCCAGCTGCAAAACACACACAACCACTATCAACGAGGATTATCATGTAATGCAAACATACAGCCTGAGGTGATAATCGATGGATAGACGAGGAACGACGAAGATATTTGCGTAAAGATTCTACGGGTACGGGTATGACGATTTCATGACCAACCATCAAGATCATTTGTATCAAGAGCGTTTATAGATTTGAGATTTTAAAACGTAAATCTGTGCTGAACAACAGTGCACATTTAAATTTGCTAGTCTTACTCGTGAGATATCTGATCTAGCCAAGATAGGATAAGGTGGCTCAAGCGCTGTTTCGAAGCACAAAAGTCGAACGTATCATGTTCGCGGCGAACGCTTCACGCACTCACTCTACAAACACACAGAACCCATTCAGCCGGCCCATTCACAACCACAAACCAGCGAGCGAGAGGTTGCTGTTTTTTCGGGTAAACAGTCGCGATATTAAACATCGCCTTAGCCATATTTGGATAAACAATTTCAACCCGCTCCAAACCGCATGATCTGGGCCGTAGGTAAGCGGTTCGATCATCAGCTGGCCGGTGTGCGAGTGTGGTGGTGGTATTTGTGTGAGGTAGAGCTGAAGGTTGAATCGCATCGGAAGGCTCTCGACGTTGGACTCGTTGGGCTGTCCCAGATTCGATGACCTCGTGCCTTCTGTGTTTAAGATCTTGTCCCGATCACTCCCCCGACGTCTTCAGATGGGGTTTCCAGGGAGCGTGATGTTTTTTTTTAACACAAATAAACCCAACGAAGGTCATGGGTCGATGTCGCGAAATCAGGCATCAGGCCAGCACACGCGACCATTCGCGATAAGACATTGGTACGAAGGGCGGGAGATGAAACACACCCGAAATGGAATAATTGCACCACGATTGGCGCAGAGTTTGATTCATTGGGAACGAAATCAACAATCTGCTACGGGAATGGCAACATTGAAGATCACGACAGACAGTATACCAGTGTCGGGGGGCTCAACTTTACGGAATCAAGCATGCTTGCGCCAAAGGGATTACAAAGTTGTTCCATGCTGGCAACCGTTCTCCAACAACCGCCTTTCGCCTCTGCCTCAGTGGTCGATGACGTCATGGTGGATGTTGCCGGACGCCACCTTCCTCCTAGCACACCATTTCCTTTTCCCCTTCGCGGTTTCTATCCGCTTCGATGCGCGAATGTTGCAATGTTCTAAAATTAATCTTTTCTTTCCCCCCCTTGGGTACGCGCGAACAGATCGGAAACAGAAGCGGAAGAAAGGTTTGCGCCGCCTGTCTGAGCACGTTCGCAACTCCTTCCTTACTTCTCCCCATGTCCTACCGCGACGAGAAGGAGTGATTGGGGAGGGGGGTGTGGGATAGGCAAATGTGAATGTGAATGCGATTGCGATGGTGTCGGCTGAAGTTTTCAAGAAATGGATTATTAAAAAACATAAAAACACACGCTCACTGAAATGCATGGATCGTAGTCGGGCGGATCGGACTGAAAAACGGTGTTCGTGGAAAATCCGAATGTTGTCCTATTTTTGAGTTCCTTTCATTTGAAGGACCCGCGGGAAATTCGGTTTGGAAAATATGACCCAGTGCAATGCGTGCGAGTGCATTTTCCATCGCATGCTTCATTTAAGAAGAACGCGTGTCCATCCGAGACACGAAGTTCTCGGGCAGGGGGGAAGGGTGGAAAGCATGAGGATAACATATGGCCGCTCGAGATTCATAGTCTGCACACGAGATGTGAATACGGTTCGTGTTTTTTTTTTCCACCTCCCTATTTCGCAATTTTAGCATGAAACAACAACTCTTCGCCCCGAGGCCGCGGACGTGCCCGTGTTTCGCCGTTAAAAGCGATAAACATATGTCCGTGTTCGCGGCTAGGTCGGGTGGTGGAGGCGTGTGCAGATGGCAGTTGCGGTGCGAGTGCCTTTCGGGGTTTTTTTTCTTCAATGCCTTAATAACCGCGGCCAGGCAAAAACGTGTGCAGCTGTTGACAGCAGAAGAACTCAAGCCGCGGTTCGGCAATGCACGAAAAGGCACGAAAAAGGGACCGAGGGGAGAAAGGGGGAGGAAAGGAGAGTATGGGGAGGTGCCCAGTCGATGGCGCATCGCGACTTTTATATTATAATAGATTCACGGCACGGGATTCGCGACGCCGGCTTTCGATCGGCTAAAAGGGAACTTAAGCCGGCCATTCGTCCGTCCATCCAATGGTTTTCAGGCTGGTGGGTTTCTTCTCTGCCACATTGCTCGGGGTGATCGGATGGGCCCGGGTGGCGCCTCCAGTCATAATCGAAGCGTCCGTTTCGTTGGGGTTTTGTTATTTTGTTTTACTTTACGATCGCGTTCCAAGTGAAGCGGTGGGAAAGCGAAAACATAAAGCACATTTAGAGACCGTTCACTCTCCTCGGGGGATTATCTTCACTTCTTCGGTCGTTGCGGGTTTGGTGGGACATACATATTGTAATATCGGAGGCCACCCAGGATTTGAAGTCACTGTGGTGTAACTATTTAACTGAAACATAGACAGAAATGAATCATCAGAGGTCTTTTGAGAAAAGCAACTGGAATTTCCTAATTCGAATTCTTAATTTTCTTCCATTCCTAACCTTAGAGAATGAAATTAAAGCTAATCCAAATACTTCAATACTTTTTTGAAGAGTTTGTAAAGCATGTATGTAACCCGAAAAAACGCATAATTCTCATTACTTTTTCAACATATCTCGGACTCGTTACTTTAGATGCTAAGAGATTAGCCCAATAGGAGGGTCTGTAATGAACCAGCTTGCCAAGACCATGACACGAGCTGCTCAGATTGCGAGCAGCCGGAACCTTAAGGTCCAGCCTATCCAGTCCATCGGGTTCCAGTTCGGGTGCAGCAAATGGCAGTAAAAACCGACAAGGTTTACTACATCGTTCACCGGAAAGAATCGCACACATTTACTTGCGATCTGCGTCCGAACCCGCCCTCTGCGATGCAAATGCATACCCGGCTTTGCTCCAGGAACCTCGATTATCTCGTAAACCCCTTTCGAAGAAGGTTGGATGGAAGCGGTACGAGTGGAAAAGGCTCGGACAAGAAATATTTATTGCTCCGATTACATTTCCGATAGGTATTAATGGGATAATTACCCCGGCACGGTTAATGGAAAACCTGAATACAAGCCCCGCGCGATCCCTACTAAAAGAAGAAGTAGACCAAGGGAAACAGAAAAAAAAACTCCTTGGCATTCCTTCGAGCTCGACTGGGATCCGAACGGGAAGCCGACGTTGACCTTTTTCAGCTGGGAAATTCGGCGTACGCCAACAATTTCGCGCATCCCTAATGGCAAGGCCGCGAAGTTACTTTTTTCTCGATGCGCCAAGCCCTACCCGTCAAACGTTTCATGACCTGCCTTTTTCTTTCTTTCCTCCCAATTACCGCTAAACATGTGGCCGCGAGGAGCAGCCGGTCTATCGTACCAGTTTTTTGCGCGCCCGATCGTGCCGAGATGAATTAAAATTAGATCCACGACCATAGCCGCTCAGTGCGTGTGTATGTATGTTGAGCTCTGTACGTATGCCTGCCTGCCCGGACGGGCGGGCTGTTCTAGTGATTAAGAGCAAGAAGCGATCTCGAGTCTTTGAATTACGGTCGATAGTTCTTTATCCCTCCACCGGCCACGGAATGGGAGCAGGAGAAAATCGGGGCAGGGGCTGGAGGGAAAAAGGAAAACACACGCACATAACATGCTGCGCGTTTGCCCGGAAAATGGAACACAGCAATGGAATTGGAATCGACGCTAGAAAACGCTTGGAAAAACTGTTTCCCGCCCCTTCGCAAGGTTTACACGCGGAGTATGAAGGTTATTTTTACTGGCCCCCCTCGCAGCCTTTTTCCTCCTTCATCTATTTTTTCCCTTCGCTGTGGCATCAGATATAACGAAAATGTGTTGCCTAGTTGTTGGCGTTCGTGAAAATGCTCGCCGTTGGAACGTTCGGCAGCTCGACAGGCATTTTTTCCAGAGAAACGAAATTGTTCCTTTTGCTCAGAGGTTGGTGCTTTCACACATCGGAAAATCTCACTCTTAATGAAACCCGAGCTAGTCAGTTTCAAAGGTGTGTTCTACCTATCATCTACCTATTCCTTCTACCTATCAAAACGAAACATAATTTCAACCTCTTTCGATAGCTTAATTTTCCGTCCCTCTGTGCTCATCCAGGCGTCCGGGTCTCAGGTTGACGATCCTAGACAACGGCGAATTGGCAGAAGAGCTCCAATGAGAAAGACATCGTAGGAAAACTGTAAATTGATTGTCCGGCACGGTGCCGTTGCAGGGTCTGGCGATGTTCGAAGAAAGGAGAAACACGAAAACACAGCTGAGAAAAAAAAAGAAACATCTTGTAATGCTTCATTACACGTTATCAACAAACCGCTTTTGTCCGTTGTTTGTCGAGCTTCGAGTGATCATGTTGTTCAAAAGGCGAGAAGCGAGAGGCGATAGGCGATGGCGGTATGGTCTAATGAGGGAAGGTGGGAATGTTTAATCGTGCATTGAATGTGCCGTTGGTTTTACATGGGGGGATTTATGTTTCACACAAATTCAAACTAATCCCAACTCTTTCGATCAATGATCATCGAACTGAAACGATAGATAGTTGAGGGTAAGCGAAGCAGATATCGATGCACAATCCTCACAACCATCTTATGATGACATTTTTTAAATATTATATTAAGCCTCATAGAACAAGAAAGGAATGCTACGCTTTCTGCGCTCGCATCGACTTCTTTTGGCTCAAGACATTTTAGATCTTGCACAAGAAACTCATGTGGTTCTTAATATCTGTTTGGCTCTCATCATTGTACTTCTGAATGGTTGAATGAGACGTTTCCTTGAGCTGTTAAAGATACGTAATTATAAACATGTGCTTTCTCCCCGGAATCAATCAAGAAAGCGAGAGAGGGAAAAGGCTCGTTGTTGTTCAGCGTTGACCCTTGGCTGCCTCGACCGAAGTGCGGAGTTACCGAAGCCGAAAGCCGATCCAGCTGGGTTGGTTGGAAAAAGACCCACCAACAGCGGCCGCCAGTAGCCTGCGAAGAGAAGAGTCACGCGTAGGTATGGAAAGGGCGTCGGATGTGACAGGCGACGTGGGGAAGGCATTAGGCATTAGGTTCCGCCGGCTAGCTTATGGACCGTGAACGACGACAACATGTTTTCCAGCACCGAGCCACAAGCCCGCAGGGCCCGGGAAATTCGGTTGTCTCGGTCTGGATATGCTTTCACCTCGGCTTTTTCGACTTTCTTTCCCCGGCCGGAGAGGAAGGTTTGGGCGGATGTGGCGCATGTTGGTGTGTCAAATTATTGGTCGTCTTTTGACAATCCAGGGGGGCACTGTATTAGGGGGGTTTTTTTTGCCAACGTTCCGCCTCGCAGGAAACACGGAGGTTGACTAGAAGCCGGTGAAATGGAACACTGCCAACGGAGGTAATTTTCGAAGCGGGCGTGTGTTTTGACCTGCATTCGAAATGCAAAAGATGAAAGACACAAAAGCATAGGAAAGTGTTCATTCTATCGGGAAAAGAGGCCAATTCGTGGACACGTTAACAACTTGTGGTTAAATTGCAAGCAAATTTACTTTACCTTTCAATGTGAAAAAAGGAGCGAGAATGTGCAGGAAGAGACATCTCTTCGTTTCATAGAGGACTCTCAGCTTATATCCCTCCTTTTAGTGATACTACTCGAAAAAAAGGTTAAAATTTATTAGATCACCGAAACGCTGAAAAGTTAGTTTCGTCGATCTCTAGATCAGTCGATCTAGCTTGGCAACGGGCATTTATACATTGGAATCCACCAATCGTCTAACATATAGTCAGATGCAAACGGAAGGAAACATGAATGCCAACGCACTAGGTAGGCTGGGTGGAAAGGTCTGCTCTTCCATCCATCACATTTCCGTTTTGGTCCGATTCCAGGTGCGCAACTTGATCTGACCGAGTTGCGATCACGTGTCAACGGTTCTCGTTGAGTATGTCTGTGTGTTTGTGTGCGTGTTGTAACACCTAGAAGGTAAACAAATCTCTGTCAAACGCCAGAAGATTGCGTTGAACCTTCTCCAACGTATCCGCCGGTTGACGTTGGTTGTTGTGCACACGAAGATTAACCTCGGAGCACTCCTCGAGACAGGCGTATTGAACACCGACTTGAGGGCAATGTTGGAGAATTCCAAGAGTAGTCAACTATTTGGGTTTTCATCAACTACTGATTTATTGGTTCAATTATCGATTCTTATATAGTAATTCTGATTGACAAATTTTCCTTAGTCGACATAATTGCTTACATGTATGTGGCCGTGTTGGTCACCGCTGTCGGCGACTTTTTACCAGCATGTGCATATTTCCTACATTTGTATGCGCCGTTGTCGGCGTGCCAAGCATTGCTTGGTTCTGCTGCGTACATGCATTTTGCTTACTAGCGCTTATTTTGGATAGATTTTTATTTGCCTACATTTCCGTCAGCGACATCCCCGCCCCCGTAATTCCTCGCAGAGGGGTTACAATTCGTGTTCTTCAGTGGGCCTAAAGGGTGGTGGGTCTAAAGTATGGCTCACTCTTTCTTTCATCCTGATAGCTACATATGCCGCTATAATTGCGACACAAATTGTGCCAATTATGCATGTTATAATTATCTTAAGCGTTACATTATCTCCTTTTTCCACTTCTTTTCTCTCTTCTTTTGCTTTGTCGGATAGATCTTCACGTGATGGTTTGAAATACGTTCTGAACGTTTCAAACTTTCCCTTGAATGTTGGGAGTATTTCACGTGTTCTTGTTTGAATTTTGCAGTCCTGGGACAGATTTATCTCAACAACGAAATCTACTTTCTGCGCTTCCGTGACCGGGTCGAATTGATATTTTTTGTTTCTTGTTTTTACTGTTGGCTGTAAGATCAGCGGCTCTTTCTTTGATTGCCTTTATATCTAAGCTTCGCTTCTTCCCCCAACGCGGGTTGTGAGGAATTTCGGTTTTCTTTTTCACTGCGCGATCGACAGTCTTGGTAAAGTTAGCTCCTTCAACGGTAATATGTTTTTCTACGGGTAGAGCGGTCTTATCGCCTCGAACCTCGAGTACCGCTAGCTTCACGGTGGGCTTGGTAATCTCACTCTTTCCTACTTTAATGCGTGCTGAACGCGTTTGTCCATCTTTTCCTGGGAATACCTCGCAAATTATGCCTTTGATCCACCTTCCCTTTCGTTGCTCGTCTGGGAAGGTAACAACGTCACCTATGGCCAATGGCTTGGCGGGGTCTCTCCACTTTTCCCGTTTGGAGAGTTTCGGAAGATACTCTGTTATCCACCGTTTCCAATATTCCTGCACAATTGCTTGCGCCTTTTTCCAGTCAGATCTGGTTGCTTCAGCTTTCGTGATGTCTGAAATGTTTGGTTCAGCTTCCCCGGAACAGCCTAGCAAGAAATGAGCAGGTGTTAAAGGCTCGTCATCTTCTCTATTCAATGGGATATGCGTTAGAGGCCTGTTATTAGTCAGAAATTCTATCTCTGTCAAGACGGCTCTAAGCACGTCCTCCCTGTAGCTGTCGGCGATCGGAAGAAGACTTTTTATTTCGGCTACCATTCTTTCCCACGAGCCACCAAAGTGGGGTGCGCCTGGAGGATTGAATATCCAATTGATGCTCTCGGAGGCGCATCTTCCTTGAAGTCGTCGAATTTCATTATCAGCACCTACGAAATTGGTGCCGTTATCGCTATATAGCGAGGACACTTTTCCTCTTCTATGCTGCATATTTTTAAGGCAGCGTATGAATGCGTCGGAACTAAGATCAGACGCAATTTCGATGTGGATGGCTCTGGTCGTAAGACACGTAAATACCACGCCCCACCTTTTCTCTGATCGTCTTCCAATTGTCACTAATAAAGGACCAAAGTAATCAACTCCTGTATGAGTGAATGGTTTCTGATACACAGCGGTTCTACACTCTGGCAAGTCTGCCATCATTGGTGGTGTCGGTTTAGCTCTTTTTATTTTACAAAACTGGCATTTCATAACGACATGTTTCAAAGCTGCTCGTATATCGATTATCCAGTATTTTTGACGTAGAGCTGCTAATACAGATTCTGTCTTTTGATGGATATATCTTTGATGGTATCTGGCCAAAATTAAGTTAGTTACGTGGTGCCCTTTAGGGAGGATGATGGGATTTTTTGTATCGTACCTCAAGAAGGCTACGTTTTCTAATCTACCCTTTGATCTCATTATTCCTTCGTCTCCCAGTATTGGGCAAAGACCGCGAATCGAGCTATTGTTGCTAATCGGGGTTTGTAATGAAAGCTGTGTCATTTCCGTGGTATAGTGTTCCCACTGGGTTTTCTTCAGAAGAAGAACTTCTGCATTGTTTAGGTCATCGGTAGTGATCGTTGCACTAAAGTTCGATCCTGTTGCTTTCGCTCTTAGCCATTCAATATATTTCATACCTATTGCTAATGCTCGTTTGAGCTTGTTCCAGTCGGAGCACCAGTCGACGTTAATGACGCTCCAGTCTTTTTTTTTCTAGCGTCTTTACTGTGTGCACTGGTCTTATTTCCTCAAATGTTACTAAGAGTTCGGGGTTTTTTGCTACGATGTCCCGTTCTCTTAAAAAATCGGGGCCAAAGAGCCATTTTGATTGGCCTTGACATGTCTTCGTGGCTTCGTCGGCTGGATTTTCAGCTGACGGTACCCATTTCCACTGTGCTGATGTGGAATGTTCTAAAATTTCTCCGATTCTCAGCGCTACAAATTGCTGATAGTTGCGTGCTTCTGAATTAAGCCATGCGAGTACCGTTTTGGAGTCGGTCCAGAAATATTCGCGATGTATTTCCAGCCTTAGCTCCTTTTTAATGGCTTCATGAAGCCTTGTGCCAAGTATTGCACCTTGGAGTTCGAGCCGTGGAATAGATAGCGGCTTGATAGGAGCGATTCTAGATTTCGCAGCAATGATACGTACGTCAATGCTAGATTCATGAATCGTCCGCAAATATGTAACGGCTGCGAAAGCCTTTTCCGATGCATCCACGAACGTATGCATCTCTCTGCTAATCACATCATTGCCTGGCGAGAGGCATCTGGGGATAGCCACGTTGGTTACTTCTTTGATTCTTTTTAGACAAGCTTCCCATTTAAGTTTAATTTCTTCGGGTACTTCATCGTCCCAATCAAGGCCTGTTCTCCACAGATCCTGCATAAGTATCTTGCTCTCGACCGTATAATTAGCTAAATATCCTAGCGGATCATATATTTTCATAACAAAGGAGAGCATTTCTCTCTTTGTGAGCTTGTTGATATTGGTCTCATTCAATTTGAATTTAAAGACGTCGTTGTCTTTGTCCCAAACGAGCCCTAAAACCTTTTCAAAGTTTTGATCTTTGTTGTTAAATTGCAGTACGTTTTGTGCTGAACGTCTGTTTTCTGGGATGCTAAGTTCGACCTCCTTGGAATTTGAAACGAAATTCCTCATGAAAAAATTTGCATTGTCGTGAATCTTGCAAACATCCTCGATTGTTTTAAGTGCTGCTTGGACATTTGGAAAACTATCTAGATAGTCGTCTACGTAATGATTGTCAATTATAGCCTTCAAGGCGATGGGGTGCGTTTCCTTATAGCCTAAGGCATTTTGGTTTTTAACGAATTGGGCACATGCGGGAGAGCATGTGGCTCCGAATGTCATGACCTGCATTACAAACACTTGCGGCACGTCTTGTGGCGAATTTCTAAAAAGGAATCTCTGTGCTTTCTGGTCTTCGTTCCTTATTTTTACCTGATGGAACATTTCCTTGATGTCCCCGGAGCATGCAATTTCGTGCTCTCTAAATCGGATTAATACGCCAAAAAGAGAGGTTGTTGCGTCCGGTCCTGGCAACAATTGGGAATTGAGTGATATCCCTTCATTTTTCGCAGCGGCATCAAAAACTAGCCGAGGTTTAGGTATTTGTTTGTTATAGTTAATTACTGCGAAATGCGGAATGTAGTTTATGTTTCCTGTCAAATCGAGCAGTTCCTTCGGCGTGGCCTTGCGAGCGTACCCTTTGTCAACGTAAGTAGCTATCTCCTTGTGATACCACTCCTTTAGTTTTTTATCACCTTCCATTTTCTTCTCCTGGCTCTTTAGACGGCGAAGCGCTTGAGCATAACTGTTAGGTAAATTCGGATCATCGTTTTTCCATAGTAGTCCGATTTCATAGCCGTGTGCCGTATTTTTAATTGTTTTCTCCATTATTTGTGTGGCCCTTTCGTGTTGTTTTGACACTTTGTTGGGAGTGGGTTTGACCCCAAACTCCTCGGTCGAAAAGTAGCCACGCATAAGTTGCGCGATTGTTCTTTCTTCTTCTTCCTTTTTTTCTATGATTGTAAATAAGTTACAGTCATCCCTTGTTGCGTCACTTCCTCCAAATATTACCCACCCAAGTCGGGTTTCTTGAGCAATCGGCTCATATTCTTCACCCTCGCGGAAGTCAAATCCATGCGCAAGGTAAGAATGCGGCAATCCAAGTAAAACTGTGGGGATTGCATTTTTATATCCCGCAAAGTTCAGCCCGCGTAAGTGCTTGTACTTCTTTTTAAGTTCCTTGGCGTCAACTGTTTGCCGCGGAAGATCAAGTTCCTTCACGCTTCGTAGGCCCTTTACATCGAAAACGCGTTTATTTGTGCCCTCGAGCTTCAGGTGAATCGTTTGGCTATTTGATTCTTCCTGAACGTTTCCGTTAGTCCACGACAAAGTTAGTGGTTTTTTTGGCCCGGTGATATTCAATTTTTCTCTTACGCTATCTAAAATCAGACTGGTAGAAGAACCGGGATCGATGAAAGCGTATGTGTGCTCTGTTTTACCGTTGCCTCGTAGGCTTACAGGGATAATTTGATAGAACAGCTGATGCCTGCCGTGGTGGTGATTCACTCTGCGCGGAGCATCTCGCGCTTGCCACTCGGCGGTTTCATTCCTGTGCAGGGCGGTGTTATGTTTTTTCCCACACCCGTATACCCTGCATTGTGGGGGTAGCCGACAATTTTGTGCGTTGTGATTTTTAAGTGCACAGCAATTAATACAAATGTTGTTTTGTGACAGTGTGCGCAATTTCTCACCGACTGTCTTGCCATTTAAATATTTGCAATGCAGCGTGTCATGGGGAAGACCGCATAGCATGCATTTTTTTCCTCGTTGGTTGATTCTGCCCTGTGCGTGATGCGGATTCACGTGATGGGTACTACTTTTGAACCCTCCTTCGTTCGCTACCAATAGCGTTGCTAAATCTTCTGTTGGTTTTAACCACTCCGCAAATTTTATAAGTGTCTTTGGTTTTGCCTCTTCCAGAAGGGAATCGGATAACCATTTGTTCCTCAAATCGACCGGCAGCCTAGCAACAAGATCTTTCAAGAGTCTCTGATCGTTGAGATACTCTCCCTGATTGAGCATCGTCATGTTATCTATCAGATCGTGGAGGGCATTTGAAAATCTAATAAATGATGCCGGGTTTTCTAGGGACGGATTTTTCACGGCCAGTAGTTCGTTTAACAACGAAGTATAAATGTTGTCCGTGTTTCCGTATAATCTTTCAAGACGTTCAATAATTTTCCCTACATTATCTGGGTTTAGCATCAGTCCGCTGACTGAGCGTAGCGCATCCCCCTTTAAGTATTTTTGGAGCCTGTTCAAGTTCTCCAAATCCGAAAAGTTACCTTCGCGTGTGGTTTTCTCGTAAATGCTTTTAAATCGAGGCCACATGTTGTAATTACCGTTAAACTCTGGAAGCTCGGAAAGGGTCGTTTTGTCGTTCTTTAGCGACCATGAATCTATCATTTGTTTAATACTCTCCGTTAAAAGCTTTACGTCCTCGGTTGCAGATGGCATTTGACAATATCTCTCCGATTCATTTAGAAGGCTCATATTGGCCTGTTCTTGTTGTCTCTTAATTTCGTCTTGGAGCTTCCCTAGCTCTTCTTCTATTTTAAGTTTCTGCTCCCTTTCTTTTTTCTCTTTTTCTGACCTATCTTGAAGCAACTTCTGCGTTTGCTGAAGCGCTTCCCTGCTTTCATTTTTCTCAGTTTCTATCAATTTACACTTAGGGCAAACATAGTTCTTAGGAATTACTCTCAAGCTTAGGCACGCTTGATGGAGAAATCTATCGCATTCTATGCAGTGAACCATTTTCCCTGTGCTATCAGCCTGCGTGCATATCTTACAATTCCCGTTGGGATTGTGCTTAAAAACGAACTCCATATTACTTACGATTCGTTACACTGCTAGAAATGGTGACCTTGCCTTGATGACGTCACTCGCTGCTCTTCGTTGACCACCGCCGGGAGCTGGCGTCTCGCGCCGGGCCTTGAGCTGATGGGGTTCGACCGTCCGTCGATTCCGATGCCGTCAGCTTGCGCGCTCTCTTCCTCGCTGCTGACGCTGCTACCTGCTTCCTCACTCGCTGTCCTGGAGTTGCTGGGCACGCACCTCGTCGCACACACTGCTGGTAAACTTGCTGATCTGGCACTGATTTCTGGCTACTCGTTGGCTTCACTGTTAATGTTTCGGCGGAATGTTTTTTACACGTTTTGCGTTATGTCGCCGTGTATTTTTGTCAGACGCCGTTTCTGACCACTGTTTTTTACCGTTCGCGCTCACTTTGTCGCACTAAAATTCCGTCTCTTTTACGCACTTCTAACTGATGCACTTGTGGAGCGTTGCACTATATTTTGGCTGGTGCGCGGAGTTACCACCTACCACCTGCTTCGGCTGTCGCGATCGTCCGTCGATCCGAAAGGGTCAGGCTGGGGTGATCGTCCGCGGCTTCCAAACTTCCGTTCTGCTTGCCTTGCAGAGTTGATCAGGCCGAGCTTGCGCGCTCCGACCTTGCCTTCCTCGCCTTCCACCGCCGGGAGCTGGCGTCTTGCGCCGGCCCTTGAGCTGGTGTGCGTCTATCTCCAATATCACGCCGGGAGCTTGCGCGCTCCGGCTCTGCTTTCCTCGCTTCTCACCGCCGGGAGCTGACGTCTTGCGCCAACCCTTGAGCTGGTGTGCGTTGGGCGTTTCCGATATCGGCTGGGCAACCGTCCGTTACCTGCGACCGTCCGTCGCTCCTCAACCGTTGTTCGATGGAACGCTGGGCTGGTGGTGCACACGAGGGTTAACCTCGGAGCGGTTAGCCGTGTTGTGAACACACGAAGATTTACCTCGGAGTTCTTGCGTTCTTTCTCGATGCGGCTTGTGGTGCACACGAGGATTCACCTCGGAGCGGTACTTGCCGTGTTGCAAACACACGAGGATTCACCTCGGAGTTCTGGTGCGACGCACACGAAGATTAACCTCGGAGCGGGGCGCAATGTGTAGGAATTCTCCGTTGTGAGGGGTTAAGTCCTCTCTGGAGCCACCATTTGTTGTGCACACGAAGATTAACCTCGGAGCACTCCTCGAGACAGGCGTATTGAACACCGACTTGAGGGCAATGTTGGAGAATTCCAAGAGTAGTCAACTATTTGGGTTTTCATCAACTACTGATTTATTGGTTCAATTATCGATTCTTATATAGTAATTCTGATTGACAAATTTTCCTTAGTCGACATAATTGCTTACATGTATGTGGCCGTGTTGGTCACCGCTGTCGGCGACTTTTTACCAGCATGTGCATATTTCCTACATTTGTATGCGCCGTTGTCGGCGTGCCAAGCATTGCTTGGTTCTGCTGCGTACATGCATTTTGCTTACTAGCGCTTATTTTGGATAGATTTTTATTTGCCTACATTTCCGTCAGCGACATTGGTCAAGGCGACGTTGTGGAGAGCAAAACCGGCGCCTAGAGGTGGAGTCGGGTTACATACCAGAGGGACCGACCGATCGATGTCGGCGTTGTCTTTGCTGCATTAAATCGTGAGTATTTTTTGCGCACCAGAGAAAAACTGCAGGTGAAAAAATGTGGGACAATTTTGGATGGTTTACGCAACCACACGATAGTTCTTGATGATGCTCTCATTTTTAGCGATGTTTGTTTGTTTGTTTTTTTTTTTATAGTGATAGTGTTTGATGACTTATGCAATTTTATATTTGAACATTTCAATCGAAATAACAATTGAAAACGTTGTTGAAACCAAGTTGACCTATCCATGATCAAGCCTTCCTGCCTTTCAATAGTCGTACAAGACAGTGTGTTTGGAAGGAAGAAATAGCGTCAGCTTAGAACACGACCCGCTGAGCCACTTACCATCTCGTACATAAACATGTTTTCATGCTCCGCGGCTTCCCGTGGCCGTTGTGAGCAGAGAGCGCGAGCGCAAAAGATCAAGAAACGATCGCGAGAGAAAGCTCGGGTGTTTTTTCGCACAAGAGAGAAAGAAAGAGAGATTTTGAGATCATTTCATCTCATTGGCTACCTCTCACTGCACCTGGAGCTACAGTGTCTATGTCATACGACATCATCAGGGGAGTTGTTATGTAGCATCAAGCAAAGAAAACGATTTTCGGTACAGAGAAACCCTGCACTATCAAACATTTCTAAATGCTTGGGGTTAACTAAAAATAAGACGTCATTTTCAATCTTTATGATTAATTCACTATTGATATATTTAATATTGTTTTCCTTATTATATTTTTCTTTACAGAGTGGAGAAAAATTGTACATAAAGGTTGCCGACCTGCAGCCAAAGTTCACATTTCTCGGTCCAAGTCTGGACGATGCGCTAAAACTTCAGAATGAACATGACGAACTACTGCGAAAGATACAGGTGAGTCTAGACATCTCAATAGTCAAGGTAAACAGTATTCTTAAATTATTTGTCCCTTATTTTATTGTAGAACCTGCCGACCCCGTTGGAGGAGTTCTACCGGAAAATACAGGAAAAGATTGCATCCAATGAAAGACCCAACGCGAAGCTGATCGAAGAGATGGCCGCCTCGCTGAACGCCGTCTGGCACGACATCAAGAAGCTGCTGGCGGAGCGGCGTGAGATCGTCGCGCTGAACGTGAGCTTCTTCGAGCGACTCGGCGAGGCGTATGGCAAGATGTCCTCGCTGGAGGTTGCATGCAACGATACCATGATCCCGATCGAGATCGATGCGGTGCGGGAGTTCCTGGATTCATTCCGCAACCTCCGCGGTGACATGCTGGCCGCCATTGCGACGACGCTGAAAGCCGGCAACCAGATGTTGGATCGGTTGCGCGCCCTGGCAGACGTCGGCACGCTTGATTCGCGCCCGAACCACATCAAGCACGAGGCAGGGCAGGCGGTCGGGCAGGTGGAGGCGTGGCTGGAGGACCTCTCGAACCGGCGCAATCAGCTGGAACAGGCGTGGCTGTCGCGTAAGACGCAGCTCGAACAGTGTCTCACACTGGCCATCCTCGCGCAGGAGCTGGCCGAGATCGAGCAGAGCCTGGCGCGGGTGCGCAGTCACAACCTCAGTTCGTTCACGCTCGGAGAGTCGGCCGAGCAGGCGCTGGACCTGCTGGAAACATACCAAAACTTGAAGCCGGAGGCGGCGCTTCTCCGTGATAAGACGCTCAAGATTACCAAGGCAACCGAGGAGCTGCTGACGACCGGCTGTTTCGCAGGCGATGAAGCCTGCGCTAAGGCGTACAGTGTGCTGAGCGCTTGCTCCGAGCTATTGGAGGAGATCGATCGGCGTGAGACGCTGCTGGGGCAGTCGAGGGAGTTCTTTGGGCGGGCCGCAAGCATCCTTAAGCGACTCGACCTGCTCGAGCTCGAGGTGGGCAGCGTGCAGATGCGTGCATCGACCCCGAACGACCTTCCGGCACACCAGAAGCTGCTGCAGGACATGCGCGAGGCGATCGGTGAAGTGCTGCAGATGGGATACTCGTTGGTTGACGACGTGGGCCGCACGAAACCCGAGGTGGCAGGCGTACAGGCCATGATCGAGCGGATCGAGATGCGCAAGCTAAGCTTTGAGCGGTACTGCAACGAGGAAAGCGAGCGAACCATCCGCACATCCCAGGCGTTGAACGAGTTCGTTGAGCGCTACGGTCAACTGTTCGCGTGGCTTGACGAAGCCTGGCAGGAGCGCATTGTACGGGGCAGCGGCATCCATCGGATGGGCGAGACCGTCGCCGAGGCAAAGGACTGTCTGCTGCTGCACCATCAGTTTCTCAATGATTTAGAGGTGAGAACGAGGCACGCTCTGTATCGGTTGTAAAAGCGTAATGGAGTGAAGCGAAATAGCTGTCATAAAACGCCTCGAGACTTGCGTACAGTGTGTTTCTTATCGATTAGGTAACATACTTTGCATCGTTGTGAAAAGAAAATTAAAAAAATTATCTTATTTTATATGACACGTATCAATCAGTAACGTAACAGATGTTTATGATAGCTAGCATTTCGTCGCCAACGCTGAGGCGCCAGTTGGTGCGAGCTGCAAATCGCCGACGTTTCCGGGCGCTTCCGAGAAATATCGCAGCGAGGAATCGCAAAGCGCGGAAAGATAAATTGGCCACTGTTCATAAAATCCCGATCACTCGCGCTCATTTCCACTCTTTCCCTTGCTGCCCACAGATCAAAGGCAACGCTATTAATAACCTGCTGGTGCGGCTGACGTCGAGCCTGGAGCAGCTTGCCGACGCGCAGCGCGACGACGTGCAGCAGAAGATCGATCGCATACGCCAGAAGTGGATCGAGCTGAAGAACTACGTCATCGGGCGGGTCGACCTGCTGAAGCTGTACATCAAGTTTCACCAGGAAGCGGAAACATTGCGCAACCAGTTCGACGCGTACGCTATCCAGTTCGCGACGTTCAAGGACAGCCCGGCCGACCATTCGCTCATCCTAGCCGCCACCGCCAACATCCGCCAGACGCTCGAGAGTCTCCGCACGATCGGTGCGCAGTGTTTGAGCCAGCTGCAGCAGGTAAGGTCGGACGTCCGGAGCATGAACGGGTCGGATATGCCACCTGCGTGTGTCTATCACCAAGTGAATTGCCATCTCATGATAATTTACTTCAATTTACGCACGTCGCTGTTTGAAGCAGTAGTATCGAAGTTCGAATCAAGTAAAATGCATTCAATCTTAAATTAATTGATGATGTAGTTGATTTTGCATCTAACATTGTACTTCTCTGTCATAGTTGTTTAAGCATACGCTTACGCTGCTTTATATTGAAGATGTTTTGGAAATGTTTGCAGGGTAAAACGGCAAGTAAATAGTGGACGAGTTGGATCGATGCCAAACGAGGGCCGGGGTTTACGATCCTGCACTGTTTGTTGCATGCGTGTGTGGTTTTTTTCTATATGATTGCCTAGAGTTGCGTTACTGCTATTGCATGGATTGTAAGACGAATGAATCTGGCTACGTTGGAGCTGCCATGTGTGAGTTTGTTCGACCCCGAACGGACACGGTGGTCTCGGCCGTGTTTAATGGATGGCTGCCGTTGAATAATGAGTCTAACGCAGTCCGTCGGGAGCGCTATTCCGAGAGCTATACGAGAGTGCGGCAGAGTTGGCATCGTTCATGCGAACGAGATGGGCTGATTGGGAAACATCGGTTTGCGGTGGTTTTTAATATAAATAAATCAAAACACACTCCGATCCGTAAGGAGACCGTTTGTGGGTTTGCAAACAGAATGTACATTGCTTTGCTAATCGTTCCTACATGACGATCGTGTGTAATTTGATCCGACAGACATTGGGCGAGATGATTGAAGACGCACTGCTGACGGCGAGTAAAAACTCAGTGTTATTTGAACTCTAGCCACCCATCGGACATGGTATCTCGTCATTTTCTTGGTCATACCATCCATGACGCGAGATTCGGCTATGTTGGCACGAACTTTCGACATTATCAGCGGGTGTGGAAATGAGTTTTTTTTTCCTTAAATCATGTTGGCACTATCCTGCACCAGCTTGCTTGTACGTGACCAACGGTTTGAGTAGGACTGAGAGCCATTGCTTCCGTTTTGAGAAAATGATTGTCGACTTCCTTTAGATGCCAAATTTATTGCCGCAATTCCGACATTGACTTTTCAAAGTTATTGGAGATGCTAAAATCAGGACAGAGAATGCCACCAACCTGGCGAGGAAGAAAACGATTAACGTTAACCAAGTTTAAATGCAAATACGGTTTAGTGTTTGACAGGTACAAAGTTGTCGTCAGTTCAACCTATCCTTATCTAATTATATGAACGTAGGTAATCCTCAAACAATAATTTTTCAATTAATTGCACAAAAAGAAAAGAGCTAGAATTTCTCCAAGATGTAAGCGAACAGAAGGCTGTATTGAGAAAACATTTCTCGACATCGTTTCAGAGGCCAAAACAAAACATCGCCTACTAGAGTTGCTTCCTAGATTATCGAAAAATGGAGGCGAAAACAGCTAGAGCATAGAAAAAAACAAGAAATCGCTCCATCGGAAAAAGTGCCATTTGTTCGACGGTCAATCATTTCTAATTTCACCAGATTTTCACCGCCAACGTTTTCGTGCGCCAATTGGTGCTGGTGCGGAAAACGAATATACAATATTGTGATCCGCTCGTGGGATACTGTTTGTTGATTTTCCTCCCACTTGTCTGTCTCTCGCGCTTTCCCGAGCAGTGCTGAGGGGTTTCCACTACTAATTTTCCCCCGTTCTCTCTATCTTTCTTTGTATTGCAGAGTGCGGACCCACACTTGCAGAAAACTCGCGCAGCGCAGTGCGTCGAGCGGACGGTCGCCGAATTCGACGCGCGCCAGTTGGCCATCAGTAATGAGTGGGAAAGCTGGAGCGCTCGACGGCGCACGGAGACCACACTGAAGCACATCATGGCTGCCAACATGGAGGTTCGTAGATCGTGTTACCTTGAGAATTGGATTTTCAATCAGTGCCTTGCTCATCTTGTGCTATCCTTTGTTTGCAGACATTGGCCGTAACATCGAAACTGGAGGAGCAGTTGTATCCTATCTTCAGCACCGCGCTGGACAACCCAACGGATCTGTTGGAGTTTATCGATCGAAAGCGGGTGCAGATGCAGACGGAAATTCGGTCGGCCGAGATGGAGCTAACGCAGCGCTTTGATACGGTCGCCCAGCTGGAAGGCGACGCGACACCGAGTGTCGTCGAGGATATCGTCACGTTGAAGAACAATATCAACTCTATCAAGACGAAGCTCCACTCGATGGGCGCGGATTTCACCGAGCTTGCTGAACCGATCGGGCAATTCTTACGCTCGATCGTGCACTGCCGTGACGGCATCAAGGAATACTTCGCGACGAAAGCCGCCGTTACCGGCCCAGGTAGTGTGGAGGCCATCGCCGAGGGCTACGAGCAGTTTAAGCAGGGCACGATGGAGCACTTCCGCCGGTTGCTGCAGCAGAGCGAGCAGATCATCGAACGAATCAAGGCGCAGGAGCCGCCGGGTGCGAAGGAGATGGACACTGACAAGATCATCACGCTGCTGGAGAACCTGCGCACCTACTTCGAGTCGCAAACGGCGTCGGAGAACAGCGAGCTTAAGAAGCAGCACAGTGTGCTCGCGTTCGATCGGGAACTGAACGAGGTTCGCGGCACGATCCGGGCGGCCGGCGAGCGGCTCGAGCAGCAGCGCGGCCAGTACGGCTCCAATCCATCGGAGGCGCAAACGGCTAAACTGGCTTTCGAGGAGTACGCATCGAGTCTGCAGGTGAGAATTTGCGAATAAATGCGGCGGTGAACTCGAATTCGGTGCCATCGAGCTAGGTGAATAAGGGTACCTGTAAGGGAATTCAACGGTACGATGAGATGTTGAAAATGATGGGTTTTTCTTCGTCGGAAGAGTTTTTAAGTAGTCCGACCATGTTTAATATAAATCAACGTTTGAGGTTGATTTCTCTATTGAGAACCGTGTTAGTGCATGAAAATGAACAGAAAACCGTTGAGTATGTTCTGAAAAATGTCTGTTTCACCACTACCAGAAAAAAATATTCGTTTGGGTAAACGGAGGGGTTCGCCCGGATCGCCATCGTTTCCCGTCGAGTGACAGACCTAGGACAAGGTCACCCACGGTGCGATTAAACGTGGACATTTATCACTCGCAGCACCTTGCCATGCAACCGGTGCAACTAATTGCATTCGCCATAGATGCACTGTGGCGCCAGGGCGAGGTTTTCCCCGTTTGAAGACACGACAACCTTGCGACCAAACGAGCTTAGAGACGAACCGGTCTTGAGTTTTCGAATCCGGTGACATTAATTGCCGAGAGGAGGCGGAAAAGTGTCGCGAGTGCGAAGAAAACATCTTGTGGCGCATATTCCTGACAGATCGGGCGTATTTCTTGCGCTTTTGCTTACGAGACTTGAATGTTAACTTAAGAGTTGGCAGTTGGTTTTTTTTTTTTAAATTTTTTTCCTCGCTTCTTCCTGTCCATTGTGGCTATAAAAATCCCACTCGAGATGGAAAGTCAAAAAAAGGGGAAAAGCAACGCGATGGAAACTAACAATCTTTCGTGTCGATGTTTGCTTTCCTCCGGTCGTTGAATGTCATAAATTTTAATTCCAACACAGAGTGCCGTGAAAGATGGACCCACTGGCGCGTAGGAGTGTTGTGGAACATGCACGATCGTGTGTTGGACCGTCGTTCGTTGGACTGGCCGTGTGTTGGATCGTCATTGAGGACCGCTGTATGTTGCTTTTTTACGCGACTTTTGCATTACGATACGGGATGAGAATCGAGAAGAAGCTAGGCAAATCAAAACGTTATCTGATGAATGATGTCCTCCCGGATTAGCGCACAGCTGTTGATCGGGCCAATTATTGATGGGCAACGGGGCGCATCGAGTTCGGAGGAAACCGGTGGACCTATTTTTAATATCGTTTGTGAACTGAAAAGCGAACATCTTCCCAGCAGCCGGGGAGAACATTTGCTGTCGGTGGTCATCAGTTTCGATGTGGGAATCAATATGCGGGTGAAGGAGAAGTTAGATGCAGAACTTCAGAAATTCTTTGATTTGGCTTCCCTTACCTTCTTATCCACCTCAGTTGAAGGCGCCAACGTTTACTTGGTAGAATTTATCAACAACAGAAACATAACGAACCCAAAAATGTAAGAATAACAAATGTGCGAGCATTTGGCGATGGTATATTCGGAATGAAAGACGAAATGTTTTGTCTACTTGTGGTGCCTCTGTTCTTCATTTCTGAGCAGTGGACGTAAGCGACAGAATTACGAGGGCATCGCTACGGTGGCCCGTGCTATATTTGTGTTTGTGTTGCGCAAAAGTGCATTTGTTTGCTTTTGCTGAACGCGCCACATGTTTTCCGAACCATGGTGATATTTACCTAGTGCCGGTTCAAAGTACACAAGAATATAGTTGTACGAAGTCCTATTGGGAAATGGAACGGATTTTCGAGGGAGCTTGTCGTCCTTCAACAAAGTACAAAACGGGAAAAGGGTCCATTTCAACTCGTTGAAATGGGTTGTTGGGAATGAATTTTGTTCTTACTGGCCTGGAAGAAAATGTTTCGATGGAAAATGCATTTCCATGTGAATGTGTCAAAAATGCTTTTCCATGTACCATTTGTTAATAATGGCTGTCAACACCACCTTAGAAGGTTTTCTCTTGCAACGGAGCATGTGTGTTGACTTTCACGCCAAGTCAAAACCGTTTGTTGAACAGCAGCACAAAGCGAATTGTTCAACATCAACGTTCAATAAACGTTGATGGAGTATTATTTTGAAACATTCTTCAAAGTTTCTTGAACCTCTTGGGATAAAAACGCTCAACCATTAAGGAAGGGACCTGTGGAGCTGCTTCCTCTCAGTACGGGAAGTCACAACATTGTTGTGATCTTCTCATTCATCGCCCGGCAGCAACCCTCCGTACCGGCAACATTGAGGCATCGTCATCATCCGAAGGTGGCAGCGAACAGGGAAAGGGAATTCAAAATTAAAACCAACATTGGCTGGTTCCGGAACACGGTGGCGTACACAGACGCGCACGGATTTACCGCAAACATTCGTCCGGATTCATCACAACACAAACATCGGGCCGGGTTTTCCTCTCATGTGCTCACGAAGCACGATGGTGCTAGCAGCTGACAGAAGGAACAGCAGCAGCAGCAGCAGCAGCAACGGGATCGTGTGATCGTAGCGAGAGCTTGTGGGCGCTAAGACGTGACGACAGGGAACCGCGCCGGTGTGTACGAGCTATGTAAATATTTATAGAATCGAAAGATTTGTTTGTTCTGCGCGCGGGAGGCTCTGCAATGAACGTGAGTCCGACCGATGAAGACGACGGTGGCTAACGTCAGAAGACGTTGGCGGAAGACAGTCAATGTACTAATATGCACCGGGGTCTCGTGAGAGAATGGAGGAATGGGAGGAAAGGGAAATAGGTACTGTGAATGATGAATGAGTCGTCTGGTCCATCGCTGCCGGGTCGCGTCTTCGCAGGCCCATCAAGTTCTCATTTTTCTGTCAGTAACAATTAGTGATCGTGCGGGCGCGCGCGCACCTGTTGCGCTTTCCACGTGTGCCCTCTTCACCCTTCCGAAAGATACTTCGCCTTGCGGGGTCGCGTGATCGTGCGTGACATTTAATTACGCCCACCTTTGCGTTCGCGTACGTATGCTGACGAGGTTTCGCAAATTATTGCGGTTCAGAACATGAGGTGTGGGAAGGGTCGCTCAATGTATGACCTATGAGATGATGAATCTATGATTAATGGATACGTCGTACCATTTATAAGCGATCGAGCGCCCCTCAAAATATATCCCCTGGATGGCATTCTAATTGAGACGGATTATATTGCTTTGCAGGAACTGCAGGAACGTGTTGACGTTTTCCTTAGCTCCGGCGTAGAGCTGGTGCGTCAATATCCGGAGACGAGCCCATACGTCGAGTCGGAAACAAATCGAATCCGCAACGATTGGACGGAGCTGTTGCGCAAACTAGAGGAGCATCGTTCGCTCTACAGTCTCGCAATTGAGTACTTCACACTGATCAGTGCGGTAAGAAGACGAAAAATAACATTCCTGATGAAAGGATATTTATTATGATTTATGCTCTTTTCGTTTTGCAGGTGGAGGATAACTATCGTACGCTCAATGCCGAGCTAATAAACGCCAACAACAAGCTGACTATCCTGAACAACGTCGATGTGGCGAACGACCTGGTCACGCAGGTGGATACCACCATTCGGACGCATGAAACGAGACAGCTGAACACGTTAAAGCAGATCTCCAGTCTATCGACGCAGCTGTACGGGTGCGATAAAACCGTCACCATCTACACCGAAAACACGAAGCTCTTCCAAACCTTTTACAAGATAAAGACCGAGGTGTACGAGCGTGCAAAAGAGTTGGCGGAGCAGCAGCACCAGCGCGAGGAGCAACAACGCCAGGAGCAGCTGCAGCGTGAACAGGAGCAGCAACGTCTCGAGCAAGAACGGCGCCAGGAACAGGAGCGCCTTGTCCAAAAGAGGATTGAACTTGAACAATTAGAACAGTTGAGGCTGGCTGACGAACAGCAGCTTTTGGAGCGGCAGCGTTTGGAGCAGCTGCAACAAGACCAGGAGAAACAGCGTTTGGAGCAACAGCGTCTAGAACAGCTACGACTGGAAGAGGAGCAAAAACGTGTGGAACAACAGCGTGCAGAACAGTTACGATTGGAAGAGGAACAACGAAGACTCGAACAAGAGCGTCTGGAACAGTTGAGACTGGAAGAGGAACAAGTGCGTCTAGAACAACAACGTTTGGAACAACTGCAACGTGAGCAGGAACAACAGAGGCTGGAACAGCAACGTTTAGAACAGCTTCGGCTAGAAGAGGACCAACTACGCCTGGAACAGCAGCGTCTAGAGCAGCTTCAACGTGAGCAGGAGCTTGCTCAACAGCAGCAAAAAGTGCGGGAGGCGTCGGTTATTGAGGATGCCCAAATCACGACCACCTCGCATTCTGGTTTGCCCCATCAGCAACAATCGTTTGACGTGCAAACGATCGATGAGGAGCAATATCTGCAGGAACCGCAGGCACCACTGGTTATTCAGACCGTCGAGGAGCAAATTCATGAACAGATTCACGAGGTGGTCACCACGACGAGCACGCTTGTAGGTCAACCGCAGTCGCATCGCCAGCCGGAAGTGAGCCTGTGCTTCGTTCAGCCACTGGCTGACCTATGCGTGCAGGAAGGGCAACGGGCGCGTCTGCAGTGCGTGGTGGCGGGCTATCCCGATCCGACGATTGAGTGGTACAAGGACGGTATCAGCGTACAGGGCAACTCGGACTACCGGACTGGTTTCGATGCGGCTAGCGGCGTGTGCACGCTCGTGATTGACGAGACGGTCACTGCCGATAGTGCCACAATACTGTGCCGGGCCACCAATGAGGCAGGGGTTGCGGATACCAATGCCAGCCTGCTCGTGACGGAGGTCCCGCCAGTGCCGAAACCGGAAGGTACGGCTCCGGTGTTCACGATGAGGCTACTGGAGGGTGGCGTTGCCCAGGAAGGCCAACCGTTCCAGTACGATTGCATCGTCACCGCAACGCCAACGCCCGAGGTGCATTGGTACAAGGGCGAACGCTGCATCGACGGTTCGCCCGACTATCGACACTCTTACGATCCGACGTCGGGTGTGGCCTCGCTGCGTATCGAGCAAGTGTACCTCGAGGATCAGACGCACTACACCTGCCGTGCGGTGAACGATTGCGGTTCGGACGAGACGACGGCGTTCCTCACGGTCAAGCGTAAGTATCGATCCTCTCATCTGTTGTAGAGCGTTCGAGGCGCTGACGAATCGTCCGCCCGATCGATCGATTATTCGATTTAATTCGGGCCAGTGATGTGTTTCTCGTCGATCAAGCGCTGCCTTGGCAGGGCAGTACGCAAACCCAATTCAGCAAGTACGTTGGTCGCGTTGGCGCTGGGCACGTTACAGATTCATCATGGTCGCGATAGGTAGTGTTTCAAGGTTGGGCGCGGTGCGAGTGATGGAGGCGCCCGGTGCACGTTTCATGAGCCACCATGCGCCTCCACGGTGGTAAATAAATTTCGAGAAAAAATCAGTTTAGTATCGATTTATGCCATAAGTGATCAGTATTGGTTTACTAGATTGATTTCGATTAGTCAGAATTACTAATGCACCACTTCGAATGGCTTAAAAGACTAGTTTTTAACAGGATCTTAAGTCGTTTAGTTCAAGTTTGTTGTGTCGAAAAAAAAAAGTAATGTGAACTCCAGTGTAGCTTCTGAAGTGTGTTAGAAGAGGAGAAGCTAGCTCTTATAGTTCACTGAAGGCACTAGTTCTGTCATGCATGTTGAAGATCATCAGTGGCTTATGCGCTACCCATATCCTCGTTTCTTGCGGACGCTCGTGTACATGCTCTGACAGAGAAATTAAACGAACTCCACTCGACCACCGCATGCGCTAATCTGTTGCAATAATTCTTTGCACCCAATTGAAAAAGACAGATGAGAGAAATCCGGTAGCTACTTAGCCCTAAGCGCTTATCCGCTAGATCCCCCCGTTGCCTCGATGTTCCAATGATCTTCTGAGACATTTCAGATTATACGCTCGATCGCATTCCGCTTCGGGGTGGTTAGCGTTCATCTTTCTACGGTTGCCGGGGTCCATTTAGCGAGCATGGTTGCACTTTGAATGCTACTTTGTATCGTACTCGTGCTGACAGCCGTCTTAGACGATGTTTGAAGCAGCAAGATCTTTTTCGAGTTTGTGTTGCATTTGTGCTTCTAGAAGCACTCAACTTTTGCTGAGAAGAATAAACTACTTGATAATGATAAAAATATAAGATTAAAACATTGGAGATCATATTTCGCTCCCCTGCTCGAGCAACGAGGTGTTGTTTTTCAATCGTACGCAATCCTTTTCGTTGGGTATGATAGCGGTCGTAGCGCAAGTGAATGTGAACGAACCGCAGACAGCAAAGGAAAAGAAACGAAAACACATTCGGAGCTATTTTTGAGGACTTGAGAAGAAGTCGTTTGACTTCTGCCTCCTCACCTCGCTCCGTTGGTGGTGTTGCTCGTTGGACTTCGGCATCTTCAAGAGTGAACTGCCGTTCTATACGTGCCTGAAGAATCAGCTGCGTGCACCTGTTTATGGAAGGAACAAGAAAGAAAAGAGCGCTGAGGAAGTCTACGATGATGTAATGCACTAACCAATCATGTTTATCTCTTTTCCTCCCTTACTATTCAGCACTGGAACCGACCGAGTTTCCCGATTTCCCGGAGCCACTGTCGAACGTAATGGCGCGGGTCGGTCAGAAGATCCGGCTTGAAGCTAAAGTGACCGGCACGCCGCAACCGGATCTGATGTGGACGCACGACGGCAAACACTTCACCAACCGTGAGGTAAAAGTAAGTACCTCAGTAAACAAAATGTATATTTCTCTATTGTTACTTTTTTCCCAAAACAAATGAAAAAAAAAACACACACATACACAGCGAGGAAATGATCTTCACACAGCAAAAATAGGGGTTTTGTTCTAGGAATTCCTGCGTGGACCAACTGGTAAATAGGAGGTATTTCTTGATTGTAGGAAGAAAATAGCCTGTTAATATCCCGTGTTCAATCCCGTCTGTTTCTGCCGACACGGAAACTTGTATATATGCATGTACATACGAGGG
The DNA here is from genome assembly GCA_914969975.1 of Anopheles atroparvus. Taxonomy (NCBI): domain Eukaryota; kingdom Metazoa; phylum Arthropoda; class Insecta; order Diptera; family Culicidae; genus Anopheles; species Anopheles atroparvus. Next base: position 43,579,044 of record CAJZCY010000002.1, on the reverse strand, counting down.
AAAATGAAAACGCAGCATTGCTCTCCTTTGCACCTCAATTAAGTCATCCAATGGAGCATCATTTCGGGTTGTCGGCCCGAATTAACGCATTCGCGTCTCATTTCCTGTTGTTCGCGTAATCTTAAGCATGCCTTGCAGTGTGTCTTCTCCCTTGTCAACCCTCTCTTCCCGTCCCTAACGGTAGCTCTTAGTAATTGGCAGTGCCTGAATGGTGTCCCTGCGTTGATCCCACTTCCACAGCCTGACTCCACTGGAAATGTGTCATGAGAGCCGGACTTTGCAATAGGAAACCTGTCGCACGGTGAAAGGGTTTTTCCCGCTCGGGCCACCGTAGATATTGGCACTCGAACAGGTTGGCTACTCGATCCCTTCGCGGACCGGTGTCGTTGTCGGTTGTACTTGTCGACGGTGTGTCGTTATTTATTCCACGATGTGTTCCAATTCGGTAGATTTTAATTATAATGGTTAAAAATAGACTAATCTCCCTCTCTCTTTCACGTTCCTTTCGCGGTGCGAGGTGCCGGACCGGACCGAAACGAGTGTGGCATGCGTATGCGCGTGTATTTGTGGTTGCTGGCCGTGTGCGCAAGCGTCAGCCAGATACGCATGAACAAACACAGTGGTGACAAACACACGATATTACGATTTGGTCCACAGATTATGAACACTTCAACTACTTGCTTTTGGGGAGAGCGAGGGAGAGCCCTTCCGAGAGTTCAGGCGACACTCGCTGTCACTTTTCAAGTGTGTTGGTGGTGGACTGCCTCTCCTACCGCTCGGATGGTTCGCGTTATGCGCATCCACCTCTACATCCTGGGGAACAACTGACAAAAAAACCACCCAGTGTCGCGACAAAACAACGAAGAGACACTTTCATGAAGGGAGGAAAGCACAGAGAGGCTAGCGATCGATGTGTGAGGAATAGAGTAGTTGAAATGAACGATGATAATGGTATTTTCTCGGGACATCACTGCGCCCTGAAGCCGTGATTTATGATCGATGGGAAGAGATTAGAGGTAGAAAAACACACACAGATGCAAAGGGCTTGTGCAAAGGTTCCTCGTTTTCTACTTTCATTTCTTCATCGGTTTTGGTAGCGGAGAACAATTGATGCTATGAAAGTACGTAACGTCGCTAATTAATTTTCCCGCTTCCGACGCACCCAGCTGTCCTCCTTTTCTCTATGTCGCTGCTTGGCGAAGGAGTACTTGATACTTTGTACCTTTGAACCGATGTCGTTGCATCACGAGCACCACAAGTGGAAACATTCTGCAAACGAAACTAATGAAAATACGAAAGAACATTTACCTCTAGAGGGCAAAGCTACCCTGCCATGCACGGCAGGTTGAATGAACTCGGAATGGAAAACTCTGCATCCAGAGCGGTCTCGGTCTGCATCCAGAGCGGTTGGGTGTAAAAGGTCCACCTAGAGGGAAACAAGTGTCCCGTATGTTAATGGTACGAGCTATGCAACCATCGAATGGAGTGGGATTGAAAGAAGGAAAGGAAAACCCTCTCTTCTTCTCGCTTCCCTTCCGTGCTTCTGACCGGACGAGTGCACATGCGATGACGTTCACACGCGGTGGTATGGTTGTGAAAAATGGATGGAAAACCCGAGATCATCCGCGTTCGTTTTTTACCTCGTCGTTCACCTCACAAAACGTACGAGGCAAAGGGGATGATCCATTTTTTCAGAAAGGGAGGAATTTCCCCCTACGTTGATCGGTTGGCGGGTGTTTTGAGCCGCACTCCCTCTAATCTGAGCTAAGGCCGTTCTGTGAGGGAGTATGTGCCACAACCGAAACGATGGTGGTTTTACCGAAAAGGGGGGGGGGGGGGGGAGGCGTTATTGATCTCCCTGAAGCCTCTGAGAACACCGAGGAGATCACATCCACGACGTATGAGAAGGTAGGACAACATTAGTGCCTAGAAATCGTTGAGGAAGTTTTTTTCCCCGCTGTTCGTTGTTTGTTGAATGTGACCGATCCTCCGCCGTTGACGAAGAAGAAAATGTTGGTCTCTAACCCACACGCACATGGTACCATGTCGATCGTGGTGGATATAGCACCAACACAGCAAGAAGGAGAGATTTCCACGACCACGACGACGATGAAGACCGCGAGAGCGAGAGAGAGAGAGAAGAGCGTGCCCGCCCGTTGAGTATGGGTTCGCTACTGACCGTTTCCCGTTCTTCATTTTAGTTCTTCTACGAAAACGGCCGAGCGCAATTGGTCATAGACGAAGCATTCCTGAAGGATGCTGGTGTCTACACGCTGACCGCCAAGAATATCGCCGGTGAACAGTGCTGTTCGTGTAATGTGGTGGTGAAGGGTCGGCTGCCGAACGAAACGAGCGACTCAGAACTAGCAAGCGATATGGAGCCGGTGAAGCCGTCGGTGCAGCTGGCGCTGCGGGACGTCTCGGTGTTCGAGGGCAAGCCGGTCCGGCTGGACTGCGTGATCGTGGGCCAGCCGGAGCCGGAGGTTATCTGGTACCACGGGGCGCGCCCGGTCAAGGAGTCGGCCGACGTCCAGCTGCTCTTCCAGGGTGACCGCTGCTCACTGGTGATCCGCGAGGTGTTCCTCGAGGACGCGGGCGAGTACCGGGTGGTGGCTATTAATAGCGCCGGTGAGGCGTCGAGCCAGTGTGCGCTATTGGTGACACCGCTGAATGCAACGGGAGTGCCGGTGGCGGTGCGCCAGCAGCAGCAGCAGCAGGAGCAGGATCCGGCCGTCGCCGGAGTGAAGGTGGCCGGAGTGGCTGGGTCACCACCGCGATTCGAGCGTCTCCTCGCGGACATCCTCGCCGACGAGGGCGAGCGGGTGCAGTTTGAATGTGCGGTCAGTGGCGAGCCGCGGCCGAACATCCGCTGGTACGTGAACAATCGCGAGATTGCAACCGACGGGCCGCGCGTGCACTGTGTGGTGCGGGAAGACGGCGTGGTGAAGCTGATCATTGAGCGTGTACTGCCGGATGACAAGGGCGTTTACACGGTGAAGGCCGTCAGCCCGGCGGGCGAGGCCAAGTGCTTCTCGAACCTGATCGTCAAGTCGATCAACGCGCCCGAGTTCGAGGCGGTGGTGCCCGCCTTCCTTACCGAGAGCCAGCTCTGTCCAACCTTCAGGGAGCTGTTCGCGGACCGGGTGGTGCGCCAGCACGAACCGACCAAGTTCGAGTGCATCGTTGTGGGCAAGCCGCAACCGAAGGTGCGCTGGTTCTTCAATGATCAGCCGGTGCAGGGGCACGACTTCCTCGTGTCGACCAGTGGGGACCGGCAGGTGCTCACCATCCCCGAGGTGCGTCCTGAGTTGACGGGCAAGATTACGTGCTACGCGGAAAATGAAGCGGGCAATGCGCAGTGCGTCGCGATCGTGCAGATCCTCGAACAGCTGGGAGCCGGGGCGACTCCACTCCAGCCGTTGCCGACGCTCCAGACGACGGGCGAATCGATGCAGCAGGTCGATACTAGCGGCTCGTCCTGCGTAACGCTGCAGAAGCACGTAACGACCACCAGCTCGTCCTCGTTCTCAGCGTCCTCCTCGTCGTCGTCGACCATCCAGCAGAACGGAGTTCTAGCGCACTCCGAAGTGCACGCCGAATCGGCCAAACAGGACCGCTCGTTCAAGCAGGTGAACGACCTCCCGCCGGAGGTGGCCGAAGCCAAGCAGTTCCAGCGGTACGATCAGGTGAACGATCAACCGCCGGTCGTCCAGCAGGAGTCATCCTCGTTCCTTGCCACCGGCGGTGCCGAGATGCACGAGAGCATCATCGCCACCTCGGGCCAGATCAGCACGGGCAAGCCGGCCCTCCGGCGCAACACCGCACCGCGCTTCGTTACGCCCTTCAACGGCAAGATCGTCGACCAGGGCGCCAACGTGCTGATCGAGGGTATCGTCGACGGCTACCCGACACCGGACGTCAAGCTCACCAAGAACGACGTCGAGCTGCAACCGGACGGCGAGCGTATTAAGGTGTCTTATTCGCTCAACAAGATCGTCATCGAGCTGCACAACGTTTCGCCGCTGGATGCGGGCCGCTACACCGCGACCGCCTCGAATGCGGCCGGTGCATCCACCAGCACCGCCGAGTTGGTCGTTAAAAGTAAGCCCTTTCACTGTATGGAATCTCGAGCTGGGGCGAACGCTGGCAACTGGAAAGTTTTCTGTGCACTCCTGGTCGCGACTACCTGTTGGCTGTATGTTCTAACGAAAAAGCAAATCTGGAGTTCAGTGAGTAAGCCGGTGACTCCGTTCCATCCACTTTTTTTCCGAAAGGTCACGACAGATGGTGGTGAAAATTGATGATTTCGAGCCGAGTTATTTTCACAGCAAACGGATAAAATGCATTTTACTTTGCTCCGTAGCTCAGTGAGAAAGTTGTTGATTGCTAACTCAAAAGACTGCTAAAAGCGGTTGAGATGTTGCAGCAAAAAGGAAACTGCATGGCTCTCACAAAAATGCGAGTATATTCAACATACTTGGCTTGGCATACATACAAGACATTTGCTCAGGAAACTTACCAGTCCAGCTTGTTTTCGTTTAATTTGAAGGTTAGAGATTGCGGTGCATCCGCCTTGCTCTCTCCGTTCTTCGGTTTGGTTCTGCCTCGCTGTTTTGTAAATAAGCCTTGTCTCACATCTATTTTCTCTGGTTCTATGGTCCCGTCTTCGCCTTGTTACACGAACTCCCTACCACCCCTTCTCCTGCCCAAATGTCTATGGGGGATTTCGGCACATGCGCAGAGTCCATCTTCCCACCCGTGTTCGGTCGGCGCCTGCAGGCGCAAACCGTCCGTGGTGGCGACCGGGTCGTGCTGGACGTCGAGGTAACCGGCACGCCGGAACCGTCCGTGGCGTGGTTCCTGGACAACCGGCCGGTGCAGGAGTCGCTCGTCCTAGGCAGCTACGCGCTGCAGCAGGTCGGCTCCTGCCACAAGCTGATCTTCGAGCAGATCCGTCCGGCGGACACTGGCAAGTACATGGTGCTGGCCAGGAACGCCGGCGGCGAGGCGCAGAGTGTCGCGGACATTGCCGTCCTGGAGTGCGAACCGCCGGCCGCTCAGGCTCCGGCTCCGCAGCCGCAGCCGCAGCCGCAGCCACAACCGGCTCCACAGAAGCACGTCTCGTTCGTGGACATGGTTCAGCAGCAGCAGGTAAATAGCCACACCGCCACAGGTGCACCGCTAGTGTTGTGTGTGTGCGTTAGATCGCGCGAATGCATTTCCAGGTTGGGGGGCAGTCGTAGAGAGACGTGTGTCGCGTGGATGTGATGTGTCGTGCACGTCCAAGATCTCCTTCCGGTGTGTGCTTGTCGCTTGTTCCGAACCCAGGAACCGTGCTAACGCAGAATCAAAATTCATAAAGGTGCTTAATAACCCGTCCTTTTTTTAAAGCGACCGAGTTCAAAGTGGCTTATATCCTTCGCAAAGATATCATCTTGCTCATAATCGATCATGTTGTGTTTTTCTTCCTCTCGTTGTCGTGAAATGCACATCGTCCTCATCGCATCATCATCACCCTCGTTATCATATGCCTACCATCTCGTGATGCTCTTGTGCATCGTTTCTACCGAATTGCACACCATAAACCACGACCACCATCGTTAAACCTACACACCACACACACGCAAACGGTGCAGCCGAAGTCGACCGACCCGTTCGATTCGACGACGGCTGAAGAGGTGGGCGACGGTGGCGGTGCGTTTAGCTCCCGCCGGGAGTTCGCGGCCGAGTCGGTGCTGCATGGGCCTACGACGGAATCGACGGTCGTCACCGAGACGCGCCGAATGACCGAGGCCACGATGCGGATGGAGCACAAGATCCACCTGCCCGATCTCTCCGTTCCGCGCCTATCGCAGCGCACGCAAACGCCCACGGTGCCGACGGTGAGCGAGGGTACCAGTCCGGTGGACGACGGCACGTCTGCCAACACCGCTACCACCACCACCGGCACCAACACCGAGCACCGAGTGACCCGCTCGGACGCAACGCAAACAGCGACGACACCACCGGTGGCACCAACACCAACACCACCAGCAGTGCGGCCGCTCGGGGCGCAACAATGCTCGGCGACGAGCGCCGGTGCCGTGGATCATCAGTCCGATTCGAGACAGGAGAGTGCTAGCATCAGCATCAGCTCGATCGTGCGGGATCGACCGACCCCAGTTAGACAGCCGCTGCAGCCGACCGACGCCATTGACCTCACGGCACAGCTGGTAGGTGAAGAGCGACAGACACCACCATCACCGCCCCCACCACCATCAGCAGCAGCAGGCTACCGCCCAAGCGTTGCTTCTCCGGTCGGCCAAGATTTGAAGGGCTATCCGTCGGCGGAGAAGCAACACCCGGCGGTAGCATGGGGTGGCGAAGTGGTGAAGAAGGTTGACTTTTTGAAGCCGCAGCCGGAAACGATCCCGACGCCTCCGATTTTCCACCTCGGCGATCCCACCCAGCCGGGACCGCCCTCGTTCCCCCATGTGGAACCACCGAAGTTCCGCAGGCTGTCTGAACCAGAGAAGTTTGGTACGGGAACGCGGGCCCGCAGCAGTTCGCCGCGGCCTTCTGCCGAGGCGATCGCGATGGAGAAGTTGTGGACGGCACCAAGGGCATTCGGAGGTGCACCGTGGGTGCAAGAGGAACCACCGCACGTGTACCGACAGTACAGACCACCACCGATGACCACGACAACCGCATCCTTCATCAATAAGCACCACACCACTACCACCACCACCAACGAACAGAAACAACCACAGTACTCGACACTACCGTTCGCACGCAACAGCAAGAAACCGCAACCGCATCACGATCACCACTCCGCTAAAGCCTGTTCCGATTCGCTTCGATCCGATTTTCAGCCACTCTACCAGCCGGTACAGCAGCAGCCGCCAGCACCAGCCCAGATGTACTCGTCCTTCTCCTCGACGCAGCAGTTCCAGGCGTCGTCGACGCTCTCGCAGCAGCAGTACTCGCAATCCTCGATGCAGTACCAACCGTACAAGCCGTCGCTTCCGATGGACGCGCCCGTCCAACAACCGGCCCAGAGCTTCCCACCGCAGGTGGTTGCGCCAACTCCTTTCAAACCGGCTTCTGCTCCGACGATGTTCACTCCTGCTCCGGCACCAGCTGCTGCTACTGCACCGACGATGTTCACTCCCGCTCCGGCACAGGCAGCTGCTCCTGTACCGATGATGTTCACTCCCGCTCCGGCACCAGCTTCCGCTCCTGCTCCGATGAAGTTTACTCCGGCTCCAGCTCCCGCTGGGGCCGCCGTGCAGCCTCCTCTTCCGCAGACATCGCTGGCCACTGGAGCGGGACCATCGCCGGCCTTCCTGTCCGGTCCTTCGTATAACCAAACGCCGCAGCCGTTCAAGCCGCTGCCGCCACCGTCGATTACGCCAAGCTCGCTGAACGCACCGGGAGCAACGATTGCTCCGGCTCCGGTGGAATCATTCGTACCGCAGACGTATGCGCAGCCACCGCAGCAGGCCCAAGTGCCGGTGCCAGCGCCAGTCCCTACCGGACCCGTTTCATTGCCGGCGTATCAGGAGCCACTGTCGTTCTCCGCTCAGCCGCCAGCCGTTGAGCCACTGTACCCCGGACAGTTGGGTTATCAACCACAGCAGCAGCAGCAGCAGCAGCAGCAGCAGGTGCCGGTTCAGCAGTTCCAGCCGCCCCAGATGTATCAGCAGCAGCAACAGATGCATCAACAGATGTACGAGCAGCAGCAGGTTCAACAGCAACAGCAGCAGTACTACATGGAGCAACAGGAAGAGGTCTACAAGAAGATGTCGGTTAAGGAAACGAAGAAATTGTTCGAGGAGTCGCTGATGCAGCAGCAGCAGCAGATGCAGCAGCAGCAGGTCTCGTACGGCGAGCTGAAGGCACCTCGGTTGGTGCAGGGCATGCGCCAGCCAGGTGTCCAGCAGGTGCTGCCGGCGGACTTTGGCTACGGTGCGATCGCGGAGCTCGGACTCGAGCCCGGGCCGCAGCCGACGATGGGCTACGCTCCGAAGCAGGCGTCGAGCGAGCGCAAGAGCTCCTACTACCGCGAGCAGATCGAGCAGTCGCTGCTGGAGAGCATGGACAAGGAGCCGGAGCGCGTTCCGGCCGGCGGTGTCAAGATTATTCCGCCGAGCCCACGCAAGAAGTCGCGCCCGGCGCCGGCGGGACAATCGGACACCGAGCGCTCGACGATCGCCGACGGTGGAGTGCCTGCGCCGTTCGAGCAGCCGAAGGCTGAGGAGTCGCAGCAGCCGCAGCCAGCCGCCAAGAGCCCCTTCACCGCCACCGAGAGCGAGTACGAAAGCGATCTGGACGGAGGCGTCCGGAAACAGAACGGCTACCTCGCCGACACCGAGGAAGTCGTCCAGAAGTCGGTATCGTTCAGCAACGAAGTGCAGCAGCAGACGATCGAAAGCTTCAGCAGCTCTTCGAGCAAGATGGAGACGTCTCACTCGACGGTTGTGAGCAGCAGCAGCACCAGCAACGAGGTAGTTCAACAGCAACAGGAGGTGCCGCTGGTACAACAGGACCAACCGCAACAGCAGCAGGTCCAGGAAGTTCCGTCCGCACCGTCGACGGTGGCTGCAACCGAAGAACAGCAGCAGCAGCAACAGCAGCAACAGCAGCAGCTCAGCAAGTCGGAGGAAGTGATCGTTTCCTCGTCGGAGACCGTTCAACAGGTTCGCATAGCAAATGCATGTTTCCGTGTGGTTTTCTCTGTGCGTGTATCAAGTGTCAAAGTTCCCCTAAAGTGTCGCGTTCCCGAAGGAACACTTTTTTCCCCATCCCTCCCGCTTGTCGAGTGTTAACCTACACGCGAATTTCTTTTCCCCGTTTCTTTTAACATCGCGCCTCCCAATGCGTTTGTTCGTTTGTGTTAGTGACAGTGTGTAAGAACTAATCATTTCGCCCCGGTTGGCCTTATCCTCTAAGGTTGGCTTCAAGTGCCAACCCCATCTTCTGTGGCCGATCTGGCCCCCGCTTCTCCCTAGGTTCGACACATTCCGATCGTCACCCGAGCGAGATGAGTGATTCGATCCTTTCTCTCGCTTCACAGGACGTCGTGTACGTGCGTGCGTCCGTGCGTACGTACAGACCTAGCTAATCGATCTATGTCAATGTTCATTTAAGCATTTCTTTTCCTTTTTTTCTAAAATTTCACGACCGCGAGCTTCACGGCAGCACAACACAAGAAAGAAATGAAAAAAAAAACGAAAGAAGCGTTAAATCTCGGCGATGCCGCAACATCCGACCGTTCTGTCGACCGGCTAGCTGGCGACGATTGTGTGTCGCGTCTTGTGTGTCTCGTCGTTCCTCACGGCGCTTCCTGCCTTCACCAACTTCCCTTTCTGAGGGAGGGTGCACAGAGGATTGCGGGAAGTGGTGCTGAAACATCTCGAGCCGCGAACCGCACGAGGCAGTTGTGCAAAATTTGTGTGTCAATGTGAAATTCCTTTCGCTTCGAACTTGCTGTTGTTGCTGTGTAGCGTAATTTTAATTGGCTTGTTGTATTTTTGTTTCTTGTTTTTTTCCTCTCTATAAATTTTCTAACATTTTTTTTCTTTTTTTTTTTCGTTCTTTTTCCCTTATTTGTATCTGTATCTCCTTTTCCTACGTTCTCTGTTTATCTTACTTTCCCTTTTCTGATGTCCTTCGTTGATCTTTTCTTTTTTAAATTGTCGTTAAACTACTTTGTCTCGTTCTATCCGTTTCCTGTCCGTTCGACATAACATTTCACAAATGTGTTGCGGTCGGACGTTCTTTCACTTTCTTACTTTTGCCGCCTGTGCCGCTTTAGGAAACGGTTGAAGAAACCAGCTGCAAGAACTTCCTGGTGAACAACGACCTGCCAGAGGACCTGCAACCGGTGAAGGTACTACCGACCGAGGAGCCACTTCCAACGCTGAAGCATGTGCCGGTCCCTGCCGCCGTCCAGCCAGTCCCCGAGCCTGTTGTGGAACCGCCACAGCAGCAGCAACCGCAGCAAGTACCATTGCCCGTTGTCCAGCCGGAAACGGTTGCTCCGGCTCCATTTGTGCAGCAGAACGGTGGCTATCCGACTCCAAGCCCGGCTCCGGTTCAAGCTCCGGTGGCGTTCGTGTCGGATCAGGAGAGCGACGCGACCACAGCGACACCGACAATTGCGGGCTACAAATCGGTCCACCCGGTGTTCGCCCCGCCCCGGCAGGATGGCACCGTCGGACAGGCCGCACCGCCACCGTCAGTATTTGATCCGATCGACAAGATTCAGACGAACCAAATCCAACCAGCCGACGCACCAAAGATCGAGAAACCAAAGGCCATCAGCTACGTCCAGCAGCAGCAACAGCAGCAGGAGACGATGTCTTACCAGCAGCAGAGCTTCCAGCAAAGCTTCCAGCAACAGCAGAGCTTCCAACAGCAGCAACAGACCTATCAGCAGCCGCAGCAGCAGTCGTTCCCGCCGGCGGTACAGTCCGTACCGGCGCAGTACTACACGTCCGTGACGGGCCAGCCGGTGCATAATACGATCGCGACCGAGACATCGAACACGCTGCACCTGAAGGAGACGACCGAGAGCAGCAACCGAGTGTTGAACATGCAGCAGACGCAGAGCGTCATCAGTCTGGAACAGCAGCAGCAGCAGCAGCAGCAGCATCAGCAGCAACAGTACCGTCAATCGTCTTCGTCCTCGTTTGCACCAAAGCCGGGTCGGTTCACACCAGGCGAGTATGGTCGCGACAGCGACGGGTACGATAGCGATGGCACGCGCATCCGGCCGCTCTGGACACCGAACCCGTCCGACAGCGACGAGCCGCACTACCGCAGCGTGCGGCCCAACTTCCAGCAACATCCGCGCTCGACCAGCCTGCCGCGCCAGTACGAGCGCATCCAGACGCCGATGGAGTTCGACACGCTGCCGGTCCAGATGCCGTCCCGGATCGATCTGTCCAGCGCGGAGGCCGCCCACCAGCGCAGCAGCTCGCTCTCGCGCCAGACCATCGAAACTACGCAGACGACCATGACGAGCACGTCGACCGAGACGCTGAAGACGCAGACGCTCGACCGGTACGGCTCGAAGCGGCTGGCTACGACGCCGGTGCCGAATACGCGCGACGACATGGCCGTCAAGGCGCATCGCGTCGCCCCGATCGCCTACATCCAGAAGCAGGCGCAGACGCAGGCCGACGGCATGGCGCAAACGTTCAAGACGAAGGCGTATCACTTCAGCAACGAGGTGATGACCGACTTCAAGAAGACCCCGATCAAGCCGATTCTGAAGAACGCGTACGCCGCACCGTACGCCGCGCCCGCACCGGCTCCCCAGTACGCTCCCGTCCCGCAACAACAGCCGGCCGCCGTACCCCCGCAGGCCTATCGCGAGGAGTCACGAGTGTCGCAATATGGTGAGTACACTACTCCATTTTCATTATAACCGCTCGGTCATACATTTAGGATATGTTTTGAATACGAATTTTCATTCGACCGGTTGGGTTGGTTTTCATTGTTTTTTTTTTTTGTGATTTGGAAGAGTACCCTCAAGATTCCCGGAGGCGGAGCTTAAAGATAGACACATTTTTTTGTTTGACGATGAATATATAACTCTATGATGGCAATTCAAAATCTGATGTCCCGTCCGAGCTTGTTCACAGAACTCGTAATTTGTGATAGCTGGTGGACTATCATCGTTGTGAACATATTTTGCTTGCACACAACCGCCTTGACACATGGACTTACACTACGAAATCCACTTAGTCGGGATACTAGAGGAATATATACTAAACTATCACTATCGCAACTTCCAAACCTTTTCTCAGCAACGAGGAATCTTTTCTTCATAAAATGTCGATAACGACTGATTTTATAGTTATGGGACGGATGGTATGCCGTGAAATGTATCGTCCCTTTATCATGTTGTTGTCAAGATTGTTTCCGGGAGTCCCTTAATTTGCCATTTGTTTTATGACGTCCCGAAGGGACTAGAGCTAAATGATCTCTTGCATAATATATAAAGAAAACACCAGTTGACTCCCTTTTAGCGACTTGACGGTCGTTATTCTAAAGATCGTTGGCCACAAAGGAGAGGACAACAATAAAATCTCTTCGCAGCTTCCGCATCGTTGCCCTACCGCAGTGAGATGGTGTAACGTTTAGGCGCTGAGGCTGGCAGTAATATGCCGGGAATGAGATAGAGAGAGCGAGTGTAATCGAGGTTGACGTGACCTGGTTGCGATCTACTTTTCCTCTTCTCGGAACGACATATCGTTCCGTTTTCCCAGGTTCCGTGTTTTTTGTTTCTTGTTCTACCTTGCCAATTTGACAAACACACACGCGCACTCGGGTGCGCCAGGTCGCCGGTTCGATGGACGGGAACAGAGCAGCACAACTGTCGCTTAACGCTCTAGATCCTGGCCTCTGTGTGGCTGTGTCTATAAGCAGTGGTTTTTTTTTATCTATATGAACCGGGACGGAGGAGCAGAAAACTGTCGACGACGACCAAGACGACGAATCGAATACCGCCAAAAAACCCACTGCAGCACGGCAGCAGTGTCTATTTTTAAGCTCCGACTTCGACCCGCCGCAGGGGGAAAAAGAAAATCATATTTTTCCGCGCTTAACTTACCAGAAACCTTTCGAACAAACTCGACCACCACCCCATCACCCCTCCCTTGTTGCTGCTGCTTGACTGGGCAGCTCACTTTGCTTCTTTCTTTCATTAGGCCATTCATTAACCATTACATCAGAACGGTTGTCGAGCCGTTTAGCTGTTTTTTCCCTTTTCTCTTTTTTCAATTTTTATTTTATTTTTCTCGATCGCGACCATTTCGATCATCTTCGCGTGCGTTCGCTCGATTCTTCTTGTTTGTGTGTGTGTGTGTGTTTTTTTTTGGTGATTGTCCCTTTTATCCTTTAATTTTTTGCTATTCCACCACCACTCCATCTTCGAGTGTTTTTTTTCTTCCGCCTACCAGTCATTTGCTCGATCTTTTCGTTGAGTTTTCTTTTTCCCTTTTAATAGTTATATTAAATATAGTCACACTTTAATAGTCACTTTAATGTGGCGTGTGCTTTTTATCGATTTTTGTTTTTCTCATGCTAATTAACCCTAAGCACCTCTTTTACACTTGTCCTGAAGGACTTTACTTTCGAGTGGATCCATGTCGTAAAGTAACACCGTTTACCCACAAAATATTATAGTTCGTAGCGAAGTGCCCGGGTAGGAGTGCTGGCATTTATTGAACTGAGTTTGTTTTGCTTTTCACTTTTCGTTTTGTTTTGTCTGTCTGGTTAAAAAAAAAACAAATATTTAAAAATGAATACCAGGCACTAAGCACATCGACCCGGACACCGGAATCATCTACTTCAAGTACGATTTCGGGTACGAGTTCGGTATCATATTTCCCGGTGAAGGCCACCGCATCGTGGCCGGCCGTGCCGGTGGGGGTCGCAGCGGCAGCGGTGCAGGAAGCAGTGGCGGCGGCCGGAAGCACCCGCGTTACCAGAACGCGGCTCAGTTTGCCCGGGGTGACATCGCGGTGCCGGTGCTGCACGAATGCACCAAGGACTACGACCGGAACTGCCGCAGCGGTGGCAGAAGCGGCGGTGTCGGCGTTCGGTCGGCTTCCGTTCCGGCGACGGAAATGCACGCCAGCGCTCGGTACGGGCCGGTGCCGTTCGAAAGTGGCATGCACGAGCCGTCCGGGCTCTACGGGGGCAGCGGTCGCTCGACGCCTTCGCGAGGCCATAGCAACCGGAACAGCTACTGCGCCACTCCAGGTAGTCCCGTTCCCCCGTATTTCGGTGTTTGGCAAACGGCAGCATCCGCCTCGTCAGCTTGAAAGGCACGCCACGCTAGGCCAGTCCAGACGCATTTGCTAGCAGCAGCTTTCGATGTTTCGTACACGTAATTCGATGTCTTTTGTCGCAAATTGGTGTTCGATCGAGGATTGCACGGAATGCCTCATTTTGCCGGGCCTAATTTTATTCTCCAAGTGCTTCTGTGAGCATGCTCAATCAATGTTGTCAACTGCTAAAAATAACCCTTTCAGGAACAAAAAACTTTTTGCCATTTCCTAGACGAAGCGGAGATATTAGTAGTACCTCCTATGCACGGTGTTTTCCCGCCACACAAACAAAAATGTCCTTAGTTTAGGTGAAAAGGATTCGCCTGATCTTTCCTATGATTATGATAATTTAATTCATTAGCCGGAAGGAACAAAGATCACGTATTGGACATTCTACATATTCAAGTGAAAGGATGTCCTTTTCTGAAGGAAGGATGATCTATCCTAGTGATCAAAAATATTGCTAAAGGTGAAATGTTGCTGCTGAACATTCAAAGAGTAAAAACAGATGTAGAATATGTTTCTACCATCTGTGTTTATACATTTTAAATTGTATCTTGCAATTACCATCTGGGCAATGGACAGAAATGTGTGCTTGCATCAAGTAACGCAAAGTGTACGTTAGCATTCTCACTGTTTTTCCAACTAAAGAGTTGATTTACTCGTTCATCACCAGAAGAAAGGGGCCTCTTAACTAATCAAGCTCTTGACAGGCGTGAAAGGGGTAAGGAGGAAAAATTAAAAGCAACAAGAATCTCGCAGGCGCCTCTGTGGGGAGGACCGCAAGGGAACTAAGGTGAAAATAGCAGCCTTTGCTAATGTGAGGTACCAGCAGGTGGACCGACCTGAGGAGGCGACCTTGGGCAAGCGGTGGCACGGTGCGGCACGTTTGCGTAAATCACTACGTTCGCCCGCGTGCGTTGACGGGCGCGGAAAATCGCTCGAAATTGTCACATCAACAGGAACAGCAGCCGGTTTCCCATCCCGTCGCATGGTGTAGCGATGGCGCAAATTTTGACGTCCGAGTTTACGAGCCGACTGCCCATTCGTTTCTTCCTTTACCCTCCAATCCTCAAAACCTGACACGCGGTTACATAAGGGCGATTAAAAAGTGTTCGAATTTTCCCTCACGTCTCCCTACGGCCGGGACGTGGACGCCATTGTTATTGTGGAAATTTAATTCTCTCCCTGTTGTTTTTGTGTGTGCGCTAGGGTTTTCTTTTTGAAGCCAACAAAACCACACCGTTGATGCAACCAGACATCGATTGGGCAACAGCGAACCGCCGAGCGAGCCGACAAAACCATCGCACACGAAAACCTAAAAATGAGAAGCGATGAAGTTTTACGACTACGCGGCTGGCGGTGGAAAATCAGTCGGAAAGTATTTTCAGAACCCAACTCCGGCCCGTGGCCAGAGGATAGATCCGATAGTCGAAGAGGGGGGGAAGGGGAAAGCAAAGCAAAAAACACTATGCCTGACGCTTGTGTCGGGCGAGAAAACGCGACGCGACCCCCGATGGTGTCCCCCCGTGTGAAATGTTGATAATTTATTGGCGCAATTGTGTTGGGACATGCACATTTTTCCGTCTCGCGGGGAAGCGCTCTTGTTCGCATGTGCTCGAATCTCTGGCGTCGCTAGCTATGCCGTGCTGACTTTGCTTCCTCATGTCGTTGGTGTCCTCTTGTCTCACTCAAAGGAAGCATCCGTGTCAAGCTTCCGATTTTTAGGAATGAAGGATTTTACATTCGTTGGAAGAAAAGAAAACCAGAGATCCTTGCTTTTTTGCAACACGTTGGTAGGAAGCAGAGGGCCTTTGGAAGTTGGGCAGATGGTTCATTCTTAAATCTTAAAACCAACAACATACTTTACTTACTTGATTGTATGTTGTCAAGTTTCAAATATACCCGGCAGGGCGAGGGTTTTTATGCGAAATTTTGCTTATTATGATTGACTATAACTGACCCCTATAGACTATGCTACTATTACTGTTAATTGCAAACTATGTATATGTGTTTGTAGTTGCATATCAATTGATGCTTTGCTTTTATCAGAAACGTAAAACAATATGACTGATTGCATGATTGCTTATGCCTTTTGATCGCGATGTGAAACCTCGTTCCGTGTGCTCAGTGTGCTCTTGCGTGTAGACTTAGAGGAGTTGACCTGGAGCTGAACAAGGAAGGAGGAAATAATCAAGGTAAGTGAAAAAAAAGACGTATGATCGGTTCGAGTCATATGTCGTTTCACGATCATCTGTGAAACTCAGAGGTATCAACCTCTGGTAATACGCGTGCATGATAGCTCTGCTTCAGTATCGCCACGTATGTGCTTGTGCTGTGTGTTCGTTTGCGCGCGTGTATGTGTAGGTGTTATGAAAGTTAGCCGAATTGGAATGCTAATAAACGATTGGATCCTCGCCGCCACTCTCTAGACCCGACAGCACAAGGCATCAATCGATCAACGACCGGCACGCCGAGCGTGAAGCACCCGGAGGAAGGTATACCGACTAAGACGCCTCTGTTCGTTGCCGTACGTATCCAACCCCCCCCCCCCTCCCCAGGGATTCCCTCCACCCGGAGGTGCTGGTACGTGATGAGCTAATCCCGATCATTTCCGTTTCCGATGGTTCCAGCCGTTGAAGGACATCGCAGTTGTCAGTGGACAACCGGCGCGTTTCGAGTGCATCGTAGCATGCGATGCAACACCATCGATCCGCTGGACGAAGGACGAGGCACCGATCGAAGAGGGCTACAAGTTTATGCCGGAGTATCGCAACGGCGTCTGCCGTCTGTCGCTACCGGTGGCCTACGAAGGTAAGGCAGCACTCCAGCTATGAAAGATGAACAAGTTTCGCAAAAGGATGCTCCTTAGAACAAGCTTAAGCGCTCTTTTATTCAGTTGGATCAAACGCTTTTTTGCGCAAGTAGTTGGCTCAAAACAAAAGAGCGTTGCAGTGCGAGAGCGGGGAGCAGGCTCAGTGAAGCAACTCCTGAGCTATCTCAGGTACAATGGAGCGTAACTGTGTGTAGCAACCTCATGCGATCCATCATCAAAAAGAATAAGCTACCTACACAAACCTCCGTTAAAACAAAATAACTTGCTTCGAAACCCAGAAACAAAATATATCAATTTGTGTTCATACGCGCCTTCTCCTCTTGTTTTCATTGTAGGTGACGCGGGTCGGTACTGCTGCCTGGCCGAGAACCATCTCGGCTACGCGGCCACCTGTGCCGAGCTGACGGTGGCGAACAGCGACTGGAGAGCGAACCAGTGAGCTGGAACGACGCTATCCGGCTTTCGAACATATCCTACCAGTCACAAAATATGAAACTGAGAGGAGGTGGTGACTGGTAGCGAAAGAAGGGGACATATCCCCGTCAGTCTTCATCGAGATCAAGAAAAGGAAGATGAAATGTTAACTTCCTACCCCCCGCAAATGGGATCGGGATCGAATCCCACAATCGAATTATGATACTGTTTCAATTGATGATGATTAGTTTCAGTTCAAGTTTTTTCGTTTAGTCGTTTAAGTGAAGTGAAGATTTGCGCTGCTGTCAAATTTAGTTTTCTGTCGTAATGATCGATATGTTACTTGTAATGCTGTGTTGCTTTTATCTCCCATCCCCCTGAACACCCCATGCAAACCCCATCCTATGTCTGTATAGAGGTTTCTTTTTCATTATAAATTATTCTTAATTTATTTTCATCGACCGTTTGCT
This sequence comes from Anopheles atroparvus, assembly GCA_914969975.1. Classification (NCBI taxonomy): domain Eukaryota; kingdom Metazoa; phylum Arthropoda; class Insecta; order Diptera; family Culicidae; genus Anopheles; species Anopheles atroparvus. The sequence continues at coordinate 43,561,501 of CAJZCY010000002.1, read as the reverse complement.
TCGGTTGTGCTTGTTTTGAAACGCGCCTTCTCACCCGGAAAGTCTTCAGACTCCGCAACCCCGAAAACCAACCGCCGCTCCGACAGCCTATAAGAGCCTCTCTAATCGCGGAGCACTAACCGAGTCTCCGTTCAGATTATGCAGAGCATGCACCCTTTAATGCTGACTTAGAATCGTTCGAAAACTAGTTTTGCTTGCTTTTTTGTTACTTTCATCGGTTTTACTTTGCATTGCCACAATGGCCAATGTTTGAGACAAAAACATAACAAAAACAAAAAAACATAAAACAAACATAAAACCTACCATAAACATAGAAAATATGTTGACTGAAATTGCTAAACGAGCTCGCGCCCCAAAAATAAAGAAAATGCATTGACTCGATTGATTGAACGCCTGAATGACAGAGCCGTGCACCCCGGTACCCCTTACCCCTCGCGATGCTCACGTTGTTCATCTTGTTTATTGGTCATCTAAATCGCAATTGCCAGAATGAGCATATTAGTGGAAAATACTCTATACAAACGTTTCGAAGAAGTCGAAGGCGTTCCTTGAGCCAACCGACACCGTGTGTTATCTTCTATCCGATTTTTTATACACGTTGAATCTTGAAACAACCAAACCTTCTCTCACCACCCTTCTTCCAAACCTTTCGCACATACAATTTCTTTCTTTTCTCACATTCAATATTGGGACGTAGAGTTGCTTATCGCATAAGTTTTTGTTTTAATGCCAGAAGAATGAGAGCTGCTGAAAAAACACGACGAAGTGAAACACACACACATAAAACTACCTAAATACGAGTTGTTCTTTTTTTATTTGTGTGTATGATGTAAAGCCAAACCGCCTAAATGCGAAGTGTACGAATGAAACTAGAAATACATATTATATTTGAACCAAAAACATCGTTTTGTATCACTGTTTACTGTTGTGTATGAACATTTGTAAACTAAATTCCTTTCCAACATAGTCCACGTCTAGGCATAATTCCCGCTTGATCCTAAGGGGGTTCTGCTCCGTTTAATGAATTTCTCGCATTTCTCCTCAATCTCATCAGCGACATCTTGATGGCGAGCAACAGCAACTTGAAGGATAGAGACAAAACAAACTTGATCTGGCCATGTTGAAACATTTCATGCGCAGCAAAGCTTCAGCATCCGACTGTGAACCTGATGCAGACAGCTTTTTCGATTTGCGCGCGGCGTTGAACTTGTTTATGGCACTCGCCGTCTATTTCGGTCGCGATGGGTGCGGAACGAGATGTTTGATTCATTCTTTGACTCAACGTTTAATTCGGTTGGCACCGTCGTGGCGACTTACCGAGTACGTCAACAGGTATATGCCATTTTTGGGGCGATGAGTGATCCTTTCATTTGGGGATGCCTCATCCCAGGTACAAAAGGACTTCTGTTGCAACACCATTCTACGTCCTTTGGATGAGTCACAGAGCAACAAAAAGATACTTTGGTGTCTTTGGTAAAAAATGCCCTTCAAAGTCTCCATGAGGCAAACCTCTTCCTGCTGAGAAGCGAAAAAAAAAACACAATCCACTAACACCTCATTTCCGTCGGCGGTGGCGATTATGCAGAACGCAGTTAATATCGCACAAAGACGACGATTAAGCACTGCGGAAGGGGTGGGGTGGGGGGGAGGCACACACAGTGGGCTGAATCATCCGTATGATTGATTTATGCTGCGCCGGGGCGTGGTCGACAGAATGCTCCAATGAGCATTCCCCGCCAAATGCTACACCTCTTCCTCCGGCCCTTTTCCTGGCTAACCGCAATACATTGTCTGCCCGGTCGCCCGCAAACCCGATAAGCCGCTCTAATTAATAGGGAGAAAAAAGTGTTACATTTGCATTTTGCAATTGCGCGCATAAGCATGCGTATCATTAGCGTGTCAATCCGTTGGCATATGCAGGAAGCCAGCAGCCTTGAAAAGCATATGCAGCAGCTGCATTGTAATGATGGTTTTTTTTTTTTTTTTTGCCATACACAAGGGAGAAAAACAGTATCATTAGCGCGTTCGATAAGCGGCTGTGTGCCAGCACGAGAAACTTACTCGCGGGGTGAAAAATGGCGTGCATTTGTTTTACGATAAAAACAAGTAAAGGAATTAAGTCAAAATCATCCAAATGAGGCTAGACGAGTTTCACTCTGAAGAAAATCGGACAAACCCTTGAAAACATTCGGGAGTGATTTCCACCATTCCGCATTCTGTTCGTATGAGTCACCGGAAAACTTCGCTCCAAAGTCAACCGAACAGCGATGGAACGAACGGGAGGATGTTGCCAATTTAAATCCACTTTCGCTATTTTTGGCTCTAACTGATGGAACGTTGAGACAGAAAATTATTCGAAAAAAAAATTCACTTCGGGAATGTAAACGTCCTGCAAAAAATACGACGGACAGATCGATCCATCGTCTCGTCGTTAGTCAGCGGGTGATGAGTGTTAGAATGAAGTAAAAAGACGGTAGATGTGTTGCTCATAGAAAAAATACCGATGCAAACAGATCAGCTGTTTTCGTGGTAAAAGAAAATACACTTTTCCTTCGAGTGTGTGTAACCGCATTTCACTGATACGGAGTGCGCATTCTCGTTCACGGGACAAATTCGCTCGATCGTTCCGAGCATTCGCGCATGCGCCTCCATCGTTCAAGAAAGAGAGAGAGAGAGAGAAAAGAGGAACCGGCGTGGGTCTCAGCCGTCAGTTTAGGCTTTGGATGTAAACAAACAAATGCAAATGCAGTGTGACAACAATAACAAGTTGTTTTTTCGACCGGCCAATTCCCTGGTGTGTGTGCGGGCGGGCGTTTTCAGGGAGAGATCGAGAATCTTCGGGAAATCTCCCCAGAGAACACAGTTCACGATCGCGCGGACCTGCGCACATACGATCGTGCGGTGAGTTCCTAGAACTCATCCGAGATGCCACCGCGCGCACGGCCTTCGCAAGTTTTGCGAAATCTACGGCTAACGTTGCGTATTGTTTGTCGTCCGTAGTTGGTGGAGACGGACGGTACGCCAACGCCACCGCGACGGTCCTTTTTAACTGTCACTCTTACTGCATCGCACTTGAGGGGCACACTTGTCTCAACGTCCGTTGACGTTTCCGTCGGAATGGAATGAACGGCATGATTAAAGTAATCCTGTCGGATTGCGCCACCTTTCAGAAAGAGGGGAAACCCCACAGCCACTTGGCTCTTCCTCACGCAAAACCGTGACGAGGGCGATGAACCAGTTTAAGGTTAACGCCGGGGCCACGTTTCGTGTGACAGTTCTGTCACGTTGTGGGACGATTGCCGGTGGCGAAGAGCGGTGAATGGAGGGAATGCAAGGATGCGCGCCTGTAAATCAATTAATGTATCTGGTTCTTAAACCTCTTTTAGTCTGCAGCAACGCCAACGATACCATCTAGCCAATTGGGGCTGCAATTAACTGGCGTTAACATTCGGGAAGCCAAAGCGGTCGCAGCCGAAGCGGTCACGGAACAAACGATGAAAAATGGGACAAACGAACACACAAAACACTCGAGGCATCTTCTCGTCCGTCGGAATGCGATTCTGGAGGTCACACGGCATTAACAAAACGGAACACCCAAAACACCCATCGATTAAGCTGAGGCAATTTTGTTGGTATAGTTTCTTCTTCTTCGTCTCGCGTGCTGGTAGGCGTTTTTGGCAACATGACAAATTCTTCTCCGCATCTTACTTGGCACGGGGTGGCTCCTAGCAGCGAGGAAAGGGCGCCCAACGTCACCCTCAAAGTTGGAAGCTTAAGAAGAAAGCAAAGAAGTTGGTGTAGCGCTTTGCAGCATTATCTTTGGGTGGCTATTTTTAAAAATATCGGCCACCTATTGTCACGATCAGCTCGGTTAGCGCTTGTGTGGTAGTGTGCGCGTGTGTGGTAGGGATCGATGTCCATTTGGGTGTGTTGATTGGGTCGATGTAAAGATGCGGGGATGCTAAGGTGTTACATTGTCGCCGTAAGGTGGCGCCCTCTGGGTGGTGTTTTGCTTTTGACAACACCCCCTTTTAATGGGCCTACTGTAATGTTCGAATGGAAGAAATATGTCCTCAACATTGTCTGACAAATTGAAAACTTTGAAAACAAAACTCAGTTAAGCACAACAAAAATGGGAGCCACATGAACTTGAAGGCTAAAACAATTCTCTAAGACGAAATGCATGCAGACCGTTGCGAACACGATTAAGAATATTTATTATTCACATATTCATTTTTCGCATCTGCACAATTTTGTGAAACTGAACCTCTTTATCCTTCCTTAGGCTGTCCTCCATCTTTGTCCAGTCATCATTAGATCAATCCTGTTTTCTCAACCATTATTGTATTAATAAACGAATATGGCCAGGGATACTTCACGAATGTCCTATACTCAACTTACGATGCACACGTTGCATTCTATTTCCCATCAATCATTCCAGCAAAAAATAAACATTAGCAACAATTATATAACTTGAGATAAACACTTTGAAACATGGAAACATTCACTTGTTTAGAGCCATCAGAGATCAATCTAAATTTACAAAACTAGTAGCCCCAAACGGAGATGGATCGCCACAGACATTCATCGGTTCGATCGTAAAAATTTCACAAAATGATTTAGATCACTTTTATTGTCCGAGCCAGAAAAACAAACTCGAAGGGAGGACCCCACAAAAAAAAGGGGAGCACGGGCCACAGGGAAAGTTTTCCCTCTGCAGAAGAAAAAAAAGCAAAGAAAAAAAAAATAGCTCTGTAAAAGAAAAGCAAAGGCGCAAGAAAAAAAAGCAGAACGATGCAGAGCGTGTGCAAGTACAAGTACGCTTGCGTTGGGTTGGGGTTTGGTGTCGTGCTGCTGTCGATTTGCCCGGTGCGTGAATTAATTATCCGCATGTCGTTCCGCCAAAAAGCCCACCCGAGGAAAACAAGAAAAGCACGCACAAAACGCACACACGAGGTGGGAAGAAGGTGCTCGAGGCGCCCGTTTTACAACCCACCCAGCCGTGTGGGGTGATAAAAGTCGCAGTGATAAAAAACAAACAGCCAACGGTCGCTTACGGGTTTGCGCAATATCAACGCGCGCGTCTTCGAGCGCGTTCTGTCGGGCTCGGTTGAGTTCCGTTTCCCTTCTTTCCCTCGGGGTGGAAGACGGTGGAACGTATAAATAACGCGATTGTCCCGAAAAAGTGTCCGTCGCCGTGTTGCTGTTTGCGCCGCCGGCATCCGCGAAGCGATCAAATTACCAGAGATCATGAAACCACCCGGGCATGTGTGTTCTAGCACGCAAAGCACGGACCACGGTTATGTCACGAAGAAGGCAATTATCATCGTTACGGTCGGTATAGGGTTGCGGAAGGCGGAAGTGTCATTATGGCAAGGAATTCCTGTCCTCCCGGCCAACCCAACCGGGCTTCCCCTCTTCACTCTAGTGTTCTGTTTCGTTCAGGCATTTTCTGCTGATTGCCGATCCGTTAGCAAAGTGTCGATCGCGCCCGACACGACCGTGTTCTTTTATCTAGTGCTGACAAATTACCGTCAGAGGATCAGAGCGAGCAGACGAGGACGGTTTGATCGATGGGCGAGCTGAAGTAAAAACGAAAAGAAACACGAGCGTTCATACAGTGAGGAAAATTTTATCAGGAAATGTCTGCGGTACCAAGATCGCAATTGACAGCACGGGAAAACGGCAGATGGAATTTTAGCCCTCAAAACGCTATGACGTTAAGGTGATTATCGATGACGCCCGTTTGGTAAAGACGTGACGAAGATTTTTAACGATGTTGTGCACTTCTAGTTTTCTGTTTGATTCTTAAACCTCTTGGATATCAGCTATGAGTTCCTCCTTTCTGTGCACGGATGGCTTTCTGTAAACTTGATCCAAACCCTTGAACGTCGAACGTTACTAGTCGAGTTCTTTTCCATCCTCCACTCCATCCCACAAAGATTTTCCCAATGTTTAAGAAATAAAAATCTTCCTACCTATAAAACAATGATGATGACCAATGGACGTATCTCGACGGGCAATGTTTCCAGTTCTAGTGATCCTACAGCATGTTGACGCTGGAGAATCTTTAGCATAGGACTTCATAATATTCCCGTTACAATTTGGAAAAAGTATTGTTAAAACAGTAATTGTTTTAGATAATCACAGTGCTGGAGAAAACTCTCCATGTTGTCAAATTTTTAATTGATAAATGAACGTCTTCAAGTAAAATCCAGACTTCGTCTCAACATTCCACTGAAAAAGCGGACCACTTCAACATCCTCTCGTGTACATCATCTACCTGGTTCTTCGGTATTTCTTGCGTTAATCTTGGACTTGTCTTTGCCTGATGAAGTGTTATTTCATAACGTTATTAAAAGTAGCCCTCGTCGATTGGTCCCGTTTCGTGGGTGAAATAGAGGGACAGTAAATTATCTCATCTCGGCTCGTGTCTTCAATTCTCAGCCCCAATAGACGCACACCGGGAGGAGTTTTCTTTTTGTTGGTGTGTGGTGGCGATCCATCAAGCAGATCCATTCGCAAACAGAGCAACCGACACAAACAACGGGTCACCACGACCGAGACGCGTTGCGGGTCCGTGGTTCGTGGCTTTTCTATTTTTATTTGCACCGGCTGCCGTCGTCCACCCGGTTGTGCGCCAACCGCTTTCCCCCGAGCGTACGCAAACTGCATCGCACTCCGCTCCGATCCTCGACGACGGTCGCTTTTCACGACAAACCGCGACCCGTTCGCGGCAAACAAACGCTCCAACCGTTTCATCTGCCCCTCAAGAAATCATTCCGCGTACGCAAACGCGCACACAACCATCCGTGTTTCGTATGCGGCCGTAGATCGAGCGTTGGGCGGAAAAACACTTTTGAACACGGTCCGAAAATAGATTTTTCGAGCAGTTTTCCCGGTGGCGGCGGGCCGTTGCTTGCTTGCTTGCGCTTGTTGCGGGAAATTTCGCTTGCCACGCACCGGTTGGTGGGTGCAGGGAATGAAGATGGCGGCGAGTGGAGCTGAAAGAAACATAAATTGACACTTTACGCGAAGGAATATGTAAACGCGTCGCGAAGGTTCAGAAAAGTTTCCATTTTCAAGATAATCTTTTGATTACTTTTCGAAAATAAGTGCAAGGAAAAGTTGTGCAAATAACGTGTTTTTCTTTCCGTTAGGTTGAGTTATTTAAGTAAAGAAAAGCAACGGACCGTGATTCAACATTGCAACGAGTTAAGCTGGGTCATTGGTTGAGTTACGAATCCTTGTCCTTTTAACAAGAAATTGATAAACAAGCAAATTGTTGAATGTTGAAATCGAAACGATCTTTCGCAAGAATAATGGTGATCTTGTGTTTGCGACGAAAGTCGCCCTCGATCGTGCAAACTGTGGCTGCTTTTATAACCTGTAGTCCTCTTTAATGCTCCTGGTAATATGTTTATCAGCTCGAGAATATGTTTCCGTTTCGATGGGAGTTTTCGTGAAGTTGCGAAATTTTTTTTCACACCCCAGCCATTCCAACTCATCGTCCAACAAAATGTGTGTTGGTGAATGCCGTTCTAATGTTCTGTTTTTTTTTTCACTATTCGTCTTTCTTTTTTTTTGCTATCTCCCACTTGGCAACCGTTCAGAAGCATCGTTCCTCTGCTACAAGGAGCTCCGACCGGAGCAGACGCCTGCTCGCACCCTGAACGGTGTTGCCCGTGTCCTGGAGGAGACGACGGATTCGTACGAGAAGACGTACCGCTCCATCTGCCTCATCCAGACGTGTGAAGGTAAGTGGAAACGCTCCAAAAAGAATTTTAATTACATTGCCAACTGCATTTTGCATGCTGCTGCATCAACTACTAATACCCGACGTTTGGACGCAATTTAACTCATGCACGTTTGCACATTTATGCCAAGGCGCAAGTAACATTGAAGGCTGTTTAGATCCATCGGGAAAATACATCCTTCGCCATTTCATCGATACCACCCTGGTGGAAAAGGAAACCACTCTTATTCGAAATGCATGTTATTCCTTTTTGCTGCTGGTTTTTCTCAAGGACAAAATTCGCTCATCATCCACATTTATCACGTCGTCAAAATCCCTCTTTCACACCCGCGGGTGTGCGGGTTTTGTTTCTGCTCAGTTTCAAATCTTCTGTTGGTGCTTGTGTATGTGTGTTTTTTTTCCTTCTCCTCCTTCCTGTTGCGAACGCATTAGACGCATTTTCATCCATCGTCGATCGTGTGTGTCGGCGTCTTTTCATTCCGCGTTTGGCCAATCATTTTTATCGTCCGCCCATTGCATGCATCCATCAACGGACGTGTCGAAGGGAAAGCCAAATCCCATTCCCCTAAAAGCTCATGCATCAACTCGAAAAGTGCGTGCACAAACAAATCACCACCACCAATGTGTCCTCTATCCCGTTCTTTTCTTTCGTCTCATTGCAGTGGCAAACGGTGGTGTCAATCGTATCGTGTTTCGCAAAGCTTGAGCAATTGTAACGAAAACCCCTGTAAACTGCACCGAAATAAAGGAAGAGATTGGTATAAAATTGGCTCGCCAAACTAGAGCTCCTGCACTTAGTATAGCTTTTCCAACACACACACACACAACTACACCTACACCTACGCACACGCTGCGAAATGGTCTAATGCGAACCGGATGAGCCCAAAACGCGCCGCCCCGTATCGTGTCGCCATAAATTAAGCCTCAAGTAGTTTTCACCTGCTTGCCGAACACCGGGACCGTCAACATAAATCCGCCGATAAAACGTGGGCACACGCTGTGGGCGCACCGATTTTCCTCTTGACGTAGGTCCCTCCACCGAGTTTTTCCCTCCAACCTTCTGCTGGTTTTTGTAGCAAGTAGACCTTAACCCCAACCTTACGTTTACTGGCGGCAACGGCGGCGATAGTTCGTTTGCCTGCTGCTTGCGGCGATCGTTTTCCTTCGACTGCTTTCTTACCCAATGAATATTTATGCCCAGTTTTCGGGAGGTGGCGCTTAGGAAGAAGGCCCGAAACTAGGCCACACCATCGCCACACGGCTATCCGCGGTTCGTCGGGTTCAGTGTGGTGCAAATGTAAAAGAAAGTAGTCTCTACCATTTGCATCTTCAGGGCGAGCCGGCTGTTTGCCGTGAACATTTGTTTATTTACCTTCAAAACATGCGCGAACGACTTTTCCCAACCAATCGGCGGGGATGAGCATTGCTAGCCTTTCAAGCTGCTAATCGATGTTTCACAGGGGAATGTGATGTTTCAGATTCAAGCGGCTGATTTTGATAAATGTTGTTGAATATTTTGATTCGCTAAGGTAAGTATTTGATTACCTGAATAACAAGTTAGAACGAAAAATGCCGAACTGTTGCCACAAAAATCGTGATTCTCCGATGATATAATAATGCAAAAATCCGATGTGGTCATAAGACTAACAGAACATTACGTTACTCAAGAAGACCGCGGATATGGAAACGTTTGCAAAATGATGCTGTAAACACCGTGAAGTAAACATTGAACACGAAGCAAAGGGGGAAAACCACAATCCAACAGGTGGTTTTCACCTGTTTTTGTAAAGGTTATTTTAAAATGCATGATTTTCTGTACAACGAGCAAAGACAACGAGTTACGGTTAGCAGATATTATGGCATTCGTAACATCATTTGACGTGTTCAAGATAACTCGGCACTAGAAATAGCTGCTAGCTTCTCCCTGTTTGTTTCTTATCCCTGGAGCTGCAAGAAACAACTCATAAGTACATCAATGTCTTCGAAAACAGACAAGGAAACAACAGTCGTGTCTACTATTTCCCGCTGAATTGCTAGCGCTAGCCATCATTCCAAACGCTTACAAGACATTTTGCGCCCTTCGGATCTTTGAATGAATCTGGAAGGAACGCAATCCAATGATCAATGCGCGGACGGCATGCGCCAGGTAGAGTGATACCTTTATCAGCGCCTTCCCTCACCAGACGGATGATGAAAAGCGCTGTCGTTTGTGTCGGTGCAGAGAATGATATTCCATCAACCCGCGACGAAGCGGATGAGTCCGTTTTCGCGCGCTCGTAGTTTTTACGAGCGCATTTTCCCTCAGCACGCGCTCGTTTCTTCCGTTCGCTGTTGATCAGCAGCCTATAAAATAGCCGTCAAATAGATGGAACGTGCTGAAATGATACGGCGTCTTAAGTGAAGTGCACTCGAGAGAAGAGAATCCTCCCCAAGACGACGCCAAGGGTGGTGCTGGCATGCATATGGATGAAATGCGGCAATCGTGCGAGCTTCTTTCTCGTTGCTCGAGGATACCGAAGGCCGTAGAAAAGTGCAAACATTTCTCACTGTGGACTGAAACCCCTCCGGTCTCTCTCCTCCTGGGACGACGTGCGTGCAGTGCAAAACGATCTCAAACACAAAACGGCTCTTTTTTCCATGGATCACCATCGGCCAGGCAATGGCGTCACGCGACGGTCCAATGTTGCAGACCATTTCACCACAAATATGCCACGCACTGCCACAGGCAGCCATCCAGCACAGCACAAACGGGATGGAAATTGAAAACAGGCCGATGAAATCATCAGCTAACCAGCCCAGCCCTGTCAGTTAAATGAACGTCCCTCGCTACTCTGTGCACATTGCGCTACCGAAACACTTGCTGCACTTCGCGAATTGTTCCATAATTTCCTAGCGACCTGCAGCTATTTGTGGAGCGTTATATCTTCCTTTCCTGCTGCCCGAGGGCACATCCCACTGGCCCAGGGACGCCGGGTGGATCCGAATAACAGCGATTGCGAAATTCGGCCGCCTTGTTTAGATTTCGGACCGAACCGCAGAGGAGGAAAATAGGAAAAAAGGAAACGGCGGTGAGAAAACTTGCCGGCGACGTCCACCCACTTTCGGATCGGATGGACCTTGAGCGAAACGGGGAACAGCGTACTCATAGTTTAAACCCTGCACAGACCATTCGTGGAAAAGAATATGGAATCGAATGACAAGGTTAAGCATGTCTTTTGCAGCAATTAAAATGGGTTAGAAATTATTTTGCGACTTTTTAGGATAACAATTCAATTGTTTAAATATCTTATGTTTTACGTAGATGTTGTAAATAACCATTTTCATTTTCAAACTTTAGGAAAACTCTAAAGAGACCTGCATGTGACGAACCTCCAATCGTTGGTTTTATGGACGGTTTTATGACAGCACACTGCTGGAACGCCACGATGTTGTTCTTTGCGTTGTTTATTCGATCATTTATTGATACGTGCAGCGTCTTGTGATTCAAGAAAGCCAGAAGATGTTTGGACAGCAAGCATCGCAAAACAAACTTGGAACAAATAAGTTCTACAAATAATTGGTTCGACTAGTTTAGTGATAGATATTACATCAGTTCGTACGGTAATGTCACTGTCGGTTTCAAATCACGACTTAAAAGAGTCCCCTGGATGACCTTAAAGAATCAAATAGTTGTAAAATACAATTGAAGCAATGGAAAATAGGAAATCCTTTGATATTCTAAGTTTAACTTGGGACGGATTTTGGATGATACATTTTCTCGTGTCGGTTGCAAGCCAGCAAAAACCTACCTATGATCCATCCTACTAATGATAAATTAGGGAAAAAAAACATTCGTTTTATTAGACAAAAAGAGCTCTATCTAGGAATAACCTCTCCGTGACATTTCGCCCGCGATTGCAATGGTGTACCTGTGCCAAAAAGTGAAGAGAATTCATCCTTCGGTGCGCTAAACGAAGCCGAAACAGCATTTTCACTCCGGTGGAATTATAATGCATAGGGAAAAGACTGGCCAAACGGCCAACGTGAGGGGGCCATTTTCATCACCCTGCAAGGTGACTGGTGAGATGGGTGGGATGGCGCGAGGGGGATAATGCAAAAGAACACCATAGAGAGCGCTTCTGCCCACGCCCGGTTGAATCAGCCGCAAACGATGATCCAATTCGACGGACTCACCGTTGCAGCACCTCACGCCGGTGGTTGGAAAAACCTTTACCCACGGTGCTTCGGGCAGGTTGTTTCGTACTATTTCGGTGCAAGGAGTCATCTCAGTTGGGAGTCTTTCGTCGTTGTAGACGCCGTCATCATCAGGCTGCTTTGGTCCATAGTGAATCGCATTGCCACACTTTGCCGGTGAGTAGTGGACGTCGGGGCCACGATCACGGTGTCTGTTTGTATGACAAATAATTGGCTAAAAATATGCATCCTCCATCCTTCCTCCCCATACTCATCCACCGCACCCAATCCTGACACAACGACGACCGGTGGTCGTTTTCAGTGATGGTTTTGGACGACTGACTAAGACTTAAAGTGCTTGCTGCTTTCCGTTCAAGAGCAAGATTCATGACACCCCTTGTGACACCCCGTATGTGTTTTGACAACGCACCACGTTCCTACCGTGCCATCGAAGCGGAGCGGAGAATTTTCCTCAGGCCATCAACATATTTTCACCTCCCAAAAGTACGCACTCGAGATCGGTCATAGCGCAAGAGGTATGATTCATCCGAGCTGCTTCTCCGTCGCAGAGCGGTGAAACAGGGTGAAATAGGAGCGGGAGAGAGGAAGAGTCATCCCTCGCTGTGGCTAGCGGAGGAAAACTGTGGCAGCAGCTGAAGTCATCTCGCAGGAATGCACACACGAAAAAGGATGATTTTCACCTGTTCTTCTTGGGTTGAACCTTCCCCCCCGGGCGAAATTCGTTTGGAGTCGGTAGGGGTGCGTTCTTTTGCTTTCCTTCTTTTTTTTCTGCCCGCGGGAAAATCTTTCTGGCACAAAAATAGCCGTGCCAATGTTATGGAGCACAAGAAGAACACACCGTGCAGAAAGAACAAATACACAAACAGTGGGAAACACCTTTGGAAACACGTCCCCAGGGTAGATGTGTGCAGATCATGTAGGGACGGAATTCATTTTTCAGCACACGGGCGAATAAATGTTCCACCTAATTTTGCGCACGAGAAATTTACCTGTCTTCGGTTTTGGGTTCACGGGGGTAGATGTGGATGGAGAATGTTTGATATTTTCCCATTCCTAATTTTTCCAAAACTTTCTTACTTGACTGATGGTGATGATCGTCACGTTTATTCATAAAATGATGTGAAGTATATTCTTTCAACAAAACATAACAACGGTTGTTTTCAAGGATCTTTGTAAACCGATTTGTATGAAGACGCAATTGACCTAACAATGTGATTGTACATTGTCTTGGAACTTGGGGGTAAAACTTATAATAAGTTCGTAAAATGCTGCTCAAAAGTAAATTATCTTTCAGCATCAGGTTCCTCCAAAAGATTATCATGCTGTATTATTCGCGATTTATCATTTCTCACGATGTTCCTAGTGCTTAAAATCAGAAAGTGCTTATCATAAATATCTTAAAGATACTTTTCGTATTAAAACACAAACATTAAAGGATCAATTATTCACTGCTGAAGCTGTTAGCCTACGCTGCAACCGATCAATTACCCATAACGAATGGGTTGTTTTTTCTGTCTCTGCTCCCTCTGTCTCCCCCTAAATCCCTTTTTCTCGCTTGGCCCGCCAACCCTTGACGAAAGTGTGAAATGTTAAAAAAAAAACTCTCGCTGGACAAACGACTGGACATGGTTCAGAGGAGAACGCTCAAGATTTCCCCATTGGGCGTGTGCCGATCCCTTAAGGGGCTGCTCGTGATGGATCCTCCGGTTTTCCAACCGCACACACCCAGGCACACGAGCCGCACACGCATGCACGAGTCTTCGTGCGTGAAGCTCTCGCGTTAAGATGAATAATTCAAATCCAGAGATGAAAAACAACAGAAAAAAAAGTTGCTGGGGAACGAACGCGATCGAGGAGGAAGGTGATTCCGCGGGAAAGCAACCTTTCCGGGAAAGCGGAGAGCAGCCTTCGTGGAAGAGAGGAATAGCATTGCGGCGGGAAGGAAAGGGTGGAATCTCTGCTGCTCGATCGGCTCGGAAAATGCTCTGCCCCGGAGTTAAACCGGCTCGCGTTTCTCTCTCTTGGAAGCAAGATCAATTCACGGATCTGTTCACACTCTCTCCCTCTCTCGAGGTGTTGTGCGTTCTCTTCTCCACCCACCCGGGCTCCACCCAACTCCACCCATCCACCCAAAGACGCACGCATGCGCGGTCCGGAGCGATGGAAGAACGTGCGCTGACTTCATTTCTCTGCCCGACGTCCGAGCGCACTGAGCTGGCGTGTAGAACCGCGTTCCGTCTATTTATTTTTCGTTTTCGGTTTCGGTTTCGGGTTTTTTTTTGTTTTCGTTTTGCCACTCTCCTACCCTGCTGCTTCCGCTTCCCTTTTTCCCGATTTTCCCTGCCCCCTTCCCGATGGACGGTGGCGCACTGCGGCGAGAACGAAGGCGAGTTTTCACGGTGAGAAGAGGAAAATAAGCGTGCGTGTGTTTGAATGAGGAACACCCAGAGGAGTATACAGAACTTATCACCCTCCCGGTGTGTGTTGCTTTTAAATTATTTTTTTTTCATTCTAATAAACTCTCGCTCTCTTTCCACCGTGACGAAGGAAGGTGGAAAACTCGCACTCGCACGAAGACGTGGGAAGACAGCTGTGCGGTGCATTCCATGGTCGGTTTTCCATGCGTTTTCCACCAGATCACGTCTCGTGCTAGTGTGCCGCTCTGTGTATGTGTTCTATGCGTCCCACACGTAGTCGGAAAAGTTGGTGAAAAAGTGTCATTATTTTTGGCATCGATCACGGGCCCGATCCCTTGGGGTGAGAGCGGTGCAGCAGAAACTTCGCCGAACTGCGCCGGCGCGATCGATCGTCCTCGGGACATGCGCGACCAAGGAACACAAACACACATACACTCGATCGATCCGATCCGTTCCGGCCGGCCCGGTTGTGGCGACGATTTTCGCAGCTCGAGCTTCACTCTTCGCTCGCTCTTCAAAAACGACCGACGTCTTAAGTTATTCGTCTCGGGGATGACTTGAGCCTTTTTCCTTCTTCCAACTCGGTTCTACTCTTCTGTGTGTGGAAAAGTGTGTGCAAGAAAGAAAAAACGTACGTACACCGCCCCGTGCCTTCACCCGTAGAGGCCCTCGTTTGAGGTGTTAGAGCGTGCGCGCGCGTCGTCGCCGTCGTAGGGAAAATTTTCTAAGTCCCATTTCGAAACGGGTGTTAGAAAATTTTTGACCATCGCCAAGGTGTTGGCACCATCGCCGATTGTGACTGTGGATAGTGTGTCAAACCTGGCTCAAGCCTGGACGGGCGAATACTCCGATCGAACCGGGCGTTCGATTTGGTGGAAATTCTTCCAGAAGAAAATCCAAGATTTTATCTACAAAGTGTGCAATTGTGAGCCAACAAGAGGAATATTTTTTTCAGTTTGGTTTTCAAAAGGCAATTCGTTTTGCAAAGATTATTTCCCGACTTTCCTCTGGAAACTTGGTGGAGATGCAGTGAAGGAGTGATTTCATGTGAATCGGCTTGTCTCGTGTGTGCATGGAAAACGTGGCTCTTATTGGCCTCAGTTGCAAAGAAATTTTTTACGAGCCTGTGCCCTCAATTTTATGATATTGTGATCAATGTTTAATTGTGTGTGTGTGATGTTTTTTTTTAAATTAAATTTGTTCTTCCTTCCCCCAGTTTAAGTCAGTGGCAATTCAGCGGACTTATAACTTGAGTCTGACCAGCAAGAGCGCACGTCTCAATCGAAACCCACGGAGGAAAAGCACGGTTTGTTGGTGAATTTGCTACCGAAAAGAAAACATAAGCAAACAAGTGACCTCCTCCGGTTTGACACATTCTCCCCCTCACACGAAATAGTTTAACGAAAAAAAAAAAGGCGAAAAGGAAAGGTGGTGGCGCATTCAGTGGCTCATCACCTGGCCTGCAAGAAATAAATAGCGGGGGAGAAGAAGCGCCTGAAAAGTTGAGAGAAAAAGAAAATCGAAGAGGATCTAGTTGTTTAAGTTTTTGCGCTAGTTTGTTCGAGTTTGGCGTTTTTCGTTAAGTTTGTTTCATTTTTGTGTGTGTAAGAAACCCCCAAAACGCAAGCAAATATCGACTGGATCGTGGGTGCGTGTGTGTGTGTACGCGCGTGTTAGTCTCGCTGTTCCTCGCCAAGGATCCGTGCAAGTGACTCGTGCATTCTGGAGTGAGGATGCAACGACCGAATCCAAATCAGCCGCCGTTTCAGCAGCTGCAGCCGCAGCAGCAGCAGCAGCAGCAGCAGTTGGTGCAGCAGATGCAGCACCAGCAGCAGATGCACCAGCAATCGTCGACGGTGATGCAACAATCGTCGACCACCATGCAGCAGCACCAGCAGCAGTTCGTGCAGCAGCAGCAGCAGCAGTTCAGCAGCTCCCAGCAAAGGATTAGCCGCTCGGAGCAGCACTCCTCCGTCAGCCGCCAAGTGACCCAGCAGCGAGGTTAGTTGAGGCCCCGCAGGGTGCCTCCGTGCCGTGGGACGAAGTGAGGGAGGAGGCTGTGGCTTGTTTTACCCCCGCATGAAAATTATATAAGCCCCGGTCGGCCGGTTTCGAATGCGCACAACCGACCAGTTTGATGTTCTTTTCTTTTCGGTGCGAGAGGATGTGTGCCCGAGGACAGCCGCTTTTCACCGGGGGTGGGAAAATGCTCGAGATAGCGACGATGAAGTGCGATGTTGCCATCGATCTTCCTTGGGTGAAGCTGTGGACTGCGGAAAGCTGGCTTAAGTGGTTCGCGTTCCTCCTCATGCCGAGAAAAGACCTCTTAGAAAAGTATTTTGGTGGATTTGGCATATGGCATGGACGAAACCGTTGGTACCTTTGCCAAGGAAAATGGAACGGAAAATGTAAAAGTCAACCCCGCTCCAACTGAGCCACGGAGCGTGTGTGCCATTGGCTCCGTGACTTTTCAGTCTGGCCTCCTGGAGCAATGGACGGGTCGAGGACGAAGAAGACGACGACGACGGTGTGCTGCTAAATTGTAGCAGCAGTCCACCGCTCTAGTCCACGGCTGCGCATGTGCTAAAAATATGCGGTCGGTGAAAAACGTTATTTTTAGTGACACGAAAAATTCTCACTCAGCTCACGCGCGCGCTCAACGCAAATCTCACGTAGTTGTATAGACTCTCTCGCTTGTACGCGCAGGATCAGGAATTTCGAATCGTTGTTTTTTATTCGCCTGCTTCTTCGCTTGTTCGTGTTTGTTCTCTTCCATTTCTTCTTGCCTCGCGATCTCGCAGAGCGGTCACATCTGTGTGTGTCGCAAACGGAAATGGGAGACACTGCGGACATCTCTTGTTTTTCTTCTCCCTTTCTCCACCCCGTCTCTTTCTTGCTGTTCCTTCCATTCAAGTAACCATGATTTTTCCTTCCGAGATGTCCACCTCGCTGTGTGCGTGGGCGTTGCGTGGACGAGAGGATCACAAGAGGTGGGACGATTAAAACGAGTTGTAAATTTAAAAGAAAAACTCTTGCCCCCACCGTGGCGCATGCGATTGTCCCCAATCAGGAGGGGCCACCAGGGGAAAGTTGGGCGAGATAGAGTGAAAAAATGGCTTATTTTAAGAAAACGCAAAACGTCGCTTTTGCTCAGTTCCAACACGCCCGGACCCCGCCGTGGAAGGTACTAGAAATCACACGAAGGCGACGGACACTGCCGGGAGGGAGCAAAATGGTGTAGAAAATGGTGGACCGCATTTCCGTGTGGATTTTTTTGCCCTCACAGTCTCTCGCTCATCCTCGGGCGACAGTTTGACAGGGGTTCATTTTCCAACAGAATGCACGTGAGTGGGCGTATAAGCGTTCTCCTTCTCTTGGGAACTATTCCAAAAGCGAATCCCCTGAATTGTGATTTCGAGACGAGAATTACTAAACGCACACTTCATTTTATTCGTATGATGTGTTTAGCACAAACCTGCAACGAATTCAAACTGGCAGATTGTTTTCCTTTTATTTGTGTCCAGCTAGCTTAAAAGACGCAAGAAGAAGACAAAAATAGGTTACATAAGCTGTGTGCATTAGGAAAATTGTTTGGCATAAAAGAGAACTAACTTACTGGTTCGATCGCTGGTTGGATTGCTTTTATCAGCCTTGAACCGGCGTTATGTTTTAGTTCAGGTATAAAAAAATCGTTTCATTGACGTAAAACTAATAGTGGTGCAATGTAACTTGCAAGAAGCAGCGCTTGCACCAGCTCCTCGCTAAATATTCAATTTGTATCCTTTTCGGTCGAATGTCGCTCGCCAAGCAAATGATCAACCAATGGCAAAATGCTTTAACGTCATCTGCCATTTGCCCTTCCTCCGAGGCGAAACGATGAAATTTGATTCGATAGCGCTCGCGTGCGTTGCTGATGATAACTTTGCTTTCACACACGCATATCATGCGTCAATGAAAAAAAAAAACGACAGCATTGAGAGAAACCGAGACGCAACACCATCGAAGGGCTGACCAGCTTCCCACTTCTAGGTCAAGACTGAACAGAAACTGGACCGGACAGCTTTCGTTTGCAACCCGCTATGGTCGACTGCAAGGGATGGAGAAGAAGCGGATAGGGGTAGAACCTTCAGCATCCGGGGCGGACACCATCATCCAAGAGGGGGGGGGGGGGGGGATAGAGTAGATTGTCATTTGCCCATCCGTGGTGAAGCTGCTGGCGGCTCAAATTTCCGTCGAGACCGGAGGAGGAGGAGGACCGGACCAGAGTTGCCTTCGGCGCGGTTGCCATATTTGGAACTAAGCAGCAGCAACCACGTCGAGCCATGCCCGATGTCGCGCTGCCCGCCTCGGTGCAAGTGTTGATTAGTGATCGTTTTGTTTTGCTGCTCTTTTTTCCACCCTCCGAACGTCTTGAAACCCCTTTATTAGTTGTTACCCGAGGACCGTCGTCTTTATAGACTTCTATTTGCTAACGTCGAAGCTCATGATCGAACCACGCGATTGAGTCGACGATCGCGGACTGCCCCGGAACTTCCAAAGCCGAATTCGATCGAAGGGTGTGTGAAATCTCAAGTTTCGATGGCTCAGCACTTGTGTCACACCATCAACATTGAATCACTTGTCTCATCATCAAGCATGTCAATCAACGATGCCTATTTAAATTGTTCTAGCATGCTTCTCCAGATAAAGGACGAGGCAAAAGCATTGATTTTGAACCGAAATCAATGATAGATGCGTTCCCTTTTATACTCACAGCTACGACAACGTGTATTCCGAAATTTAGAAGTTCACATTACAACGGACTTTAAGAACAAGGAACGTGTATTCTGCTGCACTTTTGGATCTTGTTTGGTCTGCTGTATTTACTCTTTCCACATCATCATTAAGAGAATTCAATGATGAAGGTGAAACACTGCTAAATTCAGCCGGAAAAAAAACGAATGTCCCACACTGCCTAACCACACCCTTCTTGCTTCCATCCAGCGGGTCCGTTATCAATCATGCCACCACAATCAATAGGCGCAAAAAAAAAGACAAGTTAAGAGCTCATGCGAGGAGGAAAGAGATTCGCACCGTTTGCCCCGCGTTGAAGCCATCCATGGAAGTGGAAAATTAATGCAAGTTCCCCTAACGGAGCCGCGGACTCTTTGTGTGGTTAGAGCCGAAGAAGCAAAAACAACAAAAATACGTATGCCATTTCACATAGTGCACCGTTTGGTGAAAGGCCTGCGGTTTTAATGCCGGCGACTAGGGGTAAGGTTTTTCCTTTTTCTCGTGTGGTCACAGTCTTCGGGATTGACCTGCCTGCCCACGGAGGAATGAATGAAAACCCCATTCGATATGATATCCGCAAAATCGACAGGCCGCAAACTATGCTTCGGTGGGCGCTAATGTGCCCCTTGCCGTGCGGCAGTGCATCCATCGATTTAATTCACCGAAGAGAATGCAACAGAGAGATAGAGAGAGAATGAGGGTAATGCGGAGGATCGTGCTGTGGAGAAAGGAGATCGAGGCAGAGTGAAATGAAAATGAAACCCTTTTTTGCCCAAGACTGGAGCACTGTTGTACGATCGTTGCACCCCGTTCGTTCCCGTGTGATGGACGCATTATGATCGCTTATGCTTTGCTAATTGCATAAGCCTAGCACAACATTGGTGAGTTGCAACTCGGAAGGTTGTTGATTTTTCAGTCGAGTGGAAATAATCGATCGGAGATGAAATCGAAGTGATAATCGTAGAAACGAACGCACCCGGTTTCAGCAGCTTGGCAAACTGAAAATGTCGAATAATGAATGATTCATTGCGACGCAATCAATGCGCATAAACACATTAATCCTTTTTCATGGGGCTTTAACCAAACTTAAATGGTGCACATAAACATTCCGTACGCATTCAAAATATGTTGTTTTCCAACACCTCACACGAGGTGTATTCGTTTCCGCTCAGATCTCAGAGATTTTTAGCCTTGATGTGATCAATGCAACAACCGCACTTGTAAGCAACATTTCCAACATGGACGAACAAATTCTCCCCAACAAACACTTCGACGGAGTAGCGACAGCTTGTCGCAAAAGTTCCATTTTTGTCAACCGCAATCACAACCCGTCCGACGAGGATAGGATACCTTTTTTGGCACGTTCGACGTTGATCGGTTTGATGTCTAGCGTTCATTAGGCGAAATTGTTCATGTGTGCATTTATTAAATCGACTTCGACGGACTAGTTAGCAAGCTAGAACGTTCTGGGAGCTGGGGAACGTTGGAACGTTATTTTACAAGGCTTGAAGGTCCGATTTACCCGCTCATTTTCCATTTAGTGACGCCCGGTTCGTGACGGCACGCGTCGAACGTGACGCACGAGCGCCCTTACTGTCGATAGGCCTTTTTTTACCTTAATCTCTTTCACCGTCTGGAAAAAGGGGGATGCTCATCAACCGGAAAAGGAAAACACGGAGAGCAGTGCAGAGAAAAGTAAATAGATATGCCTAGCCTAAACGCATTAGGCCGACCAGAGGGTTCTCGAGGAAAGGAAGGCAAGAATCAGTTCAAACTGATGTGATGCATCTCTCGCCATATCCGGCTTCTTGGTGCGGAATTTGCTGATGCATTACGTGCTGCTTATTTATGTTCCCCTTTTCCCCTGGATCACTGATTTTACGCTGCACTGCACTGCCCCTGGTCCATAACTGTAAACCACTTTCCGCCAGTGCCTTCAAATCGAGATACACACCTGAGCAAACCATATCGCCCCAATCTCTCGGCGTTGAACCCTCCTCAGAGCGATGGGAAGCTCGGGCGTCCGGTGGACCGAGAAGCGGTCGAGACTAATCGGTCGTTAGCAGCGGAACGACTCGGCGGGCGATCTTCGCATTGGAGTACTTGAGGAGAACGAACGGCCAGATACGGACGAGTTTGTGTACTGACTGGCAGAAGTAGCGACTTACCTTTTCATCACCGCCGTGACTTGTGACACGATAGTGAATGAAAGTGTGTCTGCAGTAATCCAAGGTGAATATGAATAATATTTGCTATCGGATAGCGGACTCAGTTGCAAGTACGGCGAAGAAGAGGCAAGTTTAACATTCGAGTGACAGTAAGACGCACGGAAGCCTTCAACAGTTATAATCAACTTTCTAAGGTAATCTAGTGTTGCTTTCTCGGTTGATCGTGTACAGTTTCTTTACACAATTACTCAATGACGTCTTCATTAAAGCATTTGCTGCCATTTTACCATCAATGCCCCTTGAAATTCTAATCATGGAAACTAAATTCAACAACCATATTGTACGCAAACTTAGCATCGGATGAACTACCATTTGAATTCTTCCTGTGGCTGAGTTTCAGTTCTACAATCAGAATTGGCCGATAAAATAGAGGTCAACTGCTTGTGCTGAGCCGTTATTCAGAAATTCTATATTGCGACATCAGTGAAATAATACCACAAATAAAAATGGCACAACTTCAAGAATTAGAAGCCAAATACTAGTCCCTTCCCTCGTGCAAACGAAGGCAGAAACCACCAAACATCAGATTCTTCTTCCGTGGCGCAATCGTTCATCAGGGGAACGTTTCTTCCGCCAAGGGGTCACGGTGTGTTGTGCGATAAAAATAGGTTTAACATAACGCTTCCATTGCGTAACCGCTTCCCATCAGCCAGCGAACAGAAAAGAGCACGCGCGCGCCAGAGGAACTAAAATTACATTCTACGCACGGGTGATCTGTGTAGGATCTTCTCGACATGTCAGCGTGATTTGGTGCCCGGAAAGCGACCGCTTGTTTGCTCTCTGTTTGCTTCGTTCGTGCTTAAAGCGTTGTCATGAAGCCAAAATTGATAATATCTGCACAAATTATCTCCATATGGTACGAAAATAAGCAGTTTTCATCTCCTTTCGTCAACCGAGACTTGCATAGCAGTATGAGACAGATAAACATGACCTTGACCCATAAACTAGAGCTAGGCTTCTTCCCTGGCTTCTTCAACCATCCCCTACTCACATGTACACTTTCACTTACCGGTGTCGTACCAAGGTGTGCAATGAACTTGAACTCCCTCGTGGGCTGGCATCCTCGTCGACTTGGCTTCAGCTCGCACAGGTGTTCTGTGCATCCATCTGATAAAGGCTAAAAATAAACCCAGCGAGTCATCGTGGCTGTTTGAATCGGAAGGGGCTCGCGTCATGCGTCGCGCAATGCTACGGGAAAGTGAGCGTCAAGTCAAAAAATTGTCAACTATCCGTCAACATTTTTGTAGCACTTTGTGTTTTTTTGTGACTGAGGTTGTCTAATGGAGTCGATTTGCGATTCTGCCTTTGAACATAGCTCAACTTGAACATGGTGGGTCTTCCGGAAAGTTCGTAGTCTTCACAATTCGTTGACTTTATTCCTATCGATCTCAAATAGGTTAGCTGGTTTTTGTGGATGAAAGGTTTATTTCTCGAAAAGCTGATTTTCGAGTGATGAAAATTCATCCGCTTATTTATGGGCAAACAGCAATGGAAAAATACATTACATGATGAAAGAAAACTACAATGACAAGGATTCCTCTAAGCGAAAGTAGTTGGCCGCCAGTTGGTTTCCCCAGTATAGTTATTTTCAGTAGATGATTTTTGGAGGGGTTCGTTTTCGAAACTCCCTCTTATCCTTACAGAGCAAAACTAAAGTTAATTATGTTCTCCAAGTTGTACGATAGTAGCCTAACGATCTTCTTCCTACATCTTCGATTTTCCAATTTCAGTGCAACAGCAGCATGGTGGCTTCATACAGCAGAGCACCACACCGCTTGCATCCATAACGCCCGGTGTGCAGACGCCGACGGCTGGAGCTCCCTTCCAGCCGCAGTACGGCATGGCGGCACCGACACCGACCCCGGCTACGATCCTGGCCCCGGCGAGCGGCCCTGGCGACTACTCGCCGCCGGTGTTCGAGCAGATCTTCAAGAACTCGCGTTTCGCCCAGGGCGGCAACGCGCTGTTCGAGGGCAAGCTGAAGGGCAACCCACGGCCGGAGGTTTCGTGGACTCGAAAAGGCGCACCCCTTCTCGACTCCTCGAAGCACCGGCTGAGCTACAATGCCGGCACCGGCGCCGTCTCGCTGCTGATCAACCAGATCGGGCCTGGCGACGAGGGCGAATACACGTGCAAGGCGCGCAACGCCGTCGGTGAGGCGATCTGCTCGGTATTCATCCAGCCGGAGGGCATGCCGACGCCGCAGTTCCAGCAGGTCCGCCGGGAGACGATCCAGCAGCAGCAGCAAAGCAGCGTGAAGCAGCAGTACACCAACGGGTACTCGCACACGGAGGAGGAGTTCAAGGTGGACACGTTCGAGTACCGATTGCTGCGCGAAACATCGTACCGCGAGTCGATCACACGCCGTTACGCGGGCGAGACCGACGCCCAGTTGGTCACAGCCATCGATCGCGCACTCGGACCGGCCTCGGCGCCGCAGATCGGTCAGAAGCCACGCAACTCGAAGCTATTCGAAGGCGCGGACGCGGTGTTTAGCACGCGTGTTGCTGCCAACCCACGTCCGCGCCTGTCCTGGTTCAAGGACGGCCAGCGCATCATCCCGTCGGCGGACAAGTACGATGTCAGCTACTCGAATCAGCAGGCTACGCTGCGCGTCCGCAATGTGAGCGCACGCGACGCCGGTCACTACACGCTGCTGGCCGAGAACGTACAGGGCTGTCAGGTGTCGTCGGCCGTACTTGCCGTCGAGCCGGCCCACGAGCAACAGCAGCAGCAGCAGCAGCAGGTGGCAGTTGAACGTGCCACCTCTCTGGTGACCGAGCAACAGCAGCAGCAGTATCAGCAGCAGTTCATCGAGAGCTCGTCCGAGGCGACCAAGGCGCTATCGCCGTCATTTGTGACACTGCTGCAAGACGCGGAGACGACCGAGGGCAAGATGGTGCGCTTCGACTGCCGCGTCACGGGCCGTCCGTACCCAGAGGTTGCGTGGTACATCAACGGCAACCTGGTGACGGACGACGCCACGCACAAGATCCTAGTGAACGAATCCGGCAACCACTCGCTGATGATCACTAGTACGAACCGCTTCGATCACGGCATTGTTACGTGCGTGGCGCGCAACAAGAGCGGTGAGGTGGCCGCCCAGGCCAAGCTGGTCGTGTGCGAGCGCGAGCAGATCGTCGCACCGAAGTTCGTCGAGCGCTTCACCACGGTCAACGTGAAGGAGGGCGAGCCGGTGCGACTGTTCGCGCGTGCCATTGGAACGCCCCTGCCACGTCTCACCTGGCAGAAGGACGGCATTCCGATCGTGCCCGGACCGGAGGTGCAGATCTGCAACGACGAGAACGGCTGCACCACCGTCGACATCCCGCGAGCGAAGGCGTCAGACGCGGCCTGGTACCAGTGCACGGCGCAGAACGTCGCCGGTACCACCGCCACTCGCGCCCGTCTCTTCGTCGAAACTCCGAAGGGACCGGAGCCGGAGCAGAAGCGTCTCAATCTACCACGCCCCACCAAGGTCATCCAGCCAGAGTAAGTACACGATTTCGGGATTCTCTGTCGCCAGTCAACAGACGCTGGCACGAAAGATTGAAAACGGAAACGGGAGAAAACATTCGTCACTAAGATTAGTCAGTTGAGCCATCTATTCGTGGACGAAGCCTAATGTTTTCTTTTTTTGCCATTTTCAAGGGCTGTGCCGGAACCGGAGATCATCTATCTACGCCACGTAGAGCGGGCCGCTCCGCACATGCCGCCGAAGGAGGAAGACCGCATCTATCCACCGCCGAAGTTCATCGTCCCACTCAGTGACGTTGCTCAGGTCGAAGGTGGAAAGGTGCACTTTGAGGCACGCATCGAACCCGTCTCGGACCCGACTATGCGCGTCCAGTGGTTCCTCAATGGCAACCTGATTCAAGCGAGTAAGTACCACTGACTCCCGCTACCGTTTGAAAGAACACCGTTCCATCGTATAAACACGTTAATCTTGGTTTTATAGGTTCCCGTGCGAACACCACGTACCAGTTCGGATTCGTCGCACTCGATCTGCTCACGATCGTGATGGAGGACAGCGGTGAGTACCTGTGCCGTCTGTCCAGCTCGACCGGTGTGGCCGAGTCGCGTGCCATGCTGAGCGTCCAGCCGAGACCGCCGATCGAGCAGCAGCCACTGCATCCGTCCTCGCTCGACCAAATCCAGCATCTGGAAGACTACTCGAAGTACGTGCGCACTGAAAGCATCGAGGAGGTGGTCAACCAGAAACCGGCGTTTACCCGTCCACTGCAGGACCTGGGCGAGCTGGAGGAGGGCCGCAATGCGCACTTTGAGGCGCAGATCACGCCTGTCAGCGATCCGACGATGCGCGTCGAGTGGTACAAGGATGGTCGGCCGATTACGGCTAGCTCGCGCATTACGGCCATTTTCAACTTTGGTTACGTGTCGCTCAACATCATGCACCTGCGGTCGGAGGACGCCGGTACGTACACGGTGCGTGCGGTCAACCGCATCGGGGAGGCGATCAGCACGTCAAAGATCGCGGTTGTCGGCAAGGCACCCGTAACGGGCGATCTCGGCATCTCAGAGCAGCGCAACTACATCCAGAAGATCGAGGAACTGGAGCAGTATCAGAAGTACCAAAATCAGAAGTTCTACGAGGAAACGCCCGAGAGCACGCAGCGACCGGAGTTCAAGAGTCCAGTCCAGGACCAGTTGAACGTGCGTGAAGGAGGCTTTGCCCACTTTGAGGCCCGCCTCGAGCCGGTCGGTGACGCGACCCTGCGCGTCGAGTGGCTCAAAGACGGCCAGCCGGTGGAAGCGAGCTCACGTATCACGTCCTTCTGCAACTTCGGCTACGTAGCGCTGACGATCAAGCAGGTCACGGTGCGCGATGTGGGCAACTACACGTGTCGCGCGTACAACTCGCTTGGCGAGGCCCACGTGACCGCGCGCCTGACGGTCGTCACGCGCCAGGACATCATCGTCGACTCGCAGACGAGCCACATGGGCATGGAGAAGATCCAGTACCTGGAGGACTCGTCGCGATACACGCGTACGCAAGAGTCGGTCGAGCAAGTCGTACAGCAGCAGCCCCGCTTCCTCGGACCACTGAAGGGCACCAACCGCATCGTCGAGGGCCAGCGGGCGCACTTTGAGGCTCGTCTGGAACCGCAGTCCGATCTGACGATGCGTGTCGAGTGGTACCACAACGGACGTCCGCTGATGAGTGCGAACCGCATCCAAACGTATCACGACTTTGGCTACGTAGCGCTGGACATTCTGGACGTTCGCGCCGAGGACTCGGGCACCTACACGCTGGTTGCAGCGAACAGCTCCGGGCAGGCGCAGGTCGAGGCAGCGATGGTTGTTGAGAGTGAGTACCAGTAGCAATAACCGCAAGAAACAATTGGCCTATCTATTTATTCTGAACTATCTATCTATCTATTCATTCCATTTACTTCCAAAGAAAGCAAGTGTTTGGCCTGAGAATTACCATAAACATAGCTTTACTTATGCGCTTACTTGGAAGCCAAACAACTAACATTACGATTAACGAATGGAATGATGCCCTCTGGACCTCTTAAAAATTTCTTTTTTCGCCCTAATGCTATGTCGTGAGGGGCAATGTTTCGGCCTTTCATATTACCTGAATAAATGAAGTGGATTTTCATTAAAATTAACTGTAGGAGACATTAGGGATAATAAGTGGAATTTTGAAACAAAATGAAAGAAGGAGTTTGATAGTTGTTTAGCTCATTAGTCCGTATTGCTTTGCGCATTGCACGTACCAAACACATAAACATAAACCTTAAGGATTAGCCTTCCGGGAGGCCATTAACGCGACTGTGACTGGTGCTGAATCGGAGCTTATGGTTCTGTACGCTTTGCCACTAGTGTGCTCATATAGTGTAAGTGAAAGTATGTGTTGTAATCTAAAATCAAACACCACTAATGTCACGCCGCTGCACACTGCATAGTCTAACATATTTTTCCTAGTTGTTCAAGTTGAGATTGGAATTGGAGATTACTCATCCGTTGTTTTGCTTTCTATTACAGCCCGTGCCGCCATCGACACCACCAGCATGCACAATGTGATCGAACGCTCGCAGCAGAAGGTGGACAAGCAGTTCGTGGAGCCTCAGTACCAGATCGAGGAGCTATGCAAGTCGAAGCCAATCTTTACGCAGCCACTGTCCGATCCGCAGCCCGTCGGCGAGGGTCGTAACATTCATCTGGAGTGCAAGCTGGAACCGCTGGGCGATCCGACGATGCGCGTCGAGTGGTATCAAAACGGCCGCCCGATCACGATCGGTTCGCGCTTCAAGACGTACTACGACTTTGGCTTCGTGGCGCTGGACATCCTGCACTCGACCGCGATGGACTCGGGCGAGTACACGGTGCGTGCGACGAACCAGCTCGGCTCAGCGCACACGTCGGCGTGCGTGCGTGTGATCACGCGCTCAGACGTCATTACCGAGGCACAGAGTGAGATGTCCGTCGAACAGATGCAGTATCTGGAGGATGCGTCGCGTATGCGTCGTGACGTGCTGGAGGACATCACCGTCATGTCGCCGCCGCAGTTCGCCCGCTCGCTGCACAACATCGAAACGTTTGAGGGCACTAACATCCACCTTGAGTGCCGCCTGCAGCCCGTCGGTGATCCGACGATGCGCGTCGAGTGGTTCGTGAACGGAATGCCGGTCAAGATCGGCCACCGCTTCCGACCAGCGTACGAGTTTGACTACGTTGCGCTTGATCTGCTCGGTGTGTACGCGGCCGACTCGGGTGTATACACTTGCCAGGCGCGCAACTCGCTTGGCGAAGCGGTCAACTCGTGCTCGGTGCGCATCATGGCCAAGAAGGACCTCATCATGGAGACGCAGTACCCTGCCGGGCTGGAGAAGCTGCAGTATCTAGAGGACATTGCACGCTACCGCAAGACCGAGTACGTTGACGAGATCGTGAACGTGAAGCCGCGCTTCCTGACCAAGCCGAAGAACATCGAGCGGGCGCAGGAGGGTGGCCATGCGCACTTCGAGTGCAAGCTGGAACCGGTCACCGATCCGAATCTGAAGGTGGAATGGTATAAGAACGGTATGCCCATCACCGTCGGACACCGGTTCCGCCCGATTCACGACTTTGGATATGTCGCGCTCGACATCGTTGACCTGATCGCCGAAGACACGGGCACCTACATGTGCCGGGCGGTGAATCTGGTTGGCGTGGACGAAATCGCAGTGCAGCTGGCGTGCCGCGGATCGCAGCAGATCCTCACCAACACTCAGAACGAGATGGGTCTCGAGCAGATTCAGTACCTGGAGGAGAAGACCAGGCAGCAGCGCTCGGAATACCTGGACGAAATGACAACGCAGGCGCCCACGTTCACCACCTCGCTGAAGCACATCGAGATCAAGGAGGGACAGCGGGCGCACTTCGAGTGCCGTTTGATCCCTGTGTCGGATCCGACACTGCGCGTTGAATGGTACCATAACGAAGCTCCGGTAAAGACGGGCTCGCGCTTCACCGAAACGAACAATTTCGGTTTCGTGGCGCTGGACATTATGGGCTGTCTGGCGGATGACTCCGGCACCTACACGTGTCGTGCCGTGAACGCACTCGGAGAGGCCGTTACGTCGGCGAACTGTGTCGTGCACACACGTAAGAGCATCTACTCGGAGACGCAGCATGAGCATGCGCTTACCAGTCTGCGCTATCTGGAGGACAACTCGCGCTACCAGCGCGAAACGGAGGTGGACGAGGTGATTACGCAGGCGCCAGTCTTCACGCTTCCGGTGAAGGACGTGAAAGTGGCCGAGAACCAGGCGGTCCACTTCGAGGCACGCTTGGTGCCAGTCGGCGATTCAAAGATGCGCGTCGAGTGGCTGCGCAACGGCGTCCCGATCGAGGCGTCTAACCGCACGACGACCATGCATGACTTTGGCTACGTGGCGCTCAACATGAAGTACGTTAACCCGGAGGACTCGGGCACATACACGTGCCGCGCAACAAACGACCTAGGTCAGGCCGTCACGTCGGCTAAGCTGATGGTACAATCGAAGGCCTCGTTGGACCTGGAGACGCAAAATGAGAGCGCACTGGAGAAGATTCACCAGCTGGAGGATGCCATTCGGTTCCACCGGCGCGAGGAGGAAGAAGTGGCCGTCACGCAGCCACCGAAGTTCACCACGAAGCTGCACGGCCCGACGAACCTGGTCGAAGGCCAGAGCGCTCACTACGAGTGTCGCATCGAGCCGTACCCAGACTCGAGCCTGAAGGTGGAGTGGTTCCACAACGGCCAGCCGCTGACGACCGGCCATCGCTTCCGCACGACGTACGACTTCGGTTTCGCGGCGCTCGACGTGCTGACGGTGTACGCTGAGGACTCGGGCGAGTACACGTGCCGCGCAACGAACCAACTGGGCACGGAAACGTCCTCGATTTCGCTATCCGTCGCACCGAAGGCCGGCATCGTGCGAGAAACGCAGCACGAGGGGGCGCTGGAAAAGATCCAGTACCTCGAGTGTGACGCGCGCTACGGTCGCAAGGGCGAGGACGAGCTGTACGTGGCCGAGAAGCCGCAGTTTGGTCGCCCGTTAAAGAACGCCAGCGTTGGCGAGGGCCTGCCGGTGCACCTGGAAGCTACGCTGACACCGGTCAACGATCCGACGATGAAGGTGGAGTGGTACTGCAATGGACGCCCGATCCAGCAAGGACACCGGTTCAAGACGACGTACGATTTTGGTTTCGTAGCTCTCGACATCCTCTATGCGCACGCTGAGGACACGGGCACTTACATGTGTAAGGCCAAGAATGCTATTGGGGAGGCTGTTACGACATGCGCTGTTAAAGTCACAGGTGAGTTTCGAAGAGAGGAAAGAAGGCAAGTCGAAAGGGTACAGTAAGGCGATATTGACATACTTTTCTCCTTTTCTTTCTCTCTTCAGCAAATGCTGGTTTGTATTTGGATACGCTTGATGAGCAGCGACTGCAAAAGATTAAGGAACTGGAGAGCTACCAGAAACCGCAAACCCCTGACGTCGAACCGGCGAAGCAGAAGCCAGTCTTCCTCACGCCTCTGACTAGCTTGGAGAACCTGAAGGAAGGCGACTACGCTCACCTGGAGTGCCGCGTGGAACCGATCAACGATCCGAACCTGAAGATCGAGTGGTTCATTAACGGCAAGGCGATCCGCGCTGGACACCGCTTCCGCACGACGCACGACTTCGGTTATGTCGCGCTCGACATCCTTTACGTGTACGGCGAGGACAGTGGCACGTACATGTGCAAGGCCACCAATCAAGTTGGCGAGGCGGTCAGCACGTGCAACATCCGCGTCACTAGCAAGCGCAACATCATCTTCGACTCGCAGCATCCGGACGGACTGGAAAAGATCCAGAAGCTGGAAGCGCACGTTCGCCCGTCCCGTTTAGAGCTGGACGAACCGGAAGTGACCGCTCCGCGCTTCGTGACGGAGCTGCGTGGCACGACCGAGATCCACGAGGGACAGACTGCGCACTTCGAGGCGCAGGTGGAACCGATCCACGATCCGAACCTGCGCATCGAGTTCTACCACAACGGTAAGCCGCTTCAGTCGGCCTCGCGCTTCCACATCACGTTCGACTTTGGTTACGTGGCGCTGGACATCCAACACGTCGTAGCAGAAGACGCCGGCGAGTACACCGTGAAGGCAATCAACGCGAAGGGCCAGTGCAAGTCCTCGATCCGCATGCAGGTGACGGCGAAGGGAGCGATCATCTCGGATACGCAACACCCGGAGGGTCTGGACAAGATCAAGCAGCTCGAGGGCGTAAGTCCGTTCCGCCGACCGGAAGTGCAGGACGCGGTCACCAAGCAGCGGCCTGTGTTCACGCAGCCACTGCAGAACATCGACTTCGTCGCCGAGGGCCAGACGGCGCACTTCGAGTGCCGATTGATTCCGGTGGGCGATCCGAACCTGAAGGTCGAATGGTACCGCAACGAGAAGCCACTCGAGGATAGCTCGCGTATCGCTAAGCAGCACGACTTCGGTTTTGTCTCGATGGACCTGCAGCACGTGCGCGAGGAGGACGAAGGCGTGTACATGTGCCGTGCAATCAACCCACTGGGCGAGGCCGTCACGACGGCTTCGATGCGCGTGCGCACCAAGGCCAGCATCCAGATGGACTCGCAGCATCCGGAGGGCATGAAGAAGATCATCGCGCTGGAGCAACCGCACCAGCAGCGCCCTGCGGACCAGGAGGCAGCCTTCGAGAAGCCCATCTTCACGCAGCTGCTCACGGGCCCGTCGGATCTGTGGGAGGGCCAGCACGCGCACTTCGAGGCGCGTGTCGTACCCGTAGGTGACTCGAGCATGAAGTACGAGTGGTACGTGAACGGCGTCGAGCTCAAGATGGGCTCGCGCTTCCGCACCACGAACGACTTCGGCTTCGTCACCCTCGACATCAACTCGGCGGTGGCGGAAGACTCGGGTGTGTACATGTGCAAGGCGATCAACCGCGCCGGTGAGGCCGTCTCGTCGACCACGATGAAGGTCAAGTCCAAGGCGTCGATCGCGGGCGAACCGCTGTTGCCGGAGGCATGGGAGAAGATCCAGCTGAAGGAGGCGGCGATGAACCGCGTGCCGGACATGTTCGTGGATACGACGCCCCAGCAGGCTCCGGTGTTCACCACGCACCTCGAGAGCCACGACAAGCTGCAGGAGGGCCAGCACGTTTACCTGGAGGCGCAGGTGGAACCACGCGCCGATCCGAACCTGCGCATCGAATGGTTCAAGAATGGAGTAGCCATCACCACCGGTGCCCGCATCCGCAGCACGTTCGATTTCGGTCTGGTAACGCTGTCCATCAATGGGCTGCGTGCGGACGATTCCGCCATCTACACCTGCAAGGCGACGAACAATCTGGGCGAGGCGGTGTCGACCGCAACGCTTAAGATCGACGCCAGCCACTGGCTGCTCGGGGACACGCTCCATCCGTCGGCGGTGCAGAAGATCCAGGACCTGGAGGCGCCACGCGAGAACCTCCGCGACATTCCGGAGGCTCAGTTCGAGTCGCCGGTCTTCGTGACCCACCTAAACAACGTGGAGATCAAGGAGGGCGAGAATGCGCATTTCGAGTGCAACGTGGAACCCTCGAAGGACCCGACGATGCAGATCGAGTGGTTCGTCAATGGCAAGCCGCTGCCGACCGGAGCGCGCTTCAAGACGACGTACGACTTTGGTTTCGTTTCGTTGGACCTCACCGGTGCGTACGCTGAGGACTCTGGCATCTACACGTGCAAGGCGACTAACATCAAGGGCTCAGCGTCGACGTCGGGTTCGCTCCGGTGCACGAGCACCACCACCATGGACCTGGGCACGCAGCATCCGCAAGGCAAGGCGGGTCTTGAAGCCGTCCAGGACACTGAAGCGGCACTGGCCAGCCGATACCGGCGCGATGACTCACAACCGGATACTACCTTCCCCAAGCCGCAGTGGACCGTGCAGCTTCAGTCGGAGTTCCGGCTGAACGAAGCGGAATCGCTGCACCTGGAAGGACAGGTAGAACCGAAGGACGATCCCAACCTGAAGATCGAATGGTACTTCAACGGCAAGGTGCTCGAGCACGGCTCTCGCTTCAAGATGACCAGTGACTTCGGCTTCGTGACGCTCGACCTGACGGAGGTCTACGAGCGCGACCAGGGCATTTACACGTGCAAGGCGTACAACAAGGCCGGCGAAGCGTTCACCTCGTCGACCGTGTACTGCGTCACGAAGGAGAGCCTGATCGAGCGCACGCAGCACCCGAAGGGCACCGAGGGCCTGGAGAAGATCCAGGATCTGGAGGACTCGCTGCGCCGCCCGGATGGCACCCAGGTCGAGGCGGATGCCGGAATGGCACCACGCTTTACCTCCGAGTTCACTGCGATCAGCGGTATCGGCGAGGGTGAGATCGCACACTTTGACGCAACGCTCGTGCCGACCGGCGATCAGTCGATGACCATCGAGTGGCTCTACAATGGCCGCCAGCTGGACGCGAGCCACCGTGTGCGAACGGTGTACGCATTCGGCATGGTGGTGCTGGAGATTCTCGGCACGAAGATCGAAGACTCGGGCAGCTACACGTGCCGCGCCACGAACAAATGGGGCACGGCAGAGATAAGCGTGCAGCTGGAGTGTGTGGACAAGTCGGCCGGCCAGAAGCCACGCTTTACGACGCAACTCCAGAACCTGGAGGGCCTGAAGGACGGCCAGTCGGCGCACTTCGAGTGCACACTGGTGCCGGTGAACGATCCGGAGCTGAAGGTAGAATGGTTCCACAACGGCCAACCGATGCGTCACTCGAACCGCATCAAGCCGGTGTCGGACTTTGGCTACGTGCTGCTCGATATCGCGTACGTGCAGAACCACGACTCGGGCGAGTACGTGTGCCGTGCGTCGAACAAGTACGGCGAGGACTCGACCCGCGCGACGCTCAAGTGCTTCGGTCGGGGAGGCGTCTATCTGGAATCGCTGCAGCCTGATTCACTGGCACGCATCCGCGAGCTGGAGAGCCAGGCCGGACTGAAGCAGCCAGTCGCCGGTTCGCCGGTCGGTGAAGCACCACGCTTCACCACCAAGATCTCCGATGTCACCAAGCTGGTCGAGGGCCAGTCGGCGCACTTCGAAGCGCGCCTAACGCCCATCAACGATCCGGAGCTGGTGGTGGAGTGGTATTGGAACGGACAGAAGCTCCCGCACGGACATCGCTACCGCACGTTCCACGACTTTGGCATCGTCATCCTCGACATCCTGTACTGTTACGAGGAGAATTCGGGCGAGTTCGAGTGCCGAGCGACGAACAAGTACGGCTCGGACAGCACCAAGGCTACGCTGAAGTGCGTCTCGAAGACAAACCTGATCCTCGATTCGCAGCTGCCGCGCGGTATGGAGGGCGGTCTGGAAAAGATTCAAACGCTCGAGGACTCGCTGGTGCGCACGCGCGACGAGCGTGAGCGGGTGGAAGGTGGCCGTGCGCCAGTCTTCACCACCCCGCTGTCGAACGTCGATTCGTTGCGCGAGGGTGAAAGTGCTCACTTCGAGGCTAAGCTGACGCCAACCGACGACCCGAAGCTGAAGGTGGAATGGTTCTGGAACGGCAAGCCTTTGAAGACGGGCTCCCGCTTCCGCACATTCTGCGACTTTGGCTTTGTCATCTTGGAGATCTCGCCAGTGTACCCGGAGGATTCGGGCGAATACTCGTGCCGCGCGTCGAACGAGTACGGTGAGGCTGTGACGAGCGCCACCATGAAGGTGCAGGGCAAACGCAGCATCATTCTGGAGTCGCAGCTGCCGAAGGGCATGGAGGGCACGATCGAGCGTATCGCGCAGCTGGAAGGACTGGGCATCCCGCACGGTGGACTCGGCTCTCCCGACGACGACACGGGCAAGCCGCCGGAGTTTATCACCACACCATCGGACATGACACTGACGGAGAACTCGCTCGCCCACTTCGAGTGCCGCCTGACGCCCATCAACGACCCGAGCATGCGCGTCGAATGGTACCACAATGGCAAGGCACTATGGGCCGGCTCACGTATCAAGACGATCAACGATTTTGGCTTCGTGATCCTCGAGATCGCCGGTTGCTACCAGCGCGACTCGGGCCTGTACACTTGCAAGGCCACCAACCGACACGGCGAGGCGACAGTCTCGTGCAAGCTGACCGTTCGTGGCCGTCAGGGCATCATCATGGAGCCGCAGCTTCCATCGAACTTCCGCACCGGAACCGAGAGTATTCAGAAGCTGGAGGAGCAGCTGCACAAGCGCGAAGAGCTGTTGGCCGACGAGGAGGAAGGCCGTCCACCGAAGTTCGTCGTCGAGATCAAGGACAACGTGGACGTACCCGAGGGAGGCCCGGTTCACTTCGACTGCCGTGTGGAGCCTGTTGGAGATTCTTCGCTCCGTATCGACTGGTACCACAATGGCAAGCCTTTCGCCACCGGTTCGCGTGTGCACATGTTGAATGACTTTGGTTTCATCGCGCTCGACATGGACTATGCGTACGTGCGCGATTCCGGTGTGTACGAGTGCCGTGCAACGAACAAGTGGGGCACGGCTTCGACGACGGCCAAGGTGACCGTGGTGTCGCGCGGAGGTATCGTGCTCGACTCGCAGCTGCCAGAGGGCATGACCGCATCGAAGCTGAAGGAGCTGGAGCGGGGCAAGGTGACGCTGGCCACGCAGGAGGAGCGCACGTTCGGACCACCGAAGTTCGTCTCGCAGATCCAATCGGCCACGATCGACGAGGGAGACACGATCCGCTTCGAGTGCCGCGTCGAGCCGAAGGAGGACCCGAAGCTGCGCGTCGAATGGTTCCGCAACGGAAAGCCACTGCCCAGCGGTCACCGCTACCGTACGATCTACGATATGGGCTTTGTGTCGCTCGACATCCTGTCGGTGTACACAGAGGACGCGGGCGACTACACGTGCCGGGCGTTCAACGAGCACGGTGAGGACGTCACGAAGGCGCACGTCACCTGCAAGAAGCTGCCGTCGATCGTACTGCAGAACCAGATCCCGAAGGGCATGCAGAAGTCCGAGACACTCATGCAGATGGAGGCCACCATCAAGAAGTACACCGAGGAGATCTTCCTCACCGAGGACGACCTGTTCGATCCGGACCGCAAGCAGCCACCGCGCTTCGTCGTGCAGATCAAGGATCAGACCAACCTGGTCGAGATGCAGGCCACCAAGTTCGAGTGCCAGCTGGCACCGGTTGGCGATCCGGACATGAAGGTGGAGTGGTTCTACAATGGCAAACCCCTGCCGTACAGTAAGTGTCCATGGTGCAAGATGAGTTTTTTTTTTCTCACAACGATATAATACGTTTTTCCCGTTTGCTTTTTCCCACAGAGAACCGCTTCACTCCGATCTACGACTTTGGCTACGTGGCAATGAACTTTGGCTGGATCTACCCAGAGGACAGCGGCGAGTACCTGTGTCGTGCGACGAACCTGTACGGCATGGATGAAACTCGCGCCGTCATCAAGACGACCGGCAAGCCTGGCATCGTATACGATTCACAGCTGCCGAAGGGCATGAAGAGTATCCAGAAGATCCGCGAAATGGAAGCCTTGTGGAATCTGAAGTGAGTGCACATCGTCCGTAGGCTCTTTTGTATTATCACTGACCTCACGTTTATTTGTAGTATTCCGGAGGTTATCGACGAGACGCAGAAACCGAAGAAGGAACCAGCCTTTGTGAGCCGACCAGAATCGATCGAGGTAGAGGAAGGTGAATGGGCACGCTTCTGCTGCCGCGTCACCGGACATCCCAAGCCGCGCGTTATGTGGCTCATTAACGGACACACGGTGGTCAATGTACGTACAGCGAAACGATACGTCCCGGGTAGTTGCGGCACAGATGTGTGTCATTGTGTCGTTCATTTCAGGGTCAACGCTACAAGCTTACCTACGACGGCATGTATCACTTCGACATCCCGAAGACGCGCCAGTACGACACCGGCAAGATCGAGGTCATTGCACGCAGCTCCGTCGGCGAAGCGGTCGCTAGCTGTGAGCTGAAGATCACTCCTCGCCGTGACGACTACCGCGGTGTGCTGAAGAACTCGCCAAGACGTAAGTATAACACACGCACCACTCTTAAACAACCACAATGCACCCTCAAGAACAACAACAACAGCGTACTCTCGTTACGCGCGGGACCTCGTCCAGCGGCATTCTATCGCGTTTTGCTCGCCGATAGTACAACAGATCGACAACTACTCTATCGCTACCCTCTATCGCCACTTCTCTCACTCACCTCACTGACTCGCACGACTTACTCGCTACCGAAAAGGTGAACAAAGCATAACAAAAAAAAAAACATACAAACAAATGTTACCGCTTAAGATAGAGGTATGGTATTTCAACAACCTACACTAACACCAGTGGAGATTGATCCACTTACTTCACGCCATTGGGAGGCAACTCAGACCCATCCACCTCCACCGAACAGCAATTTAAACGATCACTCACAGCCAAGTGGTTCAACAACCCACGTTCAAACCAACAACATGGTAGAAACCAAACCAAACCAGACAAAAACTTCCTTCTCCTTTAAAACTTCCCAATCCTTACATCCTGTACCCCGAGGTATAGTATTCCGCCAAATCCAGTGAGCTGTTCTCCTCCGGAACGAGAACGTTTTTCTCTAGCCAAAAATGGACCGTAACCGGTCAAACAGATATAGCGTTCTAGTGTCGCTTGCTGAAACGGGTGATGGTGCTTTGTTTGCGGGACGAGTAGCAGGAGGGCAACTGCAACAGCTTCCCTGGAGATGGAGACCTAGAGGCCGGTAGACTACATCCATTGGAGCACGAAGCGGTTGGTGGACGTCGTCGTCGGTCCAGAACTAATCCACCTTCATCGGTTTGAGCGTTGTCCTTCTTTCTCTCTCTATCTCTTTCGCTTTGCCAGCCTCGAATCTTGGGAACTAATTTTTTTTCTCTTTTCGCCAGCTTTGTTATACAAAATCTCGTAAAGCACTGCTGGTAAACTTTGAGCAGCTTCTATTTGTCTTTTCAAATACATTTCCGGCTATGCTTGCACCTTACTGACATATAATTTGTGCTTACTATTATGTCGTATTGTATCTGTAACTCTATAACATGTTGTTGAGCGCTCTCGCTTCTGGTGAAGTTTGTTTTTCTAAACAGCCAGGTAAGGACACCAACGTAAGGCGAGTCGCTCTTGCTAGCCAATTTTAGTAGTGGCAATTCACTAACAAATGGAAACCAGCAATACTAGCAGGTTTTGTAACTCTGTATATAAAATCTTGGATGCTTTTCCAACCTTTCCTCTGACTTTACAAACGCTGCAAGCCTGCGCCCGAGTCTCCTTCTTTAAGCAACCGATCCAATGCAACATGTTGTCGCTGTGGTGTATAATATCGATGGAAAGCAGAACTTAAATAGTCAATAATATTCGAATTCAAATGAGGCCTTTTCCCACGGT
This sequence comes from Anopheles atroparvus, assembly GCA_914969975.1. Lineage (NCBI taxonomy): Eukaryota > Metazoa > Arthropoda > Insecta > Diptera > Culicidae > Anopheles > Anopheles atroparvus. The sequence continues at coordinate 43,523,204 of CAJZCY010000002.1, read as the reverse complement.
CCCGGAAACAATGGTCCCGTGAATGGTTGTCACTGAATATGTACCGTTTTCTTTGTTACCACATGCTCCCATTATCTCTCCAACCACCCAACTATTTGATTAACAGCATGGTACGACTACGACCTAGTCGCGTATCAGAAGGGTCGCACCGAGACCGATCTGGAGGTGACGCTGCAGGAGGAGAAGGCGAAGAAGAAGCGCGTCACTAAGGTGGTGCAGAAGGCGAAGGCGAAGAAGGAGGGCGAGACCGAATGGCAGAAGACGGTGAAGAAGAAGAAGGGCGAGGAGTACTACAGCAAGCTGGCGGAGCTGGAGAACGAGCAGATCACGAAGGAGCAGAAGCTGCGCGAGGAGAAGCACCAGTTTGCAATCCCCGGCGAGAAGGTGGTCAGCCAGTCGCTTGCGAAGGGAATGGCTAGCGCCTACGAGCAAACGCTGTAAGTACAAACGTGCCGTGAGGTAATAGATCCACTTGAACTGGTTAATGTAACTGGTCGTTCTTATCACCACAGGGAGGAGACGAAGGAAAGCGAAACCGTGGAGCTGATCGAGGCGCCAAAGAAGAAGCTCATCCCGGAGGCGACGGAAACGTCGGTTCAGGGCAAGGAGGTGCACGTGTCGCAGCAGAAGCAAACACAGAAGGAGGTGTACGATGACAAGGAGATCATCCGCAAGATCACAGCCACCGAGACGACCGAGATGGAGCACAAAGGCACGACGCAGGAGCGCGTAGTGGAGGGTCCGGTGCAGCCGACCAAGCCACCGGTCTTCACAAAGAAGATTCAACCGTGCCGGGTGTTCGAGAACGAACAAGCCCGCTTCGAGGTCGAGTTCGACGGCGAACCGATGCCGACGGTCAAGTGGTTCCGCGAGAATTTCCAGATCAACAATTCGTCCGACTTCCAGATCCACACGTTCGGCTCCAAGTCGGTACTTATCATCCGCCAAGTGTTCCTGGAGGACTCGGCCGTGTTTGCGGTGATCGCCGAAAACCGGGGCGGCACGGCTAAGTGCAGCGCAAATCTGGTTGTGGAGCAGCGTCGCCAGCAGGGCCGCGGTGGCGTCATTCCACCGAGCTTCGTGAGCACCATCACTGACACGACCGTTTCGGCCGGTCAGTTGGCGCGCTTCGACGCGAAGATCACCGGCACGAAGCCACTCGACGTGTACTGGCTGAAGGGCGGACAAAAGATTACGCCCAACATCAAATACAAGATGCTGGAGGAAGACAACAATTACACGCTGTTGATCATCGAGGCTTACGCCGAAGATGGCGCGAAGTACGAGTGTGTGGCGATCAATAGCGCTGGCGAGGCCCGTTGTGACGCTATCTGCAACGTCGACACGCCAGTCACACCAATCATCGAGAAACCGGCGACGCCCGGAACCGAACGCCCACCGACCCTCGTCGAGCCGCTCAAGGACAAGCAAGTCTCGGAGGGTCAATCGGTGGAGTTCCGCACGCGCGTCACCGGCAAGCCGACGCCAACCGCGCAGTGGTTCAAGGGCGACAAGCAAATCAAGCCGTCCAAGTACTTCCAGATGGGCAAGGACCGGGACGCGTTCACGCTCGTCGTTACCGAGGCGTTCCCGGAGGACGAGGGCCAGTACCTGTGCATCCTCTCGAACGCGGGTGGTGAGGTACACACCACCGCCACCCTGAAAGTGGTCGCGCCGGAGATGCCGGATGCCGGACCAAAGCTGGGCGAAATGAAGGATTGCGTCGTGGACGAGGGCTCACCGGCACAGTTCAAGACGACCATCGTCGGCAAGCCGACCAAGATGACCGTTCAGTGGCTGCGCGAGGGTCTGCTTATACCGGAGTCGCCAGATTTTCAGGTAAACTATCACACTATCATTGTCATTGTTGTTGTCGATCATTCCCTGTGACTAGAATCTCTTTAGATGAATTCAATTCGTCAAAAATTTCTACCCTGGCAGTTTCTTTTCCAAAGGAAAATGAAGGCGTTGCAGAACTTTTCAAAACCCAAATGATAATTTGTAATCATCGTTTCATTAAACTTTTGCTAAGTATTTTGCGTTATTCTATTGCCAACTTAAGAGCCAGTTGGCCCCTGCCGTAACCCTCCCGTAACTTTCCTTAATGATGATCGCAGTAAGATTTATTTCACGCTCACAAGCATCTAGCGCTTCGCTCACTCGATACGTCTTAATTCACGTCATCGAATTTGTTCAACCAAGATTCGTTGTGACACGCTCGTTGCACGCAATCTTGGCCTGAAGCCTACCTACAATTTTTTTACATTTAAAGTTGAACTGAACGCGCCCTGCATGCATCGATCCTTGGCACATATATAATGATCTTGTTAAATTTCACGCCCACCAAATCAAGGGTGGGCCCTTCCCAACCTCTCACCCATTTAAACGCAGCGCGTCACGCATCATAAACCGTTTGGCTAATAAACGTGGACAACTGTCGAATGTGGTGCCAGGATGAGGACGTTATTTATTTTTTCTACTAAGCACCAGGCGTCTCCATGTGTGCCAATATAGGCGACGTTTTAATTAGCTTGTAGAAATTATTCTCGTCGCTTTGAATACTCGGACATTTGACAAATGTGAAAACATCTCTGATCCCCTCCTTGGTTTGTCAATCCGCACGTGCCTTGAATTACTTTTGGCGCAACGAGGCCAAACATGATCAAATCAACGCCAACACAACCTTAATTGAAATATTGAAGGGAAGTTAATCGATGTTTTTTTTATTTCTTTCTTTCTTTCTCCTTTTCTGTTTTAAACCCCTTCGCTGGTTTGTTTCCTCTTTCATCTGCCCTCCCCCTATCAGATGATCAACGAGGGCAACAACGCAGTGCTCCTGATCGGAACGACGTACGAGGAAGACTCCGGTCTCTTCACGTGCCGAGTGACCACGTCCGCCGGGCAAGTCGAAACGTCCGCCAAACTGATAGTCAAAAGTAAGAATACTCAGTAGACAAACAAACCCTCGACCACAACAACTACAAACAAACAAATCAAACAAACAAAAAAAAAGCAAACTACCTACAATAATTAAGTCCTGCAAATGCTCCCCCCCGATATTAAGCTACGCCACTTGCAATCAAATATCTCTATTTGTGTCTCGTTGCTTAAGTGTAAGTGTGTTTTAACGACAACCTTGGTGTGGTGAGCTTAACGAACGCAGATTTTTGCTTTTTGCCGGGGAGAGCGGACAAAATGTGTTAGTTTTCGTGTTGCTATCGTGCAATTTTTTACCCCATTATCCTTAGTAATCCCTTCTCCTCAAAATGGTGTAAGCGCTTTAACATGCCCCGGCAGCGGCGGTAGTAGTCGTCCTTGCCCTTAACCACCACCACGGTGACCGAAGAGGCGTGGATGCAGGAAAGAAAAGAGAAAAAAAACCCCATTCGGGAAATCGGTATTCGTATGGCACAACGGAAACGGCACGAGGCAAACCCGGCACAACAGTGGCAGCATAACTCGTTATTAATGTTATTTACGGTGATTATCTAATTTATGCGTATCGTAACAAATGTCTTTACCCTGGAATCGGACTACTCTACCCGTATTTTATTGCAGTCGTATTTAATTCTATCCACTAAGCGATCGCAAAGGAATTCGTTAACAGATTGACGCTATGCGATATGAACCCTTTTTCATGAAACCACGAAAAGTAGTTCATTTAGAGATAGGCAGAGAGAAGAAGCGATACGATAAGAAAGATGAAAGGAAACCAAACGTTTATTTTAGAAGGAGGCAGTGGTAGGGTGCCCACATATCTTTAGCAAAAGATTTACATTTGGAGAAAACGGATATGGAAGGGTAAAGGGCAAAACTCAAAACGGAAACATTCAGAGGATACGCTGAGATGAAGGCAATATTTTACACATTTATCGCGTATCAAGCACTACATTTAACTTTTGGTCTACTACCGATATATAGCTTTGCTGAATTTTAGATAATTTTTGTTCTTGCATATTACAACGCCAAACCCATGTAAGGTGATTTTAGCTTTAGCTTCGAGACTTGTTAACACAATAAAAAAATAGCTAGTTCCTTGAAGAACCGCAACCGCAACTTCCAACCGAGGGCCGTGTAAATAGGAAAAAAGTGAAGGTGAACTAGCAAGAACGAATGGAATGATGATTGGGTCGACGTAGCAAGACTCCCTCGAACTGTACCTACAAACCCTCTCTACATAACACATGGCATAAAGTGATCCCTTGCAAGTGCAGTCCATGCACAAAAACACACACAACACAGACACATTGAACGAACTAAAGTTTCCACCCGTGTTTTTCCACCATCATCCAACCACCCCGGTTGAAGGTGGCGAAACGAGGAAGCGACAATACGATCGAGCAGGAAAATGGTTTCCCTCGTGCAGTTCGTGTCTTCGCTATTTTTAGCAATGAAAAATAGATCGAACGACATGCGTATTAGGTGCGACACGGTTTCCAAGAATCGGAAGAATCGAAACACATGAAGGTGGATCGATTATAATCCGTTTGGCAGATGAAAATTCCATACTCCATAGACCAACCCTTATAGACGCCTTTTCCAACGTGCTCCCAACCCGTGGTTCATCCCCCTGCTGGGGGCCAGGGCTTCCCGATGCCAGTGTACTAATCCATCCTGTACACCATCCGTTGTGAGATTGGCGAAAAAAAAAGCTTAAGAAATTGATTTTTTTGACGTTTAAAAATGTAGAAAACGGAAAATTTACAAAAACACACACTGCTACACAACTTTTTGAAGATCCTCTCTCTTCCCACACGTCAAGTTACACCTTCCCCTTCACCTTCCCATGCGGTGAGATATATATTCACATGTCGTCGGCTCGTCAATCTTCATTCGTTCGTTCGTGCTATTCGTTGGCGTCGGAAAAAAGGAAAGGCCGCAAGGCACGAACAATCCGGACCAAATCCATCTTGTCAGCGAACTTAAGGCAGCCCTCGTCCTCGTCGTAAGGCCACCGTCGCTCGGATTCGCCAGCAAAATTAATTGCACGCGTCCTTCATTGTCTTTTTGTTCGGAGCCGTGCGAAAAAGCGTGCCAGAAGAAGTGCATTGGAGCTCAAAGCGATGGTCAAAACACACCTTCGTTTCTGTTCGAAAATGTTGGCAATGTTGCCTTATGCACCCCGCACTCGGTGGGGTCATGTTTGAGTCAAAAACTGACATGACGCGATGACGCTCGCTTGGCAGAATTTTCACGCGTGCCGTGCGCAAACGATGCACACCGCAAGCGACGCAACGTAAAAGGTGAACATGCGTTTGGAATGTTCCAAGCGTGAGTCAGTCGCGCGATGATCGCGATGATGATTTTTGGATTGTTTTTGGGTGAGAAGGAAGGTGCGCTAGCCTTCTTCGTGAAGGTTTCCCTCTTTTCGATGACCATCAACGTGTGGTGGCGGTGTTTTCCTCGGAAGGGACCGATGTGTCCGGTGGTCCGAAAACTGCGTTCGGATCCAACCGCATCGGCCAGGTCCGGAGGGTGGAGGATTTTTCACACGGCGAGGTTTGGGTTCTAATTTTAGGTAACTCTCGCTCGCACCGTGTTGATTGTATGTTTCCCTTCTTTCCTTCTTCCTTTTCCTGATTCTCCCTTTCCGCACTCCTTCCTGCGGATCACTTACTCACTTACGTTTTCTACCTCACCCTTCCTATGTTAACCCCTTGTCGGATTGGAGCATTTCTAGCGTGGCGTGTTGACCGTTTTGCGCACGGAAAACTCAAGCGGCTCGCGAAAGAAAACCTACCTACCTACCGGCATCGAGCCAACGATTTATCTTACCGGGAAGACGCTAATAGATGCGTGCCTCCCCATGCAAGCACGACCCCTCATTTCGGTTAGCGTTTCCGAAACCAAACTGGAAAAGCAACGCACACCAGATGAATCATATCGAGCTGACCTTCTACCGAAACGTTCCCTTTTCGAGCGGTAAATTTGGAGAATGTTTGTTGCGCCGATGGGCAAACCATGGTCATTTTCCGGTTGTTTTTGTTTTTTTTTTTTCTTTCCTTTGATCGGTTCGGATGATGGGGTGCTGATTAACGAACGCCAGAGACAGAGCGGTTTGCGAGCCCGATATCGAGCGGTTGCTTTATTAAATTCAGTTTACTTTCGACACCTCACCTTCAACTTATTTTTGAGCGATTAGTAAGAGGCGGACGAGGGATGGAGCAGGTTGAACAAATTACAATAATAAACAGAAGAAAGGAACATTTGGATGGCTTGAAACATACAACGAGAGATTGAAAGATTTCGATAGGGCGAAGGTAGAAAGTAAAAGTACTTGAACCGATTTGAACATTGCGGAAAAACACGGAACCACGCGCTGGTTAGAAATGGGTTGAAAGGAAGAGAAGAAAGGAAACGAAAGGAAATATTTATGTAACCCTCAAATGCTTCAAACCAACTGTGTGTGGCATCCTAGTGCTTCGAGCGGAATAATTAGCAATAAAGATTTCATTACTAAAATAGATATCGTTAGACGCAAAGTAAGAGGGCAGCTACCAGCAATAAAGAGTACGAGAGAAACGCAGGACATTACTGCATAAAAGGGGAGCGGAACCGTGCGGAATCATAGGGAAATCACTTTTTTTGTTAAATTGGCCGCAGATCAATATTATTTTCTTTTGCTAGGAAATTGAAACCTACGAGCAGTCCGGGCGGATTTAAACCATTTGGAGCAGAATTGAATTATAATTTTGTGTCCCCGTGGAGGTGACGTTGTAAGATCTCGAATTTTCTAGAACTTTCTTGGCCCAAGAATGCTTCCGAATGTTTCAAATGGCTATGTGGGCGAAAAGAACCCAGGAGAAAACCAACCGGCCGAAACAAACACAAAACGGGACCGGTGACTCACTGAATACGTGGAAAAACAACGACTCAGCCCACGCGTGGTCTACACGCGTTTGAGGTTGATGACGTCATGATGTTGGCATCGTTATTGTTGTGTTGGCATCGCGTCCCACCTGTTTGAAGGTACAGATGCCTTCACGCGAAAAATTTCTGTGAAGTTTTCTGGCGTCCTTGTGTATTCTGATGCTAGCGTTCTGCACTACGGCCATCCGTTGATATTGATGTTTAGGCTCAGGAAAAATGTGTATTGTTGCCCCTAGGTTCCCATCGCAGACGTTGAGAAAATGAGAGGGAAGGCGATAGGGACAGAGTTTTTCAAGATGTATCCTAGAGACCCGACTTCCGTTCCGTTTGCGCCAAACTGCCACTGCCTGTGTCCTGTTCAAAAGAAAAAATCAAAATCAAACGTTAGCGTACGCGTTCAGAACGAAGATTAAATTGTTGCAAGATGAGTGCGGCGTTCAAATTTATAACCTCTTCAAAAAGCCAGCAAGCGTACGCAACGATTTATTGCCCCACAACGCCAAACCGATTGACCGTGATTGTGATTGCGAACAATCTACCGATGTTTCGCATTTTGTTCGCTAAAAATAACGAGTCGGTGTTCGGTTTTTTTTTTTTTTGTGCAGCAGCAGCGATTGCAACAGCTTTGAATCGCTGTCGAAAGCTTTCTTTTCTGTTGTTTTCGTTATGGTGGTTAATGTAATTCTCGCGGATCCTGTAATTTCAGTTTCTTCCTCGTCGCCGGGGGAATGACCCCCGGGCGGGAACTTTCGAAAGTCACTCGAAGATAAATGCTCAAGAAGAGGTTATAAATTAACGCCACAGCGCCAGCTTGTAGACACGAATTGTATGATCCCGAATACTTATCTTATCGCCGAGCTGCATCTGCTGCCGTGGACTTGCTTTGCTTGCATCTGCAGCGATTGCGCAACTCGTATCTGCAATACGATAATCCATCCTGCAACCATCCGCTTGCTTCCGAGTTTGCCTTTTCCATTGTGTGTTCCGTTGCTTACCCCGAATGTTGGTGTTGGGTGTGCTGATGTCTCCGTGTGCCGTCCCGAAACCAACCTTATCCCAAATGTTCCATGCGTATGGAAACCCCGCAATCAAACACAATAATTCATTTCCATCTCCGCCAGCGTAGGGATCCGTGTTTGGTCGACACTTAGCTTAAAGAAGGCTTAGATGCTTCACTTTCTCTTAGTAACCAGCAAAAGATGTTAGGGAAACGAACTGATGGATCAAACTGATCCCGATACGATCGATATGCCCCACCCAAACGCTTTCCACTGTTTGTTTGTGCGCGCGCTTGCCGTGTTACTTAGCGAGTTTAAGGATTAATTTATTAACGAACGATTCCACTTAAGATACCGATTAACAGATACCGTTCAGCTTTGCTAGTGTTTTTTTTTTTCGTCGTTTTATATCGCTATTGATCCCTTGCAAACTAATTATTATTATAGTATATGTTTTTATACATTTGTAAGTAAGCGTAATGAAACGGATATCAATAATACATTGAACATTTACAACCAACGCAAACACGCAATCACTTCACTTCATTTGCTTTCGTTTTTTTCCATATTTCCCGAACATCCATCCATCATACCTATGTGTTTTCCCGTTATTTTTGTTTCATGTTATATGTTGTTTGTCTCACTAATCCCGTGCTTCGTCAAACCGTGCAACACTGGTGTACTGGTGGGCTAACACTACTAGATCGCAACAATCGGTTGGGTGGATGAATTCCTATTGCTTTTCCAGCTTCCACTTTTACCGCATCGCAACATGTTGACAAACACTTGATTCACGCGTCCACCCATGACCGTAGTGGCACACAAACACTAGGATAGAGTAGACGAGAAAGAGACACACACCCCCAGTTACGGCGGGGCAATTCCATTGGCAGGAAATGAATCGAACGGCGTGGCACATGTCACGGTGTTTAGAGAAGCGTTTAGAATCTTCTTCCTGCCGCCTGCGTCTGGCCGACGGAACTGGCCGGGCAAGCAGCAGCAGCAACAGCAACAAGCTTCCAACCGGCGCCACCACAGCTCGTCGACTGAAAATGTCGGCCGCCGAAAAGAGAGCTCGCCCGCCAGCGTTGGCCACCATGGTGTCGTCTCGCTCTGCGCAAGCGCCCGCACCGCGAATGAGCTGCGCATCTCGCTCTTCTCCGCGATAAGTTTAGATGAGATGTCGCGCCTGGCAGCTGGTTGGCATGCTCTCCGGGAGAGATATATATTTTAAGATTCCCGGCCAACGCACGAATTAACTCCCGACGCCTGGTGTGTGCCGTGCTGTGGTACGCGCAGCAGCGCGCTGGTTCTAAAATTAATCTCTCGGCCACTGTTGCCTGGCCACTTTTGAAACGGTTCTACGTGGGTTCGCCAGTTAACCCCATTCGAACCGGTTCTCTGGTTTCCCCGGGACGTCCCGTCACACACTGGCCAGTGGTTTCCACTGGCGCGCGCTGTCATTTCCAACATGATGTGGTCGTGACACGCTCGCGTCAATGTGCAGAAGTACGTGACGATCATGTGCCGGACGGTTACCACTTTATCCGTTGGACAATTTATGACCCCATTTCACCCGGTAGTGCACTCGCTTTGCTTTTCGCCCAAGTCGCCGTCAGAGAAAACCCACCAAAAACCCCATTTGTTGTCACTCAAAAGTCGTTACGCAAACGAGTATGATAAAAGGATGGGCCCTAACGTTGGTCTGTGCTACCGTCGGCCACGCCGGCAACGGAAGGCTGAAGTCGAGAACTTATTTTTGATGCAATATGAGACGGCTCGTTTCGTTGTTCCTTCTGCTCTTTTTTCTCTCGCACACTATTTTCCGGAAGTTCTACGGACTCTGACTGTCGGCAGACTTTTTTTCCCGGCGAAACGCGGGGAAGAGGTGGAAGTGATAAATGTCTTACAAAATTTACAAGATTAGAACTAATTGAGGGGAAGAATGTGGCGATATGTTGCTACTGTATGGTGGGCAGGGACAGTTTTCGTTGCGGCGCTGGGAAAATAATTTATGCGGTTCCTTGTCTGCGAACCAATCCGCCGACAGCCGGATGTGCCACGCGAATAATTGCTGTAAGTTGTGACGGGCCCTAAGATGCATGGTTCAACATGGTTCATTCATTCAATGCTATCCCCTGCAAGCTTGAAGGGAACCATTTGCGTGTTTCAAGAACGTGCGAATTGTGGTCGAAAAATCTTTAAATTGAGTTGAACCTGTTCGGTTTTAAAAATAACGGCGATCAAATTTGCAAATTTTAAAATCAAATTGAATGTGAAAAGTGGCGGTTTAATGTAGCATTTCTTGTTGTCAAGGTTCGTCCTACGGGTAACTATTTATGTTGCTAACAGCTCAGATACAGTAGTAGAGTGTTTGTCATGGTTATTTTGTCCCAGACGGTGCCTAAAGAACACGGGATGGTTTGGGCGGAAATGATTCACCCAGCTGTTGTTGTTTGGCACGAGTTTGAAATCAAAAAGAAACCAGAGGTCGTGTCATCCCTGGTCAAGGATGAGTTTAGCAGTTTCACCGTGACTAAGCGAGTTGCTCACCAACAACAACTCGCACGTCAACACAGTCAATTTGAGGGAAACATTTTAATTGAATTGCGCTAAGGAGTGTCTAAACAAATAGTCAGCATGAAAGGGGGCCATTAAAATAGCAGCCGAACAGTAATGTACAATCGCTCGGACTCAACGGAGGCGCGATTCCGCCTCCATGCAATGAAAATAGAACACTCGATGACTAGGTCGGTAAATAAATGTCAAGAATAATTGCAACCTTAACCACACGTTCATCGAGTCCGAATGGCCCGGGTGCAAGTTGCTTCGCATCTCATATTCGCGCAAAAAGACAATTAAATTACCCTCACCGTGACGAACGAAAGAACACCGCAGTATCGCACCATAAAGGCACACCTTTCTCTTGCCAGTCGGCTGAACCCCCCAAGGAGCAAATCCAGACATCCCTGACGCTAAAAATAACCGCCTAGCTCACCTTTGCAACACGACAGAAACTCACACAAATGGTTTTCACCGTTAAAGTGCAGAAAAACGGCTAACACCTCGAAGCGAAGCAGCGTGTCAGCAAGTTTCGCACCTTTTCCTGCTCTCATTTTCTCCATGATGGACGCCGTGTGGATGTGGAAAGGTGTGAAATGCGCTAAGGGAGTCCGCGAGGCACTATTCGGCCACAGTTTTTCAACATGTGTTTACGCTTAGCATTCCTCGGCGCTGAGGTAGTCGCTTCATAATTTATGATTAACCTTTAATTCCAAACTCGTTGCAAACACCAGTCCAATGGCAGCTTATACCCCCAGTACCCCAACCCTTTGCTTTCTCTTTTTTTCAGCCACATTTGCTAACCCTGTTTGTCCATCGCGCTGCATGTTTCACACTACCACCGACAGGACAGGTGTATGATACATTCCCTAAGCAGAAAGAACACGGCATTAAGGTTGCTAAATAATTGACAAGTTCTCATTTTTTCCCCCTGGCGTAGAGCGTCGAAAGCATCTGCAGCAGGTGCTCGGTGCCGATGGAGTCCAAGCGTACAACCAACAGGATGTTCAGCAGGTGAAACAGTTTGGCTCTGTCGTTACAACCAAGGCCACCGGGGTACACCATGAACTGGCCGATCGAGCCTACGACAGCAGCACGAGTGCGAGCGAGGTAGATGCGGAGTTTTTGCCACAAGGCGACAACAGCCTTCCGTGGCGAAGATCGCGAAGCCTGTCCCGTGGGCCAATGCCAGCCGTTGCACCGTGGAGACGTGCCTCGCAGGACCGCCGAACGTCTCGCGATCGCTCATTGTCTATCGACAAGAGGGAAGAAGTGAAACCATGGACGGCCGAGGTGATCAAGCTGAAGAAGACAGCCAAGGAACGCAAAACCATCGAAAAGGAGAAGCTCGAAACGGTTCTGCTGAAGCCAACCCAAATCCAGAAGCCGCAGGTGAAGCGAGAGGAGCTGGCCAAGGTGGAGTTAAAGGCGGTAAAGCGAGAGCAGCAGGAGATCACCGAGCAGCACATGGAGGAGATGGTCGAAGCAATCATCAGCGAACAGCGAACGGAAGATCAGGTGGACTATAACGTCCACAAGCTGCGCCATGACGAGGATTCGTCCATACTTCAAATCACCCAACAGGTGGACGAGTTGATACGAAAGGAGGAGCAAAAGAGTGTCCCGTGGCATCGTGGAGGCACGAAGAAATCCCAGAAACCTGTTCTCAGCAAGGAGCAGTTCGTAGAAACCGACGAAGCGACACGTCTCACGGTTGGCCGAGACGAAACGATACAGGAAAAGCGAGAGGAGCAGCAACTTATACTAAACCAGGAAGCGGGGGTAGCTTGGCGTCGGGGCAAGCGCCCCGAGCCAAAGCAGGCACCCTTTGCGCAAGTGGAAGATTCCGCCACGCTAAGCGTCGATCGTTTGGAAGAGCAGGAAGAGCAACCGAGGGAAACAAAACCTATAGAACAGCCGGTCGCATGGCGAAGAGGTGCGAAGGAAAAACCACCAACTGCCACTGAGCAAGCACAGGAAGAGCAACCTCAGGTTGCCACCGAGAAGGCGCAGCCCCAAGACACGGAACTTCCGCCATGGATGCGCGGCCGTAAACCGGGACCAAAGCGAGAGCTGCAGATACCGGCCGAACCGGAAAAGGTCGAACAGGTGATGCTGAAACCTACGCCAAGGGTAAAGAAGGAGCTCGCCAAAGAGTCGGTAGAGGAAGTGTCTCTCAAACCGGTCCCTAAAAAGCCAATCACAGCAGAGGTACCTCATGTGGAGGATGCAGAAGCTGAAGAAACAACAGTGAAGTTGATAAAGAAGAAGAAACCGAAGCCGAAACAGCCCGAACTAGAATCGTACGAAAAGATGGAATTCACTCCCACGGATGTACCAGCTCCTGAGAAGCTGAAGCTACCCGAAAAGCTGCAAGAAGAAAAACCACTTAAGCCAGAGCAAGAGCCAGAGCAAGGTAGTTGGCGTCGCCAGCAAAAACCACGAACGGAAGTGGAAGTTTCTGAAGAAAAACAGTGGCCTACGGGCAAGAGGCACCCATTATTGGAAGAACCGAAAGAAGATGTTGTATTAAAGCCCATACCAAAGCCTACGAAAGAAGTAGAGCCTAAACTGACAGAAGAGCTTCAGATAACACCGAAACCACTTCCAGAAGTGGTCGATAAGCGGGAACCCGAGCAAACTCCGTTAGTCTTGGAGAAGCCAACGGAACCAGCGGAAGATGAGAGCCTGCCTCCGTGGCGTCGGGGCAAAAAGCCGGTGCAAAAGAAAGAACTTCCCAAGCCGGTTGAAGTAGAGCAAGTGGAAAAGGTCGAACTCAAACCGACTCGCCGAGAGAGAAAAGAGATCCCTAAGGAGTCACTGGAGGAGGTGGCATTGAAGCCCGTACCAAAGCCGGTGAAGGAGGCCGAACTCGAACAAGAACAGCAGGCTATTATCACACCGGTACCAATGGAACCAACGCCAGAGGTGAAAAAGAAGAAAAAGGTGCCAAAGGTTACTCCAAAACCCGTAGAAGAAGAGGCACCGAAAGAAGTTGAAATTGCAGAAGTTGAACCGGTTGTAATTGCTCCTGAGCCTAAGGCAGAAGTAGTCGAACCTGCACCTGAGACGAAAGAGCCGGAGGACGACGAATCGCATTTGCCTCCGTGGCGTCGCGGACGTAAGGAAGTACCAAAGCGAGAAATTCCCAAAGAAGAACAGCAGGTCATGGAAACGGTCACGCTGAAACCTACACCAAAGAGGGCCAAGGAGCTTCCACAGGAATCCCTCGAAGAGGTGTCGCTGAAGCCTGTTCCTCAAATACCGCAAACTGAGGAAATCTCGGAGGCTCCCGTTGAAATGGCAACGATCAAGGAAGTCGCTCCTAAAAGAGTTAAGAAACCGAAGCGTAAGGACGAACCGGAGCCTCTCGAGAAGCCAGTATTTCCGGATATACCGGAACCAGAAGCTCTTCAGCTGGAGCAAGTGGAGCATGTTCCTATGGAAGCACCAAAGGAGCCTGAAGCCGCTCCTGAACAACCGCCATGGAGACGAACACCAAAGCCTAAGCCGGCGGAAGTCGAGCCGGAAGAAAAGAAATGGCCAACTGGAAAGAGACGTCCTTTGCCCGAGGAACCCAAGGAGGAGGTAGTATTGAAACCGATTCCTAAGCCGGCCAAAGAGACAGAACCCGAACCACAGAAGCATGTGACCGTCAAACCGATGAAATCAATACCAGAACCAGCGGAACCGGTTGAACTTCCTCAAATTGAACCTGTCAAATACGGTTCTGAATCTGAAAAGGAATTAATTGAACCGGACACAAGGGAGCCGGAGGACGACGAATCGCATCTACCTCCGTGGCGACGCGGGCGTAAGGGAGTCCCAAGGCGAGAAATTCCTATAGAAGAACCGCAGGTCATGGAAACGGTTACACTGAAGCCTACACCTAAGAAGGCCAAGGAGCTTCCACAGGAATCCCTCGAAGAGGTGTCGCTGAAGCCTGTTCCTCAAATACCGCAAACTGAGGAAATCTCGGAGGCTCCCGTCGAAATGGCAACGATCAAGGAAGTCGCTCCTAAAAGAGTTAAGAAACCGAAGCGTACGGACGAACCGGAGCCCCTCGAGAAGCCAGTATTTCCGGATATACCGGAACCAGAAGCTGTTCAGCTGGAGCAAGTGGAGCATGTTCCTATGGAAGCACCAAAGGAGCCTGAAGCCGCTCCTGAACAACCGCTATGGAGACGAACACCAAAGCCTAAGCCGGCGGAAGTCGAGCCGGAAGAAAAGAAATGGCCAACTGGAAAGAGACGTCCTTTGCCGGAGGAACCCAAGGAAGAGGTAGTATTGAAACCGATTCCTAAGCCAGTCAAGGAGACAGAACCCGAACCGGAAAAACATGTAACAATTAAACCGAAACAGTCGGAACCATTGCCGGAGCCGGAAAAACCAGAACCAACGCCATGGCGTCGGGGAAAGAAGGAAAAATCACCGGTTGAGGAAGAGAAGCCAATGGAATGGCCCACAGGAAAACGAAAACCACTTGAAGGTGTTCCAAAGGAGGAAGTTATTCTCAAGCCCATCCCGAAACCAACGCAAACGGAAGAACCGAAGCCGGTAGAAGAACAAGTAGTGGCACGTCCGACGCCTAAACCAGACGAGCCTGAACAACCGAAAACTGCTCCTTGGCGAAGAGGTAAAAAGGAGCTGCCCAAAGAAGGCACTCCTAGGGAGGAAGTAGTTCTGAAGCCGACACCGAAGGCTGCCGCGCCACTGGAGACAGTATCGGAGGAGATTATCCTCAAGCCTGTGCCCGCACAGGAAGCGATCGAGGAGGTTGTACCTGCGCCACATACTTTGCAACCTGTTCGTGATGTAAGCGAAACGGTGGAAAAGGTGGAGACGAAGAAAACGAAACGGGTGAAGAAGCTTGTGCTGAAGCCGACCTATCCCGTGCCAGAATACGAGGAGGTCGAGGAATCGGTCACTTTCGAAGAGCCAGAGGAACCAGCCCAGGTAGCGGAAACCATCGTCGACATTGTGCCCGAGGAAGTGCTTGATCTCATTCCGGAACAAGTGCCACGGGAGGTCGCGAAGAAACGCAAGTCGCGTAACAAGAAGCACGTGGTGTTCAAGGAGGAACTCAGCACATTTGCGGTGGAACCAGAGCACGAAGAAGAAGAAGAAGAGGAGGACGAGGAAGAGGAAAAACAGATGGTTGAAGAAATTTCGCGCTCTTGCATTACGCTGAGCCGCCCGATTCAGGAGAGCAAACCGGAGGTTGTTCCAGTCGTTCCGACGCCGGACGAGACAGTGCAGGAGGAGCTGCAAACCGCTGAGTTCCGCAAAGAAATGGAAGTACGCATACAATCGAACATTGTGAAGAAAGAAAAGCACCGACGGGTGTTTATCGACGACAGTCAACCGCTGCCGGAACTGGAGATAATTACACAAAAGCGCGTCCAGGAGGTGGTAGACAAGGTGGCAGAAGAGGACGTCCGCGAGGAGCGCAAGCTGCGCGAAACGACGCAACAGCGCATCGCAGAGACGAAGATTCAGGAGCGTACCGTCGTCGCGATACCCAGGCCGGACGTGAAGCCGCCGAATATCGTGGAGAAGCTGCAGCCGCAAATCTGCGAGCCAGAGAGGCCAGTGCAGTTACGCTGCCGCATTGAGGGCGTCCCGTTCCCGGAGGTGCGCTGGCTGTTCAATGACACGGTACTCTTCGCAAATCCCGAGTACGTGATGAACGTGGTCGAGGATGTGGCGACGTTGGAGATTGCCACCGTGCAGCCGTACCACGTCGGAATCTATACCTGCGAAGCCAGGAATGTGGCGGGAATTGCCATCAGCAAGGCGAACATCGTCGTGCAGGAACCGGAAGAACTCGGCGAGGCACCGCGGTTCGTGGTTCCGCTGAAGATCGAGCTGAACGAGACGAAAACGGTGGCGACGGTGACGTGCCAGGTGGCCGGCATTCCAACACCAAGCGTGCGCTGGCTGCGTGACGAGGTAGAGATCACCGAGGAGGAGATGGAAGAGATCGAAACGTACTACGAGGAGCGCACGGGCCGCGTGCGGCTGACGGTGAAACGGCCACAGCAGAACGTTCCGGTCGTCTACACGGTCCTGGCAGCGAACAAGTTCGGTAAGGCTGTCGGCAAAGCGAACGTGTTCATCCAGTCGGTGGTGCTGGAGCGAGCAAAGCCGTCCGCGATGGCACCACAGATTGTGCAGCCTCTGGAGGCGCAGGTGGTCCGCACGGGAAGTACATTGGTGTTCGAATGTCGCTACACGGGCACCCAGAAGCTCACCGTAAAGTGGTTGCGCAACAACAAGGAGATCGCCGAAGAGGACGAGGAGGTCACGATCGTCACCGAAGAGTACTACAGCCGACTTGAAATCCGACGTGTTACACGCCAACGGGGAGGCAAGTACGAGATCACCGTCACGAACGAAGTGGGTCAGGCCAAGTCGTCCGCATCGGTGGCCATCTCCGACGCTACCGACACCGAGGAGGCAAAGGCGCCCCGGTTTGTGGAACCGCTGGTGCCGAAGCTGATCGCCGAGGCGGAGGTGTGCATCCTTGAGGCGTCGGTCGACAGCTACCCGACCGCGACGTTCCAGTGGTTCAAGGAAGGCACGGCGATCCGATCGACCAACGAGCAGCGCATCGTCACGACCGACAACCGATCGATATTGATAATCGAGTCGTTCACGCGCAGGGACACGGGCGCGTACACGTGCCGTGCGGAGAATGTGGCGGGTTCTGTAACGTCCACTGCGACCGTCCAAACGCTGGACACCATCGAAACCGAGGAGGTTACCGAATACATATCACCGCGGTTTTTGGAGACAATTAAACCGACGCGTGTTATGGATGGCGAGCGCCTGACGCTCGAGTGTCGCGTCGTGGCGATGCCGCTGCCCAAGGTCCACTGGTACCACAACGCGCAGCAGATCCAGGAAACGAAGGACAAACAGGTGCACCAGGACTCCTCCGGACGCTGCGTACTCACGATAAGCGAGGTTTTCCCGGAGGACAAGGGTGAGTATACGTGCGTCGCCGAAAACCGCATCGGTGAGGCGATCTGCCGGGCCACGGTCAGCGTCGAGCCATTCGAGTACGTGCCCGACTCGGAGCAGTTCCGCAGCTCAGAGGAAGATTTGTTGACCGATAAGGTAAGCGGCGTTCTTTCCCGGAGTTCTGCACAGAAATAAACAAATTGCACAAACTGACGTTCGTTCGTCTCCGTCCCACAGTCTATTTCAACACTCGAAGAGTACGCGGAACCGATCGAGTACGCACCGATGATCGTCAAGCAGCTGCCGGTGACCATCCACTCGCAGGAACGCGAGCTCACTAAGCTAGAGGTAAAGGTCCACGCGCACCCGAAGCCCCAGATTCGCTGGTTGAAAGCGGGCGAGGAGATCGTGCCCTCAGAGGAGTTCCAGATCGAAAACTTCGCCGATGGCACCTCGATCCTTATCATCAACGACATCTACCCGGACGACTCGGGTCAGATCACGTTCGAGGCACATAATGCACTCGGCGTCGCCGTGACAACAACCGAACTGGTTGTGGAAGGTATACACTTGCCAACATGCAACGCAATGAGATACATTCTCCAATATATCGCCACCGTAGCTACTGTAGTTATGCTCGACTAATATTGCTTTCTTATTTTTTCTCTTATAGTAATATTTTACTTTTTTGTATAATGTAGATATTGCTGCCCGTAATTTTCACAGGATGCTTTTTCCTTTTCTTAACTACCTCTAACCGGGTTTTGGGAATTTTCTTGTCTTCCTTTTCAGCTTTTGGAAATCTATATCTGCCTTTAATTCTGTTTTATCTTTTCTTTTATTCTTCTTCGGTTGAACTATTTCTCTTTTCCAACCTTCTCTCCTTTCTACCTATCCTCTCTGATAAAAAACCTTCCTGTAAATAATCAAATAAAACACTCACCAAATTAAACTATCAACCACCTACCAAACTACGAACGAATCTGTACTATCTCTATCTTTTCTCAAAATGGAAAGCGGAAAAACTCACTTACAATGCACTCGCCCCAAAACCTCACTTCAAATGAAACAAATACTTCACTGAGGTGCAGTGCGCCTCAAATAAACTTATACTTTCATTCTTTCAGACATATTGGTCGACTCGTTAATATTTGGCGACTAATATGGCCCTGTTTTCCGTTTGCAGAAATCGTTGGAACCAAAGCGTATCGCAAACCGGAATGGGTGCAGCACATGGAGGAGATGAAGCAAGCCCTGCAAGGTAACACATCCAGCGTCCGAAACATTATACCGAGACCACTGTTTGTCGGTTTTCTGTTCAAATTCGTTTCTCATCCAATTTCGTCCGTTACGATCACTATCATTCACTGTCAAATTCAAATTCACGATCACCCCTTCACCGTCAACTCGATACCGAAAAAAAGAAAAAAAATAAGTTCTACAAGTTGAAGCCACCATGAAACTATTACTTTATGCTTCAACTATGCTTCACGTAGACTGCATGCCGATTGTTTGAATGTTTTAAGTACTCGCAATGCAAATCTTTCACAATTATCCTTTTTTTATATCAATACTGCATCTCTGGAGTTACATATTAAATGTTAAGTGTGTTCTATTCAAATTATTTCTAATCGATGTCGTATATTACTTTTTCGATTACCAGATTGCATGTAACGCACCTACTAACGAGTTCGTTCACACAATTCTTCCCTCACAGAAAGTAGCACCGAAGAGCTGGACGAGTTTCTTCAGCTCGAAGCATACTGTCGCGAAAGTCCACCGACAAGATGATGCGACCAGAAATGCATGCCATGTCTAGCCTTTTACACCTGTTTGCCCTTTTTTTTCTCCGTTTCTGTAATTATGTATGTGTGTGTGTGTGTGGGTGTATATAGTAAAAGTAGGAAGTGTGATTTGATTCAATGTAATAAGTTTATGTGCTAGTCCTAGTTATCCTGCGTGTCTATGTGTATTCCCAATCACGTAAAACCTCTCCACACACCCATCGATCTCCTTCCATGCTCGTACACACTCTTCATAAGGCATACACTAGAAGGTGAGTATTGCACAATGTTCATTTATTCAAAGCATAGATCGTATAATAGCTATTCAAAAAAACTGCAAGTTTTTTTAAAGCATGCATTATGCTCCGCAGTACGCTTCGAACAAACTAATCAAACTTTCCTCAATTTGCTCAATTTCTTGCTGCTCGGAATACCGCACGCCGCATACGCCATTTGCAGCCTCCTATTCTATCCCATCGTACTCGGTTGAGATTAAAGACTCGCGGGCCATGCTCGGCGAGAAGGGTTACTTCGAGTGTCACTACGCGGGCAATCCAAAGCCAGGTAGGGAACCGATTTCACGCCGTTTGATTCCGTACACCAACAATACCCGAACAGCAGCAACAATCAGTATTCCTACAGCAATACAGAGCAGCACGATCACCCTGCGATCATCTGTTCACCACAGTACCGAAACAGTACAGGAAGACGACAAAGAGAACTCACGCCATTGTGGTACCACTCAACTCAGCACGAAACGACATACATTTACAACGGATACATCAATCGTCAAACGGTTCATGCAAAACAGTTATCGAAACCCGGCGAAAAGAACGCCCCCACTACCACGGTTCACATCAAAACATATCAACCTACCCGAACGTACACGAAGGTCCACCAGTTCAAACACATAAAAAACACATCTCCGCAGAACAATGGAACTTCCTTTAACTCCTTCATACTCAGGAATCGAAACGGTGTAACAAAACGGCATAGGGTTTTCACCGAACTGAACTGCAACTTGACTAATTTCCATTTGTAGATATACTGTGGTACCGTAATGGCAAGATCGTAATTGCGAACGAGCGCACAAAAATCCGCACCAGCGAGAACACGTCGACACTGACGATCTACCCGGTCGAGGTAGCCGACTTCGGGTTCTACAAGTGCAAGGCCATGAACGAGGCAGGCACGTGCGAGTCGATATCAAAGCTGATCGAGAGCACCACGCCGACGCTGAATGACGACGAGAAGGCTGAACTGGAAGCGGCTCGTAGCCCCAAGCGCGGCAGCCGGGCCGGCATCAAGAACGGAAAGGCGATCGACAAGATTGAGCTGGTGGTCGAGGAGAGCGAAGAGACGCGCCTCGAGAAGATCGAGAAGCGTAAGAAGCGCGAGGAAAAGCGCAAACAGAAAGAATCGCTACTGATCGATGAGATCGTGAAGCAGGAGATGGAGGCTTCGCTGCAGGAGAAGATCAAGTTTAGCTCGGAGTCGTCCACGACGCTCACCACGAGCACCACGTCGGAGCTGACACAGGACGTGAAGCTGAGCAAGGATCGCGCGACGGTGAAATTCAAGGAGCACGTGGAGACGCTCGTCGAGGAGATCGTGACGACTGAGACGGTGCAGGAGATCGAACGTATGGTCATCCACGAGAAGCTGGACGTGTCCGACGTCGAAAGCGTTAAGAACTCGGTCGAGGTGCGAGAGATTCTGACCAACCTGAAGGCAAAAGAGTTCGGACCGGGCGAGGCGCCGCTGCGTGATCTCGCGACGATCGCGTTCATGGTGAAGCACGGTGTCACGGTGAGCGAGATCACCAGCTTCTACCAAGCAAATCACTTCCCAGCCCTGCAGAAGCCGGAGTCACAGTCCGCCATGGTGCTGCTGCTGGAGCGCGAAGGCTACGCCAACATCGTCACCGAGATACTGACCGAGACGGACATGGACGAGACGCAGCTGGCGGCGACGGCCGGCTTCCGCGCGTTTATGCGCATGATCGAGCTGAACCACGCCAGCATCGAGGAAATCATTGCGCACTTCTCGCCGGACGATTTCGTTGTGCAGGAGTGGAAAACGGAGACGGCTTACGAGGTGCGATAGATCCCGAACAGGCTTGTCAAGTCCAATGGCTCACGTTATCACTAATATCTTCTCACTTGGATCCACTAACAAAACCGTTTGCTCCTCTATATACATCCTTTCCAAAACCATCCATATCCTCGTCCTATTACGTTGCTTGTAGCTTATATTCCGTCCTTTTCAATTCTAGAAACACGAAGAAACGCGCCTGATATCGTCGACCGAAGTACGCACAACCGGTAAATGTCTCAAAACAACTCCTAAACTTCGACCCTTCGTGAAGAATGCAACTCGTCTCTAATTCCATTGCTCTCATTGCTTTTCTTTTTTATGCCTTCTCCCGCTACACGCTACTTTATTGGGCCATGACCAATTGACCCACGACACCCTTCCACGCCTGTATTGCGCAATTTCGACTCTGGCGAATCTGCGCCACCCTCTGTGTCTTACTTCCACCGGAACAGAGACGACCGTGCGAACGATGAAGGAACTGGACGTGAAAGGTTTGCAATCATAAAGAATCCCACCTGCACGTGCTCGCGCCTTCCCCCTCAGCCCTCCTTCCAACCCAGCTGTGCCCGTGTGTGCGCCGTCCTGCCTGCTTGCTTGCTGATGTTTTGGCCACAACTGTTGCCAACTCTGTCGAATTCTCTTCTAAAACACTTTCTTCCTGCTTCTATCTTTCTGCTCGTTGGTCTATTGTAGGCCTTTCACTCTTTTGTGTTACTTTTTAAATGAATATAATTTTTTATTGTTGCACATAACTAAGATATTTTTTTTATATAGAAATTATATAGCAGAAGTGTTATAGCGGTGCGTGATATGCTTAAAAGTTCTTTGCTACTAGCGAAATCTAACAGCCATTGCGAACGAACAAAACATCTAAACAGAAAGGCAAATTTCTCGTTTCCACGTAGACGGATGTAATAAAGTGCAATGTACAATGCAGCAACCGCAACCTTTACTGGCGTTAAAAGACGATTTTATCTTTTCATCATTGTTGTTTCTTTAGCTTCCTAATAACAATTAGTTCTATTTTTAGCGGAATTAGTTTGAAAGTGTGTCGCTTCGAACCGGCGTGGAAACTTGGCTTTCATAATTTACTGCCCTGCTTTCGCGCTTGGAATTTGCCAAAACTTTCAGAAACATGGGTCCACCAAACTGTGGTAAGTAACGAAAAGACTTTATTTTGTTTTTTCCTAACCAGTAAGCAGTAAGCATTTATTCTACAACCGTCGTACTCTCTACGACACTTAAACCGACTGTTGTTTGGGATCTCTCTCTCTCTCCCTCTCCCTCTCTCTCTCTCTCTCTCTCTCTCTCTCTTTCTCTCTCTCTCTTTTTGCATCCTGCTGTCCGTTCTGTTTCGGAATGCAATCGTTAATGTAGGCAAATGTCTCTGTTCGGCCGAAGTAGACTAGTTTGCGCGAATGTTTGGGAATGTTTGTTCCGTCTATCGTGTTGACCTACACACTTTCAGTTTAGCACTTTCTTTCGCCTGTTGCCTTTTTGAAACCCCGTGAAACTTACGGTTTCGCATTCTTTGGCGAATGAAACTGTCCCTCAAAATTGTCTGCTGCCTGTCGCCGTACTTTGTACTAGTTACTTCCTGTCGTTTGGGATCTGCATATTTCTATCTATTTAAGATCATTAAAGGAATGGCTACCATGGTTCTCTCTTGCGCTCTGCCTGTGTCGAATGATGATTTAGTTCTTATGCTACTGTACTATCTTTTACACTTTCCTCTTCTACCAATTGGATCGATTGTTGTGCTGGTTCAGATGCAGTTGCACGAAATTAGAATTCTCTCTACTACACTCTTCTTTCTTTTTTCCTGGCCTGCATCTTCTGCCGTTTTCGTTTTATCTGGTATGATTTTTATCCTACTTCTGGTAGGCTTCAATTGTGCACACACTATTCCAGACCTGCAAAAACACACATACACATCACACACACCACACTTGAACTACACTCCATTTTCTTTCACTTTCGGAACTGGAATGAAATTTTTTATTGGGATTTCGGTACACTGCTTTTCTGTCTCTCATATTTTCCTTCACCGACGTTACGGCTGGGTCAGCTGTGCGCACTGTATCTCATCTTGTTCCAACTTCGCATGATTCCACAGAAACACCCGATCTCAGGGAAGATGCCCGCACCATCATCGACAACACCATGAACACCATAACCACGAACACTACAACAGTCATGAAGAAAAAGCACAAGAAACTTCGATCCGAAAGAAAGCAGCAGAGACACGCAGCAGAAGACGAAACGGAGATCGTCGATAGCGAGGAGTCTATCGAAGAGCGCCGGCGCGAGTCGGTTCAGCGTCGCCGGGTCCCGCTACCACTTCTCCTGCAGCCTCTACTGCCGAGTGAGGAGCAAGTGCAGGAGGAGCTGGCGCCCGATTTCGTCACTTCGCCACTGCGCGAAACCCACAGCTTGCCGCTGGAGGTGGCGTCGGTGGCGAGTGAGGCGCCAATCGCTGAGGCGCTCGTTTCGAATCTCGAGCTCGAGCCGGCCGGTACGGCCAGCACAAGCGCCACGGTGAACGTTGTGCCGGAGAAGGCACTGGTAACGGAGGAGGTGGTGTCGTCGGAGCGCGAGTCGGACACCGTGCTGTTGGACAGTACCCGGCTGGCCACCAGCGCCCACTACAAGCTCGTTGGTCTAAACGAACCGGTTCAAGTTTCCGAGGTGAGCGCACAGGAGAGTTCGTCGGAGCAGGGCCCTTCGAGGGTGCCTACGGTGGCTCTGGCCACGCGGGACAGCGGTCCCCTGCAGCAACCGCTTGTTGTGAGCGAGTCCGATATCCGTGACAGTGCCACCGTTTTGGAGCAGCCCGTCCTCGAGGGAGTTGGCAGCGCCACCGTTCAGATGTTGACACACGATGCGACGATCGTGGAGGAAACTGTGTCGACGCAGGCGGAACGGGACCTGCCAGGGCAGCCAAGGCCCGCAGCCAGTCACGCCCACGCCCAATTCCTATCGCGCGAGTCGCTTCAAGTTACGGAGGTGAGCCGCATCGAGGCTGAGGACGCGTTCGAGGGACAGCTGAAGTTGCCGCTGGTGCAGCCCAACTACCAGCTGCTACCGTCTGAGTCCATCCAGACGGAGGTGACGATCGCGCAGGACGCCCCAAGCCGCTACTACCCGGAGCTCGTCGTGCCTACCGAGAGTGCGCGCGCTGGCTTCGTCGAGCAGAAGTCCTACGTCACGCAGGTAATGCAAGCACCGGAGCGGGAGGCAGCTTACCTACCGGGGCGACTTCCCCCACAACAGTGGGCTGATGTGCAGTGTGACGTGAACGAGCCTCTATCGGTGATGGCGCAACAAGTGGAAGAGACCGAGACGGAACTATCCACCACGACCAAGGCAACCTCCTATCAAGCAACCGGTTCTGTCATCACGATCGAGAATCAGCTCGTGACGCAACTGGTCAACGAAAGCGCTCGCACCGAGCCACTCCAGCCGGAGCCGCTCGAATCGAAGAGCGCCACGGTGGAGTTCCTGGAGCGAACGAGTGTTTCGGTTTCCGATGTTATCAGCAGCGAAACCGAGACGAAGCTGGCACCCTTCGAGGTGCTCGGTGCGGCTACGGCCCAGCGCTCACTGACCTCGCTCAAGCCGGTCAGCGAGTCCACGGAGGCGTTCGTGCACGAAAAGGAAACTCTACACCGGGGTGCACCGCAGCCAAACCTGGCCTTCGCGGCGACCCTGCTCGAACCGATCGAGAACCTTGCCATCACCGAGATCGAGACGGCCGACACAACAGGCCGTTTTTCGCCGGAAGCCGCAGAACGGGCCGAGCAGGCTACGACGAGCTTCATCCCAGTGCAATCGCACTCAGTTATTACGGTTGAGATCAACGAGAGGGAGTCGGAGCTGACCGCGAAAACTCTTGTCCAGCCGGCATTTGCCGAAAGGCAGCTGAATCTACAGCACCAGCTGGAGGTGGTGCAACCAGAGACGAACGAACGAGAATACACCTTCCAGTCGCACGCAACCCCCACCGATCAGGTACTGCAACCGACGCCAACGGACTCCAGTCTTCGATCGGTGTCGGTGCAGGAGACAATCGCGGGGGTGGCGGCGGGCGAGCTGGAGACATTCACACCTGCATCGCAGTTGGCGCGACTGGTGCGCTTGGACGAGCATGCGGAGAAGACCGTCTCCGAGACGACGATCTACGAAACGATCCGGTTGCACGAGAAACCGTTGCAACCGGAAGAGAAAACCGCCGAGCGCCAGCTGCCCGAACTGGCCAGTGGAATCGTTGTGACGGAGGTGATCAGCGGGCAGGCGGCTGGTGAAGTTTCCCACCGGGAGGAACCGACGAAGGATCATGTCCTCCAGCCGACGCCAACCCACACGCTGCGAACTGTGCAGGTCGAGGAGACGGTGGCGAGCGAGGGCTTGATGCAGTTCGGTAGGCAGGGTCCGCTTCCGACCTTACAGGCCTCAGTACGCGACGACACCATGGAGGAAACGGTTGTCTCGGAAACGATGATACTGGAGGGTGCTACCGAGTACTCCACTCCCGACGCTCCGGCTCAGAAATCCGCCCTGGCCAACATAGAGCGACTAGTCGAAGGACTCACCGTAACGGAGGTGATCTCGGAGCAGCGGGAGCAGACGGTAGACAGTAGTGCCATCGAGGAGCGTACTGCCAAGCCCGTCCCTGCCGAAGCCCTTAAGTCGGTGCTCATCGAAGAGGTACAACTGTCGAGCCAGACCGAAGCCATGGCAACGCCAGAGACGGCACACGGCGAGGCAAGCGTACGACTGGGTGACACGCGTGAGCAAACCACCGTGCAGGAAACGGTGATCCTGGAAGACGTGCCAAGGCTCATTGAGGCCGACCAACCAGAACAAAGACGGGCAGAGACGACACTGACTCCGCACCGTACAGAGCTCACCGTCACCGAGGTCGTCGCAGAAGACCGTGAACGCGAGGGCTTCGATGTGGCCGCGATTGCCAGAGATCACACCGCGCACCCGGTACCGACGCACTCGCTTAAATCGGTGCTGGTGGAAACGGTGGAAGCAGTCGATTCCGTCAGCAACATCAGCGCACCCAGCGTCATCGAATCTTCCGCTACCGTTCAAAGAGGCGAGTTCGAGGAGAAGATCGTGACCGAGCAGTTTGTTCTCGAGGGACTAACCGGATTCACGCAGGATAGCGTTTCGATGCGCCAGGCGGAACCATTGCTGGAGCCTAGAAGTGAGCTGACGGTACTAGAAGTGGTCACTGGCCAGAAAGAGCACGAACGAGTCGCCGAGCTGCCGGCAAAGGATGCTCGAGCGCAGACGATTCCTTCGCACATGCTCAAGACGATCGTGGTGGAGCAGGTACTAGCGTCCGAGAGTCTCGATCGTATGGAACATCCAACTCACCCTCAGAGCCTTGCCAACGTGCAGAACGACCAGCTCGAGCAGACAACGGTATCGGAGACCATCGTCTACGAACAAACTCATCAAATGCAGGACGATGCAAAACCAAGCGAGAAATCTGCCGACCTTACGGTAATTCCGAACGTCGAGCTACACGTCGTCGAAACGGTCCCAGAGCAGCGAGAAAAGGAGGGCTTTAGTCTAGCGGACCTAGGTCAGGACCAGGTCGCCCGGCAGGTGCCAACGCACACGCTCAAGTCGATTCAGGTGCAAGAAACGCTCCCCAACGAGATTACATCAATGCTGAGCCTTGCGGAACCAAGCTCAACTACAGCGTCCGCCCAAAGCGACGAACTCGCGCAGACAACTATTTCGGAAACGTTTGCTCTTGAGGGCACAGCAGCCATGGAGCTGCTGGCGAAGCCATCCTTGAAGTTGGCTGAGTCTGTGTTCGAGCCGCAGGTCGGCGTAATCGTAATCGAAATCAATCCGGCACAGAAAGAGCGCGAAGGTGCGCCAGAGCTGGTACACGATCGCAACACGGCAACCCCCGTCGCCGGCCACGCACTGCGGACGATGATGGTGGAAGAAGTTACCGTTTCTGACACACTCGATCAGTTGCGGACTGTGCCACAGATAGCCGGTTCCGCCACCGTGCTCAACGAGCAGTTCGAACAAACGACCGTCCAAGAGACAACGGCGTTCGAGGAGTCGGAGCAACTCCCGGCCAGTGAGCTACCAACGAAGCGGTCCGCTGATCGGTCCTTCCTTCCGAACGCCGAGCTCATCGTCACCGAGGTGGTAAGCGAGCAGAAGGAGCGAGACGGGTACGACGTGTGCGAGTTGGCCCGGGATCACACCGCCACGAGGACGGTCACTTCGCACGAAATGAAGTCGGTCACAGTCGAAGAAACGCAAACCGGTGAAAGCGCCACTCGCTTCACGGAAGGTCAGTCGATGGAGACGAGTTCCGCTACGGTGAAAGAAGATCGCTTGAACGAAACCATCGTCCAAGAGTCTGTGGTGATGGAAACCTTCGATAGCTACTCGATGGAGTTCAGCCCGGTCAAAAAGCAAGCCCTCCCTAATGTCAGTCCGATGACGGAACTGGTCGTGACGGAGATAGTGTCAGGGCAGAAGGAAAGCGAAGGTTATTCGGTGCAAGACATTGCTGAGCAACACGTTGTTAAGCTGCTCCCATCCCACCCACTGAAGTCGCTTACCGTTGAAGAGGTGCAGCCGTCCGACGTGGTGGGAGAAGTGGACGAAGTGCGTCCCACCCGGCTCACCGCCAGTGTGCGCGAAGGCCAGCATGATTCGCAAAGCGTCTCCGAACAGCTCGTTCTCGAGGGACTTGAAGCGTTGGGCGATCAGCAGCAGCCGACGCCAAAGTCCGCTACCTCCAACATCGAGGCCATCAGCGAAGTGCAGGTAACCGAAGTTGTCGTCGAGCAGAAGGAACAGGAAGGCTACGACGTTCAGCAGATCGCCAGTAATTACGTTGCCAAAGAGGTCCCATCGCACACGCTCCGATCAGCGCTCATTGAGGAGACGCACCCAGTCGATGGAGTGCAGCATCTCGAGAGCGCTCCAATTGGATCGCACGCCAAACCGCTCACCGACGAGATCGAAGAGCGCGTCTTTACGGAAACGGTCGTCCTGGAAAATGTCGACACGCTGCAGCTTCAGTCGCGGCCGGAGGAGAAACGAGCAGAGAAAGTGCTCCAGAGCCAAGTCGAGCTGCAGGTGACCGAAGTGAACGCCGAGCAGAAGGAACGCGACGGTTACAATGTGGCCGACCTGATGGAGCAGCAATCCGCCAAAACGATCCCTACCGAGCCGCTCAAGTCAATCATGGTGGAAGAGGTGGTACTATCCAGCGGTACGGCGGACATCGGATCAAAAGAAGCGACCGCTTCTTCCTTGGCCACGATTCGCAGCGATGAACGGCAGGAAACGACCGTGTCGGAACAGGTGATCCTTGAAGCAATCGATCGATTCGATCAGACGACAGGTCCGGTGCAGAGAACGGCTTCCGCAACGATGCAACCACGCGAAGAGCTGATTGTTACGGAGGTAGTGTCGGAGCAGAAGGAATATGAAGGATTCGACGTTCAAGCGATGGCCAGCGCCAACACTGCCCAGCTGGTTCCGGCGCAGCTGATGAAGTCCCTTGCGGTGGAGCAAGTGGAACTGGTAGAGGATCACGGCGAAATTAAGGATGGCTTATGCATACCGAGCGCGGGACGCGCCTTCATCAGCGAAGCAGAGCTCGAGCAAAAGACTATCCAGGAGACTCTGGCATATGAAAACGTGGCGGAAAAACCGCTTGATCAAGCGCCGGAGCAGAGGCTAGTCGACATCAGCGTACAACCAATACAGGAGCTCGTCATCACAGAGGTGATTGCCGAGTTGAAGGAAAGGGACGGTTTCGACGTGCAAGAGATAGCAAAGGATTTTACGATCCGAGCGACCACGGCTGGCCTGCACAAGTCAGTTGAAGTTCGAGAGGTGCAAATTAACGATAACTTGACGGAGCTAACAACAACCATCAACACGGCAATGGCCACACGGCGTACTGATAAGCTAGAGGAAATGGTAGGCTCCGAAACCACGGTGCTTGAAGGCTTTACCAATCTGGAGGAAAGCAGTCTGGACAGAAAAACGGCTACCGCTGCCATCCTTCCCAATGATGAACTGATGATCACGGAAGTTGTTGCAGAGCAACGTGAAAAGGAAGGCTACGACGTACGAGAGGTAGCGAAACATTTCACTGCCCAATCCCTGCCGGCCGGTGAGGCGATGAAGTCGCTCATCGTAGAGGAAGTACTAGTGAGTCACGATACGTCGCAGATGGCCAAAGAGCCAAGCCTCGTGCAGGAAGCCACTATCAGCAAGCATCAATTCGAGCAAACGACCGTATCGGAAACACTTGTATACGAAAATCTGAGCCATCAGCAACAAAGGGACGTTCCGAAAATGCTGCATGCGGCACCAATTGTCGATGCAGTGTCAGAAGTTACCATTACCGAGGTTATCACGGAACAGGAGGCACAGGAAGGCATTGAGCCGGTTACAGTCGAAGGTCAGAAAGCGAAACTGTTGCCGAGAGATGCATTGAAGTCGTTGACAGTGCATCAAGTAGACGCACTGCACTGCGTACAAGACGTGCAACAGGAGCAATTGCAACCAACGAAAGCTTTTGTCAAGAGCGATACGATTGATGAAACGACAACCACGGAAACAACGGTTTTGGAGAACATCACCGAATATAAACAACAGCTTATGATGAACGAGCAAACCGCAAAATCGTCAACCGATGAAGTGATCAAACAATCGCTCATGGTTGAGCAAGTCTTGACCTTGCAGAAACCTGGATCGTTCACGTCCGAGACTTCGAAGCTTCTAGAGGCCAATCCAGCTCCCGAGCATCTGTTGCAAACCACAGTCGAAGAAGTCATGGCGTTAGAAGGAGCTGAGCATCTGTCCACGGTACTCACGATGGCTAAAAATTATCCTACGATGGCCATGCAAGGACTCGAGTTGCCCGTCCACAACGAGGTTATCGTTTCGGACACAATGCTAGAGCTGACGCTACAACAAGAAGAAACGGCAAGCGCAAAAGCGAGCCTCAACGAAATGCTCCCTGCCGCGGCTACCACGGAAACACTGAGCCAGGATTCGTTTGACCAACTCACCGATGCACGCAAGTCTACCACTCAGCAGGCCCATCGTACGGTGTCCAATTTGTTCGTATCGTCCACTACAGAAACGGTGCTAGGGGAAGGGTTAAATAGGTCCGATTTCAGTCTGCCTTCCGAGGCTCACACTGCGTCCGTAAAGTTTACCGACGCGGCAGTTGTTCCCCTTCATTCCGAGTTGCTGGTGACTGACACGGCTCAGCCGTTTAAAGAGACTATCGAGCCACGTAAGTTTGCCTCCACTGCAATGGAGGATGGTTTGAGGGCACCTGAATGTCTAGAGGTAGCTAGTAACGAGCTAGACGACGTAACCGTCGACTTGGCGCCGTCCGAGAGACGGGCGTCGGTTACTTTTATCACTAACCAAACGGTCCACACTTCCGAGACGACTCTGAGTGAATTTGTAGATAGGATCGACCTTGCTCAAGAGCCAGAACAGCGGTTCGCAAGATTGTCACAATCTGCTTTGCTCACATATGAAGAGTCCCGCCCTGTTATAGAAAAGGGTAAGTACTGGGGAAACATTTGCACACACAATTGCAACCAACGCTTCTCATTTAAAAAAGATACATTCCATTCATGTTATTTGTGCCAATATTTTCCTACCACATTATCCATCAACATAATACAACAAGAGCACACAATAACCGTACACCAACACAAATACACACCCTAAACACAAAACTTCTTACTTATTCCAACAGATAACACAGGACACAAAACACGTAAAACACAGACACACAGCAAACAGATAAAGCATGAAGAGAAGCACATCAAGCAGGAAAAAGAATCCCAACAAATCATACACATAAAAGAACACACCCTCACAAAGAAGACACAACCCACACAAACCAAAACCCTTGCAAAGAAAACCTACGACGAAACAACAGTTGAAGAGTTGCCCGAGGAGGTGAAGGTCACCGAGGTCATCACTGAAGAGGGCAAGGCCAAGAAGCAAGTGGTCAATAAACGCGTCATCAAGAAGAAGGCCGGCAAGAAGGAACAGGTCACTGAGATCGTCACCATCCAAGAAGACGATCAGCTGCCACAGACGACTGTCACTGTCACGGAGAAGGAGCTTCCGTTCGGGGAAGTGACCGAGTTCCAGCCAACTCCGATGCAACCACAAGAGGCGATCGTGCAGGAGATGCCCGAGGAGGTGAAGGTCACCGAGGTCATCACTGAAGAGGGCAAGGCCAAGAAGCAAGTGGTCAAGAAACGCGTCATCAAGAAGAAGGCCGGCAAGAAGGAACAGGTCACTGAGATCGTCACCATCCAAGAAGACGATCAGCTGCCACAGACGACTGTCACTGTCACGGAGAAGGAGCTTCCGTTCGAGGAAGTGACCGAGTTCCAGTCAACTTTGATGCAACCACAAGAGGCGATCGTGCAGGAGATGCCCGAGGAGGTGAAGGTCACCGAGGTCATTACTGAAGAGGGCAAGGCCAAGAAGCAAGTGGTCAAGAAACGCGTCATCAAGAAGATGGCTGGCAAGAAGGAACAGGTCACTGAGATCGTCACCATCCAAGAAGACGATCAGCTGCCACAGACGACTGTCACTGTCACGGAGAAGGAGCTTCCGTTCGAGGAAGTGACCGAGTTCCAGCCAACTCTGATGCAACCACAAGAGGCGATCGTGCAGGAGATGCCCGAGGAGGTGAAGGTCACCGAGGTCATCACTGAAGAGGGCAAGGCCAAGAAGCAAGTGGTCAAGAAACGCGTCATCAAGAAGAAGGCCGGCAAGAAGGAACAGGTCACTGAGATCGTAACCATCCAAGAAGACGATCAGCTGCCACAGACGACTGTCACTGTCACGGAGAAGGAGCTTCCGTTCGAGGAAGTGACCGAGTTCCAGCCAACTTTGATGCAACCACAAGAGGCGATCGTGCAGGAGATGCCCGAGGAGGTGAAGGTCACCGAGGTCATCACTGAAGAGGGCAAGGCCAAGAAGCAAGTGGTCAAGAAACGCGTCATCAAGAAGAAGGCCGGCAAGAAGGAACAGGTCACTGAGATCGTCACCATCCAAGAAGACGATCAGCTGCCACAGACGACTGTCACTGTCACGGAGAAGGAGCTTCCGTTCGAGGAAGTGACCGAGTTCCAGCCAACTCTGATGCAACCACAAGAGGCGATCGTGCAGGAGATGCCCGAGGAGGTGAAGGTTACGGAGGTCATCACTGAAGAGGGCAAGGCCAAGAAGCAAGTGGTCAAGAAACGCGTCATCAAGAAGAAGGCCGGCAAGAAGGAACAGGTCACTGAGATCGTCACCATCCAAGAAGACGATCAGCTGCCACAGACGACTGTCACTGTCACGGAGAAGGAGCTTCCGTTCGAGGAAGTGACCGAGTTCCAGCCAACTCCGATGCAACCACAAGAGGCGATCGTGCAGGAGATGCCCGAGGAGGTGAAAGTCACCGAGGTCATTACTGAAGAGGGCAAGGCCAAGAAGCAAGTGGTCAAGAAACGCGTCATCAAGAAGAAGGCCGGCAAGAAGGAACAGGTCACTGAGATCGTCACCATCCAAGAAGACGATCAGCTGCCACAGACGACTGTCACTGTCACGGAGAAGGAGCTTCCGTTCGAGGAAGTGACCGAGTTCCAGCCAACTCTGATGCAACCACAAGAGGCGATCGTGCAGGAGATGCCCGAGGAGGTGAAGGTCACCGAGGTCATCACTAAAGAGGGCAAGGCCAAGAAACAAGTGGTCAAGAAACGCGTCATCAAGAAGAAGGCCGGCAAGAAGGAACAGGTCACTGAGATCGTCACCATCCAAGAAGACGATCAGCTGCGACAGACGACTGTCACTGTCACGGAGAAGGAGCTTCCGTTCGAGGAAGTGACCGAGTTCCAGCCAACTCTGATGCAACCACAAGAGGCGATCGTGCAGGAGATGCCCGAGGAGGTGAAAGTCATCGAGGTCATCACTGAAGAGGGCAAGGCCAAGAAGCAAGTGGTCAAGAAACGCGTCATCAAGAAGAAGGCCGGCAAGAAGGAACAGGTCACTGAGATCGTCACCATCCAAGAAGACGATCAGCTGCCACAGACGACTGTCACTGTCACGGAGAAGGAGCTTCCGTTCGAGGAAGTGACCGAGTTCCAGCCAACTCTGATGCAACCACAAGAGGCGATCGTGCAGGAGATGCCCGAGGAGGTGAAGGTCACCGAGGTCATCACTGAAGAGGGCAAGGCCAAGAAGCAAGTGGTCAAGAAACGCGTCATCAAGAAGAAGGCCGGCAAGAAGGAACAGGTCACTGAGATCGTCACCATCCAAGAAGACGATCAGCTGCCACAGACGACTGTCACTGTCACGGAGAAGGAGCTTCCGTTCGAGGAAGTGACCGAGTTCCAGCCAACTCTGATGCAACCACAAGAGGCGATCGTGCAGGAGATGCCCGAGGAGGTGAAGGTCACCGAGGTCATCACTGAAGAGGGCAAGGCCAAGAAGCAAGTGGTCAAGAAACGCGTCATCAAGAAGAAGGCCGGCAAGAAGGAACAGGTCACTGAGATCGTCACCATCCAAGAAGACGATCAGCTGCCACAGACGACTGTCACTGTCACGGAGAAGGAGCTTCCGTTCGAGGAAGTGACCGAGTTCCAGCCAACTCTGATGCAACCACAAGAGGCGATCGTGCAGGAGATGCCCGAGGAGGTGAAGGTCACCGAGGTCATCACTGAAGAGGGCAAGGCCAAGAAGCAAGTGGTCAAGAAACGCGTCATCAAGAAGAAGGCCGGCAAAAAGGAACAGGTCACTGAGATCGTCACCATCCAAGAAGACGATCAGCTGCCACAGACGACTGTCACTGTCACGGAGAATGAACTTCCGTTCGAGGAAGTGACCGAGTTCCAGCCAACTCTGATGCAACCACAAGAGGCGATCGTGCAGGAGATGCCCGAGGAGGTGAAGGTTACGGAGGTCATCACTGAAGAGGGCAAGTCCAAGAAGCAAGTGGTCAAGAAACGCGTCATCAAGAAAAAGGCCGGCAAGAAGGAACAGGTCACTGAGATCGTCACCATCCAAGAAGACGATCAGCTGCCACAGACGACTGTCACTGTCACGGAGAAGGAGCTTCCGTTCGAGGAAGTGACCGAGTTCCAGCCAACTCTGATGCAACCACAAGAGGCGATCGTGCAGGAGATGCCCGAGGAGGTGAAGGTCATCGAGGTCATCACTGAAGAGGGCAAGGCCAAGAAGCAGGTGGTCAAGAAACGCGTCATCAAGAAGAAGGCCGGCAAGAAGGAACAGGTCACTGAGATCGTCACCATCCAAGAAGACGATCAGCTGCCACAGACGACTGTCACTGTCACGGAGAAGGAGCTTCCGTTCGAGGAAGTGACCGAGTTCCAGCCAACTCTGATGCAACCACAAGAGGCGATCGTGCAGGAGATGCCCGAGGAGGTGAAAGTCATCGAGGTCATCACTGAAGAGGGCAAGGCCAAGAAGCAAGTGGTCAAGAAACGCGTCATCAAGAAGAAGGCCGGCAAGAAGGAACAGGTCACTGAGATCGTCACCATCCAAGAAGACGATCAGCTGCCACAGACGACTGTCACTGTCACGGAGAAGGAGCTTCCGTTCGAGGAAGTGACCGAGTTCCTGCCAACTCTGATGCAACCACAAGAGGCGATCGTGCAGGAGATGCCCGAGGAGGTGAGGGTCACCGAGGTCATCACTGAAGAGGGCAAGGCCAAGAAGCAAGTGGTCAAGAAACGCGTCATCAAGAAGAAGGCCGGCAAGAAGGAACAGGTCACTGAGATCGTCACCATCCAAGAAGACGATCAGCTTCCACAGACGACTGTCACTGTCACGGAGAAGCAGCTTCCGTTCGAGGAAGTGACCGAGTTCCAGCCAACTCCGATGCAACCACAAGAGGCGATCGTGCAGGAGATGCCCGAGGAGGTGAGGGTCACCGAGGTCATCACTGAAGAGGGCAAGGCCAAGAAGCAAGTGGTCAAGAAACGCGTCATCAAGAAGAAGGCCGGCAAGAAGGAACAGGTCACTGAGATCGTCACCATCCAAGAAGACGATCAGCTGCCACAGACGACTGTCACTGTCACGGAGAAGGAGCTTCCGTTCGAGGAAGTGACCGAGTTCCAGCCAACTCTGATGCAACCACAAGAGGCGATCGTGCAGGAGATGCCCGAGGAGGTGAAGGTCACCGAGGTCATCACTGAAGAGGGCAAGGCCAAGAAGCAAGTGGTCAAGAAACGCGTCATCAAGAAGAAGGCCGGCAAGAAGGAACAGGTCACTGAGATCGTCACCATCCAAGAAGACGATCAGCTGCCACAGACGACTGTCACTGTCACGGAGAAGGAGCTTCCGTTCGAGGAAGTGACCGAGTTCCAGCCAACTCTGATGCAACCACAAGAGGCGATCGTGCAGGAGATGCCCGAGGAGGTGAAAGTCATCGAGGTCATCACTGAAGAGGGCAAGGCCAAGAAGCAAGTGGTCAAGAAACGCGTCATCAAGAAGAAGGCCGGCAAGAAGGAACAGGTCACTGAGATCGTCACCATCCAAGAAGACGATCAGCTGCCACAGACGACTGTCACTGTCACGGAGAAGGAGCTTCCGTTCGAGGAAGTGACCGAGTTCCAGCCAACTCTGATGCAACCACAAGAGGCGATCGTGCAGGAGATGCCCGAGGAGGTGAAGGTCACCGAGGTCATCACTGAAGAGGGCAAGGCCAAGAAGCAAGTGGTCAAGAAACGCGTCATCAAGAAGAAGGCCGGCAAGAAGGAACAGGTCACTGAGATCGTCACCATC
The DNA here is from genome assembly GCA_914969975.1 of Anopheles atroparvus. Taxonomy (NCBI): domain Eukaryota; kingdom Metazoa; phylum Arthropoda; class Insecta; order Diptera; family Culicidae; genus Anopheles; species Anopheles atroparvus. The sequence continues at coordinate 43,487,083 of CAJZCY010000002.1, read as the reverse complement.
CAAGAAGACGATCAGCTGCCACAGACGACTGTCACTGTCACGGAGAAGGAGCTTCCGTTCGAGGAAGTGACCGAGTTCCAGCCAACTCTGATGCAACCACAAGAGGCGATCGTGCAGGAGATGCCCGAGGAGGTGCAGGTTACGGAGGTCATCACTGAAGAGGGCAAGGCCAAGAAGCAAGTGGTCAAGAAACGCGTCATCAAGAAGAAGGCCGGCAAGAAGGAACAGGTCACTGAGATCGTCACCATCCAAGAAGACGATCAGCTGCCACAGACGACTGTCACTGTCACGGAGAAGGAGCTTCCGTTCGAGGAAGTGACCGAGTTCCAGCCAACTCTGATGCAACCACAAGAGGCGATCGTGCAGGAGATGCCCGAGGAGGTGAAGGTCACCGAGGTCATCACTAAAGAGGGCAAGGCCAAGAAGCAAGTGGTCAAGAAACGCGTCATCAAGAAGAAGGCCGGCAAGAAGGAACAGGTCACTGAGATCGTCACCATCCAAGAAGACGATCAGCTGCCACAGACGACTGTCACTGTCACGGAGAAGGAGCTTCCGTTCGAGGAAGTGACCGAGGTCCAGCCAACTCTGATGCAACCACAAGAGGCGATCGTGCAGGAGATGCCCGAGGAGGTGAAAGTCATCGAGGTCATCACTGAAGAGGGCAAGGCCAAGAAGCAAGTGGTCAAGAAACGCGTCATCAAGAAGAAGGCCGGCAAGAAGGAACAGGTCACTGAGATCGTCACCATCCAAGAAGACGATCAGCTGCCACAGACGACTGTCACTGTCACGGAGAAGGAGCTTCCGTTCGAGGAAGTGACCGAGTTCCAGCCAACTCTGATGCAACCACAAGAGGCGATCGTGCAGGAGATGCCCGAGGAGGTGAAGGTCACCGAGGTCATCACTGAAGAAGGCAAGGCCAAGAAGCAAATGGTCAAGAAACGCGTCATCAAGAAGAAGGCCGGCAAGAAGGAACAGGTCACTGAGATCGTCACCATCCAAGATGACGATCAGCTGCCACAGACGACTGTCACTGTCACGGAGAAGGAGCTTCCGTTCGGGGAAGTGACCGAGTTCCAGCCAACTCCGATGCAACCACAAGAGGCGATCGTGCAGGAGATGCCCGAGGAGGTGAGGGTCACCGAGGTCATCACTGAAGAGGGCAAGGCCAAGAAGCAAGTGGTCAAGAAACGCATCATCAAGAAGAAGGCCGGCAAGAAGGAACAGGTCACTGAGATCGTAACCATCCAAGAAGACGATCAGCTGCCACAGACGACTGTCACTGTCACGGAGAAGGAGCTTCCGTTCGAGGAAGTGACCGAGTTCCAGCCAACTCTGATGCAACCACAAGAGGCGATCGTGCAGGAGATGCCCGAGGAGGTGAAAGTCATCGAGGTCATCACTGAAGAGGGCAAGGCCAAGAAGCAAGTGGTCAAGAAACGCGTCATCAAGAAGAAGGCCGGCAAGAAGGAACAGGTCACTGAGATCGTCACCATCCAAGAAGACGATCAGCTGCCACAGACGACTGTCACTGTCACGGAGAATGAACTTCCGTTCGAGGAAGTGACCGAGTTCCAGCCAACTCTGATGCAACCACAAGAGGCGATCGTGCAGGAGATGCCCGAGGAGGTAAAGGTTACGGAGGTCATCACTGAAGAGGGCAAGGCCAAGAAGCAAGTGGTCAAGAAACGCGTCATCAAGAAGAAGGCCGGCAAGAAGGAACAGGTCACTGAGATCGTCACCATCCAAGAAGACGCTCAGTTGCCGCAGACGACTGTCACTGTCACGGAGAAGGAGCTTCCGTTCGAGGAAGTGACCGAGTTCCAGCCAACTCTGATGCAACCACAAGAGGCGATCGTGCAGGAGATGCCCGAGGAGGTGAAGGTAACCGAGGTCATCACTGAAGAGGGCAAGGCCAAGAAGCAAGTGGTCAAGAAACGCGTCATCAAGAAGAAGGCCGGCAAGAAGGAACAGGTCACTGAGATCGTCACCATCCAAGAAGACGATCAGCTGCCACAGACGACTGTCACTGTCACGGAGAAGGAGCTTCCGTTCGAGGAAGTGACCGAGTTCCAGCCAACTCTGATGCAACCACAAGAGGCGATCGTGCAGGAGATGCCCGAGGAGGTGAAGGTCACCGAGGTCATCACTGAAGAGGGCAAGGCCAAGAAGCAAGTGGTCAAGAAACGCGTCATCAAGAAGAAGGCCGGCAAGAAGGAACAGGTCACTGAGATCGTCACCATCCAAGAAGACGATCAGCTGCCACAGACGACTGTCACTGTCACGGAGAAGGAGCTTCCGTTCGAGGAAGTGACCGAGTTCCAGCCAACTCTGATGCAACCACAAGAGGCGATCGTGCAGGAGATGCCCGAGGAGGTGAAGGTCACCGAGGTCATCACTGAAGAGGGCAAGGCCAAGAAGCAAGTGGTCAAGAAACGCGTCATCAAGAAGAAGGCCGGCAAGAAGGAACAGGTCACTGAGATCGTCACCTTCCAAGAAGACGATCAGCTGCCACAGACGACTGTCACTGTCACGGAGAATGAACTTCCGTTCGAGGAAGTGACCGAGTTCCAGCCAACTCTGATGCAACCACAAGAGGCGATCGTGCAGGAGATGCCCGAGGAGGTGAGGGTCACCGAGGTCATCACTGAAGAGGGCAAGGCCAAGAAGCAAGTGGTCAAGAAACGCGTCATCAAGAAGAAGGCCGGCAAGAAGGAACAGGTCACTGAGATCGTAACCATCCAAGAAGACGATCAGCTGCCACAGACGACTGTCACTGTCACGGAGAAGGAGCTTCCGTTCGAGGAAGTGACCGAGTTCCAGCCAACTCTGATGCAACCACAAGAGGCGATCGTGCAGGAGATGCCCGAGGAGGTGAAGGTCACCGAGGTCATCACTGAAGAGGGCAAGGCCAAGAAGCAAGTGGTCAAGAAACGCGTCATCAAGAAGAAGGCCGGCAAGAAGGAACAGGTCACTGAGATCGTCACCATCCAAGAAGACGATCGGCTGCCACAGACGACTGTCACTGTCACGGAGAAGGAGCTTCCGTTCGAGGAAGTGACCGAGTTCCAGCCAACTCCGATGCAACCACAAGAGGCGATCGTGCAGGAGATGCCCGAGGAGGTGAGGGTCACCGAGGTCATCACTGAAGAGGGCAAGGCCAAGAAGCAAATGGTCAAGAAACGCGTCATCAAGAAGAAGGCCGGCAAGAAGGAACAGGTCACTGAGATCGTCACCATCCAAGAAGACGATCAGCTGCCACAGACGACTGTCACTGTCACGGAGAAGGAGCTTCCGTTCGAGGAAGTGACCGAGTTCCAGCCAACTCTGATGCAACCACAAGAGGCGATCGTGCAGGAGATGCCCGAGGAGGTGAAGGTTACGGAGGTCATCACTGCAGAGGGCAAGGCCAAGAAGCAAGTGGTCAAGAAACGCGTCATCAAGAAGAAGGCCGGCAAGAAGGAACAGGTCACTGAGATCGTCACCATCCAAGAAGACGATCAGCTGCCACAGACGACTGTCACTGTCACGGAGAAGGAGCTTCCGTTCGAGGAAGTGACCGAGTTCCTGCCAACTCTGATGCAACCACAAGAGGCGATCGTGCAGGAGATGCCCGAGGAGGTGAAAGTCATCGAGGTCATCACTGAAGAGGGCAAGGCCAAGAAGCAAGTGGTCAAGAAACGCATCATCAAGAAGAAGGCCGGCAAGAAGGAACAGGTCACTGAGATCGTCACCATCCAAGAAGACGATCAGCTGCCACAGACGACTGTCACTGTCACGGAGAAGGAGCTTCCGTTCGAGGAAGTGACCGAGTTCCAGCCAACTCTGATGCAACCACAAGAGGCGATCGTGCAGGAGATGCCCGAGGAGGTGAAGGTCACCGAGGTCATCACTGAAGAAGGCAAGGCCAAGAAGCAAGTGGTCAAGAAACGCGTCATCAAGAAGAAGGCCGGCAAGAAGGAACAGGTCACTGAGATCGTCACCATCCAAGAAGACGATCAGCTGCCACAGACGACTGTCACTGTCACGGAGAAGGAGCTTCCGTTCGGGGAAGTGACCGAGTTCCAGCCAACTCCGATGCAACCACAAGAGGCGATCGTGCAGGAGATGCCCGAGGAGGTGAAGGTAACCGAGGTCATCACTGAAGAGGGCAAGGCCAAGAAGCAGGTGGTCAAGAAACGCGTCATCAAGAAGAAGGCCGGCAAGAAGGAACAGGTCACTGAGATCGTCACCATCCAAGAAGACGATCAGCTGCCACAGACGACTGTCACTGTCACGGAGAAAGAGCTTCCGTTCGAGGAAGTGACCGAGTTCCAGCCAACTCTGATGCAACCACAAGAGGCGATCGTGCAGGAGATGCCCGAGGAGGTGAAAGTCATCGAGGTCATCACTGAAGAGGGCAAGGCCAAGAAGCAAGTGGTCAAGAAACGCGTCATCAAGAAGAAGGCCGGCAAGAAGGAACAGGTCACTGAGATCGTCACCATCCAAGAAGACGATCAGCTGCCACAGACGACTGTCACTGTCACGGAGAAGGAGCTTCCGTTCGAGGAAGTGACCGAGTTCCTGCCAACTCTGATGCAACCACAAGAGGCGATCGTGCAGGAGATGCCCGAGGAGGTGAGGGTCACCGAGGTCATCACTGAAGAGGGCAAGGCCAAGAAGCAAGTGGTCAAGAAACGCGTCATCAAGAAGAAGGCCGGCAAGAAGGAACAGGTCACTGAGATCGTAACCATCCAAGAAGACGATCAGCTGCCACAGACGACTGTCACTGTCACGGAGAAGGAGCTTCCGTTCGAGGAAGTGACCGAGTTCCAGCCAACTCTGATGCAACCACAAGAGGCGATCGTGCAGGAGATGCCCGAGGAGGTGAAGGTCATCGAGGTCATCACTGAAGAGGGCAAGGCCAAGAAGCAAGTGGTCAAGAAACGCGTCATCAAGAAGAAGGCCGGCAAGAAGGAACAGGTCACTGAGATCGTCACCATCCAAGAAGACGATCGGCTGCCACAGACGACTGTCACTGTCACGGAGAAGGAGCTTCCGTTCGAGGAAGTGACCGAGTTCCAGCCAACTCCGATGCAACCACAAGAGGCGATCGTGCAGGAGATGCCCGAGGAGGTGAGGGTCACCGAGGTCATCACTGAAGAGGGCAAGGCCAAGAAGCAAATGGTCAAGAAACGCGTCATCAAGAAGAAGGCCGGCAAGAAGGAACAGGTCACTGAGATCGTCACCATCCAAGAAGACGATCAGCTGCCACAGACGACTGTCACTGTCACGGAGAAGGAGCTTCCGTTCGAGGAAGTGACCGAGTTCCTGCCAACTCTGATGCAACCACAAGAGGCGATCGTGCAGGAGATGCCCGAGGAGGTGAAAGTCATCGAGGTCATCACTGAAGAGGGCAAGGCCAAGAAGCAAGTGGTCAAGAAACGCGTCATCAAGAAGAAGGCCGGCAAGAAGGAACAGGTCACTGAGATCGTCACCATCCAAGAAGACGATCAGCTGCCACAGACGACTGTCACTGTCACGGAGAAGGAGCTTCCGTTCGAGGAAGTGACCGAGTTCCAGCCAACTTTGATGCAACCACAAGAGGCGATCGTGCAGGAGATGCCCGAGGAGGTGAAGGTCACCGAGGTCATCACTGAAGAGGGCAAGGCCAAGAAGCAAGTGGTCAAGAAACGCGTCATCAAGAAAAAGGCCGGCAAGAAGGAACAGGTTACTGAGATCGTCACCATCCAAGAAGACGATCAGCTGCCACAGACGACTGTCACTGTCACGGAGAAGGAGCTTCCGTTCGAGGAAGTGACCGAGTTCCAGCCAACTCTGATGCAACCACAAGAGGCGATCGTGCAGGAGATGCCCGAGGAGGTGAAGGTCATCGAGGTCATCACTGAAGAGGGCAAGGCCAAGAAGCAAGTGGTCAAGAAACGCGTCATCAAGAAGAAGGCCGGCAAGAAGGAACAGGTCACTGAGATCGTCACCATCCAAGAAGACGATCAGCTGCCACAGACGACTGTCACTGTCACGGAGAAGGAGCTTCCGTTCGAGGAAGTGACCGAGTTCCAGCCAACTCTGATGCAACCACAAGAGGCGATCGTGCAAGAGATGCCCGAGGAGGTGAAGGTCACCGAGGTCATCACTGAAGAAGGCAAGGCCAAGAAGCAAGTGGTCAAGAAACGCGTCATCAAGAAGAAGGCCGGCAAGAAGGAACAGGTCACTGAGATCGTCACCATCCAAGAAGACGATCAGCTTCCACAGACGACTGTCACTGTCACGGAGAAGGAGCTTCCGTTCGAGGAAGTGACCGAGTTCCAGCCAACTCCGATGCAACCACAAGAGGCGATCGTGCAGGAGATGCCCGAGGAGGTGAAGGTCACCGAGGTCATTACTGAAGAGGGCAAGGCCAAGAAGCAAGTGGTCAAGAAACGCGTCATCAAGAAGAAGGCCGGCAAGAAGGAACAGGTCACTGAGATCGTCACCATCCAAGAAGACGATCAGCTGCCACAGACGACTGTCACTGTCACGGAGAAGGAGCTTCCGTTCGAGGAAGTGACCGAGTTCCAGCCAACTTTGATGCAACCACAAGAGGCGATCGTGCAGGAGATGCCCGAGGAGGTGAAGGTCACCGAGGTCATCACTGAAGAGGGCAAGGCCAAGAAGCAAGTGGTCAAGAAACGCGTCATCAAAAAGAAGGCCGGCAAGAAGGAACAGGTCACTGAGATCGTCACCATCCAAAAAGACGATCAGCTGCCACAGACGACTGTCACTGTCACGGAGAAGGAGCTTCCGTTCGAGGAAGTGACCGAGTTCCAGCCAACTCTGATGCAACCACAAGAGGCGATCGTGCAGGAGATGCCCGAGGAGGTGAAGGTAACCGAGGTCATCACTGAAGAGGGCAAGGCCAAGAAGCAAGTGGTCAAGAAACGCGTCATCAAAAAGAAGGCCGGCAAGAAGGAACAGGTCACTGAGATCGTCACCATCCAAGAAGACGATCAGCTGCCACAGACGACTGTCACTGTCGAGGAGAAGGAGCTTCCGTTCGAGGAAGTGACCGAGTTCCAATCGACGCCTTTGCACCCGCAAAAAGTGGTGAAATTGAAAGAATATCCCAAATCGAATATGCAAGTACACACAACCACTCCACACGTAGAAACACAAGACACACAAACACTCTCACTCATTGTACCACGCCACGAGGGTAAGATAATTTTACGCTTTCACATTACGCTTTTTTCACTACTTACAAATACGTTACCCAATTTCAACTATCCATATTTTATTATAGATGCGGAAACACAAGATTACACTTCTCCAACATACATCACCACATTCGAAACATGTACAGACAACAATCAGACAGTCATCAAGTCCAGAAACATTAAGGTTATTAAGGAACACGGGGCTGTTATTGAAGAAGCATTAGATGACTCAGAGGCAGAAATAATTCCTTCCATGCCTTCGGAAGTAGTAATTGAGGAAGTCGAAGGTAATATACTTATAAAAATTCATACATTCAAACTGAAAAGACATAATAACAAAATAATACCCATTGTAAACATTTTTACCATTTATACACATTTCATCTGTTATGTATAGACATTCCATTATATTTCACATTCAAATTGCTTTAAAACTTGAAAGCAAATTTTTTCTACTTATCACACAGAATCTGCACCATCACTCAACATCACAGATCTTAAAGAAACACCTCAAATCGTACAAGAAGTCATCACAAAACAAACATCTAAGAAGAAACAGACACAAACACAAGCTCACGAACAGATTGAGAGTGTTTTATCCGAACCAGAAGTGGAATTCCTGCCGGATGAAACTGAACACACCGCAAATATACGTACGGTAGTTGCGAAGCGGACAAAAAGTAAAAAGTCGATGGTTATTCAGGGGGTCACAGAAACTATTCTAGCCGACGAGGAAGATAAAGAGCCGGAAACACTAGAGAAGCTGCCAGCAAAGGTTACTGCTGTTGTAAAAATTGAAACACCAGAAAAAGTTATCGCCGACGCCGGAAGCGTTCCTGATGTTAAGGATACACCCAAGTCAAACAAAAAGAAGGTCAAAACCATCAAAAAACGGGGTGATGATACTGACGATATCATTGAACGGCTGCTAAATCTGGAGGTGAAGAAGACCGAGCTTGAACAATACGAGAAAATTGATGTGGATCTTCCAAAGCGTATGCGTCCTGTCGAAGAAACAACTATCGAGGAGTTGCCGGAAGTCATAGAACAAATCAAAACCGATTCTGGTCTTATCAAAAAACAAATTGTCAAGAAGAAGGTCACCACGAAACGCGTTGGGCCCAAGGAAGAAGTTACCGAGGAAGTCACGGTCCAAGAAGAGGGCAAACAACCTGAATCTACCGTCACGATTACTGAACACGAAGTTCCTTATCAAGTGGTAGAACCGTTCGATGATGAGGCGGAGCTTCAAAAGGCTGTTGAGGGCGAATATTCTGAGCCATTGGAAGCTTCTATTAAAACTGTAACCACTAAGGTTACAAAGAAGAAAATCAAAAAACTACAACAAGCTGAACCAACGGTAGAGGACGTTCCGCTAGAGGAAATATCCGATGTTGTGCTTCAACCGACACATCTTCAACAACCAGTCATCGAAGAACTACCAGAACATATCGAAGTTCTGGAAACTATCAGTGAGGAAGGTAAACCAAAAAAGAAAACCGTTAAAACAAAGGTCATCAAGAAGAAGACGGCTGACAAGGTAGAGGAAGTTACAATTGTCACGGTGCAACAAGACGATCAAGTTCCGGAAACAACAGTCACTATGACGGAAGAACAAGTCGAGCCCGTACTCTCCACTGAGGAAGCTCCTGCAGCGGAAACTGTCAAACCTAAAAGGAAGAAGGTTAAAACTATCAAGAAACAAGGTGATGATACTGACGATATCATTGAACGGCTGCTAAATCTGGAGGTGAAGAAGACCGAGCTTGAACAATACGAGAAAATTGATGTGGATCTTCCAAAGCGTATGCGTCCTGTCGAAGAAACAACTATCGAGGAGTTGCCGGAAGTCATAGAACAAATCAAAACCGATTCTGGTCTTATCAAAAAACAAATTGTCAAGAAGAAGGTTACCACGAAACGCGTTGGGCCCAAGGAAGAAGTTACCGAGGAAGTCACGGTCCAAGAAGAGGGCAAACAACCTGAAACTACCGTCACGATTACTGAACACGAAGTTCCTTATGAAGTGGTAGAACCGTTCGATGATGAGGCGGAGCCTCAAAAGGCTGTTGAGGGCGAATATTCTGAGCCATTGGAAGCTTCTATTAAAACTGTAACCACTAAGGTTACAAAGAAGAAAATCAAAAAACTACAACAAGCTGAACCAACGGTAGAGGACGTTCCGCTAGAGGAAATATCCGATGTTGTGCTTCAACCGACACATCTTCAACAACCAGTCATCGAAGAACTACCAGAACATATCGAAGTTCTGGAAACTATCAGTGAGGAAGGTAAACCAAAAAAGAAAACCGTCAAAACAAAGGTCATCAAGAAGAAGACGGCTGACAAGGTAGAGGAAGTTACAATTGTCACGGTGCAACAAGACGATCAAGTTCCGGAAACAACAGTCACTATGACGGAAGAACAAGTCGAGCCCGTACTCTCCACTGAGGAAGCTCCTGCAGCGGAAACTGTCAAACCTAAAAGGAAGAAGGTTAAAACCATCAAGAAACAAGGTGATGATACTGATGATATCATTGAACGGCTGCTAAATCTGGAGGTGAAGAAGACCGAGCTTGAACAATACGAGAAAATTGATGTGGATCGTCCAAAGCGTATGCGTCCTGTCGAAGAAACAACTATCCAGGAGTTGCCGGAAGTCATAGAACAAATCAAAACCGATTCTGGTCTTATCAAAAAACAAATTGTCAAGAAGAAGGTCACCACGAAACGCGTTGGGCCCAAGGAAGAAGTTACCGAGGAAGTCACGGTCCAAGAAGAGGGCAAACAACCTGAAACTACCGTCACGATTACTGAACACGAAGTTCCTTATCAAGTGGTAGAACCGTTCGATGATGAGGCGGAGCCTCAAAAGGCTGTTGAGGGCGAATATTCTGAGCCATTGGAAGCTTCTATTAAAACTGTAACCACTAAGGTTACAAAGAAGAAAATCAAAAAACTACAACAAGCTGAACCAACGGTAGAGGACGTTCCGCTAGAGGAAATATCCGATGTTGTGCTTCAACCGACACATCTTCAACAACCAGTCATCGAAGAACTACCAGAACATATCGAAGTTCTGGAAACTATCAGTGAGGAAGGTAAACCAAAAAAGAAAACCGTCAAAACAAAGGTCATCAAGAAGAAGACGGCTGACAAGGTAGAGGAAGTTACAATTGTCACGGTGCAACAAGACGATCAAGTTCCGGAAACAACAGTCACTATGACAGAAGAACAAGTCGAGCCCGTACTCTCCACTGAGGAAGCTCCGGCAGCGGAAACTGTCAAACCTAAAAGGAAGAAGGTTAAAACCATCAAGAAACAAGGTGATGATACTGATGATATCATTGAACGGCTGCTAAATCTGGAGGTGAAGAAGACCGAGCTTGAACAATACGAGAAAATTGATGTGGATCTTCCAAAGCGTATGCGTCCTGTGGAAGAAACAACTATCGAGGAGTTGCCGGAAGTCATAGAACAAATCAAAACCGATTCTGGTCTTATTAAAAAACAAATTGTCAAGAAGAAGGTCACCACGAAACGCGTTGGGCCCAAGGAAGAAGTTACCGAGGAAGTCACGGTCCAAGAAGAGGGCAAACAACCTGAAACTACCGTCACGATTACTGAACACGAAGTTCCTTATCAAGTGGTAGAACCGTTCGATGATGAGGCGGAGCCTCAAAAGGCTGTTGAGGGCGAATATTCTGAGCCATTGGAAGCTTCTATTAAAACTGTAACCACTAAGGTTACAAAGAAGAAAATCAAAAAACTACAACAAGCTGAACCAACGGTAGAGGACGTTCCGCTAGAGGAAATATCCGATGTTGTGCTTCAACCGACACATCTTCAACAACCAGTCATCGAAGAACTACCAGAACATATCGAAGTTCTGGAAACTATCAGTGAGGAAGGTAAACCAAAAAAGAAAACCATCAAAACAAAGGTCATCAAAAAGAAGACGGCTGACAAGGTAGAGGAAGTTACAATTGTCACGGTGCAACAAGACGATCAAGTGCCGGAAACAACAGTCACTATGACGGAAGAACAAGTCGAACCCGTACTCTCCACTGAGGAAACTCCTGCGGTGGAAACTGTCAAACCTAAAAAGAAGAAGATTAAAACCATCAAGAAACAAGGTGATGATACTGACGAAATCATTCAAAGATTGCTTAATCTGGAGGTGAAGAAGACGGAGCTTGAACAATACGAGAAAATCGAAGTAGAATTCAAGAAAAAAGCACAACACACTAAAGAATTTGTTGATTTAGAGCAACCGCAGGTATCTGAGTTATCTCAACCTATCCCGATGAAACCTTCCAAGAAAAAGATAATAACTACGAAAGATACGCCACTAGAAGATAAACCAGCTGAGCTAAAAATGCCAACTACTGTCGACGACGGTTCTGTGACGTTTGAGCAAGTTGAAGAGTTTATTTTTGAAATGCCGGAACAACAAGAAACTGTTGTTGAAGAAATGCCAGAGGAAATTAAAGTCACTGAAGTGGTCTCTGCAAGCGGCAAAGTGAAGAAACAAACTACAAAGAAACGAACCGTGAAAAAGACTGTCGGCGACAAAGAAGAGCTCGTGGAAGTGGTCACTGTACAGGAAGAGGGCGAAAAACCAGAAACAACGATCACCATTACGGAGGTAGAGCCCCATCCAGAACTGTCGGTTGTTGATGAAAAGGAATCTATTTCCTCGGTAACACTAAAAGAAAAACCAAAACTGAAAAAGAAAAAGGTTAGAAGCATCAAAACGACTGACGAAGTGGACGATATCATAGAGAAGCTGCTGAATCTAGAAGTGAAGAAAACCGAACTGGAACGCTATGAACGAGTTGAGGTGGATCTGAAGAAGCGTTCCAAGTCGGTGGTTGAAGAAACGTTGTTCCGTCCTAAGGCTGAGGTCGCCATATTGGAAACGATGGAGCCATCTCAACTTGAAACTGTTCGCCGGAAACAAATCAAAGATCAACCGTCGGAACCAGAGGATGTCAAGGAGGTTATCAAGAAAAAGAAACCTGCAACCACACTTACCGAGCAAGCAACAGCGCAACTCATACCAACCGTTGTAGAAGCTGTTGAAGATGTGGTATTGCCGGTAACCGCGACGAAAACAGTCGACGAGCCGGAGGAACAAACATCTGGAAGGATCGTTAAAAAGAAAATTGTCAAAAAGGTTATACCGAAAGAAAAGCCGACAGGCTCCGAGGATGTGCCAACGGAATGTATCACACAGGACAGCAGCGTGCCAGAAACAGTAGAAACGTACGTCGATTATCCAATGGTAACGGAAATAGTTCGTGAGATTGCGCTGATCGAACCACAACCACAACAGGCCTACGTTGAAGAACGCGATGACACCTTCCTAACGTTCGAAGAAAAATCGCTCAAGAAACTGCAGGAGGAACAAAAGAAAACAATTCCCGAGGAGGAGAAAGAACCAAAGAAGCAAGATAAGAAGGTGAAAAAGAAGACCAAAAAGATCGTACAGCCGGAAGAAGATGAGCAACTACAGCGTCTACTCAACTTGGAGATTGAAAAAACGGAACTGGAGCAATACGAAAAAGTCGAACTCGAAAGCAAGCCAAAGCAAGAAAAACCAAAAGTGAAGTTGGAGCCGCAGAAAATTGAGAGAAGAGAGCAGAAACCACAAATGCTGAAAATATCTGAACAAGAAGAGCAGCCCCAGATGGTTCGGCTGAGAAAAGTGAAGGTACCGGAACGTAAAGAAATCGACGAAGTTGTTGTTCCTAAGGTACTGCTCAGGAGTCGTATCTTAGCCGTGAAATATCCACCGGAAGCACTCCAGCCTGTAATAACTGATCTGTCAGCTGTGCGAACCGTTGGAGAGATGTCAAGAATAGAGGAAGATGAAACTGATGTGAAATTGAAAAAGCTGAAGAAAATCAAATCCGTTAAGGGTAAAAAGCTCGAATTGGAAAAGCCTGAATCCACTGAATTTGAAGAAGAGAAACCGGAAAAGGAAGAATTTGACCAGGAAGCTCATAAATATCAGCGAAAACCGAAGCAGACCCCAGAGGAAAAACCTGACCAAAGGACTCTGAAGCTCGGCAAAGGAAATCTTAAGAAGGACGACGCAGAAGACGAGCAGATAACGCTAAAGAAAACGCCCAAGAAACCTCGAGAGGAAGATACAGTGGAAGAGAAACCGGTCATAAAGCCAAGGCAGAGGCCCACTGAAATCGATGCCGATGATAAGCAGCGTCACGTGGAAAAGCCGGAGTTCAAACCGATCAATATACCAGACTTCCAGATAGAAAAGGAAGAGTACAAAGCACCCGAGCCGTTGGTTGAAGAACCTGAAACAGCTTTGAAAAAGAAGCCCAAAGTGAAGCGAAAGCCCAAAGCCCCTGAAGATAAGGAAGAAGAACAGAAGCCTCTCGTGTTAGGCAAGGGAAAACCGGCATCAGAAGCTCCGGAAGATGAATTCAAATTTAGAATACCGACGAGTAAAAAACCTGAAGAGGAGCCAACCGATGTCCAGTTGAAACCGTTTACGAAACCCTCGTCGGAAGACGATAAACCTGACAAGCAAGCTGACCGAGACATCGCGTTGCCAGTCAGTCCTGAAAAGCCACAGGACGCGGACACAGAATTGTCGCCTACGGTAAAGGTGAAAAAGATCATTAAGAAGACTAAACCTAGACAAATGGCAGACAGTGAGGACCGCGAACCGGAGGAACCTTCGGAAGAAGAACTTCCGACGGCAGTTGTCGTAATAGAAGAGGCAACCCCAGATATCGTGCATGCCGTGGTACCAAAAACGGTACCAGAGGAAAGCTACCAGAAACCAGAGGAACTGCTCATCGCCCCTACGCCCATGACCGACTTTGTGGTAGAGGAGCTCCCGGAGGAGGTTAAAGTAACCGAAATTAAAACCGAAACCGGTGCCGTCGAGCATAAGACGGTCAAGAAACGATTTATTAAGAAAAAGAAAGATGACAAGGAGGAGATCATTGAAATAGTCACGGTACAGAAAGGTGACGAACTTCCCGAGGCAACAGTAATAGTGACCCAAGTGACCCCCGACGTGAACGCAACGCAACAAGAGAGCACAAAGCGCAAGGTTCGCGTTAAAAAGACAGTAAAGCTCGACACGCTCGACAGTGACATCGAACGCCTGCTCAACCAGGAGATCACAAAAACGGAGCTTGAGGTCTACGAAAAGATGGATTTCGAACCTTCGTCCAGGCCGAGCCCTAAAGAGACGCCGGTTCCGATTGAAGAAAAGCCGCAACCCAAACAGCCGGACGCCGTCGAGAAGCCCGCTGATAAAATCAAGTCGAAAAAACCCAAGACAGGCACACCATTACAAGAAACACCCACAGAAACATTAGCTCCACTCGAACCAGCCACCGGACACGATGATATTCAACAAACACTCGACACATTACACACTGAAGAAATGCTACCTACCAGTAAGTACTTCCTTGCTGCCATACGTTGCTACATATATCTAGCGAAACATGGTCGGTAAAACTAATGATTTTGTGTGTGCGGAGATTTTGATTCACGACTTTTTGCCAACGTTTAATCCGGGTTGTACATAGATATTAGATCCGCAATAGATCACTTATAACCGGCGTGCCTTCGAGTTATTGGAATAGTCATGCAACTACACCGTGTAATGTGCAAAATTTACAACGATACATGGTGCCATGACGCAAAAAGTGCGCACAGTCACAATAAGTGATCTAATGCGGTATTTGTCAGTCAGTAACATTAAGATCAATATCAACTAATTCGCGACTTCTTTCCCGTGGTACAACGCAGGTGCCGATACTGTCGACTTGCAAGAGGACACTTTTGAAGCAAATGAGCTCGTCGAAACAGCACCGCTGGGTGATGTGGTGCAGCCGGTTGACATACCGGAAACGGCTATCGAGAAGCCTGAGGTTACCCTCAAGCCTCAGGTCGCTGCAGCTCCCATGCAGCAGGTGTCCGAGGAACCGCTGGAACAGACGGCAGCCGTCGATGTCGCGGTGCCTGAGGAGGCACAGGCGGCTCCGAGCGAAACTCCATCCGTAGCTACGGAGACTCCAATCGTAAGTAAGCCCCTTCTAGAAGCAGCGCCGGCCGAGGCCATCTTTGAGCAACAGGTTGAAGAAACTGGCACGGCGGAGGCCCTCGCGTTGGACGGACAGCAGATTGTGGCTGTGGAGGTACTGGATGCCGCTACTGAGATGTCCACGGTGGCGGCAAAGCCACTCCTGGAGGCGGCACCGGAGGAACAGCTGTTCGACCAGCAGGTGGAAGAAACGGACAATGTACCTTCGCTGGCTATGGATGAAGTTACGGTAGCCGCGGTCGATGTGTCTGACAATGCGACCCAAAAACCTACTGTCACCGGCAAGCCTCTGCTCGAGGCCGCCCCGATGGTGGATCAGTTTGACCTATCGGTCGAGGAGGCCGAGACGGTAGCCTCGTTGACGCTGGAGGAGGAACACCTAGCACCGGTCGAGGTGCCCACGGGAGCAACGGAGGTGTCCGCGGTGCAGCTGAAGCCGACGGTCGAAGCAGCCCCAGCCGAAACACTCCTCGAACAACCGGTGGAAGAGGCCGCCACCGTTGAGGCGGCGCCACTGGCAACGGAGACGCTTGAACCGATTGACGAGCTCCGTGCCGAACCGACAGAGCAGGCACAGTTGCTCCCGGCAGCCACAATCGAGACTGCCCCCGAGGCGCCTAAGAAGATCGTTAAGAAGGTGAAAGTGACGAAGAAAGCCAAAAAATCCATCGACGAAGACGAGGAGCTACAGCGTCTGCTGAACCTGGAGATTGAAAAGACCCAACTGGAGCAGTACGAAAAGGTGGACATCGACGAGAAGCCAAAGGTTAAGCCGGAGAAGGGTGAGATTGTTAAGCTAGAGCCTATTAAGATCGAACGCAAAGAACAGAAACCGATTCAACCCCAAATCACTGACACACAAGAACCACAGACAGTTAAACTTCGCAAAACGATCGTCCCGGAGCGGCGGGAAGTTGAGGAACCCACCGTACCGAAGGTGTTGCTCAAGAGCCGCATCGAGCATGTGGAGCTATCCGTCGACGGACAGCAACCGGTGGTGGTCGTGTTGGATACAAGACCGGGCGTAGGAACGCTGTCGCGCATCGAGGAGGAAGAGACGGAGCGCACGAAGAAGGTGATCAAGAAGGTGAAGGTAATCAAGAAGGAAAAACCAGAGCTGGAGACACTAGACATTGAAAAGTTCCAAAAGGAACCGAAGGAGCAGGAGCAGAAGGAGGAAGAGAAACCAAAGTACCAGCGACCGGTAAAAGACACTCCCAAAGACGAACCTGAAGAGCGTACTTTGCAGCTAGGTAAGGGTAAGGTAAAACAGGATGAGGAGCACCACGAAGAGGTCAAGCTGAAGAAAACTCCCACCAAACCGACAGAGGAAACGGTGGAGGAAGAAAAGGCAAAGAAAAAACCGCAAGAGCAACCGACGCAGACGGATGTCGAGAAGCAAAAGCGGCACGTGGAAAAGCCCACGTTTACACCGTCTGATATTCCCGACTACGAAACGCCACTGGAGCCGTACGTGAAACCAGAACCAGAAAAAATGGAGAAAGCAAAGGAAGAGCCGGAGAGGCCAAAGATTCCGAAAGAACCCAAGGTGCCGGAAGTGCCGGAGGAGCCGGAGCACAAGATTGTGCTCGGCAAGGGCAAGCAGCCGGAGCCAGAGCCCCAAGATGAGTTTAAATTCCGCAAGCCCACTCCGACCAAACCAGAGGAGGAAAAGGAAGAGATCAAGCTGAAACCGTTCACGAAGCCCACGCCCGAACCGGAAACGAAGGAGCGTGAGGCCGATCGTGATATGGCTCTGCCGACTCCGATACCAACTCCCGATGATGCGGATGAGGAGAAGCCCAAGAAAAAGATCGTCAAGAAGGTAATAAAAAAACCGAAAGAACCATCGGAGGAAGAACCGAAGCCTGAAGAGGCCCCGGTAGAGCCAGAAGCTCCAATCGCGATGGAACCAGTCGCATTGAAGGCACTGTTGGTCGATGAAGTTACTCTTCCCGTGGAAGCAAGTCCCGTTATACCGGCCGAAATTCCGGAACCGATCGAACCGGCCCCGAAACCAGTGCAAGCAGAGGAATTACCCACTGTGTTCGAGGAGACACCGGTCGTTGTTAAGCAAGACGAACCAAAGCCGGCTTCCTTGCCGAAGAAGGATGTGCCGGAGCCCGAACCAGAAAAGCCCGAAGCGAAGAAGGTGGTGGTGAAGAAAAAGGTCGTGAAGAAGCCGAAGAAAGCTTCCATCGATGACGACGAACAGTTGCAGCGGTTGCTCAATCTGGAGATCGAAAAGACTGAACTCGAGCGATACGAGAAGATCGACGTGGACATCAAGAAACCCGAAAAGACAGTCGAAGCCGTCGAAGTACCCCGCGAGCCACGGGTGGCCGAAGTGACGGAACCAATGCCAGCGGTAGAGGTTACACTAAAACCGAAGAAGCCGATCCAAAAGGCTCCAGAGCCGGAACCGGTGGAGGCTGAATTTAAGATAACGAAGAAGGCGCGCCTACCGGAGGTCCCGCAAGAGGTGGAAGAACAGGTCACGCTCAAGCCCACGCCGCAGAAAGCGGAAGAACCGGTCAGCGTGGAGCGCATCATAAAGATCGAGGTCGAGCAGCCGGAACCGGTCGAAGTGCCCGTCATCGAGGAGCTCGAAGCGGACGAACCGATGGCTCGGGAAGAGATGGAAACGGTTGAGCCGATGGTGGAAGAACCGGCCGACGTAGCGCTTCCGGAAGAAGAAATTGTCCCGGTGCAGCCGCTGATCGAGGAAGTGCACGACGTACAGCCGATCGTGGAAGACGCGATGATCGAAGCACCGTCAGAGGAGCTGCCCGCTACGGTTGAGTCGGTACCGATCCAGGCAATCGTCGAAGAGCCACAACCGGTACCAGCACTCCGCAAGGTATCCCTCAAACCGATAGCGAAACCGGAGGAATCTGTGGCGGAAAAGAAACCGGCCGAGAAACCGAAGAAGAAGACGGTCGTCGTGAAGAAGAAAAAGGCCAGCATCGATGAAGACGCTGAGCTGCAGCGGTTGTTGAATTTGGAAATCGAAAAAACCGAACTTGAGCAGTACGAACGGATCGATGTGGATTTTAAGAAACGTGAAAAGATGCAGATCGAGCAGCAGCCAAGCCCACAGCAAGCAGTCGAGTCAACCGTCGAGCCAGAGGAGAGCGCACAGGTGAAGCTGCCACGTCGCAAGAGCAAGCCGAAGGTGGAGGCCGTCGAGGAGACGGAAGTGGAATTCAAGCTCAAACCGAAGAAGAAGCCGGCAGAGGAGGAAACGGTACAGGAAGCGACGATTTCGTTGAAACAACCAAAGAAACCACAGCCCGTAGAGGAAACGGCCACAGAAGAGATCGTCCTTCTGAAGCCCGTCGTTTCGAAGACGGAAGAAGTGGAGGACGTGGAGGAGCTGGTGAAGTTGAAGGCAAAACCAGCACCATACACAATCGACGTGGCCGAAGCGTCACTAGAGATCGTGCGTGAAGTAGAACAGCCTGAGCCAGAACCGGAGCCGGTGGTAGTGGAGAAGAAGCAGGAAGACAAGAAGCCGGTCGAAATTAAACCGGAAGAGAAGAAACCCAAAAAGAAGATTGTGCCCAAGAAAAAGAAGGAAGACGACATTGATGAGATCACGAAGAAGCTGCTGGAAATGGATGTGCCAAAGACGGAACTCGAGCGGTACGAAAAGGTGGACCTAGATGTGGTGAAGAAACCGAAGGACACGGTAGAAGAGGTAACCATGGTGAAACGCAGGCCAAAGCTGAAGCCTTCCCACGATGAGGAGGAAGAAGTTGAGGCACAACTGTCGCTGCCTCGGAAGAAACCCTCGATCGCGGAACCGGAAGAGGCGGAAGCGACGTTCAAAATGGCACGAAAGCCATCAGTCGTCGCGCAGTCCGAGGACGTTGAGGCGTCACTTACAATCACCCAGGAGCAGGAGGTTCCGGCCGAAGAGGAGATCACGGAGCATGTGGTGGTGCGCAAGCAGCGCCCACGCCCGAAACCGGCCTTCCGCCGCGAGGTGCTCGACGAGGAGGAAGTTCGCATCAAGAAGATCAAGAAGGTGCGCCAGCCACGGCCGGTGTTCAAGGACATTGAACCCGAAAACGTGACTTTCCGTCCGAAGCGCACCAAGCACATCGAAGACATCGAGCAAGAGTTCAAGATACAGCTCGATTCGTACGCCCGCGAGGAGATCTCCATGTCCGGGCGCGTGAAGCTCCCGGCGCCGTACAGCTACGGCGAGGAGACGGGCGAGGCCCACATCACGATCGTGAAGCAGGTGGACGAGGACGACGAAGTCGTCTACGAGGTGATATACGACGACAGCGAACAGGATGCGGAGGACGACTACCGGTACGAGCAGGACGAGGACACCGAGAACGTGGTGATCGAGCTGCGGCGCCGGCGGGAGAAGCTCGAGAACCTGATTATGCACCACGAGGAGGAAATCTCCCTCGATCTGACGCAACGCAACAGACAGTTCACCACCACCACACACGAAGAAGAATCATACACACTGAAACAGCCCAAGAAAGTCCTACCAACATACTCTGAAGGTTTTTATCAACTTCCTATTACTCCACTACCGTTTGAAAAACTATCCTTTCGCTCTCTATCTCTCTTCATGCCGATAGTCTTCCACTTTTACCGGCCAGCGAGTCTCTTATGCATCTGGCTTTGATCTGTCCTTTTATTCTTTTCTGACCGATTTCTGAAGCTTCATTTCCAACTTTACCAACTCTTACAGCTACCAATAACCAACTCTGCACTACAATATTCCACTCTTTATTGTTTTAGCCGAAATACCGAAATGGTATACGTCTCGATCGAGGTTGTGTACCGTTTTGGTCATTCCTACCGCTTTATCTCTTCTACTCTTTGCAGCTTTCACTGATCTGCACATACGCGCGCCTCACACAAATCTTGTTGTACAGTAAGATTGAAAAAAAAAACAATGGAAGACTTTTAAGCAACCAGATGCACCTGCTGCCATAACACTTCGCTACAAATTATGCTACATTGCATTACACTTGTCTTTCCACAACGGTCTTATACGCTCTCCTTGTAAATCCTCTGGAATAATAACGACAATACTTTCTACCATTCGTTCTGTATTTCTTGAAAGAACGTATTTTTCGTACACACTTCTTCTATTCTTTCGCCTTTTTGCCTACCTTCTTCTTTTCTTCTTCTTTCTACTCTCTGTTTACCTATCATTTCGGAGTGAATCCTATCGTGTGGTTTGATTTCTTCATACTGTTTTTTTTTTTTCCTTTCGGAGCGTTCCTGGTAGACTAGAAACGACTGCAACATTTTACAAAACTTTTACTACCACCTACTACTATTTCTACTTTTACTTCTACCCTCACCGGTACACTAAAACAACATGTTTTATTTTTATTCTTGCAATGATACTTACAATTCCACTACGCGTGAACTCACTTCTCTTGGATCGATTGTGTTAGAGCGGATACTAATACACCTTTTTTTTGCATTTTTCCCGCCATTCTGTGCGTTCCCGTGCGCCCTGTTCTGCAGAAACCGCATCGCTGAAAATAGTTCGAGAAGGTAAGTTGATGCACGTCAAAGGTTACTATGGTCCAACAGCTCTCGTCTGACGAACGCTCTGTCCATTGCAGAAGATGCCAACGATATGTACTGCATTCAAGCAGTCGAGGCCGAGAACGAAGAAGCACTCCATATGGTTGAAGGCGAGAAGGTTTATGTCATTGGTAAGTTATGGTAGCACTTTTATTCTACAATTGATTAGTTTTTCTAACGTGTTATTTTTGCGCTTTGTAGAGCACAGCAACTCGGAATGGTGGTACGTGAAGCGATCGTGGTCGGAAGAGCGAGGCTTCGTGCGCCGGGAGTACCTGATGGACGCCGTCACCTATCCACAGTATGTACAGAAGACGCTGAACGAAAAGATCGACAAGCTGCCAGTGTTCGAGAAGCCGGCCGCGAGCGAGAAGCCGCTCGCGCCGAAGATCGTCGAGAAGCTGCAGCCGATAACCACCCAGGACGGCTACACGGTACAGTTCGAGTGCAAGGTGGAGGGCTATCCGCGTCCGTCGATCACGTGGTTCCGGCAGACGGCCGTCATCAAGTCTTCGCAGGACTTCCAGCTCTACTACGACGACGACAACGTAGCGACGCTGATCATCCGCGAGGTGTTCCCGGAGGACGCGGGCACATTCACGTGCGTGGCCAAGAACATTGCCGGATTCGCGTCCAGCTCGACCGAGCTAGTGGTCGATACGATCACGTCCGACCATGGCTCCGACGTGGCGACGCTGTCGCGCAAGAGCATGTCGCGCGAGTCGTCGCTGGCGGACATCCTCGAGGGTATCCCGCCCACGTTCTCGCGCAAACCGAAGGCGCAGTACGTGGACGCCGGTACCGATGTGCTACTGGAGTGCCGGCTGGTGGCGGTGCCAGAGCCGGACATCCTGTGGTACTACAACGGCGTGGAGATCGAGAGCAATGACAACGTGCAAGTGGTCGTTGAGTCGGACATGCACATGTACTGCACGGTGGTGCACATCAAAGGCATCGCCAAGGTGCAGGAAGGCTCGTATCAGGTGGTGGCACGTAATCGCGAGGGTGAGTCGTCACTAGACATCGTGGTGAAGGTGAAGACGGGGGTGCAGGAGCCGCCGCAGATTCTGGAGCCGCTCAAGAGCATGGCGATCCGGCAGGGCGAGACCGTACTGCTGTCAACGCAGATCGTCGGTAATCCCACGCCCGATGTGCAGTGGTTCAAGAATGGAGTCGCACTCGATTTGACCCCGCAGATCGACCGTAACATGTACACGGTGACGCTGGTGGCGCCGACGCACGACAACGCGGGCGAGTACACGGTACGCGCGAAGAACGCCGCCGGTAGCGTCGAGACGAGCGCGTTCCTCACGGTGGACGAGTCGAACATCGGCAACCCACAGGCACCACTGTTCCTCGAGCGTTTCGAGGAGCAGAGCGTCCCACAGGGCGGCGCCATCAAGCTACCCGCGAAGGTCACGGGTAACCCCGTGCCGGAGATTCTGTGGCTGCGCAACAACAACACGCTGCTGCCATCCAAGCGAGTCAAGCAGGCGTATGACGGCGAGAATATAGAGCTCCTCATCAACAACGCAGACTCGGAGCAGGATTCGGGCAACTACAAGTGCATCGCGTCCAACACCATCGGCAAAGCGTCGCATGGTGCACGCGTCACGGTCGAGGTGGACAAGGTAACGTTCACGCGCAAACTCAAGAAGACAATCACTGTGGAGGAGAGCCGGCCGGTGACACTAGAGTGTGAAACGTCGCACACCGTCTCTACCAAGTGGTTCCACAACGGCAAGGAGCTGAGCGGCATGGACCACCGAATGATCGTGCAGGAGGGCAAGGTGCACAAACTGCACATCAAGAATCCCACCACGCACGACACGGGCGCGTACCGGTGCACGGTAAAGGACCAGCAGACAGAGTGTGCACTGACGGTGATCGAGGCGAAGCCGGAGTTCCTGCGCAAGCTGGACGACGTCGAGACGAAGGAGAAAGAGCCGGCCGTGCTGGAGGTGGAGATCACCTCCGAGACGGCGGACGTGACGTGGTACAAGGAGGGTCGCAAGCTGGTCGAGACGCCCGGCAAGTACGAGTTCAGCAAGAAGGGTAAGTCGCGCGTCCTGTTCGTGCGCAACACGTCCGTGCACGACGAGGGTGAATACACGTGTGCCCTAGCCGACCAGGAGTGCTCGGCGGAGGTGTCCGTCATCGAGCTACCGCCGGAGATCATCAGTGCGCCGCACGACGTTACCGTCGCCCGCGGCGAAGATGCCATCTTCGAGCTGGAACTGACGAAGGGCGACGCGCTGGTGCGCTGGTACCGCAACGAGGACGAGCTATCGTTCAATGGTCACGTGCAGCTGGCAATAGACGGCAAGCGCCAGACGCTCAAGATCAACCGAACGGTCGATGGGGACGCGGGCGAGTACACGTGCGTGGTAGGAGAGCAGAGGGCCCGAGCGCGGCTGACCGTCGAGAAACCGGTCGTCGACTTCGTGCGCCGCCTGCCAGAGGTCACGCTGACCACCCGCGACAACGATGCCGTGTTCGTGGTGGAACTGTCCGAGCAAGCCGACGTGGTCTGGTATCGCAACGGCAGCATTATCGCCGCGAGCGATGCGCACTACGAGCTGGTGGTGGACGAGCGCATCCGCAAGCTGATCGTCAAGGGCACTTCCGAGGCCGACGAGGACGAGTACACGTGCGCGGTGTCGAACGCGAAGACGTCCTCTCGTCTGAAGGTCGAGATCATCAAGGTGGCACCGACCATCTTCTCCGAGGGCCCGAACACTTTCACCATCCGCCGGGACGAGGACATCACGTTCAACGTAAAGTTCAACGCGACGCCGAAACCGGAGGCGGAGTGGCGCGTGAACAAGCGCGTCATCATCCCTTCGGCCAAGTTTATCACCACGGTTACGGAGGAAACAGCCAGCCTGACGATCAAACGGGCGGCCGAGGTGGACGCCGGCGAGTTTACGCTCAAGCTGACGAACGAGTGTGGCGATGCCAGCACTTCCTTCACGCTCATCATCAAGAGTATGTTTCAAAAAACTCCCCCGGCGGAACCTCGATGCACATAATTTGAAATGGTTTCTTTCTTTTATTTGTTGTAGAACAACCCAGCGCACCAGATGCACCGGAAGCGACACAGATTACGGACGATTCGATTACGCTGTTCTGGAAGGCACCAAGCGATGACGGTAATAGCCCCATCACGGAGTACATACTGGAGTACCAGGAAAAGAACCTGAACAAGTGAGTATACTGCCCAAGGCGTAGGAGAATTTTCCTAATTTGCAAATATGACGGCACGTTCATGTGTTACCAATTGCTACCCTTCCACACAGATGGATGGAAATAACCAGTATCACCGAAACGACCACCACCGTCACGAAGTTGAAGAAAAATTCCGAGTACACATTCCGTGCGACTGCTGTGAACGAGGTGGGCAAGGGTCCAGCATCGGCCAACTCGCCGTACTACAAGATTGTGGCTCCGATCAAGAAGGAACCGCCCACCGTCAGCGAGCACCTGAAGGACGTACGTATCGGGCTCGGCCAGTCGGTGACGCTCAGCTGCATCGTGACGGGAGTGCCAGTGCCGGATGTTGCCTGGTTCCGCAACGGCCAGCCACTCAAGCAGGACGTGGTATCATACGAGAACGGCTGTGCCAGGTACACGCTCAAATCGGTCACGGTCGAGAGTGGCGCGGCATACGTGTGTCGTGCAACGAATGAGCTGGGCAGCGTCGAGAGCACCTGCCAGGTGATCGTCGAGGAGAAGCCCACGCTCACGGTAGACAAGAAGCAGATCGTGCAGAAGTTGCGCGTCAGCGATGAGTGGAAGGTGGAGGCCAGCTTCACTGGCTTCCCGGTGCCGGAGGTCGTATGGTACCGGGAGGAGACGGAGGTGCTCACATCCACCGCAGAGCACACCATCGTGACCGAGGGTCAGTCGTCGACGATCGTTATCGGCTCGCTGGACCGGTTGCACACGGGCAACTACACCGTGGAGGCGCGCAATTCGGCCGGTGCGGTTCGGGTCGAGCTGAAGCTCAAGGTGATCGACAGGCCGAGCAAACCGGAGGGTCCGATCGTGGTGCGCGAGCTCAGCCCCGAGGCGGTCGTCATCGAGTGGAAGCCACCGTCGGACGACGGTGGGCTAGAGATTTCGCAGTTCACCATCGAGAAGTGCGACGACGCGAACAAGAACGCCTGGATCAAGGTCGCGGACGTGCAGCGCAACATCAAGTCCTACTGCATCCAGAAGCTGATCGACAGCACGCAGTACCACTTCCGCGTGATCGCCCAGAACCCGGTCGGTTGCTCCGAGCCGCTCGAGAGCGCAACGATCAAGATTCAGCAGACGGTCGAACCACCGTCGGCGCCGCGTGGCCCCATCGAGACGTCCGGCATGACGAGCAGTTCGTTCACCATCGCCTGGCAGCCGCCAGAGTCGAACGGTGGCAGCAAGATCACCGAGTACGTCGTCGAAGTCAAGGAGGCGAAGAAGAAGGTGTGGAAGGTAGTCGGTACGACCAGCGCATCCGAAACCTCGTTGCTGATCGAAAACCTG
This sequence comes from Anopheles atroparvus, assembly GCA_914969975.1. NCBI lineage: Eukaryota > Metazoa > Arthropoda > Insecta > Diptera > Culicidae > Anopheles > Anopheles atroparvus. Next base: position 43,461,703 of record CAJZCY010000002.1, on the reverse strand, counting down.
TCGATGAACAAGGCGTACGACTTCAAGATCACCGCCAAGAACAAGGTCGGGACGAGCGAACCGCTGCAGACGGAAGAATCCATCGTCGCCGGAAAGGAAATCAGTAAGTCCGCTCGGAAAAGGCTACAGGCAGAGTTTTTTCTACCCTCGCTAATGCTTGCTAGGATGGTGTCCTGTAGTATAACCCTCTAGTGTTTTTTTGGTAAAGATAACCTATTGATCGTAACACTCATACGTTGGGTAAACATAACTCTAGTCACTATTAATCATACCTTACCTCACAATGATAACTCGATATTCCACAAATCTAATTCACAATCTAATTCACTCACAACCTTCTAAAGGTTCACGTTAACTATGCGAAACAGTGACTACTAAGACCTACTACCTACTGATAAGTAATAACACAACTTTCTAGCAACAACGCTCAAACTTATCCACCGACTCACATATGTATGTAAACCAACATCCTCTCCACCTGTCATATGTCTAATGTTCTTTGAACACTCTCCACAACCAAACAACAACAACCGCCACCCACTACTCCAACGCCATCAACATCAATCACAACTCTACAGCACCCCCGTCGGCACCGCGCAACCTACGCGTCGTCAACGTGACCAGCAAGAGCGTCAAGCTCGAGTGGCAGCAGCCGGAAACGAACGGTGGCTCCGACGTGACCGGCTACGTAATCGAAAAGCGGCTGACGACCGCCCAGCAGTGGACCAAGATCAAGACGCTCGAATCGAGCGTGCTGTCGTACTGCGTGGACAACCTCAAGGAAAAGACGGAGCTTGTGTTCCGGATACTGGCCGAAAATGCGGTTGGCCTTAGTGCACCCGCTGTGTCCGAGACGGTCGTCCTGAAGTCCCATGCCAGTAAGATGCCAGCCCTTATATTCGACTACTCTCTCTCTCTCTCTCTCTGTCTTTTCTTTATATCCGTCACCTTCAATGTTTTCAAGAATATTCTGTTACAACTTACTTGTATATGTTCCCGTATTATTTCTTCGTCCTTGTCCTTGTCCGTTTTCCTGACCGGATGGTAATCGAATTTCGTTATTTTTTCTTCCCGCGCAGCTGTACCATCGCCACCGACCGGCCCGCTGGAGGTGCGCTACCTCGGACCCAACATCAACATCGTCGAGTGGGGCATTCCGGAATCAGACGGTGGCGCTCCACTAGAGGGCTACAATATCGCTATACGCAACGCGAAGAAGACGATGTGGATGGAGGTCGGCCGGGTGACGGCCGACTGCCAGGCGTTCAACATCAAGGACCTGCAGGAAAGCGAAGACTACCTCATCCGCATCATGGCCCGCAACGAGGTCGGCGTGAGTGAACCCCTCGAATCGGACGAGCCGTACACGGTTCAACTTGGTGCCGGTAAGTAACGCACACGCCCTGTAGCCACCCCAATAGGTAGATCTAATCATCGGTTCTCCCGTTTCACAGCTCCGGACGACGTGCACGATGAAACGACGCGAGACTTCTCGGAGCCGACCGGCACGAACACTTCATCCTGGCTGCGTGAGCACAACATGACGGCGGACATTAGCAGTTACGCCCGTCACAAGCTGTTGCGCAGAAGGGAGTACTTCTTCAAGCTGTGGATCAACGCCAAGAACCTCTTCAAGTGAACGCCCGGCGCGAGCCCCGTTCGCGATTCCCGCTGATAGCTTGCAGCCGAAGCGGGCCTATGTACAGTTCTAACGTTAACAGAGAAAAAAGAGAGAGAGCATAATATCTTAAAACATACCCCACACAACCTTTCGAACTTCCATGGCCAAGAAGCCCCCCGCAAACACCATATGTATGTAAATGTTGCTAATACGAACTTGGCTACCAGCCGAATGCGCTCCACTGGGGAATAACCATTCGGAAGAAGTGAAACTACGGCTACTGACCTCTTCGATCGATGGAACCAGCATCCAAGGGCAATAGAAGAAGTGAGTGAAGAGAATACAGAAGAAGAAATATCTCCAATGAAGCAAAGCGAGGTGAACGAAGATTCTTCATGGAACTGTGATAAAAGAGCGATAACAACTACGGTGGAAAATCCTTCGAAGAAAGGGTAAAAGAAGGATGTCTCACGAAACATCAACCCGAAAAAGAGAAAGGAAAGCAGTAAAGAATCGAAAGGGGTTTCACTTCAGACCCTACCACTAGCCGGGAGGGACGTTAATATAATCATAACTGTATTTATTTAGCAAATCGACAGAAACAACCCCAGCTGAACTCAGCAACGACGCGCAGCAACACGACAGGGTACAACAGGATTATCTGTGGCCTTGGCTGCGTTTGAACACGGTGCCTTATCGAAAAGGGAGTAATATGGAAAAGCAATGATCGATGCACGCAATTTAATGAAGCAACGCTACTCGGAGAAATCCTGCTTGACATTGTCTTTGTTCCAACAGCAGAACCACTTCGCTTCGCGTCCGAAGGGGGAAAACATTGGTGCGAATGTTTTCTTTCATCGGGCGGTATAGAAGAGACTTGCCGCGAACAGGGACAGAAGGGCAAGGGGAACCGGTGTGAAAACAGACCACACTGGATGGAGTCTGCACACACGTGAAGGATCATCAGTTGAACGTTTGTTTTAAAAAGGCATCGGCCAAATGTGTCACGTTTTATTCGCAAAATACGGTTCACAATCGGACAAAAAAAGGAGATTTCTTTTTACCAATTTGCATGATTTATGTTGAATTTTCGAATTGTTCATTTCTTGTATAGTGTCTTTTATTCTTGCGAAACTTGTTGTTACGCTGTTTTTCGAATGAACAGAAAAAGAAAAGAGAAAAAAGCAGTACATACTTTATATCAATTTTACACTGTGTGTTGAGCCAAATAAATGGAATTTAATGATATGCAGAGTCGCCTTTGAAAACATGCATAGAAAATATTGAAAAACTTTCCCCGACTAATTGTCTCCTTTTCCTTTCGCTTCATCTCGAACAGTCCACGCGAATTTCGATCGGGATTTCCCAACGGGTGCAGTGCAACCCAGCAACAGCAGGCACGTGCGCGCTAGTTACATTATTTGCCCCAGTAGCCCACTGTCAGCGGCGTCGCTCCCGGTTACGCAACAAGTGATGGCCTCCGATGTGCACCGATAATGGCGCGCGGTGGCCTAAATGTTCGGAAGAAGTTCAATGTCGCACGAAAATCGAGCAGACATTCCTTCACCCACGACACGCACGGAGCAAGCCACTAACACACGATAATTGCTATTTGTGCAGTATATTATCACCTCGCGCATCGCGGGTCCCCCACCGCGGTATTTTTTTTTTTCTGTTGCTCCTTCTTCTCTTTTTTGTTTTGTTTCGTGGATACCAGCCCCGAATCGAGGCGGTTGCGGTTATGCGCTGCGTTAAAAGTGTGGCAATTATTATGTAACTATGCTACCACCGAGCACGGCCGGGCGAACGCTCCCTTTGAACGCATCCCGCATCGAAGAAAGCATAAACCGCCATGCATACGCCAAAAAACGCACGTACGCGCATACTCATGCCGCCCGTCGGCGCGCAGAAGGTTAATCGAATATTTTCAATTAGAAAACAAACCAATCATTGAACGCTAGACGTTGGACGATTAGCTATCTAGCTTTCTTCCAGCTGGTGCAGGCTTGTACAACGCAATCTTGGCTTGTCTCCATCTCAAATACCGAAGATGTTTCATCCAAACCCCAGCCCAATTGAAACACGAAACAAACAGCTAGGGCATCTGAAAGGGGGAGGGGGGACTGGAGAAGAAAAATGGAATGACCGGTGGTGCTGCGGCCCTTACATAATTACCCGTAACAATATAATCTACACCATTATACGAACCAATCGTGTGTTAAACTGATAGCCCTCCCGAAAGGAGGGAGCGAGTTTCGCCGCATGTTTGAATGCTTGTTGCCACAAACGAAGAGTTTGTAATTGTTGTTCCACCTCCCTCTCCTGGGTTGCTGCTGGGCTTTGCTTCACCCGTTCCTCGGCGTCGTTTAGCCGCTGCAGTTTGCTGCGGTGGTGCATATATTGTTGAATGGTGTCTCGTTGAGCGGACAAACACGGGAGGAATGATTTAACAGCTTCGCCCCTTTCGCACATCACTGTTGCTTCATTTGTAACCTTGTTTTTGTTTCGCCCAAACTTGTACCCACTGATGTGCAACATGTTACAGAACGAGTGTTAATCTATTTGTACATTATTCGCGCTGATTGAAAAAAATGAAGATCGAAAACAGCCTGACAAGCATTCGCTATTTGAATGAGTAATTTTGTTCCTTTCGTTTTTACTTTAATCGATACATTGTATCATAAAGTTCGTTCATCGAAAAAGACGTGAGCTTGCTAAAAGCAATTTCGTAATGGTCAAGAAGAACAAGCTATAAGGTCCGCATCTTTATGGATTTATTGAAGCGATAGGTTGTTTTTTGTTTGTTTTTTTGTTCATCAACCCGAAATGAATTAACAGAGCATCTGATCACTTGAATTTACGACGACAATTGCTCACTTAAGGACTTCCTTGAAATTAGATAACCGCTCTGCGCCTTTCGCACACGCCTCCCCAAAACGTGCTGCATGGCGCCTGCATTCTGCACGCCCTAATGCGCGTGATCATGTCGAAGAAGCTTTCGCTTGCTGTACCCCTGTTCCCCTGCTTCCAACGGCCCTGCATGCTGATCCAGATCGGTGATCGCTGGAGATCATTAGCGATCACAGTTCCCCTCTATCCGAAAGCGAGCCACTTGCGGCGACACGATCGTCATCGTCGCGTTCGTCGTTTAGCCTAGCGAGCTTTTGTGCGCGGGTCTGAGGTGCATAATCGTGTGGCCTATCCACGGCGACGGTGACAGAAGACCAGCGAAAAAAAAAACAAATACATTGAGGGAACAAAAAAGCTGCACTCTCTTGCGACGCCCGACCTGCGCACACGAGCGTCTGGGAACTGGTCTGGGAAGGATTGGTTTGCCGAGGCAAAGCAAGTACATGTGTTACTCAATCGGCCATCGCGTCCCCCGCACCGTCTCCGCTGCTGTGGCCCCATCGGTGGTGAACTGTGTCGTCAGGTCCGCCCAAACGATCGGCTTGAAAACCAGCTTCGTAGAGACCTACCGACCGACTGAGAAGAGGCAGGTCAACACACACGCACACCACAGACCGCCATTTATGCTCTCGTAGCCCACAACCAGGGCTACACGGATGGGTGAAATTGTATGCGCATTGGAGCAATAGAATAGTTTTAAGTAAAGAGAAATGTATAGCTACCATGTTCCTCGTGGGTTCGAAAATTCAACCAATAATCGATTAAACATTATTTATTTAACAAGGAACAGCTTGCGTAAAGCAGGGGAAGAATCGATGGTTAAATTCGAGATAAACTCATCTTTAACGCCACCAGAGAGGCGGCCTACCCGTTCCCTTTCTAGGATTACTTGCACTTTCAACCGGTGTCTGTGGCTTCGACTGCACATCCAACTGATCTGCTGCTGCGAGCGCACAGTGTTCATAGGTATGTGCGAAGATCGGTGCATAAAAAAGCACATCGCGCGCAGAGTGAAGCCGCACAAAGCAGAAACACACAATACAGACAAGCCGGTGCAGAATCACCCCCTCTCCAACCCCCCCCCCCCCCCTTCTTCACTTCTCTATTGGTCACCCTTTCTTCAACCTCCCTCCTTTCCTACCCTGCACCAACGCCATCCGAATTCACCGTTCGCTGCGCAAAGCACAACATTACATCAAAAGACTTGGCGCGAGACGACAAGCGACGAACCTCCTTCTCGCGCGCGCCCGCTGCTGTTTCGGTTTTCGGACCGGTCGGTCGGTCGGTCGGTCGGTCGGTCGGTCGGTCGGTCGGTCGGTGTTTCGAGCTTTTGGGGTGCACTGTGGCCCCGTGCAGCGGTTAGTATCGCTCCAGCAGACGTCGGCACCAGACGCGTGTATCCATCAGGCGCTCGCCATTTCGGTTGCATTTCGGTACGATTCAAGTCAAGGCGGTGCAGGCTTTACAGATCGGTGGTTCAGATCGGACCAGCGGAGTGAAATAAAATCAGTGTCTGGTTGTGGCGGTGGGGCAACCGGGAGTCGCTGGGGCTGCTGTGCAACGTCGCTTACATAAACAGTGGCATTCGGCGAAGTTTAGGCATTCATTCAGAAGGGAACACATTTCTCCCAAATAAAAAAAATTATCCATTGAATTATCCGCCCCAAAGTGATCTCGAATGTTCTCGAATTTCGTGTAGCACCGTGTGACCCTGCTACAAGTTGGCCCTTTACCATTCCATTTTTCAACAGCACCTTCCAAAGTGATCCTGTGAGAAATCAGTGCATGTGTTTGTGGTTGGCGATTTGTTTTTCTCCATCCTAGACAGCCAACGATCGTCCGTGCAGCCGTGAGGATGAAGGTGCTGAACGTACTGCCCGCCGCCGCCTACTTCTTTCTCTTCGTCATGCTCTCGTCGAACGACTTCAACGAGCGGCGGGCGGTGGTGCAGGCCCAGGAGCCGCTGTTCGAGCTGCCGGTCCAGCTGATCGGCTTCCCCGTGATCATACTGTCCGTGCGGCTGGCAAACTTTGCCAAAAAGCTCGCCTATTCGCTGAATCCAAGTGAGTACTGAGAAGGTGAAGTGCCAGCCGAAGGCCAAGGCGGTTTTGCACCCGTGGGCATGAACTGAATTAATTACAAGCGAGCGAATAAAAAAAAACCACGCGAACCATTGGCTAAGGTCAGGCGAGAACAATACAGCACAACGCAATCTAGAAATCGTGTTTTTATTGCGTGTAAGGACACTTTTTGTTTGAGAATCACGAACCTTCACAAGCGATCAAAGGAGGAGAACCTACGGAGCAAAGAACGTTCGACAAGAAATCACACCCTGTGCCACTTAGTTCGATGGTCAAGGAGGATTGGAAGCACTTCGCTTAGTTAGAGTTAGGCGGAATAGAAAAAGGTGTTTTCTTAATTGCTTCTTTTTTTTGGCTATGCCACACTCCACATTTGAGGTACAGTTTATCCTTGTCCTTCTCCTTCCGTGCTATTAAAATGTTGATGATTTTTGGTGACCTTTCCGTCGTTTTTCTTGTTTGCCGTCCTCTCTCGCTGTTTACCACCGAGAGTCTGCGTTTATCACATCGAGCGTAAAGTGGGACATTTGATGCGCGTTTTGATCGAAAGCCTTACGGCACACAACAGATCTGTTCAACCTTCAGAGGGACAACAACGGCGCGGAGAATATTTATGCATGCCTTTTCCATCTGGATGTATGCGTGTGTTGCGCCAAGACATACTTTAACCAACCATTGCTGGCCAAACCAACCGGCAGCGAACGAAATTACGGGAAGCAGCCAACCGAGCCCGAGTGACGTGATTATGCGATGTGTGCTTCGGCCACACAATCTGTTGTCTTGATCTTTTCCACCCCAAAACCCCTGCGGCCCGCGTATTGTACGAGTCGAACACTGAGTCATTGAACGATTGGATGAGCCTCCTGAGCCGAGGCTGACCACTTGACCCACATTTAGCTCGCGCCCGTTCGCATCATTCGCCCGTTCGTCATCTCACACGCTCACCTTCGCTTTCCTTCGCGAGGCCGTCGCAACGGGGCGGTTCGTTTTCGCCTCACATTTTTACTCTTCGAGCGAAGTGGACCATTTTGCGGGTCGAATATTCGAGTCCCGTTGCATGACGCCGCATGACAGGTTGCTTTTCGTCTGTTACTTGCCACATATGACACGAGGATTGCGATAGCCGCTTCGATTTCCCGTTTCCCGAATGGAGTAACGCAGAAGATAGCGAGGAAGAGACGTTTCGAAACCTTTTGCCATTACTCGGTACGGTTAAGTTCTACCTTACAGCGAGCGAATTCATCGCTTGCAGTAGTGTACCACAGGTTTGACCTTATTTCCAATGTATCCAACTTCCGAAATTGATGCGATTCCCCACCGCGATAGTTTCCGTTTTTGGGGGGAGAAACTGCTCATTAAAATCTCCGCGGGATCGAGGCTTGTAATACAGTAATAACTGCATCGCAGCTGCCGCTTTCGGCTGAAGAACCGAAAGAATACGGTGAACTTGTGAAAGCGTGAAAATAATCATCTTCGCCCGGTCAAAATCTTCCGTTGCCGTTGACGGAAGCAGTTTTTTGACGTTACGGAACATGTTTCGTTGTTGATCATCCGTCCACATGATCAGCTTTAAATAAGGACAATTTAATGCTATAACAATTTACTCGCATCTTACGGTGCATGCCACCGGAACCGAACCTGCCTATGGAAACCTCGCTGTGACATTCTAGACCGCGAAGATTATCGTCTTCAATAGCAGGAAACGTAACGTCTAGGCGATTGCCTCATAGATTTTCCAATCGCTTCACTTTCGTTTCCCAGTTGACGTCAGCATGTCGACAAGTTTCCTCTTTTTTGCAGTCAATCAATTTTCTTGTAGTGGTTACTCGAAAGGCCCAAACTTGATGGCTGCAAAACATTAGAGGACTCCATGAAGCGTACGGTTTTTTTTTTTTTTTTCTTCTTTATTGTCGTTTGTTCCTCGATGATGTCTTGCCTGCCGATCGGTAATTTACTGAAAGCTATGCATGCACAGGCACCAGCGCTGGTGATTAATCTAACCGTCGGAGCAACGAAAGTTAAACACCCAATGCAAGTACTATAAAAATCAAGCATTACCGATCGGCTAGAGTGGCTCCATGCTTGCCTTCAGCCAAAGCGGGTAGTTTGTCATTTCCTCATTGACCACGACAAATGCCATAAAAAGAAAGCGAATTCAGCTGGCTGCGCGATCTGCTGCCCCGCAAACGAGGCCAGCCTTGAGCGCCATTTCACTCCACGCCTCGCCTGATCCAGATTATTAGTCAGCGCTAATTTTGTTCATTCCACCACTACGTAAAGCATCGTTTTCCTGTACGCTAGGTACCTGCCACGAATTGTCGCTCATTACAATCGCTTGCTCGATGCTGCCCCTTTCAAACTTCTCCTCGAGAAAAGCGACGGGATGGGAAGGAAAACGACGAAAAGACCGGCGCATTCAGTCCGCCGAAAACGTATCACGTAATCGACATCGAAATAAAAGCATTGCATAAATATCTTAACCGCGATGTGGATCGATGCCCCAACTAAAGAGCGCAACGAGGGAGAAACCCTGTTCGGGATTAGTTGCGACATTCCTGGGAACGGAGAGAAGCAAAGCGAAAGTGATGCTAGATTGGGGTCGAATAGATGGTGGAAGAGAAGAGAGGAGCATTCTAAGGGATCATAAATTTGTCCCAAGATAGAACTGGTTTCTGGAAGGGAGAGCCATCCGCTGCATGCTGGAGGGGAATGAACTTCTAATGTGCTCTGTTCGAATCGTTGCTTTTCAGAGACATATCAATCCCGCAGCCGACGGGCGACGCTGTCCGGCTCAACGCTAGAACCAGAAGATATCTCGCGGATGGCCATCGATGTGGTGCAGGCGGAGAGGAGAATCCTTCACGAGTTCGGTCCCAAAGCGTGCATCGAAGAGGAACCGTGCCGAATCCATGCCGTGAGCAGCGCGCGGATGGACAACTACCAGCCGGATTGGGATGATATTTTGAAGTAAGTGTACATCGGCCAGCAAGAGGCGAAACGGCCGTATTTTCTGTGAAAACTTTAATGCATCATACCATTTTTGTTTGTTTTTCAACTCTTTACAGAAACTACAAAACGCAAACCACTGGCATGAAGCAATGGTACTTGCTGTCCGTCTTCCTCGGCGATTATCTGCGCGATGTGCAGTTCTGCAAGCAGCTCGCCAAGCGGTTAGACTGCCACCGATCCCAGCGGCCCTTCTTGCGAGACTGAACTCCAACCATGAAGTTTATAGTTAGGAAGAATTCAAACGGTGCTTAGCTGTATAATGATTGCGTTGTACATACTTCGGAGGCAATCGACCACATGAACAATAACTAGGTAGATCTAAACACGGAACAAAGAAATAAATAGTTTTATTCTAATCGAAACGAATTTTAAACATCGAAAATACACCTTCCAAACCAAAGTTCTTGAAAGAAATGATGAAGCAATGAAAGTTTAAAATAAATTGTAACAATCATTTCAAAATTATCTTCAATTTCACACACACAAAAAATGTTTTTAACAAACGCATCATGAAACTCATCGAATAACGGTCATTTTGAATCTCAGAAAGGATTCCCATCGGCTAGCAGTGCCAATACTACAGAGAACTGTCAACAAGACCGAGCTGTCAATATCTCGTCTGCATAACAACTGTCACACTCGCTGCATGCGAGTTCGTTGTGATACCAGTTGTGAAAATCAATCGTCGTCCGAAAATGACTTCGCGAGGACTTTTCCAGATTTTCTCACCGAAAAGCATAGGCTTTTTGGGTGGCCGTCTGCCGGGACGGGCCACGGCTAACGCAGCCGCGCAGAGTATCGGCGCGGCGGGTGTCTGCAGCTGTGTCGCCACGAGCCAACAGTCCTTTGGCAGACGTTTGTTCACACCGGCCGCCAGTGACCACCAGCGCCGGCCGACGGTTTCCAGTTGTGAGTGTTGATTGCATGCCGATTACATCATGCCACTCGGGGCTCGCCCCAAATCACGCAGCGCACGATTGCGTGAGATTTTATTGTTTGTTTTTTCGACCGCTTTACAGGCAACAACACGTTGCAGAGCAAACGATCGTTTTATACTTCGAACATTCTGCACAAGAAGGACTACTACAGCACGCTCGGTGTGACGAAAAACGCGTCACCGAAAGAAATAAAAAAGGCGTACTATCAACTTGCGAAGAAGTACCATCCCGACACCAACAAGGAAGACCCGAACGCCGGGAAGAAGTTTCAGGAAGTTTCCGAAGCCTACGAGGTACGGCAGTCATCCTCTGAAATGATGTTCATTACATAATGGAATGACGGATCCTTTGTTGTAGGTTCTGAGCGATGAAACGAAACGTCGCGAGTACGACACCTTCGGGCAAACGTCCGAGCAGATGGGTCGCAACGGTACTGGCCCAAGCCCCGGGGGCGCAGGGCCGCAAGGGTTCTCGCAAAATTGGCAGTTTCGCTCGACGATCGATCCGGAGGAGCTGTTCCGGAAGATCTTCGGCGACGGTGGTTTTCAGTCGGGCTTTGACGATTTCAGCGATTCCAAGTTTGGCTTCGGTGGCGCGCAAGAAGTCATGATGAATCTAACCTTTGCCCAGGCGGCACGCGGCGTTAACAAGGACATTGACGTGAACGTGGTCGACACGTGCCCGAAGTGCACCGGGTCGCGGTGTGAGCCGGGCACCAAGCCCGGCAAGTGCCAGTATTGCAATGGGACGGGTATGGAAACGATCTCCACCGGGCCGTTCGTGATGCGCTCGACGTGTCGCTACTGCCAGGGCACACGGATGTACATCAAGTATCCGTGTCTGGAGTGCGGCGGCAAGGGGCAAACTGTGCAGAGGAAACGAGTGACCGTGCCAGTCCCGGCAGGCATTGAGGACGGCCAAACGGTGCGCATGAACGTGGGAAGCAAGGAAATTTTCATCACTTTCAGGTTAGTTTAGACGGGTACGGTTATGTTGTGTCAGTTCTTATTTTATTTTCGTTTTTTTTTTTTTCGTTTAGAGTGGAGAAAAGTCGCTATTTCCGCCGGGACGGAGCGGACGTGCACACGGATGCAAACATTTCCCTATCGCAGGCGATTCTCGGAGGTACGATAAGAGTGCAGGGTGTCTACGAAGATCAGACAATACAGATCGTCCCAGGCACATCGTCCCATACTCGAATATCGCTCACCGGAAAGGGACTGCGGCGGGTCAATAGTTACGGCAGTGGAAACCACTACGTGCATCTGAAAATTCAAATTCCAACCAAGCTAACACCGAAACAGAAGGCACTGATACAGGTACGCAAAAGTTGCAAGAAGGGAAATTCTATAACGTTGTGCATGCTGGGGATGTTTTTAAAACTTTTGCCTATCGTTTGCAGGCTTACGCTGAGCTGGAAGAAGATACGCCGGGTCAAATCATGGGTGTGACATTCAAAACTGACGGTAAGTCGAGTTCATCCACAAGCCCAGGCTCAAACCCGTCTTCGTCTTCCTCCACCTCGTCGTGGTCCACCACCGATGGGTCCGACAAGTACACCCAAGGTTCGCGAGAAGATGAGCGTGGGTATAAACCTCACGACGAAACCGAAACGCACGATTACAAGAAGGAGCGGCTCGGGTCCCGTTTTTATTACGCCCTCGGTGCGCTGCTCGTGGCGGGATGGTTTGTGTATTACAGCCACAACCAGATGAACGCACGATTCGAAATGGAACGGGAGGCGGCCCTCGAACGGCAACGGCACGCCCGGGGAAGCTTCAAGGACGTGAACAGTCCTTTCGATGAGGCTTGAAGGCTGGGCGGGATGAAACGATTAACAGCGATTGTTAAGTGGTGTGGTGATTGGTGATAAGGTTTAAATCATTTACTTCTCTCTAAGAGACGCGAGTTGGGAGAAAGAATTGAATTGATAACGAACAGAAAGCCAATAATAAATTGAATGCTGTCTTATGCATACAATACCAAATACACCCTTAACAATCGTTTGTTTCTTTGTCTACCATGATCGTTTTCATTTTCTCATGCCACGTAGTGTGATTCTGCTCATTTCACGTAGCGTGACCTTCTGTTTAACTGTTTTTTTTTTTTCAGGTGGAAAGGTGTGCTACGCGGAGCCACAGGAGCTGACGGACATTGTGCGGGAGGCTATAAAAGATCGCAAGCCACTTCCAACGAGTAGTGCCAGCGAAAGTGATACACCCAAATCCAAGGAAGAAAGCGAGGCAGCAAAGACGCGTAGCAGCAACTAGTGCGGGGAGGAATGGTATGGGTAAAAGTGTCCCGTCTTCATGTCATCCAATTCCGTGTCGGCAAAGGAATAAGTCGGTACACTAGGCTATATAGAGCGGTGCTTAAATTATCTGTTTTAATGATAATATCAAAATGTATAGAAAAGAAACGTGAAATATACATAACCAACAATTGGACCGTTAAACCTGGAAATCAAGTTTGAACAGGGCAAGCTAGGATTCTACATTTTCTCGTAGGTTTCCGTGTGACCACATTCCTCGCAAGTTCTGGTATATGTATCGTCCGCCTCGTTGTACACCTCGGTCTCACCGTACGAATGGACGTGTGCTTGAACCGTTTTGTCGTACAGACTGCTTCTCACGTCCATGCGGAGCTCCTTGAGCCGTTTGTTGTATTTTTTAACCTTGGACACCTCGCGCTTCTCCTCGCGCAGCTCTTTCTCGCGCATCAGATTCTCCTCACTGCCCCAGACCTCGAGGGCACGCTTTTCGATCTGTAGATGGAGGTACAGCTTCATTTCACCCCAGCGCACGTTGTGTGGGTTCTTGCGACTAATGTACTTCAACGGTGGTTCCCTTCGGTCCAAATCGCAGTCCTTCAGCAGGTACTCCTGTTTGGCCTCGGTGCGCGTTATGAGCGAATGCTGATCGTCCGGCTCGCGGCACGCATCGCACACCGCATAGTCGAACGTGTTCAGCAGGTACGAATCGGCAAAGCGGTCGCCACACTCGAGACATTCCTCGTACTCGATGGGCACGGGAACAGCGTCCGTTTCCGGTACCGGTTCCTCTTCCGCCGATGCTTCCTCGATGGGATGGGTACGCTGCTCGAGCAGAAAACCGCCGCCACTGTCGACGTACTTCGTGCCGGACACCTTTATAACGTTGTTTATAGATACAGCCGTCTCCTGCTGCTTTTTGTCGGCATTGTACGGATGGGTCAGTAAACGGGCCTGCCGTAAATTGATTGCTTTCTGGCGATTTTCCTCGATGCGACGACGTTGGTAATCACTTAAATCTTCCTTCTTCGTCACCCTGCCCTGCGACGCACTCATTTTCGATCAGGAATTTAACAAATTGAGCTTTTACAAACAAAAATTATTCGCGGGCATGTATAGATGGTGTTGTAAATTCTGAAATGCATGCAGGTGCACCTACTTAGATAGATCCTCGAAACCCAGTTCCGATCACTACCAGCTCACTCCACATTTTCATCTCAGAAAAAAACGACCAAACCTACTTCATTGGAAAAGCAACAGTAAATCAAATTCCCATTTTCCAATTTGTGTAAAAACACTTTAATTATTTGTAACAAACAAACATTTCTCCTTCAGTGCATGCGTATTCCAGGGTGCCTGTTATAGTTAAGAACTGAACCTCTATGTTTAAACACAACCGCAACACTGACAACAGCCGACCAAAGAAGGAAAGATTTGTTTTTACCGATCAGTTTGCGAGAAGCAGCATAACCGAACGGTCGCAAAGAAACGGTGGGTGTCAGAACGTTCGTTGTCCCGGTATTCGGTGTCACCCGTCAAAAAAGGTTCCTATTGTTCGTTTACGTCGCGCTCTCGCGGTTTTCTTGTGTGCGCGTCTTCTTTTTACGAGACTGTTTGCTAAAAGTGTTCAGCGTGCAGCAGCAGCGTTAATTTACTTTCTTCCATTTTGCGTGCGTCCGCACAGCATCTTGTACCTCATCTTTTCCAACGGCGTGTGTGTCAAATTCACACCCAGCAGTAGGAGTGACAAGGAGGGGCAGACGGTACGATTATTGGGGTGTGTAGGTGGGCTTTGTCGTCAGGAAAAAAAAGAAACACACACGGTTCGCGGTCGTTTTATTGAACATCCGGCCGTTCCATTTCTTTCCCAACCTCCAGGTGGGGCAAAGAAAAACGGGCAGCTACTGGTTAAAGGACGTGACTAGAGGAATGAATCTGTGTCGGTGCAAGCAAAGGAGAGTGTTTAAATACACAGAGAGCAAGGGAGGGTGAGAAAGCGGCCCTTGGTGTGTACCGTTGTCCGCTATAATCCTGTTTTCGATAAATGTGCGTTACATTATAGAAGAAAAAAAAACCTCGCGATTCCATCTAATCGTCGCTATCTCGGCGGAAGCAATATAATATCCGATCCGGGGTGCCATACGGCGCGCCGGTGTGTGTAGGTGTAGGTGATAGAAGCTTTGTGATCGAATCTCGCCATCATTGTTGTCCTCAAGTAACCGCGTCGGCGGCCGTTTACCTACCTGTTCGCTGTGCCGGAGAGAAAGAGAGGGAGAGAGAACAGCGAAAGATAAAAAAAAAGTCGCGCGGACCCGTGCAATATAGAGCGAGCTGCTCTTCGCTCGCGAGATCAGTTCTTTGCTATCCTGGCAAGGGCGCGGTGGCGAAAGCAGGTTCGCGGTACAGAGGCTGCGACTTGTGTCATCGGAAATCATCCGATCTCCTCGGCCTCCGCGCGCTGCTGGTCCGGGCGAGCGTATTAGTGAACCTTCTCCTCACGCTGTGTTGGGTGTGATTTATTTTTTCTTTGTAGAGCACGGCGCATTGGACGGCCACGCGCGTTCGGCGTGAGATAAGTGCGACCGTTTAGTAAATAGTGTTCTCTACCAGCACACAAAGCCATTGTACAGTCGGGGAAAAGCTTCTGGCTAGACTGGCTGACGGCTAGCGAGTCTACGACGACGACACCACACAACAACAAAATGCAACAACTAGCCACCATCATCGGGGCGAACGCCTACTACGATGGCAGCCGTGTGTTTACCTGGCTGGCCGACATGTGCGGCCTGTCGGTGGATTTGGTGAGTACATCCCATTGCCACCTCATGTGGCCATTACAGCTCCCTGAAACTGCAGGACACCAGGAACGAGGCGTTCTATTTGCGTGTGGGTGTGTCATTTGGGAAAGACACATCGCCACCCGCTCCTCTCTCATCGCATCACAGCTGCTCGCCTCGACTTGCAGCAAGTGCGACGTACACTGCGATTGATTTCTCAAAAACATGATGGCAGTCTCCAGCGTCTCCAGCCGGGTAATGGAGAGTTTGGCATCAGTCGTGTCTTGGTTTTCCCAGAATGTGTCTGCTCCGGCGACAGCGGTTTTCCCCAACGCAGCACCGAATTGTTCGCGAGAAGGCAGTCAGGACGGGTTTCCAAATAAACTGGCTCAGTCTTCATCCTTGCCGGCGTCTCTTCTTCTGTTTCTATAAGGTCCTTATTCTGGTGTTCAACTATTGAGTACAACTAATATGTCCGTCTGCAAGAAAAGAATAATCAAGCAACCACTTGTCTGAATCGGGCTCTACAGGGAGTTGTCAGTCAGCGGTTTTAGACCGGTTTCTATTTGTAAATAGGCAACCCATACGAATCTCGGACTTCAAAGATAGAGAGAGAGAGAGGATGAAGAAAGCCGTCAATTGGAGATTTTCCACAGATTCCATAACATCTTTATTCATGGCGGGTGATGATGACTAGCCGTAAACATCCATCGCGCGCCACAATGCGCCATTTAGCTTTATCACAAGACGTGCGATAATGCGGCCAATTGCCCGGTGCCGTTCAATCTTTTCCGCGAGATAAATGATTCAGCATGAGGCGAAGCACAAAGGCAGATCAGACGCAAGAGGGAAAAAACAACGTCCCGAAACAAATGTCGTAAATTCGCCTATACACAACTGATAAGTTAATAATATTGTGCGCAATGTTTTCGGAACCACATATATAGGGCATGCCGGCAAGGAGGAGACGCGGAGTAGGCAAATAAATTATGGCGCACAGTTCATTTTTTCTTTTTACTGGCCGCGTTTGATAAGCGTTGACTTATGGGTGAGATTCTTTTTTGGAAAAGTTGATAACAGTTTCTGCCAACCTCGGGTGTTTAGTTGCTGATAAGCGCAATGGCACAAAGACGGATGTCAATGCCAGAACACCCAATCATACTATGTGATGGAAAATTCTGGCAGAAGCGCTTACTCTTTAATAATCATAATGTATGCATCGCGCTAAGCTTGTTCCAGCTTTGCCCTGCCACAAATTGCGCCACTTGATGCATCATAAGCTGCTTACAGAAACGCCCACGCGCCCTGCGGCATTGATCACAAGAAACGGGAAGCCCTCCACCGGAGGGTTGGCTTTTTATTTTGTATTTCGTTTCCGAAAAGCCTCCACCACTCATTCATCAGTGTCTCGTCGTATGCAGCAGCTCTACCCACTGAGGTGGTACGTCTGCTTCATCTTTGCTTTGCGACCTTAAAGAGAGAAAAAGTCACTCCGACGCAATTTTAACAGCTCTGCATTGCGCCCTCGACATTGCGACTTGCGAGGAATGGCAGACGGAGCACGTAAAGAGGGAAGGAAGACGCAAACACGATGCAGGCATGCTTTCGATTTCATTATTTCCTTTCGGAACCGTTAGACCACTGAACCCGCCATCGTGACGCAAAGAGAAAACTCATTATTGATGAAGATGAAACCCCGTTGAGGTAAAGAATCTTCCCATGCTCACACAATAGCCGCCGTGGGGCATAAAAAGGCCTGAACGCCTTGGCGTGACCAATAGATGATTAATTCCACACAAAAGCAACAGTGACAATAGACAACTTTGTATGAAAAGGTGCTCGAATGTGGGCAGTTTTCACTTGGAAAGTGTTGGAAATTGTTTGTTAAAAGGAATGCAATCATATCCTTTTCGCTAAGGTCAGGAGAAAGAAGCAAGGGAGGTTCCAAGAGGTCCTTCAAGTCAGTAGCCTCAATGCATCTATCGATGCAAACGAACTACACGCGCCGCCCGCTTTAAATTGCACAAGAGAGAGGAAGAGAAAAGGGTTGGAAACTGAATTTTACGTTTTAGCATATTGACCTTTACGAACCGGCTCAACTACTTTCGATTTCAAATTACGATCCTTTTTTCTCCTAGCTTGGTGGAACCGCAGGCTAGAGAGGGAAGGAAGGATTACGATTCAGAGTTTTTGGCGACGGATACCGCCGCAACGTAATCAGCTTGTCTGAGCCTTATGTCATCGAATATCTGGCGAAAGAGTGCCATGTACCAAACAAGGGGAGTAGGAGAAGGGGTTTTTAAGTCTACGGAGGATATTGTGAAACTTGTTGTACGGTGTAGGAATTGCCAAAACGGGCAACGCAGCCATTTCTGCAGTTTTCGAAAAATGGCATCCCTCTCGTTCGTTTACCAAAAGGCCTCATTTCTGCTCCTAAAATAGGCAACAACTCAACTGAACATTTAACAAAAGAGGTATCCTACTTATTTAGTACCATGACACATATAATTTGACGTTTTCTTTACGATCGATATGAGTAGTAGATATTTCTCTTCATCATGCTACTTGCAAAGTAAATTAAACGTAGATCTAATTCTATTCACGTGGTTGGCGAGTGATGGGCGATTTTTCGAACCGTCATCATTATCGTTCACAATTTGGGTAAAACGGTTTCTCACCTCCCCGTCTTTAACCTCTCCCCTCTGCTGCGTGCTTCATATTTGTCATTGCCAGGTTTTCCTGCTTAACCGTCCCCTAGTTTTCCCAGGGTGCCATCATCGTCAGCGCCCGCGTGCGTTTGTGGTGGCATTGAATTAAAAATAACAGATCGTGGGTTCACTTTCATTGAAGAGTTTCCACTCCGTCCGTGGGGCCGAAGGAAAATCACGCCTGGTACTCGGCACGGGCTTCTTGCGCCGAAAAAGCAGTACTTCACCTTCGCTGCTGCGCTTTTGCCTTGCTTGGTGGCCAGGCAAGCAGGCATGGAAGTGAGGGTTACAAGGTGATGTAACGGTGTCTCCTTCAATGCCGCTGGTAAAGGGATTGCATACACACACCAAAGAAGAAACGAAAACATGCCGGTACAGCACCGGCTGTACACGATCACCACCAGAATCAGGGATCATATGCATAAACGCGCGCTGACGATGCTTTGTTTCTTGCTTTTGGTTTTTGTTTTGCCTATTCAAGCAAGAAGGAATTCACAGTCGCAATGAAAGCGGCTGCGCGGCTGGGGTAGATGGCGTGATCTTAACCTCGTCCTTGCGCCTGATACGCGTGCCCTTCCGGTGCCATTAGAGCCGGCCGTTCTAGAAAGCCAACAGTCCGAAAAGCCCCATCGGCTGTAAAACGTAATGTTTCTTCGCTAGGGCATTTTACGGTCACTGGACTTTTCCATCATCGGCTCGATGAATGTGCTCTTAGTTAATAGATCTGTCGCTAGGGTTAATTTTCAAGTAAATTACTTTTTCTAAACGCTCTCATACGAGCAAGATAACTTCGTTGACCTTGCCTTGCATTGGTTGTTTTGCTTTGTTCATTGGTGTTTGTGTGTCTTGAGCTGTAGCACGCTTCTTATCACCCGGAAAGGATTTTTTAAATTACATTTAGGGGGTAAGTCATAGTTTAAGTCCACCAATTTACATGGTAGTGCAAAGTTTTGCACTTTTTCCTTTTGCTAACTGCGAAACTTTGCAAAAGACAAAACTGAATCAACAGTAGGGAGCGGCGACAGTCTTCCTCTTTGAGTTTATTTTTGTTTTTTTTTATTTTTATTTTTCCCCTTCCCCTGATGCAATCAAAGGCGGAGTGAAACAATCCGTTTATTTATACCTTTTTTTTTCCTTCTGCTGCATTCAAATCTCACCCCCTTGATGACTAAGATTTTTTGCGATGAAGTCACCGATCAGCTCCACCACTACCATTATCTCACTGTTTCGTTGAGTATTTAAGGGGAGGGAAGGGCGTGAGGTGGAGAGTTTGTTCGCGTCGTTCCAAACTGCATACCCAAAAATGGGGACTTACAAATCCAGTTTAATCCGAAAGGAGACCTTCATTGGTCTGAGGGGGTATGGAGGTATATAATTCACTCCCAATCCTTTCCAACACCCTCTCTCTGCATCTCCCCAATCCAGCACCTTCGGCCAGCAGTGGGTCAATTAAGGGACTGCGGCAAAGGAATCCTAAACCTCTAACCCCAAACTGCGGGCTTCTCGATTAACAGTATTTTTTCTTTCGAAAATCAGTTAGTTAACATAACAATCCGACATGTTAAGTAAACTTCTACTTTCAACATTTTAAAGCCACTGTAAGTGAATGAAATCTTTGAACTGTTGAAACAGATAAATGTTAAAATGCAATTGAATTTTACCGCCGAAATTGTCCATTGCAAGTCCCTTTTGGAATGGAAAAGACTGTAGGTAAGCTCAATACTGTCGAAAAGCGTAGAGTTGTGTGCGTGCGAGGCCCGCGACATTTCTGTTGTTGTTGTTTTCTTGCGAGTTTTTTTTTTTTCCACTGTTGTTCATTCTCAATCCAGCAAAATCTATCCTCCAAAACAAAACGCCAAGCGCCTCATGTGCGCGTAAAGTCGCGACCGATCGTGCTGTTGTGTATTGGTTTGGGCGGATGGTCGCGGGTTCCCATTAGAGGTGTGGCCTACGGCGAACGACGACGTGCTGGAGGGGAAGGAGACGTGCGTGAGCTTGGCAAGTGCTTAGTATTCGCGGCGAAGTCGAAGGCGTTAGTTTAGTAGTCCGAGAGGAGAGGTTGCGTCCGACGGCGAAGGAACGCACCTTGGGAGGAAAGACAACGCGGTGTTCGGTTCGGTGGACGGACGAGAAGTGTACACGTTTCTTAATTGGCGCCAATCCGCGGTCGTTGTGTGAGACACCAACAAACAAAGGTGTTTTAATCAGTGTTGACAACCACCTGTTGAACAGCTTCGATCTCAAATCATCGTTCGTTGTTTGAGCGAACTGTGCGAAACAGTTTTCTACACGAATTGGCCAACAAACTAAGGCTCCAATGAACCCATAGCGATCGATGGTTCGGTGGTTAATTTTGTTTGCATTGATGTGTATCCAACCGACGCCATTGTTTCGCGACAACGTGAGAAAATCGCCACAGGCGGAGTGGAAATATTTGTTCAACTGGTGAAAACGGGTTCAATGGGGTTAAGATAAACGCATCTAGAGTCACCGCCGTTTATCTCAACTGCAGCTGATAAGTCAAGCTGCTGGATTGAGTGGATGATGTGATATTGAGCCCAGTTTCGGAAAGATTTAGCTTTACCTGACAGAGGGCGGAACCATACCGAAATGGTCCTAATTTGAGAGACCTTCAGCTTGGACGGCGTTGTTCGCGTACCATCCGATTGAGCTAAAGGGGAGCATGGGGCGAATCGTGGTGGTTGGTCGTTCGCACGCGGCAACGGCGTAATTTAATCGATGACATCATCCACTAAAAGACACACTTACCGCCGACGACAAACGGCTGATTCCACCGATGTCGTCAATGTCGTGTGCTACGCGGGACTGCTTCTTCGAGCGACTGTGGGCCGCGTTGCTGGAATGTTGGGTAAACATTTGAATCGCTTCCGCTTGAACGGTTGCACAGAAGAAAAACCCTGGTACAGCTCTTGGAAGTGGGAGTGCTGGCAACCAACTTTCGTGACACGCGATACTCGAAAGCGTTTCGTTGGTTGTTGCATTGATATTGAACTTCCATGAATTTGCACTAGGGCCAGGTACAAAAACGCCGAGTTTCTCCCGTAGAGACTAGCTCAGAATGGTCATTTGTTGTGGCCTGATCTTTGGTAAGATTTAAGCAAAGCTTTTTTGTGCCTCAGTTATACCTTTGTGTAAGGAAACATGATGCCCTCCATACCTTCGCCCTATGAACATCCTTGACGGCAACAAGTGATTCTGATCAATCATGCTTGACTTTAATAGATAACGTCGGTTGTTTCTCGCCTTTGCTCTATTGACGTTGCTCTTCAGCAATTGCATCGAAATCATCTACCGTAAACAAATCGATTGAATCGCTTCGTCGTCTCAAGGCTTCGTAGGGTGTTCCCTCACATCATTCTTTTGCTGCAGTTTTAAAATGGTGCAAGAAAACGTGCCATTTAGAAGGAGCGAACGTGCCGGGATCCGTCGCTCAACCTGTAGCATCTTTGTCTCTCACCCTCTGCGTCGTGGGTTCAATTCACTGGACATGTATGGCTGTTCTGTTCCTGTCCCAAAGGCATAGGGATAGGGTGTGTGTTTCTTAAGTCCTCGTTGGTTTTAAACGAAGAAGGTTTTTTTTTTTCGGGTGTATCAAAGGAAATTAGCAGATCGCCTGACTTGGAAATGCGTTTTTGCGTTCACCCTTCTTCCCGTCAAAGATAAACTGAAATCAGTGTCTTACCCTATTTTTCGTCCTCCCCGATAAGTAAAATTCGTAACCGGACGGGGGAAGCTCAATAAATAATTAACAAACAACGGGGCCTTATCGGGCGGCTGTAATCTAAAGTAAGAAGCCACATCAGCTGACCGTCCGACCGTTCTTCAGCACGCGATATCCAACACAGAGGGCTGCCGACCGATTTCTCCTTCAATCAATGCCATTATCCTTGGGCCTAATCACCATGTCTAGCCTGACCGGAATAGATAAGCCGTCTTGACTGGCCGTCACTTCCCCGAAACCGTTCCAGGTCCTTGTCGTCTCGATTGTTCCCTTTTTTTTAGTAAATGAGAGCTACCAGTGAACTTTCGTCAGTTGTTTGCCAGTAGCATTGCTTGCGGGATGGATTTCTTGCTCTTCCGCACTTGAAGTACAAGAAGTTAGAGCTGACAAACACTGCTTTGATCGATTACGGTTTCGTAGCTTTTCCTTCATTCTGAAATGCGACAACTGCAGCTGCTTGAATGACGGGGAAAAATGTTGAATCAGTCGCCTTTCCCCATTCAAACGGTGGCCAGGACACTCTTCCAATTCTTGCCATTTCCTTCGCTTGTGTTTGGATATGTTTTCTCACATTTCTTCTTCATGTTTCTTACAGTTCCAGCAGAAATGTGTTGTGCTGCTACAGAAATAGAGCTCGGTTCAGGTTCGACGACGCCATCGGCGATTTACCACCTTCCTACCAACGGAATGGGATGGTACCAGTTGAACACTTTATGCCCGAAAAAGCTATTTGCTTCCGAACTCGCTGAGACTAGCCCGCCCAAGGGGGATGGGGAAGGACTTGATGTCTCGCCTAGGTCGGCGGGTGCTTTTTCATTTCCTTCTCCGGCAGACAATGAGCCGCACGAAACTCCACCCAAAAGACGTTAGCCGCCGCCACCGCCGCTCGGCGACTCGGTGAGGGATGAAATGGAAATGTTATTTCTTACTGCTTCTGCCGGTTGGTAGTACTTCCGGTGTGGAATTCGGCCCTACGACCGAAAAAGAACACAATATCGTAAGCCAAGGCCAGAGAAGCCGCCGAGTTCTGGTAGGGAAATCTATAACAACCCATCATCACGTCGCAGTTCCTAGTAAAAGCGTTGGGTAATCCAGCATTTCCACCAGTCGCCAGCAGCCGCTTTTATCGTCGTCCTTTGCGCTGCGAAGCCGGATCCTTTCAACACTAGATCTCAGGCCAATAGACCGCGGCCTTCGCTCGGTAGAACGAAGGGGGAAAAGGATGCATTTAGTTGATCCGGTGGCTCTCGAGACAATGTGACATAATCCAATTCATTGCTGCGTGTTATTATATTTCTGTGGCCCCACTGTTCTTTCGTTCTTTTATTTGTCGCCAGAATTTCTATCCTTCTTCGACGGACCGAAAACGGTGACAGACTCGCTTGCCCTCTCGCTGTTACTTAACCTTCAACCTCTCAACCTCATCAATGTCAACCGATTAAATGCCGCTCTGGCCACGGTCACTGGACCTAGACGAAAGCTTAGCCTTAGTTCGCACACGCAGCCACGACACAAGGCAAATCTGTTGATGGGCTCTTGCGGCTCGGATGTCCTCCTAAGATGGATGGCCGAATGAAATGGTGAATTAATGGCACTTGGTTCTCGAGCGCTAAAGCGAACGAAGCCAAAATTCTACCACCCTGCACCAGAGTATGGCTTTTTTTCTCGCGAGAATTTTATTTATCCAATTTTCGGGTTTTCGTTCCTCCTCTCACTTTTTCCGTTGTAGCAGCTCGAAACCAATCGTCGATGAGAAAAGAAACGTATCCATTAAACGCTTAAAGCATGGTCTTGCAAACCAGTTCAGATACGACGAAGTCTTAATAATAATCCTTAAAGATTGCACTCCGTTACTTCATTCCATTTACTCGCTTCGGATGGAAACTTTCAACGTTAGTGGTAAATTAATCCTTATGTAACGTACGGTCGTTTTTTTTTCAAGTCCCCCATTTTGGAGGTGAAATCCCATTTTTCCATCGTTGGACTCATTTTTCATTGACCCGACGCTCACAACGCTCCTAGTGGCGGCACCCTGGGAAAGAACAGACTGGATTATCGACTTCTAAATAGGTCAATCGATTTGCATGAAATACGTTGGCACAGGGGAGGAGAGTGAAGATTGCTCAGGTGTGTCCGCACCTTCATCGGGGTTGATGTGCTGCATTTTCTGTCTTTTTTTTATACAGCTCACCGTACAAACTGAGAGAAAATGTTCAGCAGGATTGCTTGCTAAAGGTTTCTTAATGAAATTAAAAACCAATTCACATTTTCTGTTAACGTGACCAAGACGCAAACCCTTTTCGTTCCCGTGCACGGAAAGACAACCAAACTGTTGGTTGAACCTACCGAATAGCGCACACGGACGGCGTCTCGACTTGTGACAACTCTGAACAAGGCTGCTTAAATCACGATGGCTCGGGAAGCCCAAAAAAGAAGTATCCCATAATCTTTTAACTTTTTGTTTCTTGCTATCCTAAAGTCACCGGTTTTCTGAGCTGTTACGATCCGGGCAAATAATCAACACGTGTAGAAAAGTGTGTGGTCACAGGATTAATTTTCATTATTGCATTTATTACCTCCCATCGTCACAAACCTCTCCAGACGGCGCCTAGAAGTCCTTTCCACTGCTTGCCACTGATGAACTCCGGTTTCGGGAAGGTTCTTCGTCGGGGGGTCGGGTCTGGGTCGATTGATGGAGAGTCGTAACAACGTCATCATCCACCGTACTGTAACTCCAGTGCTGGTAAGCGACACTCGTTCCTGAGGCAAAGACACCGCTTTGTATTCCGTTTCTCTCAGCATCCCAGCTAGCCGCTCGAGCACGTTTCCAAGATCCCATGTTCGACGGGGGAGTAGTACATACCTTTACTCCACCCCGGGAGATGAGATAGATCGTCGAGTTCGCTGCAGTCAAGAACCTCGGTGAGAAACCGTGCAAACCAAGCTCGAGAAAGTCTTTCGAAAGCACGCCCTCGTCGCTCGTGATTGTTGCGTACATTTTCGGGATACTCGTTGAACAAAAAATAAACGAAAGGTTCTGATGATGCATAAAACTTGGCGAAAACGTGGCCTGAGTTAAATTGAAAACAAAAACGAAAAAGCATATTAGTTTCCCTTTTTATTTTTTTCCATTCCATCTCATCTGTTGAATGGAAAACGCTGCAGTATGTAAACTCCCAAAAAGATATTCCACGAGCTGCTGCCATACGGAGGGTTACATGTACAAACTCATGATATTGCTAGATCCTTTCGAAATCCGAATAAATTATATGAATCGTTATGTTAAGGTATTTCTCTCGCCTCTGAGGATTATCCTCAAAACCAAGACTTCGACATCCGTCCGCGTCTCAATAACGTCGTCATTTATGCTTTGACCTTTTGGTAGAGCTAACGACAGGCTGTGTAAGCCCCCGCGAGAGGACGGGAAACGATTTGGAAGACTAATTAATTCTGTTGGTCGGGAAAACGCTGCCCGACATAGACGTTATTTCGGTTCGACGAAATAGAATCAACATATCATTATTTTGTGACACCCAAAAAAATCACCGTGAAAATGGTAGAGGACAAGATCGCATCCCGGCCGGGCAATTAGAAACCCAAGGGCACCTCCCTGTCATGTTCATCCGCCGGCTGGAAACTCTCGGCTTTTCCGAACCGGTTGAACTGCTACGACCTTTTGACACGGCACATACGGACGATTTCCACCAAGTGTCCAGGCGGGACCAGTGGAGAAGAAAGAAAGGAATCGTATACATTTTCAATCAATTCACAACCAGCTGTTTCCATCTGCTCCAACCGTTAGCACGGACTGGGCCTAAGCAAGCGAAACGAGACAACTCAGAAGCCCCTGCAAAACATGAATCGAAATGGAAAGCAAACACGTTTCTGACTGGCCCGGTGGGAAAAGGGCGGCAGCCTAATGTAAATTAAGAAAAAGATAACCATCAACATGAAAGGAGAGCAGCAACTCCCATTGCGTTGATATGATATGTACGAATTAAAATCGTTTATTCATACATTCGGAAGCTATAAAGGAACGTGATCTGGCGATGAAATAAAAACCGTTTCGCCCATTTCGTCGACAAAAGGAGAAATAGATTCGTGGGAAAGCAGCAGGAGGTTGGTGTTTATAGGCTGACTCAAAGGCTGACTTGCAAATGGTGGGAGCGAGAAGATGTTAACTGTTGATTTTTGCTGATATCTCCCTTGACTCGCCAGCAAAAAGGGTCATATAGTCACAACCTTTCCATCAACCCTCTGTCATCGTGTTTAGGTCCCCTTTGGACCTGAGAAGAGCAGGAAATATGGAGGTCCTCTGAATGGGCAATGATGCTAGTGGTGTTCGCAGAATGCGCAATTCATGAACGTCAGCGTTCGAGATAGAATTTTTAGTACCGAAAACACGTACCCCGTGCAGAGCAAAGCAAAGTTTAGCTCATTCTCTCGCTCTCTGGCTTTCCTTTCCTTTACATTCACGAGCAACTTGACTGGCTTCCTTATGCACGCACTGGCTGAGCACAAAAAGGCTAACAAGTCCTCCCCGAAACCCCATTTCCATTTATCGCCCCGAAAATTGCGAGAAAAGCTTCCTCGGACTGTTCCGAAAGATGTTCAACAGATGGATGGAACGTGGACGTGCTAGACGTTTGTTCGTGCTATCGTAGCCTACCGATTGGGACGATGAACTTGTCGCGATTAGATTAGGCGAAAGATATTAAACATCCGGCTGCGGGAACCGTAGTGGTGGCGTGTTAATCAGCCATAGAGCGACCAGCACGTCCATTTGTGTCACACCAAGACCGAACTCTGGCGCCAATAATTTCAACGGGCCAATCTAGCGTGGACATGTGGTTTGATCATCACAAAGGATCGCAATAAGACCTTCCTTTTTTACGTGCCAATTCCTTTCTTCAAAGGATGTAAGTTGCAGTACAGAAACACCCGAAACATCAAACGACTTCGTAAAATCGATGCCTGTTTGTATCCGTCCCCGAAATCGACCCGTTCAGAGTGCTACGTATTTGGCATTGGGAAGTGTCCGGGCGTGGAATTATTTAAAATGTATATTTAATACCTCGTTGGCCCACTTTCACGTACCGTTGCTTCGATTGCCGTAATTGCTAAATAACAACGCTTCAAGGACACCGCACAAGGACAAGGACTCTGTGGAAGGCTGGATGCGTCTTTCCGTTTCGGTTGACTTATTATGTTAATTCTAATGGATTAAATCTTCAGCATCACCTTGCGTAATATACTCGTATGATCACTTCGTATGATGTTACATCAGCTTAAATGATCCTGAGGGTCGACGTAATGGACAAGGCCAAGGCCTCGACAGTCCAGGACTTTCTTCCCCGACTCTCAACTCCAATGGACATCTACAGACAGCGCAGATGCTGCTCTACGTTCGAGAGCCCATTTGGTCCCAAAGGTAGCAGTTAACAAACATTAAAAGCTTCTGCTTTGCCGAAAAGTCCGCAAGACTCGTAAGCGTACAGCAGGATCGGAATTCACGTTTGATTTGAAAGGCCTAAATCTTGGTTTGGATATTTCAAAGGCCGCCCTACCCTTGCGAATATTCCATTGAATATTGTAAACAATTTTCTGTTTCTGTGATAAGACTTCGATGTTGATGCGAGTTTTCGCGCGATTTCGCTAATTTTCGCGCCCCATGTACCATACGGCCGAAGTTGAAACCTTGTCGAAAACCTGGCGGTTTTTGGTTGTTTTGTTTGATTTTATTGTTTTCCGTTGCGTGATTTAGTTTTCCTTTTGCCCGACCGTGCGCTACCGTTTTTGCAGTGTGCTATATTGCCTCAACTTGGGTTGTATTCTTTATTTATTTTCCACTTTGATTTTCCCGTCAATCACAGACACACACACATGCACATGCACACAGGCATGCAATATTTTCGAGCACGTCCTGGTTACCCGGCTCGCACATCGCTCTATAGCGTCAACATCGCCAGAAGTTGCGCCAAGCACGCTCCACGTAATGGCGATGATGACGACGATGATGTTGATGATTTCGATCGAGATTCATGTCGATTCACGGCGAAATGGGAAATGTTTCACCTGTCTTGCCCGCTGCAGCAAGGCGACGTTTTTAGCGGCTCATAGGTTCGTTCTTTTCGCTTTATTTTGTGAATGGTTCCACGGTCTATTCCAATATAAAATTGCAGCATTAAAGAAGGGGGCAAACTAATATGCGTCAACCGGCGTGCTTGGGGGTTGAATATTCAGTAACCATTAAAAAAAAACAGAAATGCACCTTTCGACTTTTCCGCACTATCGCACTACTACGTGTTGGCGAAAATTCGTACAGTTTAGGGCCTTTGATCGATGTTGAATTGCAGTACAGTTTCAAGTGCATACCGATAGCGAACACCGTTTATCCATGCTTATGTTACGCTTAGCTGATGAATAATTCTTTTGAACATCCGCTTCCCCTAGATCAAAAGATGATAGTTGATACTGGGGGAAATTTGTCGCTCGTTCAAGCGAGCATTAGAGACGATCCAGGGCTGTCTGTGCAAGGGAAAATTGAAGCGTATCCTAACATTGCCAGGGTCGGATGTCGAATCGATCGCGCCGTCAAATACTTACATGCTGTAAGAGTTATTTTTAGAGAACACTTATGGAAACACTTATTACTCTGGAGGGGGCACGATCGAAAACGTCCGATCAGGCTCACTGTTAGGTCAAGACTGTCGATCGCTTCCCGTTCACTTTATTTTTTCCACTTCGATTTGTCGGTTACAGATTTACAATTTTTTGCAGTATCGTAAAAATTACATTTGCTTATCGAAACGCATTTGTTTACGGTGCGTTTCGTCATCCGCTGGTTTCGTGCATTGGCCCTTTTCGGCTGGCCGTCGCGGCTTCTGATTATGCCCTACTTGCATTTCCGGTGTCGCGTCGTTGGCGGGTATGTTTTTCTGACCTACTTTCGGATGCGCCTTGGTTCTGTCTTTGTTCTTTAATTCTGATTTGTCATGATAATCGGGTATTGGTAAATTCGTATTTGATTACTTTCCGGTCGATTCTGTCTGGTTCTTTTCCTGTCGGTTGCAACATTGCATATTCATACAATGTATGTTTTGTTAAAAACGTATGGATGCGTAGCGTATGCTTTGTATGTTTCGAAGGGTTTTCCCTATCTGTATAGTTTTAGAATAGCTGTATAGCAGATATGCTACACCTCCCCTCCTAATGAGAATAATGTTAGGAATGAATGAATATTGTAATTATGAGTGAATGAGTTACATTATTCAACTGTGCACCTTATCAATCTGTGCTTGTTATTGATTGAATTATTGATTCATTTGATAATGAATTTTAAAAATAATCTATTTTGTATGCTTAGCTTGGGGGATAATATTTTATGTATTCCGATCTCGGAATTGGTTGTACTGGTTTTGAATATGCCCTAAGTATATTTACTATATGATTGTTTGAAAACCTATTAGGACAATCAATTTCAGTGTTGGGTGAAATTGTACTATCAACTCCTTTTTCTCTTTTCAATGTTTCAATGAAGTTATAAAATTTCTCTCTCAAAATCTTGAGATGTTTAGCTTTTGCTATGTCAATATTCGAATTCGTTTTGATTACTTGCGCTTCTTTAATCTTCATATTTTGATTCATTTCTTCATTATCATTTCTTTCTTTCAGAACATCTTGTTCAATAGTAAATTCTTCGTTTCTCTGCATTATTTCCTTCTGGTTTTCATCAGATTCATATATATTCTTATTATTGCGCAAATCATTGTCATCGTCAATCTTGACTTGTAAAAGTTTCATTTCACCTCTTTGATTTTGAACAAAGCTTTTAATAGAGCTTGCTGTTATTATTTCTTTCTTATCATCATCTTCGTATGGTATATCTTCAAGTTCATATTCATATTCTTTCATTGTTTCATTATGGCTCATTATTTCGCCTAATGTCTTATTTTCTTTCACATCGTTCATTGGTTCATCATATTCATTTTCATATTCGTTAATCTTGAAGCACTTGTTCCCGTAGTGTTCTTCTTGTTCATCTTCGTATCTTTTCTCATTACGACGTCCAACAAGTCGTGTTCTAGGATAACATCTGTGTATTCTCTCCTCTTCTTCTAAATTCTTATTTCTTAATTCTTGATCCATACTAAGTTTCATATCTACGTTATTCGTTTCAATCGGCTTGGATACGCAATGAAGTATGCGTTTATGAGATAAATAAGCTTGCTTGTTATTATTATAGTTTCTTCTATTACTTTCTGGCTCAAAATGCTTCCTAAGAGGCATTGCCTCAACGCTATCATTGAAGTAATGATATTCTTCAGATTGGTCTCTTGTAGATGAGTGTCCATTATAATACTTTTGTTGAGTTCTACCACACTTGTGTCTCTTTTCTTCAATATTTTGTTCATAAAAATTCGCATCTTCCGATAAACGTTGATCATATTGGTAACCATGATTTGGTTGGTGCCTATCAGAGTTCCTGACAAAATGGTTTCTTGACTGTTGATAACTGTTTTGGGTACATTCGATAGTTGGGTATCTATTATATTTTTGCCTAATGCATCTCCTGGGTGCGATACAATTATATTGGTAATTATTTGGGTTGTATTGATTATCATTGAAATCAACTCTTCTCTCTAAATGTGTATCTAATTCAAGATCAATTGCCATTTCGATTGCATCAGGGAGTGTTTCGAAACGTCTTGCAAGAATGATAATACGTGCTTCGCTGTCGATGATTCCATATGCTAAAGCTTTAATTCCTGCCTTTGTAGCTTTCTTGTGCGCCATTTCTAATGATGTTTCTTCAGCGATGTATGCTGCTTCCAGCATTCTAGTTAGCTTTTCGATTTCGTTTCCGAGATCTTCAACAGATCCTTTTTGTTTTACTGCATAAAGCATTGTTAACACCATTTCTGGTGTCCTTTTCTTTCGACATTTCTCTGTTAGCTTGATAACTATTTCTTGCAAATTTCTTGGTGCGTTTCCAACCGCATTCCTTGCTAGACCATCTAGTTTTGAAAGTACGATGTTAATGATAGCTTGCTTGTTGGTTTCATCAACAATTGGTTCTAACGCCTTGATAGAACTTATAACTCCATCGAGCTTCTGCTCGTCGCCATCATATAGTGGTACTACCATGGAAGCTACTTTAATGGCTTCTATTATGCTGGCCATGTTTGCTTTTTTTTTTTCAATTCAATTCAGCTTTAAATCCTTTTTTTTTCACGATCAACGGTTCATATTCGTTGATATTCTCATAATAATTCTCTCCTGAAGTGAAGCTTTTGGTGACAAAAACCACTGAGAATTCGTTATCATCGGTTACTTGAGATATTATTACCTCGCATGCTATGTCTGAAGCATATGTTATTTTATGATCTAAATATGACCGATTTTCTCATGGCTGATTTTCGACTTGAATCTAATATTTTTTTTGAAAGCATCACTTTTTAAGAGTAGTAAGCACAAATGCTTGATTTCATTTTCCAATGATTCTGATTATTTCACGCATTGTCTTTTCTTTGCTGAATACGTAATTTGTTTTTTTTTTGTGTGTGTAAATATTGTTAATTTTACTTAGCTTTGTTTCACTCTATTACTGGTTGCTTCTGCTTTGCCTCCAAGGGTTGATTCGGTCAGCTGGCTCTGCATTCGTTGTACAGATATCTCTGGATGCAGGACGATCGTGCTGTCTTCAATAAGGGTGCTCTGCTTTTCCAGGATTCGCTCTCGTTCTGTTGATGCCTTGTACTCGCTTGTCAACCATGTCTGACAGTGAGCACGCCTTCATTGCTGGATTATTCACGCCACTGTTTTACCATTTATTGTTCAATTAGTCTGCATTTTTTTTTTCTTCACCATGCTACACTCAGAAAATTCCCTAATTTCACTTATATTTTCTCTGAGTTTCCGGCCATCTTCTTGAAAAAATTTTCTTATAGTCTGATCGATTTTGATGCGCTAGTGCTGACTTGTGCTTTAAAAAGTGTGTACCTGTACTTGAGTACCTTCTCCGCTTCCAAAATCCTTTGCATCAGCATATTATTTTCCATCTTGCTGTCTTCCACTAGATCGTTATTGGTAGTTATTCAAATGTTGAAACACTGCTGGTTTATAACGCGTTGCATTCTTCATATGGCCAAACTGCGTATTACTAATCATGTTGCACATTTTATCCACGATCACTATTTTCCTTTGACATTTTCACTAACTTTTCCCACGATGCGAGTGCCGTTGCGGTTACCACTCGTTTTTCGTCCATTATGATGATGATCATGATGATGTATTTGACGATTGTAGATTTAAATTCACTATTATGATTCTTCTTACCAACGATTGCAGCTTGACGTCACGATTGTAAATGCCATTTTACACCGGGTATTTTGCAGCCGAAGATTGTAGATTGAAGTCACGGTCGCCATGTAAGAGTTATTTTTTAGAGAACACTTATTACTCTGGAGGGGGCACGATCGAAAACGTCCGATCAGGCTCACTGTTAGGTCAAGACTGTCGATCGCTTCCCGTTCACTTTATTTTTTCCACTTCGATTTGTCGGTTACAGATTTACAATTTTTTGCAGTATCGTAAAAATTACATTTGCTTATCGAAACGCATTTGTTTACGGTGCGTTTCGTCATCCGCTGGTTTCGTGCATTGGCCCTTTTCGGCTGGCCGTCGCGGCTTCTGATTATGCCCTACTTGCATTTCCGGTGTCGCGTCGTTGGCGGGTATGTTTTTCTGACCTACTTTCGGATGCGCCTTGGTTCTGTCTTTGTTCTTTAATTCTGATTTGTCATGATAATCGGGTATTGGTAAATTCGTATTTGATTACTTTCCGGTCGATTCTGTCTGGTTCTTTTCCTGTCGGTTGCAACATTGCATATTCATACAATGTATGTTTTGTTAAAAACGTATGGATGCGTAGCGTATGCTTTGTATGTTTCGAAGGGTTTTCCCTATCTGTATAGTTTTAGAATAGCTGTATAGCAGATATGCTACAATGCATTTGATCTCTACAGCACCCGACAACCAACTTGACGAACTTGTCCTCCCCTAATCGCCTGTTTGTCTTTTTCGACCCCGAAAAGCTCCTTCTGCCGTTCTTCGGTTTCTTTACTTTTGCGACTAGCTGCGTGTCGATTACGAAAGGTTTTTTTTTTCGGTTGCAGCTCTGCTTGCTGATCCGTGCGATAATCTGATCTCCCGTTCCTGAAACTTTCGAGCCACCCTGCCTTTACTAACGTCGGCTAGACATTGGCCCCCTCTTCGGGCTTAGCTTTTCTTTCTTGGACTTACTCTTAGCGACCGAAAAGAAAAACAACCAACCGCGAACAAACACCGAGACGCGCTACGAGCGCAAAGCGATCGATTTGGGGCAAATCCCGAGAAACAAATTACCGCCCAACAAAAGTGCTCTCCAGTGAGTGAATGTTTGAGTTTGCTAAAAGGATATAGTTTGCTAGTTGTGCCCCCCCCCGCCAGTTGGGAAGCTATCATGGACGAGCCGGACGCAGCAGCAGGGGGCGATGGTGTCTTACTTGAGCGTCTCAGGAGCTATCTCACTGCGCTGGGGCTCATAAAATACGTAAGTGATTACACGTACAGTGATTCATGATTTGTTGTCTGCATCATTCTCTCTATCTATCATACAAACACACGGTCATGTGTTTTATCTCGAGCGGATTGATGGTGTATTTTTTTTTTGAGGAACCAAAAGTTCACAGGACAGACTTATATTACATGAGAGTGGTTCGAAGAGTTTCATGATTTATAGTTCCTGGCCTTAGCAGCATCAATGACGAGGAGCATGGACGAAAGCTTTGCTGTGAGAAATGTGCATTTGGATAAAAGTAACGTATGTGTGTGGAAAAAGAATGTATTTCATCCAAAAACCTCTCCTTTTCTTTCCCTAAAAAAATCACATGGAGATTTTGTTTTAACCAACCGAATGTAGTTCGCCTTTTGAGTGTAGCACAACGACCATATCATTGTCTCCTAATTTGAGGGTAATATTCGGCAAAAACTGGCTTCCGCTAAACAGCACGTTGAAACGGCATACGATCCGCGAGTTCAAGGTGTCACTGTGCCAATGTTACGTGAGCGCCGCGCGCTCGAGCAATTTAGAAAACCAGCATTTCCACACGTGCTTCACGTTTGGTGCGCCCGACACCCAGCGAACCATCAAGGCCACATCCCCTTCAGCTTCTCGTCGTCGGTCAGCGCATGTGTTTGTGTTAAAAATATATGCTTGCACTCCTTGCGCAAACCCGCGATCCAACGTAGGTGCAAGCGGTTTTTTTTTTTGTTTACGATCCCCCGTGGAATCGACCGCACTTCATTTGCACCATATCGGGTGGCCGGAGTTGTTGTTGAGCGCCTCCTCCGTGTCTCCATCTTAGAGCAGCTTCCCCATGCGGCTTGCAGCAACTCCTCTGCTTGTCTAACTTGACTAAACCAGTCCGTCAAAGGCTCGCTGGTCGGTAACCCGTTCACGGTCAAGGTTGGCTCGCTTGAATAACTATCACCGTACGCACGTTGAAACCTAATAGTACGATGGTGAAAGACAGGCTTGACTTAGCATATGCGCCAACTGCATTCGCGCCGTCCACGCGAAATGGTGAATAAAACGGACAAAGATTCTTAGACTTTTGGTGTGATATTTCAGTAGTGGCACCGAGGAGCCGAGGAGCTAGCGAATTATCCGCTGTTTGTGTTTGTGTAACTCTGAACCGGATTCGGATGTACCGTATGTGATTCCCACGGTCGAAGGTCGCAGGTCGTAAGGTGTCTAACGGCGTAAGCTGTAGGCACGTTGGAATGATTCAGAAATTAACAAACCAAATGGAACGCCCTAAATAATCTATGCTTACGACACTGAGCGGGTCTAGTAAGGTTCAGGCTAGCTTAGCCCAGCACCTAGCAATCGAGGAAGCGATTGCCAAGGAAAATTCTTTCCGCTCTAGTCTGTGTTGACCGACCAGCTGACACTGCCGATTCTGATTTTGGCACCTTCTTGCGGCACTGTCCGACCTGTTCAGGTTGCTAAAGAACTATCGGTTCTCGTTCCGTCCGTTGCCGTGTATTTACCTTAAAACCCAATTGACCTAATTCGCTCCCCAGCGCTGCTCTGCCTACATCCGACCGGTTAAATCTTTCTCCCGCTCATTTCGGGCTTGTTATTGTCATGGTGCTCTGCTGTGGACGTGAGGGGAAGGCAAAACATGTTCGTGGTGAAGATTCGGCCTCATTAGTGATCGAATAGTTGGCATACGGAACTATCCTCCGTTTTCTCGTGTAATCCCAATGTATTACCAATGCATAATCCATGCGGGTATGGAACACAGGAATGATTTGTTCCAAGCAGAGCAGCAGAGTTTATTCGAGATTGGCAGACAACAGGACAACGTACAACGTACGCGGGTTATCATATTCATCAGACGAACATCTGGCGACTTCCTAATGAAGCACGTCGTACTGTACAACAAACTCTGTTTAATCGTTTAATATTGTTTGTTTCGATTCAAATGTTTGCGTTAAACTTTTTGTCCATGGCAGAAGTTTCAAATCAGATGAATCTCGTTAGCACAACATTTTTTAGAAATAGAAGTAAAATTTGTACTTCCAATTTGACATAAGGTAAATTGTCTTAAAAACCAAAAGAAACCAACCCAATGTTTCCCTCCGTCAAGTCAGCATTTGTGGCCGAGGCACAACCCCTTTTTTTTCCTTGCATCAATTGCTTGGGCCGTTGTCCTCGTTGAACTCCCTCCCTCGGTAAATTAACAGTATAATCCACTCAATTAGTTCAACTACAAAGCACGCATCAGATTATGTCCAGTTCGTCGCAAACCTGCTTACGGCATCATCTTCTTCTTCGTCGTCCCGTGATCTCGCGAATGTTGCCGTTTTTCTTCGCTCCACTTTCGGCAGCTCCACTATCTTCCGGATCCTCTCAGACGACTGTCTGGCACAACATTGGACCAGCTTATCGCGGCCATTTGATTTGTTGCGGTGCATGCGCGATCAATCTGAACACGCTTCTTGATTTGTGCCCCGCGCCCTGACGGAAACCGTGATTGGTGGGGGTGCCCATTGTAGGCTTCGGATGATGTTATGGCGCAGTCAAGAATCAAAGCAGACGTTTCCAAGACAAGATGACCATTTTCGCGATCTGGCGACTGGTTGTTGATCAGTAAGGGAACGTACGAGGGAATGATCACCTTATTACTGCTAATGTGCGACATGATTCGCTAACTTGATTTAACTCACCCAAAGCATTGAACTAACTTCTCCTGTTTTGTGTTCTTCTGTCGATTGCAGGTAAACTTCCTCATCACACAGTTTCTGGCGCTGATCCTCGCGTCCACGTTTCGCTCATACTTGCACCCCTCGAAGGTGTCCGCCAGCACGCGGCACGCGATCGGTCTGGTGATCGGGCTGTTCTTCGGCTACTTCTGCTTTGGCCAGCAGGCGATCCACATTGCCGGTCTCCCAGCGGCCTGCTATGTCGTCATCCGCACGCAAAACCCCCAGATTGTCCAACGGTAAGAGGCCTTAATAGGCAGCCTTCCTACTCCATCACCATCACTCGGATTAACGGAAAACTCTTCTTATTCACAGGCTGGTTATGGTCGTGGCGCTGTTCTATCTGTCCTGCATCCACCTGCACCGGCAGTACTATGACTACGGGTCGTACTCGCTCGACATCACCGGTCCGCTGATGATTATCACACAGAAAGTTACCAGCCTTGCGTTCAGCATCCACGATGGGTTCACGCGCGAGATGAAGGACCTGACACAGAGCCAGCAGCAGCACGCCATCCGCAAGCTGCCATCCGCGCTCGAGTTCTTCTCCTACACGCTCCACTTCCAGGGCCTGATGGCTGGCCCGCTGGTGTTTTACAAGGACTACATCGACTTCATCGAGGGCTGCCACATCATGAAGCAAACGTCCGCCAATGTGAGTCCAGCAAAGCGAGCAGAAAAGGCACATCAGAAAGAAGAGGCACAGACAATCACATTCCATTTTTGCTTACAGGCGAAGTACGAGATCGACAACAAGATCGTCCACGAACCATCCCCGGTGAAGGCTGTCGTGAAGAAGACTATCGCCAGTCTGGTGTGTGCGCTGATTTTCATCAAGTTCGCCACAATATACCCGATCAAAGTCATGAAAGGTAGATCGATCGATTCCCAAAGCGACGGGACGGATGGTTAACTCACGCGGTTTTGATTCGCTCTACTTTTAGATGACGGCTTTATCGCCAGCTCGGGCTTCTTCTACTCGCTGTGGTACATGATGATGGCCACGACGGCCGTGCGCTTCAAGTACTACTTCGCCTGGCTGATGGCGGACGCGATCTGCAACAACTCTGGGCTCGGTTTCAACGGGTACGAGCGGGACGGTGTGACGCCCCGCTGGGACATGCTGTCCAACATTCAGGTGCTAGAGTTCGAGTTCGGCACCAACTTCCGCAGTTGCATCAACGCGTGGAACGCCGGCACCAACCGGTGGCTGCGCATGGTCGTGTTCGAGCGGGTCCCGAAGCGCTACGGCACGGTGCTCACGTTCAGCCTGAGCGCCCTCTGGCACGGCTTCTACCCCGGCTACTACCTGACGTTTGCCACCGGCGCCCTCATCGTGATGTCGGCTCGGATCGCGCGCAAACTGTTCCGGGCGCCGTTCCAACGCACCGCCAGCATGCGCACCCTCTACGACCTGCTCACGCTGCTGGTAACGCGTGTCTTCATGGGCTACGCCACGTTTCCGTTCGTTCTGCTCGAGTTTAAGGCTAGTCTTCGTATGTACCTGAATGTGTTTATGTGCCTTCATCTAGTCGCTTTGATCACCGTATTTATTTTATCGAACTTTGTACCCCGCGGCGAGGACAAAGTGCCGTCGGCAGCGACAAAGCTTAAATCGAGCACGACCAGCGACGAGCCCGCCCGTCATCACCATAACAACCAGATGTCCCGTAAGGAGGATCACGGAGGAGTGCTGATCACGCCATCACCGGAGTCGGCCGTACGCTACCGTGGGGAAAATGGTCGCCGAGGTGGCCCACTAGAACCACTGGTGCCATCGCCCGGCTCTGCTGTACCCACCGGCTCACAATCGGTGCACCACGTGGTGGACCCATTCTGTTTGACCACCAGCGTGAGTAGCCACCACAAAAAGACTGACGATTTCCTGCCGGAGGAGGATAACAACAACAGCAGTGCCACTAGCAGAGACACCACCACCACGAGCACTAGCAAGGGCGCCCGGGCGGGTGCACGGGAGCGCATCAAGGAGAAGCTCGAGCAGGAGACGCGTAACATCGAGGAGTTTATCGACAAGACGGTGACAGGCTTCGTCGAGCTGAAGGACGACCTGATGCGTATGAACGAGTCCCCCATCGGTGGGCTGTACATTCCGCGCAAGGCGACACACGGTGGCGTTGGGGTTGGTGGCGTGGTCGGTGACAACGGTGACACCGGCGGTACCAGCTCGAGCGGCGCGTTCCTCAAGAAGGAAATCGATGCACTCAATGCAGCCGTCCAGCAGGCCAACGTGCTGCCCGCCGTCCTGAGCAATGGCCATGCCAAGTAAAGCCAAACACATTCTTCCTCCGCACCTTCATCCCCCATTCATAAAACGCGACAGACGAGCCTCCTTTAACCCATCGTACCTTCCGGTGTGTAAAACCTGATACACACACAAGATGTGAATAATGGACGACTTCCCGATCAGCAAACGAATGCTTCCCACGTGACGTTCCCGCAATGCGCGGAAAAGATATCTAGTGTACCACGTTTATGTTTCATTCGTTCCCCGTCTCCCTGACGTCTCCTCGGCACGTAGCTTCTTGCCGATCTTCCACTCTCATCAACCTCTTCCAGCCGAAATACCGGGCCGAAATTCCGGGCCCCCTAACTACGATATTAAGACGAACGCGCATTGTACATGCGCAATGTGCACTATTATCTGTTTCGGTATTGCCAAATTTTGTACAAACATCCCTGGTTGGTGTTTTTTTTTTGTTTTACCCTACGATAAGAGATGGGAGGAAAGTGTTGACGGCCGTAAAAGGATAGGAATGAAGAAAATTAATGACGCAAAAAAAGGGAATCCGAAAGTGTAAGCCAGCATTACCTACCCGACCAGCTTTGTCAACGGAGTTCCTCCACAAACAAACACATGCGAAGAGAAGAAAAGGTGGGAGGAGATGATGGCACTGAAAGGAGATATATTTTTTCTAGATACGGACCTATTATACACTAACCATACGTTATAGTCGGTATATTTGTTGTGTGTATGCGATACTACAAAACATCATTCAAAAATCCCACTCAGTTGCTTCCAGAAATGTCCCACCACAGATCGAGAGAGCGAGAATGCGATAGAGAGGCAATATTGTGTTGCAAACCAATTGCAACGAATGCACAAGTAATGTAGGCTGGTTTTGGATACATTTGTTTTTCTCAAGTTTCCCACGAAATGAAAGGAAGCCGGTGTCCCAAGCGTAACGTTAAAGAGAGTTCATATCAACCTGTACGTCCTGTTTAATTAACTAAACGGCAGTTGCTCTCTTTCGACAGCATTTGACTATTTTTTACCAAAAAAGAAATATGAATGTACTCAATAATAGAACACACACTTTAAAGTAAAATGCTTCCAAATTAAGCCTTATGGCGCAAACTCGGTGTAGCCTGGACGACATTTTAAAATTATGACTATTACATTTCTTTTTGCTTATATGCTTATTTTTTCGTTGGATAACGTGTAAACTAAAAAAAAAACTCGTCAAATGCACAAAACCGCCTACCGCAAGAAGGCATGATATATGCTTCACTGTTACATTGCACAACACAAATTGAGATACTTTTTGGTCCGACGCCCGACTCTAAAAGTGGTATTTACTATTTAAACTTTCGTTGCTTGTTTTTTTTTAAATTGTTTACGAGTATTAGTGGTTTTTATCAGTTCTTTAATTGCTGAATGAATGGAGGAGAGTGATGGCGCGGTAGAAAGGCGAAGAGCGATCACATTTATTAATTTGCTTACAATATTAGATAGGAGCTATAATTGAAGTCATGATTGATAATCCGCGATGTAAGATGCGCCGAAATCCGAACGGACCAGTGACGACGTGAGCGTGGAGTGGGCGGCGCTACATAGACGAGAATGCATTTCAAATCATATGAGTAGGGGGAAGAAGGACATTCCCACCCTTTGGGTGTGTAACATTCACTCCTGGAATCTGGAAAAAAATCCCGTCTGTTGGATTGTTTGAACATCCAGACGTCAGGTGCAAAACGTAATATGGCAGGGACGTGGTGACACCTCCTCCGTGGAAGGCCCGGGGGTTGCGGTGTTGTACTAGAAAACACATTGGCACACCTGCCACGTGGTACAATGGTTAGGTTCCTCTGTAAGGCGTTAGCAAGAAAAGAAGCTGAATGATCATTAAGGCAAGAAACAAACACATATTACCATAGATAAGGAGGAAGCGACGCTACAAAAGTTTAAAGTAAGACAGAACAAAAATGATAAAATTATTCATTATGCAAAGGAAACGCAACCAAGCGCTACAAACAAAAAAATACCATACCAATCGAATGCGCGCAAACGAATTCTTCGTGCAAGGCCCCCGAAATAAGGATATTTCAAGAGGGAACAACGATGTGTTGCAAGTGAAGAAGAAGCCACTCTCTCACACAAAAACACACCTACATGTTGGGGAACTATGAACTTCGCAACATCAACAACAAAAAATATAAAAAAATAAAGGATAGACAACTCTTTTTGTAGTAAACAAGTGCAAAATAAACTACAATATGGTCATATCGTCGATGAAGCACAGCATGGGAGCATCCGAACACTTTGCCAACATTCGATTATCGAACCAGTTTCGGACACGTCCCCAGTAAATGCACTTGCGCTCTCGAGACATTTATATTCGACGGCCTTCTTACTTAAGCAATTTTATTATACTAAAGTGTTAGAAAATGTATAGGTTGTACATTCGTTTGACAAAAACCTTTTAGTTTAAATAGACGTTCACTGTTTTGTTTCCCCGGAGATAGCGGTTACTTCCGCGCGGCTTTTCGGTTCGGCCTACGGGGGGAGGTTGGCGTGCTCCTAAGGTTTTTACCGTCCCGTTCCAAGAGCTTCACACGGCTAACGGTGGCACTCAGCGGCGTCAGCACGACCGCTGCTCGCTTCAACCGAATCGGGCTCGTCGTGGACGTGCCACTGTCGGTGCTTTTGTTGGCGTCGGCGGCAGCTGGTGGATTCCGATTGCGAGACCGCTTACCACCGGGCGACGAGGTGGTTGCGGCTGTCCGTGCGGATGTTCGGACGGTAGGCGTTTTTGGCTGGTTCGGAGTCGAAGTGGCCGGGACGGCGGAAGAAATCCTCCTAGGTGACGGGGACTGGTCGTCCGCTTTCTTCGAGCGTCGGGACGAAGATCGCCGGCGTTCCGGAGCGTTCGTTTGCCGTGCCGCGTTGTCGTCGACGGTGGCCGTTTTGGTAGACTTTTGCTGGCCCTGGGTGGACGATGATTTCGGCGTCCTCGCGGTCGTTGGAGAGGAAATGTTGGATTGATTCGAAGCGGCACTACGACTGGTTCTTCCTCCCGTTCGTGGCACCTGCTTACTGTCGTCCTTTGTTCGCCTCGAGGACGATGACGACGCAGCTTGGGGAGAGGAAGCACTGTCACCGAGCACGGAGAGCGATTTTCGCGTCATCACCTTTCCGTTGATCGCATCCAGACGGCTGACGTGGCGGGTGACGCGGGGCATCGTTCCGGGTGGCCCCATTACGCTCCGCTCGTACAAAGTTTTGGCCGCCACCTTATTCAACGGTCGTACGGAACGATTAATTCGGCTTACCTACAACAAACAACAAACATCATTAAACATCGACAAATGGACGCAAAAGTTCTCCTCGTCTCCTCATCCCTTACCGTCACGTTCGGCGATCCATTGACGACATCCTCGTCCGTCGTCGTCGAGCTGCTGGAACCGCTGGAGGTAGCCGAGTCGGATCGTTTACTGTTCTTCCCACGCGACGCTGCTGGTATTCGGCGCGCACTTGTCCTCCGACCGCCGCTTTTCCGTTCAGATGGTGTCGTTTGCGTTTCCGGGATCTCGACGTCACTGTCGTCCTCCTGCTCCGCATCGCCCTCCGCATCGTCCTCCTGTGTGGCAGGAATCTCAAATTCCTCTTCGCGATCCTTCGCCACACTCGGCGCCGTCCGTTCCTTTGCACGCGCCGAAGTGGCACGAATTTTGCGCAATGCCGATGCATCGGGCACTTTAAATGTTCCACCCGACGAGGTGGTGGTGGTAGTGGGGTTGGCCAGCCGAGACACTTGCTCCGCCGGCGGTGGGCAGGAACCGAAGCACAGCGAGCGACGCAACGACTTTAACAAAGCGTTTGTTCTTTCGCTCGGGGGCGGGGTGGTCATTGGAGTAAGTGAGGAGGGTGTCCCAGGAGCTTGCGCCGGGACGCTTTCGCCCACTTTCATCGGCGAGGTCAGCAGTTCCGCGTCGGAGTCCTCCTGGAGGATGGATTTGTTGATCTGTGGACGATCACGCGTTCGATTCAATTCAAGCTCATTTTCTTCCTCCTCCTGCTCCTGCTCGTCCTCCTCATCGTCCTCGTCTTCGGCGGCGGCGCTCGTCGACTCCCTTTCCCCGCCGGTGGCGCGTTTCTCACCTCCGTTGTCGTCGCCAGTCTCGGTCATCGTGGCAGAAGCTGGTGCACGCGAGGACGAGAACGATAGGGGCTCTGCGATCTTTCCCAACATCATCTCCCGGAAGGTGGTTAGCGCTTTCACCATCTTCGGATCGAGAGTCGACTCCTGTAGGATGCCGTTGACCGCGCTGACCAGATCGCCCCGCAGCACCGTATCGTCCGTGATCTCGAGCACGAGCAGCTGTCGGCTGAGAATCTTCAGCAGGTCCTTCAGGGTCAGGTTGTCGTGCATGACGCGTAGAAACGTGACCGCGATCGTGTTGTGCGGGTTCACGCCCGGACTGCAGAAGACGGGCCGAGTCGAGTTGATGACAAACTTCACCACCGTCTCCGGCTGCACCTCGGCCAGCGGGCTCTCGTTCGGTGCCTCCAGCACGGTGAAGAGGGTGCGCAGAAGTGCCTTCTGCAGCAGCTCCTGGCGCTTCTTTCTGATCAGCGCCTCGAAAAAGATGCCGAGCACCTGCTGCGTTCGCGAATCGGTGGTCGGGTTGAAGAAGCGCAGCAGCAGCTTGGACACGATGTCCGACGAGGTGCAGTGACCGTGCAGGATCAGCCGGCAGAAGCCCTCGATGATGGTCAAACAGATAACGTCGTCGTCGCACGTGTCCATGAAGTGGATGGACATCTTGTAGAATTCGTTGCCGTTGCACGTGCTGGAAGAGGACTGCGAATCGTCCGGGTAGCCGGTGCTGTGCCGATTGAACAGCTGCCGGGAGCTCTTGGTCGTGCGCGACGTGTCCTTGCTGGCGTCGTCGTCCTTCTCGAGATCGAAGTGCTCGAAGCCGTATCGATCGAGCAGCTCGAACACACCCTCGATCGCCGTCTTCCAGAGGCGTGTGGACGCCGTATCGAGGAACTGCTGGTACAGCAGCTGGAACGTGTCCTTGCTCAGCCCGTCGTAGAGCATACTGAACGCGGTCGACGCCCGCAGCGCCCAGTTGCGTGTGTGCAACTGCACCGACTGCACGTGCCGACTAATAAACGACTTGTACAGATCGCACACGGCCGGCGTTAGTACGCGCACCGTCGGGCTGTTGACGAGATAGAAGCACACTTGCAGACACTTGTTAATCGTGTGGGGCGTCATGCGTCGCGGCTTCAGCATCGTATCGCGGAACCCTAGCGCCGTGCTGGTGTCACCCGTCGTGCTCGAGATGGACATGGTCATCTCGTGCAGGAGTGGCTTCACCAGGTTGGCGTACTCTTCGTTGCATAGGTTCAGCTTCTCCGCGACGCTCTGCGCGCCCGCGTAGTCCTTCTGTTGCGCCAATTGGGTTTCCTGCTCCTTCAGGTCGAGTATCTCCAGCCGCAGCGAGGAAATCTTCAGCTTGAGCGCCGTCTGCTCCGGATGCTTCTCAAGGTATGTCTCGACGAGCATGCGCGAGCTGTGCGACACGTCCTGCCGGGACGGCTCGAGGACGGAGTTGATGAGATCGACGAAAAACTTCAACCGAGTCTCCACGTCCGTCAGCAGCTTCTCGAACGTCTGCATGATCGTCCGCACGTTCATCTCGTACAGCGTTTCATTGCACAGGATCTCGGACAGAACCATCTTCAAGCTGTCACACCCAAACTCATCCCCGAAGTCGTACATCGCCGCAATCTCCAGCAGCGTGAGCAAGATGTACTGGTAGTACAACTGCTGCAGTTTGTCCATCCCATCCGCCTGACCCGGGGACGTTTGGTTGCTGCCGGAGCTCGTGTTGCTGGTGCACTTCATAAACGCGGCCACCCCGGGATTATCGACC
Organism: Anopheles atroparvus; assembly: GCA_914969975.1. NCBI lineage: Eukaryota > Metazoa > Arthropoda > Insecta > Diptera > Culicidae > Anopheles > Anopheles atroparvus. The sequence continues at coordinate 43,417,148 of CAJZCY010000002.1, read as the reverse complement.
AGCTCTTTGAGGTACTCGCAAAATTTGCTCAGCTCCGGCATATAATCCTCCAACTCGTGCGAGTTGGTCTTGTGGAGGTGTTCCAGCATCGCCTGCCAACAAATCGCGCTCTCGATGGTCAACTCCACCAGCGGGACGGTCTTGTTTTCTTCGCTGAAGTTCAGCAGCTCAGTCATTTCCTTCACGCCATTTTTACTGAAAGAAAGAGCATTATCAATGGATTATGATTTCCTGGAAAAAAAAACTCTCTGTTTTGTTTCTCTCACTTGAAAATCTCAAAGAGGGCCATTTTGGACGTTTTGCGAAAGCGGTCCATCTCCTGCTCGTCCGCATCGAGCTTCAACGCCTCGACGAACGCGACATAATCGCGCTGGTATGATTCGATCCACTGCGGTATCATGACGTTCCGCACCACCTTGCGTACGCTGTCGGAATGGTCCTTGAGGCCCTGCTCCAGGAACTTGAGGCGCTGCGCTACCTTGTACTGCCGCACCGGGTAGCTGCTCATCTGCATGTACGTGTGCCGCCGGACGCGCTCATCCGCGTCCCACAGACGCTCGAGAATGTGCGGAATCGAGCGGTAGTTGCGCCCCAGACAGGAGATGATCGTTTGGCGCACCTTCGATGAAGGGTCCTTGTCCAGGTGGTACGTGTACGCGCGCACCACACTGTCCTCGGGGCTGCTCGGGTCCTGCAGCCGCTGGAGTGCCAGCACCGCCTGCACGCGCACCTGCTGCGACACGTCGCGCATGCGCTCCAGCATGTATCGCAGAATTTTGTCACATATCGTATCATCCAGGGTGGCATCAGAACCGAGGGCATTCAGGATGAGGTTCACCAGCTGACAGATTCGAAAACGCACCAACGGTGCGCTACTGATGGTGCTGAGCAGCCAGTCGAAGATCGTCGCCATCACCGGGTGCGTTATCGACTGCTCGCTGTACTCCGGCTGCGCAACGAATTTGGCGCAGAATTTCAGCACATTGTTGGCGTACTCGTTCGCTTCCTCCCGCTCCATTTGCCGCTTGACCACTTGAATGAACGATTTCATGAACGAATCGTGTGGCACGGTCGCGTACAGCTGCTTCAGCTGGTTGATCAGCTTGGCGTGGGTCGTTTCCTTTTGCTGCGCGTTCAGCATCGTTTGTACAACGGCGGTCGAGAATTTCACCTTTTCCGGCGACGCCACGGGCGCCGCTACCACCACTTTCCGCTTTCGTGGTGCCATTTCTTCTATGCTGCAGCTTCGATATTTTCTCTCCTGTTTTTTATTTGTTTTGTTATGGTTTTTGTTTGAAAATAGTTGCTTCTCCTTCTGCTGGACAACAACGTTCTAACGAAGCGACGCCTGACACACTGGTCGAGGTTATGTTATTTTGACAGTTTTGACGGGCACAGTTTGAAAATTCTGTTCCCGAGATAACACAACGTAACGGCTCTCGAGAGGTACGCAGCCGCCTGCTACTTGATTTACGTACGCAGCCCGTTTGTTTGGCGGTTTGACGTTTCGTGTTGTCAATCGCAGAAAGTTCAGTTTGTTTGCGGGTCGTGTAAAATAAGAAACGGTAAATTGGGATCGCTTGGTGTCATTCCCGCAAGATTTATGAATTTAAGAAACAATTTTTCAAGCTTTCCAAAGATGCCAGAACCGAGCAGCACCGAGGGTAACAACACAAATCTTTACATGCGCCTGCAGCAGTCCCAGCTGATTCGTGCCAACATACAAAACATCTCGCAGTTTCTGAATACGGGGCTCAGCCCGGAAACGCTGGACATTTGCGTTAAGCTGCTCGAGGCAGGCGTCCACCCGCAGTCCCTGTCCGAAGCCGTGATTCAAATTCGCAACCAGATGGCCATCATCAATAATGGAGACACGGAAGAGTAATAGGATGTAATAAATGTTTATTTGAAAACAAAGGCGGTCTAGTCAAAACGTGACATATCGTCGTCCACTTGCGCATTATCATTCTGATCAGTTGTAAAATCAACCGTTCCAACCGGGTGGTTTGTGTTGGCCGGGTTTGGTTTGGTTTTCGATCGTTTCTCATTGAACGCATACTGTTGGATCCCTGTGTCACGACTCTGCGGGATGGCTTCGAAGTCGGCGAACGGTTTCGGGGCGTTGGCAGGTTGCAGCTTTTCACCCAACGCTGCCATTGATATAAGGATGGCTTCCTCGGTTCGCACGGTCCGTGAGCCTTGCGCAGGAACGGTGTTCAAATATTCGTCAAACAAATCCTCCACCGAATCGACCGTCAACTTAGAATCGCTTTCCAGCGCCGGGTCCAGTCCGAGTACACCACCGAAAACGACCAGAGCGTGGCAATAGGACAGGCTTCTCGGTTCTACCTCGTGTACATTGGTGCCTTGGTCCGACGTGCCGATGGTCATATCGTATCCCCCCTTGTACGGGCATTTGGTGAACACCTGCGACAGTGAGTTGGCAATCCGCACCGTGTATCCCCAGTAGATGCCCGTCTCTTGGCGTGGTTGTGATGGTGGCACTACCTTTCCTCTAAGTTTCTTCGATTTCAAGTCCACTCCCTCGGGCAGCTTCACGGTCACGCGCATGTTCGGTTCCAGCTCAGTATCTACGCGCACGTCGTTCAACAGGCCCACGTTTACGTAGGATCCTTTGCCCACTTTTGTCGGTTTGTTGGTGACGATACCCTCGCGGAACACAAACTCACTCTGCTGTCGCAGGTGGTGCTGCGAGTCGAGCGGGTTGAGCAGACCGCAGAACTTCAGATCGTTGTGTATGGGGAAGAAGTACTTGCGCAGATACTGCGGACACTCCAGGTACTGCAGAATGCGGGCAAGCTGAATGCAGCAACGCCGCGCCGACGTCGCCCCCTCGGACGTTTCGATCGTGCTCAAGCGATCCGTTAGCTGATTTTTTGGCGCACAATCATCGAACACAACGATCTCATCGATCTGGAATATGCAGGCCGCACGAGCAATCTGACCGGCGAGGTAAGTGCGCAGTTCCGGGGATTGAGCATTTTCCATGATTGATCCCGGCACGGCTATGCTCAGCGTAGACACGCGCTGAGCATCAGCCACCGCCAACACCGGAACGTCCTTCTCGGCCGCCTTTTCCTTTTCCACCTCCACGAACTGCTTTTGGACGCGTTTTATCATCTTGTCCATCCGTTGTTGGCGCGTCCGTTCCTTCTGCTCCATCTTTACGCGCTCCTTTACTTTCATGATGAAAAACTATCGACCCTCGCGTCCAAAACAGAAACAAAAACAAACGCACGCACGCGCTGGCTGCTACGTTTGACACTCATGTTTCGTGCATGCTCGCGTTCTGGTGGATTGAAAGCTGTCAGCCATGCGTTGGGGCGGCTTTCAAAAATGTAAACATTTACGTTCGAAGTCGTGCTCACATCGAGGTGGCAGCAGTAACCACCACTGAAACTGCATCTTTATTTCGTGTAAAAATAGTTATAGGAAAAAAGAATCAACATGGACGTAATGTCCCCACAGCTGATGTGGATCGGCACACGGTGCTACAGGGTGAACCAAACCAAAATGCCCGGCAACAACCAAGAACATTCGACCGACCGACCACAAGCCTACGTCGAAGAGGATATCTGCGGAGACGACGACCGGGAAGAGGAGTACGACATTGACCTGAACGATGCGGGGAAATTTCAAACGTCTTTCCATGTGCCTGCGTAAGAAAATAGGATTGCGATAGCCGTGCCATCGTAATTACAATCAAACTTCCATTTCTTTTTTCTTTTTTTGGTAACAGTGCGTTCTACGCATTGATTATTGGAGCAAAAGGGCAAACCCGCCAACGACTGGAGGCCGAAACGAAGGCACAAATACGCGTACCTAAACAGGGCACGACCGGTGACTTAGTGATAACGGCCCCCTCCCGGAAGTCGGTTGCCGCGGCCAGGTCCCGCATTGAGCTGATCGTAATTGGTGCCCGCAACAAGCAACAGTTCACCCACTTCCTCTCGGTGCCACTGAACAAACCCCAGATCATGAAGCGTTTTGTCGATTTCAGGGAGAAAGTTGTCACTAAACTTCCGGCCGCGTTCCGCGTTGACGAATCGTTGTTTCAGCAGCCGGAAAAACTGCACATCACCCTTTGCACGCTCAGTTTGATGGACAATGAAGACCGGGCCAATGCGGCGCACGTCCTGCAAGACTGTCAGGATTCCATCCTGGGGTACGTTTAACCAGCGAAACACATGAAACGTGCTATGGAATGATGTCACTTTTGAAATTATTTTTTCTTTTTTTTTTTTGCAGCCCACTTCTCAAAGAAAACGGCCCTATGGAAATTAGCGTCCGGGGGTTGGAATACATGAACGACGATCCGCATGCCGTCGATGTACTGTATGCTAAAATTGAATCCCCAACGCTGCAGGTTGCGGCAGACAGCATCTACGAGTACTTCATATCGAAAGGGCTGATGCAGCGTAAATACGACCACGTCAAGCTGCACGCCACCTTGATAAATTCGCTATTCCGGTCGACGTCCAATTCCGATAATGTGGACGAGAAAGAGGCGGAGCGCAGAAGGATTACCTTTGACGCCAGCGAAATACTACGACTTTACGGGGATTTCGATTTCGGCAAGCTGATGGTGGACGAAATTCATCTCTCCCAGCGGTACTCCACCTCCTGCACGGGCTTCTACGAAGCTACGGCCATCGTGAAGCTGTGAAAGTACAGCCAAAACGTGATCATTCAAGAGGATATTAAATAAAAACGTTACGCGAGCTGTTAAAAATAGAAACATTATTTAATTATAGAGCAGCAAAGCGGCCACCGCTCATATAGCCCAATTTTGTGGCTGTCCTTCCTCCGTCCTTCATTGTGTGATTTAATTTTTGTCCCCACACGTGATGCCGGCATCCATTTCATAATGTTTCTGAGACATAAGGGCAACCGAGGAGCGAGAAGGGCGGAAGGTTGTGACACTTTTTGTAGCTCCATTCGAAGCCCTTCTGGTCAAGGTATAATTCCAATGCCAAGTTCACCCACCGACAGCAAACCAGCTCAAGCATGCACGGGGATTATATTTCCAGTGCCACTGGGATATGGTTTCAGTATGGTGGGAAGGCAAGCGCACACGTTGGAAAGTGCGAATAATGTGCAAGAGGGCGGAACACAATTGTACGCGCAGTTTACCGTTCATGCATTCTGTTTCCACTGCTAACACCGTGCGGCACCGTGTTTTCCGTTCGCGAGGGCTTCATCTCTCCTTTAGTATGCAGCTCGATGCCCTCGAACGCGGCATCGACTACGGCTGGACGCCATTCGAAGCGCCAACGTGGAATTACAATACACACAAAGCCCCTGTGCGATAGACCACAGCACTGGGGTGGGAGGCATAAACAACTACCAGGCGAAAAGAAAGAAGGCAGTCGAGATGTTGAGGAATCATTTAGTAACTGCTTGGGGCCGTGAACGGTTCGCTCTTAGCAGTGGCAGCGGCGTTCAGTAGGCAGATAATTGCTGGGTAGCACGATGCTACTTACTATTGCAATAGGGACCGCAGTGGCGGTCCTGATCTACAAGCTAGCCAGGTACGAAGAATCAGACCCCCTGCCCCCGTGATTATCAGTGGCAGTGGTTATCAACGCGACCGGATTAAGTTCTGCTTCGCCTAACCCCACCGGTCGTCCATCGTAGGCTTATCATCGAGGGTGGTCAATTCCGCAAGAGCACCCGCTGCGATGGAAAAGTAATCCTCATCACGGGCGCCAACACGGGCATCGGCAAGGAGACGGCACGGGAACTGTTGATGCGCGGCGGCAAAGTGTACATCGCGTGCCGTTCGCTGGAGCGTGCTAACCAGGCCCGCGATGATATCGTGGCGCAAACTGGCCTGTCCGACATTCACGTGCGCGAGCTTGACCTCGCGTCGATGGAGTCGATTCGGCAGTTTGCGCGAAGGTAAGGGGAGTTAGAAGGGGACTGTTAATTTTCGAGACGATTGCAAAATTTTACCGAATTTGTGTACGAAACCGGTTCCGTTGCGTCGTGCAGTTTCCTAGCGGAAGAAAAGCGGCTCGATCTGCTGATCAACAACGCGGGTGTGATGGCATGCCCGAAGTCGCTCACGGTGGACGGCTTCGAGCAGCAGCTGGGCGTGAACCACCTGGGACACTTTCTGCTTACCAACCTGCTGCTGGACGCACTGAAGGCCGGCGCTCCCAGTCGCATCATCAACCTGTCCAGTCTGGCGCACAAGTTTGGTAAAATCAACCGGAAGGACCTGAACAGCGAGCTCGCGTACAACCAAGTGACCGCCTACTGCCAGAGCAAGCTCGCGAACGTGATGTTCACGCGGGAGCTGGCCAAACGGCTCGCGGGCACCGGCGTGACGGCGTACGCCGTCCATCCCGGCACGGTTGACACGGATCTGCCCCGGCACATGGGATCCCTGTTCTTCTTGTTGGATCAGTAAGAAGAGGTACTTTTCTGTCGCACAAATTATCGTATTAACCGTCCCTTCCCTTCCATGCCCATAGTAAACTGGTGAAACCGTTGCTGAGCTTAGCCTTCAAAACGCCGCTTTCTGGAGCTCAGACGACCCTTTACACGGCCCTGGACGAAGACCTCGCGGGCGTGAGCGGAAAGTACTACGCGTAAGTAGGCCAGCGCGCAGCCAAAGAACACAGAAAGCTTCGCGCACGACGATAAACGAGTTTCGGTGCTGAAATAATTACAGCGACTGCCGGGAGCAGACGTTAAGCAAGTACGCCCGCGATGACGAACTTGCCGCATGGCTGTGGAACGAAAGTGCCAAGATGACGAAGCTAAACGTGGAATGAAGGAACGACATGCATACGCGTCATCGAGAAACCATTGCGCCAATGGAGGGAATCGTGTGAAGGTTTGTATAAATGGAAGGGTTATTTTCAATGCTCCCAGGAGGAAACGGCATAATTTGCATGGGAAAAAAAACATGGGCAACAAAAACCTTACTTCGTTCAAGTTTCTATTCTTTTTATTTGAGAAACAAACTAACCTTTATCTCGACTTCCATCAGCTTCTTGCTGAACATCAACGCCAATCCAAGAACAGCAAGATAACAAAATGTTTCAAGGCCTAGAAAAAAAAGAGGATCAAAAATGCTAATTTATTTATTTATTCATAATTCGGTTATCTGGCAAATATTGCCTACATAACAAAACAGAAAGTATGGAATCTTAAATGCTAAGAGACTTGGACCTGAACTATAAAATAATACTCGAAAACAATGACTGAACGTTGAAATAAATAGAATAAATAAACAACTAATGCGACTAAATGCGCCACGACGCTTTAAAGCAGCATGTCCAGCAAGCTAATCCTGTTTCAATCTCTATGTGATTGCGAAGAGAGAAGATACCCAACGGACAGAGGTTTGACTACGCTATAAGCTGGATGCCGGTGCAAGGCATATACATATGTTAGTGCAGTTACCCGTCGCAACATATTCTTCCACGCCCTACCTCAATTTGAATGGCCATGATCTGATTTAATCGAGAAATAATTTCCACAAATGTTTGTCAGCAACTGATGGAAATCATCAAAGCTGGTGGTGGGGCGTGGAAGAATATAGGTGCAACAACACTCAGATTTGTTTAAATTCACTGTATGATAAACTGTATATTTCATTATGATGACCGTTACCGCGGGCCATTTACACGCAAAAATCTCTTAAAACTGCCTGGAGGAATCTGATCCTCTGATTGGTAGACCAGCGTTCCATTTCTCAGAATTAAATTCGATTCCTGCATGAAATAAAAAAAGGCTATGAAAAACAGAATTTCGAAACCAACGAACCGGTTTTACCAAAATACTTTTTCAAACAAGTCTTGTTGACACCAAAAAACTTCTGGTTCCCGGTGCATCATGAGCATTCGAAGCTCGTGTTGTTCCTTCAAGAAAGTTGTAATACAACGGTCGTTTGATTTTCCTAATGTTCAAAACCACATCGCCTTACATACATTTAGTTAGTTAATGTGGAACTGTGAGCTATTTGCATTTTGAAAAAAAGTTTCTACTACAATTGCAAAGTAGAATAAACTGAGCGGCAACTAGAGCTCCTTTAAAATAATTCAAAAATACTTAAATGAATACTATTCTAAAATCCTCTTGAGGTCTTTTTCGGATACATACTATTGAAAACCAACACGACACGGGCGCGTTATATTCGTTTCTTTTTTAATTCAAATATCCTGTAATATACCTGCCTACAATTCGTATTCTACATAAGTATTACTCTGGTTTGAGAAGAATTTTTTTAACCGGTCCTTCTTGGCTGCACGACTCCTCTCAAAAACCGTTGCGCCGTCGCTTTCGCGGAGCGCTTTCGGTTTCGGTCCGGTGCGGTTCAACCATATATTGATTTGGCGTTGGTTGGTGCGACAGATGCGCACACAAAATGCATTTTTCTATGCCCTCATTAGCCATCATGCTTCACGTGGATCTGCAAGTGAACATTAAACTGTACCTACATATTTGTGCCTAACGATTCCGGCCCTAGCATTCAGCAGCAGCAGCACGAAGATTATGTGTGGAAGGTAGCACAAACGAGCCAATATATTTTGTGTGTGTCTCCGTAGGTAGTTGCTGCTTTCGTCTGCGGCTACTCATTCTGTTTCCAACAGCTTATCGGCCACAATCGTAATACTACACGTAACGTTCGAAAGCGAATAGTCTGCTGCTCCGCGAACGAGTGATTGCTTACGGTTTACCTTAAAAGATAAAATTCAGCTAACGCATCCACAGTCCGGAATGCAGACTGGGAACATTGAACGGTACACGTTCGCCCCGAGGTCCACCTCCTACGTCAATTTCGTCTTACGAATCAACGGAGAAACAAAAAGGAAAAAAAACGGAAAATGCACCGATTATTCTATTTATATTATTACTGGACATTCAATTTAGTTTCAGTGTGTTACCATTAATATCTTTCTCTTACTAGCTCCTATTCACAAGATGGTAAGGGGGAAGAGAGTTCTTGCTACAAAATAAATCTTCAGTCCAATAGACGGTGTACTAAGAGTTAAAGAAAGGTTTCACTTTACTTTCTAATCGTTTCTCTATTTCCTGAACATATGCCATTTACAGTAGAGTCTTAAGCCTAACAAACTGTCGATTGCTCTTTTGCCTATGATAACATGCTTCCTCCTATGTGTGCTTAGGATGTGCGCTCTCGATGATACGTTGGCATCGACGCGGTATACGATATTGCAGAGTAAGTAATGCGTTACTTTCCATTAGTTAATTTTATCTCAAAGTGCGACAGGCGGACTGGCTGGCTGACTGGCTGGGTGGCTAGCATTGAATGCGTATCTACCGACATTTATCCTCATTCTTCACTGGCTCGTATCATTCTTACTTTTTACACGTTTTATTTCTTTGCCGTCAGCCGCCACGTTTAAATGCTGCGAGCTTAATTTAAATCCTGTTGCATCTACGTAATTTTGGTTAAATCGTATGAATCATATGGATCTACCGTTATGGAAGATTAGTAGGATAATCCAACTATTTTTTCCCGCCCTAGCCGTCCCTTTGATTTACCAAACGGACCTTATCCTCATTATTAGATTCATGTAGCTAAATGGTAGAGTATTCGTTAAAACACGCTCTGTTTGTTTCACTTTCTTATTGCGAATGTCGACACGATTCTCGACGACGACGCTACGATTCTCTTTTCATTAAGAAGAGACATTTTCTTCTTTTCAACACACGTTTCATCATAGCGATGACGGGAGTACATTAAGGGAAATAATATAAACGACTCTGACTGTGTGTGTTTTTCTTTTTTCTTCCGTTAAATAGAAACTTAGGAACAAGCTTTAATAATACTCGAACAACAATTTTCAATTGCACTGTGAGAATCTTACTTCGAACGTCAGTCAGATTGAATCTAGCCGATATGTCTACCGAATTATCTCTCTATTCTATTTTAGGGAGAAAACGAAACCAATGACCAATTCTGGGAACTCTTGGCAACTTGCAGCATATGATGGGAGTAACATTATTTACATTAAATTATGTCGAATCAACCGAAAATCGCAAAAAAAAAAGATGTACACCATTCCAAATAATACTGAAAATCGCCTTCGTTCGTTTGATCGCCAAAATGTGTTTCGTGTTTGAATGGGTGTTTCTTTTTTTTTTTTTTTGCTTCAATCCGACGATGATGTACTAAAAACCCGGGGAGCCAAAAAACAAAAATCTGGCGTTTGAAATATGAAATACTAGTTTTGCTGCTAGTCCTTCTCCTACGTAGAAGGATACCTAGCAGTTGTATGACTCGTACAAGCCGTGGTAAACTACAGCACGTCTCGAGCAACATTCAAAGAACCTACGCAACAACTGCTCGCACGCTCCTCACGTGCCTCTTTCTCTCACTCTACCGTTTTATGTTTCTCGTTGGTTCACTCTATAGGAACATGTGCCACCGTAAAAAAAAAGGTGCATCGATAGTATCGATGTACAGCGGGAGCAGGTAGGTAGGTATGTTTGTCGTTTAAAAGGGATAATAAATGTATTAGCCGTACTAGCAGATGCCCTTCCGGTAGAAGTAGTGTAGTAGTAATGTATAGTAGTATTGTAGTTGCAGTAATAGTAGTAGTAGTAGTAGAAGCTTTGGTTTGCAGCTTCCACAACAAGAACTTGGGGCATATTTTCTGTATAGGTTGGGTAGGTTGATAGGTTTTTCCTTCTTTTCTTCTACGCGACGACAAGTGCGAGGACATGTGGGTATACTACTACTATCTCTTATATCTGTACACAGGACGACGAATTCTAATAGACACATACATAAACCGTACGTACGTACAGTACAAACTTGACATTTCCTTTTTTCTTCCTTTTGTTGTTGTTTTTTTTTTTAGTTCTTGCCTATGTACATAGTGCTACTCTGCCCCTAGCGGGGGTTTCTATTGCCACTGGGACTGGCTGGGATACGGCGGATAGTTGTAGCCGCTGGCGGTCGACGCCGCTCCGGTAGCTGCGGCTGGTGCTGGTGGAGGTGCCGCTCCGGTCGGTGGCGGATAGGAGTGGTACTGGGGGTCCGGCTGCGTCGCACCGTACGCGGGGTAGTACGAGGGATAGGCGGAGGGAGGCGGCGGCGGTGGCGGAGGATAGTAGCCCTGCGGCTGATGGTGGTGATGGTACTGCGGAGACTGGTAGGGCGAGTGATACTGGTGGTAGGCGGCGGTCGGTGCGTTCGCGTCGGGGATGTACGTCGGGGGTGTGTCGTAGGTGGACACGGGCGTCCCCGGTGTGGCACTTTCCGGCCGATGGAACGCGGATCCGTTCGGGGCCGTTGCTGCCGACGTGCTCGAACCCGTGTTGGAGCCGGCGCTTGAGCTGGTGGTGGTGGTGGTGGTGGTTGAGTTTTGGCCTGCGATCGCCACCGCAGGAGCTCCACCGTAGGACGGCGGTGCGGCGGACGAAGGCGAAGATGAAGAGTAGGGCACGAACGTTCCTGACGAAACGGCCGCTGGATGCTGCTGCTGCTGCTGCTGCGGTTGCTGCTGTTGATGGTGATGAGGTTGATTGTGTTGTTGCTGAATCTGCTGGTGATGCTGCGCTGGATGATGCTGCTGGTAAGCGGAAGCGGCCATCGAATCGGTAGCCGGTCCTCCAGTTGGCGTGCCGCTTGGCATCGGCGTCGTTGGCATCATGTAGGGGGAGGTGCCAGCTTGCGAATGCATCGGATAGTCCGGCTGCACGACTGGCGCCACCTGCTGCTGCTGTTGCTGATGATGATGAGGAAGGTGTTGCATATGATGTTGCTGCTGCTGCGGTTGGTGTTGAGGATGCATATGATGTTGCTGTTGCGCGTGCTGGTGCGGTTGATGCTGCTGCATATGCTGTGCGGCTGAACCACGAGCGTTGCCTCCCGCCGTTCGAGCCGGGGACGCCGAGGACGTTGGCGTGTAATGCGACCCAACGTTCGGCGCCGCGGGGGAAGTTTCCTGGTGTGGATGCGGTTCAGCCGCGGCCGCCGGTTGATGCGGGTAGCCTGTCGAGGGATCGCTGGCAGGGGCTGCTGCTGGGGTGGGCTGAACCGATGGAATCACAGTCGCTCCCGCTGGTTGTTGGTGGTAATAGTTCGAACGAACCGTCGCCGTCGACGTCGTGCTGTTGCTGTTAGATGTGTATGATGGCCCTAGACGCACACAGAAACACACACAGAACGAAGAAGAAATACACAGACACATGTACAGAAAGAGACATTACAATGAACATGGTGATGCTTTAACAGAACAGAAAAAGAAAACCCCAGGAAAATCTCGACCGTAGGAAAATCAAATTCAAACTACCTAAAGTACCTCTTCCATTCAGTATCGTGAGATAAATTTTTTTTTTAATGATTTAAAATGACCACGACTTACTCTACTACATAAAAGATACTAATCATCTCTCGATTTCTTTGGCACCATATAAAGCCATATATCGTTCTAGACCTATATTCTGTATCCCTAATATTGGAATTGCCATTCATATGGATCTTGTCCTTCTAATTCCTCACACCATGCTGCATTAAAGTGAAGGCAAATGAAACAAACAAACGTATGAAATTGTATGACAATGGAATACCCCATGAGAGGCGAGGAGCAAATGAAAGAACGAAAACAAAAACAGTGTAACGCCGTTATGTATCGATGCAGGGAAAAAAGCGTAACGTAAAAGATACAGGATGGGTTATGGCACACTCTGCAAGATTTGTTTACGTCAACTTACCCGCGTAGGACGATACTGGAACATTTCCATATCCGGACACGGTCGACGATTGTTGCGGCAACGAGGTGTTGGTGGTGGTGGCGGTAGTTGTTTGTGTCATCCCATGCCCCATCGATGCGCCAGCATGCCCGTATCCCGAGGCCGCGACCACCTGATGTTGCTGCTGCTGCTGGTGATAATGATGATGATGGTTTACCGGTTGCCCGTACTGATCGTAGTATGTGCCCGGTGTCGGAGGGTTCACTCCCGTCGATGCGTTCGCCGGTGGAAGTGGTGTCGTCGGCATCGGCGTACTGCTGCCAGTGGGCTGGGGCTGGTAGTTCGGATAGTTTGCGCCAACCACACCACCGGGCGTAACCGGAACCGGCGGTAGTACGCTCGCGTTCGCAGCGCTCTGTTGTGCGTTGCTGTGGTTCATGACCGCGGGCGAGGGAGACGGGGACGAGGAAGCGGACGAGGACGAGATGTGGGTGTACGGCGATGGATTGTTGCGCTTGTTGAGCGCCTTCTTGGCCGCACTGTAATCGTTCTTCGGTTGCTTCGGGGCTTTGCTCTTGCCGCCCGCCTTCTTAGCCGACGACGAGGACGCACCGGACGGCGGCGGTTTCGGGTTGTAGTCGATGAACGCGTCGGTGGGCGTCGGCGAGCGGGTGATGTTGCTCAGCGAGGCCTGGAATTCGCTCTGGTTTTGATTGTTTATCAACGCGGACGTCGTTTTCTCGAGGAAGTTCAAGCTAGACTCGTACGGTGGGGCCACCGATGGTGGCAGCTGTTGCTGGTGGTGCAGGAGGTGTGCATGATGGTGCGGCTGGTGCGGAGACCGATGATGCCCCATCGAGGGCGATTGGTGGTGAAGATGATGCTGCTGGTGCTGCTGTTGCGGAGGGAAACTTCCACCCGGATGCATTGGCTGGTGATGTTGTGGTGGCAGCTGCTGCCCGTACGCGGTTGCTGGGGCTGTCATCGAGTTGGACGACGAACCGTACGGCATCCAGGAGTGATGCTTACCACTTGCTGCACCCGTGGCCGCTGCCGGTGCTGCCGCTCCTCCCCCGGTGGAACCGTTGTTGTACGCCGAATGGTGTTGCGAATGTGGTTGAAGGAGTGACGAAGACTGAGACATTGCGTTTTTGCCTCCTCCTGCCGCTCCATAGTTTGCTGGCGTGGTTTGTGACGGATGCCCCGTAGAGTAGGGATGTGGGGTGCTTGTCGGTGACGCTTCGGTGGTCGGCGTGGTCGGAGGAAGCTTGCTCGCTGCTGACCGACCCGTTCCATAACCCCCACCGATCGCCGATTGACCAGAGTACGACGGCTCCATCGAGGCCGGGAGGGTGGACTGAGCCATGTGGCCTGTATTTCCAGTTGCCGCCGGTTTACCGAGAAGCGAATCGTTGCCCATCATTTGCGTCGGTTGCGTCGGCAGCCCTTTGGTGGGAGTGTTTGTCTTCCCAAGGGCCGCAGCAGTGTTGTAGGTCCCCTGCGTCGACTCGTTCATCGGGGGCAATTCGTTCCCCTTCAACGACGACGTGGTGGGAGTGTGATTCGCCATTGTACCCGCCTCCGCCGCCGCCACCGTCGTCGCCGTCGTCGTCGTCGTCGTGGAGACGTTCGAAATAGCCGTCACAGTGGAAGGCATCGTGGTGGTGGTTGTGGTAGAAGTAGTCGTAACCATCTCCTGCACCTTGCTCGCCTTATGTCGATAGTTTTTCAACGACGACGGGGACGTCTTCGTTTTACGCTCCACCAGGTTCGGTTTGTACGTTTGCTTGTCCCTCAGCGGAGGCGAATCGTCATCGATCGTAACGGTGGCCGTCGGTTGGACGTTACCAGTCGACGTCGCCAGCGAGTAGGCGGAATGAATCATGGGGAATTTGTCGGTCGTCATCGACTCACTTCCCAGGGGTTTCGGGAGGGACGCATTCGCGAACGACGTCTTGACGGTCGACGGTATCGTGATGCCGCTGTTGCTACTCGTGCTACTCGCGCTACTCATGGTCGTGTCAGTCTTCTCGTTCACGATGGGATCGCTCGCATCGCCGGCATCCTTCTTCAGCCCGACGCTGGCCGGCTTGTCGGGGTAATCGTCCACGCTCATCGTTTCCTTCTCGCTATCCCCGTCATCGTTGATCGTCAGCGGAAGCATGCTCGAGTCCGACTTCTCATCGTCGTCCGAGTTCGACGCGATGCTCAACGAGTTCGCTTCGGAAAAGTCCGCCGCGCTGCCCGCACCACTGCTACTGCCCCCACCACCACCGCCACTACCACCTCCATTCTTCGCTATCAGCAACGTCGTGGACGCCTTGGACGTGCTGAACGTCAGATTGGCCGTCGTTCGCCGGACGCCACTGGTCGCCGAAGGCGTGCTAACGATGCCCTTGGTCGGCACGTTTGCATCCTTACTTTGGCCCACCTTGAACGCCGTGCGGATTGCAATGATCTTACCACTCTCCAGCTGCATGTAGATTCCCTTGGGGGACTTTAGCACCATCACCTTCTGGCCCGCCTTCAGCACAATGTTTGATTTGTCCGCAGAGCTGGTGGGAATCACGACATCTAAAACGGGGAGCCAAAAGGGAGTTGAGTGAGTAAGTGAAGAAAAGAAAACCCGAACCGGAAATAAGCCAGATGGGATGGGTTTTTTTTTCCTACCGATGGGAAGCGTCATCTCTTGTGCCGTCATGCCCTGCCTCTGCCACACCTCGGCCGGTATCCAGCGAGTCGGTCGGGCAACACCGGCCACGTTGTTCTTATTAGCGTCACCAGCCTGCATGGGACGAACCTAAAGCATGGGTAAAATGATTGTGAATACGAGACAGGGGAAGACACGACGCGGTCGGCTTACCGAAGCGACGGGCCGGTGTATGATGGAACCGTCGGATGTGCGTATTGCGCGGTAAGTCGTGCCCATGGAGGAATACGAGTAGGTGGGCTTGGTGGCAGCCTGCTTCTCCAGCTCGTAGCCCCGCTGCGCCTGCCGTTTCTCCGCCGACGACAGCTTCTTCTCCTTACGGTCGATCAGCAGGCTCTCGTGTGCGAACGGTGCCTTGGTGAGCTTCTTCGAGTGCGACTCGAGCAGGTGCTGCATGACGATGTCGATGAACTTGTCCTTGTGCTCGCTGTAGTCCTTCACCTCGCCGTCCTCTCCGTCATCATAGCACAGGCTGGTGATCTCCTTCATCGACAGGTGCGCGTCCGGGTTGCACTCGTCCACGATGCGGTCCGACATGCCCTGCTTGTTGATCTGCCGGTCGTAGATTTTCTTCTCCAGACAGTTGTCCATCACCAGCCGGTAGACGAAGCACGGTTTCTTCTGCCCGTACCGGTACACCCGGCAGACGGCTTGCGTGTCGTGGCAGGGGTTCCAGCTGGCATCGAACACGACCACCCGGTTCGCACCGACCAGATTGATGCCCAGCGAGCCAGCGCGGGTCGAAACGAGGAACAGGTGAATGTTTGGATTCGAGTTGAACTCGTTTATCAACTTCTCTCGTTCCTGGGCCACCGTCGAACCATCCAAACCTAATGGAAGGGAAAGATTACGATAACATACAACAATCGATCACCACGGGGAGGAATCTTCCAGCCTCAAAAGATACTTACGAAAATAGTTACTATTTTTACACCATAAATGTTCGGTGCCGGGTATTTTGTTGCGTTGCAGGAACCGCTCGATCAGGTTGAGGGTGAGCAAACTTTGGCTGAACACCAGCAACCGATCGCCCAGCTTGATGCTCTCCTCCATGATGCAGAAGAAGATCTCCATCTTGGGCGAGTTCTCGAGCAGATCCGGGACGTACCCTTTCATCAGCTCGAACGCCCATTCGTACGGGATTTCATCCTTTGCCTCTTTTCCTTTGACCTCTTTTGTGATCGCACCAGCAGCACCAGCACCCGTTGTGCTCGTGTTTTTGTCCTTCTCGGTTGCTGCACTTTCTTTTACTTCTTTCCCGTCCTTTCCATCCTCTGTCTCACCCTCTACCACCTCTTCGCCCTCCTTCGGCATCGATTTGTCCTCCTTTACTTCCAGCAACTTTACAGCTTCGTTTTCCTCCTCGGCCGAGGGTTTCTTCTCGCCATCTTGCTCTCGTTGCTTCTCTGCCGAGAGCTCCACAATTTCCCCCTCCTCAATGCCATCCTTGAACAACAAAATCGCCGCCGTTTTGTCCTCATCCCCACCGTCAACATTTTTCGACTCGGTGAATTCGACGGTATCCTTCTTCACATCATCCGATTCCCGCTTTTCTGTAACGCTGGCCGCCGTTTCCTGCTCACTTTTCACCGTGACTTCTTGTTGGCTTAGGTGGTCTTCCTGCTTGACCGCTTTAATTTCGCCCTTGTCCTCGACCGCTTCACCCTCGATCTTCGGTTTCGTATCATCCCCCAGCGACGGTTCAACGCTACCATTCACAACGACGGCATCGCCGCTGCCGCTTCCGTCACCGTGATCTTCCTCATTCTTGATCTCATTCTTGATCTCGTGCTTGCCGATCGGTGGTTTCTGTTCCTCGTTCTCCATCCCCTGCTCTTTCTTCGGATCGACGGGGGCATCCACTTCCGCCTTCACCTTAGCTTCCGTCTCGCTCTTCTCCTCCTGCTGTTCCTGCTTGATCTCCTGCTTCACGACATCCATCATTATGTCGTGCTCCTCCACCTTGTGGCAAATCTCCTTCGTGTCCAAGTCGACCATCTCTGACGGCTTCTCGCTGGCCAGGTCGGGCTTGACCGGGTCCTTCAGGTCTTCCAGTGACGGCTGGTTGGCGTACTGGGCGTTCGCCTGCTCCTGCGTGATGGTGGCGGCATCCCGCGGGAAACTATTTGCATCGACAGTAGCGACGCCACCGTCAGCTGCCTGCGCCTCCGCATTGGTGGCCGGTTCGGTGGACGAGGAAGGATTGGCGCTATCCGACGGAGGTTGTTCGCTCACGGTTACACCTTCAGCCGGAGCGACCTGTGGAAGCAAGGGAACGGTGCCACAGTCAACGCTCGAAGAAGCAGTCAACGTTGGGAGCATGGCATTGTTGGTTTGCTGATCGTCCCATTTTGGCTGTCCGTCCATGGTTGTGGTGGCGGTGGCGGTGGCGGCAGACGGTGCAGTGTCATAGTTGGCAAACGGCACCGGTTGCTGATCGTTCGGATTGCTGCTGGACGATTGCTGACCATGAGCGTAATCGTACATCGAAGATGCATCGCCATTCCCGCTGGGAGCTAGCTGTTGCTGAGGTGGTGCACCGGTTGTGCCATTCGTTGCACCATACACATCATCGTAACCGGAGTAGGACGGTTCTACGCCACCGGCAACACCATTGGAAACATTATTCGTCCCCTGTTGCTGGTTGTAATAAGCATTACCGCCATTACCTCCCCAATAGTTGGCAGAATCCTGCTGCTGACTTCCCCCGTTACTGCCAACGGCCAAACCTCCATCGCTGGCATTGGTGCTGTTGTAGTGATGTTGATAGTTTTGCTGATCATATCCAGACGCACCACCCGCGTAACCCCCCGCCGTCGATCGGTAGGAGGCGTTGTAGTCGTTGCGGTAGTAGTTGCCCCCGTACGACGTGTTGGTGTTGTAAGGATCCTGCTGTCCCGCTCCGTAACCACTGGCGTACGGTTGATCCTGCCCCATGCCCATACCCATCCCCATCGTTCCCTGGTTGTACGGACCGTAGCCTTGACCGTGGGGCATCATGCCTCCCTGATAGCCCGGATAGCCGGCTCCAGGGTACGGCGGTTCTACGGAAGTAAATTGCGACCCACCGTACAGGTGACCGCCAGTCTGCTCCTGTTTAATCGCGCTCCTATCGAAGGACTCGGGCCCATCCACCTTCGGATACGGTGGAGCCAACGATGCCGGCGACGAGAGGGTAGTGTCCATTGGCATGGGCGTCGTCATGGACGCATCCTTGGCTGCCGACAGGTTGCTGGGGCTGATCGTGGCGGCGGGCACAATCTTGCCGTCCTTACCGACCGCCTGCGATTTGTTGTTCAGCGTCGCTTTCTTCGGCGTCCTCGGTTTGCGCGGCGTTCCGTCCTTCTTGAGCGCCAGCGGTTTCGCGGGCTTTGGCGTGGCGGCATTCTTTCGACCTGGCTTCCCGGGTGGCGGCGGTGGTGCTACTAGCGGTACCGCAGGCGTTTGGATTATGGGAGGCATTTCCACCGCACCACCATCCACTTCCATCGGCGTCGGTGCTCCCGGCAGGGCGGCGTTTGCCGGCGTTGGCGGATTGTTGCTGTCACCCGGTTTAGTACCGGCGGCCGTCGCCGGTTCCGCTTCAACCTCCAGCTCCAGGTCGAGATCGCGCTCGCTCTGCTTGAGAAAGTTGTATAGCACATCCGGATGGTTCCAGATCTTGCAGCACACGGCGAACGCCTTGAGCGGGTTCGGGACGGCCTTCGTGCGCACGACCTCATTCATGAACACGCTGTACAGCTTGCGCTGGAACTCGGTCATGCGGATCTGCAGCACGTACTCTTCCTTCTGCGGCAGGGACGTCTGCAGCACCGAGTGCGACCGGCGCTGGACGAACCCGAGCAGCAGCGAGTGCAGCACGTGCGCCCGGTACCGCATCAGCTTGATGTCCTGCGGCGTCGAGTCGATGCACTGCCCGTTCTGTATCGGCCGCTCGAACATGTTGCTGAACTCGGTCTTCGTGCCGAGGTAGTTCGGCCGCACAAAGTCCACCATGCACCAGTACTCGAGCAGGTTGTTCTGCAGCGGGTAGCCCGTCAGCACGACGCGCCGCTTCGACTTGATTTGCTTCAGCGCCACCGAGATGCTGGCGTGCGAGTTCTTGATCCGGTGGCCCTCGTCGCACACCACCAGGTCCGGGCCCGGCTTCACCAGCGCCTCGTGTATGTCGTCGAACATGGTGCGCTGCTCCTCGGTCGACTCTTTCGACTCCTCCTCCGCCGGCTCGAGCGCACCCAGTGCGCCCCCCAACCCGCCCTTCTTTTTCTTCTTCTTCTTCGTCTTGGTCATCTTCTTCTGGCTGAGCAGACGGTACATCTCGTAGCCGATCAGCAGTACGCCGCCATTTCGGGCCCACTCGAGCACCACCTTCGAGCGCGACTTGAGCGTCTTGTGGCTGTCGTTGAGGATGTGTATGCGGAAGTTGCGCGGCCGCACCTCGCCGTGGTTGCGCAGCGGGCTCGCCTCGGAGTCCTCCGGCAGCCAGGTATTGAACTCGTTCAGCCAGTTCTGCAGCGTGTTGATCGGCATGATGATCAGTACCGTCTTCGAGCTGGTGTGCCTTAAAAATATATCACAGAAGCAAACCAGCTGCAGCGTCTTGCCGAGCCCCATCGAGTGGGCCAGGATGCACCCGAAACCGGTCGACGAGTCGTACCGCTCGATCGACTCGATGATGTTGTCGAACAGGAATCGCACGCCGCCGATCTGGTGCGGCTTGATGATGCGCGCGATCTGCGGTGCCAGGAAGATGTCCTCCTCGCCGTCCGCGTGCCCCACGTTGATCACCACGCGCCCCTGCTCGTCCGGCACGTTGTACGCGTCGTTCACGTGCAGCCCGCTGTTCTGCGGATCGTCGTCCGATTCGTCCTCCGGCTCCTCGTCGTCGTCCGACAGCACGATGCAGTCGTCATCGGACGAACTGTCGATTGTGACGATCTCCTTCTTCTCGGGCAGCGCGATCACCTCGCCCTCGCTGTCCTCCTCCAGCTCCTCCTCGAGCTCCTCCTCCGGCTCCAGCTCCTCCTCGCTATCCACCATCTCCTCGAACGTGCGCACCGGAATCGAGGGCGTCAGCACGGACAAGCTGGACGACGTGGACGCGTGACTGATAGCGGCCTTCACCGGTGCGATGCTCACCGAGGGCGTCAGGTTCGTCGATGCGCCCGTTGTCGTCGGCAGTGACAGTGTCGCCGACACACTGCTGGACGACGTGGAGGAAGAAGTGATCAACAACTGCCGATTCTTTGGCGGGCGACCACGCGTTTCGAAGGGATTTTTCACGTACCCCACGCGCACCGGAGCCGTCGTCGTCGTCGTCGTCGTCGTCGTCGATGAGGCAGCAGTGGACGCCGGACCACCTTCCGCTCCGACACCCGGCAGCACTCCGGATGTGCTGGGTTGCTGCACCTGCGGCTGCTGACTCTTGAGAATCGAAGTGTGCCCCTGCAGGAACTGCATCACCTTCTGCTCGGTTTTGTTCGTCTGGCGTTCGAGCGCCAGTTGCCGCTGGACCTCGCGGATGATGCGCTGCTGCTCCTGCACGCGGGCCAACCGCTCCAGCTCCTGCCGCTGCGCCGCCAGCGTTGACGCGTCCAGCTGGTTATCGTCCATCACCTCCTTGATGTTTTTCCGCAGGTTGGTCACCTTGCGCATGGCGGCCGCGTCCTTTTTGGTGATTTCCAGGGAAATCTCTTCGCCGCACTCCAGCTCCGCGCTACCACGCTGCTGTGCCTTCGCGTTCGCGTCCGTCTTCGAGACCGGCTTCACGCTGATCTCTCCCATTTCCTTTAGCTTCTCGGAGATGTCGAAATCCATGTGCTGTGTTGCGGGTGCCGATTGTTGCGGAGGTGGTTGCTGTTGATCGGAAACACCCTCAGCAGTTCCACCCCCCACCGTTGATGGCGCCGCTCCTGCTGATGCCGTCGTCGTACGACCACCGGCTTCCTTCGCTGCTCCACCCTTCGGAGTCTTCTGGTGGGACGATTTCCTGCCACCGCCCGCCGACGAATGGTGATGGCCCGCTTCCGACTTTTTACCTCCACCACGTGGCTGCTGCTGCTGCTGCTGGTGCTGCTGCTGGTGCTGATGTTCGGTGGCATTTGGCTGAGGCATTGGGGTACCATCCATCGGGTGCGGCGGCGTATTTTTCACCCCCTTATCATCGAGCAAGTTCGATATCTGAAACGACGACTTCGTGCCATCGCCGGCACCGGAAGCACCGGCGGCGAGCATCAGCGGATCGGAGGAATGCCCGCCGAACGCACTGGAACTGCCCCCGTTGTTGTTACCATTACTATTATTATTACTGTTACTACCGCTAATATTGCTAACCGGGCCTACAAGCCCCTCTCCGTCCACCAGGGGCGTGTGTTTCGATTTCTTGATCAGGATGTTGTCAAGAATTTCGATCTTTCGCTTTCCCCCACTGACCGCTGGTGGTGGTAGTGGTGGTGGTGGTCCTGGGGCCGTCGATGCCGCCGGAGGGAGCAGTCCAGACGAGGATGAGGAGGAGGAGGAGGAGGATGAAGTGGCGCCTCCCATGGAGGGCGTCTGTGCCATCAAAGCCGAAGGATCCGAAGGTACGACGCCATGATCGTGCTGTTGACCGATCAGCATGTCCTTGTCTTCGCGATAGGCAGCACCTCCTCGGCCGTTTCCACCTGCCGGTGTAACGTGAGGCATAAGGGAAGGATGCTGATGCTGGTGCTGGGAGCCACTGCCCGAAGCGTAGTGTCCCCCGGGGGGAGTCAACTGGTCCACCACGGCTGGGCCCGTCGGTTGTCCGTACGCCGCAGAATACTGTTGAGATTGGCTGGCGTTAGCGGAGTACTGTCCCAACGAGGAATGATGGTGACCTGGGTGGTGGTGCGTCTGGGGGTACGCCGATGCCGACGGCTGATGGTGGTACGCCGGGTGCCCGTACGGGTTCTGGTGCGGGTGCGCGTGGTGCGCATGGTGTCCGTAGGAATGCTGCGAGTGCATCGGATTGATCGACCCCAGCGGTGAAGGCGGTGGGGGTCCGTGCGAGGACGCATGGTAGGGACTCGCGGCGTGTCCGTGGTGCATCGCGGCGTACGGATCGGCGTACGGGTGGCGCCCATGATGGTGTGGATGGTGATAGTAGGGATCCTTCATCTGGTGATGATGGTGATGGTGGTCCATCATGGCGGCCGCGTATCCCGACGACAGATGATGGGACGCGGCACTTTGAGTGTACTGCTGATGATGGTACGCGGCAGCAGCCGCTGCAGCGGCGGCGGCCGCAGCTGCAGCCGACGATGATGATCCACCAGGGCCGGCTCCACCTCGTCCTCCATCCGGCGGCAGGGGAGGCGGTTGCGAGTGGTGGCTCTCGTTCGGATCCATCGCGCTCTCGGCTCGGATCCTTCTCGGTCTACAACTTCAGCCGGTTCGAAACGAATGCCTTTAGTCGGTTTTAAAGGTCGTCCATCTTCAGTCAGCACCAGCTTGTCGCTTACGATGTAAACTCCACCTGTGTGTGTGTGTGTGTGTGTGTGCGCATGTATGGAGGGGGGAGGCAGAAAAAAGAGTTTGAGAAAAACTGAAACACTGATTTACATGGTTCTTTTAAATGCATACTCCCCCCCCCCCCCCCCCCCCCCTCTCGACAACCCACAATACACTACAATACAATCATAACAAATAAAGTTTCTTAAATGAGATAAATTTGCAATCGCCAGCAAGGAAGAGAAGGTTAAAGACAGCGGAAAGCATTTTATGCCATTATGCTCTGGCCAACCCAAACCAGGACACAGACACTTCAGTTTGCCGCGGGGCCAGAGATCTCAGCATAAAACTAGCCATCAGAAAAAAGGGACAAGTAGGCGGCGAGCCAAAACAGAGCAGCGAAAGAACGAGAGGGAAAGAGATAGGGCGCGAAAGTAGAGGCGGGACAAATGCCTTACCGAGCAAGCAGAGAAAGGGAGAACAGTAACGAATGAATAAAATAGAGCATCAATGCTGCAAAAGTTAACGACTCTCGGGTGGCCGGACAGGTACGGATGTGTGGAGGATGTGCCCTGAGGGGTGGCATCAGATCATCCTCCAGAGTCAAGAGATGACACCACAAAACCATATGTACGTACGTATTGGGTGGAAAGAGGTGTTCGTTTTGTACATGCGAGTTATATTTCATCCATGCGCATTCTCCAATTTTGCAGCTATGCGAAAATATCTCAACATGCAAAGCACATTATGTCGCCCTTAAGCAAAATGCCAACGGCGGACTCATTTTGTCCAACTTTTCTCGAACTGCAGTTCAGTTTAACGAGATATGTAAAACAGATTTGCTTTCAATGGTTGTTAAAGTGTATTCCTTCGACAGAGCGTAGCACCAAACATTGCTGTTGAGCTAAAGATTTCAAACCATACCAATATAATAATGAGAACATACCCTTTCATACATTAACTTCCCTTAACATTAATATTACTTCATCTATGCAATGCAGGACTGCTCTCACGGTCATTTTTGCTGCGATAGTTAGCCCCGTATTACCATCGCCAGCTCGTAGCAATCGATATTCGATGGTAATGCTCTTAATTTTATGTACTTGTTGAAATAAAAGCTCCAAACGTGTGTACATGATTAATAATACAAAACACATAACCAGCCAGTTGCAGCAGCCCCCCCATCGACGTATGTGTGCGTACGACGTATGTTTGTGTTCGTCGAGTCCTAGGTGTATGCTAGCGGCGCTTCCCTGTACTTGTCGCTGCCCCCGATGCTGTTGACCATCGGGTTGTCTGTTTTGCAGTACGGCAACCCCGTCCGGTAGGCAAAACCGTGTCAACAAGCAATCCTCGCACCGGAGGCACCAGTCCCATCGTTCCCAATCGTGTATCTACAAAGAATCGTCCGAGCGCCGGATGCAGCCGGAGTTGGGCTTCCGGTGGGGCGCGGCACGCGGTTTGAAGAGGAGTGTGTGCTATTCGGTTTCGTATATCATTATTGCTGCACATGAATAATACATTTTCGACGGTTCTCTGGAGCACCAAATGGACGCACGTAGCTCTCGGCTTTAAGTCAACCTAGAGAGCAATTACACATTGCCATCGGCTGCCGAGTGGATCACCTGCACCAGACCGTGCTCCGCCTTAAACAGAAGCATTCGGTTCAAACCGACCCCGGCGAAATGCGTCAAGGGCAGCGCCAGCCATGTATGCGCCATGAAACTGCATCGCGTCAACACTGCTGGAAACGCAAAGCCATCGTCGTCCAGCTTCCTACGGATGCTGATGACGGGCAGTGGAGTCCTCGGCGCGCTCGTTATTGAGCTACGAAATACGTGTGTTTGTTTGATGACTGTCTGTCTCAACTGACAGTTGCCCCATCATCCGAGTAGTCCGCGATCTGGGAGAATCGCGCACACTCTGAAGCGCGGAAAGAGCGAGCACGCTCCGGTTAGGCAGTGGCAATCTCCAAAATGCTTCAAGCACAGCAGACGAGCTTACTTGGGGCTTCTTTGCAGGAGTAGATGATGCATCGTCAGCAGCCCTTTGCCAATGGAGAGAGCCGAGCAAGCCCTGCTTCAGCTAGATCCTTCAGAACAATTATCGGATTTAACTCCAGGGATTCTCGGCATCGACCACAGTTTATCTAAGTGAACTAAAGAGGCAACAAAAATATGTTCGATAGAATAAATTGTACGGCAAAGGATAATCAAAATTCGCTCCTGAACCTGTGCGTGAACAAGTCACGTTGCTTACCATTAATGCACAATATCCCAAACAGAGCAGATTTTACCAGTACGATGTGCCATTGTAAAACAACTAGCGTCCGCAATTCCCTTTCACCATGCAGTCCGAGGCGCCACGATTAGGGGTCGAGCGAGGGCTTCCGCCGAAATATGTTATCGTTTCCCACGAGTTGCACCCCCTATTGCGGTGCGGTACAAACTTGTTCGGCGACATTCCACACCTAACTCCTCATTGCATGCATTGGTTATCGCCCGGGGTCCATTCAACAGCCGCGAAGAATCGTCTACCCTGCGGCATAGCATAGCACCCGAACAATTTCAAATCACTTTGAACATCCTATGCACGAATGATGTGCTCGAGAACTAAACACTGGCCAGGCATTTCACCATTCAAACGGCACGGTACCGGCGCAGGTAGAGACGGCGTACCATCATGCGCCACGCACATACGCACACGAACAAAGCTACACACATTGCACTGCGCTCACAGCAGGGCCAAAGAGGAGGAGGGGAATTCTTCAACCCCCCCTCGTGAAAGGGTGGCTTCTTTTCACACAGGACACTCGGATCACATTCTTCACGGAGCGTAACCCAACACAGAAATTATACGTGACGGTATCCGCTGGCAAGCGGTAGGTTTATCACCAAACCACAAGGGGGAAAAAATTAACCACGGGGATGACAACGACGGCAAAAAAACGATACAGATACTCTTCCTCGACGGTACCGAAAGCTACGTTTTGTGAAATAGTTTACCTGCCTGCTGCGATCGCTAGCACGGACGCAAAACACTCGTACCGTGCGGGGAACTGTTTTTGGGACAGTTTTTCACCTATCCTAGCTTTGCTAGCACATCTTTTGAGCACTTTTTCAGTAAAATTTCACCGTTTTCATTCTACACCTTCTCGCGGCAGCCATTAACGGAACGGCGTTTTCATGACTTTTTCTCTTTTCTTTCGTCTTCTTCCTCGGCTGTAGGAGAATCGGACGTACCCGAGCCGTTCGCCCGGAGAGCCAGATAGAGAGAGGGAGAGATGAGAATAAACTGAAACCAACATTCGTGCGCGAAGGGGAGATCGCCGTACTCGTACCGCTGCGCAGCGCGAGAGTGAGCGAGGACGATGCGAGCTTCCGTACGCACCAACACCAGCGCGTGTGCAATCAAAACATTTTTTTTAGTGTTTGCAGAATTGGGATTCGGAAGAGTCGATCCCTTGACGGATTCGATCCGATCCGATCCGAGCTGACGGATTCAAATCAGATTATGATTCGGATTCTGGCGGTCGCGTGGTGTTTTTTATTTATTATTTTTCAATTACGATCAATATTGCTCGTATAGTTCGTTGTACAGATGATAGACTTTCACAAACTGCCTTCAATGGCATGTGTTATTTGATACCTATGTGTACTTTGGGAACAAAACGAAAGCCCTCTTCTTGCCCTCGTCATCGGAGCGATTTTCCCACCCCTCGAACTAGCAGAAACGTCATTTCTAAATCTGACTTTTGTTGTAGGGAGAGCCGCAGGCAAAATAAGCGATCTACGAAGCAATCGGAAACTCGAGTACGTGAAAATTTCGGTAGGCGATGACATAAATAGTTTACAGATATCTGTTGTCCGACCCTTTTTCAGGACTCCTGCCAAGGAACACGGGGCTCCTGTGTAAGCATGGGTAATTACGTGTCGCTGTATTTGACCAACCCAAAGGGAACTCCGTTGCCGCTAACGGAGCCCAGCTTTGACCCGAACCATGGTTTTCCCAATGGCAGAAAAGAACGGGGTAAGTGGTTCGATGCTATTGGCTGTGCACGTTCCTCAACATGTCCGAAACAAAGTTTACACGTCCATCGAACTGATGGGTGATGGAAACATGCAGTAAATTGTGGATTGTTCGATGGAACGACCACCAATTACATAACTTGTCAGAGCGCCAGACGAACTTTTTATGCGTCAAAACAAAGTTACATCGTCCGCCAACAACGGTCGCTTGATTCGTATGAATTTTGTTTTGTTTATTCTAGTTATGATTGCCACCGAGGAGGAAATGGAAGCTGCCAAACTGCCTTTGGAAGCTCGGGACTACTGTGCCCATAAGTTAATTCAATATCGTGCGTGTCGGAGCGATGTTTGGCCATGGGCCTACAAGTGTGCCCATGAGAAGCACGACTATCTGAATTGCGAATACGATGAGTAAGATAAGATATCTGGACAATCTGCACGCAAGGGTCTCATTTTGCTTCTACTTTCTAGCTACATCCTACGGCTGAAAGAATACGAGCGCGAGAAGAGATTGCTGTCGCGAAAAGTTAAACTGGAAAAGAAGCAAGCTCAAGAGCTGCTAGCTTAAGCACGGGACTGAAGCACTGCTCGTATCACTCCTGCAAATTCCTGTGCGATATTTTTTTCAGTTCGGTGTAAACTTGGTTACAGCAGATACGCATCTGACCGCAGAATGTGTTAAAACAGAGAATAGATTAACAGACCTACAAACAAATTGGAAGCAAAGTGCCTGTGTCGCATGGATAACACAAACAATCCGAAACCATGGTTAAGTTACAAAAAAAGTGCTTTATTCAGTGTATTTGCTTCCTTTCGATCCGCGGAATTTGTTCCGTATACAATCGTTATGCCCTTCACGGTTTCTCGCTATTTCAATGGCCCAAAACTGGATTCGAACCACAAGAATGGCATTTTCCGGTCGAAATTCTTCGTCTGCGTTTGCACGCAGCAGCGTACCGTAGCTGTAATCTTCCAGTCGGTTGAACTTCTCCATATACGCCCTCCACTTGCCCTTTCCGTCTGAACTTTTCAGTTCATTTTCATTTATCTCTCGCACGTCCATGTCCGGGAACGTTCGTCGAAATTGTTCGTATATCTCGTCATCATATGGGGTAAGGCGTAGCAGCCGGGGATCCACGCTGCACAGGAGATTGAAGTGTACTTCGGCGTGATCGACTGCTTTCACGGCCCACAGCTCTTCCACTGTTCCATCATTCACGAATTCTTCCGCCGGTCTTGTGAGTACGTCCATTATTCGTGATTAATTGTAGATGGTTGGTTTATATCTGCACTCGTATTCCAGTCTAACCCAAACAAACCATACAAAACCTCGTTGTGAGCGGCCGGACATAACTAGAGTGGCATCGAGCATTCCAAAGCGGCACCCACATGCGCCCACCGTTCCTGATCCACTAAAACAGTTATTAGCTAACACCTTTGATATATCAACCTTGCTAGTGTTGAGAATTTGTGTATTTTTCAGAACAATCCCGCGCTGAGTTCTTCTGGAATATAAAAAGCCTCATGGAGCGAGGTTTGCGGGATGTAGCCGTTCTAGTGTACCTAAGTTACGTCCGAATTAACATGTTTAGCTGCAGTTCCCTTTGAAGCAAAGACCCAGTACAAGATGGATCCACCAATGCCCAACACTTGCGGAGTTTATATCATTTCAAAACGATAATTTCCAGTTCTAAACGATATTCATGATTATATCCGTCAAACAGCTGATAGTGGAATGTCAACAGAGATGTTTTGGTTTTTGGTCAACATTGGTGATTCAATGCCGTCGCAAACATGAGCACAGAATTGCAGCATTACTATTTGGAATTGTCGCCAGAACCCGTTCGATTTGACGGTACAGGTTTGCTTACAAACGTGTTTTTCGATGATGCTAAGCAACAGGTATGTATCCAATATGCGAGGCGTGAGATTACAAACTTTAATGATGTGTATCTTCCCCAGGTCATTGCAGTTCGATCAGGCGGAGCCACGGGCGTCGTAGTGAAAGGGGCTCGAGATGGTGAAAACTTTGTATTTTGCATGGACCTGCATTCGACGGATACGCCCGACGCTCAGATACGATCGATAAAGTTCTCCATCGAAAATCAGGTGCTGGCAGTGCAGCGCAATGAAACGTCGGTGGAATTCATCAGCTTCCTACCGAACCACCGGCCGAACCTGCAGGAAATGCTTCTCTACAAGGGAAAAAACATTATCTACGGCTTCGTTTGGGTACAGGAACGCCAGGTTGCATTATTCACGAATGTGGGAGTTGAAATTTTGATGGTTAATTTCGAAAAACGCTCTTTAAAATCGGTCAAGTCTCTCAACATCACTGTTAACTGGTTCAGCTACTGCCCCAGTTCGAAGTTTGCCCTGCTCTCCTCAAACATGGGAACAATTCTAACGCCCATCATATTGAAACCAGCGACAATAACAAAATTACCCCGACTCGAATGTAAGTTGTCGTCACTCGTACTTGCGGAGGAGGTGTATAACCGATGAATTTGGTCTTTTTCCAGTGGGCATCGACCAGGGATGTATGGGAAAGGACGTGACGCTGGCACAGCTGTACGGAATGAACGCAATTTTGATACTGAGACAACCGCCGAATCGACCGTTTGAAGTTGTCATCTATCTTTTGAATGGGCCCGGTTTGGCTCCGAAAAAATCCCATATTCTAAAGCTGGGCCAAAGCGGACGCTTCGCTATGAACGTCGTCGATGATGTGGTAATCGTGCATCATCAAGCCACCGCCACTTCAATGCTCTTCGATATCGCACTGAGTAGCAGCGAGATCGAACCAGGGACGGGGGCAGTCATTCATTCTCCGATCATTCCCGCAAAACCCATTCGTCCATTTCAGCTTGAGGTTCCGAGCATATCCCTCGACGGGAAAACTATGAACTGCGAACTGTGTAAGTAGAGAAGAGTCTCATTGAAAATGCATTAAATAACTAGCATTCACACTCGGGGGGGTTTTTTTTTTTTTTCTAGATACGAAAGACTGGGTGCTGTTCCAACCGAACATCGTCATCGATTCAAAGTTGGGCTGCCTGTGGTTCGTGCAGCTCAAATTAAGTGCCCTATGCGCGCTTATCACCGATCGGTTGCGTTTGGTAGAGTTCCTGTTGCAAAGAACCGACGGAAAGACGGTCATTTTATCTGTGCTGAAAGAAATCATGAGCACGAGCTACAGCGGTACCATGTTGCCAGTCATCGAGAGCATCTTCAACAAGCTGAATGTCCTCTATAAAAGCGTGCTAGATAGTGAACTGCAAAGCCAGATGGCGATGATGTCGTTGGCCAAGTCGCCTGCAAAAGCCCCAGTGACGCCCCGGGTGCTCGTTGATCAGGCAGACATGTACACGACCGTCTTTTCCACCATTATCGACGCACCGCAGACGGGAAAAATTCTGCTTCTCTATCTGAACTCCCTAGTTCGCCAAGGCATCACAGCGAATCACGAGCTTAGCAAGGCGCTTCTCATCGATTTGGTGAAC
Organism: Anopheles atroparvus; assembly: GCA_914969975.1. Taxonomy (NCBI): domain Eukaryota; kingdom Metazoa; phylum Arthropoda; class Insecta; order Diptera; family Culicidae; genus Anopheles; species Anopheles atroparvus. The sequence goes on along the minus strand of CAJZCY010000002.1, from coordinate 43,386,735 downwards.
CACAAACAGTTCGATACACTGCAGCTCCTGCTGAAATACTCTGCACTGAACGAGTCGAAAGCGTTGGCGTGTTTTCTGCTGTCTCTCTCCAACGTGGACTATCCCATCGTTTCTCAAATGGCTCTGGATATGCTAGCACGCTTGCACGCGAACGAGATCATACTGGAGGTTTTGCTGGAACGGGGCCAAATTATCGATGCTCTGCGGCTGGCGAAGCAGATGCCTGGGGCAGATTCCTTACCGGCGAGGAAATATCTGGAGGCGGCGTACAAAACGAACGACCCGCTGATATTCCATTCAGTGTACAATTTTTTCCAAATGAAAAATGTCCGCCTCCGGGGTTCGCCGGACTTTTTGAAACGTAAGTAGCATTGAGAGATTTGACATCTGTTCTTAAAACAGGCGACTCAAGCATACCTTTCATTTCAGATGAACTATGTGGCGAATACGTGCAATATTATCAAAGTTTAATCGCTAATCAATGCTTATAAAGCACCGGTAAGAGGGGAAGAAATCACATCTATTTATCTAAACTAAAGTAATAAATCCGATAAGACCAAAATCCCGTGTAAACTTTTTATTCTCGTGTTGCACAATGACAAAAAAATCACCTCATTTGATTTGTAATCAATTGAACGTAGTCAGCTTTTAACATACAATGTTATAGATTAGCGGGTACATCACTTGATAAAGATTGCAAGATAGTATCATCCTTTGAAAATTAAAAAAAAAAAACACATTAACAATCACCAAGCGATTCGACCAAGAGAACTTACCGTCTTGAACCACATGGAATTTGGTCGAAATATCAGTCTAGAAATCAGTCCCATGTTTGCAATCGGTGCAATTACGTGCATGTGCAGATGTTTCACGCTTGTAAATGGAGGAATGTGGAAACCAAAAGAAGCATCTGCGAGATTGACCTGTTTTCCCCGCAGAACGTTCACTAGTTCTTGTTTCAATTCTTGAACTGAAAAAGGGCAAGAATTGATTACTAAATGTGCCATTGTGTTGGAGCTAGCTGCTAGACTTACGCAAGGGCTTATCAGCAGCGGTGAGTGATTTCACATTTTCAACATGATGATTCGGGACGGCAAGAAAGTGGAAATCGGACGCCGGCCTAATGTCTTTGAATATGCAGACACGTTCATTTTGAAACACTATTTCAGTGGTTGGATCGTTTCCCGATGCGATTTTACAGAATATACATCCCGGCAGTGTAGCTAAATCGGTCTTTTCGACAGGGGAGCTATCGACGTCGTTGGAAGCCATGGAATACGCTTTACCACTAAATCTCCTGTTTTTTTGTTGTTTTTGTTTATCGTCATCGTTATTGACATAGCTGACAGCAGGATGGCAGATGGTGTCTGACAGCGAGGTAGAATGAGAGGGCGAAAGTCACACTAACGTAAATGTAAACAATTTGCTCTTCGCTTGGATGGTTTACGGCTTATAGGTACATAATAACTTCTTGCGTTTCTTCTCTTTTCATTATCAAAATATAACAACTAATTCACTGGAAAAAGTGTCCTTATACTTCTACCAAATCATGGGGTTTATAGAGGTGTCCGAAAAACAGAATCTGTTTGCTAGACCGTTTGATCAGAGCGAAGAGGAACGAACGGCCCACGTAGAATTGATACGCGGCGGTGGTGCTTCGTTTGCTGAAGCTGTGCACCGCTGTTACGCCACCAGCCTCTGCCGACCGTTCGTGGACGTTAATTGCGGCCCGATGTATGATGGTGTCCAGCGATGAATCGTGATCGTCGAAGAATCGCAGCTCTCTGAGGCGGAACAGTGCGTCCAGTCCTATCGTGTCCCGCAGGAAGTCGGTCGCGTTGAATTCCGTTTTGATTGAGAACACAGGCACCACGATGCTGGCCCGTTTGGTACTGAAGTGCGCCTGGATCGCGTCAAAGTGTTCCGGTTCCAGGGCTTTCACGATGCGCTCCAGGCCCGCGTCACGGTCCGGCAACATTATCCACAGGGCCGAGTCACTGCGTGCCTGGAACGGAAGCTCCAGGACCTCGATCTCCAGCTCTGGAATTCGGGCGAATCGAAAGTCGCCCTCCTTGTACATGGTGGTGGTTTGGTAGAGTTTTTCTATCCAACCCGTCCGGAAGTCACGCGGGAACGTATCCCGTGCATCGAAACCACTCGCGAATGGAGGTCGAAATGAGCCCGCGCTCAGCTGAATCAGCTGCAGATGCTTCGGAACATCGCCCAGGAAGAGGGTGTCCCTTATCAGCCCGTTGGTGTGCATGCTGAGGAAGTGGTTTGCGCGCCGCACGACTCCTTCGCGCTGGGCAAAGTCAAAGTACATCAGTATTGTGTCCAGATCTTCCAGCATGATGTCCCGCATGCGCGCGTCCACCTCGCGGAAACCGTTCAGTATCACCCGGTTTTTCATGCGGAATCCTTCCGATGCACCGACGTCACTGAGCGTGAAGTGGAGCAGTTTTTGATTAACGATGAACTCTGTAAAGTTTGCCGGTAGAGCAAACACGTCCCGCAACCGATCCCTCGTAGTGCCGGTGGCGATGGAATACAACATGGCAATGCTGTTTTGGAGCGTGAAAGGAGCCACCACCACGTTTTGTTCCGGGTTGAAGGCTGCCTAGGATAAAACGATCAATGAGATCACTAGCCCATCATGAAAAAAAAAAAAAATCCGCCGTTAAACTCACTTTGTACAGATTGATGCTGAAATTGGTGTGACTGTAGGGAAATCGTAGCTGTGTTACAGTACCAAAACCGGCAACCCACACGTTACCGGTAGGGGCGGCACATAGGCAGATTAACGATAAGAGTATATGGCGCATGATTATGCTCTCCTGCATCTCCCTTGACACGATCACTGTTCCACGCCAAAAGCGCACTGTAGCCCGTCATAAGAGTCGTTAACGCGCCTAAAATATGTGCTTTTCTTCGGATTGGTGTTCGATTGTGCGCTAGATACTTCTCCCGGGTGACCTTTTCCGTATTCACTGGGCAGACCGCTAAGAGAGGAAAGCTTTAATCTTTAATCCAACCCAGAAACAGGCGTAATTCAACACACTTGCCCCGGATTGTTCCAAGTGCCAGATTATGTTAATGTCCACTCCTCGATGATGACGATAGTGTTCTCTTTCGTACGGTTTCTATACATATTTTTATGCTGCGCTGTGGTCGACTGTTCCACTGGGGATCCAGCCAGCAAGCCTGGCTCTCTGGCCTTCCACCGTGCACAATCACTCCACTTGAAATCAGTTTTGTGAGTGCGTTGTTCCGACGTCCGCGACGTTCGGCATAATCGATCGATGGGATCACACGCTGCATGAAATCCTTTCGTAGGTGAGAGGTGTTTATTAAATGAAATTGTTTATTTTTTCCTACGCGAGTGTTCAGCCTGCGATAAGCGATGTTGCACTCTAGTACCGGACGGAGCTCGTTATTCTGGTCGTAAAATAAAATCTACAAAGGACCAGCTGTTCAGTCATGAATCTAGACCTCAGACAGCAGCAATTCATGACTTTTAACTAGGGCAAATATTTACCTATACCAATCATAAGCTGTTTCGTTCATAAGTTATAAGCTATAGTTAATCTACTAAAACTCCGGATGAACCCCGGTCAGGAATACTTGAATTGCTGAGTATGTTCTTCGTTTTCCGGCACTTTATTCATTTCTTATATATTTTGGTGGGTTTACATAAAATGAATTCGTAATAACCTGCAACTTACGCTTTAATTGGAATAACAGAAAGAGGAAAATAATGACTTAATTCCTTACATATGTTCAGACGATCGGTTGAATATTTTTAAACATAGATTCCAAGACAGAGATATGAAGGGAACGTGGGCATCATACAAAGATATAAGAAAATACATAATTACCACGATTAGTATGCTACATTTGATCACACGCTTTTGAGGCAGCAGCGCTCGCTAATGACTCGTAGATGACTGGTCGTCGACGAACAGGCCGGTGTACGCCCCTGTATCGACTCGTGTACACCTAGTAGCTGTCGCTGTCATAGAAATTGTTAGCTATTACATCTAGCGACTCATTTCGCATGCTGACGGCGGTCGTCGAGTCATCGCTAGAAACCTGCTCGATGCCGAACGAGTAGTCCGGATCGATACTACTGCTTCCGACTTCGGGATCGTGTCTACTTCCGGCGGCACTATCGACCTTGTCCTCCCCTCGCTCGGTATCGTCGTCCCGCATACCTGCTGCAGCGGATCCTTCCGGAACCGCCGTTTCACTGACGGGCCCGTCCGCGGCACTGACGTCCCCGTCCTGCGTGCGGATGATGGAATCGAAGTTATCCTTTATCTGGTTGTTCGCGCCCTTCGAACCGAGATCGGTGGCCCAGCTGAGGTGCATCAGGGCCAGGTCGACATTGCCGAGCTTCTTGTGGATCTTGCCCATCAAGTAGTACACCATCGCTTCCTTTGGCACGATCTGCTTCAGCTCCTCAAGCTCCTTGAGCGCCTCCTGGTAGCGCCCCATCATGAAAAACATCGATCCGCGCTGGAACTTGCATTGCGGATTTTTCGGGTCCAAGGCAATGGCCGCGTTCAGCGTCCGAATGGCATGGTCCGCCTTGCGCAGGAAAAACTGCATCACGGCAATGTGCACCATGATCACCGAGTTCCGCGGATTGATCTGCAAAGCGCGCCGGTAGTGCAGTTCGGCCAGTTCGTGCCGTTCCTGCTTGCAGAACACGGTGCCGATGCCGAACCAGGCATTGTACTGACGCGGGTCGTGCAACACCGCTAGCCGGTACATGGATAGGGCTTTCTCGAGCTCCTCGGTCAACACGAGCTCGTGGCCCAGCAGTGCGTAGCTGTAGGCGAACTCCTCGTCCACCTGAATTGCACGAAAGAAAAACTTGATCGCCGTCTCGTGCTCCTTCTGGGCCGAAAAGCAATTGCCGGCCACGCACCACGTGATCGGTGACGTTTTATCCTGCGCCATTAGGTCCTGCGCGAGCGACGAAAGAGCTACATCCTTCTGCAGATGCCACAGGTCGGTGCTGTAAATTTCCATGAACTGCAAACGTTGCGGCTCGCGCTCGTGGATTTCGTGGAACACTTGGGCGGCCGACTCGTAATCGCGCATCTCGTGATGGGCAAGCGCAATCATACTCTTCACCCAGCTACTCTCGTGGTGATGCAACGGTACGTTTGAAAGGTGTTCGATGGCTTTCTCACACTCGAAATTTTGCAACCGCAGGTAGCCATGACCTAGCTCTCGCAGCAGGGCCATCAACCCATCGGCGCTCTGCTTCTTCATCTGCAGCACTTGCTGGGCCATCTTTTGTGCGCTGTTGATGCTGTTGTTCAACAGAACCTTCTCGTTCAGCAGGGTCGCCGCCGTGCCGTCGTCCACCGTGGAGGTAATGGTTTCGATTTTCTCCTTGACCGGGATATCGCCACCGTCGCATCCCACGCCACTGACCGACGATTTCTTTTCCGGGATGTTCTCCAGCAGTGTCGTGACGCCGCTGTTGATTGTCTTCGAGATACGCTGCTTGGCGCGCCTCGGCGGCGAACGGGGTGCCACAAATTTGTTATTCAGCTGCGGACTCTTGGCGTTCTCCTTGACCGAGTTGCTGTTGCTGAACAGGCGCGAACTTCGGCGCACGTTTTGGCCCTGCTGCAGTGCCCCTCCCGGCGTGCTCGGGGTACGCGGTGTGGTAGTTATCTGATTTCCTGTTTGGCTGAAAACGATCGGCTTCGTATTTGTACTCTGTTGCTGCAGCAATTGAATGGCCGCCTGCTGAGGATGATGCGGAGACTCGTGCTTGCGGTTGATGATGTTTCCCATTGTGCCCAGGTTGCTATGGTGATGTCGGCGCATTTTCTTGTTGCTATTCAACAGTGCAATCTTTCTATTGGGAGCGACTACCGACTGTGGGTCACTTGCCGCGCTGTCACCGATCAGTCCTCCCTGGCCTGCCTGTGGAGGCGTGTGGTTTTGCTGCATGCCCGCCGTAAACTGCACTTGTTGTGCCACCTGCAATCCCGGCGGCCCTAGCGGCGTGCCGCTACCTGCAAGCAGCAACTGTGGCGACGGGGTTAGCAAAAAGGCGACCGGCTCGTTCGGGGTATGGACGATGGGGAGAACACCGAAGCTGGGCGTCGAAGGACTCAAGGCGGATAGGTACTTGAACTGCTGCTTGCGTAACGGTGTGTTCAGGTCAGAGTACACATGTGTGGGTGTTTGATCGTCCACACTGAGGTTTCCACCGCCAACGCGCATCGAAGAAACGGAACTATTATAATACGAGGAATTTTGCTGCTGCAACCCAACGAAGGGCGCATTGCCCAACGCGACCCCGGTAGGCCCTCCCGGATGGTTCGCATTGTTTGGTGTGTTCATGTTTTGTGAAAGACACTGGTCTATCGGAGTCGAGGGATTCTCGGCACAGCCGCTAATCAAATCCGCACCATCGTGTGCCAACCCGACCTGCTCCTGGTACAACCCGCCAGCGTAGTTACAGCTGGCCGTGCCATTGCCGAACCAAACGATCGAGTTATAGTGGTGCGCCTGACTCGTTTGAAAGATGTCGGTGCTGATCAGCTGGAAAACACTATCCGGGTCTGGTTTTTCGCCGCGCTTACACAGATCGCTGAACGATTCCCACAGGAAGGGATTCAGCTTTAACGCCTTTCGGCTAGCTTCGTTTGCTAGCTTACTCCGTTCAGTCTTTTGACATATTTTTGAAACTAGCTCAAGCGCAAAGCAGGCGATGTCTCCGAACTCCTTCACTATCTCATCCAAATGACGCTGCCTGAGATGATCGTCATTTACCAGCGCATTCTCGGCCTCGGAGTATCTAGATAGAGGAGAGTAAAACGAGAGGTGAGATTTATCAAACCTCAAAACGTACGAAACAACCCTGCGGATGGTTCCAGCTTCCAGTAACATACTTTTTCAAATCAAACGCGCATTTAGAGAGTAGAAAACGGCCTTGCGTCGATCGCACCCTCTTTGTCGAAAGCAGCCAGTGGGCTTGATGTTTTTGACCAGAACGATAGTAGCATGTGGCCAGTAGGAAAATGGTTTCCTCGGATTCCGCTGCATAAGGAGATGGTCGGGAAGAAATTTTGTTAAAAAATACCTCCGTGATGCGTAACGCATGTCTTACCTTCTGCACAAAGCCTTTCCGCAAGGAATGTTGCATCTTGGTAGTCGTAATGATTCAAGCAGTGCCATATTGCGGCCTGAAAAAGTAAAAATGTTTATTGAATATCGTGTTCACACAGTATCGTATCAATGGCATGTACAAGAGGTCAACTCTTTGTTATCTACAGTACGAAAAACACTCACCTGCACTGGTTCTTGAACAATCATCACTAATTGCCTCAGACACTATTTGTCTCCGCTTGTTGTGTCCTTTTCGGTTATGGCTTTATCGTTTGCCCCTTGTATTGCCCGAACGTGGTTAGAATGGAGTACAGTAGGTGTTTTTTGCTACATATGCTGCCACAAGAATTCGACTCGGTTACATTACTCTGCATCTAACAGATAGACTTTTTGTGGGGTGAGAGCCATGTTCCTTCCTATTGATCGTAATGTCGCGCCCCTCAAGGTGGTTTTAGCTTGTGTAATTTGTTTTCCTGATCAACCTTTCAGTGAGAGTAGAAAACTTTACCAACCAGGTTCGATGCTTGGGTTAAGCTGCACACATTGAGAGAAGAAACGAAAATACAATTATGATTCAACAATATATTGACGTCATATTGATTGATCTCCAGTGTATCGAGCTTCGTTTATGCGAAACACACAAGTTTTCCTCCAATGCATGCTAATCCCTTTTATTCTGCAATGCCCTTTTCTTATTTTTCTTATTCACTGCCTTCAATTCGTTGGTTACCATCAGTCGTAGCCTCTCGCTAGATTAATGTTATTTTCAATAGCTACGACATTTCTCCGTTAGCACTTCCCGTCAACCCTTCAAGTGTGATGCAAAAGCAATTGCGCGACGCACCAAAGAAGCGACTATTATTAACATTGAAATGCAATTTCTGCTTAAAACTTGAAAAATTTTCACCTTGGAAATAAAATGCACTCCTCAATCTGTGGCTGGCTTTGATAGCTGTTCCAACTGGTTGACTTGTTTATAACACTGGTAGGCAAGAGTTGACTCAGCGATTTGGCCGTACTACAGCGTATTTGGTACGTTTGAAGTATTCAAACCATATTCATAAGCGATAGTTCTTGAATATTCGAAATTTTCTATTTTCATGTGACAGTAATGACGGTTTACTGCCTATTTGTAAATTTTTATTATACCTGTACTTTGAAGCACAGAAGTAAAATTACCCAACTATTTGCTACTTTAAGATTTATTTCCAATAATCTTAATAAATCTCTGGCTTGGTAATCTTATGTGCATATGAAACTGTCTAAATTCTGTAACCAGTGTTGAAATGTCCAAGCTGGCTGTGCAAGAGAGTATCCAGTGCACGTTGAACCTTGACGTCATGCAGTAGGGCCGATGTTGGTAAAGTAGCCGCACCAAACTTGCCCTCATTAGATACACTTTCAAACGTACCGGTAGATTTGGCAAATCCGATTATTGACGGCTTGTTCATAATATCAAGTATCTTCTTCTGAAGTTCTCTTTCTGTTTCCATTTTAGACTTGCCCGGTACTACGGCTGGAGCAATGATCGGGGGTATCAATGAAGTTGCAGTGGTAGTATCCACATCTTCACCCAGTTCTAGCCGTATCTGCGTCTCCTTCTTTTCCGTGAGATACTTGATAAGCCTCTCATACTGGAGCACGGTCAGGGGTCGGTTAGCGGCCAGCAGATTGATCATATTCTGCACGGCTTCTGGATGCTTTTCTTGCGACGCTGGTGCACTGTGCACGTCCAACGGTTGGATGGCCGCAGGTGCGGTAGATCCCCCAAGATGGAATGCATGGCTCCGCATATGCGGTTCGCGTTCCTGCCGTTGTTTTTCAGCGAAGTTTTTTATTATGAAATTTATAGCATCCTCCGTTGGCATGTTGCGATGCTCCGCTGGGATGCCGTACAACACGTTGACGGTAATACTGTTCCGTTCTTGATTTTCAGGAGTAATAACGATACAGTAAAAGGTGCCTTGCGACGCCCTGTTGGCGAGTACTTTCCCAATAGGTACGTCATTGTTCGGAAACAGCAGATCCACAGTCATTCCGGCTCGTTTCAATCGTGACTCAATACTTTCGGCATAAGCGCTACAAAAAAGAAGGAAATAATATAGTTCACCGATTAGGTGACCGAAGGATAGCAGGTATCAAATTGCTTACGTTAGCTCCTTGTTAACGACGATTATTTCACAATCATTACTCTCAGCTCCGCGAAGAGGGGCCTGACCGATAGCCGTCTCCGGATAAACACTACTCAAATCGGCCACACTATACGGTAGACCGGGGTATCCTCTCTTCGCCGGTGCATGCCCGTACGCTTCTCCGGGTCTGGCGTGGATCGATCCGCCATCGATTGGTGAACGATCTCGCATGGCAGCACCGCCGCCTGGCGCGGGATGCCCTCGCGGCAAAAGACCTTTCTTCGCACGGTTATCATTGGCTATTTTCACAGTAAGTTTACGTCCCTTGAACACTTTTCCGTTCATTGCCTTAATTGCGTTCTGGGCGGCTTGTTCGTCGTGAAACTGAATAAAACCAAAGCCACGCAGCAGCGACAAATCCTGGTATGGCTTGTAATCCTTGAACAGCTCTTCCAAATTTTGCAGCGTTGCTTGATCGCCCAAGCCACCAACGTAAACTCTAGAGTTGATAGGCTCCACTGCCATTGTTTGCAAACGCCTGGTAAGAATTCCTCGTTTCTCCTGCAATTGTATGCACTTCCAAAACTGATGAATCTATGAACTCTATAGTCTATCCTCGGTACTTCTGTAGAATTGCGAAAAGCCAATGCGATAAATGAATGTGTAGTAAGTAGGATATGTTCGGGGAGAATGTTTGTGTGCAGTGCTGCAGCAGACGCTTTCCTCACGAGATACGTCAGCGATTGACAGCGCGGTATAATGTTTTGATTTGAAGAGCCATTTTGAAAGTTTTCAGTTTGCCGCGGAAAAATCGGTTTGATACAACCAACAACTGTGTTTTCAGCTTTGTTGTCAGTCTGAAAGGTTTCCTAGATTGCGTTGTTTTTTGGTGATTTCTTGCAGGGCACATCCATACTCCTTCGTTTTCACAATGGATAGGTAAGCAAGGCGATTGAATTTCGGACGATGGTGTCTTCATTCCCAAATCGTTTGTACATGCGCATTAGTTCCGAAGCAGCATCGATTTTTGATCCTGCATCAACTGTCATTTTCTCATTTTACGTCCGATGTTATTCCTCGACAATTTAGCAATATTTGAGGTCCACTAGAACATTTTCAGCGAACACAGGGTTGGGTGGAAAAGCTAGTGAATAATGTTGAGAACGTATCTTTTGTCTGGATGTTTGTAGCTCTGAAGCCGAATACAGCGCAGCAAGCTCTGAAGCGGATTCGACCAAATCCGACCTAAAAACAAAACAACTTCTCAAAGTAAACTGCTGCACAACCAGTAAGAAAAAGGCCGTATCTCGTCGCTGCCGACCAGCCGATGGGTGCTCTAATCTGGACCCACTGAAGCTAAAACCTTACAATGCATTTACACCAATCAGCGAGCTAAGGTAGGGCAGGAGAATTGTTGGTCTCGACGACGTTTACCGTTGATGATGATATCCTTTTTCAGGCAAATCCCGAACAAGCCACCGGGTTCCAACAGTTTCTGCAACTCCTTTGAGGCGAATCAAAGCTTCCCTTGTGTACGCAAAAGGCCTATCCGGTACAGCCGACTACATAGCGGTGCGCTCAAAAACGAGCGTAAGACTCCGTTTCTCGTGCGGTTCGATTCAATACACAACATGGATCGAGTTCGTGTGGACGGTTCGAACGGCGTGAGATTCACCGCCTTCCGTCCAAAGAGTGGCTTTTACTCGCACGGAGTTGGCTCGCCGTACAACAATTCGTACATTGCTGCGCCCTCGGATTCGTTCGGCCGTTTCCCGAAGAGCGACATCAATCCAAATAAGGCCGTCTTCACGATAGATTCGAAAACGTCCCAAATTCTTATCGTAAACAGAAATGCCTGTGAGCTGTTGGGCTACAGTAGCCGAGAGCTGTGCGAAATGCAGTTCACCACGTTGCTGCTGAACAAGAGCAAAATGCATGCGTCTGCGTTGGCCGAAGGGCAGCTGAACAGCGAAGATGGAACGGTGATAATTTTGAGCGGTAAGGTGGTGGAGCTGTGCACAAAGTATGACAAGAATGTGGCCGTTTCGTTGTGGGTGCGGCAGATCGACAACGAGGGCCACCGGTGCCTAGCAGTGGCCGAACCCGTTGAGAGGAGGGTAGCACAACTTGTGGTGGACAAGAGCGGGTACATCCTATCCGGGGACAATGAAGCCTTAACGCTGTTCCAGCTGGACTCGGTGGATAAGTTCAATGGCATGGATGTTGTGTTGCTTATACCGGCCATTCAGCTGCCCGATCCGGACAGCAGTCTCATAGCAAAGCATATCAGAAAGCAGAAGGCGACAGGTAAAACGCAGGACGGTGTCTCGTTTCCCTTGTGCCTGTTGATTTCGCACCATGACACGGGGACTGATACCACGGACAGTGGCCTATCCAACGCAAACTCGATAGTTTACCTGGTGACGATCTGGGTCTATACCAATTTGTCCGGGTTGCTGGTCATTGATGAAAACTCGATAATAGAATCATGCAACCATCACTTTTCGATGCTGATGTTCGGGTTTCCCCAAGCGAAAACGATTGGAGAGCATATAACAAAGCTCATACCGAACTTTGGCCAGGAAAGTGACTGTCTGACCAGGAGCCGCAATGCCACGATGTCCTCGCTCTGCAACGATGAGTCTGAAACGGAGACGGATCATGTCGAGTTGGAGACGGATAAGGAAAGGTTTTTACAGAGTACCAACCTCGACATGAAAAAGGCGCAAAGCGACGTGAATAGCCCGGTGAAAGAACCGCGGAAAGTTTGTTTAGATTTCACATCTTCCTCCAACACCGGTAAGCGATCGGTGAACAGCTCTGCGGCCGAAGGGAAACCGCATTCGGCGGCGGACTTGATTGCAGAACCAGTGAAACCAGAATTGCCCGAACTAAATCAAGTTGTTGGTGCATTTGTGTCGGTCACTGCGGATGGTGATGGTGTTCCCGAGCCTTCTGGGGATGTGTTAAGCTTGGCAACCGTTCCAGCCAAAGCTCTGTATCCGTTAGACAATAGTGAGAACAACCGGAATTATGGCAACGTGTCGAACACGCCGGGAAACATTCATATGAAGGTAAGATGGATCGTGTTCGGTAAAAAGAGCAATCCCTATTGGGATGAAGAACGTAATTATCGATGCGTAATTTCAGGCCTGCTCGTCCACCCTGACTGTCCTGGGTGCGCCGGGCGTAATAGAAAGTTCCTGTGGTGTTCTGGGTTCGGAGGAATTTCCAATTCTCACCGAATGCGATTTGCTGACACCCGTAAACGAGAACTCATTGTGTATGAATTTGTTGCACCCGAAGAATGTGTCCATCAACGATTCGAAAAGCCACCTTTATACATCGGAAGATATCAATGTGGCCCTGCTGAAGGACAGTACTCCGGCAAGTGCACCGCCGATTATGTTGACCCCTCGGTTCGTTAAGCCATACGAGCATGCCAAAGGGGGAGGGACACTAGTAACCTCCACCCCTGACCAGCACAAACGCCATTCAGTCGGAGGCATCCACGACATTGCACGGCAGATGGGTGCCCCTGTGAAGAGAAGTAGCTACAGCGATGGCAAGTATCGGGGAGAGGCCATCCACCAGGACGGCAACGTGATCGACATCATCTACACGATCTCGCACCAGCTGCTTCCCTGCGGTCGGAAAGTGTACTGCATTTGGATCAGCCGTGATCCAGAATCGTCGTACAACAATCTGGAGGACGCGAACGTAACGCTTACCTTCAACAGCATCACCAGCACGATAGAGAACTCGCTCGGGCCAGCAGCAAAGAGTACGAACGCAACCCCCGGTGCCGGAGCAGCGGTTAGCCAAAGTCGGCCGAACTCCGTGTCGCTTGTGTCGCAGTGCGAGGAAGAGCAGGTGTTCGGCGAGTACAACAAGCACTACACCACGATCAAGCAGATCGGCAAAGGCGCCTACGGCTACGTGAAGCTGAGCTATCGCAACACGGACCGACTGCTGGTGATATCGAAGTTCATACTGAAGGAAAAGCTCTGCTCGAACTTTATGATCACCAGCGACGACAAGCGCGAGATTCCGATGGAGATATACCTGCTGACGCACGTGAAGCACCCGAACATCGTGACCGTGTTTGACGTGTTCGAGAATGAGAAGTTCTTTCAGCTCGTGATGGAAGTGCACGGTTCGGGCATGGACCTGTTTGAGTTCATCGACCGTCGGCCGGCCATGACGGAGGCCATCGGGTGCTACATATTTCGGCAGATAGCGAACGCCGTCGATTACCTGCACTCGCTTAACATACTGCACCGTGATATCAAAGACGAGAACATCATAATCGATCAGCACTTTCACGTGAAGCTGATTGACTTCGGGTCGGCCACATTCATGCAGGAGGGAAAGCTGTTTTCCACCTTCTACGGTACCACCGAGTACTGCAGCCCGGAGGTCCTGGCTGGCAACAAGTACGCGGGCCCAGAGCTGGAGATGTGGTCACTCGGGGTGACACTGTACGTGCTGATGTTCTTCGAGAATCCCTTCCTGGACATTGAGGAAACGCTCAAGTCGGAGCTGATCATACCGCAGGACATCAGTCCGGAGCTGGAGTACGCGTTGCTCGCATTGCTCGACAAAAATCCCAAAACTCGCATCACCATGAAGCAGCTACTCGGTAGCGAGTGGATGACGCAAGAGATCAACCCGATGGCGTTCAACTTTGCCGAAATTGTTCCCTGCGAGCCGTACGAGGTGAACCCGGACAAGTACTACAACGGGCAGATTTACTCCAGTCAAACGGGGCTGTCGACATCTCCCCACAGTTTGTCGCTGGTGGACGACGATGACGACGGCGATGATGAGGAAGACGAGCATCACGCACATTTCGACGATTCGTTCGTGGACCCAGATGAGCTGCAAGAGGACGACATTTGTCCACTTTTGCACGACGACGAAATTAAACAGGAACGATCCTATGGTATGGCACAGCAAAAAAAAAAAAAAAAAGGAAAGCCTGCAAGTTAGATGAATAACCAAACCTTTTTTTTCACTCACGTTTCTGTTTTCTTTCAAGGAATGTGTGATCCCAGAGATAGTAGGCTCGTGAAAGGGATCCATTCCCTCACGCTGCAGGATCATCCCGAAGTAAAGAGCAATAGTCATCGCAACATACCCGTGCTACCGACGGTCGAAGCTCCGGCTGTTCCCAAGGCGACCAGCGCAGGTAAATTTAGTCCTTGCTTCGACTGTCGTGAAAGTTGTTTCCCTACCGTTGTGTCTGTTCCCTCCCTGTATAACCCCCTTTCGGCGGCGGCGCCTGCTTCGGTTGAACCTAACTCCAAAGTCTCGTCCACCGCTAGCACAAGCAGCGTAGTAGTGTGTGCTAAGGATACTGTACAACAGCCTCATGTGTTTGACTGTAGTTTTCAATGTGCGGTAGCTAGCCTAACGACCGCTGAAGGTGCCAATCGTTGTAGCTCACCAACCACGGCCATCAAAGCACTATCCACACCGTCGCTTCTTTCCCTGCAAGCCAGTAACCACGAGAGCAATGTCACCCAACGTGCCAGCCGGAAGTCTATGTGCGACTCGAGCTGTTCCACGACCCCGTCCCTCGTGCTGCCGACTTCGTCCATGCTGATGTGCACCATGATGCCCTACTCGGTGCTGACTAGCGCTGACAGCTGTTGTAGTAGTATAACGAACATCAGCAGTAGCTACAGTCCGGACAGGCAGTATCGTGTGCGTTGCCATGACGAAACGGTAGGCAGTAGTGCCGCAGATACGCCTACTAACGGTTGTTCACAAGAACTAGTAGACACGGCCATTTTCGCAAAACCACTAAAGAAAAGGGGAACTCCAGAAGACGGAACGTGCTCGTCGAATGTGCTACTGCTTGACACCCGACACTACGCGCCCTCGTCGGCCTCCACCAGCCCGTGCAGCTCACTGACATCCTCCAAGTCCGAAAACAACATTTTCGAAGGGAGCTTTTCGACGTTCAGCTCCATTTACGATGTGGTTAGCATGGACAGCGTCACCGACGCGGCTAGCGTGACGGGCGCCGACAGTGCGGTCCTGTTTCCGTTCCACGGCTGTGCCATCGACGATCTGTCGCGGCCTGCGCCACCACCGCCACCGCCAGGCTTCTATGACTTTACTGCCGGAGGCAACGTGACCGTGCCCCGCAAGCGTGAGGACCGAAAATAGTCGGAATAATTAATCTAAACTTCCACTCGGCTTTGTTACGTTGGGTGTCGCACCATTCGACGGCCGGCAACACTGACATTGGTGGAACTTTAGTTGGAACTACCGGTCTAAAAAATTTGATCTGGAACCGCTCCTATTTTGTATACCCCCGACTCTATCGTCTTTTAGCGTCCCGTGAATCTGTGATCCTTGCGATTTTGTACGACAATTCTACGCATGTGACTCGTGCGATTCATGAGAACATAGCGAACTTGTGACTTACATTATTTTTACACTAATTTTTGCTACGAATCTAATCATCCGCTTTTCGGGCGTCGGTTATTCTACGCATTGAATGGCCTGAGCAGACCACATTCCGTATGCGCATAACGTATTTTCTAGCTGAAAGCACAACATTAATGTAATCGTTTTTTCAGAACAATTCAGCACACTTTTCAATGTAGAAAAAAGAAGATTCCAAGCAAAGAAATTTTTGTTTTCGGTTAAAGTTGCTTTGCCTTTCGAATCTTAAACTACAGTGAAATAAAAAAAAAAATACCGTGGTTAGCGTTAGAACCAGCACGACGAGACCTGATGAACGGTCTAGTGTAATTGTTGAAAAAATGCAATCACATGCCAGCGATACGTTGGCAAGCAATAGTCTAGTCGCGCGGTCATGCTTCGTTTAAACGGAATACCATGATGGCCGTTATGTAGCCTGATCACATCACTTGAAATGATTATGTTCTTCAAATGAGCTTGCCTGGTTTATCGAATTTTGTTGAGAAGAAGTATGATATCGGCAATAGAAATCTTACGAAGAAAAGTAGAGCGGCAAGAAAGCTTTCGAGGCATAACAATGGCAGTGCTACGTAACATCATGGGGAGTAATACTTTGAACGAAAAATACCTACTCCTGAATAACTTCTTCAATTAAATAGATAAATACTCGAACACAGATGCATTAAAAGACTATCAATTGGCACGCACCGCGTTAACACTTCGTCTTAGAGCCACTATCTAACACATGCTACCTAGGCCTACGCAATGCGACTGTCCGGTGCATTGATCCATGGATCTATCCGATACAAAGTATGATAACAACATATAATGTTGCAAAACCGTTGAATGTTGAAGTAGTTTTGAATTTTGTTTTTCATATCCCCATCGCGATTAGCAATTAACTTGTGTTAGTAGAATTGGATATATTCAATTGTTTCGTGTTGATTTTAAATAGTTTCCATTATAGGGCTTGCTCTTTCCCCACTTCTTGATCACGTTTCATTATGTTTTCTGTGGTAATGTCTCCAATTTGTGACGTGTGATTAATTTTGTGTCTTCTGTGTTCCCGACGCAACGGGAAATGTACCATTGCGTCTTTTTTTTCATATCTCTACCTATAACGATTGTTTTCTGAAGACATAGGGCAAAGTGTAAATTGTGATAAAGACAAACAGAAGATTATGCTGGTTGTTGTAAACGCAGATCCGTTCGATGGTGCAGCCCCGGTCGACGAGCAGCTGCAACAACATCATTCGCAGCACGCAGGGGAAGCAGCTCTCGAAATCGATGATTTGGACACATTCGTCAGCCAAAGGGTGATTAGTTTGAACGCGAAGAACAACGAACAGACGGCCAATAGTAAGAATGAATGTGTTCCGAATGATGTGTGCAGTTGGCATGAAAAATCAACCCCTGTGGAAAAATCAATGATCAATGTTGGACAAGAACATCCACAAGAGCAGGACAGTGAGTACGAGGGTGAAACATTCGAACAGGATGTCGATGATTGATGAAGGAATGCTTCACGATTCCTGGCAAGCCGTGCCAAGCGTTTCTACTGCTTCAAATTAAAAAAAAAAACCCCCAACAGATCCTAGTCAGTGCAATTTTAAACTGTGTTTTCAACTGTAAAGATTATTTTTTGAAATTGTTGAACTTCTGAAACGCTGAAACATTATCGTGAAAAATAATTCAATGCGACTATCGAATGAAAGTTACACAATGCACGCAAAGAACGCAGAGAACAACCGTAGAAAAAATAGATCATTAGGATGATAGAAATCGGCGCGACCTAGGTTAATTAGTAAAATTAGTATCTCATCGCAAAAATAAAAAGAAAATCATATTAAGACCGTTGACCGAGAGTAGGTGCTTCGCGGTCGGCTTCTAGTTAAACATCACAAAAAAACACAACACAAGAGAGAAGAAAAAGAAATTATACCATTGTTGCAACTGAAGAAACATTAATGCTGTCAAGATTTCAAATATGTTATACGCATTGTTGTGCACTGCTACAATGAAACAAGTTTTGTATAAAAAAAAAAAAACAAACAAACAAATCTACCCGTGCATTACGATTGTTGAGAACGTGAGCTTGAAAGTACCGAAAATAAATCGCGCGGGTTGTGTTGCCTGTCATCTTAAAAGCGCGCTCCAGATCATACCTTGATGGGTGCGACAAGTGCTTTCTGGTCTGTAGCGTTTTCCTACAATTCCGTTGTATTGCTTGGACTATGTAAACTTTATTAATTGGATGCATTAATTGTACAGTGGCTGCACACTGTAGATACAGCTACATTTTACAATTACAGTAGATACGGGTTTGGTAACTGTACGTTACGATATTATTTTTTATAGACACTTTCAACGATGTATTATGTGAGTAATGATGCATTCAATTGATACACTGCTTGTTTACTGTGAGTAAACTATGAGTAGTATAGACCTATACTTCCATGAGGCTTGCTTCCTTGTCTCATGCTCTGCTACCTGCTACCAGCTACCCCTAACGTTGCAAACTCATAAAACGTTGCCTCAAACTTGCCGAACGAAGTTTGGCGTTGCAATATAGCCCATGCCATAATTTGACTACGAACTACCAGAACTCTACGATTCGCATAGCGTATCAGCTTTCTACTGCTACTTGGTTCAACCTTGGTTGATGCTTACAGCCTAAAATATATTGTCCCAAGCGTTTCCACCTTGTTGTGTCCCGGAAATGCCTACCATTTGTCCAGCTTTTGGAACCTACTACTACTGTAGCCAAAATGCGGTAACTTAACGGGGGTATTACAATGACTCTTGTGTTGAAAACTTTTCGATACCCTCTGGACAATAAAATCAGTGGTTTTTCACTTGGTACGTCTCTGCCTTAATCTGCCGCAAATTAAATTGTTTCGTTATGCTGTTAACAAATCATGATGCATGGAAACAAAAAAATTGGCTCGAATAAAAAAGCTCCCATATTATTATAGCTGGTTTTGAAGACGCAAGAGATGTGTTTTTCTTCTTCGAGCAATGGTGTGGGATGGGATAGGATGGTACAGCAGCAATTGGTTTGGAAGAGCCTTAGAATATGTCGAGATCCAGATTGTCATCGTTTCGCTCCCAGTATCCTCCTTTATAGAGCCAGTCCTCCTGTTTTGTGTGCGAGTTTATGTCCTGTTTGAACCATCTAAGGGAAAAAGAAAAACGAATCCAATTATCCGTCGAGAGGTCCACCATCTTTCGTTTGCTAGCGGCATCGCGCATCGTACCGGGGAAAGACAACCACATCTTCGTGTGATTTTTTGCTCTTCTTTCGATTCTCTCGCTGCTTCTCCTCGAGCCGCGTCTTCTCTGCCGCAGCGCCGTCCATGTCGCCTTGCTCCAGCTTGCGAATGTCGGGCCGCAGGCGCGAATCGGTCGGGCAGAGGGCGCGCGGCTTCTTCATGCGATCCTCCAGCTGGTTCAACGACATCGCAAAGTTGGTAAACTGGTAGAACTCGGCCGTGTTGGATGGGCGCGGTTCGGCCTCCCAGAGCGTGGCCGAGTTGGGAATGTCGATCGAGTACGTCGAGTCGCTCTTCGGGATGTCCCCGTCGGATGGCTCTGGCAGGTCTTCGGACTGAAAGCAGGTGAGAGTTCATTTTACCCGTGTGAATGCGAATATCCGGGACCCCTGTCGGACCTACCTCTTGTATGGATAAACTTCTGAACGAGCTCATCTTCAAACTGTTCAGCTTGGACAGGACCTTGCGGGGCGTGTTGCCGGGCGATTCGTTGGGACTTTTGCTGCGCTCGTCGCCGGCGCGCCGGAACTTGTGCGCGTTCTCTTTCATGTATTCCTCGTAGGACGCGTAGTCGGTGCACTTGATGAACTCGGTCCACTTGCCGTACAGGAAGTGCGTCTTGCGCTTGCTGCAACGAGAATACAACGAGCACGTGGTTCTAGATGTAGACGCACGCGACGTAGAACTGGGGAGCTGGAGAGGATAGTTTCACTCACTTCCGATCGGTTATGTGGCCCTCGACGCGATGCAAATCCTTGTTGTTCCAGCCGGATGGTTTGAAGTTGAGCGTTGCCTTCAGCCCGTGCTGGTGGCTGACGACCTCCATCATGCCATACTGCTCGATCCACAGCTTGCCGACGATGACGTTGTGGACGCAGCAGTTCACATTACTCCAGGAGTACGCCTCCTTGAGCTTCGGAAACACAACCGTTACCATTCCCTTCGGCTGTATCTCGACGCTCTTGCCCCAGAACTTGAGCTTCGGGTGAATGGAGCCGTGAAACTGGAAGCTGTCCGAGTCAGCGTGGAACGCCGAGATGGGCGGATGGTGGGAAACCTGGACAGGAGGGCACAACAGCGGGCAAACCGGGTAAGCAAACCAGAATACCAGGCGGCAAACCAACGAACCTGCTCGCATATAATCCGGAAGTCGGGGCGTGTCAGCTCGTACGTTTCACCGAGCAACGGATTGAAGGGTTTGCCAAGTCGTTCCCAGTTGGAGGCGAGCGCCGACACCGCAAACGCCGAGACGTACTTCAGCCGCTCCAGCGGCGTCGGTTGCTCCGATGCCACGCGCAGCAGCCTAGCATACTCCATGTACTCGGTCATCCGCTGAAGGAAGCTGCTCGGGATGCGGGGGAAGGGAAAGAGAATATGAAGAAGAAGAAGGATCTGATGGATCGCTCGTCCAGTTCGTTGTTACCTGAGGGGTTCGTTAAACACGACCGGCATCGTTATCTTGCTAAGTTCCTTTCCAATGCAGTTTTTTAGCACGGCCCAGATGTTGAAATCATTCCGCGAGAACATAGGCACCGGAAGCGATGTTCTGGAAGTACGGTTCAACACAACAACAAGACCTCTGCACTAGATTTTCGGTATTTGTATAATTCTTGCAATTCTGCGGTCGAGTGTTAGAATATCTTCTAGAGATTATAAAAGTAAAGGATGTAGCATGTTTCAATGTGAGCGGGCATAAATCATTATCAATCGTATCGGGTGGTGGGTGGTGAAGGCAGTGCGAGTTCAATGTTCAATTACGTTGTTGTCGATAGTGATGTTGTTGGATCGTTTGTATCGAAAGGGTCAATCGAAGCGAACTCAACTCAAAAATCGTGTGGAATGACTTGCGTCTGTTGTGTGGAATCATATCCTTCTAGTCTTCTAGACGACGGTGGTACGGTACGACTACGGTAAGCTTTCTAAATCGTGTTTTTAATTGTATGTAATTTTCCATTTTGAAATTTTAGGGAACTTTGAACATCTCTGCAGTTTTTTCGTGTCTGTAAGAGTGTTTAAATTTTCCATAGTGCCATAATTTGGGCGCCAAGAATGGAGTGTGGCAAGAATGTTCTCTGGCCTAGGCAGCGGCTAGTAAGTAAGTAGTGCATGAGGGAAGGTTTTGGTTTGGTTTTTTTTTTTTAACAAGACAACATAGATATATATTGAAGAATCGTTTAAAGTGGTAACACACAGATTTCCAAAAACACGGACATCGGATAAATAAAACATACACACAGTGGATCATAGGATTGGCGGGAGAGTACATGGTGTAAACTTACATCGCTAGCAGTATAACCAACCGTATAACAAATCACAGTACGAACAGAAAACTACCGTGAAACGTGCTTTTCTCCGGCGTGTTAAGAAGGAACGCTGTGTATTTTGCTGGGGTTTGGACTATATATGGTTGCAAGTAAGGGTTTTAAGGCGCGGGGCCGTTATGCACAAGTACCGTATTTAGTTACGTAAAGATAAGGGTTTTGAATTGTTTGCGGGGAGACAACGTGTAGGCTTGGCGTTATGCAGTTTAGATTATCGTTTGTGAGCTAGTCAAAAAAGGAACTTGAACATTACAAGCAGTTTGCTAGAATAATTGTTACGTCATATTTACCTGAGCTTGTCACACTGGTCATTTTTTTCATTTACAACTCGCTCTGCCATATTAGGTCAGACAACTTTCTTTGCGGAAGTTGAGTATGCGAATTGACAACCGAAAAGAAGTTATGGGGAAAACAAGGTGTGTGTGCAGAGATTCCAATTTACTTTAATCCAAATGCCTTCCGTTCCGCCTTCACTGCTTTCTTTCCCTTTTATCTTTCTTTTATGCTCTTGCTCTCTTAGCGGTTGGCTGCACACGCTTATGCTTAATGTGCGCGATTGCTTGTTGGGATAAGCTCCTATTATTATCCCGTAACCGTTACGATGCTCTGCGAGTCCAAGTCACGATTTCATTTCATCACTATCGGTTCCATGCCAACTAAAACAAAAACATAGGTCAATTTATTCGTTCATTTGAATGTGGCTAATTAAAAAAATACAAAAAAAAAACATTAATAAAAACAGAGATAACCAAAGCTACATTGGTGTGTTCAAACCAAAACTTGTGAAGCCAAACTCAAATTTGTCGTTTTTCCCCTTTTAATTATTATGCTTTTGTCAAACAAGGGGCGTTCAAAGGGAGTTATCTCACAGAACACCAACAACATATATTTTTCCCCGCTTGATTGCTTGCTTGGGAATGCTGACGAAAGGATGGCGAATGGATTATCAACAGTGTGGACCTTCGACCTTGAACATATCTGCTGCTGGCTGGCTGTTTTGCTCTCGCGGCAAGCATGTTGCATATCCTCCGTACCTTCCTTAGTATGTGTGTGTGTGTGTGTGTGTGTGTATTGTGTGGGGGTAGCGAGGACTCTCCATCGCATTACTATACCAACACGAACGCCTACTCGGCTTCCAATTATCGTACGGCAAAGGCGACACATAAACACAGTTACAGCAAATTGAAACACACAGGTGGGTGGAATAAGAAAATGATTGCTATGAAGGAGGAAATAGGTAACGGAAATAGATGTAGAATCGCAGCAGAGCGAAGGATGAAGTGTAGAAACTGAAATTGCGAAACCTCTTCTCGGTATTGGCCAGAGTCGATGGGTTTTCCACTTTTGGTTTTTCGCAGTGCGAAAGTTAAACATAGGAGGATATACGATTTTGGGTTGAGGCGCCCTGCAGTTTGAAGAAACAATAACTAACGCATCCAAATCAGGGGGGGTTTTCACTTACAATTGTCCATCGATACGCGATGGTCTGCTTTAATGCAGATTCGTTTGGATTGAATTGATTAACTGTCCGGACCATAAAATGCGCAATGAGTGAGAAGAACTACCGTCACTCCCTTTCGTAGCCTTTTCATGGCCGCCCTTTACGTATCAAACAACTCGTTTTTGGTGCAATGTTTGATCAGTCTCTATTTAATCCTCGCTTGTGGTGAGGGGGTGTTTCACAACGAAACTAATATAAACTACTTATATATAACACCACACTTGAGGACACTTTTCCCAGGATGCAAGTACTTCCATTCACAAGCACGTTCTGATTTTCACATACTACACGGCTGCCAAGTGTGCCATGAAATGGGGAAAACTGAGAAGGCTCGCGCGCACGTCGTCGTTCATGTGATCTATGACATTCTCATAGTCGGTGAGCAGGTCGTGAGGACATAATGAACATAAGGACACCCGGAACAACACGTTTCACTCGGAGAGGAATGTGCAGAATGTAGGCGCAAGCGCCCCTGCTCCGTTCGGTTCATTTACGGCTGCAAACAAGTGGCCATGCATGGAACGCGCATACCCACGCCCCAAACGTAACAAGCGAAAGGGATTGTCCGGTATAATGTGAAAGCATAAAGGAAAACAAATCAACTCGTTCAATTTAATAAATACTATAGGTTTGAACGGAAAACCCATTACACTTACACATCATCCGGTTGGTTTGCCTGAGAAAGTACGGAAGGGAATCCTCCACTTTGAAATCCTCCTCAGTACAACTGGTTAAACTCGTAAGTAATTGGGTTTGGTGAACTCGATTACTATTCACCTATGAAACGGATAGAGTAACGCACTAAATACATGATTTTCGAGCACGTGTTAATGAGCCTTTTTACTAAATAACCTACACAATTTGCCAGCGTGACTGCACTGACTGTACCACTATATGAATGGTGTGTGAATAATGACGTTGGAGAAGTGAAGGATGAATTCCTTTCACTCTCTTTTCGAGAGCCCAGCGTAGCGTAAGTGATTACTCAACTGTCGTGTTACCTCCTTATCCCTCGATTATCCTCATATTTGATGATGATTTGTCAACATAGAACGCAAACAATCATTTTAGTTCATGAACTATTTATTTTATTTCTTCTTTAATCTAAAAATTAAAGGTTTCCAGTGTCCCTCTTTCAGTCGTCAGCTAATGAACATTGGACGTGTTCTGCAGAAAGGAATAAAAAGAAAGTTAAGTAGAAGAGATAAGTTGCTGAAGGTTGACGTTACGTGCATCAGTCATGTAAAAGGCGTTACGAATCATAGGGGATTCATAAGAGGTGTCAGAAAGATAAAATGCTTGCTAATATAAATTACCTGCAATTCCTAAGGAGAAGGAAATCTTGCTGACCGATGAACATTAACTTATGTCCTAATTGCAAGATTTAAGAATAAACTGACGCATTTCTCCCTCCCATTGTTTGCTCCTGGGATGGTTGGTTCTGTTGAATGAGATGAGAAAAACAACTTATGAGTTTGCTAATTTAAAAAAAAAACTTGTTAACACAGAACCTACTGTTATTTCATATCAGTTGTTAAAATTAGCGCAACGAATCATTGGAAATTCATTAGAGGTGTCAGTTTAGGGATGCTAATTTGATCATCATTTACGGGGGATGTTGTTCTTGATAGATACGACAATCAATTACCTGCTGGCATCTGACGATAGTTGGTATTCAACTGTGATTTGCCTCTGAGTCTTCAACCTCGTATATGTTTAGAGGTTAGGAATGCCTTCAGTCATCCTGCATTTCTTTTCATTGTTTGCTCCTGGGATGGTTAGTTCTGTTGAATGAGATGAGAAAATCAACATATAAGTTCGCTTATTCAAAACGTTTTTTTTTGTACTGAAACTTTTGTTATTTCATATCAGTTTTTTAAATTAGCACAACGAATCATTGGAAATTCATTAGAGGTGTCAGACATTGAGAATGCTTATTTGATCATCATTTACGGGGGATGTTGTTCTTGATAGATACGACAATCAATTACCTGCTGGCATCTGACGATAGTTGGTATTCAACTGTGATTTGCCTCTGAGTCTTCAACCTCGTATATGTTTAGAGGTTAGGAATGCCTTTAGTCATCCTGCATTTCTTTTCATTGTTTGCTTCTGGGATGGTTAGTTCTGTTGAATGAGATGAGAAAATCAACATATAAGTTCGCTTATTCAAAACGTTTTTTTTTGTACTGAAACTTTTGTTATTTCATATCAGTTTTTTAAATTAGCACAACGAATCATTGGAAATTCATTAGAGGTGTCAGACATTGAGAATGCTTATTTGATCATCATTTACGGGGGATGTTGTTCTTGATAGATACGACAATCAATTACCTGCTGGCATCTGACGATAGTTGGTATTCAACTATGATTTGCCTCTGAGTCTTCAACCTCGTATATGTTTAGAGGTTAGGAATGCCTTTAGTCATCCTGCATTTCTTTTCATTGTTTGCTTCTGGGATGGTTAGTTCTGTTGAATGAGATGAGAAAATCAACATATAAGTTCGCTTATTCAAAACGTTTTTTTTTGTACTGAAACTTTTGTTATTTCATATCAGTTTTTTAAATTAGCACAACGAATCATTGGAAATTCATTAGAGGTGTCAGACATTGAGAATGCTTATTTGATCATCATTTACGGGGGATGTTGTTCTTGATAGATACGACAATCAATTACCTGCTGGCATCTGACGATAGTTGGTATTCAACTGTGATTTGCCTCTGAGTCTTCAACCTCGTATATGTTTAGAGGTTAGGAATGCCTTTACTCATCCTGCATTTCTTTTCATTGTTTGCTCCTGGGATGGTTAGTTCTATTGAATGAGATGAG
Source organism: Anopheles atroparvus (assembly GCA_914969975.1). Lineage (NCBI taxonomy): Eukaryota > Metazoa > Arthropoda > Insecta > Diptera > Culicidae > Anopheles > Anopheles atroparvus. The sequence goes on along the minus strand of CAJZCY010000002.1, from coordinate 43,361,104 downwards.
AAAATCAACATATAAGTTCGCTTATTCAAACGATTTTTTTGTACTGAAACTTTTGTTATTTCGTATCAGTTTTTAAAATTAGCGCAACAAATCATTGGAAATTCATTAGAGGTGTCAGTTTAGGGATGCTAATTTGATCATCATTTACGGGGGATGTTGTTCTTGATAGATACGACAATCAATTACCTGCTGGCATCTGACGATAGTTGGTATTCAACTGTGATTTGCCTCTGAGTCTTCAACCTCGTATATGTTTAGAGGTTAGGAATGCCTTTACTCATCCTGCATTTCTTTTCATTGTTTGCTCCTGGGATGGTTAGTTCTATTGAATGAGATGAGAAAATCAACATATAAGTTCGCTTATTCAAACGATTTTTTTGTACTGAAACTTTTGTTATTTCGTATCAGTTTTTAAAATTAGCGCAACAAATCATTGGAAATTCATTAGAGGTGTCAGTTTAGGGATGCTAATTTGATCATCATTTACGGGGGATGTTGTTCTTGATAGATACGACAATCAATTACCTGCTGGCATCTGACGATAGTTGGTATTCAACTGTGATTTGGCTCTGAGTCTTCAACCTCGTATATGTTTAGAGGTTAGGAATGCCTTCAGTCATCCTGCATTTCTTTTCATTGTTTGCTCCTGGGATGGTTAGTTCTGTTGAATGAGATGAGAAAATCAACATATAAGTTCGCTTATTCAAAACGTTTATTTTTTTGTACTGAATCTTTTGTTATTTCATATCAGTTTTTTAAATTAGCGCAACGAATCATTGGAAATTCATTAGAGGTGTCAGTTTAGGGATGCTAATTTGATCATCATTTACGGGGTAAGTTGTAACATGAAGAGTATGAAATTAAATTACCTGGGGCTGCATTGCTTCAGAGTCCTTAACCTCATTGGTTTCAAGGTTAGGAGTGCTGCCAGTCAACGTGCGTGCCTTTTCTGGCAACATCCTGAATTCTATGCGAAATGCGCAAATCGGAAGGTTCCATTTCACATCTACCCTGATGTAGTTCAAGTAGGCAACACACTTTTAGTTTTTTCGGTATTTTTTACACTTGCAGACAAATCTTTCGTGACGACCGTCATTTTTCTGCTTCCGCACCGCGTGCTGCGACTTTGTGAAATGACAGGCAACTGGTGTTGGAGTCCGGTCAAACACCGATCGTTCCGTTCCTCGAAGCGAAATGATGCACCCAGTTCCGGTCGCTACTAACCGGCGAAAATAACCGCGGCGAAAATAACATTTTCTATTTGGTTTGTTTGGTATGTTTGGGTTTCATCAAGTTCGCGAACTATTCTAACATGTCGTAAACACGTTTATTGTTTAACCCAATCGAACCGTATTTTAAGCAAACGCGATCAAACACCGCCGGCTGAATCCTGCACGGTTCCTCACGACCGTTCTTTTTGCCAAAAGATACCAGTTCCGGTTCATTCGCGTCCTGAAACTTATAAATTTCCAACACTATCTATCACTCGCGATGCTATAAGTAAAGAAAGTCAAGCAGTCATGCAGAGATATACAAATGTTACCATTTATTCGTTTTCGAGTTCTTTTATAGCATCAATGGTCTTAACATTTAAAACTCGGATATTTGTCGATGATCTGGGATTTTCCGTTTCCGTTCCGATTCTTAATTTATTATTCTAAATGTAAGATTGTTTAACGCATCGTAATAATGGACGGTTCGCTAGCAACATCCTCAAGAATTTTCACCAAAATATGAGAAACAGTCATGACGCGCCTGCGCGAGCGTTTTGTCAATAGGAGTGAATTTTTTTGGTAATTAGATTCTATTTGCTACGAAAATATCTTGTCTGGAAATGTGCTAGACCAGTGCCGAGAAGTTTTCAAAAACCCTTGTCCGGTCTTTGCCTTCCAAACAGCATGAGATCATTACTGTGTGCTATTTTCTGGATGGTGTTGATGGTTTCATCGTCGCACGGAAAGGAAACCATCTTCATCACGGACGATGTGTTCGCCTCGGAGTTGTTTTCATTTCGCATTGAGCCCCGCATTTTCAACTGGACGTACGAGGGCCTCAGCGAGCAGTTTCAGTACAGGACGTCGCTGGAAGGATACCCGGATCTTCCGTCATGGGTGCGCTACATGTACAGCTCGGAATACCATTCGGGTTTCCTGTACGGCACGCCCCCGCTGGGAAACTCCGACACCAAGGTGCCCATCGAAATCATCGCCCTAAATCGGCTGACGTACGAGACGAAGCGGATGGTGCTCTCGTTGGCTGTGCGCCGGAAGAAACCGGCCAAAAACTCGGTACACATGAAGATAGACAACCTGAACTGGGTGCACATGATGGACCCGGGACGCATCGAGAACCTTAAGAACATCTTCCGCAACGATCTGTGGCCAGAGAGCCGTTCCGATCTGCATGTCGTGTTCATGGACTCGGCCGTCAAACTTGGCGCCAGGCTCCCACTACGTCCACAGCAGCGGGAAGGCGTCGTCGTGCATCTGGGCAGCAATGCTGACTTCTCTTCCAGGATGCTGGAGCTCCACGAAGAGGTGAAACCGTTGTACAAAATCACCACGTGCACCTACAAACGCACCTCCGTGCAGACGACTTTCGAGAATTCGGGATTCAAACTCGACTGGTGTGCCTTCCGTTTGGTAACGAATTAATTAAAAAAAAAAGAGTAGCCAGTGAATATCAGCAATCTTGTCTCTTTCAGACGGCTACGGAGGACGATATCACCGCACTGCCCCACCATCCCACAGATGGCCACAAGCACAACGGTCGGGCGGACGTTCACGGACAGCACGCGTTTAAGTGGGACGCACCGCTCAAGTCGGAACTTCCCGATCGCAATTACAGCGACGAGGTGGCCATATCGTTTGCCATTCCGGGCATGATTTTCGCCCTTCTCATCTGCGGACTGACCATCATCCTTTGCTTCCAGCACGAGAAACTGTAAGCGCTAGTTGTTTCCTCGTCCGCTTTTCGGTTTTCCCCTTTTGTTCCCTTATTTTATTACGTTTGATTTTGTTTCTGTTTCGTTTGCTACAGCCAGGACGACGATTCTGAGTATTATTTCAATTATGTTTTCTACATTTGTACCGATTTCCTTAGGTAAACTAAGCTGCAGTGAAATACGCGTCAGGCACAGAATTTCGTCAAATATAATGAATCCTCCTTTTTCTTTCTCTACTTCTCCTCTCTTCCTGTGCGAGTGGATCCAGGATGCAAAAAACGTCCAAGAGCGAGTACAGTATGGCAGCGGCAAACGTTCAGATGGTACAGTACTCACCAGATGATGCCCAATCGACCATCAAACTGAAAAGCATCCGTGATGCACCGTTCGACGATAACCATTCGATTAGGTGAGTACTGCCGTACTGGCGATGGAAATGTTCTGGTTCCCTTGACCCGCTATGGCCTTCCCACACACACACGCGCACACAGCCCATCGGACAGCTTTTATCGCGAAGGAAGCCCACACATCGGCAACATGTACATGCGCCCGAAGCCACCGCCATACAAGATGACCGGTAGCAGCAAATCTCCCGGAACAGTTCAGCGCAATGGAGGAATCGAAATATGACAATCCAAGGAGCCACGAATATTGTTCTGCTAGATATTGCGATGCAGCACCTACTGAGTTGCTAATCGTTATGCTGCGTTCGTGGAATGAGTTTACATTCAGCCTAATCGTTTTCGTTGGTATTCATAGTTTAGAAAAAAAAGTCACATAAACTTACTGTAGGTAGTCTCCTATCTTTGTCCTTGCAGTAAAGGACCTTACAAATGTAATCCTCATATCGGCAATATTGAATAGACGCAAAAATACTAGACGTATACAGTGTTATCGTAACGTGCAAAAAACATTAGGAAAAGGAGTAAAGATAAATAAGGACGGCACCCCAAAGCAAAAGCCTGTAGCCAAACACGTTTTGAAAGATAATTTCTAGTTTATTCACATAAATAATAAACTTTTGGGATTTTCAGCCCACCTCTCGAGGTGAACTGTGGATTAAATAAATTGGATTGCGTTTGTGCGTTTTACACTATAGTGTGTTACATTTGCTAAATTATTCTAAAACCATTTGCCCTACATATTTAAGCATTAAATTTCTGTACGGGTAATATAAAAATATAAAACCTTCATTTCAACGCTATTTTGAAACGAGCATGAACGTGAAGCCCATTACATTTAGTTAAAAACATTGCAGAGGCGCCGTAGTGTGTGTATCAATTAAATTGATCGAAATAACATTTCTTTGGCAACTATCAAAGAATCGCGATGCTTGAAATCTTTTTAAGGACACTTTCGCCGCGTATCGCCGTTATCTTTATGCTTAAAACAATCCTATCCTATTTGCGATGGCCACACTGTCTCACTGGAACCGTTTCACTTGCTGCAGAACCCAACCCCGGGTGTTTGCTGGCGGTTTGGTGGGAAGAGCGATGGCGGCAGTAGCGGGGAACATGCCGTTGCTTACACGCTTTGCCCGTCCCAGGTGGGCCGGTTTCGTCGGAATCGGTGGCGGTGGTCCTGTGGCGGAGCTACGGTGCGTCGAGGCGGACCGTGGGGAACCTGTCCGGTTGGGTGGGGACAGTGTTTCGTACAGGTTCTGCTGCTGCTCGTCCGCGCCACAATCGGCGGTGCATCGATCCGCTCGGCGATCATTGTCGTCCCCGCTGTACACCGCCGAATCGCGGAAGTCGTGCTCGAGGCACTCCTCGACCGTGCGCTCGTAGAAGCTATTCTCGTCGTTCGCGTCATCGTCGAAGCTCCCGCCCACACCCGAAGCTGGTTGCGGCGGCGGCTCATCGCACACACTGTCACTGGAGGAACTCGACGCCAGCACCGAGTCCCGCTGGTCGTGCGGCTCCGACGCGTGATGGCCCTGCGCTTTCATGGACTCCTGGTTGATCAACACATTCGTGTTGCCGTTCGACACCATCGAGTACGTGGAGGAGGAGATCGACGGTTGATGCGCGAACAGTGTCTTCGGATCGGCATAGTCCAGGTGGGCAATACGACAACCCAAATCCATGCTGCCCAGTTTGTAGATATGGCCGGCCGATCCACCACTACCTCCACCGTAGCCTCCATTCGGATCGGAGAGCTTCCGCTGCAGCGGTTGAACATCGCCAGCGAGAAGGTTACCCTCGCTCCCGAGCATCCGCGACGAGATGGCGGAGGCATGCTGGGAGATAAACCGCTGTAGAATACTTTTCTGCGTGGCCGTCGTTTTCATGTTCAGACTTCCTTGCCGTTCGAGGAAGGCTTGCTTCGGGCAAGCGTAAATGGAGGCTGATTCTTCGTTTTCTGCAACGGGGATGACGGCAACTTCATTTCCTACGGGCGGGGTAACGGTGGCAACCGTTTCCTTCCCCACACTCACTCCCATCGCAGGGGCACTGTTTTCCCGATGGTAGCTTATGTTGGTGTCGCTGTTGCGTAGCAGTTGGGGTGTTTTGGCATGGACCGGGGAGATTTGTGGTGAGCCGAGCCGACGGACGACACCTGTGCCCGGCTTCTCGTCGTCGCCTTCGATCCGCTCGAGCAGCCCCAGCTCCGAGTAGGCCAGCGTGACGTAGTCCGATTCGGGACGAGTTTTTCGCCTTGGCAAGGCAGGAGGCACCAGTCCAGGACCTGGCGGGGTTGCCGGTGCCGCAGGAGGAGGCGAGGACTGCTGGCAGTTGAAACTGTTCGTCTTTTCGGCACACGGCAGCGAATGGCGAAGCGCCAGGGAAGCCGGCGCGTACTTGTACGGGACGTGTACGTTGCGGAGTAAAGATTCGTAGATTGGCTCGTCGTCGTCCGCACCACCGGAGACGGTCCTTTGCCGTCGGTGATCGTCCTCGTCGTTGCCATCGTCGTAGTGGGGCGCAGTGTTAGGCTCGCAACGAACAGCTCGATCGTCCTCTTCACATGGCGGCTCCGTACTCGGTGGTTCCGGCGGATTCATCACGGGCCGCACGCACGTGGACGAATCGAAGGATTTCTTCTTCGTTAGCGGTTTGTTCAGGACCTTAGTAAACTGATCCTTGTCCAGAATAAGCTTGGAAATAATGTCCGAATCCTTCAACTGTGCACCTCCATCGGTTGCTGTCTCTATGGACGTGGCGGCACGTGGCTTTGCGCCAGTTTCCTCATGAGGCGAACAACATTCGGGGATTTCAATTGAAACATTTTCCTCCGACGCATCTGTCGCAATCGACGCTGGCTCCGTCGAGGAACAGGGCTCCCCACCTGACATGACTACCTGCGCGTCCAGCTCGGTGTAGAAGGTGGAACTTCCGGTGAGCGTTTTCGGACGGCGCTTCCGCATCTCGCTGATGCGCTTCGGAATCGTGGTGTGATTGTACTTCTGAATTCCCTCCGGACTGTCTTCCCGCACTTTGAACTGCTTCTTCAGCGGGGCGGACAGCTTCCGGCGCTCGTACTGTGACTTCTTTAGCCGCTCCTGCTCGTCGTCCCTCACCTCCGATCGGCTCCGCGAGAGACTGGGCGATGGCTTGTGTTTCGGCGTTTCCGCACGACTTTGAATCTCCTCCTGGAGCTGCTTCTTTACCGAATCGCATTTGCATTCGTCCAGGTTTGATGCGTGTGTTGACCCCGGCTTTGGTTCCGATGGTGCGGGGCCGGTGCCTGCTCCATCAACGGACTCCATATCCGAATAGGATCGAAATGTGGCCACTGGGGCGTCCTTTTTCAGCAGGTTCTTCTTCGAACGCTGGCGCATCTCGCTGCGCCGGAACTGTTGGCGCCGTTCGAGGTACTCTGGCACGGGAGAGTTATTGGTCGGGCGCTTCCAGTACTGTTTGCCCGTGACCCGTTCTAAAAACATACAAATTTCACGTACAATCGTTAGGTTTTGGTTTAGGCATTAGAAACGGTATGAGCAGGCCAAAGAATCGTAGCATCGTAACCTTCTTTGATTTTATTGCCGAACTTACCATCTTCATCGCCCAACTGTAGGACCAGCTCCTTGGCGCGCTCTGGAATATCGGAGTAGTGCTGCAGCATTGCCTGCTTGATCTGTTGCGTCCAGTGCCGCTTCTCCTCCCGGTTGCGAGCGGTTAACTTCAGCACACCCTTCGGTTCATCGAACGGAATCACGTTGAAGCTGGCCGGCTCGCCAGGAAGGGTCTCTACCAGCATTATGTTTTTGCACTGCAGAAAGAATGGATACATTAATAAAAGTCCCTCCCACACAACGGAGACACAACGGAGGACGGCAACATACCGGAATATACGCACGAAATTGCAGTCGTTTGTCTTCCTTTGGTTTCGCGATGATGAGCATCGATTGGAAGAGCAGCACAATCCGGGGCTTCGCGTGCTCCGTGAGGTGGCCTTCGCGCAGCAAATCCCCCAGCACGGACAGATCCGGCCCGAGCCAACCGTCCAGGATGCCGGCCAGCTCCTTCACCAGCCGCTGCTGGTCGAGCTTCTTCTTCATCTGATCGATGTTTTGTGCCACCTTTTTCATCAGCTCGTGCGCCAGGGCCACCTGTTGATCGCTGCAGTGCTTCCGTAGATTCTACACAGACATGAGGGTATGAGAATTATTAGAATGATTTCGTGATTCCTATTTACTTGTAAACCATTTCCCCGTCCATTAGCGATCGCGCCGAGCATCATCGTTTTTAAAAAGGGCGACAACCTTCGACAGTTCTCTGTCGCCAGATGGTGGGAAAGAATGCATGCAAAAGCATTCATCGAGTGGCAATGACTCAGAGGTAGACCTGACGGTATGATTAATGATGATGTGTGCGCCCGCCACTGGATGCAATCTTGTGATGATTCTTGGCGTCTATAGCCAAGTCTCTCGCGTTGAATTGCACTTACTTCCAGCAGGAGATGATACTTTAGAATTCGCTGCACGGGCTTGAGCAGGTAGGAGCCGAGTGGCAGCGTGTGCTTGAGCAGCTTCTGCGTCGACACGAGCAGGGCGTTCGTGTGGGTCGCCTGGAGCAGTGTCGTCAGTAGGGAAATTGCTTCCGGATAGCTGGTGCTGCAAGTGGGAGAAAGTGAAACAACATTGCCGGTAAGCCTCGTCCGCAATATCGGTTCGAATCGTTCGTGACTGCCTACCAATACTTGGTGTAGCAACTAAACTCGACGTGAAGATCGATGAAACAGTTGGATATCTGGACCGGGTCGCCCCGTGCGTCCCGCAGCCGGTTCAGTAGTTTGAAATTGAAATCGTAAATCTGTTGGATGTTGCTGAACAGCACGTTCAGCTGGTCCGGCTTCAGGCACGCTCGTTCCTTCCAATCCTCGAGGTAGCTACGAGCCGAGCCAAGAAACCCAACGTTAAATCCTTGTTGGAGCGCGCCAAAACCAAATCCCCACTCTTACCCTCTGATGACCTGGCCAAGGTCTTTCACGTAGCTGCTCTCGGAGTCGATAATTTCCCGCATAGCCCGTTCGCACATGGTCATGGCGATGACGACGGGAGTTCCTGCCACCACGCCGTCACCGTTGCACCGAGGCAATGATGATGCTTGCTCGGGTTCGCTCGGGTCGGCCAAACTCTCCACGCTGGCCTGATACGACGGTGGGGCGCTCTTGCCCCCCATCAGCAGCAGGTGGTGGTGCTCCGAGCCGGACGAGCTGGAGCTGGACGAGTAGGAGCAGATGGAGGAGGCGGAAAGGGGCCGCGAGCTGAGGACCGGTGTGCCGGGCGTCGGCAGGGACATCTTGCTGGAGTACACCGAGCCGCCACTGTTGGCCGTGTCCAGGCTCGGCGTCGATGTCGATGACGTCGAGTTGTGTTGGCTCGTGGCGTTGTCCGAGAGTGATTGTGAGCTTGCCTTCGAGATTGTTTTGCGTTCCGGTTTCGTGGGCGTCGACAGTTTTCTCGTTCCGTTCCGCGACGGCGCCTCCTTCGCCGCCTTTGAGCCCAGGTTGGGATGCAGATTGATCGCTTCCACGACCGTCTTGCGATGGTCCGATGAATCAATACAATTTTTCACGAATGCGTCCTCCATCGTCGGCGCGTCGTGATTCATGGCGTCCGCGTCTCGCAGCGTCACCGTCCCCCCATCTGCGCTGCTCTCTTCCAACCCATCGGCGGCGGGTTGAGTCGCATGAAGCGACGCTTGACTAGCATCGTTTTCTCTTTCTTCTCCCGTGGATTCCCCCTTGCCCATTCTCCACTCTCGCTCTCCGGCTTCGCTCTCCTCCAGACCGACCGTGAGCTGATGGATTTTCCTCTGCAGGGTGGACACATTCTGTAGCTGCTCGCTCTCCTGACCCGTCCCATGGCCGTTCGATTGAGTGCACCTTCCCGATGGGTCCATCGTCACTGCATCGGTCGTACAATTCGCTGCCGCTTCGCAGGTGGACCTGCATTCGACTAGTCGCTCTCGTAGGCCCCGCTGGGCCCTTAGCTTCTGACGGCGTCCAGTCTCCTCCTCCTCCCCCTCCACCCCACAATCCTCGTCCTCCACCTGTTCCTGGTTCATCTGCGACAGTTTAGTGATACCTTTGGACAGGGGAAGGTGCTGCTGCTTCCTGGTGCTTCCCGGCGTTGTCGTCGGCTTTCTGCCACTCGTCGGGCTGCAGATTCCCACATTACTCCCCGTGAACGTACTGGTACAGGCCGGAGGTGTCGTACCAGTCGGGCTGGTACTGGACTCGGTCGTATTGAAAACCATACGCAGCACGTTGGGCGACACGAGGTTGAAGAATTTGTCCGTTCGTTTGCGGACGTTCACCCGGCCCACCGGTTCTCCTTCGGTGGCGTATGCTTTTGTTAACGTTCTTGGAGCAGACTTGCTCGGACCATTATCGCCATCGAAAGGCGGTCGATGGGCTGCATCTTCTGCCCGCGGAAGGGTGAACACCTCGTGGGCTGATACGGCGGAGAGAGAGCTCACCGGTGGTGGTGACAAGGGCGTGGAGATATTGCTGCCCGACGATTCGACCAGTTGCCTGGCTTCCTCGTTGAAGTTGTTCGCCAGGGTATCCAGAAAGCCCAATCCGATCTCGGTGCTGCTTCCTAGCGGAAGGAAAAGAAACGTTTTCATTAATTTACATAATTAAGTGATCCAAAGTGATTCGAACCATCCTTCGGCTCTGAAGCTTTGTTTTACTGTGCATGGGGACATAACTTTTAGATCACGTTCTCTCTTAAAACAAGCCACCCCGCACAGGGGATGTTGTCGGAGGAAAATGTAAAACGTGCATCAAAACGATAAAACTCCCAAATATACGACACCCCACCGTGCTGCTACATGACGCGATCGCGTTAAGCCACGCCGGAAGTGTGACGGACGTCCCATTTTTTTCATTTCATGCTTCCTCCACTACCACTTCCTCCACTCGGACAACCATTTTTCATGCCACGTTTTTTTTCCTCTATATTTATTTGTGTAGCCGCGTGTCACATTCATTATGGCCATTTCCAACACCTTCCTCGTGATTTCCAATAGATATCGTGGTCGTCAGGGTGGGATGGATCGCCGCTTTCATTAAAATCTTTCAACCCTTTCCGCATCCCCACAAGTCCCAGAGCCCCCCAGAAGTCCACATGGATGCTTGACGGGCGTGTGTTTGAGTGTTTTTTTTTTGTTATGTTAAAAGCATACGCGTTGGCGACGGACGACATTTGTCTCAGTGTATTTCTTTTTTTTTTCTTACCCTCCAATCTTTCACACCTTTCCCCTTCGTTAATCTTCATTCGTCGGTCGATCAGTTTCTAATTCTCATCATTTTTATTTTACTGCTTTCCTCACATATAGAACAGGACAACTTGCCCTTTCAGCAAACATCTGTAACATTTGACCGTTGGTTTTGGTCCCTCTGAGGAATTGAATCCTTCTAATCGGAACATGCCAAGTTTTGCAACGAATGTACGGACTTCTTTTTTCTCGTTTATAGTTCACTGGGGAAACACGGCGGTCGAACACTTCGAGTCTTACCTCCTCCGCTTGGGTGGTTCGTTTGTCCCTCAACACTTGCATTATGTAGGAAAAGTTTCCCTCCATCTGCTGCCGACGATTGAAATTTCTCCGGCGATATATTCTACCAAAAATATCTCCCGCTTACCGTGTGACTGCGCCTCTTTTTTTCTTTCATTTGATGCGCCTATGGTTTAAAATAGATAAAACCTACTGTTGCCGGCCCCCCAAAGGGATTTTTAAATTCTATAGCTCCTCTGTGGGTGTGGGGGGGTTGGGAGGCGGTGTGAAGAGATGAAAGAGCAGCATCGCATTAAAAGGGACTTTGTATGCTCCCAGCCGTCGGTTCGCTTTTGCTCCGAAAAAAACGTCGCACGAAACCGACACATCGATGATGGCGAACATATCGGTGCAGGCAGGCGCATATCGTGATCGGAACGCATAAGAATCACGATCGCATTGTATTACAGTCGGTTTTCTTGTTTGTTCGCAAGACGCCAGACAGACACTCTTCTACTTTGCCATCATCATGGCCACGTGCCGCATAACCCTTCGGCAATCAAGAGGGAAGAAAGCGGAGGGAGGGCGCCGCTGTCTATTGGAGTAGTGGAATCCATTTGTTAAGGGTCTACCACCGGCGGCCACGTCCTTTCTCTTCCATTCTCTCTCGGCCCTTCTCTGCATCCATTGTGATGCACCAAAAACGCAGCAAGGGTTGGTTCTTGGGCCAGAAACGGCAGCCACGTGCCGCGAGTTCGCCTGAGAAGAGTTAACGAGTCGTGCTTATAAACTTATTCTAAGTTGATTTCGTAAGTGGATCATTCGGATTACGAAATAGACCATGCTTTGTTTCGTTTCCTTTCCCACCGACATTTTATGAACTAAAAGGCGTAAAGGTAACCAGAATTTTCTCACAAAAACTGGCAAATTGTTGATCACCGTTTTGGTGCCGGTTTTTAAACAATAAAATTTTGTACGTGTTTTAACAAGGGCTGCCATTCGTTTTAGCCCTTTGCCAGCTTTACGATGGAAAGAACTACGATGAACTTTAACAGAAAAGGAAATTCGAAACTTATGACCATACCATACAAGGTGGGGCAATTAAATCTTAATCATAATGTCCTTGATTGAGAGCTCGACGTTGAACAGGGAAGGGTGTCCGTGTACATTCGCGTATTACTTACAAAATCTCGGTGAATAATGGATCTTGTTTCGTTTATCTCCACCGCCAAGGCCAGCAGTTTGTTCCAGGGTTTATGAATGCAGCAAATATCCGAATGTATTTTTCATAATAAATGCATATATAAATGTTTCATTCAGCTGTTGACATGATTTTTCCCCCATTAATGATCTGCAGTGGGGAAAGTTGTATTAAATTTTAATAAAATTTCGTTCTATTGACCGTAAATACACTTTAGATTGTAATTACTGTTAAACTAGTTTTGTTTGGATATAGAAGAAAACGTTAATTTCAAGCAAACATATGTGTAAGCAAAATGATCTTGAGAGTAATGTCTCGTTTCAAACACGCGGAGACGCAACAATCACGCACACCCACACACACTACAGCGTATCGCGTTCTGATAGCGATAAGATAGCTAATTACTCATGTCTGGTTCTCCATATGCCGAAGAAAAAAAGGGGTTTTCTCCGAATCTTTTATCACTAGCGATCGCGTGCGGGTGTTTGCGAACGCAATGATGTTTTTGCCCAAATATTAAGATTAGTTGCAATTGTCACCATTTTCGTACAGTTTGACTAAAGTTAACTTCCGCTACCGAAAGGCGCTTGCATCGGCAAAACGATCATGAATCATGTATTAGTGTTTATTCACAATGTTTTGATTGTTATCGAGGCGATTTTCCAGGCCCGTCTGTTGGTGATTAAATGTTACGATTCTTCTTAGCCATCCATCACAACCGATATATATATTTTGCTGCGTGGCCGACAATGAACTAGCAGGAGCAACGTGGGGGTAGCATCTTTATCCGCGGCACTTTTGCGTGTTTTAGGATGGCTTTATCCTCCGGTGATCTATCTGCGAGCTGTTACGCGATACAACACAACTGACTAACGACGAGGACGACGACGACGACGACGACTTAACATCCTACTCACACGATAGCACAAAAACCGGCCACTACTAATGTCTCGCGCGGCGTCCGCAGCTACACAACTCCACCTACCTCCGCTCTGTCCGCGTTGGCCAACGACGTGCCCGCTTGTGCGTTGGTACTGGAGACTCAATACTGAACTACCTCGTACTTGCACCAAACCCTTATTACTATTCTCCCGTGTCTCGACGGCGGCCGCGACGACGGTGATTTATTTTTATCATCACGGCATCGGGGCTACCGCCGCAGGGCACGCAAACTAACACCACGAGAGCGAGGGCGAGCGTGTGCGCTTATCGCCCCCATAACGGACGGATGATCTGAGTTGCAAGATAATGGATACCTTATGCATCGCCGTGGTCGTCGTTACGCGGCGCACTGCAAATGCGAACCGATTTGCGTGACACCTTTTGGCTTGCGGGGAGAGGGGATTAGTAAAACACGAGCCTCCAGTTCCGGAATGGTTGGGAAACCATTTATTTCGATTGTGTTTTGCTTTAGGATTACCCGGAAGGATTGCGATTCGGAAGCGGTTCGGAAACAGTTTCAGCACGCCCACAACGGCTGCCATTGTGACGTCAGTCGCATACGCACACGCTGCGGAGAACCGCGAAACAGGGCAGCGAAAAAAAAAGGGGGCCGCATGTTCGCTTCGTTACTAGCGTTTGCGTACGGTCAAACTGACGGACCCTTATTAGTTCCTTCTTACAGATGGGAATATTGGGATTCTACCCCGCATCGTCGCACCAACGTGACAATCGAGCGAGAAACAGTTGTCCGTGTTGTTCTTTGCCTTTGATGCCCTTCACAAATTGTGTTGCTTCCGACGAGCGCGCTTCCTCTGCGGTGAAAATTCATTCGGTAGTCGTGGTGTCATCGTTGTGTTCGCGATCGTTCGACCGGCAAAGGGAGGAACCTATCGGCGCAGCTAATGGCGGAGTGCGGGAGCGAACACACTTGCACCCGCACAGCATATAAGCAAAGGCGCTCGACCCGTGACATATTAGCCGTGCAGACGACAACAGATCACCGCACGTCAACATGAGGAGTCCCCCGCAAACCACCGCCGGCCGCCGCCCCAACGCGGGTTGTCAACGATCCTCGGGTAGCGACGAGGTGTGCACCTAGCGCCGCCGAGGTCCCCCCTATATGGACAGCCTGGACGTACGGAACCACCACTACACTCACAGCTGGACGTGGCCGCCGTATATGCTATGCAGTTTTAAGGGCGCGCGAGTGTGCACGATCCGCGGCAGCATACGAAATGAATCGTCCGGATTTGCCAGGCTCGGCGGAGCTCGGAACTGCATGGAATGCAAGACAGACGACGCGATCGTGACTCAGCCAGGCATGCAACGAGTCAGATGGGCCCCCCTTTTGCCCAACGGGTACATGTGTGCGCTGGTTGTGCACACAACTACTGTTCTAAGGTACGATATGAACTATCTCAAAAGGTAAAATAAAACAGCGGTGAAAAGGTGAACAAACATTCCACCAGACGCAAGTCGAGGGACGATCGTCTACAGACAAAAAACCCAACATCGGAAATGGCAGGAGGTGATCCTCCTGGGGGTGGAGAAACACCCGATCCAATCGAACCCGATGCAATGCCAAGATGTTGGATACGCCCTGGGACGAGTTTCTTGCATAATTGTTCGCCCTACGCGAAGAACACGACGAGCGCGTCACTCTGATTATGCTTTTAAACGTATCACACATCACCTCTGGTACTCTGCTGTCGACATTCCACGCGGGACAGGAGGCAATTCTCTCCCACCCCGGCCGTCCTCAGCTTGCACACATCCGCCACAGGGGGTGAAGACAAATGTTTTTCACGCGCCCGTGCATAATTGTGCGCCCATCGTTTATTTAGCATAATTTCTCGCCGTGTGAGGCAACCGACCTACCTCCCCGGCGCAACGGACGAAGGACAGCAACGGAGGGACCATTAATGTCCTCGTCCTTCTGGCGCCCGGCGGGATTGCGCGGAGCCATGAAGCATACTTGCTCCGTAGGAATCTGCCCTGTGTTCAATCTTCATCTTATGTTGCAACACGTACAGAGACCGGACCCGAACGAAAGGCGCGCGGGCGGTTCCTTCTGCATTCCTTCGTCGCCATGTGACCCTGTCCCCTTCCGAACGGACGTGGACGATCACTACCGGAAGCTATCGGGTAAACAACATTGTTTCATGATAACCTGAAAGTGAAACCACAACCTTTACGAAACTAACACATGGCGTTACGGTTTAGGACAGCACAGAACCGAGATGGATCTGCCCGAAATGTGTTTAGGAGGATCGTGCGAACTTGATGCCACAAGGATGGCAGCGCTCAAAACCCACTATCTAACAGTGGATGGTCTGTTATTGATGCTCGAAAATCGGTGCCTGACATCCTAAACCTAATTGATGTTGTTGGAATACCG
Organism: Anopheles atroparvus; assembly: GCA_914969975.1. Classification (NCBI taxonomy): domain Eukaryota; kingdom Metazoa; phylum Arthropoda; class Insecta; order Diptera; family Culicidae; genus Anopheles; species Anopheles atroparvus. The sequence goes on along the minus strand of CAJZCY010000002.1, from coordinate 43,345,670 downwards.
GAACAATAATTAAATATCTGTTTGTAACATCATTTCATGTCGGAAAAAAGTAGTTTCATTTTGTTTGGCTCAATGATTGCACTCGTTTTTCGTGATCTCATCATGAAACTACGAAGCACGGTTTGAGAGATTCGAAGACGTTTGAATATCAATGATCGTCATGAGATTAGTCAGCAGGCAACTCTGTAGCAACTCTGTAGATCAGGGTTCGATTAACTCTATACCGGCGATATCTTTCGTATGGCATTGAACTTATACCTCATTTGACTGCTAAGGAAGAAGTGTAATCAGGAAAAACAAACATACGCACACTGAGACCTATACGAGTAAGATGTAAGGTTGTGTATTATTAGCCAGACGATGCTCTAATGCTACGGCCATAAAAAAACTCAAGAGGCCTGGCGTCGCCTCGAGTGTATCGTTTTTCCAGGGAATAGGTTCCGGTGTAGCCACAATTTCGTCCGATAACCGGAGCTCTTGAAAACGCACCCACCCCTGGCCAGCATTATCGACGAGAGGGCAACGCAAACAGTTTCCTCCTATCGGCGTTTGCTGATAAACCTTTATCGAGGTGCAAGCGCACGATGGGAGGAAACTTCAACTTGAAAAAAGCCGAAGCTGCGGCAAAACGGTGACCAGATGGTCGACGGCGCAACCCAATTTGGTGTATCCATCCAGTGGTCAATTGAAGGTCCCGTCGAAAACGGGTTCGGCTATCAATCATCAGCACCATCGAAGGTGACCGTACAAGTTACACACGCAGCTTCAAGACGATTCCGCCAAGGAGGTGGCAGCATAATTCAAGCGCGTCGACTCTGATGCTTCATTTTCTGATGCTTTTTTGCTAATTACATACTTTACTCGCGATTTATCGACTGGCTGACTGGCTGACCGGCTGACCGGCTGACCTTGTTTCCCGTCGCGCTCACCCACCCAACCGCCAAGGGGTTGGGGATGGAAATCTGGATGGATAAGGAACACAATCGTGTATTTGTCTAAAAACCTTGTTGGAAAAATGCACTTTTCGAGATCCAAGGGAAGATGCGAGAAGATCGTCAACGTCCGATTGACCAGCCCCGGACTGGAGCATGGATCGAAATGGTTCAACAGGTTTATCCTTCGAAGGAGAAGTCGAGCTGAGGCAAGAGGGAGCAAGCCCACACGATCGATCGATCGCGTTCTTCTCGATTCGACGGTCGACACCGTTTCGGCAGTGGAGAACTGTGGTAGTAGTGGCCCCCTGGACCAGCGTGACAACACAGCGCCAAACGAAACGGTGCGATCGCTGCCTTCCTTTCCTTTCCACTCGAAACGAAACCAACCACCATACCCTCTTCCCCTACCAGCCCAACCCACAGCATGCATCGTGCAGCGCTCTTAAGCATCTCCTTCTCCCCCTCCAGTGCAACGATGCTGCTTGCATGTGGTTCGCGTCTCGCGCGGCCTACTGCGGCAACACCACACGGGTTAGTTGCGGTGTGAATCATATGATTCTTAAAGGGCGCTTTTTCGCTATTTGCCTCGCCCGAGCGGGGCGGGTTGGCGGGGGGATCGAATGTTCTTGGTGGAAATTTTAAAACCGTTGCAAATCACCTACCGAAAAAATCTTCCCAGCGCTCCGATCCGTCGGATTCGATGTCCATATTTCCGGAGCACAGGCAGTCGTCGTGGTGTTGTTTTTTCTTTTAAACTTAATTCCACACTACTATGCGCACGCTGCTTCGACACTTCACCACACACCTTTCATTCCATGTAGCCACTTCGACACGCTGCTGCTGCTGGGAGCGGACGAATTCAGCGACACTACGTCTTTCAGGCGCCCGAATTCCACACTGCACAGATGGCACAGCTGATCACCTAGAAGGATTGCCTCATCTTTCCACTGCGTAAACGAAATACGGGAAGAAAAAGCATAAACATTATCTTTCACCAGCTCGCACGAACCAGCACCGGAAAAGGGCAAAAATAGAAGTAAAACAAAATGCAGTTTGAAGATCCTCGCGAGGCCCGATCGGGCGCGATGCATAATTTGGTTCTTAGAAACGCACACATGCAGACACTAGCAAACGCGAGGAAACTATGGTAAGTGCCTCCTGTGTTTCGAATAACATGGAACGCACTGGGGGTAAGTGATCTCTTGAAATCATTGCGCGAGCAACCCGAGGCAACATTCTCGGCACACATAATTTAGGAAAAAAGAACATAGCGCCGAAACTTCACGCAATTTCATCACACGAATAAAAACAAAACTACACCGAAGCACCGAATGCCCGTACACATAAACATTCACGTACACGATTTTTTTTTCCAGTGCGTACGCGATTATTTTAATGGCACCAACACCAACGATCAAGCTTATGGTTATCGGAATCAGGTGGGCTGGACCCGCGATTGAAAACAAGGCGAACCGCGGGTTTAGAAGCAAAAAAAAGCAACACGAAATCGGAAGAACAAGCGTGATACGAAGGACACGGACAGCTTTGCGCTGTTTTGCACGCAGCACACGTACGCGCAGTTTCTAGTGCAGTCTCGCGCAAGATCAACTCAGTAGGTGAGGTGTAGACGGGGCTTATTCGCTGGAAGTTATTCTAGTGATCTACGATTTCCACGTTCGACGATGCTCCACCGCACCTGCGCTTGCAGCTAGTCTCTCCACAATACTGAAGAAAAAGGGTCGAGAGTTCTGCGTGCACCCGAAAGCGCGAACCTACGTTCCTCTGGAATAAAAGGAACGATACAGATGACCAAAACACAGGAGAGCAGCATAATTCTGTACGATTCTGGTGTTACGAGCATCGCTAAGATGATCCTTCAGGTAATATTTGAGCAGTTTGTTTCACAATGTTCCAGGAAACAGCGCGTAAAATCCGTATTTTCCTTGCTCAAGTTGCAAAAGCTGGTACCGCAGGTCCGTTCTAATCGCAAGCAACAAGTGCAGGATCATTTTTCATCACTATCGTTGGTATTTGGACTTTCCGCCATTCGATTCGTTTAAATTGCTTGGTGCAATACTGCCCGGACAGATTGCGTATCGCTGAGAATCGGTTTTAGAATGATACACATGTTGATGCGCTGTATGAGCATACTTTATTGTTATTGAAAAACTGTAATTATGCAGTGAAAAAGGAATAACTTTGACGGAACACGAATGAACACTTGGCAAGCATTTGCACGTGTTCACGCCTAAAAGTATACTGTAGATGGCGCTGCCATGTCAGCAAGACGTACCCAACTATGAGTGGGCCAGATATGATGAGATGGCGCTGCGGTCACCACAGGGTGAAAGTGAGATCGAGAATTTCAGGAGAGCAAAATGGTCCCACTTTTGTATCCCACCCGAACCGGGTTTGGTCCCACTTTTGTATCCCACTCGAACCGGTTTTGGTCTCACTTGAAACCGGTGTTTGGTTAAAAACATATCACCCTTTTTCCCGGTTCACCTGGGACCAATCGTTTCGCTCCGGAATCGGTTTATTTTCGGTTGAATGCGTGTTGATTTTTTTTTTTATTTTTCAGCAATATGACCACCTACCCGAGTAAGTTTTGAAACTTTGTTCTGTCATAATTTTTTGGCATTTAACAACCATGAGCTCGAGGTAGTTGAGGAATTTGCCTACCAGGGGTCTCCTATAACATCGGACAACAACATCAGTTCGGAGATCCGAAGACGCATTGTTTCATGAAAGTCGTGCCTACTATGGGCTCCACTAGCTTCTGAGGTCCGGAATACTTCGCCAACGCACGAATTGCACCATATACCGCATGTTGATACGGCTGGTAGTCCTCTATTGGCATGAGTCGTGGACGCTGCTCACGGAAGATGACAACGCACTCAGCATTTTCGAATGTCGGATGCTCCGGTCTATCTTTGGTCTATCTATGTAGCGTATAAGTGCAGGACGGGATGAGGAAAAGGATGAACCACGAGCTGGCTGAGCTGTTTGACGAGCCGGATATCCTATCGGCGGCGAAACCCGGAAGGTTCCGCTGTTTGGGGATGACATGCCATGAGGCTGCCGAACTCATGCACCACCAAGAAACACCCGTCAGCTACCCGCTCGGCACGAGGCACAGATGAGCGCAGCGAGCCCGTGAGTTGGACCAGGTGGAGCAGGACCTGCGGAACATCGGATGTCACTGGGGATGGAGAGCGGCAATCACGGACCGAGCGCCCTGGAAAATGATTGGTGACCAGGCCTTGTCAGCACGACGTGCTCAATTATGAGCGGGCCAGGAAAGATGAAGAAGAAAAAGTATATCGATTTGAACACAAGCAGTCGGATCTAGCAGAAATGGACCACCTTCAAACAGGTACTAGAAAGCAGGGTGGTAGAATCGTTTTAGAATATGAAGATTTCTCATATCCACTATAGCTGTCCCGTGATCAGGAAACATGTTCATGAACCACGTAACTTTGCGAATTTGTAAGAAAAGTAAGACTAGATGATAATAAACTTGACTTTGTTTTTAAAAAAATCTTTTAAGCCTCCCAAGTGCCCTCAGCCATAAAACAAATTACAAATATTGGATAAATCTTCCATTAACAAATGGAAAAGTTATTTTTTCACGACGAAAGCAGCAAAAAAGTAGCTGGTGCCTCAGATGGCAAGCCGGTTTTGTTTTATAATTTCAGATCACCGACGGACGTTGCAAAACGCTTGAACATTTGTACAATGAGAACGCCAATCGAGACAACGCCGAGAGAACGCACATTGGTCGATTTAATTTACTTATTGGGCATGAAAGTGGCACCGTTGAATCGACTTTTAAGTCTACCAAATTGCACGCACACCGCCAAAGATTTTCTATGAGTGTATGCGTGAAGTTGGTCGCCTGGGAGAGGCACCGGAACACAAGAAATATCTGCCGCGGCAGCGAGCAAATCGGATCAGTCCTTTCCGTATCGTCGAACCCGAAACACCTCCGCGAAACGAGCGCTCGCTCTACTGTTCCGCCACCAAGTCCAAGTTCCCGCAAGACACACCACACAAAGTGCAGTGGAAGCGAAACTAAAGAAGGAAGCCTTACTATTTCGTGCTTGCGGGTTAGTTAAGCTGGTTCAGTTGGTGGTTAGAAGTATCGTTAGGTTTCGCCGAGCGGCCGCGATCGTCCTAGCTCTGCAAGCGCGGCTGCGCGCAGTTGTTTAGTCTTGTCGTCCCGGTGGAGAAGAAGAAACTGCTGAGGTTGCTTTCTCTGCGCGTGGTCTGCTGACTCTTGACATTGGCGCTGCCATTTTTGCGCGCCATACGACACAGAGTGCTGGGGGCAGCGTGGACGCCTTTTTCTTCTTTCGTTGGCGGAAATTGGACGCGCAGCGTTTCAATCGATTTCGGTTCCCCCTTTGGCGGTCGCTTATTTTGTCCGTTGGCTTTGCGAAAAGACAGAGAAGACTATCCGAGAAGCGGCTCCTTCCGGCTCAAGTGAGTGCTGCTTGTGAATAGTGCGAAAAAGTTCAAAATCAAAGTACATTCTCCTCCTACGGTGGTGCTGTTGCGTGCGATTAACATCTTTTCAGTCGCGGGTCGTTAATATATTTAAACAAGTGCCGCGTGGGTGTTTTTATTCTGCACAACTGCCAACCGGTTCAACATTTTGTCGGTCGCAAAAAATAAGCTTCCGCGTGGAAATAGACAGAAAGACAAGTATAACGAGCGCATGACGGTCGCGTTTCGGTTAATGTGAATTGCCCCTAAATAGCACCACCATCACCAATTACTTCAATTAGATTAAGTGATTTGATTGCAGGTATTATTTAACAAATTATAAAAAAAAGGATTTTCAGCATGCAATTACTTTCGTCCATGACGAACTGCATCACGCAGCCATGGAAAGCAGATTTTCGTTCACATGCTTGTAGACCGATAGGCTCCCCAGGGGCATATTACATTTTTAAGTTCTTTTTTTCAAAAGTAAGTGTGGCATATACGCTGCTATATTTGAACGATAAGATAACACGCGGAGGAGAATATCTCCGAAGCCTGCTCTTTTCGGTGCACACATATACACACACTGACACCTTCACCTTTCCCAAAACACTTCTCCAGAACGGCGAAGACGACGACGCTGACGCCGGGAAAGACACACATGTGGCTTTGGAATGTGCAATTCAAACATGTCTGCGCCTGCTGCCCGGAGGACAAATACTCCGTGCGCGATATATTGCTGCAGCGCGATATGGGAGATAGATTAAAATTGTTTTGACTAGCACGAAGCAGAAGAGAGTTGATAGTACAATATTCTCTGTATCACCGCAACTGTATCACCGTGATTAAATTTCTCCCCTGTTTTTAGCATCCCCAATCTCAGTCAAAATCAGTAATGGTTAAGACTACACAAAACGCGCGAATCAAGATCACCTCCTTAACTCCATCTCCTCTTTCATCTACCCATTTCATCTCGGGGTATATTATGTCGACGATCTGAAATGTATGCTCCCCGTCCGCGGATGAATATTCATCAGCACGGCCCGTTGATCTTCTTGGGCACAGCTGCGAGATGACAAGACGAATTTCGAATTTGCAAATGCCATTTCGAAGATGCATTAGAAACTCTACCCTTGTTTTTTGCAACGGCCTACGAAGCCAGTAGCAACCATCAAAAGCTCAGCCCGTGTCAAATCAATTAGTTTTTATCGCTGCAACGAACCCAACCGGCACACAAGTGTGCGAAACATTTCAATAAAATGCATCCATTCAGAAATTGCGATTGTAACGGCTGCCGTCAGGAATCTTCTTAGTGGCTGTGGTGTCATGACAATGGCCGACCGTCTTGGCGCTTCCTTCGGATTGATTGTTTCCGAGAACGCCGCACCACTTGGCAGCACCGCAGAAATATTGCACGCCGAAGAGAGTGCAAGAAGAAAAATGCAGGAGACGGCAGTGCGATTAGAACCGCGGCGGGCGAATTTGTGCCATTTACAATCGAAACGATTGTGTTGGTCTTTTTTTAGATCACCGATGACGTCATCGCTCGATCCCAGGGGCGTTCGAGAGCGCGCGCGCGCGTATATGGCATTCCGATCGTGCTGAAGTCATCTGCATGATACCACAGCTCTTAACTGGCTTCCTGTGTTATCTATCTGATACCTGCTGTTGTGTTTTTCGCATGCTTCCGAAGAAACCGTACGCCATCATCACTGGGATCTGTTACTCATTCGACACGAATTGGATTGTGTTTGTATTTTTTGCAATATTATGTCTTCCGTGGAAAGCTCAAGAAATTGATCCCCCCCCCCCCCCCCTTCCTCCCCGAAACACACTCACACACACATGATGATTCATAGCATTTCGAATTCATCTAGTTTGAAAACAACAAGCACTATGCATTAGTTACTTCGAAAACTACACGTTCCACAACTGCCCATTTCCCAAAGCAATCTGCCATTGCAAATTTGCTTTTATGTGTACAGTAAACGAGGCAATATTACGTACAATTTACATATTTTGTACTTCGAAACAGGGTTCGCAAATATCCGCTTGCGATGCTACAGTGTAGCGCTTTGAGGAATTCTTCGATCGTGTTAAAAGCAGCTGTTTAGAAGCTTGAAGTCTGGAAACAAGATTCTTGCCTCAAGCTCAAGCCCGTTTAGTTTAGTTTTGTGTTGTTCGTATTTAAGCATGCACAAACTGCGGTTTATGATCATCCGCAGCAGGATCATAATGGGATTCGTTCGTCATTGTGCGCAGGGGGGGAGGGGGGGGGGGGGAGGAAAGCCGCACTTTGTTCGACACTTTGCAGCATCACCAACGGGCTGGGCGGCTGGCGGACGGGATGGCCGGGAGCGAGGTAACGCTGCAAAAGGTGGCATACTAATCGGCAAAAATTCTGTACAAGCATTTTACATTAAGCCACCGTCGAAACCTCCATCCGCCGCTCCCGGGAGAAGAAGTACCCTTACCGCGGGAGCCTCCGTCGAAACACGATGGCGTCAGCCGGAACGGTATTTGTTTGTTCTCGGCAGGCGGGAGAGGGTGGTGAAGGAACCTGCAGTTAATTTTAATGGCTATTGGTTTTACTTCCTCCTGGCTGGCGTGAGTCGAGGGAGCGGGGCTGTGCGGAAAAGCGATTGGCCCGCCCCAAAACTGACCGTCCCCACGTGTACCCCGAACCAAGGAAGGCCTCTGTCAGGGTCACTGCTATCGGGCAAGGGCCATTGCCACACAATCGTCAACTACTATCGTAGGGAGAAAAAATTAAATCATCACGGAAATTGGGTCGCATCGCCATATCGGCGCCGAATTGGGCCCGACCCGTGGGTCGAATATTTGTGCCATTTTCTTCTTTCTATTGGTGTCAATCAATTCGTTGAGAGTTCTATTGATGCGAGACTTCGGAGACGTTATCGATGCGCGCATCAAGACCGTGTACGCACCGCTCTATCTTAACCCTCGCGAGAATCCTAGTGGAACATGGTTGGTAAAGTCAGAGTCGCCTTGCGTATGTTAGGACGCGAGGTAGCGATCTTGGTGGGATGGCATTGGCAGGCGAAATAAAGCAAAAAAGATCTTTTTCCACGGGCAACTGTCCCTAACGGCGTCACCTGCATGGGAATGATTGCATTTGCACGAAAACGATGTGGATAGCCTGTCTTGTGATCCAGGCGATTGCGCGATCACCTTTGCGCATACAAAAATCCCTGGAAACCGATCTCCTACAGCACCCAAACTGGATCAGGATGGGCAAACCAGTGTTAAAAATTGTTTTGGCTTCTAAAAGTCTCCGAACAGGTGTACGAATTGTCCTGCGTATGTTTATTTGCGTACGTGTGCGCACAAGTGTTAATGTCGAATCATCATTTCGCGCCGTGCGAGGAGGTCGATCGTGGTTGATTTGACTACCACCGATGAATTATTAATTCGTCGCTCTCCCCCGCCCGCTTGTCCACGGTGCTCTTCAGTTTGACATAGTTTGGAGTGGTTTATTAGGTTCCAGCGTTGCTCAGCGTATGATGTCATGCGCTTGGCATGACTCGCCAGAGGAGCGAGACCACAAACCGCAATCATTACTGCACCGTTCGTTATCCTTTGCGTGGGAATGTTTGTCGCCTTCCCGTTCGACGTGGGTACTACAAATACAGTGTGTTTGTTCCGTAGCACCCCGTTTACAAATTAAATGCGTAAAAGATGTGATGTCATATCATTTAAACTGAGAAACCCTTGCTCAACGTGCTTCTTATCGACGGAATACAAGAATCAGGTTCTTAGCGCAATGGTTATTAATAGTCGATCTTGGGCCTCAAGATCGTCCTTGTTGGAAGTAGGCATCATCGATCACCACCCCCCGTTTAGCTTGCAAAAGATAAGCTATCAAATTAAGAAAGCGGAGGCTGCACCTTGCTGTTCCGGGCATTCGATTACATCGATCAAGATCGAATAATATACTGCCGACGTTGGGCTCGAGATGATTTATAGCGACCCTTCCGGGAGATGTTGGTATTAGGTGGCGGTTCCTTCATAAATCTTCGCCATTGGTGACATTGACTCTCCCGTGTTCAAGGCGACATTGCTCCGACCACCGTTTAGCGGGGTAAAATGGTGACAAAAGGCTTGTTTCGGTTACCCTCTCAACCGATACGGTACACCATCTGGCAACTAATACCTAATTTGTGGCCACCCAGTGGATGGTAGTTCAACGGTTCGTTTGATTTATAGCCGTAGTTCCGAATGGTAAACATCGTGCATTAGGTGGCCGGCGGCGCTTAAAGGAAGATCCAACTTCGCTTGGGTGGTGTTTTAAAAACACACTAAGTGCTCGAAAGATACGCCCTTGGGAGGCAGCGCGATATCCTGCGGTGCGAATGATTGATACCGGATTGGCACGGTTATGCTAAGCGCAGTAGAGAACAATAAGGGCAACGCCAACTGATAGTCCAACATTCCTCTCGCCGGGGTCAAATAAACATTCTGGCTAATTCCTTCCAGCTGACTCGATGCTGCCTGTCCGCAGAAGTGGAGGTGCTTTGGCGCCACGGCACCGAGACTTCACGCCCGAGCTGAGCGCTCCTAGCCACCCGTATTGCTTCGTAATGAAAAGCAAACAAACCATGTGTTACATCAACTCCGACACGGGAAGGTCCGAGGGCAGGAAGTTCCCGCAGAAGAATCCCCCACATTCTGTTCCATTCTAATCGATCATTTTTTGCCGCTAGTTTTACATTGTAACTCTGTCTAGCAAACCCTGTACGGCCTTTGACTCCTTCTTTATTACGTGTCAAAAGGAATGGCAAATAGATGGCGGCCAAATATGGCCGTTAAGTCCGGTGTGATAACTATAGCCACAAAGTGCCGCTCGAAAGAGGGCGAAAAGACTAATTAGAACCATTTCAAGTCGGCGAAAGGGGGAAGATCGTTCGCTTGAACGGAGAGTCGCGTGTTAATTGATTATCTAATTTTCTTGTTGGCGCAACTCTTGGTTCCGTATTGAATCCAAGAATACCAAGGTTTGCCAGTTAGGGTTACCTTTGCTACAGATCGACCAACAGTTTGCGATTCCTAGAATTTTGGAGAGAATAGTCTAAAATAATCCACAAGCTAGTGCCGTCTGCTATCAATCGGAGCCTCTCCAACAATCAGAGCAAAAACAAAAAATTAAAGATGATGTGAATTCTGCGTCATCACACTACCTCAATTATCCGATTTTGTCCATTCGCATAGCTAGTGGTAGTAAAGGCGAAGTTCTGTGTCTAAAATAAAATGTGCAAATTTCGATTTTATTGGCACTAATTCATTGACTAGGTGCATTCCACTCCATTCAGACTCTGGTGGTAACACGTTGATACATTCGTCTTCACACGTACCAACTCATCATCCGGTTGTTTCTCCTCTTTTCGAATGTTTCGATGGCGATTGGGAATTTGCACTACTTTAGGAGTAAATTGAATCGTGCCTTCTATGCCTCGTTCACTTCGAAAAAGTTTCGTAGCACGCTGCGTGCATCTCTGTGACGATGATTGCGTAAGAGCAATGGTTTTTGTAACGCATTACTTCCCTTTGAGACCTTGGCAGTACAAAGGTATATTTATATTTGTCATTCATGTCAGGTCTACAGTTTTCCGCCCTTGTCGACTTGTCCGAGAATGTCGCCAAATGTCCAAGCACCAACACACGACTGCGTGGTAGCGAATTTATTGTTGCCTTTGCTTTTAGGCACACGAAACACGCGCAACACAGAATTGCAACAGGATTTCGGTTTTCCCCTTGGAACAGCGTTTCCCTTGAGATGCAGGATATTGGCTCGGTTTAGTCAGCGATTAGTCAGCAGGGTAAAAAATCTGCGCTCAAAAAGCAACTATGCCTCTGTGCAATGAGCTCATAGAAATTTATAATCCCTGGAAAGCGATCGAATCGTGCATGGGCGGCCAAACGATTTCTGACACGTTCAACACCGGACGCACGGGCGAAAGTACCACCCCACTTCTGGTCGGGACAGAAACAATGGTGAGTGTGTAGACAAAAATCGTGCTACGGAATCAACGCAACGATGGCAGCGGTTCGGCCTGGATGGCATTTGCTTGGCCGCCGGGAGAGCCTATTTATTACCTCAACAGTTGACCTCAAGCACCATCGCGTAGCAAAAGCGAACTGTTACGAACCAGCTCTTTAGACTCTACAATCAAACAAGATAAATTAGCCGCAGCTCCGTGGCGAAACACGCCATACAGTTTTAGGGATAGCGCAAAAATAGGAACAAAGGAATAGAAAGCACTCAAACCGACGAAGATCGTTGATTCAATTGGAAATTCATAAATCACTTAACACTCATCGTCGTCCAATGGGACTTGTTCTCAATCTATGCACCGTCAAACCAATTTGCACGTCACCTTCGCGTCATCCACGCACCGTCCACAATCAGCTGCGGTGGAGTGGAATTGATTGAACGTTCCAAAAACGGTCCGGGCCATGAGCATGATACATTGATTCCGTGAATCGCGTCCACGGCATTGCCGGATGATGTTTGACAGATATTGATTGGGCCGACGCAGGAATGAACAGGAATGAAAATGCAGGTGAAATAGCGCGGCGCGTAGCCAAGGTTAAGAGCCCTGGATGCTGAACTACTCTTGCCCAAGATAAGCACAGTAGAGTGCATGTTAGACCCGGATCTTGTTTAAGAAGGCCCAAGCAGTCAAAAAGGCGTTGGACCACCTGGTCTAACTTTATCGTTCGTATCAAGGTGGCGAAAACATTACGGGTGGAAATAGATCGATGAGATCGTGCTCCCCGGGGCGATCAAGATGCGGGACGTGAGTTCGGGTAACGGTACGATCTTTCAACGGCAGAAGCCGCCAGCATTGGTGCAGCTGAACATGCAGGGCTGATCATAAGCCGCTGGTATTTGTGGGCGGTTCAAAGAAAGCATCTCTAGTGGCTTACCTTCGGCCCTGCGGGCATCGATCGATCAGCTCGCTTCTTTTCCGCAACCAAACTACGATGCAGCGCGCGGAAGGATTTTCAAAAGTCAAACGATTTTGCTTATTTATCGCAGGCGCATCGTGATTTTCTTCCCTTCGTTTGGCTATCGCAGACGGTGGCGCTTCACTCACGATTGTTAGGCGGCCAGTGCACTGTCTGATGCTTCGTCCTCGTTCCGTCTTTAAGTCAGTCTTGGGCCAAGGCTACGATTGCAAAACAACAGCAACTGCAAAACAACACCATGACTAAGGCTCTGGAAGAGCGCGCGCTTACTTGACGCACGGCTCGTAAAGCATATCCTATCCGGTGGAGGCAAGATTTATGTATCTCAATCTGACGCTTTCTTGTGCGATTCATGCGATCGCTGCTTTCCGGTTTAAGCTCCCTCACCACCCCCTTGCATGTAGGAGGTAGCTTTTTTGTTTTCCAGTCCAGTCCACTGGCGGAAACATATCCATTAACTTTTCGCATCGTCTCGTCGTTTGCAAATCGTGACGCATCGTGCCCTCGCAAGTGTGTTGGGCTGGAAAACAGGAACGGGGGTTAGCATGGGGTAACCGCAAGTGAGTATGTGCAAGTGGCCACTGGCCAATATAAGGCCCTTTAGACGCGCTGAAGAGTGTACACTTACCCTATTCCCTATTGCAATTGGTACCGGCTGGCATTTGCATGGTTTTGACGCCGGCAGAAACTTTCACTAGTCGCGCTGCCATTTTTCAAGATCTTCTGGAGCCTCGAGGGAGCGTTTAAAGTGGGGGCGAAAGGGGCCCTGCTTGGCCGACGCTTGTCCTGCTCGTGTGACTTTCTCCGTAGGAGAAGAGAACGCTAGCTGCTTAACCGAAATTTATCACCTCGTCGTCTATTTTTTGCCCTTCTCTGCTATCCGCGACTTATATTGGCTCAACAATATGCAACGAGGATTAAAAACAATGCCAGCGATCAGAGGTGAGCTAATTTTTGCAAATACTTTCTGCCTTTTCACACCTTGGAAGTAAAATACTGCAGTACAAAACAGAAACTACAATGGTTGGATGGTTTTTAAACACAAAAGGGTAAGGGTCTGGTACGCTTAGAAAAGGTTGGACAGTAAGTGCTTTATGGAAGTTTTGCGTTTTACCAAACCTCAGTATTTCTTTACAAAAATCACCGGAAGTCTTTTGATGACCGATCTTTGCTTGTGTTCAGTAAAGCTGAACTTTTATCTACGAGTTGATATAATATATATATAGTTGAATAAAAACTTCGCATTGTTCAAAAGGCCAAACGGCGGTTATAGTTTTCTTGCTGCACGGTTTCAGGTCTAACTGAATTCTACCAACTTTCTTACCAAACTTGATGATTCAAGTTTCCCATCACGATCCAATCCTCCCCACGGCGAGTTGGCGTAAGGTTTACAGTTTTATGCTGGCAGGTTTCTGCACAAACCGTCGCCGTTTCGTCGGTTCGATGCTAGCCAGTCTAACTTGAAACGGCAGCGGCCTGAATGGTCCGAAAACGTTTGTTTACGCTTAGCAAAGAGCAAATATTGTCGACGCTAACCATGCCCTTCCCATCTTTGCCCCGTTTCCTCAACCCCCCGTCAGCACCAAAAGGCTGTCGCGCTTCTTTGCAGCTTCATGCTCTCACAACAATTTGCCAACTGTTACTTTCATTAAGAAACTAGTCTTCTTGGTGGAAAATGAAAGCCGTAAAAAAACACCCACATGTAGAAATATGCAACGAAGCACCGGCCCAGGGGCGTAGAACGGCGTTATCGTTAGTTTTCTTGCGATGCAAAACATGTTTACCCTTCTTTCAGCGCAAGTTCACCTTAGGTATAAAAAAAGGTAAAGCGGAGCTGGTGGGCGGTTTCAATTAAAGCGGAAATAAAAAAAAAACACGATTCAATTCTGCAGCCTGTGACTAATCATCCCGAAATAATCTTGCCACAATCATGAACCAACGACGCACATAGGGATGTGGGAAAGTGAAACATGCATCACATATAAATCTATTATAACGTTTGAAGCGTTTTTTTAACCATCCCTACCCCGTTGCATTGCCGACCCCGGATGCCGATGGAGGACGAATTTACTTACGAAATTTAGTTGTTAGTTGCTGCAGCAAAGGAAACAAATGCTAATGGCTAAAAATAATAATATCGCTTCTCGAACCGATGAAACACGTTAGAGGGTGGGGTAGGGAAAGGGGTGGTCTACCTCTCACTGTGCACCCAGTAAGATTCATTATTCTTCAGCTTCTCTAGGGCATCGCACTATATGCATCAGGGAATAAGTAAGACGTCGTACATCTTCTGCAGGGAGAAGCAGAAGGCCGAAGATCGCGTCTTGGTGAAGAATCATCGCGTACCTCCGCAGCAGCAGCATGAGCAAACTGACCATTTGTATCTGTCAGCAATTAAAATACTTCAAATTCTCTCTATACCTTACCGACCCACCCCCCACCTTATTGATGCTCGAGGGGACCACCCTCTCCCATCTTGTACGGTCGAGTGTTTTATTTACCAGAGGATCCTGGTGTCGTTCTGGTTGCTCGTGAAAAAAGCTGCTTACATCAGCTGTTTGGCGCTCGGCCGAGCCCACTTCTGTCCGTGTTCTCCGCATCTTTCTTCCTGCGCGCCCTCCACGGTCCCGTCGAGAGCGGTCACAGCTGATTGTTCCCTATCCGGACGCAGTATCAAGATCTGGGTAAATTGCGAACAATTAACGACGAAGGTCGCCCTCCACCTTCGAGGCGATGCAAAGCGTGTGTACTTTGTTGTAGTGCAGCAGGAATGTCGCAGGAATGCCCGGCCTCCCACGTGAGTGGGCGTGCTAATGAGCGTTGGTTCCACGGCCGTGAAAAATTAATCGGCAAGGCTATTCGTAATCAGCAGCAGCACTACCTTATCCATTGGCCACATGGGGCCGCACTCTTATCGCGAGGAAAGCATTGCTGTACCTGGCAACAACTAGCTGTCGCTTCGCAATATCTGCAGAGCTAACTCTTGCCGGAGGTCCATTGATTGACTCCAATGAGTTATTCCAATCAAAGAAAATTAATTGCTCACTTAGCGAATCACTCCCTAGAAACTGCGGCCCACGGAGTTTGATGGCTAAGGAGACACGAGGCGAGAGATGATATGCACATCGTTTTGCGCATGCCACACAGTTAAACTGCCATCGAGATCATCTTTCCTAAACAAGACAAATTAACACCACTCCGGCAACACTTTACCAGCTTCCTGGTACTGGTCCTGACAACCTCTGTCACCGGTGTAATTGAAAAGCTCGTTTGCATTCCGCATCCCTTCTTTTTCTTCGGCGTTGTAATTCGAAGGGGCGATGAATTTTCTTCAAACCATCACCATTTCCTGCACACGCCTGCATCGGCTGAGGGCTGGAGGAATAGTCCCTTTTTCACAAGACGCGAGTCAATTAGCAATGCGAAGGTGCAAGAGGCGAAAAGCAAAAGAAACAACGGGGAAAACAAATATTTTCAAAGAAACAACGCAGGGCCACGCGACACACTCGCCGCTTATCTTGCTGGGGGAGTGGAAAAACATCTGTTTGCCGTACTAACAAGGAAATTGTGCTGCAATCTACATCGCGCACCGGAGGGGCAGAACAATAGTGCGCTCTAAAACCTGGTGTTTATCACATTTACCACGTTTAGTACCGCTTGCCCAAGAGATGCCACTTGAGACACTTGTTGGCTCACGGTCAACACTTTCGGAAATTCTGAATACCGGAGAGGTAAATGAATTTATTGAGGACCCAGGTCAGGTTTGCTAGTGGTGATAAAATAGTGAGACAACCGATTTACTACCGAACTCAGTTCTTGATATTCAACTGCAATTGCATCGTCTCGCGGTAACTGGGATGGAGTTACCTTACCACCACGTCGAAGACGAAACATTCCTTTTATTCACTTCCATGCAGTACGGAGGGTTAAACAAAATAAAATGAACGATCGTATATTTTAGTGCGTGACAACTAAAGCAAGGATTTCATAAGGATGATCATTGCTTCAGGGTTTTTCCTTAAGTAGGCGAGCTCATGAGCTCACATCGTCTCGTGCTAGGCGCGAAGGACTCGCTCATTAGCTTAGACGCCTGGAAGATTAAACCCAATTTCGGTTCAATGTCACATATGCTCTACGCCCCCTTTGCCACCAGAATGGCTGGACGAAGCCAGATAAAAACGGTACGGCGAAATAGGTTGGTCGAACAGACCGCATATGCTTTTGCTACCTTGCGGTGGCGTTAGAAAGCGATCGCAGCAAGCCGAGAAAAGATCTGTGATAAGGTTGCATCATAAGCAGGCGTCTGACGCAGCGGAAAGCGTGCAGTGTATGTGGAGCAGTTCTCGGTAGCGTCTTCATCGGTCGTTTGTCAGTTTGAACGCAGCCGGCTTTGGCTGTGAACGTACGTCCAACGTCCTGGTGCGATCTTAGCGCTCTTCCGGTGCATTTAGTGCAGTTTCCCCAGTTTGTCTTTCTGGTGGCTGGTTCAGTAGTCATTCTTCGCTTCGTGCTGTGGTATGTATGTTCGGGCGTCTAGTTTTAAACAGATTTCCCAATCGCTTTCGGTGCTGCTCGTTGAGGATGTTGTGTGTGAGTGTATTATGCAATGCATATTCGGGTTTCTTTTGCTGCGCTGACAAATTATGCTTCGCGACCGTCATTTAGCGTCCGATAAAAGTGATGGTTCAACTTACCAAAATCCATTTCCGCGCGATTGTATCATCCAACTTCCGATCTGATCATTGGTTACCTAAATAGACGAAGAAAAATAGAAGATACAGAAGCTTTTTGATGGCGAAGTGACACCCACTTTGCAGTTATTTGTCACATTTTACACCTTGTCGCGCTTGCAGCCGATGCAGTTCGATTATCGACGGCGAAGATGCAATTTCTGCCAACACGTCTCACAGGGCTTCGAATGTCCCTCCGGTCCCGCCACTCGGGCAAATCGTGGTCGATGATCTCGTAAACAAACAAGTTTGCAAACGGATTTCGGGCTACGCAAACACACTTAACACCTGAGTTGCGTCGTGTCGGACGATGACATGTACACCGGCTGGCTTTTATTTTTATGTGTGTTCTGTGGTGCGGCCTACTGCGAAACATCCGAAATAAGGTTCCCGCGCAAGCCTTCTTTCTTCTTTGACGCAGTTGTTCTTTCTTCATTTTGCATAGCTTTGCCTTCGCGTTGGGTCAAAAAACTAAATATCAAAAGGCAGGCAATATGAGGTGCCTGTCAATGTCAATGCCGCCGCGCTCGCCTTCTACGATGGCGTCGTTCGGGATGGCGTGAATGTGGAGTGGTTACACTCAAACTGGGGCGTAAGAGTAAGGGGAGGGTAGAACATGCCGGTCGCTGCGGGCAGACACTCGAGGGCAATACCGGACGCGAGACATGGACCGCGCGCAGGAGCCACCACGGCAGCAACAGCAGCAGCTTCTAATCAATGGCGGTGTCAGTCTTTGGGGGGCCATTCTTCCTCTCGGTTGCATGAGTGGATCATGTTTATTTTTATCCGCATTTATGAACTCACCAGCGGTAAATTGAGCCACTGCCATTTCTTCCTTTTTTCGTTTTGCTGTCTCCCTTTGGCATTCCATTTGTTCTCGCGCTAAAACGTATCGTATACGCACACACCAAGGTGCATAACTTGGCTCACCTGTTTACGACTTCGCGGCGGGGATCCGTTTCGGCCGCGTGCAAGCAGCGACTCGCAAACGGCAACGAACGTGGTGTGAAGAAGCCCGCCGTGTGCTGCAACCTACACGCCGCTTTCGAAATGGTTGATCCTCAAGCATCATAGAGCAGACAAACTTTAATTCCGTTGTTCCTGCATATTGTTCTACCTGATAGTATCTGTAAAACTGCCCGATCCACTTGAGGACGGTATAAGCACGAAATCCCTTTTCTCGAAAAATAAAACTCCTCTGTCAAACATTTGGACGGTATTCATTCGTTTCACGATTGTATTTGAAAAGCTTCTGGGGAAATCCCGAAAAACAGTTCGTATGCCGGTCGTGTGTCACAGTTTTATTTGCACAGACTTTCGCAAAAAGAGAACAACGGTACGCCGTTGTATTTGATGAATTCACCACTTCTCGTTTGCCATTTGTGGTCTGTGTGAAGCTTGAGCATTGTTATGACAATGTCTACTTGGATGTTTCATTTCCAGCTTATAGTTGTCGGAGTATTTCTGTGAGGCCCGAAAACTGCAGAGATGCTACGATCACTGTGGTTTCTGCTTCTGGTAGCTTTTACCGACGCCCAGGGGTACCGGTTCCGCAACGAGTTCCCGGGACCGTACTGCGCCGCGCGAAAGTACGACGAGTGCTGCCGGGATCGCCAGGACGGATGTGCGCAGCCGATATCGAGTAAGTGCTTTGTAGCTTCCCCACACACAATGTATCCTTTCTAACAAGTCAACTTCATGGCTCCATCGCAGCAACCCTGTGCTATTGCGATGAGTTTTGTGATCGAGGAGAACATGGAGATTGCTGCCCAGATTACGAGGAAGTGTGCCTGGGCATGCCTGCTACTACCAGTCCGCCGGATAATACGTTCGCATGCTTGCACAAGAAACGCTACTTCACACCGTACGATCCGCCGATCGTGGACAACTGCAACACATGGTAGGACGAAGGAATTGCTGGATTGTCCAAGTACAAACAATTGATGACTTCACTAACCAAACGTCGCTTACGTATTGCAGCAAATGTAACATGGACGGTTCGGTGTCATGTACGGAAAACGTTTGCCTGGTCGACGATGAGATCCTGACACAGTTGCAACATCTGGAGCGATCGGTGGGCTGGACGGCAAGCAACTACAGTGAATGGTGGGGCCGCACCTACGACGAGGGCAAAGTGCTGCGGCTTGGTACATTCCAGCCAAAGAGACCAACGAAGGCCATGAAGAGACTCACCAACAAGGGAGGTGTACTGCCGTCGCAGTTCGACGCTAGCGAGTACTGGCCAGGACTGGTTGGGGAAGCACGTGATCAAGGTAGGTGGAGATTTGAGGGCGTGTGTGTTGCAACGGTTTATGTCAATCGGGAAATCGTTTTACGTTTTGATTTTTTTTTTTTCAGGATGGTGTGGCTCATCGTGGGCTGTCTCGACGGCGGCGATGTCTTCGGATCGATTTGCTATAAAATCGAAAGGACATGAAAAAGTCCAGCTGGCCCCGCAGCAGATGCTTGCATGCGCCGTTCGACAGCAAGGGTGCCATGGTGGACATTTGGACAGTGCCTGGCAGTATGTCCGGAAAGTTGGGTGAGCATACGAAGGACGAAACGTGAGGGTTTCTGTGTCTTGCAAGCGCCTGAACGCAATTGCTTTTCCACCTTTTTGCTTCCAGGTTAGTCAACGAAGAATGCTACCCCTACATAGCAGCCAAGAATGTCTGCAAAATTCGTAACTCCGATACCCTGATCACCGCCAACTGCGAGCCGCCGGCGACCGTCAACCGAACTGAAAAGTATAGGATGGGACCAGCGGTCCTCCTCAATAACGAAACGGATATCATGATGGAGATCAAGGAGGGCGGAACGGTCCAGGGTAAGAAGAGCATGTCCCCACTGAAGGACACACACGCTGTTCGGAAGGATTTTCTTATGTTACCTTCGTGTGTTTGTGTGTTTTAGCTCTCCTGCGTGTTTACCGGGATTTCTTCTCCTACAAGAGAGGAATTTACCGCCACTCGGCCGCTGCAACACCAGCGGACGAACGCGCTGCCTACCACTCGGTCCGTTTGATCGGCTGGGGAGAAGAGCTTGTTGGTTACGCAAGGGTGAAGTACTGGGTAAGTATACCTGCTGGCAGATCACGATTGAATTAGTTTTTGACAAAAGTTTCTGGTCTTTCCCTGGCGCACAGATTGCCATCAATTCCTGGGGCCAGTGGTGGGGCGAGAACGGTCGCTTCCGCATTCTTCGAGGATCGAACGAGTGCGAGATCGAGAGCTACGTGCTGGCATCCAAACCTTATCTGAACGAGAATGTGCGGGAGGTGGGCAAAGTCGGCCAGCTGCAGGAGCTAATCGTCGGAACGGGCTATGCACCGTATCCTAGCCGTCGGTACCCGCCTTACGGTAGTAGCAGCTAAAGTGGGCAGGAGACAAACGTGCCTAACATATCGCCACTCATTGCCACCCGAGCACACTGACGTTGCTCGATGCAAACACTTAGCGCAACAGATATTCTTCCTTTTCCATTTATGCATACAGCCAGCCGCTAGGCACAGTATTAGGCAAAGAGGGCGTTAGAGGGCGTGCTTAATTTTTTTTAGCTGCCACGTGAAAGCAAACTTATGGACGAAAGCAACAACACCATTCAGGCACCAATTGGACGGGATACGAAGAAAGAGTTTGAAATTCTCTGCCAAGTAAAAAGGAAATTATTGCAAACCAAAGCTCTAGAGTTGCAGCAACTGAGGAAAGTTGGGAAAGATTTTAGGACACGTTTTCGACAAAATACTGCAGCAACACTCTATACTATTACCCAAAACTGCTTTCGATGGTGTTCATTGTACGTACAGCGCAAACAAAAAATTACAATCACTGTTTTCAATAATATATGTAAATGTGTAGAGTTAGAATGCACTAATTATAACGATCTTGAACGAGGTGATTTTGTAAGGAACGAACGTTTGCTAGAAGTCATTTAGCGATTAGGTACATACCGTTGTGTACATTTTTTTTGGGTGTATTCGAACAAACGATGTAGGAACGCGTTTCCATCTGTACCTCCTACCGGTAGGACACGTTTCTACCTGTACGGCATAACGAAATTTACGAATCAACCAATAAAATCAACCAAGAATCTAACAGAGTTTTCCGGCAAACGTAACTCGTTAAACGTAACATTTGTCTGTTTACGTAATAAAACAAAAACAATATGTGTACAAACTACTCACCGAATGCTGTTTTGAGGAGATGAGCGATTTTTTAAATAAAGTTAATATTTGAGAAAAATAATCTTAAATTAAATTGAAATTAACCGTTAAGAAGTGTGTCAAATGTGTTTGACGTAGCTTCAAACGAACAGTGTATACACTGCGCTGAACGTTTCGTAGCTGTCATTCCGAACCGTAAACATCGTACAATCGCACACACACTCGCACAACTTTTTCACACATAATTGGTTTCTAATCACTGGTGACGGACTCGTAGTAAACGGCAGCGCAGTCAAATTGTGTGTTTATCAGTTCTGCCGTACTCGTCACCGTTCACCTAACTTGTACACGCGTCCGCGGTGGTAGTCACGGAGATAAAAAGGGTTTAATTCGGTCAATCGAATGCCGCTGGTGCGTCGCGGACGGATCATCGAACCGTAGGAGCGGTGGCAACGGCAGCAGCAGCACTAGAGATCTGTCAGTCCGGGCGAGAATATCGCACACAGGAGAAAACGGAAAGAAAACAATACCCTTCAGAGAAAAGGCGGCGGCACTGCACACCGATACACAGCAGCAAGAAAGATAATGGTAAGTGCAGAGGTAGGAAGTAAATTCCGATTTCGTTCGCTCGTTTCGGTGTTTGTGTGGTAAGTTGCCGTGCCGTGGAGTACTGCCTGCCACCTGCTGCATGGAAGTCGGAAGTGTTCCTGGCTGATTATAGAATTTTGCGGCAGGTAGCTGCGGGACATCCCGATTAGTGACAAGAAGCTTCCAGGATCATGTATCTTTGGAATTCGGCCAACTTGGATAACTCGGCGCTTTATCGTCGCAGTCGCACGCAGGTTGTTCGCAATATTGTGACTCATTATAGCCTACTGGGATGAGCATATAATCACTACGGGGCGGGTTGGCTGTAAACGTCAGATGTTTATGTTCTCTTTTCTCATCTCCGTTGCGTTTTCTTTGCAGCCACAAACACCGATAAACTCCGTGGACGAGCAGGACAAGCTGCTGAATGATGCGGTCACGGTGGTGCGGACACAATCCTTCCAGATGAAGCGGTTCCTCGACAAGGATCGGCTGATGGAGGCAATGCGCTGCGCCTCGACGATGCTGGGCGAGCTGCGCACCTCGCTGCTCTCGCCCAAAAGCTACTACGAGCTGTACATGGCCATCACGGACGAGCTGCGGCACTTCGAGCACTATCTGTTGGACGAGTTCCAGAAGGGCCGCAAAGTGCCGGATCTCTACGAGCACGTGCAGTACGCGGGCAACATCGTCCCTCGGCTTTACCTGCTCATCACCGTGGGCCTGGTGTACATCAAAACGAACGGTTCGCTGAAGCGTAGCATCCTGAAGGACCTGGTCGAGATGTGCCGCGGTGTGCAGCACCCGCTGCGGGGCCTCTTCCTGCGCAACTACCTGCTCCAGTGCACGCGCAACATCCTGCCCGACACGATGCTGGTGGGCGCATCGGGTGACGAGAAC
This sequence comes from Anopheles atroparvus, assembly GCA_914969975.1. Classification (NCBI taxonomy): domain Eukaryota; kingdom Metazoa; phylum Arthropoda; class Insecta; order Diptera; family Culicidae; genus Anopheles; species Anopheles atroparvus. The sequence continues at coordinate 43,322,877 of CAJZCY010000002.1, read as the reverse complement.
GAGGGCACAGTGATCGACGCTATCGACTTCGTGCTCACCAATTTCGCTGAGATGAACAAACTGTGGGTACGGATCCAGCACCAGGGCCACTCAAGTGAGCGCGCCCGGCGCGAGAAGGAGCGCGAGGAGCTGAAAATCCTGGTCGGCACCAATCTGGTGCGCCTGTCGCAGCTCGAGTCGGCCACGCTCGAGATCTACCAGCGGCTCATACTGCCTGGCATTCTCGAGCAAGTCGTCAGTTGTCGGGACGCGATCGCGCAGGAGTACCTGATGGAGTGCATCATCCAGGTGTTTCCGGACGAGTTCCACCTGCAGACGCTCGATCCGTTCCTGAAGTCGTGCGCCCAGCTTCAGCCGGGTGTGAACGTGAAGAACATCATCATTTCGCTGATCGACCGGCTGGCGCTGTACAACCAGCGCAATGGTAAAGTAACGCAAACGGCGTCGGGCGCGACCGAGATCATCTCCGCCATTCCGGCCGAGGTGCAGCTGTTCGAGGTGTTCAGTACGCAGATTGCCAACATCGTCCAGCTGCGCACAGATCTTCCGATGGAGGATACGGTTTCGCTGCAGGTCGCTCTCGTCAGTCTTGCGCAGAAAGTGTATCCCGATCGGGTGGACTACGTGGACAAGGTGCTGGAAACGACGACTCAGATATTGGATCGGCTGAAACTCTCCAAGTAAGGCCGCGTAAGCGAACGCCAGCGGTCAACGGACGAATCGAAGTAAATTTTTCCACTTTCCTTCCTTCCAGCATTTCACACTCGCTGTCGGTGAACCAGGAGCTGTCCCGCCTGCTGCGCCTGTGCGTGGACTTTTACAACAACATTTTGACCATTCTGCAGCTCAAGTTTTTTACGCCCCTGCTGGAAAAGTTTGACTACACGTCCCGCAAAGCGCTCGCCCTCTACATTGTGATGAACATCCTGGAGAACGAAACACTCATTCCGTCGGCCGAGCAGGTGGACAGCGTCCTAACGATCATAGCACCGCTGATTCGCGACCAGGACGACCAGCCCGGGGACGTGCGCGTTAATATGGAGGACTTTGCCGAGGATCAGGGCATTGTTGGGCGGTTCGTGCATCTGCTTCGCTCGGACGACCCCGACACGCAGTACAAAATACTGATCGCCGCCCGGAAACACTTCGGCATGGGCGGACAGCAGCGCATCCGCTACGTGCTGCCGCCGCTCGTCTTCCAGGCGTACCAGCTGGCGTACAAGTATAAAGCGATCGCCACCGAGGACGAGATGTGGGACAAAAAGTGTCAGAAAATTCTGCAATTCTGCCACAGCACAATCGCCGTGCTGGCAAAGTCGGAGCTGCCCGAGCTGGCGCTGCGGCTGTACCTCCAGGGTGCGCTGTGCATTGGCCACATAGCGTACACCAATCACGAGGCGGTGGCGTACGATTTTATGACACAGGTAAAGGGTGGAGTCATCAATCGTTTTCTGCGTGCCACACTTGCAGCCACGCCAATATTCTGTTCTCTCTTTCCGTCCAAAGGCTTTCTCACTGTATGAGGATGAAATTTCCGACTCGAAATCACAGTTCGCCGCCATCACGCTCATCATATCAACCGTCGAGCAGATGACGTGCTTCTCGGAGGAAAACGCGGAACCACTGCGAACGAGTTGCGCCCTGGCCGCGTCGAAGTTGCTGAAAAAACCGGACCAATGCCGCGCAGTTGTCACGTGTGCCAGCTTATTCTGGAGCGGAAAGTAGGCATGCGGAAAGCGCGCGCGAAGCTGGGAATTCCAACGGGTTGATTGACCTCGCTTTCATTTCAGACAAAACGGACAGGAGCTGCGCGATGAGAAGCGCACGTTGGAGTGTTTGAAGAAGGCGGCAAAGATTGCCTCCCAATGCCTGGATGTCGGGGTTCAGCTGCAGCTGTACGTTGAGTTGCTGAACCATTATCTGTTCTATTTCACCCGCGGTAACGGGCAGATCACCGTGTCGATGCTCAATCAGGTGAGTTGCGGGGCCTATTTTTTGTTTCCAGTCCAGAAAAACCAACGCTTTACTTCATCCTTGCTTTTGTAGTTGATCGCGAAAATCAACGAAGAGCTACCGAATTTGGAACCCACGGAAGAGACGAAGCAGGTGGAGATGCACTACCAGAACACGTTGGCACATATCCGCAGCCGGATGGAAGCGACCGATGCGGGACTGGAGGCGTCGTTCGCCGGCATAACGCTGAACTGAGCTGAGGGATGGATTGTGGAACGTGGAATGTTTTTTGTTAAAATAATTCCCACTGTACCGACGGACGGATTCCGTTTGGTGGATTTACATTTAAATTCGCGTATCGAATAATTCCTATAGGGTGAAGAAGTAGCGTTAATAGCAAATTTTACAGATGCTACAATCAGTTACACAGCAATAAAACAGCATAACGCATAATATGTAATCGGAAAACCGAAGAAAACTTATCTCATTCATCGTTCAATGGATTCGGATATGTATATTAAATCTAGATTCCTTTGGTCAAAAAGGATTTTCAAGTTAGTTTTCATTTAATTTGTTCAAGTGCGCAAACAATTGTGTTGGTACATCTTAGGTTTTATTTTAGAAACAGCAAGAAAAAACTGTTATTTATTTATTTATTTTGCTGAGAAAAATACTGTTTTGCTTTCGCTGGTGGACCCAATTTTGTTTTCACTTAGCTTGCTTATTTGTATTTTTTTTTGCTTGGGTTTGCTATTGCTTGCCTTTCTCCTTCCCTGCGCTTTAGTTTGTTACACACAATTCGATGGAATTTCGGTTGCCGCCATTCTGTGATCGGATGATGATCACGCTCCCTGCTGCCTGCCGCGCCTCCGATAGACGGGTCGTTTCCCCGCTTCCCTAGCCTTTTCGTAAATCAAAGATTCCTCAAGCGAGGGGGACGTACATTCAAGAATGGGGAGCTACAATTCGATATTTGTTTGTGTTCCACATCTAAACCACAGATCACACATTCAGAGATACGAGATGCCGAGCGGCAAGTTGACGAGTGCACTGCGTTACGATTCGATCAAAACCACCAAAACCGGAGCAGCTTAACCTGCTATGCCTACTAATATATATTCTTCAAACCCCAGCGAAACATCTTCCAGTTGTAACATGTGTAACGTCATGTAACATGTAACATTCCTTCACGCATCTTGTATTGAACATCCAGGGAAAACGTGATATAAAGTTACGAACTATCGTGTAAAAAAACCCTACTCGTCGTAACTGTTCATCCTGCTTTTTGCTAACCAACCAACCAACCGAAGGATGTCAGTTGTCGACAATTGAAATTCAAACACGCGAACGGAATGGTTTCAGTCGCTACTTGCTGTTGTCTAAATCTAGCTCGACAAAGGGTTTATACGGGTTGGAAGGTGGGGGGGGGGGGGGGGGGGGTGGTGAGGGGTTGGGGGTAGTGGGGATAGCACAGTCCACTTCGTTTATAGCTAAATGAAGCGAATCCATATTATTTTGGTTTTGGATACATATTTTCGATTGCTTTTGATACTGTTCTCCCGTTAAATCCCGCGGGTTTGCGTATATGTACGTTATTTTTCGTTTGTTTCTCTGAACAAACGGTAGAATATTTTCTTTCGGAACACTCTTCCTCCGCTACTGTTTATTATTTTGCTTCTCCGTCGGCTCGTTCGCCATTTTCTGGTGTAATTGTAAATGTTTTTTGATCGTTAAATTTTTGTTTTGTTCTGTGTAAAAATTCTATCGAAAACTGAAGCAAAAACCCGATGGTGAACGGTAGTTCTCAACTTGAATACTCTCATGATTAATATTTGTTAATGCATTCGATTTGATTGCAATCTATCTCCTCTATGTATAACTAGTAGTATCATCATGGTTGGCCACGCTGTGATCAACCACGCTGCCAGATGTATGTACTCGGTATAAAACGTCGCCGCCGTCGTCGTCGTCATCGTCGCCGTCGTCGTCGTTTGCCAACCTCTGCTGCTACATCATCCTCTAGCTTTCTCTACCCCCTCAATACTCACTACAAAAAACAAGGCAGGACTTGGGCTAGGAAATGGTACTGTTTGTGTGCATTATGCTGTGAGCGGTACTCCAAATACTTCCTCCTCCCCCTCCCTCACATCGGTTCCGTGGAGTACCAATAACAACAACGACTATGTAAAACCCTCCCTCCTTGCCTGCTCCTTTGCTGCTTCCGCGTCGTCAGTGCCACAATGCCGCAAGAAAATGGTACGATAATGCAAACACTGCTCTAAATCTTACTCCGTACTCGCTACTGTGGTGTATTATGATCCATGTTTGGTCAATGTTCCTTAATTGGTTGCGCTTCGAATTGTTTGTAATGTAACATTTTGTTTTGCTCTTTCTCTAGGTATTGTTTCGATATCATGTCGCTCTGGTGAGCTATCTAAACTTCCGCTAAACGAACGCTCCTTCCTGATATAAGGCGCCGAAAGGTGTATTGATATTATATTACCATCTGGATTGAAATGTATTATTAAATGCAAACCTATTGCTTGTAGTTATAAGTGTTAGTTATCGGATTGAAAACTGCCCTTTTGCGCTTAACGAGGTTGGAAGATTTCTTTTAGAAAACGGTATCACATGTGATTCCGCCGCCTTTTTCCGCCGCCCAGCTTTCGCCAGCAAGGAGAACGCGATCCTCTACACACACACACACACACACGCCCCACTGTCGCATTCGTTGTATGCGCATTCTCTATCTTCTGTGCCCTGGGTGGAAGTGTTTTTGGTGTTCCGGGGTTTTCTTCTGCGCCAGCCCCAAAGCAGAAGGTAGGCTTTTCGCGACAGAAGGGTCGATAGGTAGGAAACCTAGGGTGAGGCGGCAAGGATGTAGGGGACGCGTGGGACGAAGCGAACGCGGAACGTTCAAAAGGATCAAAGGAACAGATCAAAACACCGACGGGGCAACTAAGAAAAGGCACTTTCACACCCCTTCACCCTGTGTACGCGGCTTCGCTCTCTGCTCGGTTGTTCTATTCTATGTTCTGTATGTGTTCGATGACTCAGTTTTTGTGGTTCCAAAACCATATTTGCTATATGTATGTTTTGCGGGTTTTGCTTTTTCTAATAACAGAATTTGCTCCATTCCTTTTTTACGCAACTCAATTCTTCTTTATGCTTATTTGTATAATTATATTTGGAGGCTCTTTCGCGACCGTACTTTTCACACCGGAATAAAACTTTTCTCGAGCTCGATGAAACGCAATGGACGTGTTTATGTTATACCGGAACTATGGACGATGCGGCGATTCGGCAAAAAATAATCATTTCATACTTAAAAGATCGGTTCCGATTGCAGAGTCATGATGAAGTTGTTGCTCCCTAGCGCTGCCTTAAAGTTAACTCACGGTAGGAACTTTACACTTGTGATACTGTTGTGTGCGCCTTTCTAATCCATGTATAAATACGGAATTTCGCGGGATTCGTACATTCGAACATCTACGGGAACTCGAAGGACGACAATGAACGAACATGCGTGCTACTATGGTTAGCCCGGAATAGAACATTGCTGGTTAAATGTTTGCTTTCCTTTCGCCCCGCCTTCCTCGCTCCAACCACGTTCGTGGCTAGAGCGAGAGGTGGTCAAAGTTGAAAGGATGATCGGTTGTTCTAGTACATTGCGGTAAGCAAATTTACGAAGCTCGATCGAACGGCCAACCGTCGGCCTGTTCGGGAAACGACGGGGAGCCCTACGTCGGTCCGTTCGATCGAGCTACCGTGAGCTGGAGGGCCACGCGATAACGCGTTCGAAAGTGAGAGTTGGTGAAGCGAAATTTACAGTACGTGCAAATTTTCACAACTCTTGGATTTCGAGTCCCGGGCCCACACGCGTCCGAGCAACCCCTTGACCTTCAGGCTGGCCGATGTCCGCGAGCCGCGGTACTTCCTCGGGCTGGCAATGGAGGATAGGAGCAGAAGAAAGAGGACACCGTTAGATCGGGTTGTAATGCGAGAGTTCCGGCAACAGATCCTACCTGCTATGCGCGCTGCCGGACGGAGTTTCGGCGAAGCCACCCGAGGCACCGTTAGCTGATGGTCCGGAGACGGGGGTGCTGGGGTTCGTGCTACCACCGATGCCCGCCAAACAGATGGCGCCACCGAGCGGCGAACAGGCCCGACGTTTCGATTTCCGGATGGACCGTTTCCGGAACAGATCTCTGCGGGGGAAAGATAAAAGGGCGGTTATTTTCGATCGACCAGCTTGCCACAGTCGCTGGTTTCGTGTACCTTGATTTCTCTGGGTTTTCCAGCTTAAGTCTTATCTGCGAAAGCAATCCGACGAGCAGCTCGTCCACGTTGTGATTGATGCCGACGGAAGTTTCGATGAATTTACAATCGTACTGTGTTGCCATCGCTTTACCCTCTGTAAGAGAAAGTAGAAAACCCAAAAGGTAGCAAAGCGAGACAATGCAAAAATCTTATCATTTATCAGGTTCTTCCGGTAGGTTCTCCTGCACGTCAACTCACCATCGGACGACACCATTCTACTCCGGGCGAGGTCCGCCTTGTTGGCCACCAGAATCACAGCTTTCTGGGCAATGTTTTCCGTCGTCCACAGGGTCTGGAGGATGCGCTCCGCCACCAGAAAGCTGCCCTTGTCTGCCGACGAGTATATCACGCAGTAGCCGTGCGGATCGTACGTGGACATGCAGTTTTCCGGCTAGAAAGACGATCAGCAAAGAAAGGTGGCATGATGGTAGGAACCAAAATCAAATGAAGGATGGAATGGAATGAAAGGGAACACGACTCTTACCGCCATCTCTGTGTAACTGTGATCGATGAATGTCAGCTCGGATTCTTCGCCACTCAGCAGCACGGAAACCGTTTTCTCACCCGAATCGTCATCTTGGGAAGCACAAGAAAGTAACAGCGAGAAAGGAATTGAATTGAATGAGTAAATTACGTTGATTTGCTTAGCTGGTGCCATTGGACGTATTCGCTATGAAATGCACTTTCTTTGTGTAGGCAAACTACTGACGCGCGATTGGCAACATTAAACACAATATGCAAGTCGTGTATTCGAGAGGACCTATTGTCGAGAGACCTGGTGGTACTTGATGCGTGGAGGGGGGGGGGACGCCATCAGCGAAAATCGATTTTATCTCACCAACGTGGGAAGGTGAAGGGGAGGGAGGAGGGGGACCCTGTGGGACCATTTCAAATAGGATGCCGGCACACAAAGGACTCATCATAGTAAAGTGCAGGTGCCATCGCACAATGTCCAGCGCGGTGTGCCGTTTAAAGGACAACGTTGCTGCTGACGGGAGAAAAATCGAAAAGATGCTTGAATGAAACGATGCATCCGAAGCATAAGGGGGCCACGGCGGGACAAAACACGCCCCGAGGAGAGACGTCGCGTGGGAGATGAAAACATTTTATGTGGCAATATGTGCGCTGAGTGAAGGCAAAAAAAAAATTGGTTCACTGCTTGGTCAGAATGATATACACACCTCGCTGTTGGTAATGAAGGTCTCGCGTCGAGCAGAATGATGCAGGAGGAAATTTAATTAATTCCATTTCGGACAGCGGCACCGGCTGGGGAGCTTGGATCGCTTTACGGGTCCTCTGTGTGTATCTTTTTCTCTTGCCTCGTGGTCATGGACCATGGGGTCGACTTTTCTTAGTAGGTCAAAGAATATGTCAAGTTAGAAGGAAATTGCTTCCAACGGAAATTACCAACGTTCAGAGGCATATTGATCAGAACCAATTACTTATGTTGCGATGGAGGAGATTTTTATATTTATTCTCTATCCTTCACGTCGACACGAAATGTCGGTGCCTTCGAAAGGCAATTGGGTAAAGTGTTTCCGGAGCCATGACTGCACACGTAGTTCATGATTTTGACGAAGATAAACAAATTAATTGCATTTCCGCTGAACGCTTGCAAAAGGCCATCGGTCCGGGAGAAACGAAGGAGGGTCAAGTTTGGAACTTTCGATAAAATGGCCTATTGTACCGAAAAGTGACAGGTTTGTAGGTGTTTTCGGGACAGTTTCATTAAGCCAAAAACTCCGGGGCGAGCATGAATAGGCTTTTATCATTGGTGGCGTTATCGAGGGAAGGTAATGGCCATGATGTTCCTGTCCGTTGCATTTAGGTAAAAACCTTTCGTGTGTCGGTGCAACTATGTCACAGCTTGTCGAAAGTGAAGCGTAGGCGTGCAGTAGCATCTGCATCATTCGTTCGATAAACCATTACTCCCACGCGCACAACGCTAATTCAAATTTGTGTCAAACATCATCCTGCACTTTCGCCCCGTGTTCAACTACGTTTTAAATGGGTTTGCAAATGTAACTTACCTATGCTAGTGTCGTACGCGTGCAGGTATTCCGAGGTCATGAATTGCGAGACCAACGAGCTTTTGCCCACCGCGGCTCCGCCCAGCATCAGCACTCTGTGGATGTAATTGGATTTTTTTTTTTTGAAATCCAGCTGCAGAAACGGCAAAAAATCATTGCACTTACTTGTAGGGGCCCGATGCCGGGTTGGACGTGCTGCTCTCCCGGCTCGACGCCAGGCTACACGTGGCCGATGTTCGCGCTGATCCGGCGACGGCACCGGTGGCAGGGGTCAAATGTTCAGTACTGTTTTAAGACATTCACAAACAAATTGTTCAGTGGAACACATTTTATTAGGAATTTATAATTTTTCAAAACATTTGATGTACCTCGAGTTTGAGCTCGCTACACTGTTGTTTGATTTACTTCGTCGACTTTTCAACGAATCGCCACGGTTGACGACACCCTTTCCGGTGATTGAAAAATGCCTCAGTCTGTAGTATTCCTCTTCGACGCCCGTGTTTGGCATGGAGGCCACTCTGCAGGAGAGGAAGCACGCGTGATTAAACGTTTTGAACTTCTTTTTTTTAAATAAACACCCCTTTAGCTGTTGTTCGTACCTCGAGCGCTGTTGTGGCAAACATAGCTGATTTGGACGGCCAGATGCACGGCTTCCTGGAGTTTTGACGGACTGAGATCGACTGTGGTGCGGGCTACCATATCTGAGGGGAAAGAAACCGAAAGAGAGGAGAAAAAGAAATAAATTAAACTGTTTTTTAAAACCAAATTCGAAATTAACCAAAACATTAATTGATTCGAGCATACATTTTAACGGTCCATTCATATGCAGTATTCCACTTGCGTGTAATAAACGCAAACAGATTCTCGTGCGGGTTTACAGACGCTGGTTCCATACTTTGGAATCAATCGAACAATGCGACTGCGCTGAAAAACAGACAGTCGTCTACGGTGTGTGGACGGTACCATTCGTGTCGAGTGGCTAGCAATGGTCTGGGTTCCGTCAAAAATAGTTCATGTTTGTGTGGCCCATTCATAGAATTACATTACAATAGAAAAGTAACTTAGAATCATGTTAATCGAAAGGGCGAAAGTTAAGCAAAACTGTTGGTGTTAGAGCTTTGTGTTTTAGTTTGTGGCATCTATTTTCTAATGGAGTGTTATTACTCGAGGCGAAAGTAACAAACCGTCTCGAGGTGAAAATAATCAGTCCCTGTGCGAATCGCGCACTGCCACTGTTTTCGCCAGTTGCTATTTCCTTCGGGCACGGTGTATGTTGCTGATGTAGTGTGTGTTATTTCGTTAAACGAAGGCAGTGCTGCAGTTGCTGCAACTTACCTGCTTTAGTCCATTGCAAAATTGCTCGCTTATATTGCTCACATAATTGAACAGCCCCATCTAGCCCCGGATGATTCCCTGGCCGCCAGTGCGAGGTAAGTGGGAGATTTCCTACCACCGTCAGCCGATTTTCCTGTGCTGCTATCGATGTGTTCGTTTCCGTAAAACCACCCGTTTTAGCTTCCACAACAGCGGGTTGTGGACGGAAAAAAAAGGAATGCGATCGTTTGTGGCTCACCGAAAAGTTAACAAGAAATAAAAATCCATGCGCACAATTCCGATGTGTGCGTGAGATGATTGCAATGTGTGCATTTGTTTGTTTGTTTATGTTTTGATTTGTACGCACCACAGCTTGAAAAGTCAAAGAAAGCGCAATGAACATATGATCGTTCGTTCTCCGCTCTTCCGCTCGTATGTTTTTAAAATAATAATAAAAAACTAGTTGAGATAATCACCAAAGGAGGCGACCGATGCGCTTACATCTTACTCTGTGCCCTTGTGTGTTATCACGCGAGTTAATTAGATGTTTGTTGCCTTCCCTTTACAGGAACATCAGATTACTACCGACTGAATCGTAGTCGCTTCCGGCGGTAATCGTCCGTCCCCCGAAAAAGATGGTTACTTTGATAAGTGGTTGCTCAGCGACGGTTGAATGACTTCGACGAACAGAAACGTTTCCTCGACGCAGCAATCGGACATTGGGACGGCGGCAAGCATGGTGGCGATAGGGATCGACTTCGGAACCAGCTTCTCGAGCGTGGGCATCTACCGGAATGGCAAGTTTGAGATCATGGCTAACGAGGCCGGCAACCACCGGATCCCGTCGGTGGTGGCGTTCACCGAGAAGGCGCGGCTCGTCGGCGAGGAAGCGCTAGCACAGGCCGACCTCGACCCGTCCAACTGCGTGCTGGAGGTAAAGCGAATTCTGGGCCGGCACGGAAAGCGGGACGGTGCGGGGCTGCAGGTACAGTTCAAGGGCGAAACAAAGTGCTACCAGCCGGAGGAAATTTGCGGCATCATACTGGCCCATCTGCGCTCGATGGCCGAGCGGCAGTTGGGGCAGCAGGTGACCTCGGCCGTCATTGCCGTGCCGGCCCAGTTCTCCGACGGGCAGCGGCAGGCGACGCTGGATGCCGCAACAATCGCCGGCTTAACGGTGCTTCGGCTAATCAACGAACCGACCGCGGCGGCCATTTCGTTCGGCCTCAACAAGAAGCTCATCGGCGAGCAGTACGTGCTGGTGTGTTCGTTCGGGGGCGGGTTTCTGGACGTGTCCATCGTCACGATCTACAACGGGATCTTTCAAGTGAAGGCCAGCTCGGGAGACACGCATCTGGGCGGGGCCGACATCGACAACCGGCTGGTGGAGCACTTTGTCCGGGAACTGCGGGAAACGCGCTCGATTGACATCACGCACGACGCGGTGGCTATGCGAAAGCTGCGTAAAGCGTGCGAGCAGGCAAAGCGTACCCTATCCTACACGAGCCAGGTGTCGATGGAGATCGAAAACCTGACCGAGGGCCACAAGCTGTCGGCGACGGTTACGAAAGAGCTGGTGGACGAACTTTGCAAGGATCTGTTCGAGCGTATCATGCTTCACGTGGAGATGGCGTTGAGGCGCGCCCGCAAAGATCGATTCGCCGTGCACGAGATCATGCTTGTCGGCGAATCGTCGCGCATTCCCCGGGTGCAGATCATGCTGAGCGAGTTCTTCGACCGGCGGTCGCTCAACAGCGCGGTCAACTCGGACGAGGCGGTGGTGGTTGGGGCGGCCATTGCCGCCGGCATCCTCACCGGGGACAAGTCGTGCTCGATTCAGGACCTGCTCTGGTGGGATCTCGTCCCGCGGTCGATCGGTATGATCGGCGAGGGAAGCGGCGACGGAGACCGTGGGGAGTCCCCCCGAATACTGATCAGTCGCAACTCAACGCTCCCGCTCAAGGTGCGCCACCGAGTGAAGCAGGTGCGCGAGGTGAAGCGACTGTACGAGGGGGAAAGTGCCATTGTTAGTGATAATGTTACGCTCGGGCGGCTGCGGCTGGAGGGCAACTTTAGTGACGACCTCGAGGACGTCGGCCTGTCGTTCAACGTGGACCTTAACGGTGTGCTGCACGTGATGGTGGAGGGCAACATCGAGCTGAAGGCAACCCTGGACAAGGGCCGGCTCGAGCGGTTCGAAATTGACCGGATCGTGTACGAGCACAAGCGTTTACTTCTCGAAATGGAGCGCGGCGAGGAAGCGGAACAGCGCAAGCTGAAGGAGGACTCCGCATCGTCGCTGATAGGAAGCGTGGGCCCGGAAGAGATGGGCCCCGATGGCACGCTGATCGGCACGTGGGATCGGTTCAGCGAGTGGCTGCACTGCATCTGCGTCGTTACGTTCGACCTCGAGCTCGGCCAGGCGATGGAGCTCATCTATCCGCAGCACGTGACGCTGGCCGAGCAGGAGAAGATGAACATCTGCTACCTGGCGTTTCCCGACTCGAACTCGGGCTGCATGGGCGACTCGCAGTTCCACATACGGCTGCGCGTGTCTTCGGGCTCGGAAAACTCCACCCTTCCCCGGGGCCTGCAAGAGTTCAACGGACACTGCCTACCAGTGCATCGAGCCGATCCGGGCCACTTCTGGGGGTTCGTCTACTTCCGCCAGATCAAGGACAGCACGCTGAAGCGCGGCTACTTCCAGAAGAGTCTCGTGCTGCTGACGCGGCTTCCGTTCGTGAACCTGTTCTACGAGCTGTGCAGCGTGATCGCGCCGGCCTACTTTAGCAACGGCGAACCGACACTCGAGTCCGTTTGTGATAGCATCTGCCGGTGGCCGTCGTTGCTGAGCGACGAGCCGCTGGCGCTGCCACTGCTCGGCGCCACCTACGAGGTGTCGGTACCGAAGCAGAACGGCAAAACCGGTCTCCCGCCGGTCGTGCCGATGGTCGACTGTCTCCACCCGACGCCGACGAAGCCGAACGGGAACGCGCGCCGCATCATCGCTTCCGTCCACGAGATCGACATCTTCAAGAGTCTCCAGTTCTTTCTACCCCACATCCACCTGCTCTGGGAGCTGGTGCTGACCGGGGAGCCGGTCATCGTGACCGGCACGTCGCCGACCGACTGCGCCCACATGGTCCAATCGCTGACCAGCCTTATCAGCCCGCTGGCGTACTGCGCCGAAAGCCGTCCCTACTTCACCATCCACGACACGGAGTTCAAGGAGTTTACGCAGAGCAAAAACGGCCACCCGTCGATCATACTGGGCGTGACGAATCCGTTCTTCGCCAAGACGCTCCAGCACTGGCCGCACACGATCCGGCTGCAGGACAGCACCGAGGCGCAGCTGCAGCGCCAAAAGCAACACCAAACGGGGAGCGCTTCGCCGACTTCCAGTGCTCCTGGTGCTTCCGGGAGCATCACAGCGACCTCTGGCGGCCTGTCGGCCGAAGGTGGATCCGCCACACTGTCCCGGCTGTCGAAAATCAAACAGATCACCCACAAGCTGCTCGACTCCTCGCCGGGCCTCTACACTCAGTACAAACCGTTCGTGCAGAAAGACAAAGCGTTCATTAAGAAGATTCTGCTCGGGCTGAAAACGGATCGGCCGCCCTCGGTGCAGTCGGCACTGCTCCGGCGGCACCTGCTCGAGCTGACGCAAAGCTTCATGATCCCGCTCGAGCGCTACATGGCCTCGCTGATGCCGCTGCAGAAGGATATCTCGCCGTTCCGCTCGGCGCCACAGCCGCACCCCTTCCGGCAGGAGGACTTTCTCGCCACGCTGGACGAGTGCGGCCCGCAGCTCACCTCCACGTGCAAGGGCGACTGGGAGGGCCTGTACCGGCGGTTCTTCGCGTCGCCCAACTTCCGCAGTTGGTACGACACGCGCAACTTCGAGCTCGAGCAGACGCTGCAGGTGCTGCACATGCAGACGCTCTCCGAGTCGAACCTGGCCGAGTGGGCCAAGGGGAAGCTGGAGGTAGAGATCGTCGATATGATACTGCGCCTCCGGCACAAGCTGACGCTGCTGCAGGGTGGCTCCGGCGGCCCGGGCGTCGCCCTGCCCGTCCAGCTCAACGCGAAGGAGACGCGCGACCAGCTGCTGCGGCACGTGGACAACATGAAGAAGAGTCTTCCGGACGATTTGAAGCAGATTTTGGGCGACTCGTGAGAGAGGGAGCTGCATTGCATGGAGGTGCATTCGTGTTCGACTCAATAAAGCTAAATAGTATGCGCATAATCATATGTTGCTTTTTTAACGGAAACTAAACGCTGGGCTCGTTTGTGTTGGCTTTTCATTTAAACCCCGTTCGAACGACCCCATTTTGCAAAATGACTCTCGGTCGTTCGCATTACCCTCGGCAGGGAAAATGCTTCCCCGGCTCATTCTTGGCAACGAACCAAATGAAAGAACCCCGCCTCCGTTCGTAGGAAATTCCATCGAGTGGAAGGATGCTCCCGCTTAAACATCCCCAGTTTTCCAGCACCTCTGTCGGTGGTGCATAATCTTTTGCTTCTCTTTCTTCCGTTTTAGGTGAATAATCAATAATTCACGATGGTGCACATCTCACAGCCGACACTGGCGGTAACTGCGTCAAATCATAAACAATACCCATTTGGATTACTAAAAGGGGATGACAGGAGCGTACGATGAAACCCATGGTCGTATTCAAGGAAGGAAGCTGGCAACCCGGTCCCTACCCGCTGCAGATTGAAGAACTTTCTGTGGGAAAGGAGGTCAGCTTGAATTCTAATTTGCAAATAAAATGTGTTGGAAATGGACTTTCGTCACGACCTTCCAGCACGTCCGCGCGCAAGCAATCCAACTTTCTATCATTAAAACTTTCCAGTGAAGGGCAAACTCTACACAATGCACATTGCTTCCATAATCAATCCTTTCCGCTGGCGTTGTACTCTTCCGTATTTTAGTCTGTTTTTTTTTGTTTTACTGTAGTCCAGCCCATACAATCGTGCCTATTTCAAATTTAATTCAATGTGCGTTCGTTCAAACCGTTAGTAGCCACGCAGTTTTCCCGATACATCCCCGCGGTCGGGTTGCATCATAATTAAGGGGGAATCATTGTTCTCGGTTGAAACATTTTCTACTAGACCGACCGCCAGGTGTCCAGATGTAGCAACATGGCGCGCAGAACGCTGGCCTTGAACGTGTACAGCATTCTTTTCCAGTCTTCGTTGTTTTGTTTGCGGTTTGCGATGGTAACGCTGGTCCGGTACAACGTGCGGCGGCCACACACAAACGGTTTGTGCCCATGTTTCATCCTCGGGTTAGCCGTCCGCGGCGGAATACCAGGCGGAAGTTCAGGGCGGTGTTGTTTGTTGGCCGAGAGGTTTAAAATCCTTACTAAAATGTTTATTTTCCAGCATCCTCTGCCTACTGCGTACCTAACGGGAGATGGTAACGACTCGCGAGTTCAACTGCATCGACGCTAGCACACACACTCACACACATGCCAGTCGGATCGATCGGAATAAATCAATCACGAACATGTGACCGAACCGCTGTGTGCTGCTTGTGTAGGAAGAAGTTTGTCTTTTCCTGCGTGCTTTTCCCCCGAAAACATTTCACAAAAGGGAAAATAAACCGCCAAAAGGGGTGCAGGAATTTAATCACGGAATGTTGGTAGCCAAAGAGGAGTTTGCGGATTCAATTTCAAATCAATTACCCGCCTTCTCCGTTTCGTTGCTTTTAAAAAGGCCAAGAAGGATCGTCTTTTATTCCATCCTTAATAGACTTGCTACTACTGAGGAGGGACCTGAGACGATGTGGCAAAAAAAAATATCTTTGATCGGTTATAACTAGGGCATATTTGAATTGATTTAAAAATCAATTTCAGCTCCAATCGACTAGAAATGTAAGTAAATGGTATTCGACACATTTTTGCAATTTTCTTTCGCTGTCTTCATCCATGGCAACGGTTGTTAGCCCACGTAATTTATCAAAGTAAGGATTAGGTAGTAGGCTAAAACCTTCGCAACAGCTTCAAGCTAAAACGGAACATAATGAATAACCCACCGTTGCCCATGTCAAGCATGCGTTCGTACATTCGTAACCACATATTCTACTGCTGATTTTATGTAGGCTGATATTTTCGAAAGGGTTCGATATCTGCAAAAGTCTCACTTACCTCATCTCGAAATCTTTAATCTCTTCGGTGGTGAGCGTGTTGGTGACGTCCAGCAACTGCCGCATGTGCTCCTCGCGCTGCTGCTTTTTGCTTTGCGTTGATAAGTGCTCCTTGCCCTGCTCGCCGACGCTGATGAACTCGCCCTCGCTTTTCAGCAGGATCGTCTCGACGGACGTGTAGTCCATGCTGAGGGAAGGCTGCGGGCGAATGGTAAACAGTTAGCAACCACGTCCTAAATGATACTGCGGAGCGAACGACTGGAAGGAAGCGCAGGCAGCAACTCGTGAAGCAGGTTTGTTAGTATTCTCGCACCGAAAAACAGGCACCGTTACCGACAGGATAGTTAAAACAGTTGTTCTACACCGTGAAATGTACATAGGTTGGTGAAATCACTTTCCCATTGAAATAATTCGAAAGATAATTAGCCGGATTCAAGGAAAACTAGACGTACCCGGATGGTTTTGGCAACAGGCAACAAAGGCCGCTTGATCACAGCACAGCTGAAATCGAATTGAAAGCACCGACTCAGTCGGTAAACTTCATTAAATCAAATCTAAAAGTGGGCAAACGCGAACGACACGCAGTTTTAAATCGAGTCACCGCCCATATTGGCCCACGGGGCGAGTTCCCCGAATCTCGAGTCGTCAATGGCGACGGCTAATTAAGGGACCAAAACGTGTCCCAGCCGTTTACACCCCGAAACCCGCATCGTGAAGAGTCGATTTTCCGTGTCGCTGCGTGCGCTAATGAATGGCATAATTCCCCCCTTCCCACGCCGCCGCCAAAATAGTGCAAGGGGCATGATTTATGGCACGGAGATTTCCAGCGCCAAAACGCCTCGACGGAGCGTTCCAAGTGCTGTGCCATCGGAGATTAGCGGAGTGCTCACTTTCGCACGAACGTGACACGACGAGAGTGGCTTATCTCAGCCATTTGCCATTTGGGCGTCGAATATGTTTGCCAGCTCGTTCCGGCGATTGCCCGGGCGGCACTGGGCGCACTTATTGGTCTCGCCGGGGCACGGAGGAAGATCGTAGGTCGTCACCGAATAAAAGTAATCCCACGCCGGGTGCCGTTGTGGTCCCAAAGCCGGAAACTCACGTCGTCCGGAGCGTGCTAGTTTCGAGCGGCACCGAAGATCATTGTCGGCGATGGTGAGCCATTTAGCAGTTCCGTCCGAATGTGTTTTGATTAAAACAGGAAACTGGCCGCCCGAGAGACTGAAGAGGCGCACGCACGTGTGAATCCGCAGCAAGGGCGTCCTCAGTCCCCGGGAAGAGTCGGTCGAAATGGTTTGCACATGGTGTTACGGTGCTAGGTCCGTGCTCTGCCCGCCTACGCAATCATCCACGTCTTCTTGCCGTTTTGCTCTCGGCTGGCTCGTCTGCCGGGCGGCACATCTTCGGTCGTAATGAAATCATCGACGTTTGGCGTCCACTCCTCCGGGGAGGACGAACGACACGCCACGGAAAGCATCGAAGCGTGATGACTTGCTCGCAGCCGGTTCGTCTTAAAAAAATTGGGACGGATGGGATGGGAAACTCCCGGCCGTAAATTGTGTCCATATTAAAACAAAATAAAGAAAAGGTCAAGTAAAACACTCATGATGAGGAAACAAAAACCCTCAAGCTAATTTCACACCGTTAGCAATCAGTGTTTTTGCAAAAGTTGGAAGTTGGAAACCGTTCTTGGAAAAAAAAACTAGAAATAGGGCAACGTATAACGTTTGCATCCTATGGCACGGAAAAAAAATGATGCTCTGCATCGTCCGCCAGACATGTCGCGGCATGTTCCGAGAAGAATGACTAACATTTATAACCATCCACCCAGCCATTCCGCTTTCGCATCGCTACGCGTGAAGAACACGCTTGCACACGTTTTAGTGACTCAGTTAAATTTTCCACCGTCCCCCATCGCATCGAATCCCCCGTGCCGCACCGCATCCTCTTTTGTGACTTTTCCACGAAATTTCCACCAAAGAAACCCATCACGCAGGTAAGAGGCATCACGGAGCGTATTTAAAAAGAAAGCTTCCCGGCAGTCTGCTGACCCTTACGGTGGAAAGGTTTGAAGTTACCTCTAACAATTTCAATTCACTCACTGAGTACTATCAGAAATTTCTAATACAGAAGTTGCCGACTTCAAAGAATTCAAAATAATCTCGTCAACTAAAAACAGGGGAACATTTTAAAAATCATCACCTTGTGTCGGTGTATTGCAAATATATCCTACACGTGTCATAATCAAACAATTTCCAGTTCTGTCGTTCCGCTCGGCACATGATTTGTTTGCTAGTTTTTTGTGTGTTGACGGCAAAGTTTACAGTCCAACGATAGCCATTCGCACAATAAACTGGGCATTCTTGCGTGCCGTTCAATCCGATTCTCGCGAAGGGAGGGAGTGCGTTTCCTTCCGGGAAAATAGCATCGCTGCAGCCGTTTATTTTGTGGAAGGTAAACAACAATTAGCAAATTCACTCGTTGCTTTTTCCTTAACCGAAACAAACTGTTTTATAATGCAGTAAAGCGGTAGAAAAGAAAGTTGAAACAACCATGTTGAATTGTTGCAAAATAAAATAAAGCAAAGTAAAAGCAAACGGAGGCGTTTTTTGCTGGACGTTTTTCCTAACACAATCCTAAACCATCTTTGCACAAAGTTCGACGTCAAGCGGGTTTTTGCGTCAATTAGTTGCCACGTGCCCTGCGGCAATGTAAACATTCATATTTCCTATTTCCATTTGAACCGAAAGGCACGCTTTTCACCGCAAACGCTCCGGTTTGCTACATTCGGGAAGCGCTAGAATACTGAGAAACGCCGAGTGCTGTCGTTTGCCGGGGGAAACCGTTGATCTCTCGCTCCTAGCAGCTTTGCTGGAATTGTGTGTTAGGCGTAGCAGCGAAGCATTATTGCCACACAAAACAGGCCCACAAACAGGCTCGTTCATACCTTGTGGTCCAAAAATTTGGTCACTTTTTTAATGAAACGGTTCATGATGTTCGATTGCGTTTTGCTTCGAATGTTGGTCGTTTTTTTTTTTTTGCCCCTTACGCTATACTCAATCGATCGTTTGCCTCTGGGTTTCTCTGCGTTTCACTGTCTTGGGCACTCGCACTCGGTTCACTTTCCTGATCGTGGAATAGAGTCACAGCCGGTTCCGAGCCGGATCATCGCTGGGCGCGTGGGGAATCTAGTAAACACCGTCCGACGCTGGGTGGTTCCTGCACGCGTATCGTAAACAACCAAACAATTCGATCGGGACAGTTACCGATCCAGTTGAGATAAAACAGCGGCCAAAAAGCCAACTCGCAGCATTTGGGGGGGTCGGTTTAAAAATAAATCTTCGGCTTCTCCAACACTGGCTGGCTCCAACGCGGCGTAATTCACACTAAGAGCACGAATTTGATTCCAGACACTACCGGACAGACAGATTAGACGGGACGAGTGCTCACAACCGGAAGTTAGAAAACCCGGTGGTCCACTTTAGTTGTATCACCACCACCGAACTGATTAAGACACTTTCGTACAACAGAACAGTTGGGGAAAAACCAGAAACACCACAGGAAAACAATCGAACGCAACGGTGTATGCTATCGGAAGGGGAGGTGGACGAGTGTGTAGGACGGACAAAACTACGTACTTGCTGTACGACTATTGTCGCCCGCGGTTGTGTACAAACTGCGCCCTCCATCGGATTGGACGTAACATTTATAGCACCCGACGCCAGTGCGCCTGTGCCGGCCGCTTCCATTGCGCGCTGCGGGCCACCACCGCCAGAGGGCGCGCCGGCCGAGGTGGAGCAGGAGGGAGTCGACGGCGCACGCGCTGTCGAAGCCGGCTCGCCGCCGGGTGACACCGAGATGCCCGCCCCGCTGCAGCACGACGTCTCGACGAAGTAGTCCACCCGCAGATCCGGAAGTGCACCGCACCCGCCGACTCCACCACCGCCCTTCGCTGGCATCATGTCGAACTTGGTCGCGATCTGGTCGAACTTGGAGAGCCGCGTGTGCACGGGGACGGGAGCGCCCGGGATGCTCGTTTCCCCGCGTCTGCGTGGCGAGAACGCATCGGCCGGAGGGCCTGCTGCCGGTTTGCGGTTCCGCTTGGACGGGGTGGAGCCCCGCCGCGCCTCGAGGGCATCCCGCTCCTGCTGCGACAGGTACGCGTACTGCTGGAAGATGGAGTAGTGCTCGCTGAAGATCTCCGCCTCGAACAGCGCCTTCGACGGGGACTCTCCCCGGCCGAGCTGCTGCTGCTGCTGCCGCTGATGCTCCTCGTCGCCCCCGCGGTCGCGATCGTGCTCGAACAGGAGCTCCTCCTCGACGGCGAAGCACTCGCGCTGGATGCGCTCGTAGTCGATCGCCTCCCGGTCGAACGGGAACATCGTGAGGTCGGGGTCGTAGTTGGGGTTTTTGAACTGCTTGCCAACGACGCCTCCGCCGCTGCCGCTTGCCGATGCGGACGCCGTGACCGCGGCCGTTGCCGCCGCTACCGCACTGCCCGCCTGTTGCACCAGCCGCTCCTTGCGCGTCTTGAACGTGTTCATCAGTCGCTTCGGCGTGGAGGTGGCCGACGAAGCCGACGAGGACTCGACGGACGGTTTGGCTGGCGATCCACCGGAAAACTCCACCGTCGCGCCATCCGCTGGCGAGTGGAGGGGCGTTTCGTCCAGCATGCGGGGCGGAGGGCGCCGCACCGGGTTGGGCGACTCGTCGAAGCTGAACATGGTCTCGTGGGTGCGCACAAGCACCGACGATTCGCCACCATGCGCCTTCGGGGACGATGGCGGATCGAAGGGAAAACGGGTGCAGCTGAACGGTGGTGCCGCCGCCGCAGAGGATCGTCCTTGCTGGTGCGAAGAGGAAGAAGAAGAAGAACAGGTCACCCCCTTTGGAGACGGCTCTCGGGAGGGCGGCGAGAAGAGGGGCGATCTCGGCGACAGATCCTCGAGCTCCTGCAAGGCAGAGGGTGTAGTAGGAAAGGAAAAACAGTTAGTTGCATAATACAAATTCAAAGTAAGAAGGGGAGGACCTCCTTCCTCTTCAATATCCAACACATATTCAAAGCCACTGGGCGCCTCCATTTTTTCATGCAAACACCATGCGTCTCCATCGTGTCAACTTTTTGCTGAACTTTTCATTTGCTTTTAATCACTGAAAGTATGGTAACGTCTTTAATTCTTTGATGTCTTGGTTGAAAAAACACCTTCACATGATTAAATGACCTATTAAAAGTTGTGCAAGAACCTGATTAAGCTTCCCATTGTTTTCACGATACAGGAGAGTCTTTCAAATCCATAGATGAGATAATTCAACACGAAATGATTAAAATCTTGGGTTCAATGTTTGCATTCCTTCGGCATCGTTCAGTTCTTCCTCGTTGATCGTTTCACCTAACATTTTTGCTGCTTGGTCCACTCGGTAGAAGCATTATTCTGTTTCAGGACTGCAATGGAATGTCAAAGTGTCAAATAAAGTACGCCAACGGGCCTGCATTTCCATCATCGTCGTCATCAAACGGGGTCCATAATGTTACGGTTGCACGGCAGTTATAGTTGCACACGAGCATTAGTTCAAAGCGGTATACCGACCGATGCTCCGAAAACTCCCCCGCCTCGTCACCTCCTTGCGCAATTTATTGTCTTAAGCTATAAAATTGTTGCAAGGGAAAAACCCAGGCGGACAATTCCAGCGGATCCGATACGGTGAATAGTTGAAGCCGACTAGGGCCGGTTGTGTCCATCCGCAGAAAATCTGTTTGACTCACCGACAAACCCGAAAGGCCGCAAACGGAGACAAAGCCATGCACAAGCCGCGCGCGGGCAAAAATGTCACTGAGCCGTCCTGAAACCGTGTATGCGGCAAAACGTGAGAAGACGAGAAAGATTTATGACCCGCCTCACGGTTGCACAAAGGTAAAAGACCTGAAGAGTCAGGCCGGGAGGCGGGTACCGGGAGAAGGGTCCGGCAAGGAGGGACAGAGGAAAACTTAAAACTGCAACAAGCGAACTGACATGGTAGATTGGCTGCTGCCGGAATCGTGTAGTCTGTAAATGGAAGAAATAAAACAAACCTAGCGTATGCCTTAAACAAATCGTTGAATCATTCATTTTCCCCCTTTCAATTTGGTTGTTGTTTTACCCATGCTTCCCTCCCATTATCTCTTGTGCAAATCATTATACTATCAGCATCGGTGGCGTGTGCCGGCCCGTGGTGAAGTTATTGCACTTCGATACATTGAACCCACCCATTGTGTGTGTGAGCCTTTCCATGTCGCACCCATCCATCCGTCTCCATCCCGGGAAACGACGTCGGTCGCATGGGGGGGGGGGGGGGGGGGGGGGAGGAGAGCATTGGCTGCAAGGATGACAAGGCAAATTGTTGTCCAAACACACGTCATGTCAGCGACAGGCCGCCAGACACATTCCGTCCAGGAAGCGTTTTCCCGGGAACTTAGCAGCAATTTTCCCTGGGGTGGTGTCGGGTGTTGTTTTTTTATCGAGCGGCTGCGTCTTTCACGCCGTTGTGACAAACGTCTACGCGCGATCATGGTTTGTTGTTTTTCTGGCTCTCCCCCTCCGATTTGATTGCGAATGTTTTTTTGGTTGTGATTCTCCTCCGAGAAGGAAAGCCAATAAACAAATCTGTTGAAAGAAGCCGGCGGGAAAGCAAGAAGTGTAACTCTGTTCAGGGTCAGTACAGCGTCGTGCAGTGTGGAGAGGGAAAACATGATTTTCAACGACTTCAAACGGGAATTGATTCGAACAGCGCTTGAAAGAAGTTTGTCGTTCAAGGATGTGAAAATAGTTGGCAAACATGGTTTCGCGCTGGTTGACGCGCGGTGCGCCAGCTGGATCTTGGATATCTTCCGTATCGGTTTTCTCTCAAGCTGGCGGAAAACGGTACACAACTCAGTCGCACGGAAACCCGTGCTCCGTTACATAGTTGTGCATGTGTTTCTCATTTTAAAGACTCGGAAGGTGATAAGAAACGATGAGAAAGCTACAACATCAGGAAAACAGCACACCGGAAATGGAGTGGGAAAACAGAAGGAAAAACACACCGGCAGCCTTTATGCTCCTCCGCTCGTTCGCTTTCACACCGACCGTCAGGGCTCCTCCTGCGCAAGTAAAATGTAAAATATATCCTCGCGTGCCGTTGGCTTCTACTTTTCCGGTTCCTTTCCATTTCCGGCGGGAAAGATTTTCTTTTGCTCGGCGCGGTTCGCATGTCATCCATCCATCCAACACATTTTGTTCTTTGGGGGCAAACAGGAACAAAGAACGTCGTCATGCAAGAAACACCAGCAATGGCGTCGGTTGGTTGAGCTAGCAGAGGAAAAACAGTAAACCATTGATGAACATAAAGGTATCAAGCAACGTATGTGTGGAGCATATATGTAATGGAAGAGGTGAACGTAAAAAATGGGGAAAAAACCAATGGAGACAGCGACGGCGCGGGGGAAAAGTTTTCCCCCGCTCGGGTGAGGCGTAAAATGTGTGATTAACATTATTGGAACGTCTTCAGGTTTTTAAACCTAGCAGATGGGAAAAACCTTAGAAAGGAACCTTTCCCTAAAAACACAACGACGCGATACCGTCAAATCATTATCCAACGTGTATGGGTCCTTTTTCCTTCTTGCCAAAAACAATTCGTTTTTTTGTTTGTTTGCTGCTCTCCGTATTACATCTGCCGTAACGGATATGAAAAAGCATTGAGCTTGCAACTCGACCCTCGGAAAGATGCGTCAAATTGAATGCTGCACGTGTGTGACCGCGTGTATCGGCGTAAGCGGTGCCATTTTTCACCCGAAGTCCACCCAATCCAACCGGCCTGTCACCGCCGCTGATATGTTTACAAAATAGTGAGATGAAAAATCGCGGCTGTGCGAGCTCGATATAACATACTGTATATACGCCCTAAAAATAACACACAAACACGCTAATTATAAAATGGCCACAACGCGACCGGGCTATTTATAGCGAGGACGAAAAC
Source organism: Anopheles atroparvus (assembly GCA_914969975.1). Classification (NCBI taxonomy): domain Eukaryota; kingdom Metazoa; phylum Arthropoda; class Insecta; order Diptera; family Culicidae; genus Anopheles; species Anopheles atroparvus. The sequence continues at coordinate 43,299,117 of CAJZCY010000002.1, read as the reverse complement.
GCATGCAATGGGAAACACACAAATACGCGCCCGTGTGAAAAGTGAAACCGAGCGCGCGCGGGGAAAAGAAATGTGCAGCTGCGTCTCTTAGAACTCTCTTCACGCAACCCTTTCTCCTTAGAGGCGAGGTTTAAGAGGTGGCGAGGGAGGGAGGGGGTGGGGATGGTGACTTAGTTTTCAATTGCCATTGCCAGCAGAGGAGCGAAGGCGAGCGGGTGCAACTTGTGTGCCGCTTGTGAACGCTTCGATGAGGCCACTTACTCGAAATTACTCAATACTGCAAATGACGTCATAACGGCGTGGAAGCCACGAAAAGGAGGGTAGTAGGGCAGGTGGGGCCGGGCTTTCTGAAGGAAACCGGTTCCCCTCGAGTGCCCTTCTGCTTTGCCGAAATGTGGGGTGGGGTGGGTGGATTGCCCGGTTACATCAGGTTGGCTGGTCATATGCAAACTTATCGCACACGCATTGGTGGAGTGTGCGTTGGTGGAGGATTCCCGAAGTGCAACAATCCCGGGCCGGGGAATGCTGCCTGAACTATTGAACGTAATTGCAGGTTCAATATTTGCCCACGTCGTAAAACCAACACGAACGGGTTGGAGCGCGGTGAGATATTCCGCCCTGTGCCTATCCGCGGGACAATCGGCGGAATAGCACCGGAAACGGTCCGACACAGGTTCGGTCGACATTGGAGTGCGCTGGGGAGCAGCTGCAAACACTCGACTCGTGTTTGAAGCATTCCATCCCGCAGGTTGGTTGGGAGAAGAGCAAACAGCGGGGTCACAAATAGGCCAGTTAATGCCAATCCGGCCCACGGACAAAGTTTCCGGGATTCTTCCACGAACTCATTGACGTACGTATCTCGGCCTTTCTCGTCGATACTTGCCAAACGATCCTGGGCTCTGGGAACAGCGGTACTTGAACACGAAAGTAAGTATCCAATTTGGGGTATTTAAACATCCACAACAACACAGTTGCGTTGCACCATGCAGACGTGCCGGAAGATGTTTTGAAGAAATTTTTCGACCTCCATGATTGACTGGGATGTGAATACAACCGATTCGAACGTGATAAACAAACTGCGTTGTGGTAGGATTTCGCTAATCATCTTGTTCTGTCGAAAAATCACCTTTTTATACTAACGAAGCAACCGATGCGCTATTTCGAGCAAGCGTAATCTCGACGAAGTGTTTTCGAGCACGTAGCTCCTTCGACCAAGCGTTTTTTTTTTTCAAAGCTCTCGAGATCGTAGCTGAAGCGAGATAACACACGTCCTTTGCTTTACATTTCGACCAAGTTTTTAAATAAGTAAATTTGTCAGTTACTCTTCAGTAGCATAAGCCTCAAACCAACTCAGCCCTTTATTTCTCAGTATCGTAGTTCTCGAACAAAAACTGAGAATACTCACCTGGTAGCTGATTAACAATGGCGTATCGGGTCCGTTGACGACTGTGATGTTTTCCTCGTTCTCGACGCCGTCCGTCTGGCTCAGGGCCATGATGCTGGAGCTTTCGTCTTCCAGCGAGCTGAGCAGCAGTTCGCTCTGCCCCGACGCGTCTCCTGCACGGAAAGTGAGAAGTGGGAAACCGTTTGCCAATGGACTTTCAACATGTATCTTTGCCCTAGGAGGTCCCCTACCTAGGTCCAGGGAGTCGTTCGTCTCGGTGTCGGTCGTGGTGGTCACGTTGGTGACGTGCGTGGAGGCCGAATCGGTGGAGGTGTTGATCGTGGCCTCGGAAGTCGTGGACGAGCCCATCACAACCACCTTGGGGACCGTGGCCGAACCGGCGGCTGCCGCAGCAACGCTCGTCGCAGCCGCCATCGCCGCCGCCGATCTGGCCGCCTTGCTGGCACGGGCCGTCTTGAAGTAGAGCCGCCGCAGCGCTGACGTCGGCGTCGTGCCCGAGTGTCCCGGGGTCGGCTGGTCGTCGGGGCGGGTTCCATGATGGCCGGGAACGGTGCTGGATGATGGCATCGGGGTGGAGGTGTTGGTGGTGGTGGTGGTCAGCGCCATCGACGGCGACGCCGCTGCATCCAAAAGGGCTGATCCCGGAGACGGACGCGAGAAGGGGGGTAGGATGGTTCCGGCTGTTGCGGCGGAGGAGCTGCAGTGCACACGGTCGATCGGCTGCTGCGGCTGCGAAACCGACACTGTCATGGCATCGGGGGGCACTGGGAATGAAGAGGGAGCGAAAAGACAATTGCGATGCAATTATTGTCAGATTCAGATTCCTCTAGATGTCTTTCATCATATGCGAACAATCCCCTTCGAGTACGACCGGTTTTTTACGTCTTGAAAACATGTCCTGGACTCTGGTTCATAATGGCTGGAATGCCGTAAGTAGGCATTGACAGGATACGCAATTGTGTAGAACCGGTTCCAGATGTCTTAATTACAATCTTTAACTTGAAAAGAAACCCTTCATCATTGTTCGCACTCGTCAGCCAGTGCTAGCATGTTCCACAGCTAAGTTAAGGTTCAGTTACACGATAGCAACACTCATCTAACTAAACCCTATTTAACGCATGTTTAGATGCAATAAAACACCTTTCTGAACAAAAAACAAGACATCATTTTGGGCAATGCTGTATTCGAAAAAATAATGTATTTACATGAATGCAGAGCTTGCTGAAACCTTAAACCGGCTTTCCACAAAGCTAAACAGGAGTGAAACAAGACCCAGAAATAGGTGTTTTGACAGCAGAATTCTTATTTTATTATCGCTTTGTACATGATTGCTCGAAATGTGTTTCGTTTGTATCAGCAACTTTGGAATTCTCTTGAAATGATTGCACGTATACAAATTAATACGATTCCAGAACCAGGACTTTTTAGAGTTGGAGTCTCAGTTTCATCTGATAAAATGTACTTTTCTCGTGGGAAATGGGAAATCTGGAAGACGCTGTCATTAGAAGGACATTTTAACGCGCAGGACCGTTAGTGTTTTATGCAAATAATCAATCGGTAAAAGTAAATTTCGTTTAACAGCAGCCTAACGAAAGCAGCCACTTCAATCGTACAGTGCCGGTCTGCCCCCCCCCCCCCCCCCCCCTCGTACCCTTGCTGCGCTAATCGGATGTCAGTGATTTTTCGAGACGATTTTCTTTCATGGCTCGCCGTCTGTAGAAGAGCTTCCAGGAAAAAACCTTCAAGATGAAGCAATTTGCTGAAACACTAGCCACAAAGGAAAGGTGTATCCCATCTCGATTGAAACCCGGTAACTGTTTGCGAAGCGTTAACTTCCCGCTGCCCCTCCAGCTTCACCCTTTTCCTCGCGCCACCCGCTTTGGTCAACGATTAAAGTTAATTCGGCATGGGGCAGTGGGCAGTGAAGCAATCCTTCGAAAGTACACTTAAAAACTTCCGACGAGAGCGTGCGGTCAATGGCGCATGGCCAAAAATCGTCTTCTACGTGGAATCGGGCCCCCTAGCTTCCCCGTGTTCTGTAACGGGTTGGATCCGACGCCTCTTGAAGGCTACTATAGGCTCTCCTCCCCAACTCCTACTCAATACGTCCGCGACGTACAGAACGGTAACTTGTCGCCTAGATATCCAAGCTTGGGTACACGGGGAAACCCACCCCCTTGGGCGGATGGGCAGCAAGGCTGAATTGAGAGGGGGAATGGGCTGCTACATGCTAGCAGTTCATCCTCGAGCGTCGGTTCTCCATGTTAGGAGCGGCTCGAACCAGCGTCTGTTCCCCATGTTAGGGGCGGCTGTTTTTCCTGTCCTGGCATCCTACGGGACGTAAAACAACTAGGATGCGTTGATCCACCGACGAGATAGGAGGCGGGGGGAGAGGCCTTGCAAGCCACCCCCTGTAATATTGCAACGAATAGACACCATGAAAAATTACCGATTTGGACCAATCATGCCCGACCCACGCAACGGAAAAAGGACTACGATTGGAAACTCGGTACATGGAACTGCAGGTCTCTGACATCACCCGGGAGTACCAGAATACTCACAGACGAAGTGAGAGCCCGCGGCTTCGGACTAGTAGCACTTCAAGAGGTTCGCTGGAAGGGAGTCACGGAGCGTCGCTACCGCAGCGATTGCATGATCTACCAGAGCGGTGGAGATAAGCACGAGCTCGGTACGGCGTTCCTTGTTATGGGTGCTATGAGGAAGCGTGTGATCGGATGGTGGCCGATCAACGACAGGATGTGCAGGTTGAGGATACGTGGCCGTTTCTTCAACCTGAGCATTATAAATGTGCACAGCCCGCACCTTGGGAGCAGCGATGACGATAAGGATGCCTTCTATACGCAGCTGGAGAGGGAGTACGACCGCTGCCCACAACACGATGTGAAGATCGTCATCGGGGACTTTAATGCTCAGGTCGGGCGGGAGGAGGCTTATAAACCAACGATTGGAAGCTTTAGTGTCCACCAGCTAACCAACGACAACGGCCTCCGGCTCATAAACTTCGCATCCTCGAGGCACATGAACATCCGTAGCACCTGCTTCCAGCACAAACCTCGTTTCAGCTACACCTGGAAATCACCCCAACAGACCTACTCCCAAATAGACCACGTTCTAATAGACGGAAGGCACTTCTCGGACATCATCGACGTACGGACGTACAGGGGCGCAAACGTCGACTCGGACCACTTCCTGGTTATGGTGAAGCTACGGCAGAAGCTCTGCGCTGTAAACACTCTGCGTCACCGGCCTACCCCACGCCTAAACACGGATCGGCTGCGGACACCTGCTGTTGCCGAGGGATACGCGTCAGCGCTTGGGGAAGCGCTACCGGACAACTACGCGACCGCCACAATGTCCCTCGATGACCACTGGCGTATGGTGGAGCAAGTCATCAGCAGCACAGCCGAGCAGACACTAGGCCACAAGCCACGCAACCAGAACAAGGAGTGGTTCGATGACGAGTGCAGGCGGGCACTATCCGAGAAGAACGCAGCGCGCGCCCGAATGCATCAGCGCGAAACCCGTCAGAACGTGGAACACTACAAACGACTGAGGACCCAGCAAAACCGGCTCTTCGAGAGCAAGAAGCGTCGCTTCGAGGAGTCGGATGAGCAACTGATGCAGCAGCTTTCTCAGTCGGGAGATTCTCGCCAGTTCTACAGGATGTTGAAGAAGACACGAGGCGGCTACACGCCTAACGTCGCTATGTGTCGAGACGAGGAGGGCAACATTCTGACGGACGAGCGAGAGGTGATCACAAGGTGGAAGTGCTACTTCGACGGGCACCTGAACGGAGCGGAATCAGGGGAGTCCAGCGACGGCGCAGGCAGAATAGAGCAGCACATTAGCCTGGAGGTAGATGACGATGTGCTCCCACCATCCTTGGACGAAGTCACTAGTTCCATCAAGCAGCTGAAGCAGAACAAAGCAGCTGGTAGCGATGGGCTGGTGGCAGAACTGTTTAAGATGGGTTCGGCAGAGCTTGCTGTCAGTATGCACCAGCTAATTGTGAAAATTTGGGACCAGGAAAGGATACCGGAGGACTGGAAGCTGGGTGTCATCCACCCAGTGTACAAAAAGGGTGACAGGATGGACTGTGCCAACTTTCGAGCCATCACAGTCCTCAATGCTGCCTACAAAATCCTTTCCCAAATTCTCTTCTGCAGACTCGCGCCCCTTGCTACAGATTTCGTCGGAAGCTACCAAGCTGGATTTGTTGGAGGCAAATCCACCACCGACCAGATCTTCACTCTACGGCAGATCCTCCAGAAGTGCCGAGAGCACCAGATCCCGACGCACCACCTCTTCATCGACTTCAAGGCAGCCTACGACACCATAGACAGGAAGGAGCTATGGAGGACCATGCGGCAGTACAGCTTTCCTGAGAAGCTGGTACGGCTGTTAGAGGCTACAATGGAGGGGGTGCTGTGTCAGGTGAGGATTTCGAACTTGCTGTCGGATCCGTTCGAATCTCACCGGGGTCTGAGGCAAGGTGATGGACTTTCCTGCCTTCTATTCAACATCGCTCTGGAAGGTGTCATGAGAAGCGCGGGGTTCGACATCCGTGGCACGATTTTCACCCGTTCACTCCAATTCCTCGGCTTTGCGGACGACATCGACATCATCGGGCGGAACACCAGGACGGTGTGCGAGGCGTACACCCGACTGAAACGCGAGGCCGCAAGGATTGGACTAATGATCAATGCGACGAAAACGAAGTACCTGCTCATCGGTGGCTCTGACAGTGACAGAGTCAGGTTGGGGTGCAGTGTATCAGTGGACGGCGACGAACTCGAGGTTGTGGAGGAGTTTTGCTACCTCGGAACTGTCGTAACTTCGGACAACAACGTGAGCTGCGAAATCCGGAGGCGCATTGTTCAGGGGAATCGTGCCTACTATGGGCTTCACAAACTCCTTAGGTCCAGAAGGCTGCTCCCCCACACGAAGTGTGCAATATACCGCTCGCTGATAAGACCGGTCGTTCTCTATGGGCATGAATCTTGGACTCTGCTCACGGAGGACGCCAACGCGCTCGCAGTCTTCGAGCGGCGCGTATTCCGGTCTATTTTTGGCGGCGTGTGCGAGCAAGGCGTGTGGCGGAGAAGGATGAACAACGAGCTGGCTGAGCTATACGGTGAGCCGGACATCCTGACGGTGGCGAAGGCCGGCAGGATTCGTTGGTTGGGGCATGTCATGAGGATGCCGGACTCATGCCCCACCAAGAAGGTGCTCACCAGCGACCCGCCCGGCACGAGACGACGAGGAGCTCAGCGAGTTCGGTGGATGGACCAAGTGGAGCAGAACCTGCGAGATATCGGATGCGACCGGGGATGGAGAGTTGCAGCCATGGACCGAGTATCCTGGAAAGCGATTGGTGACCAGGCCATGTCAGCAAGACGTGCTCAACCGTGAGCGGGCCAGTTAAGAAGAAGAAGAAGCTTCCCCGTCATCACCTTGTTCCGATCCATCCAAGCTTTCTCTGTCTTACCTTTATTTTTGCGAGGTGTTGAAGGAGGTGGTGCCGGGGTCGGTGGTGGCGTTCGGCAGTTATCTCGCTCGCGCCGACATTGGAAGGGTGAGGAGGATCGTTCAGCACTTTCACTCTGGAAAGAAATAGCAGACAAGAAAGAAGAAAATGGAAATACGAGACGATCAGGAAAGCGTTCAAGTGCACGCGCGACTACGAGACACAACTCGATTGACGTTTGATGGGCTTGATTGGCTCAGCGGAGCTATGGTGCAAAATTTAATATCAGGTAAATTGGTGTTTAATGTAAGCCATAAGAAAGCCCTATCCAACTTTTTTCCATAGGACTTTTACTATGCGAAGGCCAATGCACGAAAAAAAAAGATTCCAATGTTTTTTAAACGCAACCCCAGCGCGGCCGGATGCCTCATCAAACGGAAGCTTGTCATTGGACATCGAGTGGAGGTGGGAAAGGGGGAAATTTAATTTTTTCTAAGTGCCACCGGGTACGCGTCGTAACCTCTTCAGATGTTCGTTGATACTATCAATGACAACTGATAACTTTCGCTGTCTTATTGCATTTCCGCCGAAGTAGGGACAGTCCGCTTCCTCTTCTCTCCTGCCTTCTGCAGAGTACATCGTCTTATCTTATCGTCACTATCGTGTCATGGAGCATCCTGGCATACGGCAGCAAGTTTACACTGCGAGCAATAAATGTGACCCTAAGAAGAGGGGTTGTTTTTAGTTCTTCGTAAGTTATAGCATCATTCCGCATCCCTCATCGATGCTACACAATTTACGCCGACATTATTCGAAGCTGCAGAAGAGGGTTGCCATAAATGTTCCATTTGCCTTAGCTTGGCTCCCATCGTAGGATGGTGCCCATAGAACCGCAACCACCCACCGTTCCCAACACACACACACACACACACACACTTGTCGTATGATTCGATTGATAGTTTTTCCCATGCCGAGGCCCGCCAGTTCAGTCCATCGTAGCTCGGGGAGCGATTTACAACGGTGTCCGTCCGTGGAGAGTGAAATAAAAATCGATAAACATGTCAAGTGCCGGTGCCGGAGCGGGTAGCGTTTTACAATCGAATAAAAATGGATCCCCGAAGTCGGGGGTCGTCAACGGCGCGCGGTTGCTCCTGATGACATTTATGCTGATTCAATTTAACGCCCCGACGGTCGATGGTTCGTATGCGGCGTACAGACAAAAAAAAAGAAAAGAAAAAAAAAACGGCGAGAAACGGCCGCGCGAAGAGTGTCCTCCAAATTGAGCGAATGTTTTATTTAAACACTATTAAGCGCTGCGCTGCTACGCCTGCGGTCTAACGCAATCGTCCGGTGACCCGCGGTGCGTGACGGAACCACAGAGTGTCGAGGGGCAGAGTGTCGTCACTTGCTCGCGGAAGTACTGCACCATCACCCGGCAGGAGCTGGTGGTAAGATCCCCAAATTCGTCCATTATTCCATTTGTTAAATAATCCCACGAGTTCCCTTGGGGGAAAAATGGGCAACCAAGTTGAGTGTGTCAAAAAAACACCTAGAATGCTAACGTATCTAGGCTTAAAACAGCTGTAGCTTCGCCAAAGGCAAGAATAATCCATTCGATCAAAATCTACAACATTATTTGATGGTAAATTCTTTTGTTTAATAATATACCACAGAATGTTCATGAAAAGTTACTCATCCCTACCTCTTAAGCTCCCGCGAGTGCGAATGACTTGTGTCTAATCTCGATTGACCGTCCCAGAATCGCGCGACGCTTGAAGTGGTTTATGAGTTTCACACGAAGCAACGGCACTCGACATGACTTTTTCCAGACGGAGTTCTCCATTCATTTGGGTGTACACTTCTTCGTCTGCGTCTCACTTTTTTCCGCAGGATCCACCTGGAAAACTGGTCACCTTCCTACGAGGATGCGAGGAAAATCCGCTGGTAAGGAGAAAAAAATAACCCGGCTTCTCGAACACGCCAAGCAATCGTCTCGAAGCTCTAATCGAATGTCGCATTTTCCCCGTGTCTTTTTTTTTCTTCTGTTTTTTGCAGTATCTCGACGAGGTGCTGGAAGATCCGACCTTCATCACGTACTATCGATCGTGCACCACGGATCTGTGCAACGCCGGCGACGGTCTCGGCTCGACCGGTTCCGCCCTGACCGGGCTCAACGAGGGTGCATCGGAAAACCTGCTCGTGCCGGGGCTTGCCGGCAGCGCCGCCCCCGTTGCGGCCCTCGAGCTGGCGCTGCTCATTAAAATCACATCACTGTCCCTATCGGCGGCACGCATCTTCGACTAGGGCGGCTCCGGACTTCCTTCCCATTCACCGTCGTCGATATGATATTAATGAACGATACTTTTAGTGGTTGGCTAGTGTTAGCGATATCCTTCGATATTCTAAATCTATTTCCCGCGCTCGGGACTTCGGGACACCGGAAGATAACGACGTGGCCAGGACGCGATCCGGCTTTACTTTATGGAAGTTAGATTTAATTAATAAATAATGCTCGCCCCGGTACGGTTCCGGGTACGGGCGGCATCATCATCATCATCATCTTCATCATCGACTTGTTCGCCTTGAGCCTTTGCAATATTCCCTTTACTTTTTTTATGACACAATCTCCCTGCGCCTCCTTTGAGGGGTAGATGCGGAAAGCGAAGAACCTGAACCCGATTCTTTTCCCTCGCTTCCCTGCGCTTCGTCCGGTTTTCCGGTTCCGGACCAGATTGAGCTCATCATAGTGCAATAGCTCCAATTTTCGTAATACCATCCCAAAACCCCCGCCGGTAGACACATATAGTCCGGCTGAGGCTTATCCCAAACCTTCTGCCCACGGAGTAATGGAAGGATTTGCAGAAAAAAAGGGACAAACCTTTCCCAAAACAAGCGCACGTGCGTGCGGGTCCGTGTTAAAGATACGCAAGGATCAGTTAAAGCACTTGAGGATGACAATTTTCTCCGGAAAAGCCCACAATGCGCCAGTTTCATGCTTTCACAAAGCCTGCACAAGGCGCCCCTGTCTTTTCCACGAAAAGTGTACGTCTCGAGTGTTAAACAACCAGGGCTAAGCAGCAAGGAAGCGTCAGGTTAAGCGTTAACAGCAATATGTACACACTCGTGATGACCTGAGCGTCATTCGAGGGAAGGCTTGGGTTGAACCCACTGGTGTGGTACTGTACTCTGTTTTCCATTGTAAAGAAATGTCTACTCATCATATTTACATTCGTAATAAGAGATGAAGAAATTCATATTTTGGGATTTGGGAAGTTTTTAGGCTTACTGAAAGCGGTGAAATAACACACCAAAAGACGGACTCTTACCAGAACGTGCACTACACATAAGGCAAGAAGAGCTGGGTTTCAGAAACGTCTTACGGCTGACCTTTCACAGTGGATTTTAGTAGTTGCTTGTTTTCCGAACGAATTTCCCAACGTTTTCCAGTGCTTAAGGGTCCGCTCGTTTCTTAGTTTCCCGTTTGTCTCGCCCAAACTGCACGGCTTCATTTTAGCATCCTTTTCACACACACACAAACGCTTGTCACAAAACCGTTTAGGTTAAATGTTGCAATTCATACTCGAGCTGGCAAGAACGCAAAATCGAGTTGGAAGCATACTGAAACATCGCTTGCCTTGACGCTGCAAAACGGTGAACTCTAACCGGAAGAACAAATACAATTTCCTGCCCTGTCGTAAGCTGGACGGCCATTTTCAGGTCATGAAAGGATGGAAAAGGACTGCAAAACCCGGTTGATGCAAACTGCGAATGCCATTGGGAAGCTAAAACACGGCCTTCCAGCGGCTGAGTGGAAGATGTGCTACATAAAAAAAAGGTCAATTAAATGAGAAAGAAATCGATTTGAGACTACTGCATATACCATCCGAACATCCAAAGCCTTGCGAGACTTATAAAGGAAGCTTTAAACGAGTGTCTGGCAATGCTTTCTCATCTCCTCGGGGAATGGGTTCTGAATGCTGCGGAAGTTGTATTGAAGCGTACATCGCGCCACCAAACACTCGAGGAAGGATAATACTATTTTCCCAGCAATTTCTTCCTTCGTTCGTCCCTTTTCCGTCCTGTTCGATGGTGTGGATATTTGGCACGACTTACTCCGAGGCTGGCATGATTTGATTTGGTTCGGTCTAATGAGCTTACGGTTGCCGGCACTTCCCACCCTTTGCATCGCCAATCCATTTTCCGCACCATCGAATTATTCATACATGCTCCGTATGGCGCATTGTGTGGCGTCGGCGGTTCGATACCTTTCTTATTCCTGTCCTTGTTCCGGTGCGGTTAATCCTTAAACGGATGAATTCCTACCTCTCACTTGACCTCCCCCCCCCACCACCACACCCACCATGAGTACCATGTTTCAACACATTCAATTTCCACTCCGCCCACGATCGCCTACATCGGGCCCATGATTCGATTCGTGCCAATGTCAGATGCCTCAACGGGGGAAATGCCAGCCATCGAGCCGGCAGCTGCGAATGACTGGGCCGGTTTTCCTCCTCCTTCTTCTCCCGATGGACGTTTTTCTCAAAAAAGGCACATACGTCGTTCGAGGAAACATACGCCGTTCAGGAGCAACCGAATTTATAGCGTCGTTTAGCCATGGACGCACCGAAAACCAATTCTCCTGCACGTCGTCCATTCGTAGAGAACGCCGGCAGATAAGGTGTGATTAATTCACACGGGTCCCAAACGAACCGCGAAGCCAGGAGCGGGTCAGCACAGGACCTCTTCAAACGAACGTCTGCCGATGAAGTGTGAAAATAACCTCCCCCGGTTCCTCAACTCGGCGGTGCACTCGGTTGAACTTTCGTTTTTCAATATCAGCCGGATCCGGCCCGGCACGCTTTTGGGGGCCTGAGAAACCTCCGCCGACGATTAACGTGTGCTAAACAAAGTGCCTATTTGTCGCCCGTGCTGTTAAACAACGTCAATTTTTCGCCACGTCCGTGTAATTAGAACGCGCTCGTTCGCCAGCTAACCGTTGCTAGGCATGCGAACGCTGGGCTTCCCGGTGTCTTGTGTGCTATACGGGCGAAAGTGACGGTCTTTAGCACTTTTCCGCAACAATCGCAGCGCGCGCAACAATGCCCTCGACCGTGGGGCTATGACTGGCAATTATGGTAATGATGAGTAAACCCGGTTCACTGCTTACTTCCACTGGAATGCCTTTTCCGAGCGGATTTTACTCCCCATCCTTCCTGCTTCAGCGGTTGGCCCCAAAATCAGGACGGCATTACTAAACGCTTGTTTTCCCTAGCACAAATACTAGACTTGCCACAAAAAAGGGAAATGAGTTTCCCCCCCCCCCCTCCCCTTCCAATTGTTACCCTATTCTTGGGCGTTGGATCGATTTTCAATTAATCGCCCTTAAAGGAAAACATTAGTCCTATCTACCGATGGGGTCGATTTAATAGCTCGGGATAACGGAGCTGCAACTTCCGTCATGCGACCGGGTTAGTTCCGATCGAAAGGTCTAAGCGGTATTGTACTGATTTCTCTTTAAATCAAAACATTACGGAAATGCGGTCCACCTGAGCCCCTTTTTTCTTTTCACAAAAATTTTGCAATCATTAGGAAAATTGAACGCTTCGAGGGGTAAAATATAGCAAAAGTAATGCAGGTGTAGGCATAAGAAATACTCGTTTAAAATCATCGCTCTTCTCTCTGCAAAGTAAAGTTGCAATATTGAAAGCATGAGTCGAAAAGCATGAGTTTGTTGGAAATAAGATAAGTATGAAGAATGGAAATCACTTTCGCTTCTATGGACGAAGAAAATGTATCGCTAATATTGATGTGTTTCCCTACGGATAGAAAGCTATCAAAAAAGGGCACGGTGATAATCAAATAAGATAATGAGCAGGATGATTTTTTCCCTCATCCTTTGTGTGAACACTGTGTAATTACGCAGAAATCCGGGTCCATTATGCTTCGCTTTGACCCATTTTGTTTATTCGGGGAGCTCTTCATGTTGCCCGTTTTTCCGAGCCTCATCACGACTGTTCTGTTCTGTGCTTACGCTTGGCTAAAAAAAGGACCCCTCCCGCTTCGTTTATAATTGATCTAGGCCAGGGAACCTCCAAAAGGAGGCTGGAGATTCGGCAAAGATGGATGGATGGATGATCCGCCCCGCGCTATCTTTTCGACATTTAGCTAACCTGTCGACTGGCTCGCATCTAGTTAAAAATACATTAATTTTCATCCCCGCCCCGTCGTGTCGGTTACTTGTGCACGACACGTACTGAAGCCATAATGCGGAATTGCCATCATCCAACCAACAGGCGTGTTTCTAGTCAAAAGGAACCTGGCCTGTTTTCGGTTTCGCTACTCCCTAAGAAACGGTGTATAAATTTAGACCGGTGCTCCTTAAATGGGCTTTTTTGTTGGCATAAATCCTCCCGAGCCTATCCCAGCGTTGCTCAAGGCCGGTAAGGACACTCCGATGGTCATGAATGGCTGGCCGCCTCACCAGCAAAAGGTATCCGTTTTTGGCATTCGTGAACCTACACGACCACTAGAGGCCACCCACTCGAGCGGAAGGTATCACAGTTCCTTGCAAACGGGCCTGTGTGTTTGTGTGTATGTGTGGTTGGTGGAAAAAATGATCCTGCCAGCTTTTAACGGTTGGCAACCAGGGCAACCAGCATCCCCCAGTTGGCCCAGTTCCTTGCAGAGTCGCATGGGGAGTACGGTGTACGTTATCGGATCGATTAGAGACGGCCGACTGGTTTCATCAAGTTTACCCGAGTGAAATTTACTTTCTAGATGCAAACGGAAAATGGAAAACAAAAGCATGTGGAACGATGTTGTTTGATGATAGTTTGCCCTGCAATGTGCCGGGTGGAAGAGTGAGCCCTTAGAATCCGGTAGTAGCTTATTTTGGGTTTAAATTTATCGCATCTTTTCTGATATTGTTTTTTCGGCCTCGGTTATTATGTATCCATGCCCACGCAACGAAATTGTCCTTTGAAATATTATCGGTACGGATTCATTGCATGGTTCGTGCGATATGTCAAATGCAGAGCTCTGCCTAGATCAAGCGAGGCATACAGTTTCCAGAAATTTCATAATTTTTATGTTGAAAATAAAAATAATATTGATTCGTTGCAACAGGCATCGCATTAGACCGACTTGTTTCACTAAATCGGCTGCGATGGAGGGAACAACTGCGCGAAGCAATGACGCAAATACGATACACTTTGATCGTTAGTAACTCGGGCATATATGTATTGATTTCAAACATTTTAGCACCAACCTATGCAACACATTGTAAGATTCTTGCAGTATGTTATTCGCCACAATGTTGGTGTCGCGACATAGTTTAAAGGGCAAATAAAATGACATCAAATGTCCAATCTTCTTGCATCGCAGACGAAATGTCTAGTTCTTTCGCTCTCTTTATCCGAGCCCTGCACATGGCACCTGTGGTGAGATGGAAAGAGTAAAACATAGAGGCTGCACGCAATATCGCCTCTCGTTGCAGGATAATGATTACGCTAGGGGAAAAACATGCAAAAATAGACTAAATAATTCAAGAGCTTTTTTTTTTATAAACAACACAATGTAGTCATTCCAAACTCACAGACCCTTATTCTTTTTCCTTTTTTTTTAAACAAAAAAACTCCTGAATGTAAATTCCTGTTTTCAATATCAAAACCTTTCAAGAATCAACAAAGCACCTCCAACAAATAAAACAATAAAAAAAAAAATCTGCCATAAAAAGCTGCCATGATGCTGCCGCTTCGTCATCTTGTGGTCTACGGCCACGCTGCGGAAACTTAGTGTGCCGTGGTCGTTGCTATGGAAACGGATGATTTTGAAATCTCGGTAACCACTGGGAATCGCACTCGCAACGTCACCATTTACTCGGTTTAAGGCATTTGGACAGTGAAGAGTGCGCGCTCGGGGTTTCGGTCGGCATTTGTACAGTGGAAAATTCTCTATTAGTATGTGCAGTTCCTACAGTACCACATTAGTTCAGTGACTAACTCAAAGTACCTACGTAAGTGATTTGTAAAAAGAAAAACGGAGAAACGCGTTTCCTTTGCGTGGAAAAACGTTCAAGGTGTGCGGAGAGCGGGAACCAGTGAGACAGACGGAATGATCGGCTACAGTGGAAACAACCGTGGGCAGCTGACCGGAGATGGGCCTGAACCGGGCTCGAAACATAAGGTACATGATTAATCGTTTAGTTATTCCTCATTAATGTTGACGAATGTGTGTTCTTACTCTCTCTCTCTTCCATTTCGCCGGAACCTCTTAGTTCAATCCGGCGGCAAAGCCGTTTATGTGCCAGTGGAAACGGTGCGCTGTGTCGTCAGGCGGCACTGGAAATCAAAAGAAGGCGGAAGCCCCGAGGGAGCAAGACATTGCGTACATCGGCCCGACGCATCTGCCGGTCAATACGCGCATCTGGAGCTCGATCTCGTCGTACTCGCTGGAAGATATCGCCCGGACGTACCCACCCGTGGCTCGGGCTGCCCAAAGTCAGCAGCTCGCTAAAGTGTTCCCCGTCGTTACCAACGGGTTTTCTAATGCCTACCCAGTGAACAAGACGCATCATGCTTCCTGTCCCGCTAACCAGGCGCCATTTGGACCAATTCTGCTCTCCAATGGTGTAATCCAGCTGAGTTTGCGTGACTCTATCTTGTAAGTTGAAGCTACAGTAAAGTTTCCAGGCCATCTAGTCTCAACTCAGTACATTGCAAACGTAATCCCTCGCAAAATTACATAACATACAGATGGAAGTACTCAACCGTGCATTATAATTGCTTCCTTTGCAAACCGGTTAGCGACGGCTATGCCATCTGCGATTCTACGAGAAATTTTAAACTGTGCTATCACTTTGTACAATAACTTTGGACTTTATTTTGTCAAAGTGGATTCCTCCGCATATCCGTTATACCGTGCATATAGTTATTGATGCATCAAACATTATTGAAAATCTCAATCAAAATCTGTTTCTCATGTCTCCAATAGGGTGGAACTCACGTTGAGCTCGGTGAAGGTTATCAATCCGAAGAAAAACATAGCGATATCTGTTTCCGTCGATACGACCGCCGCCGCAATGCATCATCCGAATGGCGTCGTATTCCAGAACGGTGCACAAGTGGAAATTGTGGCGTGCGACGCGAAGAAGAGCAACAACTTCATGTAAGAGTACAGACATACTAGGTCAGGGGGAAGCTTTTTTTAGTATGTATAACAACACCAATCCGTCCTTCTTCGTAGTCGCTTTGCCAAAATGTGGCAGAAGGGAATCAGCTTCACCAGCCAAGGGTGCGCCGTGATTTATCTCGTCGACTCGGCCGGCACGCGTACCACGTCGGACTTGATAGGCATGGACCTGCGGTCGAACTACGTGGACCAGGTTTTTTTCAGGTGAGTGAGCATTTTTGCCAACCTCCCATTCCCTCAAGACACCACAAAACGTCTCGCCATTATTCTGCTTCCAGCGACGTTACATCCGATGCGGAAACGATGGACGCGCTGGAGCAGGTGGTGCGCCGTTCCAACTACCACCTGGGCAGCGAGGGCAGCCTGGTGTACCAGATCAACAACTGCCGCATCACCCAGGGCAGCGACGGGCTGGTGAAGCTGTCCTGCCAGAACAACCAGTACTCTATCCGGACCAGCCCGTCCAACGGTTCCGCCACGGTGACGACCCCCGGCATCCACTGCACCGCGTCGCTCGGGGCGACCTCTCATCTATTCGTCCGGTACGGCACTTTCTTTATGTTCTACTACCCTCCTTATATGACTTGCCACCTACTAACGACTCTCTGTGTCCGCGGCAGACGCGAGGAACGCCGCATGCACTTCGACGGGGCGGTGTTTATCGTGCGTAATGCGGGCCATTCGGCCGGATTCGATGAGCTCAATCGATTGCGCGTCTACTGAAGCGGAAAGCTCGGCATACTGGCAGCGGGCCCACATCCTCGGTTTACATCGCTTCAAAGGATGGCGTACCCTTAGAACTCCTTCATGCAGTATCGATCGATTAGGTATCCACGATTAGGTGAAGTTCGATAACATAATGTTTAAATTTGGCTACTGCTTCCCATGGAAGAGGCAAGGTGCAGCTAGTCTGTTATAAATAAATCTAAATTTACTTGCAAACAAAAGGCTTTTCTGGGGTGGGTTCTTGCATTTTGGGCACGATTTCATAAGGGCAAAAAGTAGAAAATGTTTCATGCTGTTCATTGAATGTTCTTTTACTGCTGGTAGCAGCATACTTACATGTTCGGAACTGGAAGGGTTAGGGAGTGGGCCCGATCTGCGAAGACGGGCTAGGGCACTCCTGAGACCTTCCGTACTGTTATGTTTGGCCCCCCGTTCAAAAATATAACAACCGCACAGGAACAGCTTGAACAGCGTCTAGCGTCCTTGGCGTCCGTCGCCTTCGCTCGGTCTCTCGACTTCCGGCAGTTTGGCCGGCCGAGAGTCCCTTCCGGGGCGCTTTTACGCACGGTCATACACCGTACGAACCGACGGAGCGATATTTACGACTATTGCTTTTGCTCTGGTGCTGCAAGCGGGCTTCGATGCAGCAAAAAGCCCTAACCAAGCCCAACTGCAGCAACGAAATGCACTCACAACATCACCACTATCACGCGATTCTGCACAATCACTTGCACTAAACTGAACTTATATACAGGAACAAATTTACTGGAAACATACAAGACAATCGTGATGCTGTTTGAGAAGCTGACACTTGTATCACCGATTGAAATTATTCTCATCTACAGCTCTTGAAGCAAGCAACACTTTCATAATTTAACCTGAAAAGGATCTAAAGCAGCCGATAAAGAAAAAAAAACCACCGTGAGGTGGAAAGAGACGCACGCAAAATTAACAAACATTGAAGGATTCACTTTAAATGAAATAAAACACGGCACATTCGGGCACTGCTTTCGATACTTTGCGAAAAGTTTGGATCTAAAAAATACAGCAACAAAATGCGTAAATTTTAGACTTCTGTTCTTGTTCATGAATATAGCGAGGAAGAAAACAAGTTTAGTTGGAACGAAACTATGAAACGATAACGCCTTTCAGCAGCACATGTTGCCTGCCTTAATCGTCCTGTTTGAAATGACTTTTGAAACGACAATCCCACGGACACACTCTTTTCCTACTTCCGTCTTTCAGCATTTCAAATTATAAACCAAGGACACGGATGCCGGGGGAAGCTAAGCTGGCGAGTGATTCATGAATTTCCTGTTACCTTGTCCTGAATTTCTACCAACCGCCACTTATGCACTAATGTTGCAGCAAGGCGGCTGGATCTGCCTGGTTACGATACGGCTCTTTTTCTCTCTGTCTCTCTTTCCATGGCCCCTTCGTAATCGTTATGATATCGCATTCAAAAGGAGAAGTTCGAATGTAGAACGGATTCCTCATGCCGCGAACTTTTAAAGGTATTTCGAGGTCCTTGCATAAACATGAAACTTTAACCGTCGCAATCAATGCGCTCATCTAGCAACGGTGCGAGTGCCAATTACAAAAGGACTTTGGGTAATTAGAAATGGGATTTTGCGCCTCACGACTTTTGCGTCTGCAATAGCAACCAACGCAGAAGGCAAGTGTTGTAAATTTCAATTACACAATCCCCGTCCCGATTACGAATCCCATCCCGACCCGATATTTTGGGGAAACTTTACGGCTTTTTCCAACGCGCTCGGCCATTATGCCGATAGCCCGTTTTGCAAAACCCTCTTCAAAAGATTGATCGACAAATTTACCTCCTTCCCACACCACAAGTGACACCGTATTTACATCGGATGCTGTGATTCGACCCGGAAAAACCTTCCAACCTGTTCCATTACGTTTAGTTTGTCTTTTTTTTTTCCTCTCCTTTACCTTCACCTTTATTCAACAGCGCACAAAAGAAAAGCGAATGCAAAAAGGTAAAAGGTCACTTTCCAAAAAAGGTGAGGGGGTGGGGGAGGTAGGACTGTCGGACGGTGGCACCTGAGCTGGGATTCTGTTTGTTGTGTTAGCACTTTTTTCTCCCCGCGTCGACATACAACTTTTAACTTGTAGCGTGACTTTAGCGTACTCCGCTCTGCCCCGGTTTTAGCTTTTGTCGAAAGGACTTCATCTTTTCCTCGGGTTGAAGAAAAACCTGCAACTGCACAGGGAACTCACCTTTTCTTCGCCCCAAGACCATCCAACATGGAACGCTCGCTAGTACGTTTACAGACATTATAATTTTAAGTGAATTTTTTGCGCGTTCCAACTGGGAAAAGAATTTTCGCAAGGAAAGCGCTCGGATATTGGTCGCAAGAGGTCGGAAAAACCTGTCCTATTGATGCCAGGGGAGGTCCGTTTCACGGCAGACAAACAAACCCCCGCTAATGGTCTCCACTTCTGACAGTTTCTGTCGCCCGGCAGACGTTTAACTTATTTTTGCGGAAAGTTTACCGGCTATCAAACGGTGCAAAGCAGACTTCCTGGACTCGAAAGGACAATTCCAATGGGATGCAAGTGCGGCATAGCAATAGGACCGCTGTCCAATGTAAGAAGTTCGTTTATTCGATGGGACGATGCCATGACTCGCGCCAGTTTGCAAATGGATGCTAAATGACACCCAAGGGACAAAGTTTGGGCGACAACTTTCCTTTGCCTTCGCCTTCGACGGGCCAATTCCGTGCAATTGCGTGGTGAACTGTTGTGGAGCTGTTTCTTGCTCTTACAAGTTGCCGTTTGGAACGTCTGATGAAACTGAGGAGGCCAAGCTGGACCGGGGGATTTATCATTTCAGGACATAATTGTAATTGGAAGTACTGCACAAGGACATCAATTCAATATGGCACGCGCTGACTGATACGACGGTTTAATAATTAATTTTTCGTAACGCACTCTACTTCCGATGAAGTTCTGTCCATTTTCCTTGATTACAGCTCACTTGAGTTTCGGTAAGTGTCCCGTGAGTGTCCTTCGGCTGGGGTTTCCATTTTATTTTGCAGCATAAAAACAAAAACGATTCCTCATTTAAAAGAAAGCGGCTTTTTGATTCGCGAGTGGGAAGGAAGGAAGCATCTAATCAATAGCCGGTTTTTTGTGTTGGCCATATTCTATTCGGAACCGTTCGCTAGCAGAAAGGAGACAGCAAAACTTGCTCGATTTTATTGCAAAAATCTTGAGAAGAACCAAACGACCTTATTCAACTATTCCTTTCATAATGGAAGATTTTAGGATAGACATGCTGTCGTCCACAACGAAAGCTGTTTAAAGTAACCGCATTTGGTCGGCAGATTTGTTTACCTTTCTCGTGGCCACTGGTGTTTGGAAAGCCGAAGCCACCAGCGCAACGTTGAGGAAAATCAAAATCTTCGACATGCGGAAATTAAAGTCCTCCCGTTTGTTGTGGGAAAGCAGAAGCACCATCTTTTCATAACCCGCGGGGAAACACACGAGAACAACAACGAAATTAACAACCGCAAGCAAAGCAATAACGCGCCGAACAAGATGCTTCACGAGACTCTCAATAATCAATAAAGACTGGCATCGTGACGACACTGCCGGAGGCCCCCGTTCATCCGGTCGTTCCGAGGAGGACTCACACCTGGCACCTACGGGACCGCGATCCTGTCCACCTTCCACACAGAACACTTTAAGCTGCTGAATTCTTTATAAGCCACCGACTCCATGCTGTAAAACTGCGTCACCGAGTGAGTGTGCAATTTACGGTGCACCCGGGAGGAACTAAGGCGGTCTACTAAGCGGTGGCTGATGATTTTTCCTACCCGACAGGCGCGAGAATACCCCCAGACGGAAATTTCGGCGCGAATTGCGTGGGAAAACGTGCCCGTATCGGTGTTGCGCTCGACGGGCAACCTCCCTCGCAGCTGTTGATGATTGATGCGAGCACTTCCGGAGGGCGACGACGCCAAACACAAGATTATCGATTGCTGCACCACATTGCCGTAAGAAGTGGCAGGTTTTCATTCTTCCAAAATCCACTCGCGAAACAATAAATAAAAGCTCTTCGGTTGAAAACCGCCGTCTGGAAAATACAACGACACCGCATTCGGTGTTCGTTTGCTGCATAGGAGCTTTTCCTACACGGCACACAAACTCCAGCGGCCCACAGTTAACAGTTATCACACATTGACCATCCCCCTCCCCCCCCCCCCCACACCCTGGCGACGACGTAAACCTTGCACCTTAACCACCTCACCCCTCCCGGAACCGGGTTCTAGCCGCAACGGGGAAACGCAACCCACAATAAAATGCCAGTTTACTTGAAGGCCCTGTATATCCTAAACACGCGACGTCCAAAGGTGTCGCATCCGTACGCCACGGCCACGCTCCGACTACAACTGAAGCTTGCAAGTCCCGGTTCGGGTCTTTTATCGTTGCTGCTGGCAATGGCCCCGAACACGCGCTTTCCCCAACGAAACGCGAACACACGAAGACGACCACGACGACGCAGCTTTCGCTCGCTGCGGATGTGTGTCCTCTCGGCGGGGCCTGTGTGCGTGTGCGGAACCGAGATGCTAGGACGCCACGACGTTACCAATATACACGAACGTCCACAATTGATACAAGCCTGGACGCCTCCTGCATGTCCTTTCGCACACATCTCCTTGGTTTTCGTTGTAGATTCACTTCCCCGGCAGAAGATCCCTGCATCTCCTGGAGTTAACAAAAGGCAACGGAGCATGCGGGAAAATCCCAATCAATGAGACAGGTGAGAGGAGACTGGGAGGAAGAAGAGAGGAGAAAAAAAAGACAACACGAGCCCGCTAAGTGGAAGCACGTGAGTGAAACGTTGCGGCTCTCTGTTTGGGTGCGCACTGTGTGGATTTCGGTATTCTCCCGCTCGGCAGGAAATATATCCTTGCGGCCATTCAAAGCGCCAGCACGTCGCTGCAAGAAAGGGAGAAAAAGCAACACTCTCGCACGTGATGTTCGCGCACGCAGCCAGAGCGAATGAAACAGCGAATGAACGGTGCGTGAACACGTTCCCGCCTGCTATAGTTTTTGGCAGAGCTTTTACATGATGAGCCTCCGACGAAGTAGGCCAGCCAAAAAAAAAAAAAAGGGTTAGCGAAGATCTTTGATCCTAACCACATGAAAAAAATGGTATCATACATATGTATCTGCCATGAGTACATGAGTACAAGTTAGTCGATTTTGAAACTTTCTTTTTTAACAATCTAATTCCTCCCTCCCTTTATGCAGATATCCATCGTCGGGACGAATGAGTTTATCTCCAAAAATAAAACCAGTTATCGAACAGATTGCCGAATCGGGTGGAGGCAGGCTTATGCTGCTCTGATAAGGGAAGTCTTTTGACACTCGTACTTATACGCATATGGGGGCTATCGCTGCTCATTCGAGCTGTTATTACTTTTTGTCACAAGCAGTGATAACGGCGCTGATTCCCGGTCCCCCTTTTTGGCGTTCGTGACAGAGCTGCGCCCTTGTAGTTACATTTAATCTGGCGAAGGAAACAGACCCCGGGTCGGACGCTGCGTCAAATCGAAAGGGAGCAAGAAGAAGCATGTGAGTCATACGCAGCGAGAAGACTCTAGCCAGTAGAGCATCATAAGGAATCCATCCACTCAAATACAGCCTCCGTGCGATAGGAAGCTTCTGTCGTACGTTTTCCATGTAGAGCTGCTGTGGTGCTTGTTGGCTCCCGTCGTCGGCATCGGTGTCTACCTGTTGACATACCTGAACTGGACCACACTTCCGAGTGGAGTTACCGTTCGTGACGAGGTAGGTGAACGCAAACAAGCACGTGACTGTGTTTCTAAAGGTGCAGGTGCTGAACACTCCGAATTTCTTTGCAGGTCGGTGGACAGTTCGTTGCCGAACGAGCACTGGACGACCTGACGCTGCTGGTGAGCCGAGGACCGCGTGTTGCCGGAAGTGAAACAAACGAACGATTTGCGGTCGAGTTCCTGTTGGACGCGGTCGCTAAGATCGCTGGCGACGCTAGTCCCGTGTTTGATATCTCGTACGACGTACAGCGGGCAAATGGGAGCTACTGGCTGGACTACGAGGACTATCCCATCACGAGCGTGTACCGTGGGGTACAGAACGTCGTCGTATCCATCGTGCGGAAGGGTTCCTTCAGCGGGAAGTACCTGCTGCTGAATGCGCACTACGACAGCGCCGTCAGTAGTCCGGGTGCCGGAGACGACGGTACGATGGTGGTGGTCATGCTAGAACTGTTACGCCAACTCTCGCGACCAAGCGCGGCCAACTTACCGTGGCAGCATGGGCTTATCTTTCTGTTCAATGGCTGCGAAGAGAACACCATGCAGGGAGCGCACGGCTTCGTCCGGAGCCATCCACTGGCAGGGAGTGTGGCTGCCTTCCTCAATCTGGACGTAGCCGCCAACGGGGGCCGCGAGATCATGTTCCAATCCGGGCCGAACTATCCCTTCCTGATGGGCTACTACCGCGACCACGTGCGGCGCCCGTACGCCAACACGCTCGGCGAGGAGGTGTTCCAGATGGGCCTGGTACCCTCGTTCACGGACTACGAGACTCTCTCCGGGGAGGGCGGCTGGCCCGGGCTTGATTTCGCGCTTTCGTCCTACGGCTACCTCTACCACACCGCGCTGGACGCACTGGAGACGATCTCAGCCGGCACACTGCAGCACATCGGAGACAACATCCTCGGACTGGTGCAAGGGTTGGTGAATGCCGATGAACTGGGCGATATCGATGCGCACCGGGAAGGCACGGCCGTGTTCTTCGACTTCATGCACCTGTTCCTGGTGTACTACACCGAAACGACCGGGCTTATTATCAACTGCCTGCTTGGGACCCTCTCGCTCGGGCTGATCGTGGGCACGCTTGTCATGATGATCCGCAAGGATGGAGCGGCCTCCACGAACATCCTATTCGAAGCCGGCATGAGTCTGATCGTACAGACGCTCTCCATCGTACTGGGAGCCGGCTGCTCGGTGCTGGTGGCCGTAATCTTTGACGCCTGCGGTCGCTCGATGAGCTGGTTCTCATCCACGTGGCTTCTGTTCGGCCTTTACTTTGCTCCATTCATCGCCGGCATGACACTGGGACCGTTCCTTTACGTAAACTTTCGTAAAATCGTAAGTCCATGTCTTTCGCAGATCGTGATTCACACACGGATCGTCTTTTTTAACACTGTCTCTTCGACAGTCCTTTCTTCACGATCAAGGACGAGTGATACTTTTTCTCCACGCTCAACACTTCATCTACGCAGTCCTGCTGTTAACACTCTCGATTGGTGGCATACGATCCGCGTTCATTCTCCTATTCCCCGTGATCTTCTACTGCGCCTCGACGATCGTGAATATGATCATTCAGTTTCGTCTCCGCATCTGGATCTACGTGCACCTGGTGGGACAGCTGATTCCGACCATCTATTTCTGCACGCTCACCGTCACTCTGTTCGCCGTGTTCATCTCGATGACCGGCCGGAGCGACAACCGCTTCAATCCGGATCTTCAGATGGCGCTATTTGCCTCGCTGATGGCGCTCCTTCTGGTCGGGCTACTCACACCGTTCATCGCACTGTTTCGCCGGAAGGCGTACGTCTTTGGCACCCTGTTGCTCATGTTTCTCGTGACCGCCATCGTTGCCGCCACGCCGCACGGTTTCCCGTTTCGAGCGCGTAACTCACCGCAACGTTACTACATTTTCGTAAGTGGTGGAAGAAAGCGAGGCTTGGCTGAAAGAGAAATTCGATACACTCTTTATCTTTTCACCAGCACCACCAGCGGAACTTTTACTCACCCAACGGTACACTACGGAACAGCAACTCCATCTTCTACCTGCACCCTCAGGACCGTCACACCCCCGAGCTGTTGCAATCGGAAGTTCCGGCCTGGTCCGCTGCCCAAACGCTCGGTGATGAGTGCGAACGGGAACTCTATTGTGGCATTCCGTTCTATATCAACCGATACCACCGCCAGTCCGAAAAGAGCTACTGGCTACCGGCAGTTGCTCCACCAAACTTTCCAGAGCCCATCCAGCTTCAGCTGGTCTCGCGCGAAACGACCTCACCCGGTCGCGTCCGGCTAAACTTCCTTGTGCATGGTCCGAGCCACATGAGCCTGTACGTGTCCCCGCTGGCCGGGAGGAAGCTTACCGGCTGGAGCTTCAGCGGTACGATTCCACCGAGCGGAAAGCGTTGGAACGGCCAGGACGTGCATTTTGTGAACCTCTTTTCCGGCGACGGTATGCACGGCACACCGTGGGAGTTCCACATCGAGGTAGATCGAGGGACGCTGCAGGAGCCAACGGACTTTTACCTAACCGTTGTCGGTCAGTACATGCATCACGGTGCGGAGCACCACACAGCGGAGTTCCGAGCGTTGCTCGATCAAATGCCACCGTACGCGCACACCATCGCGTACCCGGGCTCTCTGGAGAGCTGGATATTTTAAACCACGGGGCAATAAAACACACTCGATACAACAGAAGTAGAGGTGCATTTTTATTTCGATAATTCCGCTGGTTGCCTCACAAAATATCCCCATGGGGCTGACCCTCCGTAATGGTCGACCGGACCTCGATACACGCGGATTTCCACCCGTTTGGCTGCCGTGGCAGAATATCTTCCGTTGCGATTCGGTAATCTACCACCGCCTGGCGCAAGGCAGCAGACGGTCGATAAGAACATCACGATAAGCATCTGTAAAGAATGGGGGGGGGCGTCATAAATAAAGGCGCTGAAAACAATAACCTATTAAGCTTCTATTTACCATCGATTTGTAGAGAGAAACATCCATCTTACGGGTTGACAATGTTGACCAGCACTCATTGCCGGCGGCTACATCATGCTGAATTTAAAGAAAACTACCACCACGGATCGGGTGACAAATCGTGGAGGGGAGATTTGCATAATACTGACGACGACGTCTGATCGTCGCCGATCACAATTGAGTCGCTTATTTCCAGTGAGTCGAAGCGGTACGTTTAGTTCCGGTTTCATGGAAATTGCAGCAAATCATCTGTGGTGAAGTGCTCAAGACACGCCTCAGTGCCCATCGGTCGTTTGTTTGAACCAACAACTGATCGTTTTTGTTCCATTTTCTTTTCGTCAATTGTTTTCCTAAAACCGTCAAATATGGTTTCAAACCTTTCTTTTATTCAAAAAATTTAAATGACACAAACTTAGAATATCCAACTTTCCAAATAGGCCGGATAGGCGACAACGTGGGCGTAGTCGGGAAAGTGGCCGATAAAAGTTTGAAACTCATCGGTGCGATACTCCTCGTGGTGCATGTACTGCGCGACAATGTTGAGGTAAAAATGCCACCCCAGCTCCGACAGCTTGCGTGCCTCACCTTGCGTCGTGATGCTGAACTCGTATGGCGAATCGTCGATACCGTGCACAAAGTTAACGTAGTGCACGTCCTGCCCGTTCCACGAACGACCACTGCGGGGAATGGCGTCGCTGAAGCTCCACCCGACCAGCTGGACGCCAAACACGGGCGACACGTAGAAGCTCATGTGGTCCGTGCCGGTCACGCGAAAGCGGAATGTCGTGGCGTTCGTTCCCGGATCATACTGCCTGCCGGTGTGCCGGAAGTCAACCGGCTGCGGAAAGTGGGGTTTGCCCGCCGGTAGCCACCAGGCATTTTCCCGCTGCCCGTGGTGGTTGTTCTGGTAGAACGGAATGCCGCAGTACAGCTCCCGCTCGCACTCGTCACCCAGCTGGCTGGCGTGCGCCATCTCCGGCACCACGTCCATAATCAGATCGGGCGTGTGCCGGTCCTGCGGGTGAAGGTAGAACTTGGCCTCCGAGTGTCGCAGCGTTCCGTTTAGATGGTAAAAATTTCTCTCTATATGCTGAGGCAAACACAAAAAGTTCAGTCAATCGAAACGTTTCCCCAAGGCAGTTACCGTTGTGAGGTGACTTACATAAACGTAGTAACGTTGCGGTGTAACATGCGCTCGAAAAGGAAAGCCAGCCTCCGTTACCATGACGATGATGGAAACCACGAAGAAAACCCCCAGCAGGCCGATGAAAAGGTAAGCGTTACGCGCTAGTGCCACCAGCGGCGTCAGGAAGCCGGCAATTAGTAGCCCAATCAGCACGGCAAACAGGGCAATCAGCAACTCCGGATTGGAGCCGGCGTTGCCCCGGCCCTGCATCGGGATGAAGGTAGCGAAGGAAGTGAGCGAAATCGAGCTGTAGTACGCAATCGGCACTATCTGGCCGAGCAGGTGCACGTAGATCCAGTGGTAGGTGGTGTGCTGAAGCAGCAGGTTCACCAGCCCCGTGATGGTGTAGAATAGGATGGCCAGGGTGAACAGGTAGCCGGAGCGGATGCTCATTGCCGTCAGGACGATCAGTATCAGCACGTAGATGAGACAGGTAACATGCAGCAAAATTTGCACACGTGTTTGTAGCGCCAGTTGCTCCTACGAAAAAATGGTCAATTGGTTAGTAAAAATGGTTTAATTTTACGCAAGGTTGATGTGTTTGCTTCCCATCGCTTACCTTGCGGACGAATCGAAGGTACAACATTGGTCCCGCCGACGTTGCGATCAAGTAGGGAGTGATGTACAGCCCAAAGATCAGCCACGTTTGGGTGAACCATCTCATCGACGAACCGACGGCGTTCAGAATGACGCCAAGCACCAGCGACAAACCGGCGCCAACCACGATCGACAGCAGAATCACGCCGCCACTTGCAAGGCATTCGATCGACAGAGAGCGAAGGGTGATGTTCGTACGACGCATCGTCAGCCATAGAGATACCCCAATGGTTGCCAAGGCAACCGCCGACAGTCCCAAATTGAGCAAAATTGAAGCCCACAGCGGGTAGTAAACCAAGAACCAATTCAGAAAATCGAAAAATACCGCCTTACTGCCCTCGTGCTCGGCAATGTTATACAGCTCGTCGGCGTTGGCGAGAGCTTTGGTGAGGGCCAGCACATTGTCGCCCGTATGCTGGAGCGTTTCGTTCGGAATGGTGTCGTATGCGTCGTACGCCGTGTGATACAGGTAGCCCCAGGTGCTGTGAGCGAAATCCATCCCCGGAAGATGACCAAACTTCGTGTACACGTAGTAGTCGGTTTCAGATGGCACCAAGTCGGCCTGAAAGAGCTCCTCTGCAACGGCCGTGCAATAGGGATGTGGCACATTGTCACGGTAATACTGTACACGTTACAGTAAATTGACCATAAGGCAGAGAAAAAGAAAGATGAGTAACATCAATGGCGCAAGTTTGACACTGTGATCCCACTTACTTCCATCAGAAACGAATATTTCGGACCAGCCTGGAACATGATATCACGCCCCCCGTTTGCGGCCACGTCCATGTTGATGAATGTTCGCACCTTAGCGAACCATCGATGGTGTGCTACGAACGCGTGTGATCCTTGCAGTGTGTTTTCCTCACACCCATTAAACACAAACACCAGCCCATGCGCCAACGCTTCCGAAAGCTGCGACACTTTCCTCAGCACCTCCAGCATCACGACGCTCATCGTACCGTCGTCTCCGGCCCCGGGACTCTGCGGGACACTGTCGAAATGGGAGCTCAGCATGAGGTAGTTATCTGGCTCCTCGCGCCCAGCCGGCACGACCCGAACGACCACGTTCTGAATTCCCCTGTACACGCTCGTTTGCGGGTAGTTGGTGTAGTCGAAGAACATGTTACCGGTAGCCCGTTGGACTTCCAGTTCGATGCGGTGCGCCGGATGAGCGTTCGCCGCCACCTCTTCGATGACACGGCGCAGGAACCCCACAGTAACCACCTCGTTGGCGTAGCTCCCCGCCACACGTGGTCCGACGTTGCTCATTTCGAACAGATGCTGCTTTGCCACCTCGGCGATGAAGCGGTCCGGATACCTGAACTCATCGGCACGCCGCAGCGCAATCGGCATGGACACCCAGTTCCAGAAGACGAGCAGGTAGATTCCGACCGCAACCGCAGTGATACCCAGTAGCCACCAGGTAGAAATTTTACCACGGTGCTTCGCAGGGTCATCTTTTGCGAGTAACCTAGAGATTAGTTCAAGAGAAGAAGTAAAGGAATCTTATCTTTCTAATGCCGTTGAACATCTTACGCGTCGTCGCTTGTCCTCTCCGCCATGTCTTTTGCACTGAAAAGCAGCGTAGTAACTGACCGAGACAAGTAGATTTCGCGTATCAGTCAATGGATTGGTTTATAGACCACCAACCAAGAGTGATATGGGCAGCGACTGATAAGGTTATAGCGTCAGTCGATTGATATTCCATAAGATAAATCAACAGATAAACCAAGATTATTCCTCACCACAACCATTAGTACTGATATCGGCTCAATCCCATTCCAACATCGCAGATAACCATGAAACTATCGTACACAGCTTCACACCATTGTGATCGTAGTAAACATTGGTGGACTTTTATTGAGTTCAACTCAAATCAAGCGAATCTTCACTACTAACTGACACTAGCACGATACACACATTCAACTGCACACGATGGCGGAACCCGACCCGGATCGGCACTTGCGAAAGATTTTGGATGTGATCGGCGTAAGTACGAGAATTGGCAATGTGGTGCAGTTGGTCAAACGGCGCCGCGGAAGCCCACCCAAAATCACGGAAGAACAGGAAATGCAGCAGCGCCTAGAAAAGTGCCGAGAAGCGCGATCGGAACGCCTGAACACGCTTGCTACGAAGCACCGGCATGTCCTAGAGGTGGCCGCATACCTGCTGGCCGAAGATCCCGACGGTGTAGTCGATTGCATTGCCGACCGGGCGACGGACGTCCAACTGATGGAACGCTTTTTCGAAGCCGACGGCATCAAAGCGCTGCTGCTGTTCTACGACATGGCAGCGCCGCCCGGCATCGAGTCGGGACGGTACAATGCAAAACAGAAACCCTCTAAACAAGCCTGGATAACGGATGGATCGGCTAGTAAGGTGACGGAGAAGGCCGTCGGCGTTTGCCGCCATAGTAATGCAAAACCCATCGAAGTCAAAGCACTCTCTGATGTGAGTATATCCAGTTTTAGTCAAGAAAAAATTTCGCTTGCTTATTTCGCTAAAATGTTTTCTTCTAGGAAATACTGTTCACCTACATCACGGTCCCGGTGGGTTGTACTATCGTGTACACACTCGTGTCCATCCTCGAAAACGTCCTGAAACCAGCCATTGACTACATTCGTGACTACGGGCAGTGCAGTGATACACAACGGAGCAACTTCAAGTATGGCGTGAATCGGTTCATTAACTTCCTCAAGAGCACCGAGAAGGACATATCGCAACGGATTATTTTCGACTATGATCAGAATCTCTACAAGGGCTTCCTGCTGACGACCGTGCAGGTTCAAGAAACGGCCCGCGATCGTGAAAAGGTGGGCCGCATCGAGCAGACGTTCCACCGTTGGATGGAGCAGATGCAATTCGCCTCAACCCAGGGTGATCATATCGAACAAGCGCCCCATCACGTAGGCCCGCTGGTAGAGCTAGAGTACTGGCGCACCGTGCTGACGCGCTACACATCCATCAGCGAGTTCACGGAAACTAAGGTGTTCCGGCAGTTTCTTCAGTGTCTGAAAATTTCTCGCAGCAAGCTAGTTAAAGTGTGGGACAAACTTGAAACGGCACTGACGGCCAAGCTGATCGAGGCTCGCGACAATGTGCGTTTCATCAGCTCGATCGAACGCTTCTGGGATCCACTGTACCGCTGCGAGCCACCGGAAGCGACGCGTTGTATGGCAAGTTTGCTGGAGGTGATTCGCCAGGTGTACAAATCGTCCACCTACTACAACACCTCGGATCGGATTACGGGACTTCTGACAAAGATCGCTAACCAAATCATCATCAACTGCCGATCGTACATAACGGACCGAGGTACAATACGGATTTATGATCAGCCGCAGCAGTTGTTGATAGACAAAATCACCATATGCAACCACCTTGATCAGGCTTTTCGCAATCACTACAAACAGACGGTTCAAAAAATGGAGAATAGTCCAGAGGAAACGCCATGGGAATGTTCGGAAGTGTTTGTGTTCGGAAAGCTGAACCATTTCCAGCTGCGGCTGTCGAAGATCATGCAGGTCATGGAGCTGTACTTGAAGTATGAGATAATCGGCCGGGTTGCTATCTCAGGCACGGAAGTGTTCTCGGAGCGGATCCAATCGGCATATAGCGTGCTCACCTCGAAACCTTATGATCCCTTAGTTCACACCGAGCACCAGTTTGATGCCGACTACGAGATCTACCTCAAGCAAGTCGACATTTCCGAAAGTGGTCTGCAGCAGTTTCTCAAGGCACAACTCGCCAAAGAAAGTACCGTCGACAACAGTCTCCTGCTGTTGAAAAGGTTCGAAAAGTTGCAGCTGGACTGTTTGTGCCTCGATCGCTGTTTCGTCGACGTTGCACTCAAGCTTGAGCAGGAAATCTTCCTGCTGAAGGACATATACAGCGAAAACCGGGCGAATCCTCCCATTCCTTACGGGGTCCCGGAGACCGTAGGACGCATCATGTGGGCCCGATCACTGTTTCGGCAAATCGATGAATCCCTCTCTGCCTTCAAGAACCGCCCGTGCGTCGTGAACCACCGGAAGGCGCAGCTCTGCGTAAAGTACTACAACTATCTGAGCGAGGTGCTGATTCACTACCAAATGCTGCACTACAAATCCTGGGAAACATTTGCAGAGCACGCTCGGACCAAACTCTCCACGCCGGTCTATCGCAAACGCACCGAAGACAACCGACTGGAGATAAACTTTCACCCCTGGATTCGGCAGCTGATCAGGGAAACGGAGGTGGTGCTCAAACTGGGCCTGTCCGCGCCCGATTTCACCATCGTCCTGGTGCAAGGCAAGGCAAAGCTGTACCACTCGTACGAAAGGGTTAAACATCTCCTCAGGCAGAGCGAGTCGCTCCGTTTGGCCATTCCGCCAACCTTTCTGCCGCTGATGAGGACCATGCTGCGGAAGCTGGATGAAGTGTTTCTTCCCGGACTGTGCGTGATCACGTGGCAGTCGTTAAACATCGACCGCTATCTGGACGAGGTCGAGCGAACGCTAGTAGGAACAGAACATTTTTTCAAAGAAATCCACGATATCTGGCAGGCCCGTGTAGAAGACACGCTGACCTTGTTCGAAAGCACCGATCTCCTCACGCTGCCACAAGATCCGGTCGATCCGGCTGAGTTCTACGATGCCAACATCCGATACCGACAGGCCGTGCAGAAGCAACTGGCGAAGAAATCGGAGGCCATGGAAGGCGCTGTCGTAGAGCTGATCAACAAGTTTGTGACCCGCATTGACGTACCCGAGCATGACGATCGCGGCAATCGAATCTTCCAGCTGCCACTCGATCAGATCAACGACGGCAACCGTCGACGTGAGGAGCAGTTACCGACCGATCGGTTCGACTGGGTACGCTTCGATCGGCTCTTCAAAACACCCACCAATCCCACGCCGGAAGCCCACCTGGAGGCGCTGTTCCGCAACTATGGCACGCTAAACTACGATGTCGCAACGCTGCATATCGACTGCATGGAACTGTTTGCGTACTTCAACAACCGCCTCGCGAACGTGTTCGTTCGCATGGTGAAGAGCTCATTAGAAAAGCTACGTACGCGGTTGGAACTGGTGCGCCTGCAAATGAACAAGGCAGCAGTGTTGGCAGACATCCAGCCACTCATAGTTACCGCCATGAAACTGCAATCAGATTGCTGCGAGATAGTGCCGTCGCTCGAGGAGATCCAGTTTTCCTTTGAACGAGTCATCCTAAACGTGCTGGAGACATTCTATGCCATCTCGGCCTGGGGCATGCAGGCGAAATCAGCCGAACGAAAAGTACGCCGACCGGTGCTGGCCGAACAGCGAGCGGAGCGTGATTGGTTCAAGCTCATTTCGGAGCAAAAGGAAGTTATCCGTATAGTGCACGAGTTCGACGGCGGTTTGCTACTTCTCAAGCCGGACGTCAATTACGAGCTGAAGGGCGTCTATCAACACTACGAGTACCTGTGGCGTGAAAATGTGTTTGTACTGGAGCTGGAAGCGAAACCGGAAAGGTTCGAAAAAATCAAGAATCATCTTGGCGAGGTTAGGTACACGAGCCACATTGGACCAATCCTCATCCGCCTCGACGAGGTAGTTGTGACAGTACTGCGGCGTTTGCTGGTCTTCTATAACACCCGCATAGCGGAGGTGGTCCAGTTCATAACAGACCACGACGAAACACTGAACCGAAAGCTCGCCGATCTCGACGACATTCGGATGGCGATGGAATGCCTGCAAACGGTGCAGGACAATTTTACCTTCCTCGATACCGATTTGACGTTCATCGAGCAAACGTATCGCACCCTGGCGAACTTCGAGTCGCTCGGGCTGACCCAGGAAGCTGTCGATAATGTTTACGGCATCCGGGATACGTTCAAAACAATGGTGAAAAAGGTGGAAAAGGTGGAGAACGATATCATTGCGCTGCAGGTGCCACTTCAGCAGGAATTGGCGGCCGGCGTTGCAGTTTTTAACGAAGACATCAACTGTTTCGACCGAGAGTTCGAAAAGAACGGGCCACAAGAGGAGGGCATCCCGGCGAAAGAGGCCAGCGATCGCTTGCTCATGTTTCAGTCACGCTTCGACGAGCTATGGCATAAGTTTGAGATGTACGCGAGCGGTGAGACGTTCCTGGGGCTGAAGGTGAACGACTACCCGGTGCTGCACAAGCGCAAGAAGGAATTGAACCTGCTCAGTAAGCTCTACACGCTCTACCTGCAAGTGATGAAAAGCATCGATCGGTACTACGAGACCCCGTGGGGGGAGGTCAATATCGAGAATATCAATGCGGAGCTTACCGATTTCCAGAATCGCTGCCGCAAGCTGCCGAAGGCGATGAAGGACTGGCCAGCGTACATCGAGCTGAAGCAGAAGATCGATGATTTTAACAACAGCTGCCCGCTGCTGGAGCTCATGTGCAACGAGGCGATGAAGGACCGTCACTGGGACAAGCTGGAACAAACGTTGGGTTGCAAGTTTGACATCGGGTCACCCTCGTTCACGTTGGGCAACATCATGGAAGCGCCATTGCTCACGTTTTCCGACGATATCGAAGATACTTGTATCGGAGCTGTTAAGGAGAACGACATCGACAGTAAGCTGCGCTCGGTCGTGGCCGAGTGGTCCTCTGTAAATCTGCAGTTTGCCCCGTTCAAGGCACGTGGTGAGCTTCTCATCAAGGCGGCTGAAACGGTCGAAATTGTGGCGGCCCTGGAGGATAGCATCATGATCGTCAACTCGCTGGCATCGAACCGATTCAATGCGCACTTCAAGAAGGACATCATGCTTTGGCTGCACAAGCTCGTAAACACGGGCGAGATTCTCGAGCGCTGGTTGCAGGTGCAGAACTTGTGGATCTACCTGGAGGCAGTATTCGTTGGTGGCGACATCTCGAAGCAGCTGCCGCAGGACGCCAAGCGCTTCGCCGGCATCGACAAGAGCTGGGTCAGGATCATGTTTCGGGCACGCGACAATCCCAACGTCATCCAGTGCTGCACCGGCGAGGACTTTATGTCGTACACGCTTACCTCACTGCTGGAGCAGCTCGAAACATGCCAGAAGTCGCTGACGGGCTACCTCGAGTCGAAGCGGCTGCTGTTCCCCCGGTTCTTCTTCATCTCCGATCCGGTGCTACTGGAAATTCTCGGTCAAAGCTCCGACCCAACATCGATCCAGGCACACCTGCTGAGCATCTTCGATGCCGTAGCACGTGTGGAGTTCGACGAGAAGACGCCCGGAAAAATCGTAGCCCTCTGCTCGGACAATGGAGAGCGCGTGCCGCTCGCCACTCCGGTCCACTGTGTTGGGGGCGTAGAGGTGTGGCTGGGGCGTCTGCTAGGAGAAATGCAGGATACGATGCGGTCCATTCTCGCCGAAATGGCGCAATGCCTGCGCAATCCGGAGTTCAACTTTATAGTCGGCTTCCAGAGCTTCTGTGGCCAGGCTGGCCTTCTTGGGGTGCAGCTGCTGTGGACCAGCGAAGCGGAAATAGCACTGCACCGCTGTCGGACCGACAAAGCCATCATGCGCGTCACGAACAACCGGTTCCTGAATCTGCTCAACAGTCTCATCGAGCTGACGGTGAAGGACCTGACGCGGCTGGAGCGCATCCGGTTCGAGACGATGGTCACGATTCACGTGCACCAGCGGGACATCTTCGACGACCTGGTGCGCTTCCGCATCCGCACTGCGCTGGACTTTGAGTGGCAAAAGCAGGCGAGGTTTTACTTCATCGACGAAACGGACGACGTGATCGTGAAGATAACGGACGTGGATTTCATCTACCAGAACGAATATCTGGGCGTTACGGAGCGCCTGGCCATTACGCCGCTGACGGATCGATGCTACATTACGCTGGCGCAAGCAATCGGCATGTCGATGGGCGGTGCACCGGCAGGTCCGGCCGGAACGGGCAAAACCGAAACCACCAAGGATATGGGCCGAGCGCTGGGGAAGCTCGTGGTGGTGTTCAACTGCTCCGACCAGATGGATTTCCGCGGGTTGGGCCGCATTTACAAGGGCCTAGCGCAGTCCGGTTCGTGGGGTTGTTTCGACGAGTTCAACCGCATCGAGCTCCCGGTGTTGTCAGTTGCGGCACAACAGATCCAGTAAGTATATCCATTTCATTATGTTGTGGCCATTCAAATGTTGGCATGATCATCGTTTCTTACTTTCTTTCAGCATCGTCCTCTCGGCGAGGAAGGAAAAGCGAACGAGTTTCCTGTTCAGCGACGGCGACACGGTTTCATTGAATCCCGAGTTCGGTCTGTTCATCACGATGAACCCGGGATACGCGGGCCGTCAGGAGCTCCCGGAGAATCTGAAAATAATGTTCCGTTCCGTAGCGATGATGGTACCCGACCGGCAGATTATCATGCGCGTTAAGCTGGCCAGCTGCGGCTTCAAGGACAACGTCATCCTGGCGCGAAAGTTCTTCACACTGTACAAACTGTGCGAGGAGCAGCTGTCGAAGCAGGTGCACTATGACTTCGGCCTTCGAAACATTCTGTCCGTGTTGCGCACACTCGGTGCGCAGAAGCGTGCCAATCCAACCGACACCGAAGAGACGATCGTGATGCGTGTGCTGCGCGACATGAACGTGTCCAAGCTAGTCGACGAGGACGAGCCACTGTTCATATCGCTCATCGAGGACCTGTTTCCGGGCATCAAGCTGAGCACCTCCAGCTATCGGGAGCTGCAGCGTGCCATCGCCACCAGCACCGAAGCGCTCGGGCTGATGAATCACCCCGAGTGGAACCTAAAGGTGATTCAGCTCTACGAAACGTCACTCGTGCGGCACGGCCTGATGACGCTCGGTCCGACCGGGGCCGGCAAGACGCAGTGTATTCTGACGCTACTTCGCAGCTTCACCGAGCTCGGAATGCCACACCGAGAGATCCGCATGAACCCGAAGGCTATCACGGCCCCGCAGATGTTCGGGCGGCTCGATGTGGCCACCAACGATTGGACGGACGGAATCTTTTCCACGCTCTGGCGCCGCACACTGAAGGTGAAGAAGACAGACTTTGTGTGGCTCGTGCTGGACGGTCCGGTCGATGCGGTCTGGATCGAGAATCTTAACTCCGTGCTGGATGACAACAAAACGCTCACGCTGGCGAACGGTGACCGCATAACGATGGCACCTAATGCGAAGCTGGTGTTCGAGCCGGACAACGTGGACAACGCGTCTCCCGCCACCGTCAGCCGTATGGGCATGGTGTTTATGAGTGCGTCCGTGATGCGCTGGGAGCCCATCCTGAACGGCTGGCTGAAGCGAAAGTCATCGCCAGAGCTGGCCCCACTGCTTAAGCGACTGTTTGACAAAATCTACCGCGATTTACACGAATTCGTGCAGACGAAGCTACAGGCCAAGATAAAGCTGGTGGAAGCGATCTACATTCGACAGTGCTGCGACCTCCTGGATGGTTTGCTGGCCCCCCAAGGCGAAAGTGACGGTTCACCGGCGTCGGTGGACTTCAGCGATGCCCATGTCGAGCGATTGTTCCTGTTCTCGCTCATGTGGTCGCTGGGCGCGGCCCTCGAGTTGGAGGACCGAGAAAAGATGGGCGAGTACATTGCGAAACACCCTTCGAAATTGAGTAAGTACAGGGAGATAGAGAAGGAGAGGAGTCGTGTCACACCGACCGCGGCGAAATAACTTACAATTCGCGGTTTTCCAGAGTGGCCAAAGATTCAACCCGGTGAAACGATCTTCGAGTACGTGGTGTCAGTGGATGGCAGCTGGCAGCACTGGAATGAGCGCATTGAGGAGTACATCTACCCGAACGACAGCGTGCCCGAGTTCGCCAGTATCCTCGTACCGAACGTGGATAACGTGCGGACGGGTTTCCTCATCGATCTTGTGGCCCGACAGGGCAAGGCGGTGCTGCTGATTGGCGAGCAAGGCACGGGTAAAACCGTCATGATCAAGGGCTACCTCCTGCAGTATGATCCCGAGTTTCACCTGGCGAAGAGCTTCAACTTCTCGTCAGCCACGACGCCAAATATGTTCCAGCGGATCATCGAATCGTACGTGGAGAAGCGGGTCGGCACAACGTATGGACCGCCGCAGCAGCGCCGCTTGTCCGTGTTCGTCGACGACATTAACATGCCGGTGGTGAACGAATGGGGCGACCAGGTGACGAATGAGATCGTCCGGCAGCTGATGGAGAACCGGGGTTTCTACTCGCTCGACAGGCCGGGTGACTTTCTTACTGTGCTGGATGTGCAGCTGCTGGCCGCGATGATACATCCGGGCGGCGGCCGGAACGACATTCCACCGCGCCTGAAGCGCCAGTTCTGCACCTTCAACTGTGCCATTCCGAGCAACCGATCGATGGACAAGATATTCGGCGTGCTTGGTGCAGGATACTTCTGTGCCAGCCGGTTCCGCGAGGAGATCGTCAGCTTCGTGCCACGGTTGGTGCCCCTCACGCGCAAGCTTTGGCAGGCGGTTAAGGTCAAAATGCTCCCCACGCCGGCCAAGTTCCACTACGTGTTTAATCTGCGTGATCTGTCCCGCATATGGGAGGGAATGCTGAAGGTCAAGTCCGACCAGTGCCAAACTATCCTGACGGCCATGAATGTAGGTGGCATAGGTGACCCGGGTTAGGTATCTCTTGCGTATACAGTAACATGTGTTCCACTTTACAGCTCTGGAAGCATGAATGCACCCGGGTGATTGCAGACCGGTTCACCAATCTCGAGGATCGCGCCTGGTTCGTGACGCAAATGCGCTCCACGGCTGAACAGGAGCTGGAAGGTAATTTTGGCGCGCACTACCAGGAAGAGGAGACGTTCTTTGTGGACTTCCTTCGAGACGCTCCGGAACCGACGGGCGAAGAAGGCGACGACTGCAGCTTGGAACCGCCGAAGCTGTACGAGGAGATCCCTGGGTTCGCCGAGACCACCGCCCGGGTAAAGATGTTCCTGGAGCAGTACAACGAGCAGGTGCGCGGAGCCGCCATGGATCTGGTGTTCTTCCGGGACGCCTTGATTCACCTGATGATCATCGCGCGCATCATCGGGACGCCTCGGGGCAATGCGCTGCTGGTCGGTGTCGGCGGTTCTGGAAAGCAGAGCCTCACGCGGCTGGCGTCGTTCATCGCCGGCTACCGATCCTACCAGATCACGCTGACGCGAGCATACGGGGTGAACAATCTGTTGGAGGATTTGAAGCATCTATACCGCGTAGCTGGTGTGGACGGACAGGGCATTACGTTCGTCTTCACCGACAACGAAATCAAAGACGAGGGCTTCCTGGAGTACATCAATAATGTGCTGAGCTCGGGCGAAATCGCCAACCTTTTCCCGAAGGACGAGCTCGACCAGATCACGAACGAACTGATCCCGGTGATGAAGCGCGTCGATCCACGGCGCATTCCGACGCAGGACAATCTGTACGACTTCTTCATCTCACGCGCCAGGGCCAACCTACACATCGTGTTGTGCTTCTCGCCCGTTGGCGAACGGTTCCGTGCCCGCTCGCTCAAGTTCCCCGGGCTTATCTCGGGCTGCACGGTCGACTGGTTCCAGAGGTGGCCCGAGGACGCCCTGGTGGCCGTCTCGACGCACTTCCTCCGCGACTATCACGTCGTGTGTGGCGCAGACGTTAAACTACGCCTCATCGAAATCATGGCGTACGTGCAGAACCGCGTGGCCGAGGTGTGCACCGAATACTTTGAGCGCTTCCGGCGTCAAGCGCACGTCACACCCAAGTCGTTCCTGTCGTTCCTCGAGGGCTACAAGAAAATCTATCGGCAACGGCACGACAACATCGCCGGGCTTGCCGGACGGATGCAGACGGGCCTGGTGAAGCTAATCGAGGCGGCCGAGTCGGTGGACGTGTTAAGGTTGGAGCTGGCGGAGAAGGAGAAGGAAATAGTTGTCGCGAACCGTGCGGCAGAGCTGGTGCTGGCGTCCGTCACTGAGTCGCAGCGGGCGGCCGAGGTGGTCAAGGCGGATGTGCTAACGGTGAAGAATCGCGCCGACGTGCTCGTCGATCAGATTCAGGCGGATGCAAGCGTCGCTGAGCAGAAGCTGGAGGCTGCTCGACCCGCCCTCGAGCAAGCCGAGGCGGCCCTCAAGACTGTGACGGCGGCCGACATGGCGACGGTGCGCAAGCTCGGTAAACCCCCGTACCTGATCACGCTCATCATGGACGTGGTATTGATCTTGTTCGGACGCCGGGTGCTGCCTGTGCGCCCTGACGATGAGCGCCAGTTTATGCTGGCCTCGTGGGAGCAGTCACTTAAGGTGATGGCCGACTCGGGCTTCCTCGGACGGATCGTGCACTACCAGGCCGACCTAATCAACGCGGAGACGGTCGATCTGATGATGCCATACTTCAACTACCACCTGTACACGTTCGAGGCGGCCCGGGCGGCGTGCGGCAACGTGGCCGGCCTGCTCAAGTGGACACTCGCCATGGCGGACTTCTACGACGTGAACAAGGACGTACTGCCGCTAAAGGCGAACCTTGCCCGCCAGCAGAAGAAGCTCGATCTGGCGATGGCCGAGAAGGCCACAGCGGAGGCGCTGCTGAGGGCCAAGGAGCAGGAGCTGGCTGTGGTTCAGCGCTCGTTTGACGAGGCGATGGCGAAACAGCAGGCCGTGCTGGACGATGCCAAGCGCTGCCAGGACAAGATGGATGCCGCCTCGGCACTCATAGACGGGCTGGCGGACGAGCGCGTTCGCTGGACGGAGCAGCTGGAGCAGTTCAAGGACGAAACGGAGCGATTGGTGGGGGATGTGCTGCTTCTCACCGGGTTTCTCTCGTATGCGGGTCCATTCAACGCAGAGTATCGCACACTGCTGCAAGCAAGCTGGGCTGGAGAGCTGAACCGCAGGCGTATACCGGTGTCGCGCACCGTAAACATCACCGACTGCCTGACCGACGCGGCCACCGTCGGCGAGTGGAACCTACAGGGCCTCCCGAACGACGAGCTGTCGGTGCAGAATGGCATCATCGTCACAAAGGCGGCCCGCTATCCGCTCCTCATAGACCCGCAGTCGCAGGGTAAGCAGTGGATCCGCAACAAAGAGGGCGGTTCGGGGCTGGTGATTACCTCACTCAACCACAAGTACCTGCGCAACCACGTCGAGGATTGTGTGGCACTCGGCTACCCGTTGCTGATCGAGGACATCGGCGAGGAGCTCGATCCGCTGCTAGACAACGTGCTCGAGCGGAACTTCATCAAAATGGGCAACACGTTCAAGGTGAAGATCGGCGACAAGGAGGTGGACGTGAACGACTCATTCCGCATGTACATGACGACGAAGCTGCCGAATCCGCTCTACACGCCGGAGGTGTCGGCCCGCACGTCCATCATCGACTTCACCGTCACGATGCGCGGGCTCGAGGATCAGCTGCTCGGGCGCGTCATACTGACCGAGAAACGCGAGCTCGAGTCGGAGCGTACCAATCTCATTCGGGACGTGACGGCGAACCGGCGCAAGATGCAGGAGCTGGAGTCTAACCTGCTGCACAAGCTTTCCACCACTCAGGGCAGCCTGGTGGACGACGTAACGGTCATTGCGGTGCTGCGCACGAGCAAAACGACCTCAATCGAGGTGCGCGAGAAGCTGAAGATCGCCCGCGAAACCGAGACCAAGATCGATCTGGCGCGAGAAGAATATCGGCCGGTGGCGGCGCGCGGCAGCGTGCTCTACTTTCTCATCTGCAGCATGGCGGCAGTGAACAGCATGTACCAGACGTCGCTGGTGCAGTTTCTGGAGCGCTTCGATCTCTCGATGGCGCGCTCCGTCCCTCATCCGGTGCCGACGCGTCGCATCAACAACATCATCGAGTACCTGACGTACGATATCTTCCGGTACGTGTCGCGCGGCCTGTACGAGGTGCACAAATACCTGTTCGTGCTACTGATGGCGCTCAACATCGACCTGCACCGGCGCACAATCACGCACGCCGAGTTCCAGACGCTCATCAAGGGTGGGGCGGCGCTGGACATCAACGCGTGCCCGGAGAAACCGTTCCGCTGGATCTCGGACGTCACCTGGCTCAACCTGGTACAGCTCTCCCGGCTCGACCAGTTTGCCGCCGTCCTCGAGCACATCCGCGCCAACGAGAAACCCTGGAAGGGCTGGTTCTCGAAGGAGGCACCCGAGGAGGAAACCCTCCCGGCTGGCAGTGGGCTCCAGTCGCTCGATGCCTTCCGCCGCTTGCTGCTCATTCGTTGCTGGTGTCCGGATCGCACACTGTCCCAGAGTCGTCGCTATTTGAGCGCATCACTAGGGGAACGCTTTGCCGATCCAGTCGTGGTCAGCTACGACGCACTGCTCGAGGAAAGTCGTCCTCTGACGCCGCTCGTGTGTTTCCTCTCGATGGGCTCCGATCCAACGCCGGCTATCGAGAGCCTGGCGAAGAAGAACGGCGTCCGGTGCCACGCAATCTCGATGGGCCAGGGTCAGGAGGTGCACGCGCGCAAGCTAGTGGCCAGCTCCCTCGAGGAAGGCTCGTGGGTGCTACTGCAGAACTGTCACCTCGGGCTAGAGTACATAGGCGAGCTGATGTTGCTGCTGCTGGAGCTGGGCTCGGGAGGCGCTTCCGCTCACCACGACCACTTCCGCATCTGGCTGACGACCGAGCCGCACCCGCACTTTCCGATCTCCTTCCTGCAGATGGCGCTAAAGTTCACGAACGAACCGCCCTCCGGAGTGAAGGCAGGCCTGCGACGCACGTACGCCTCGATGACGCTGGAGATGTTCGAGCACAGCGACTCGCCGCTGTACGTGCCGCTGTTGTACGGCATATCGTTCCTGCACACGGTCGTCCAGGAGCGGCGCAAGTTCGGTCCGCTCGGCTGGAACATCCCGTACGAGTTCAACTCAGCCGACTGGCTGGCTAGCTGCCTGTTCGTGCAGAACCACCTGGACGCGCTCGATCCGCGGGTGGGCAATCGGGTCAGCTGGAAAACACTCCGCTACATGTTGGGAGAAGTGCAGTACGGAGGCCGCGTGACGGACGACTATGACAAACGGCTGCTGAACACATTCGCGCGCGTCTGGTTTTCCGATGCGATGTTTGACGACGCGTTCCGGTTCTATCGCGACTATCGTATCGTCCGCTGCCGATCGCTCGAGGAGTACCTGGCCGAGATCGACCGTATGCCACTGGTCGACCCACCGCAAGTGTACGGATTGCACTCGAACGCAGATATCACCTACCAGAGCAACACGA
Organism: Anopheles atroparvus; assembly: GCA_914969975.1. Classification (NCBI taxonomy): domain Eukaryota; kingdom Metazoa; phylum Arthropoda; class Insecta; order Diptera; family Culicidae; genus Anopheles; species Anopheles atroparvus. The sequence continues at coordinate 43,256,539 of CAJZCY010000002.1, read as the reverse complement.
CCAAGGAAATATTGGACACCATCTTATCGATTCAACCGAAGGGTAAACCCACCCATCGTAACGGAAGGTTGATCGTTGCTTGATTCGTTTTGTTTTGTTTGTTTCCTTTTTCTCATGCACCCATAGAATCCACCGGTGGTGGGGGTGAAACGCGTGAAGTCACCGTCGCCCGTCTCGTGCGAGACATGCTGTCGAAGGTGCCGCCCCCGTACGATCCGTACGCGGTGAAGGAGCGTCTGCGCGCCATGGGCCACCAGGAGTCGATGAACATTTTCCTACGCCAGGAGATCGACCGCATCCAGCGCATTCTGCTGCTGGTGCGCCAGACACTCAACGACCTGCTACTCGCCATCGACGGCGTAATCATCATGAACGAGCAGCTCCGGGACGCGCTGGACAACATCTACGATGCGCGCGTCCCGACCGTTTGGAAGCGAGGCAGCTGGGCATCGGCCTCAATGGGCTTCTGGTTTACCGAACTGATCGAGCGGAACGTGCAACTGAACGGATGGTGCTTCCGGCGCCGGCCGAACATGTTCTGGATGACGGGCTTCTTCAACCCGCAGGGCTTCCTCACCGCCATGCGGCAGGAGGTGGCACGCCAGCACAAGGGCTGGGCGCTCGACATGATCACGCTGCACAACGACGTCACGCAGATGCTGACAGAGGACTGCAAGGCGCCCCCGCCGGAAGGAGTGTACGTGTACGGGCTCTTCCTGGACGGGGCCGGCTGGGATCGGCGGCACGTGCGACTTCAGGAGGCCACCAACAAGGTCCTCTACTCTCCCATGCCCGTCATACACGTTTACGCTATCAACTCCACCGCACCAAAAGATGCCAAGCTTTACGAGGTAAGAAAATGGCACGGCCCTATCAACCGCAGAGCTTCTATAACCAACCTTTTGTTTATGCAGTGTCCCGTGTACAAGAAAGCGAATCGAACCGACCTGAATTACATCACACCACTCTGGCTGCAAACGGTCAAACCACCCGAGCACTGGATCCTTCGCGGGGTGGCCCTCCTGTGTGACACGAAATAAGTCACGTGGTCGACGAGAAACGACGAGGAACTTTCTAGCTGCTAAATCGTCAGTTAACCGAGGGATGGAAATTCGATCCATAGACACACCTGTGCATTTTAGAGAGAGAAAAAAAGACATCAGTTTTGTTCTTTCGCTTGCGTTTGTGATCTGTTCTTTCCACTCCAATGTACGCTTTCAACCATACAGCATTTCTTGAATGTTTTAATATATTTGTGTTTATTTTAGTTTATTTCTATTTATATATATATATATATATATATATATATATATATATATATATATATAATGCCTGGATGCGCTGTTTCAATTTGCTCCTTTTGTTTTTGTTCGATACAAATACCTATCACTTTGAATTTGAGTAGCTTAATCATGACTTATTACAGGTGCCTCGGGGGAAAAGGAAAAGAAAGGGAGAAAAGAGAGAGGAGAGGTTGGCAAAAAAGCCAGACTACGGACGAGACTAATCGGAAGTGGCAACACTTCTACTCTTTTCATTACTAGCCTAACAATAATATGTTATTTGTCGCTTTCTCCTCAATCCTGTGGATTTACTTTCAAATTTCCATCATTATATTACGCGTGTTGATTTTTTTATTTTTTATTTCTCTCGTTCCCTTTCTCCGGTTGCTTGTCGTAAAAGCACATCTACTCATATTAACAATTTAAACATAGAAATCACAGCATCCCTTCTTGCGGCCCAGCAGCACACGTTCGTAGAAGTGTTTGAGACAAAATAACAAACAAACAAAATGTTACGAACATAATACAGATCACGCCCCCTTGGAGCCGACAGAGGCAATAGGGCAACTAAATCTCTAACAAAACGAAAGAATGAGAGGGACGAAGAGGAGTCAATAATTCACCTCCGCTACTTCCACTAACTTTTTCTTCAAGGACATTTTTTGTTTTTGCTTGTATTTTCTCGCTAGAACCTATCTATTGCCTATGCCTATTGGATAGTAAATAGCATTACTCGTGAATATTATACGACAATCTCTCTCTCTGCGCTTGCTTGCTTGCAGCGTAACACGTTGGCAAAGGTGATGCCGAACAAATACTTTTCAGTCAAATCTACTTTCTTTCATTTCTTTCTCTTGGGTGCACGATGGCGTTACAGAAGGGTAGGATGGGGATACACAACTAAAGTGGGGCTGAAGCTAACATCCATTTTCCTGCTTCAAGGTTGTTTTCCATTCGGAACCCCATGCATGGCTCATTTCTACCAGCTCCTGAAATCTAGCGCGCTGGGCCATGATCTATACAATCAGTTGAGTTGATTTTTCTCTCCACGCTGCTCTAGCCAACCAACATACATAGTGTTTCTATCAAATTCGAATGAGCTATGGCTAGGCATCGTTGCTAGACGGATTATTTTAGCTGCTGTAGTTTGGTTTCGTTCGATAGTGAAAGGTCAAGTCGGACGACTGCTTCCAGATAAAATGCCGTACCGTTCGAAGATCTATGTTCGGGTCACACGGCTTGAAGCGAAAGGAAGTAAAGAATCGGTCGATTAACATCTATTGAGTAACACAAAAACCCTCTTCCTCCCCCTCTTACACCCACCATTGGATTGCACGATTCCATCACCCATCGCCTACTTACCACATCGTTGCACAGTAGTTCGATCCGTTCCTCCGCCGGCACCTGGCTACCCTCGGAGTTGGCGTCGCTTTGGCTATTGTTCTGGGAGGAGTTGGAATTGCCGGTGCTACTACCAATCGCAGCTGCCGCCCCCGCCGGCAGATCTGTGCCGAGCACCTTCTCCAGCACGTGTTCGCACACCTTCCGGCACTGGATAAACTCGTTCGCGATCAGACGTTCCTGGTTGGTGAGATCAAGCTTTGTTTGTGAATAAAGGCGAACGGCAAAGATTAACCGAGATAGCCACCACCGCATATGGGATAGGATAAAAACATCGTTCGGAAGAATTCGAGGGAAGGTGCCGGATAAGGGGAAAAAGCAAAAAAGGGAAAGAGTGAACGAGATCGAATTAGGAAAAGCAACACCATTTGTCCGTGCGCATATGGTATGAACGGAAAGGAGGAGATGAAATACAAAATGTGTCTTACTTTTTTGCTACGATCTTGCTTAAACATCGATGGATGCGCCAGCAGATAGAAAGGAAGCTTGATGAACTTGGGCAGTGTCCGATCGATCACCACGTTGGTGACCCATGACGGGACGGTATCACTGAGGAGGGCACTTTCCGTCTCGCCGGCGGCATCCTTCACCAGCATCCGGCACACATTCCGGCCGCCCACCTCGCTGAAAATGATCGGCGTATGCTTCGGCACGCTAAAGTACTCGTTGCCCCGAATGTCACCGTCACAACCGTTCTCCAGCTCAACCGGCCCGCCCGGCATGTGGTGGTGCGGCGGGGCTGGTTTCCAGTGTTCCAGCAACGCCTGCAGCAGTAGACTGCCATAGTTCACCTTCGGATCCGAGCCGGGTTCCGCGTGCTCAGGCAGACCCGCTTCGGCCGATACCCATGCCGCAAAACAATCAACCTCGTCCTGCCCTAGCACTATCATTGGCATCTGTATGGTGAAAGAAAGACGTGAAATCGTTCGATTAAGGACAACATGCAAACAAATGACACAAAGAAGGCTTTTGTAGTAGGCAACGCTTACCCCTGTTTTCAAATCGACCGTGAACCAGTTCGGTACATAGATTCGTTGACTTCGCCTTTTAACCTCCTCTTCGAAATCCACCTTCCCCAGGTCTTCCACTTTCTTCACCTTCAGCACATCGTAGATGGCGACGTTCTCCTCCGTGTCGCGCGTCAACATGAACCGCTTGTCGTTGAGCACGTGATACTTTTTGATAGCAGCGCCGCCCTTGATGCACGCCACCTCGTAGCCTTTGCCAGCGTTGGAGGTAGATGCGGCATTACTAACGCCTAACGCCATCGCTTCCGGGCCGCCCTGCTGCTGTGCCGGACCGGCCAAATGTGTCGATGACGATATCGCCGTAGCCGTGGCCATATCGCCACTGCCATTGTTTATGCTGCTACAGCTGTTCGAATAGCTGTAGTTGCACAGTTTGTCCGTTTTGTGCAGTTTCCAGCAGCGAATGTCCGAGTTCCACGTCGTCGCCCACACGCCCGTCTGGTCGATGTTGTAGCACATGCTGAGCACGGGTGCGCGCTCCTCGCAGATCAGCACACTGTTGGACGGATTGCGCAGCTCCGTCATCACGATCTTTCGATCCCGGCTACCCGATATCACGTGCGAGAAACCGTCCGTCATCAGTAAACACCACACGCCCTCCGAGTGGACGCTGATCGTCTGGATGCAGCGCTGCTGCCCGATGCTCCACAGCTTAATCTTGCCGTCTGAGCTTCCAGACACGACCTGCGTGCCGTCCTCCGACACCACCAGCGCCTTCACGTTCTCCGTGTGGCCCTTCAGCTTGGCGATCTTATTGCACGTCCGCGGGTCCCAGATGCGCAGTGTGTTCTCCGTCGAGCCGCTCACGATGATCGTCCCGGACGGGTTCATCGCAAGACTGTAGATTGAATCTTTCGATCCCGATATGCTGGATGCTGCACGCAAAAAAAAAATAAAAATTGATAACGACACATTAAAGCACACCGCGTATTGTTACTGGTAACTTGTTACTCAGGTAGTCTCGCCTACTTGTGACTGTGTTGTTCGAGGCCGTTAGCGCAGTTAGCGTATTCACGTCCCAGAGGAATATTGCCTTGTCCAGCCCTGCACTGGCGACCTGCTCCCGGTCTTTGGCGTAAGCCAGTGCTTGCACATAATCGCGGTGCGTCCGAAGCGTCGACATACAGAATCCCTTATGGGCATTCCATACCTTTACCGTCGTATCACAACTCGCGCTTATCACTGAGGAAACAATAATGTACGAATAAAGGATGCATGGGCCGCCATCACACACGCCGGAACACGTTGGAGGATTACTTACAGTTTCTTCCCCCGCAACAGAGCACAATATCGTTCACCCAGTCATTGTGATGCTCCATACTCTGGATGTACGGTTCGTGCGAGTTGGTTTGCGTCGAGTTCCACAATCGAATGATAGCGTCCCGACCAGCCGAATAAAGTCGTCCAGTGACGGTGTCCAGCTGTAAGGCGTTCACCCCATTTCGGTGCCTTTTTTCTTCCGCATCTCTTATGACAAACGAAACCTGAAACCGACGAAGAGGAATGATGTGTTCACTAGCGTAGGTTCGAGCATCATGAAATCGCATTTGTTATCCCTTACCTGCATTTTCTTGCGGCCACCCTGATTGTTCTTGTGTGTTAACATCTTCAAGCGGTTGGTTTGTTTGGCCGAGACTCGCAGTCTACTCCGCAAGGTGTGATAATTTAATGGATGTCACCAAGTCGCCGCTGATCAATTACAACAATCGAATCACGCTGGTATCTCAGTTTGTCGGTCTTCGGAACGTATCTTAGGGACTGTTTGCAGGACAACCCAACAACCCCGCCAGCCGTGGTGATAAGTGAAGGGGGAGAATCTTGCAATCAATTCGCTTCCACGGTACGTGTTATGGCTCGAACCGGAGTTGACAATGCAAAGACAGCACATACAGCTCGACCGACACCGTCTTCTCGCCGCAGCATCAACTGTGCTTTCCCTGGTACCCTAGTTTATGCTTATTCACTTCTCGATTGAACAACCCGCAATCACAAGCAGTCCCCGGATTCCGGCCGAGGACGCACACCCTCCCCCGTCGAGGATGTATCGACCACCGTAATAAACACACCTACGTGCCCATTACCACACGTGAGAACAACTAATCAAAATATGGAATAATCCAAGGTGAGCAGACGCATCACTTCCACTTTCAGCTACAGACACTTGGAGGTTTGGAGCGTTCCGAGTACTATTAGGTACTGTTAAGCATTAATTTATGTACAAATAATACAATAATTTCGCAGAAACATCCACTGCATTGAATTGTTCCACCCAAACTGTCCAGCATATTTTGACAGTTCATCACAAAAAAAAAGGTTAGAAAATTTGACAACTGAGCATCGTTATCCCTTGATATACCAGAGCATAATTTTGCCATAAAATAAACATGCAGGTGAACGTTGTATTTTATGGGATGGGTCAGCCAATACGATATACATTTTTGAATATATTCCCACAACATTTAAAATAACTTTTGCGTGGACTATCTAACCGAAGTTGGTATTTGGGCTAGCTTATGGCTTATGGGAAATGAGTGAAAATGAACAGAAAAGTGAACAAAGATTATAAAACGGCTGTTTTTGGACGGGGCGAAAGTTCGGTTATATGTTCGGATATCATAAGTCGTTTATCGTAAGCAAGTTTGGGTGATCTGTTAAAATATTTCCTTTATTTATTCTCCAGCAATCGTTCCGTTGTCATCCAACATTCAACGAATTCTGGTATCAGTTTTTTTTTTAATATTTTAAATGGCTACCTATATCAACTCTTGCGGATGGTGCATGGCATATTTGTTTAGAATTGCCCCTCTGAAGAGACCTTGCAACAAATATCAATCTGTAAAACAGGCTATAACAGGGGGATAACGGTCAACGATCGGTCATTCATTTGTCGTTGGGAAACGATATAAAACAGTCACTTTCTAACCATCTAAAATCGTCGTTAATAATCAGTCACAAGAACGTTTTAAAAAAATCTTCAAAAACAAACTTCTGTAACATTACCAGGGGGGGGGGGGGGGGGGGGAGTATTGCGTAAAACAAATACAATTATACCTTTACAATCTACTAACAATGTTTTGTTCGTAAAATGCAAGTTATGCACAATGAGCACTTCGAAGATCTTGTCTTGTTCTCCTTGTCCTTCCTTTAAAGCCTTTGCATTTCATTGTGATACATTCTTTACCCCCATCTCTCTCTCTGTTGTTCATTTTTTTTCCTATTCAGACGGTCCTGTTCTGTTACGTTACGGGTACATTAGCAATACAAGCACTATTCACGACAAACTATTAGCAACTATTTAAGCATGTTCTACAGTTCTTCCACACTCGTTATACATTTTCCTTTTCGTGTCGTCAGTTTGCTTATGTAAAACAATATTCCAACTGTAGTTTGCATTTAATATAAGAGTACACCACATCACCAACGGAACACCGCCGTCACGGGGACTAACAACATTCACAGGAATATTAAAACTTACAAAACATAATTCCTCTTTACAAGCGCGCTTGCGATACAAGCTTTTGCAGCACTGTTATGTCCAATAGAGGGTGGATCGTTGCGGCGCTGTAGACATAAAACGAAACAACGGAATCTTAGGGTGTAAGCTCATCGGTCTCCTTGATGACGGAATTCTTTTCGATTGTTTCACGCTTATAAATCAGTTCACGAATGTGCTAAAACGATAATAAGTTATTAGCACCAACGTTTTTTTATGAAAGTGCAAGAAAAAACCCACGAATCTTACATCTTCATTCTGCACTACAACAATCCGATGCTGTATGGACGGTGCTAGCTGGCAACTGTTTTGTTCCAAATCATCCAAAGAAGCACGTCTCAGAAGCTGCAATTCGTTAAGAGAACGCATTAAACAGCATGTTCTTCATCCATCGTTTTTTCGACTTCCTCACCTTTCCACGATTGTTACTGATGTGCTCCATTTTTGGCGGCGTCACCGAAGACTTTCGCCGTATCGGTGTTGGACCGTCCAGCTCCAGATTCTCAAGCATCTGCACCATGCTGTGCCGGCGCGAGAGCGTGACCAGCGACTGCCGGTGCTTGGTGTGGTGCGTCTTGCCCATGCGCACGTCGATTGCTTTGAAATGGTTTTGAATGGCCAGCCCGAGCTCCGGGGCGGCATCGTCGTCCATGAGCACGCGGCATCCCTTGAACATGGTGTACCCGTCGCAGCCGCCATGGATGTAGCTCTTGATGCAGAGCGTGTACTTCTGTTCCAGATTTAGCCACTCGTCGCCGACGCGCACCAGCCTCGGTTCGACCCGACTGCCGGGCGGCTTGGTCGGATCGAACGCAAACGACATGCCGGCAATCTGCGGAAATCTGCCCTCCAGCTTCGGATAGGTGGAGACCGAGTTCTCCAGCGCGGCGTGTAAAACCTTCCCAGTCACCTCGAGCACTATCAGCGGGTCCTGCATCGGAATGATGTTGACCAGATCGTGCATCAGGAACGGACCGGCCGGGTGTATCTGATCCGAACGAAAGGTGCCCGAGTTAATCATAACACAGTCGGCTCCGGTGGCCGCCAGCGCCACGTCGCATATCCAGTTGCCCAGGTTGGTCTCCGACGTGCGGATCGAAGAAAAGCGACCGTCCAGCTCCACCGTGAACGTTCCCAGCACTTCATGCATCTTCGACTCGATCGTTTCCGAGTACTTGCGTAGTTCCTCCTTCAGCACCGGATCCTCGGCGTACTTGGTCGAGCTGACGTCCACCTTCTCGACGTTGATGTTTATCTTGCCGTTTGCGTTCCGATCCAAGCAGACGCCAATCTTCGAAAACTGCCGAAAATCGGTGCCTGACTTAACCACATGAGTATCCTCGATCTATACATGGTGCAGTGATGGTAATAGCGGAGAGAAAGAGAAAGCAAAACATTAAAAAGTTAATCTATCGCCGAACTTGGAGGTCGCAAGCGTCACTTACATTCAGTATTTCGTACACGTGATCGTGTCCACCCAAGATGAGATCAATGTGACCGCTGTGTTTGGCCAGCTCAATATCATTCGGCGTGCGCATGTGTGTTAACGCTATAATTACATCACAACCCTGCCAGAAACAGAATCAGAAATTAGAAATACCAACCCTTCAATTTTTCCTCATCGGCCCCATGCCTTTCGTACGTACTTGATTGTGCAGTTCGTCTGCCAGCTGATTGCCCGCTTTGATGAAGTCTATGTACGTCACCTCGTTTGGATCGATCGTCGGCAGTGTGTCGAGCCATTCCTTCTCCACCAGCCCGATCAGGCCCACCTTCACGTCGTTGTGGTGTAGGATGTGCGTAATTTTGCCGCCTCCCAACGGTCGACCGGTTTCGTTGTCCACCACGTTCGACATTAACCATGGGAAGTTTGTCTTCTCCACCCAATCGGTCAGCACATCCAAACCGTGATCTGATAGTTGAAAGATAAGACAAAATAAATCACATAAATAAATCGACAATTGGTACAATATCGGAGCTGCGTACGTACCAAAATCGTGATTCCCAAACACGGCACAGTGCGTACCGACGGCATTCAGCACCGGAACCATCTGTTCACCCTTGGTAAACGTGCTGAGCATGCTGGGTGAAAAGGCATCCCCACTGAACAGGACGAGCGGGTTCAGCTGTTCGAAGGATTTGACGGCCGTGCAGAACCGGGCGGCTCCACCGATCGGTTCCGATTTGCTGTTTGCGTCGATGTTGTACACGTCATTGTAGTGAATAATAGTTAGCTTGTCCGTTGTTCCGATCATGCTGCTGCCGCTGCTGGTACCGACGCCGCCGCTGCAGTCACGATCATTCACCTGGCGGATCAGGGTCGTGGTGTGCAGGTGCAGTAGGCTCGGCGTGTTGTGCTGGATCTGTGTGACCGCTCGCTTACCCGCCTCTCTCACTTCGACCGATGCCTGTATGAGTATTCCAGAATCAAAAGGGATCCGTTGTATCAGTTTCCTTATCCACATGTGAGGTTCCATATTTTTTTAAATCATATAAAATCAAACCAAATCCGACTACTTGTTTAGACTTAATGAATGACATCCAGGGAAAAGTAAATTATATTATTTAGCTAAAGATTATTTATAATCAAAGAGAAGGATAGGAAGAGACAGAGAGCCTACGAAAATATGCGTATTTACAAAATCAGCTGTTAAACACGTTTGAAACCAACGGAGAAGAAGAACACGACACAAGAATAAGGATTGGAGTCAAAAGGGGGTTTCAAGCTGAGCATAAAACCACTCAGATCATACTCTCAGGGATAACTAAACTTTTAAAAAATAGGAAGAAGGGTCGATGCCAATGGACACGAGGGCAGGCTTGATGTAGGACTACGCGGAGGTGCTTAATCAGATGACTTTTTGTAAGTTTCAAAGCCTAATTGTAACAAGATTTTAAAAATTATCGTTGAAAGCGATACCACGAAAATTTTGCATCTATTTCCAATTGAGTGATGCTAATACATATTTGAGTTATTAGCAATCAATGCTTTCGTCACATTTCCACCGCCTTACATCTCTCCTAACAAACGTAACCCTACGACGAAAACAGTTTTAACTCATTGTAAACATTTTTTGGGAATATTGCATCCAACAAGCCTAGTGGAACATGCAAAAATCGACTTGCAACTGTCGCAGACCCTCAAGGACACTTTGCTAAAACTGGGAGTGTAAACATCTTTACGATTGCTGGAGATAATAGATAAACTAAACACAAACACACACAACATAACCACATAGATAGCGGTGTTTTCTAGATTCTAGAAAGAAGGGACGGTGAACGGGTCAAACTATAAAGACACTTATGATGCAGGTTGAGAAAGGGTGGATGGTGAGGAGTTTGTGTGCAAAGGGCGGGGGGTTTGTGTGCAGGGGGCGGAGAGTTTGGAGGTGTTTTGTTGCAAAATATGCACATGTTATGGTCAAGAGTATATACAACACCAAACAACACCTGTTTGAGCCATCCGACCACATGTTTCAGTCCCTGCGAAACGTCTGCGGCCGATTCAATGTTCGTGGTGCCACTCTCGACCAGATCGCCCCACTTGGAGCGTAGTGCAGCTTGCGAGGTGAAGCCGGCCATATTGCTTCTTGCCTTCTCGGTGCAGCGATTAAGGCAGTTAATGTGCCAGAACGGAAAAAGAGGAAAAAAAAAGAAGCAAACTTACGCGTGTCAATCTTCAGTTTATGTGCGGATGGAAACAAAAAAGTCAAAAATAAAACCACCACCATCCACGCGTGGAAATGTGGCACATTAATGCATCCTGTTCTCGCGTATCACGTCATTTAAATTGAATTGAATTGTCAAACCGAAGCCTACAAATCCACAGTAAATGGACACACAGTGAGCAAGAAAACGCGAGCAATTCGCATCAGCATGCCAACATTAACGACAAAGTAGCAAGGCCGATCATTGAATGATTGGGGAGATGGTCGGCACAAACGTAATGGAGCAGGAGTTGAGCTATCGTGTCCACTCTCCGACCTCTCTCGACTCGCTCGACTGACTGCAGCATAATAATCTAAACCGAGCAAGAGTAGTTTCGATAACGAACGGTTTTACGGCGCTTAAACTTATCGTGCCAATTGAGATAAGATAAATGTAGACAGATTCCAGCATAAGAGACGGCACGATAATGATTCAGAATGAACCAGTCCAGGCATGAGGTAGTAGGAAGGCAAAAGAGGAAGGCAGTCTCCATCACTTCCCGTTGACCGTGACCTTGAGCATGTTCACACTGATGCGTGCAATTGTTGTGAACTTTTAGGTGACCGCTTCAAGGCCTCCACTTGTACGGGGCAGTCAAATTTAAACGCGGTGCGACTGAAACCACGTGATGGATTGGAAATGCTAGACCTGATCCAATCCTCGATCTTTGTGCATCCCTTGCCACCCCTCAACGTATAACAACCTAGCAGTTACCTAGTTGATCGGAGAAGCTCTAGAATTGGTTTCACTTTCACTGCACTTAGATGATAGCCACTTCCTTTCGTTTATATTTGTAAGCACGAGCAGCCACTGAACCCCGCTCTCACTCTAGTAGCACTACGGAGCTCCAAACAACACAAACAATACCTCGGTAATCACCACACGAATGTTTACAAGGCGCACAACCCGCCGCCTGATCTGATGATGATGGAACTGTGCACGACCAACGCGTCAAGGAGTCTCCGGGCAGAGTTCGCGAATGACAACCGCGCGCGGTGAGGTGCTTACGCATGCGAAACGTGGTCCCTTCGTTCCGATATCCCCACCCCCGGTCTTACGTTGTCTCAGCTCTCTATCTCGCTTGCTCTATCTCGCTCTCTGCAGCTCCGCAGAATTCTTTGGCACACATGACGCAATCGCGCGAAACGCGTCGAGGGACAGAGCCGCGCCGAATCTGAGAATCAACATTCTTGTGTTCCCTGACACCCTGCTGCTCTCTCTCCCTTTTCTCCGTCTCTCTCTCTCTCTCTCTCTCTCTCTCTCTCTCTCTCGTCGTTTCTCACTTTACCTCCTAAATTCTCGCGGTTATTTGTTGCTTAAGACACCCTTCTTGATCTATGCTGTGTTAAGCTATCTCATCCGACTTATCTCATATGCGAAACCTTCGGCCGGCTGCTAGCAATGTATTCTGAAATCTCTTAACCTCAAGGGAAAAGAAAGGCCTTAAGTATCATCCCAGGGGTGTCGAATCTCTACACTCATAGCCTTAGCCACGTGGCAATGTTCTACTCGTGCTCGGCATGTTTCTTTTTCATCCAATCAAATCCATCATTTGTTTAAAGATAGATCTCACACATTGGCGATTTTGCTTAACATGACTAAGTTATTTTTGTCCAAAAAGTTTATTTTAATGTTCTCCTTGGAACCTATGCTACAGTTTAGTGAACAGCTATTTACAGCACAAGCAACTCGCTTACCACGTTCTAATGTCGCGCAGAACATAATCATCGTAATTTACCTTGATTACAACATTATCCATCAAATCATTAATTGTTCGTGTGTCCCTGATACCAGGCTGATTCGTTGATAAGCTCACAATCAGCATCTCAATCCAACAGACGTCATCGTCGTCGTCTTCTAGTGTGCCGCCACACACAATCGAGAAAGTAATGAGCTTCCGAGCGCCAAGGAATGGCGGGTAGTAGCATTCAGATTTATCGCGTGTATTGATTGAATAAAATTGGATCCATTTGCCATCTAACTCCATTTCCTTCCGTTTGACAGGATGCGCGGATCGCGAGCAAATTTCATGAATACACATAATGTATCGTCTCAGCAATCCTTTGTTAATCAATTTGAAATTAAAATTGGCGTAGTAGGCCAGAGCAGGCAACAATGTCTCCTCATATAATCGTTCCTACTTTTCACTCTTCAAAACTTTGTCATACTGACTACGATTGAGCTACGAAAAATATCCAGCCAAAAAACAGGCGCCTGGTTCGCTGCCTCTGATGGCGCCAGTAAAGAATAGTACGAAATTATTGATTTCTTCAATTACATATTTTCTCATGTGAAAGCATGCCAGCACCATTCCGAGCACTATCGTCCCAATGGCAAATTTGTGGTTTGCCAAAAGGAAAAAAAAGAAGTAAATGTTAGTATATTCGATTTCCGTCAAATCCTCACTATGGACTGGAACTCTTCTGCTACGCCACCGAAAAACCCGTGGTTATTTGATTGGGAGAACGGCAGGAGATGGGGGGGGGATGGGGGGGGGGGGTAAGAACATTTCCCTTTGTATCCTGTTTTCTCTTCGCTATCAAAAAATTGGCGAGTAAATCACGGCGCACAGAAAACTAGAGACCGACCACGAGACAGAGCTGGTAGCTGCCACAACCGTGTGTTGAACATTTTCCCCCACCCAACGCGTTCGTTGAGATATTTATTTTTACGATTGCTAAATTGGTCCACTCTTTTTTCGTAGACCACCACAAAAACATACCAGAAAAGAGAGAAAGAGAGAGAGCGCGAGAGAGAGAGAGAGAGATAGAGTTAGAGAGACAGGGTGTGTGCGACTCGAGTTAGAGCAAGCATTATGTGTGTACGCCATGAATGAAAAGAAAGGGCCCTATCTTCTGCCAACTGCTTGCTTGGATGTTTTAAGACTAAACAGTCGTGCAATTAAAACCATTCTTCAACAAGAAACCGGCCACCAGAAATTCAAAAAAATCAAAGCAAGCACCTAGCATATGGCGTAGGGATTCGTCGCCGTGCTGTGTAGGGCAAAAATGTGATCGACAGAAGGATAAAATAATAAATTAGAGCTCCTCTCCACGCTGAGTGGAGTAAACAATAGTCATCTCGGTGACCTCTAGAGATTTGTCCTTAGCCTGAGTAGCGAGGTCCCCCGTTTTAGGAATTCAGACAATTTCATCTTACTTGCTGTGCGCACCCTCGACTTCCCCAAAAAACAAGGAACGGAACGAGGGACTTTTTCATGCTCTCGGTTTGCAAAAGTTTAGACTTCTTCCAGGAAAGTTATGCTTCTGAAGTCAGAAAAAGATACCCCGCTTCAAAATGCAGCGTGAGTTCATGTTGGGCCCATTTCCGTAATCCGGCCATCTCGACAGCCAGCCATACAGGCGCCATTCGATACGGTTCCGAAGGTTTTCGCTAAAGCAGCATAATTCAAACGACTAGTGATAATAGGAACGAAAGAGAAATAAGTCAATAAACGTTTACGGCGTTGGGGTAGTACCTGCGCGCACCACGTCTGACGTCGTCGCTGGTGGGGTTACGGTGAAAAGCTTCCGCTCAGCGCCGCCACACTACCTGGGCCGTCTTCCTTACTTCCTTCTTCCCTGCTCTCTTGGGTCCCTTTAGCACGAGGACATTCACTTTTACGGGGAACTAATTCGCGAAGGTGGCAAATTGTTATGACAGCATACACAGCCAACACACCACACGAACACGCTGGCACGGATGAAAAGGTGAAGGCACAACAGGGGACCACACTCCCACTCCACACGCTTAAGATGATGATGCACTCCAAGGCTCGCTCCTCTCAATTTGTCGCCTTCGTCGTTTGCAGTGGTAAATATAATGAAGAATAGTTGCTACGAAAGCCACTCGACACGGCACGCTTCGATGGGACAAAAAAAAAACAGCTGAACTGATGTCGCCTTTGGTCGCCACGCAGGTCGTGGAGGCTGTTTGGCACTAATTAAAGCAACCGGGTGCTTTCACGTTGCGACGTGGAAGTTGTGTAAAAGGAAGTACAACGAAAATCCTCTAATTCGGACACTTTTTCTATACACACACCCCAGCGGACTGTGACGCACATGCGGGGGGACAACCTTCACGGCTGCAGACACATGTTCGGGAGCGGAAACTCAGTGAACGACCGTTACGACTACCGCTTCGTCGCCAAATGGGATTGGAAGCACGACGGAACCACCAGCCCGATGACCGGTCGCCTGTACGTTCCCGGTTGCGCATGCCTAGAATAGCAATTGCCCGCAGTTCTGAGCACCAAAACGCACTTTCCCCTCTCTACCCCCTTCAACCGTTTAACCCTTAGGGGGACTGGACTGGTTGAACAGTGAACCGTTTGAAACATTTGACACCACAAATAATTCGGATGTTAGAGCGTACACGTGTGATACCGGGACTGGTTACAAGAGTATTCCAATATAAGAGCTCTACTAAGCCAACCGTTTATTGCTTTATTTTTTGCCAGCGATTATTGCACGCGGCCGCGGTAACGGAGCATTGGACCACCCGCTGGTTGAATGCATCGGCTCTAGTAGAGTTTACCTGCTGGTTAGTTAAGGGTCTCTTTCTCACACTCTTCCCCATCCTCATTATCTCTTTCTCTCTCTCTCACTCATCACTCTCTGTCTTTCCATCTCTTAAAGATTACGGATTCTTTCCGGGAGTCATACAATTACCGTCAGGGTAGCGCTTCTGGAACGAGCTTATCAGTTCCGGATCCACCAGCCGTATGCCGTCGAGTTGATTTCCCAGTGTGATCCTGCAAAGGATGTACAGGAAAAAAGAAAAAGAAAACAAAACAAAAATAATGGATAAACGGGTGGTTTGGTTGAGAGCAAAAAAGCGAGAGCAACAGCATGCAACTACCAGTTAGGTTGTACGTTGTGTGGTCGTCCGAATAGCTCGATCTTCCGCGTGCCGGGACTCAGCCGCTCGATGATGCCGTAGATTTCGTCCGGCTTGTGACTGGTGGCGCGCACTTCGGCCACGATCACGTCACAGTCCAGGCCGCGGTTCAGGTTGGGCGGGTTGCCCTTCATCCCCACCAGACAGTGCTCCTTGCCGTGGTTCAGCCAGTGGCCGGTCCTGCCGGTGCGGATGATGCGCTGCAGCTGGTTCGTTTTCACCCAGATCAGCTCGTCCACGCGCTCATAGCCCCACAGCTTGAGGCACTCGCGCCCGAGCTCCATCGCGCGCCCGGTCACCCACAGGAAGATGAGCCCGTCGTCCTGCAGTGCCGGCACGCCCAGCTGCCGCATTTCGTCGTCGGACATTGTGCCGTACGGCAGCTCCATGTGGATATCCCAAGGCGGATCGGCCATCACGACCGCAAACTTGCCCAGCACGGTCATGTCGAGGAAGCGCAGATCGCACTGGATCCACTGCGGGGGATACAGGGTGGCGCACGGGTCCGTATTCGCACGCTTCCCGCCGACCGCTCGCTCGTCGGTCGGTTCGCACTTAGCGGGCAGGGTGCTGGGCGCGTGCCCCACAAAGGTGTCCACCTCGTAGTGGACGTACTTGCAGGTGTCCATGTGGAAGCAGGTGTTCAAAAAGCTACAGTCACCAAGCGTTTCGTCCGTGTGGTTCTGTATGATCTTTTTGAAATGTAGTTTGTTACATTGGTATTTCACTTTTTCCACCTCGTTCGATGCCGGATCGTCCGTGCACGGTTCCCGTTTCACCTCGTTCAGTCCAGCCCCTTCGGTCACACCGTTTTTGCTGCCCTCGAGCTCGCTCGTAATGATCACATCATCATCATCACCCTTGTCCGCCGGGCCGTCATTCTTCTTCTGCTCTTCCGCGGCGGCGGCGGTCGCTTCGTTGGCCGCATCTAGAGATCGCATACATTCGAAGCGCGTTCCGTGTGGACAAAACTCCATCACCTGCGCGCCACCCTGAGATTTGAACTTTTCGGCCAGCGAGCGCTCCTTGGCCGTCGGTTTTGAGAGCAGCTCCAGGATCTCCTCGCCCACCTTTTTGCTCTGCTTTTCCCTCGTTGAAGGCAGCGACAGCAGCGACATGATGTCGGATGCCTTGCAAGCGAGCGACGACGATTCAGCCGCGTTCGTTCGTCTGCCATCGTCTTTCGCACCATCCCGTCCGCCGCCTCCCCTGGCCAACTTGTTGCCGGAGCCCGCCGACGTGTCGTCGCCCTTTGTGCCCTCCGCCTTTCGCTTCGTGGTTTCGCGATCCTCTGACGCCATGCGGGCATGGTTCATGCCCATGTCGTTGTGCAGGGCCTGCAGGTTGGTGTGCTCTACCGAGATCACTTCATAGCCCACCGTGCCGCCGAGGCTGACCTCCTTGATGCTGACCAGGTTCAGGCCGGCCAGCTTGTGCAGGTAGTACGCGATCGAGTCCCGTAGCACCGGCTTCTGGATGTGCTTTTCCACACGCTCCGTTATCTGCGCCGAATTGGTGGGCAGAATTAAACTCCGGTCGGCCAGCACCTGTACCAAACATTTCTCCACTTCCGCATCGATGTCTATTCAGAACAGAAAATGAGTCACATTTATTACTGGATCAATTCCGATTGATTAATTATCAACAAGACCCCCTTGCTATTTTTCTCATTATAATCATCTCGCCCTAAACAAAGTAATGGAATCCCCTCACCAACATCGCACCAAATTCACACTATTTTCGCGTGTTCCGCATCGTGTGCCGAACAATTTATAAGGGGGCCACTTATTACCCGCACTTCCTGCGTGCTCCAGTTTGATTGAGGTCAGAAGTTTACCCTTATCATCGCCCAGACTGTTGCCCGTCTCGAGCTTGATCAAACCGACGACACCGCCGGGGCCACTGGGGCTGTTGTTGCCGAGCAAGTCCTGCCGTTCTTTCTTGCGCTTTTCGAGCTTCTCGCGCAAGCTGTTTCGCTTCACCTTTACCGCCTGTATCTCCTCCCAGGAGGACATGTTGAGTCGCGGGGATTAGAAATACTCGCTCGTCACCAGGATTCCGAAAAAACTGGAAATATTGTCAAACAAACACAAAAAAGAAAACAGCGTATCCCCGACCCTCTACGTGAGGCGGCGTAGCACAAAAACAAACTGCCGCGCACGCTGTAGCGTTGGGTAAATGTACATTCCAAGGAATCCGTTCCGGGTGTTTTGTTTTTAAGATACGGAACTACGCCTCCGAACTTACGAAGTTCACAAATATATATTACAACAATTAAGCACCGATGGGAGGTCGGTTACTTACTACACGAGGGTACCCAAGTAACCCACAACAATATGGGGTTGTATGGTGAATACAATTTAAAAAAAAAACTGTAAGCAAACAGCACACGAGCTAGTTCCCTGGATCAGTTCAAGGAGCGTGCGGAAAAATTAAAATCCGAAGGATTCGTTAGGGAGGAGTTTTCAACAGCCCCTCACTATGCGTCATTTAATGACTGCAACAGAAAACACAACCCTTCAGGAACGTCTTTTCTACGCCAGGAGCAAGATATGCCCTTGAATTCCAAATCTGATTTGGCCGTTGTTATTTTCCACATCCTTTACTTCATAGTTTTTTGTCTCAAATTTGTCATCAATAGCGAATAGACACCCCGAAGCTCAACTATAAACTATAATATATTTCTTGTCTGCAAATCTAATTAGTATAACATACAAACTTGCTCGTATTCTAGTCCTACAAATTATAACTTGTTTGTTGCGATACTATAGTTTAAACAGTATCCAGTTTCAGATAACTAAACCGAAATGAGAACACACTATTTACAATTGTCATTTCTCAGTCATAACAGCGCTTTTCGTTTTTTTTTTTTTGCACTATAATGAAGCAAATAAAGAGCACTTCGTTATCAAATTTCTTCATGGCACTTTGGCAAGTAAAAGAGTAAACGAAAAATAAAGTATACGCAGAGTTTAGATGCTAATTACGAACTGGTTCATAGGAAAAAAAAATCTGGAATTAGGTCGGCATAATTCATGCTATCTATTTGAGTCTGCAATTCACTTGGACGACTCTACGTCCGATTAATTTCTGTTATTTTAATCCTGCTCCATTTGCGTGAGGAAGATTTTGAGATGTACAACACATAATGTAAAATTCCATGTGATACAGGATATCTACTTCTGCTACGGATAGATGCATCTTTTTGTTCATGTATAAGGTATGGTATCAAATGAATTGATCGCATATGCTACTGTAATAAAAAGAAATGTAAACTGAACTTTTCTCTATACCTACGACCATGAACGTGATTTTCAAATATATCATTTCAACGACGACTGTCAGTATCCTGAAAATCGTTCAATCCGATACTATGTATTCCTAATGATGATTATTTACAACAATGTTTCCACGACCTTTTACGACGCCAGTTGCTGTAGACTATCATAGGATTACCTCACCGTCCGGTGTTATTTTGATCGTCTCATCCGAACAGGCGAGCTTCAGCAACGTCTTTTTGATGCGCAGTGCGGGTAGCCTCACGTTTGGATTCATGTGCCAACATTCGCGCATCAGTTTCGACATGCCGGTAAGGAACTATAAAAAAGAGAATAATCAAATTAACAAACAACAGCTGGGATAGGGACTATACGTCGTTACTTACTGGATCGGAAGTCCATCGGTTCTGTACGGATGGTCGATAATTGTCCACGCAGACCACTTTACGCATCTCTTCGAAGCTTGGATCGGATGAAACGTAGTCATAGTACGGGACCTTGTACTCCTCTGCGATGCCACAAGAAATCGTACGTCGGCACACTTCCCAGAAGATAAGCCCAATTGCATAGATGTCGGCCTTTCGCAGCGCATCAAAGCATTCCATGTTGATGCTGAAAATAAGCGAAAACAATAAGTGGACTCTCTCTCTTTCTCTCTCTCTCTCTCTCTCTCTCTCTCTCTCTCTCTCTCTCTCTCTTCTATCTTTCTCGCACTTGTCCATGCACTTGTACCAGTACCTTTCATCCAGCACCTCCGGGGCCATATAACGCTTCGTACCGACGCGAGCCGTATTGCCAATGTCGATTTTGTTCGTCGTCTGACTGTGCATGACCGCCAATCCAAAGTCGGCAATAACGCACGTTCCGTTGGCACGAATTAGTATGTTCTTCGTTTTGAGGTCACGATGAGCAATGGCTGGTTTACCCTGGAAACGAAAGAACCGATGGCACTTAATTCCTGTCGCAACTGTCGCGGTTGTTAAATGTTACCTCAGTTCCGAATATTTCCGTATGAAGATGCACCAATCCGTTGGCAATCGAAAGACAAATGGTAATCATCTGGTGAGTCGTAATGGCCGCCCGGTTTAAGTAATCGAACAGCGATCCTTGCGGATAGTAGTGCGTAATGAGCCATAGCTGCGTGCACGAGTTCCGTGACGTCATATCGGAGCCTACGTACCCGAGAATATTTTCGTGTCTAAGCAGGACCGTACTGGGGAACCAAGATTGATCATTAGTTGTCTCTTCTTTCCCTGTGATTTTCAGAGCCAGATCCGCGCACACTCACCCGTAAATTTCCGTTTCTCTTTTCCACGAGTCTTCATCTCGGCTGAAGAAAATCTTTACGGCGACATTTTCGCCGTGCCAAATGCCACGCCACACCTCACCGTATCGACCACGGCCGATACATTCGCAGAGCGACACCTGTTTTGCCAACGTGCGCTGGATGAGCAAAGGAAGCCCACTGCCCGAGCCCGAAGTTACCGAATGTTGCAGATATTCCTAACGATTTTCACAGAGGGTAATAAGACTAGGGTTAGAAAAACATCAATACATCTGGAACATCTTCTATAACACACCCGCAGTGTACTGTCACCAGCACTCGTGGCACGGAGGACATCGTCGTTGGTATAGTACGTTTCCGGGTCATACTTCGTGCGGCTGGCGTGCATCCGCTTCTTGTGCGCACGACGCATGCAGTAAATAACACTGGTCGCAAGGGCAGCCACGAAGCAGAAAGGCAACAGAATTGCGGCCATCATTTTTATCAGGAAAGGGTTCGCTTCCGGGAGTGAATTAGTAGCTGAACAAATTAAAAAAAAAATTATGCGTGATAAGAACGGTTTCTTCCTAGCCTATCTGAACGATTCAAGTGGCATACCCTTCATCGGTGGTAAAACCGGAAACGACCCATTGTTGCAGTAGTCGCCGGTACAGCACTCAATATTGTACATTCCCGTGCCCGAAACGTGCCGTTTTTTCGGTCCACCATTGCCAGACTTCTGATTCTGGCTGCAGTACAGAGGCAGCTGCTCGTGCTCGGTCGTACATCCTCGTTGCACGCTTTCGTTCCCCTCCGGGTCGCGGGTGCGTGACTTCCAGCATTGGATCGCGTTCTGGCAGTGGTGCGCATGGATCGTGGTGTCCGCACAGTCTGGTGCTTCGCATGAGTAGCACTTGTACCTGGGAACACGTAAATGGATGGTTTAAGTGTGTTTATCTTCATTACCAACAACGATATTTCTCTATCCAGCCTTAATTCAAAAATGAAACTATACTAAAACTGAGATAAAATGGCATCACATCAGCACGAATTGCAAAAAAGGGACCCACGCATGACGATCAAATTAAAAGTCAAAGAAAATTTGTCATTTAAAGAATACCACACAAAAAAACCTAAATAAAGAGGCTGTGTAACGTTATTCTCTGTACAATTTACCTCCGTTTCATCCTTCGTTTGGACTTTGAGTGTCTCCTGCGATTTTAGGGTAAAATATCGGTGGTTCGTTATTGTGGCATCTCACTAGACAATCTTTAATCTATTGCTCCCCTTGAAAGATGCTCACGTTTTTCCAATTAGTCTCGAACTTACCTGGGGTGATTTGTAATGGTGTTCTGTATTGGAACCTGCCGATTTCCCAGGGAAGATTCCACTTCCATGTCTGTGTCGTCCATTTCATCCAGCAGCTTGCCATCGAGATTACCTACAAAATATTTAAAACAATTTTAATAATAAAAATAAAGGTGTCAATGAAAACTAGCTTAAAAATTGTTTAATTGAAAACAATTAAGAACTCTATAACAACGCATCAAATTCCGAACCAACAATAAAAAACAAACAAGCATTATTTCCAGAACGAAAAAAGACGACGACGACTTAAGCTAAGCCAAGTTCCCGATGCGCATCGCATTCTTTTCCTACCCCGAACGAGAGCAGGCGCCAGCATAAACGCAGCTGTCGCGACATGCTGGAGTCATGTCTGGGGCGCGCGTAGAACGTGCTGAGAAGCTTCCTTCCTCCTCCTAAACCGTATCAACTCGATCGCGCACCGACGGTTTCTTCTTTCCCTACGCCTCCTTCTTGCTTTCGCGTAAAGTTTACACTTTTCTCTTCCTCTTTTTCCCAACGCCTTCTACGTTCTACCAGCAGCATACGCACTGCAGCTGCAGGGCTCCCTGTGCTGCACACGGGCACCGATGATGACCATATTTCGGTCACTTATCCACTAAACCACCAGCTACTTCCAACAGCATATAATCGAGAATATTTGGTATTTTCAATATTTCGTTTGTGGCTGGTGCTTGTGGCTTTGCCTCACACTGGTACTCCGTTCGATCGCTGGCTGGCGTACGCACATTTACACTCCGAAACAAACCATCTCCAGCGCATACTTTGTCGACGAATTAATGTATCCATACTTATTACCTAATTAAACACTAAACTAGCCCGTACCTTTGCAAATATGTAACGTTAAAACAAAAACTAAAAGCAGCCGTGTTAACACCATCTTCGCTTTTTTCCTTCTTCATCACTTTGAAGTTTTCCTTGTGCTTGGACAAATCGTTGAAAAAAAATCACGCACAATGATTTACAGCCTAGTGTCGAGGGTTTCGGTTGGAGTTGGTTCAAGCCAGTTCGGGCTCATAACGGCTCGGTCAACGCGGGACGTTGGTTGCTCAAATGGCGTTGGGCGTTGTTTTCCAAAGGGTAAATTGAAAAATAGAAGAACATGTATGTGTTTCGCAAAAGAAGGTTTTTAAACATCTTGCTCCAAAATTTCATCATGCCCTTGGTGCGCATATTTTGCTAGGAAACACATCAGTCGGACGAATATTTTGACAGTTGTTTCGTTGTTTTGATCCGGGAATAGACTTGCGCTGTGTGTTTTTTTTTTGTTCCTCTCCTTAGTACACCGGATTGATCACAAAGCAGTACGTTTTGGTCAAACGAAGGAGGCGTAGAAGTTGTGCGAACATGTTACGTCGGATGAAAACAATTTCCTCCGCTCTTGCATCGCGCAGAACGGTTAGCACCTGGTCGCCCCTGACAACCGCCTTCAACACTCGTCCGGAGAAGAGAATCAATTTCACAAGAAATGAAGTGGTACGTCGCTATTTAGCAATGTTTGCTAGTTGTCCTATCGAACCCTCTTCTAATCTTTTTTAGGGCCTATTTGGTGTACCCGAGCTTACGACGCACGAGGGCTTCTACGTGCTCAAGGAGAAGGCAATGTTTAAGACCGACGATCTCATCGATGAAGCAACTTCGGCTGGTCGCACACGGAAGATGGTGACCATTTTCGACGAACTTTCCGACACTCTGTGCAAGGTAGCGGATATGTCCGAATTTATTCGTTTGGCGCACCCGTCGCCGAACTTTTGCCACGCAGCCGAAGATGCTTGTATAACGATCAGTGGCATTGTGGAGAAACTGAATACCCATAAGCCACTGTACCGCGTGCTGAAATCCGTCGTCGACGGTGGGGACCGGCTTGAGACGACGGATGTCGACAAGCATGTGGCCGAACTGTTCCTATTCGACTTCGAACAGTGCGGTATTCACCTGGAGGAAGCGGCTCGCCGACGGGTGGTCCATCTGAACGATTGCATCCTGCAGCTCGGTCAACGCTTCATGGCTGGAGCCGTCCATCCACGGAGTATCTCGAAGAATGTCCTCCCCGAAAACATTCGACATTTGTAAGTGAAGTTATCATGAAAAACAGGAACAACCACACTACATGATCAATCATTCACAGCTTCTCTTCTGATGGTGAGAATATCCTGGTTTCCGGATTGTACGCCGATTCGTCCAACAGTATGGCACGAGAAGCCGCCTACCGATTGTTTCTCTATCCGGACGGCCAGCAAGAGCATCTTCTGTCGGAAATGCTGAAGGCCAGGCATGAACTCGCAACCGTTTGTGGCTTCCCGACTTACGCGCATCGCGCGTTGAAAGCCAGCACGGTGGAAACCCCCGAAATGGTCGGGCAGTTCTTAGCTGACCTCAACGAACAGTTGCGACCGCGGGCTGCGAAAGATTTCGTCATGATGCAACAGATGAAAACCGCCGAATGTGGGCACGAAAGTCCTCTGGCACCGTGGGACACGCCGTACTTCACGTCCTCGTTGAAGCGCAACTATCTGCAAGCGAATGCGTCCGAGTTCTCACCTTACTTCAGCCTAGGTGCGTGTATGGAAGGGCTAAACCTGCTGATGAACAGTCTGTACGGCATCACGCTAAAGAACACCGAGATGGGCCCGGGCGAGTCGTGGTCGAGCGACATTTACAAGCTAGCGGTCACGCACGACTCGGAGGGGCTGCTCGGGTACATCTACTGCGATCTGTTCGAGCGACAGGGCAAACCCAACCAAGACTGTCACTTCACCATCCAGGGCGGCAAGGTGATGCCGGACGGAAGCTACCAAAATCCGATCGTCGTCGTGATGCTCAACCTTTCATCGCCGCGCTGGTCGGGCCCTACGCTACTAACGCCCTCCATGGTGGACAACCTGTTTCACGAGATGGGCCATGCCATGCATTCCATGCTGGCCCGCACCGAGTACCAGCATGTGACCGGCACCCGATGCAGCACTGACTTCGCCGAGGTTCCCTCGGTGCTGATGGAGTACTTCGCTTCCGATCCGCGTGTGTTACGTTCCTTCGCGCGGCACTTCCAAACGCAGGAGCCGATGCCGGAAGATATGTTGGAGCGGCTGTGCGCCTCGAAAACCCTATTCGCCGCGAGCGAATCACAGCTCCAGGTGTTCTACTCCGCACTGGATCAAGCGTATCACGGCAACCCCGCGAACCAAGGCGAAAATACCACCCGTACACTGCAGGCGGTGCAGGAAACGTACTACGGTCTTCCCTACACCGAAAACACCGCCTGGCAGCTGCGCTTTTCCCACCTAGTAGGCTACGGAGCGAAATATTATTCCTATCTTATATCGCGTGCGGTCGCGTCCTGGATATGGCAGACGTACTTCGAGCGGGATCCGTTCAGCAGGTCGCAGGGAGAGAAGTATCGTCGGGGGTGCCTTGCTTACGGTGGGGGCATTCCGAGCCGGTTGCTCGTATCGAACTTTCTCGGCCGGGAGATTACGCCCGCCAACCTGACGTCTAGCTTGATCAACGAAATCGACATGTACAGCGAACGGTTGCGAAGTATCGACGGCCGTTATCGATAGGAAGGTGGGTAGTTTACGAGAGGATGCTTAAAAAGATGTGATATTTGGGGTACAATTTGTACAATAGCAATATTAAACAACTCCCACGTAATGACGCTCAACACCGTTTCTCTTGACTTCTTTCGTAATAATCCGAAGCGCAACCATATCCCTTACGTCGTATTACACTTCTCGAAGATTTATTACAAAATGTACATATACAATCTCACCAAACGTCGCCGTACCGGATCTTTGCTGGCGTTGGTGATGGGAAGGTGGTCAGCTGCAAATTAACTCATCTATCGTGTTCTATGTTTTTTGCAAATTAAAAATGAATCTCCAGATTTCCGAACTATTTAACATCCGTTACCATTAGCAACAAAACATCATCATAGCAAGCATAGCAAACCTCTACTTATCTATCCCTCAAACACAGAAACTATCTGCTTGGCTGAGTTTAGGGATAGGACGTGTGGTGGCCCAATTCACGTAGTCGTAACTAGTGTATAAAACTAAAAATAAAAGTAATGAAAAACTTCTACCCACACTCTATGTTTTGGTGTTCCAGTTCGATACGGAAAAGAATGGTCACTCGGCCTTGGATTGCACTCCGTGAAACCAATTTTCCGTTCCTGATATATCCTGATGGAACGAAATTACGCGACGTAATTGTACTGATTTTGATTATCCTTATCACGTTCCATGTAATCTCGATCTATCAAGGATTCTATGCGTTTCTTCAAATCTGCCGGCTGCATGGAATCAAAACATGATCGAGACAAAAGAGAAATGGCTGTTAGCAACATTCCAAGGCAAAAAAGTCGGCTGGATAACTTACCTTGACCGGGAAGGTTAGCTGTTTGTACAACTCCGTAATAAGCAGATTGTGACTAAGGGTTTTCCTCATCTTCATGATGCGTACGATCGCAGCGTCGATCTGATACTGTCGATCCTGGTAGACACGTTCTTCGGTGGCTTTTTGTTCTTCCGTCTGGTGAGGAAAAAAAACATTACAATTAGTCCGCACGTTCCACAGCAGAAAGCCCTAACTCTTACCGTTTCTTTCATTTGAATTTGATTGATTTTAATTCTAAACAGCTTGTTGGTGAACTCGTTGTTGAACTGGAACTTGTCGGTGTTCTCCACTTCTCGGCCTTTGGGAATTTTCGTAAGTACTCGTGCCTTCCCACAGGCAAGCGATTGTAGTGTGCGTTTTAATTCTCCGTTCTGGAAAGGGCACGGGCAAATTAAATTCAGGCGCTCAGTTTCATCGTTTAGCATCTAGTACTTATTTACTGTACCTCAATGTTAACTGCAGTACGAATATCCTCGAACGGTATAGTTAGGTCGAAGTTGAATAACAGCAGGACCAGTGCTTGGAAAAGTGACACTTGCAAGTCTTTTGGACCCTGAAATTGAACGAATGAAAATACAATCAAAAGTCCAGAAATAAGACAAATAATGAATGTTGCGCCTTGTATCCTCCTTACCGCATCGAACTGCGCTTTCAGCACACAGTGGCCCAGCGTTGGTTGCCATTGTAATTTTCTACCGCTATGCTTGGCTAGATAAAATTTGTTGAAAATCGACTGATACTGCAGCAGTTCGTGTGGCAGCGTCACCTCCATCACCGGGTACGTTGGCCAGAACCCCATGGTCAGTATGTTCACCGTAAGATCGATGTTTTGCAGCTCCTTGTGCTCCGAGTTCTGCATGCTCTGCCAAAGTTGCAAAGGATGGTCAATATCAACGGAACTTTGATTGCAATAGGTGTTTTCTTTTCTTTTCTTGTCATTGCCTACCTGTCTGAATGCCAAATTGATATCGCGACTCAGTTCCATATCCTTAAACATACCCTCAAGCTTCGAGGTGAATCCACCACCGCATTCCTGCTTCAGTTTCGACAGCATGCTCTTTTCCGCGTCGACCGAGGCCGACTTGCCGACCAGCAGACGCTTGGCCAGATCCTTCTTGTAGAACGCCTCGAACACGTCCTTGCCGTGGATAAACCGAAACTGCACCATGATTTTGTCCAGTATTTGCTCAAGCTCCTCCTCGGTCGCCTCCTTGTTGCCCGCCCGCAGCTTCATGTCCACGTACTTCGCAATCAGCTCGGCCGGCTTGTTCGACCGCTGGTTGATGAAGTACTCGAACGCTTCCCGGAGCGAGTTGCCGAACTTTTCGTTCCGCTCGAAGCACGTGTTGACGATGTTGTCCATCTTGTCCTTATAGTCGAGCAGATCTTGCACCATCGATTTGTCCTTCTCCGGGTCGATCACGATCGTTCGGCCCTTCTTTTTTATGTACGCGTTAAAGTGGGCGCACAGTTCTGTGGTGCCGTTCTTCACGCGGCTGAACAGCTGATACATCAGCGTCAGATCGGCCATCCGATTCTCCTCCAACAGCTGGTCCAACCCCTTCTGCAGGATGCCGGTGACGTGTTCATTGATCAACTGCCGCTCGACAGTCACTATCAGCTGGTGCTTGGTGCAGCTGTCCAGATAGTGGAGCAACCGTTCGTTTTCCTCCTGCAGTCGCTTGTCGACGTGCTGCAGGTAGGCCGGCACGTCTAGCACCTCCATCTTCGCCTGGCCCTCCGACTGGTACAGGTGCTTGGTGGCCACTAGGAACTTCTGCTCGAACGCGTCCCGATAGATCTGCAGATCGGACAGCATCCGCAGGAGGCTTTTCAGCAGCGTCCGATCGACGGTTTCGCCGTGTCGTTCCTTCTCAATCAGTATCAAAATACCCTCGACCGTGCGCGACTGCACCAGACCGTTCAGTGCGATGTGATCCCGGAACAGCTCCAGCCCCATGTCCCAGATCGAGTGGACCGTCGGATTCTGCAGCACGTACGTGCGATCCAGGTACAGGAATATGCTGCGGATCATGATCATCTGCTGGCAGTGCGCCTGCCAGTACTCGTTCATCTTCTTGAGGTACACCAACTTATCCCCCGACTCGGCCAGGAACGGTATTATGTTCGCCTTCACGTGCTGCTCGGCCAGCGCGGTCAGGTTCACGTACAGCTGCGAATCCATCTTGTGGCTGCACATGTTCTCCACCGCCTGATACAGCTCCTCCAGCGAGTACTCGATGCGCTTGGACATCTGGATAGCGATCACTGCCTCGCGCAGCTTTTGCCATGTCTGTTCCTGGTAGTTATCGGGCAGTGTTGGTTTCGCTGAAAAGAACAATTCGATTGAACGACTTCCAAAGTTTTGCATCATGTTTCTATCGGGTCCCTGAATGCAATTTCATTTTGTAATATGCGCAACGGCACAACAAACAGGCAAGCAAAGGGGCAAATAACGTTGTCGCCGTACCATTGCTAATTAAAACCTTGAAAACAATGCTATTTTCGCTTCTCATGACGTCAGACAACCTTCCCGATGGCCCTTCCATTCGGCTGCCACCGTGTCGGTCCCTTCTTGACCCTCCAAATTTAAACAAACCTTCGTCGAATCGCGTTGTTGTCAATCGAAACGCTTTTCCATCCAACGCACCACCAATATACTCACATTTAAAATTTTTGATGACAATTTTCTTGATGTCCCCCGGCTTGCCCGTGCCAGCGTTCGCGGTCATTTTGATGATGGCTCCGTTGGCGTTGCTTAACGCCGAAAAGTTGGCACGCTTTCGATCGTTTTCCGTCTGGTCCATGGTGCCTTTTTCACCGCTGCGGCGCTTCAGTTTGATGGCTGCGTGCGACAGCTGTTTCTGTTGATTCTCCACGTTCGATTCGTTCTTCGTTGCCGTTTTCCTCGATGACCCTTGGGGCTTCCGGCCGGATAGCTCAGATGTTGCACCACCTCAACTAGTTAGTGACCGGTTACTGCACACCGCTACACACACACATTGGGAAAATTAAGATTGGCTCGTCCGGATCCGTGCTCCGTAGTTCCGAGTGGTGCTGCGCTACCATCGGCGGCAAGATGCGTTAATATTTTCCTAGACGCGACGCGCGTTGCGTGCGACCGAAGAGTCTCCACGGCAAATTATTGACGATGCTCTCTTCGCCGAGCCTGTCCGCGAACGTTCGCGATGAGTGAAGGACGACCGACTTCCTTCTTCTTGGCCAGTTTCCCAGTCTTCGGCTTATTCTAGCTGATTCTTTATGCGCTTATGCAGCTGCATTCGGCATGGGCAAGGCAGAAGCCAGCAATCAACAATCGAATCTGCCCGTTGCTTTCGGAATGCCCGAGGTCCGTGTTCGGGCAGAAGATTAAATGGGAAACATTTACTATGTTTTCAATGCCACCAAAGCTAACCCAACACCGTAGGAAGGCAGGTAAATAAGTGTTAGCCGTCAGTTTGTGCAAGAGTAGCAGGCGTTCTTCTGTTCGATACGCACGCTTTCCACGAACCACGGGCCACGGGTTAAAACTTTGCTCCCCCTGTACGTTATCCTTGATCGTGAATATAAATTCTTCAACTTCACTTTCCCTATTCGCAATAACGTTCCAAGCGTGTCGTCTGTAGATGCTGCAGCTTTTACTGTCCCTACTTGTGCTGCTGCTGCTTTGCGGTGGAAGATAGCGTTCTGGATTCCAATCTGCACCCAGTAGGTTTGTTCTGTGACTCCCTTGATCTGCGCATTGTTTGCATCGTATCCGCTTAAATTTTTTACTACCACCGTGTGGAATGGATATTCGGCTTTCCTACATAAATAAATGTATAGTTTTGTTTCGTAAAACCCCCACCACTCTGAGCAAAAAAACCGTTTTGATTTGTGTTAGAATAAATCCAGTTCCTTTTTACATACACTAGTTCCAAAAACGTACTTGGAACTAAAGAATATGCACAACTCTCCCGCGCATTGACACCAACTTCACGACGTCAAATGTGCTAAACAGCATATGTTCTAAAACAGCGCGTGTTAGTACATCTTTCCATTGCCATAGTGATGGGAAAATGGAACTGTCTGTTACCAAACCGGTTCATACATCCCAACCGGTTGACGCTGTAAAGTGAACCGATGCTGATTTCCGCTACGATTTTCAAATCAACACGGTTTGTGCAAGTGCGATGGAGGTTTTTAGGTCCCAGGTTTTGATACCGATGCACAAAAAGTGTGATGGTGCGTTTTTTAGGACGGTGATTTACATTTACCAGACTTTCGGAAGAAATAGTTTCAAAATTATGCACACCACGACTGTTTCGATCTAACAATGAAATCTGTACATTTAATCATGAGAATCGCTAGCACTCGCCTCTAGAAACTATGCTCAATCTTCTTTAAATAACACTCCATTTGATAAATGCTATTGGATTATCATTCAAAACACGTTTATCGTTCTCTCTGAATATTTAAATATGCTTTATGTTAGTGCTGATGTACGGTTGTTATACATGCATTGCTGGATTGCAATTGTAGCTACGTAGTCGTAGTCTTATAACATGCAATTAATTTTCATTATTTTGTTTCATATTTGCCTCTAGGGTTCCTCAATTGATTATACAGTGCCTGACGAGCGGGTTTATTAGTTTAGTTAGTTTAACTTAATTAACTTTTCGGATTGTTATTCGTTCACACTTTAAACAATAATTACCCATTTGTGTGTCACAGAATCGATACGATTCATAGCCACCAAAGAAATAGTGTAGTCGTGTAATAACCGGTCAAACAACCGTTCAATATGTAAAAAATACGATTTACGTAGATCCGGGTGATACCTCAAAGTCATATCAATGCTATTGGTAACTACAGAATAAAAAGTGACGCCTTCGAAGAAGCAAACTTTTTTCGGCAAATCGTTCGTTTTGTAAAGAGTCAGTGTAACATAACTTTCATTAGCTAATCAGTTTGATCGACCTTAACTTTTCTTCGAGTGACCGTTTGTATTTTCTCTGTAAGTATGTTTTCACATACTGGCACTGGCACATATAACTTTCATTTCCTTAATGTTACGCACTAAATTGATCCACATCCACCACATGCATGGATCATTGTGGAGCGAATCGTTTCCTTTGCTCAACTATAACAGCAAACTAAGATTACTTATATATTCCTCACTTCTCACTTTTCTGGACGATCCTCGCATCTATTACTTTGCTATATTACATTTGAACGTCACAAACATTGATAGTTTCTCCCTTACAGTCAACTTATAATAAATGGAATTTCTTACATTACACTGGTAATACACGTGTTCATTCTGTTTGTTTCCTGCTGATTTCTTCCGATTTTTAAAACGGTGTCGCGTTTTGTTTTAACTTGTATCTTCTTCGAAATTCTTGGCAATATTGTAATTTCTATGAGTGCTAAAAAAAACTACTCTTTAAAAAAGGTGAACAGATGTAGTCGAAATGGGTAGGTTAAACCCGAAAAGTGAAATGTAGTGATGCATAACTCGCCGGAAGCGTCAGTTGCAATGTTAAATATTGTAGCGAATGGCGGAAAATCTCTTTTGGTACTTCAGAAGGTAAAACAAAAGTCATAAACCAATCTTCTATAGTGATGCAAATGGATATTTTAGATGGTTGTCCAATTTGTAATACAATAAATAAGAGAAGACGAACAAAAGTTTGTGAACACTGATATTGGTGCGCATAGAACCACTAGGATACGATGATGCTAATTTGTACGGAAATAAATTAACCAATCGAGTGATACAACGTTTGCATGTAATGCTAGGTTTTTGTTTTTGTTTTTCTAATACCCTTAAAACCACAACGGACTCGGAAAACGTCAGCACGAACGCGTCCGCTTCTACTATGCATTTGGTCTTCCGAGGGACTAGGAACAGGCGCGTCGAAAGACGCGAGGAGGAATTACCAACACGTACCAAGAGGAGTGGACGCCTCCCTTACTTACGGCCTTCGACCTTCCAGCATTGTTTGGGGCGACAGTACCCTTCAATCGTCTATCATCTGCACGAAGCTAACCGGGAACATTCCACGCCTCGTGCCGTCCCCCTCGATTTGGCCCTCCATCCAGTTCTCGTCGTCGGTTCGTTCATTCAACACAACCAGTATTTCGCCTTCCTTAAACTCGAGCTCATCGTCGTTGTCGGCGTTGCAGTCGTACAATGCTCGGCACCTACGCAACCCTCCGGCCTGGGAAAGAATAAGTCAACATTAGTTTCATGTTTCACGGCTTCATTCACGTTGATCTTACAAAGCTTCTGTTTGAAAAATCCAACCCAACTGAGGAAGCACCACCACTCGTGTCGTTCCGGCTAAAGCTACTGTTGGAAGAATCGTAGTTTCCGGTGGAGGAAATCACCGAATGATCGAGCATGTGCCCTCCCGTTCCGGAGGAATCATAATCGCCAAACCCTCCTCCACCGTCTCCACCTCCGCCTCCGCTTCTTCTACCTCTTCCGCCTCCTCCTCCTCCTAAACCTTCTTCACCACCTAGTTTTCCCTTTCCGGTTTCCTCTGCCCCGAGCACTTGACCCGCCGTGGGTCCTTTTGCCTATGAAATAATCGTTGAGAAGTAAAGAGAAGGACACACGCAACATTATTTTTGCTGCAACGTGTTCATTAACGCAAGGTTGCTTACTCTCCGCCTTAGGATGACAGCATCGTCGATAGAAGACAAGCTTTCGTTCGATTGTCCGTTTGATATTGATTTGTCTGCAGATCAGATCGAAATGAAATAAAGTAAAATAAATAAACATTTCCCTCGATCTTGTTCCAAGTTCCACATCGTACCTGCCGCACCGGTAGTTGTTGCAGCATAACCTGTCGCTTGCGATGGGATTGGTTGCTTGGGGCGATTGGTAACGGGTTTCAGTTGTGGAATTTCTCCCGCAGGTGGCAGTACAAGTTTAGCTCCAGCTTCAAACAAAAACAGCAACAACAAAAGGTAAACGTATGAAAACATCTCTTCAGTTACAGTTTCCAAGCAGTGTAGAGATTACCTAAATTACGGCCAAGTGATTCACCACTCGGAGAACGTTTGTGACCGCCAGTGAAGGTGCTGAGAAAGTTTGAATCTCTTCCCGCGCCGGCTGCAACACTGGCGGCCCCAGCAGCGCCTCCCGCCGGCGCATACGGCTCGAAGCGATCAAATATTTTATTGTCAAAGTGCAGCTGCGCTTGTATGGACTTCGTGGAACCACCTGTCACGCGCCCATCACCCGACAACGGAACGGATCCTCCGCCTACCAGTGCGCCGCTGCTGGTGGCAGAGTCGGACCCCCGAAGGTGCGGCAACGTGCTGTACATATCCGGATGATGATGATGATGATGACCGTGGAGCACGTGCTGCGATGAAATGCTGCCGAAAATGTCACCGTCCAAATTCTGGGAATGGCGTGGCGCATGCGGTAAGGTACCGTACGTCGTCGGAGGAGGTGCCGGAGCGGTACGTTTCTTCAACGAAGCTACATTTACTGGGAAGGGGAAAAGTGAAAAATACCGTTCGATCACATCAAGAAAAATGACTACCCAAAGTTGTAAGCAAAGGTTCAAGTACCGGACGATGTTTTCTTGGCAAATGCTGCTGCTGCCGTATTCGATGAGGGCATATGCTGCCCGGGAACAACTCCCTGCCGGAGCAAGCTACTGGAGCTGCTGGAATTGGGACTAGATCCGGTAGCGGAAGCGGACGAACCGACGCCGCTGGTGGTAGCGTTCGATATCGAGCCCATGTTACTGCCGCTGGCGTAGTGCGAAGAGAATGCGGCTGCAGCTCCGCTGAACTGCTTGGGACTAGTGCCGGACGATGGAATCGGTGCCCCCTGACGCTGCTGCTGCTGATCACGCATCGCGTTCGGATTGCAGCTCGAGCTCGGACTGGAACCGCTCTGAATGGAATCGCATGTCGATGAACGGGAGCGCAGGGCGACGGGGGAATCACCACCGACGAAGCTAGGTGGCCTCGAGCGAGACTTGCGGTCGTCCATCATAACCGTGTCGTCATCGGAAAAGTCCGTCGAACCGTCATCGTGAATGTTCCAATCTGTATTAATATGATCAAATGCGCTCTTCTCGCGCTTCATGGCATGTTCAATCTGTAACAGGAAAAGGGAGCGTTGAACACGATTGCGATTCTTGAGTCATCACCATTCATAGAATGCGTTTAGTATGATTGCAGCTCCTTACCAACTCTTTACAAGCATCGTGTCCCATCTCTTTGGCAATGTCCAGGGCGAGTTTGTTCTGCGAGTTGCGTATGTCGCAGTCGCAGCCAGACCGGAGCAGCAGTTTCATGCACTCGCGCCGATCGTGCAGCGCGCATAGATGCAGGGCAGTGTTCTTGCCCGTCACATCCATCGGGCCCGGTGGGTTCGTTTGCTTGTTCAGCCCCTGTGCGGTCATGTTCTGAATGAGAAAGTCGACAATGTGCAGCGTGGAGCCCATCTCCCGCAGCACGGCTAGGTGGAGAGCAGTTTCACCAAAGTCCTAAGGAAGGTAAGAATTAGAAAAAAGAAACAACAATAGAGTCTCCTGAAGGCCTTCTATCTGACACCTCCTATCTCTTACCGATGACGGTAGAACGCAGGTAAGATCGGCACCTTCGGCCCACACCTGCAGCAACTGGCTGAGATCAGCGTTAATGATCGCTTGTTCAAGATCACTTCGTAGATCTGGATCGTCCGCGCAGGTTCGCATCACGTATCGTTTCGCGACATATTTCGCACGTATGAAATCGTACCGTTCTTCCCTGTGAAGTACAAAAAGATCCACACCAAATGCTGCTTAGTATCGGAGTTCCCAGCGCTCCCCTCGCATTCCCTGGCTTACATTGAGCTTTCCGGGGTGAGTTTACCCTGCGCCAGTGTGGCCTCCATCACCTCGTTGAGCGCGTTGTTGCCCATTGCACGGGCGACGAGCAGCTGCGCCGTCGTCAGGTTGTCCAGCGTGAGGCTCTGTATTCGTGAATGGTGCACGCCCAGATCCCGGTGCACGCCCGAGCACTGGATGCACACGAGGATGCCAAAGTTCAAGCTTATCCACGTGACGTCGTTCCGGGAGCCACAGTCGCAGCATTGGTCGTTG
This sequence comes from Anopheles atroparvus, assembly GCA_914969975.1. Lineage (NCBI taxonomy): Eukaryota > Metazoa > Arthropoda > Insecta > Diptera > Culicidae > Anopheles > Anopheles atroparvus. The sequence continues at coordinate 43,221,330 of CAJZCY010000002.1, read as the reverse complement.
CCGGGCAGGTTCTGTATGTGCTTGATGACCGTCTTCTGCAACTCGATCAGGCTCGGGCTCATCTGCGGGTTGGCATGCTGGAAAGCCTTCGCTAACGCTTTCTCTTTGCAGTTGACCAGCACCGACATCCAGGCCTTTTGATCTGCTTCGTCTTCCGCTTGGAAATGATATGATCGATTGTCTGGAAGAGGAGGAAATTGACGTTTTCAAAACTCTGTATAAATGCTCACAATGATACAATACGTACAGCTGATTAGATCGAATCCCTTCTTGTCGTCCGCCAACGGCTTGATCTGGCAGGTGAGCAGATTGACGCGCGTCGGCGCCTTCGTTTCGTCCGCATGACAAATGTCCAGAAAGCCGTCGGCCGTGACGCGGCACCGGCGCTTCTGCCAGACGCGCCGCACCTTCCCTTCGCTCTTCTTCAACAGGTGGCCGCTGCGCGTGATACCATGGTTTTTGTCCCCCTGCAGCTGGTGCAGCGAGTAGCCGGCCGCGCCCTTGTCGCCGGGCGGCACGTTTTCCACGCGGTCAAAGTCGGGCGTCGAACGGAGCAGCGTGCGCAGCTCCAGCAGCTTGCGGCGCTCCTCGTCCTGCTTGTGCCGAATCGTTTGTAGTTTCACGCTGAGCTCCTCTATGTAGGTGCCGAAGTGAGCGATTGTCTTTAATCCATCCTTAAAGTAGCTGAAGAGGAAGAATAGGAAAAAAAGACATCAGACACATCGGATTGACTCCCCGCGTTTATGTACCATTGCAGCCCACTGTAGTCCACACCGAGTGCCACTCCGTGCAATTCATTTGCTACGTGAATATTACTCATGCTGCCCAGCTCATCATCCCTACTGGCAGTTTGCGCAGGAAGTGTCTTTCGTTAAAGGCGTGTGACATGATGTCAACGCCTATCAGACACACCGGCCTTTATCGTAAGTATCCGCCGATAGCGATCGTCCACCGGCTTATCTTCCGCGGACAACACTGATTTCACGACCCCTGCCGTATGATACTCGCCCGTTACTACTTACTTATTTTGCGCGTGATAATATTCTACCAAGTGTTGCAGCAGCTCGATGCCTTTTTTGGTTTTTATTTCATTGAACTTGATGAGATACTGAAACGTAGCAGAAGTGGAAATAAAATAGGTGATAGGTGAGCAGCCAATGTTCCTCCATTGTTCTTCCTCCAGTGTCCTCTTTACCGTACCTCGCACATTTGCAACTGAAACACGCGTCGTTCCTTCTCGATTTCCTCCGCGATTTCGGCGGGTGTGACCTCCGCCCGCACCATGCCGACCTCCTTCGCCATGGCTTTCTTTTCCTTCTCTATCTTCATTAGTTTGGAATCGTAGTCTTTGGCCGCCTTGTCGAACGGTCGCTTCATCTCACCCTTCATGCCGCGCAGTTCCGACTTGAGCAGGGAATCAACAGGGAACATCACAATGTTGTTGATGTTTTGCATCTGCCATGAGAACCCAAGAGAAGACACACAAAAACCATCTCAGTATGCGAAAAAAAAACGACTCCAATACTTGGTTTGAAGAAGCACAAAATGTCCTACCAGTGTTTTCATCAGCGCACTGAGCTCTTTGGTAACTACAGAAAACTTCAGGAACGCCGCACCGATGTCTGGTTCCTCCTTGGACAGAGCTACCGAGCCGAGCCGTTCCAAAGCACGGACTAAACACATCTCGTTGTCCACATGAGCTGGAAGAGATAAGAAAAAGAAGTTAAAGAATAGAATTTATAAACAGGATTTTACTTTTATTAAACATTGTAGATTCAACTTACTATTTCCCGAATTGTGTATGGCTTTGACGGCCTTTTTCAGTTTCGTTAATCCCTCACGATCGAAATCCAACGTCTGTAGCACGAGATAAAAATTAAGATTAAGAATGAAAAGATTAAGAATGTAACACTTGTGGATGTGATGCTCTTCTTAACTGTTTTTTTTTATAAAGCAACATTAACAATTTGAAAGTTCCCAATTCCCAAAAAAATCGCCCGTCTTAATTTGGGAAGGTTTTGCCAAATTTACGTTTACAAAAACGTACCCAACGTGCTCCTTCCACTCTTCCTCGCGAGCCTTAAAGCTTCCATTTCCAAACAAAACAAACCAACAGCCGCATTCCGAGCATAAGATAAACCAGTTTCCCCAGTGTCCAGTGTTGTTTGCACATCAAACTGGAACTACACTGTTGTGGAAAATGTGACCTACTACACTCCGGGGGTAGCTACCGTCGGTCAGCTACGTCGAGATGTGATTCTATAATTAGATCGCGCAATTAAAGTGCATGAAATTTAGAGCCATACCATCCATACTATACAGCATAGTGAAAACAGGGCCAAGTAATCACGTAAATGACCGTTCGAAGATCCTATTTTGCAGGAAATGTCATCATTTGTTATTATTTTGTTGTTCATACTCATACAAAACTATGCTGAACGAGTGGATTTGCTAATTTGAAACAAAAAGAGCTTACGGGAGTAAGAAGGCACCTTGCCATCTATAGCCTTCTTCCACTCATTGGACACACGCTGACTCCATATTACGATGCCCTTATATGATTCGTGGATTTTTGCAAAGATGCACGGCCACCGGAATACGGAGGGGCAGGTAATTATGAATTCAAATTTTATTAATTCAATTCACCGCGTCCTCGTCGCTTCAAATCATGACGCGCTCGCGGGACACGTTGGACACATTTCGACTATGACGCGGTCTGGTGTGCTTTTGTGTGAATATGTCTCGCTACTTCTCTGTGCGGTTCTTTCTTGCCACGATGATCATTCGTTTCAAACGGATGCGGCTAGTTTCGCGGGGAATCCAAGAAGCAGCACTCTCGCATCTGCGTACGCTGCCGCGAGAGTTCAATTCAACGGGCGTCCTATCAATTTAGATGCGTACGTGCAGAGCAGACGAGAGGATGCTGGGGATGGGAACGAAGCGCAAGCGTTTGATAGAGATTTCGTCGCACAGGACAAGACCCGGACAATTATAGTTGTGTACCTCTATCTGGGTCACCGGATCAAAGTGACGGTTCAAGCCGGTTTAGAAACACTTTCTCCTTCCGTTTAGCTGGATCTAGTAATCGAACCGTTGCTAAGCTCTTGCAAGAACATGCTTTAATCATGAGACGCTTTGTGATGCAATGCAACAGTAGGCGACGGATTTATTAATACGTGAGTGCAGTCACTAACCACCATAGCGAATACAGGGGGTGTGGGTTGTGCGCGGAACATCCTCTAACGGACAGGTTGTGCCGATGGGACCAGCGACAATGGACACCGGAACCTGGCTGGCGCATATAAGGGGATGGAATGTCATTCTTTGCCGTAGGAAGTCCATCCAGAAGCGAAAAACGATTCACAATAGTCACGTATGTTCGATTGAATTGAACAGCCTATAGTATGAGGATGAGGTGTATTAGGCGACGAAAAGCCTTTTATAGATGGATGATTATTGTCCTACAAGACCTTAAGAGATCGAAGCAGCAGTGTTAACGTATCGCGGGAGTACTTACCTCCTCCAGAGCGGCAATGGTCTGCCGACACTGGGCCATCCGGGACACGAAGGTGGACGTGGTTGGGGAGTTATAGTCCTCTCGAGTTTCCTCGAGGAACTCCCCGACGCCGATCAGCTCGGGCATGATGGACCTTCTTGCACGGCGACGAGAACTTGGGGGATGGATTTTTAGGGATATCGATTCCCTCGTCTGTGGTTCTACAGCTACAGAAGGTACGCTTGCTTGCTTGTGATTGTACGGGTTGTCTAGGCTCTCATTTGTCCGTTAATATGAACACGCTTGTCCTTCGACGAATTCTGGCCAGATGCGATAACGAACCTCTCTCTGCTCGTCCGCACCGACAGCTTCCTTCTTGAGACGGTATATGCAAGCTTTCACTCTACAAATTCAGCCCTTCGTTGCCTTTTTGGCCAGCGCGTTCGCGATATGTTGTCAAATTCGTAACGACAGGAATCACCACCACCCCGCACCGCAAAGCAGAACTACCAGCGGTGCCCGAACGACCGTCATGTGCAGTTAATCACTTGCACCGCACCTTCGCCATCATCGTATCAGCAATTTTGTTGTTTCCACTCCGAACTCTGTCCCCGCCGCACTGCACTCCGGTAATTCGGCTCTTGCTTGCTTGCTTGCTTCGGGCTCCACTGTTCACTTTCACTATTTCGAATTTCGTACGCTGTCAAGAGAAAGAAGATGATGATGGTCGGTGTCACTGCGTTCCATAATATCTATAAATACACTTTTACAATTTTCCGCTATTTTTACGCTGGCTTTTCCCTGTTCCCGCCTGACACCTTGCTCGTGCGGCAAATTCATCTCGCTTAAGGGAAAGGATTCTAGCATAATTGTTTAAAGTAAACACATCCAGCCCATGATGATAGGAAGGGGATTCACAAAGCCCAGCGAAGGCTACTTGGACGATGAATAATATTTCCTTCTCATTAAAAAAGGCACTGTTGACTCATGGGGGAGGTTTATGCAACAACAACAGATGAATCAAGCAAGGTTTAGTCATAAAACTTAAGTAAAGCACTTTGAAGGCAGATTAGATTGCAGTAATTCAGTTTTGCAGCATTCAATGGCTTGGTACATCGAATTATTTCTTCATTTCACTTCAAAATGCATCACTCACTGATGGGGCTGATACAGAGGGGCACAAAATTGCATCTAGTAGCGATGATTGCTATGTTATGTTCTGATCAAAACTATGCCAAATGATCAAAACTATTCCTCGGGAGAGCTGGAGGCTGGAGAACCAATCGCCCAGGACACTTGGTAAGCAGAAATGTCTCACGGAACAAAAGAGAGATGTTCATCAGCTGTTTTTTTTTTACACGTTCATGACTGTTTCAGGGGTCGAAGGTTTTACGAGGGAGTGACAGGGCTGCAGTTTGACATAAAAGGATCGAATTTTTCATATCACCTTCTGAGCAGAGCTAAAAATGGAATATTCTCAATGACATTTTTTTTCCACGAGGATCAATAAGATTGATGCAAACAAGAACGCAAACCAAATAGGGAGGAGTAAGATTAGTTAAGTGTCGACTGGGGCGTTTGCAATGGAAATTCCATTTCCGAATCAAAGGGCTTGGGAGGGTGCGATAGCACAATTTCACTGCGCACTTGCACTTTCCAGCATACTTTATCGTTCCACTCACGGATTATCGACTCTTCACGCAACAAACTTTTCACTTAAGCGTATTATGGCCATTCCTCGCTACGATGGAATTCACTGCAAGCAGCAGATGGATGATTTATAATCAGAATACACTCCCTATGAAGAACACACGACTCATCCCATTCGCATTGGTAGAACAGAAAACAGTCTTCGGAGGGTTGCACCAGCGCAAGATGAAGCATTCTGAAACACTCAATAACACTGCATTATGCACAACTACTGTTTCAATCTAGGAAATCCGCGCAAACTGTTTGATTAACAACTTCTACCTCAATATTTCATTTGACCATCCTTGTTTTACACAATCACTCTCTGCACGGGCCTTCTGTTGTCGCTCTGGAAAGCTGTTCGATTTGCACTGCCGTAGTGTTGAGCATATCATGAAGTACCTACTAAGAGTGATCCGCTCCTAATAAAAAGGTCCTGCACTTAGGTCCGGAAAATTTCGAAAAATGAGTTCTGTTAGGCTGGAGTCACTGCTCCGTCGCAGTGACAACACGCGTGCTGTCAACATTTTATATGAAATTACGCGATTACCAATGCGGGCTGCACGATTTTTTTTAACAAATTTGGGCAACTACACGCTTCAATACACCACTACACGAACACACCTTAAGAGTGCTAAACTACATATAAATATGAAGCAATAAAACCTGATGATCGAAAAAAACAATAACCAATATTCTTCCCGTATCGGAATATTCGTGAAAGTAAATGGAGCGAAACTGTGGTTTTTGGTGCAGAATTAGATATTTTATGGATTCAGCTGGGTCATTATAGTAAGCGGAGCCGTACCTGTGGAGTTCTTAAGTTCAAAGGAACTCTTATTCGAATCGTATGAACTGGCATCACTGTTATCGCGTATGCCTAGTGATTGCTGACTGTAATGAATCTTCTATATGCCATCATGGAAAATAGCGAAACAAATGCTGATATGCATGCAATCATGTAGAAAAAATAGAAATTTACTTTATCAGAGAATGTGCTGTTGTGTGTTAGAATATACGACGCTATATGAAGCAATCTTGTGTGAACTTGTGCGCCAAAATCTTGATTGTAAATGAAAAATGATTGTGTCAATGGAGGTATCCTGTCAAGGCCACCGAAAAAAAAAAAATCTGATCTGTCAACTTCCATCGGTGTCGTCTCTTTTCGTGATGGTAGAGGATTGAAGCCCCAGTTAGATGATAAATCCAGTTTGCGAAAAGCCATTCCGATAGCTCCTTAGCATACTGCCGTCCACCGAACCATTCTTCGTCACGCTTTACGGGAATATCCGGTTTGGGTAACGTTGTGCAAATCGGCGTCAATCCTCTCTAAATCAATCAAAAGCCCAGAAGCTTGCAAGAAGGAAAAGTTAAACGTGTACGTGTCGCGTTCTGCTGCCTTTCGTAACCTTTCCCAAGGCCCTGAAAGCAGATCGCGTTTCTTTCCTACGACTCTAGTGGCAAAAAGTGAGGGACTGGAGCATCCAGAAATTGTCAGCATAATCTCACACGTGCTGTGCATCGAGCGGAAGTCTGAGACGATAAGGCCCTCGTTAACGCCAGACACCAAACACCAGAAGCTGAAAGATCGAGTGAAAATGGCTAGCCAGCGACCGAGACCTGCTAGTCAGGAGAAACACGTCTCCGAATCGGAGAATGCGGAATCTGTGTGCGTTGTGTGCTTCAAACCCATAGTCTACTTCGCGATCGGTGAATGTGACCATCTGTGCTGCTATGAGTGTTCTACGCGAATTCGTGTTTTATGTCAGCAAAACGATTGCCCCATCTGTCGTAGAGATTTGGCGAAGGTACCCGGATTCAAGGGAAGCAGTTTATTTAAGCGTTCATGGCTGACTGGCTTTTTGTTTGCTTTTGTTTTAGGTCATATTTACCAGAACACTCATGTCTTATCAGCAACTGGAAATCAAAAACCGTTCTGGTCTGTACGATAAAAAGTACCGCATCTGTTTCACCGACCGCGAGGTGCAGCACGCATTCTTCGATCTTCTCGACAACAAATGTCCTAGGTAGGAAGACAACATCAGAACACACAGATGAATGCACATTCAGTCCATGCTAGAAAAGTCTTGCGCGCGCATGCAGGGAATATGGAAATAACTGCACATTTTATATGCGATCGACCGTAACCGAATAAAGGGGAACGATCGCGTGTACAATCTGCGCAGTGGGCTGCAGAATGCACTCCCAGCATGAGCTAACGGTGGTGTACGAATTTCTTTTCAGATGCGACGAAAGGAACTTTCCCAAGTTTGAGCTGCTGCGCGAGCACGTCCGCAAGAAGCACGAGCTGTTCTACTGCGATATCTGCACGGAGCACCTGAAGGTGTTCTCGTCCGAGCGGCGTTGCTACAATCGGCAGGATTTGGCTCTCCATCGGCGCAAGGGCGACCCGGATAAGGTTGGCCACCGGGGCCATCCACTGTGCGAGTACTGCGACACACGGTTTCTCGACAAGGATGAGCTGTTTCGCCATTTGCGGAGGGATCATTTCTTCTGCCACTATTGTGATGCCGATGGCCGGAACTTCTTTTACGGGTAAGACCACAACGAAGGGAAAGAGATAGAGAGTTTGAGTTTGCACACGGCACTGTTTGGCATGATCCCATTTTACCTCTTCCTTTGCAGCGACTATGCATCGCTTCGGGAGCATTTTCGCACCGATCACTTCCTGTGCGAGGAAGGTGAATGTGAGCAGGAACAGTTTACGTCGGTGTTCCGATCGGAAATCGACCTGCGAGCGCATCGGGCCTCCGTTCACGGCAAATCGATGAACCGGTTGGAAAACAAGCAAACGCGAACGCTTGAACTTGAGTTTACGTACGCCCGTTCCGGTGCAGGGTCGGGTGGTGGATCGGGGGGTGGAGGATTGTCAGTGCGTGGTGGACGCGGTGGTCGAGGTGGAGGAGGAGGAGGAGGTCGAGACGGTGGTGGTCGGGACGGTGCGTCAGGTGGTTCTGGCTACGATGGGCAGCAGCGGGAGTACGAAATGCAGGTTGAAGCAACTCACCATCAGCAGTCGATACAGCACCCGAAGAAGGTGATCGACGCTACAAGCGAACAGGACTTCCCAACGCTGGCCGGGGCAAGCCCAAACCCACTGTTCCGACCGAATAACGTCTCCATACGGCAGCGGGTGTACGGCTCGGCGGGTCTCGCACGGACTAAAGAAAACTTCCCCGCCCTCGGATCCGGCGGGGGTGAGAGCACCGGACCGACAAGCATGAACGAAGGGTTCAGCAGTAAAATCACTGCCAGTTCCCTGCTGAAACCTAGTCAGCCGAGTGGCGGCGCCGGAACCAGCATGATGATACACGTTTCCAACAGGCCCTCCGGTTCTGGGGGAGTAAAGATGAACAGCGGCGCATCGACCTCCGGGTCTGTCGTTGGCAAGAAAAAACAAGGCGACTTTCCTGCGTTGCCGGGTTCTAGTAAAGGTGGTGGCGCGTCGTCATCATCATCAGGCCACAAAAAGGTTGGTGCTTCGGCCGATATCTTCGCCGATATGGACGATCGCAGTGGCGGTGGCTCGATGGTCAATCTCAACGCCATGTCGGCAAAACATCGCGCGCTAGCCGATGATTACGTGTCGGTATCCAGTGTCGTCTCGAAGGTGACAACCGTTTCGACAAAGGACACGAAAAAAACTCCCCAAGCGACGGCACAAGTTGCCGCCGTTCCCAGTGTGAACTCGACCAAAGCTTTCCCAACGCTTGGAGATGGTGGAAAACCGGTAGCGATTAAAACCGTTCCGTGGGTAGCCGGTGTTGCAGGCGCCAACGGGGTCAGCGCATCGTCATCCTCGGCGAATGTGTCCAACAAGAAAAAGCCAGCGCCGGCTCCCAATTTAAAGGACGATACAGGTTTTGTTAACTTAAATGCTCTCACGGGTAAGAAATCGGCAGACAAAGCGAAACCGAAAGAACCGCCCTCGTCTAGTAGCGCAGACTCGCGTAACAATAACGGGGAGGCTGCGGCAAAGGGAGGTGGCAGTGGAAGTAAGGAACGCAACAGGGAACAGCAGAAGCAGCAGCACAGCAAATCGAACGGACAATCGGTAACAGGCAGCCAAACTAATCATACAAACAACAACCACAACAACAACAACGGTAATGTTTCGACAACGGCCGATTCCTTCCCGGCACTCGGTAATAGCCAAACCGCTGAATTCGCACTCGCATCCGGTCCCAAACGTACGCCGCCCGGCTTTGAGAACGTGAAAAGAGTGCCCGGACCTCCGCCCGGGTTCGGCAATGTTACTTTGAACTCCGTCGCGCGCAATACGAACAATATGACCTTTACCAACTCCACCGGAGATACGTACAACATCTTACCCTCGCATAGCTACGTGTCGCCATCCAACGCCAGCAAACGGAATCAGGTAAGGAACGACAAACCATTTCCCTTTCGCTAGAATCTGCCTCATGAAGCTACTTCTCGATTCTCTCGCCAGAATCTTGTGACTCACTTCCAGAGGGCACTGAAAGACCAGGCAGCGCTGGCCGAATTCCGCACCATATCACAAATGTTCCGAGATGGGCAGTATCACGCATCGGCCTACTACGAGCACTGCAAAATAGCCCTTGGTGATCGCTTCCAAGAAATTTTCCCAGAACTCATTGCTCTACTGCCGAGTATTGCTAAGCAACAGGTAACTTCGATGCACAAGCATATATGATGGTGTAAAAAGGGGTAGCATAACGCTTTTTTTTTGTTTCAGGAACTTTATCTAGTGTACTGTCAGGATGAAAAAAATCGACCTAAATCATCAGCAAAAGGAAAATCATCCAACGCCTCGCGGCTAGAAGTTTGTCAGGTGTGCAAACAGGTTCTCATACACAACGATTTGACTGAACACTATCAGACTCATTATATGGAGAATAACTTCCCCAAGCTAGGTAAAAATGCATTGGACGAGGGAAAGGTAGGATCATCTGCTTGGAAAAAATAACTAGCTCAGTAAACAGACAAATTATGAAGCCATCCGAGTACCAGTAATTGTGAAAAATGGATTGTTTAAACCATTGCTACAAAATGATACATTTACTGCTGTGTATGGGACGATTTTATATCGAAAAAAATGTCATGCGGAAAATTTACAAAAACATTGTTGAATTTGGTTCATCGAATTTGGTTTGGAAAAAAAAAGTTAAAGTCAAAACTTGAGAGAATTGGTTGGTTCCTTCACTATGAGCCTTTCCATTACAGAATTTGAAAATCCGAAGCGATGGATTTGAGGAACTTATTCAGGAGACAGATCAAATAACTATGAAGGGAAGGTTTACTTGCTTTTGGTAAAACAGTATTCGCTGATTTCGATGCTATACGTCTTCCTCGTTCGCCCGTTACATCGCTTCGTATACTCATCGCCTTTTATTTACCTGGATAGGGGATTCTGTATGATGGTTTTTTGATAGTTAATTTTATTTAATATCGACTGGAAGAAAAAAAAAACCATCTCAATGGTCATGGTGGAAAAAATTGAATGTTTAAATGGGGTCGATCAAAGCGATCCTGAGACAAACCTGCAACGCGGTATAACTCCTGCGAAAATATAATTATTTACGCGAAATGGTGCAACAGGTCTGTGGACTAAGTGAAATGTCAAACGTTTCGCATAGCCACATAAAGCATGACTTTAATGTAAATAATTTACAGTTTTATATCTTCACGCTGGTTTGAAAGTGCAGCAAGCATCTAGTGCGGGATATTGTACAAACGTAACATTAAGGCAAGCATGTACATTCTAATAAAACAACGTACAAAAAGCCCTAAAGCGTAGTATGTTTATTTTTTTTCTCTCCTGGCGTAACGACCGATTTGGCCATGGCTAAATTAGGCCCATTTTAAGGGCTTACGAGACTTTTTTACCTCAAATGTACGTGGATAGTCAATCCTTCTTACCGAGGGAGGTCCGGTCTGGATTCGTGGGTCATGTTCGATTTTTTTTTTTCTATTTTAGGCAAATCCAGAGTTGACAATTTGTTGCTACGATAAATAAGGTAAAATCCCTTCGTTAATTCACAGCTTCCTTGATTTTTGTTTGTTCAGATATCCAGGGAATATTTCTCATATCGGGTGTTTCCAAGAATACCTTATTCCAGCGAAGAGCATACACCCGGATATAGAATGCACTTTCATAGAATTTAAACAATATTTAGCAAAAATGTGCAATAAATTCCTAACCTCCAACCCAACACTTATCTTGCAAACGTCATACGAAGTTTGGTTATGAAAGCTTGTGGTTTAAATTGACAATTGTCAAAAAGCCGGCTTTTTCACTGACAACTGTAGCATTTGGGCGATTGTTTGTTTTGCTGATAGTTTTGTGTAATGGCAAGCATTGAGTTGCATTTTAGTTGAAAATGGAATTGGTTCGTTTGCTTAATGCATGTCGTCTGTGCTTAAAAGAACACTCCAACAACATAAGCATGTTCAGCGATGAATGTTTACTGAAGAAGATAGCAAATGTTCTCCGATTTCCGGTGAGTAAACCATTATCAAAAAGCCATTTGTTCAGCAGTACGTTATTAATATCATTCGCCTGCAGATTACACATGCGGAATCTCTATCGACCCTCATATGTCCCCCATGCTACGGAACCGTTTTTAACTTTGCCGCGTACGCAGAAAGTGTAGGTAGGAATCAAGCATATCTTGAGTTGTTGCTGGTAGACGAGAAGCATACCGCGGGTGGAAGTACCAAATCTCCCCGGATTGCATCAGAACCGACCGCAGCGATAGTCGCAGCGCAAGCGAGTGATTTAGAGGACGAACCTGATCGAGAGGAAGCCGATCGCGAGGTGTTGCCGGTGGTTACGCATGCGCCCAAGAAATCGAGCAAAATCGACGATCACTTGATCACGCAGTTTGTGGGGTTTCATTGTGAGGTTTGCGATAAGAAGTTGGACAGCTTTCAAGCGTTAAAGGAGCATTGTCGCGCTGAGCATGGGGCCGTGGGGCGGGTTATCTGCTGCGGTAAGCGCTTTACCAGAAAGGACAGGTTACACACACACATCTTAAACCATGTCCAACCGGATGCGTTCAAGTGTGAAACGTGCGGTCAGATTTGCAAGAGTAAGGCCACACTACAGGCCCATCGGAAGCAACATTTGTCGCCGGGAGAACGAGCGCACCAGTGCAGCAGGTGCGAGCAACGGTTTGTCTCGCGGTCACAGCTAACGAATCACGAAGTCACCCATGTACCGAGCGAGAAGCGAAAGCACGTATGCTCGACGTGTGCGAAGGCATTCGCCTTCAAGTATGTCCTCGTGAGACACATGAAGCTACACAATCGAAACCAGAAGGAATTTGTATGTGAGATATGCGCCAAACCGTATTCAACCGAGTCAGGACTGAAACAACACCTAGCCGACCACAGGAGCGGGGAGGGCGAACCGCAACCGCGAGTCCAGTGCACGATCTGCCACCAGTGGTACAAAAACCGGGACACACTGCGGATACATGTGCGTGACAAACACAAGGGCGATCGGGTTCACTATTGCGATGCCTGTGAGAAGGATTTCCCTACCAAAAACACACTGGCTGCACATATCAAATATGTTCACGTAAGAGACGCCCGTTATCCTTGCGATGTATGTGGAGCAGCATTTCGTCGGAGTATTGAACTGAAAGTACGATCTGATCTGAGTCGACCTGTTATAGCAGCTGGAACTGATTCATAAAATGTTTGCTTTCCCCTTTCCTATTCCAGGAACATGCCGCTCGACACACTGGAAAGCCTCTCTACGAGTGTGACGAATGTGGACAAACCTTCAACCACAGCTCCAACTATTCGATTCATCGGAAGAACAAGCATCTAGGGCGGGAGAAAATGATCAACTATGAGAGGCAAAAACCTTCAGCAGAGGATGCCGTTTAAGGTACGCAAGGCGCCGGTGGTGGGTTTGCTTATCGATAAGCGTGCGATTTTAAGTGATATCAATTAACAGCGATACGATTTGGAATAGTCAAAGATCATACTTACACGGAACATTGTTTTTAACAGAACCAGTACTGAAACGCTATGATACAGTGAATTACTTTTATTTCTTACAGTTAAATCCCATAAGGAGTGGAGTTGAAATAGCTAGCTCTAGTGGGGGGAGGGGTGGGGCGGGGGATCAGGGATTGATTGTTTTATTGCCGTGTAGGTTTTGTTGTTTTTGCCCTGTTTTCACTTTAGTAGCAATGAAAATGCAATGAATTTGATCTCGCTAAAGCTGACCAGTCGCTCGGGAGGATCTCAATAATGTATCCATCCATTTTGGTGAAATCATCGCTATCTCTGGATACGGAATATACAATTTGTGAAAAGGAAGGACATATGGCGTCCGCATTGAAAGATGCCGATGAAATCCTGCATTCCAACTACATTATATTTGAAAAGGCGGTTGCCTTGAGGCTCTTAACGGGACGTGTTATGTTCGAGGGAGGTGGGTGGTGGGGAGGGGAACGAAAACATAATTGATAAAGACCAGGAGGTGCCAATCAAGAAAGATGTAGTTACAAAATTCATTTTCCGTGTTCGCGCGTTCCGTTACAAGATAGTACAGAACGAGCGAATGAGTCGTGCTGGGGAAAATAGAAGAGTGGAAAAGGAAAGAGAGGGTTGTTATCGAAATCAGGTTTATCAGATGATGTCTTGCATCTTGTCGTGGTCTCGTGGGCGTATGAATGCGCATGATGTTTTTCTGTGATGTGGACAACTCTTGACACACGCCCGACAACCGGTTGATGATGAAGAACGAGATAGTAAGAACGGGGGATCTTGTTCGTGATAGAAGAATGTCGAGAAAAGTAAAACACAAGTCGTTCGTATGTATTGTTTCAGTCGCATTCAGCCGGATGCGCGCGCCAGATGGACCGCGGCAACCGACGCGATTGGGAAAAAAATTGTTTTCAAAATGTTACCCATATATTTGTTGCGATATTTGCGTCCATTCTGATTATTAACAAAACATTTTCAGATAGTGCGAAGATAATAATATGGTGCGTTACTCGTTAGGTTACTATCGTTGTTTTTTCCTCGTGCAAGAAAAGCAGGATAGTAGTAACTGATAAAGTTTCGGTTTTTTCTTTCCTGTAATGTATGCAGTTTGGTGTTTCGGTGCGGGTTTAATTTGACCATGTGCGTCGAAAAAAGGGTCGCAATCGTTTGTGTCGGGGATAAATTGCAGAACCAAAAAAAAAGGGTTTCACTCGAGAGCAAGCAAGCAAAGGTTTGAATTGTTTGTTTGTTTGTGTGTTTATAAATGTTGAATAACGCGACGTAGGAAAAGAGAAAAAAGAGAAGAACGAGAGAAAGAAAATTTGATTAAAAAGGAAACAACAAACAAACATTGCAATTGTGAAGAAGAAAAACACGAAAGCGTAACGAACGAACAGTAAACAAATCGTAAAACGAACGAACGAACAACTATCTTGAGGAAACATATTTTGAAAACAATTTTTTCTTCGACAACAGGAACAACCAGGAGCGGAGGAGGATGGGCTTAAGACAATCAATGTTGTTAACAATGCTTATTAGGCAATCAGAATACAATTCAAACCAACGAGTTATCAAACATACGGTCTTTTGAAGAGGACCGGGCGGCGTCGCAATAATTATCAAACCAAATCAAAGGTCGCGGGGAATGCGGACCGGGACCACACAGTCACGTGTCGATTTAAGGGCGTTGGGTTTAGGTTGTGTGCACATGGAAGTGATTGATAGTACACAAATTGATCTTTTTTTTTCGTTTCTTTTTCGAAAGTGTATTTTTTTTTGTAACCAAAAAGAAGTGGGAAAGAACTCTGGCGTCCCAATAATCGACGAAAGATGGGCTTTTGCGAAACGATACTCGTCCGTTTGTCTTTTCCTGAGCTTTTGGGAATTGTTTTCCATTAATCCAGGTGCTCTTCTCTTTGGCGATGCGACTTATTTTAACATGCATGCTGATGTGAGGCGTGTGAGGCTATCGACCGGAAGGCGGAACTTACTTACTAAAAATGTCCCTCTACTAAGAAGACATTTTGGTCGTCCGTCTGAATTGAGGACACTCGTTCGTTTTTATGCGTGTCTGACGAATGTTTAAAAAAGAAGTAAATGATTCGACTTCCGTGCCACGATCCATGTACTTTGAAGACGTGTGAGTGTGGCATGGTAATGAGGGGGGGGGGGGGGGGGGGGGTTTGTGGAGGTTTGATGATGGCCAAAGGAGGATACAGGATATGTTGTCGTACTGTGTTTGTGCTGGTCTTCAGATTTTACCTAATCGTGCCATTTTTGATTCGCGTTTGCGTCGCGGCGGCACCGGCGGTGAAGATGGCACGGCGGGCGTCATTTTGGCGTCGTCCACCGCGGCGGCCGACACGACGCTGTTCGCTTCATCATGCTGCTTCAGTCCGACTCCACGACTCAACGAGGAGCTACTCGGATTGCGGAGCGTCAGGATTGAAGATGGCGATGATGAGGGCGGTTGTGTGGCGTTTGTTGTGCGTGTGGGAGTCATGGTCTCTTGCTTGCCACCGGAAGTGGTACGAGTGTATGCAGCAGGGCTTGAGCTGTGTAATGGCAGTTCGGCTTTTGTAGTCGATGGCGTGGCCGTTAAGTCGGGCGAACCGGATGAAGAAACCACCCTGGCCTTGGCCGGTTGACGAGGCTTTCGTAGGCTAGCTGGTGGTGGTGTGCGGCTCGAAGCGGATGCTGATGGCGAAGATGATTGTGCGCCATCCGCAGAGATGGTGCTGGTTGGAGCTGGAGTTGCCGTTGATGATGGCCGCAACGGCAGGGATGAAATGTGTCGTTTCTTGCGCACCGTTTTGACCGGTTGTGTTGGTTCGATGGATGCACTCGGTTTACCTGCTAGCGTTTCCTGTGCCACCTGCTGTTGTTGCACCGGTGGCGTCACCGCTGGTGGCGAGGCTTTCTTCGGAACGATAGGAGACCGAGGGGGCTCGTTAGTGGGCAGAGTGGATGTTGTTTGCGATTGAGGTGGTGTAGCGGTTGGTGCGGGCTTCGGGTTCGGGAAGGCTACGGCGGTCGCTTTCCTCGCCACCCGCACGGGGACACTATCGACAACGTCTTCGGTTTTGCGCGTGCGGGCCGGTGGGGCCACTACCCCCACTTGCACTGGTTCCGGTTCCGGCTCCGGTTCATCCTCCTCCTCGACGTCGACGGAAGGGTCGTAAACGAGTTTCGTGTGTGAACGCGTTTTTCCCTCGGGACTCTTGGTCGTTATGAATTGTTGGTAACCTGCAAATACTTTCTTGGTCAATGTGGTCGTATTGGTGGTCGGATCGTACTGTATCGGTGGCGGCATCCTCGTCTGGCGTCGCCGAGCCAGGCCACTGCGAGCGACCGCCGACAGGAAGCCACCCGCACCACCACTGTCGTCTTCCTCCTCCGCAATCGCTGGCGGTGGAACGACGTGAGCTGAGAGAGCATCGTCGTCGTGCATCACCAGAAAAGGACAATTCCCTCCCAACCCACAAAGAAGTTCCGGTCCGAGATGTACACCCAATCCCCCGAACGGACACCACAAATCAAGCATGCAATAATTTGCCCATCGAGAGTGTAACCGAGGAAGCGAGGAAGCGATGCTCAATAGAAATGGTTTGTTAGCCCCCCGGTTGCGGTTCCGCGGATAAACCAAGACGTCACAGGTATTTCCCACATTGGTGAAGCGGGTAATAGGAGGGCAGGGCGGGAGACAGGTGGACAGGAGGTAATTGTTGTTTACGGGGGAAGAGAAAGAAAAGTTTAAGAGAAGGAAATCCGATTTTAGTTCCTGATTGCTTTCGAATCGCATTCGACGATGCGATGATGCGGGGCACAGCTTGGCAATGATGAATCAATCGGTACTTGGGGAGGGATACAACACAAATTCGGAAACATTGTTGTAAGACTTTTGTTGGTAACAAATAGAAAACCAAGAGAAGAGAGAAACACACTTACACACACACACACGCAAACGGAAAACTCAATGCACACAACACGTGGACCAGTGTTTCGTTGTTAGTTTTTCGATAAGGATTGTATTTTTAGTGTCATCTTTTGGACAGTCCCAACTGTGCTTCACTGAAAATGGGTTGACGTCAATTTTGGCTCCTTTTTTCGGATGATGGCGCACAGCATTGATCAATTTTGGAGTCGATGTCTTGGGCTTTCGTTTCTACTCAGTCATGCATCGGAACACAACATCTTGAACTGAGTTGTTGAACCAGCAACAAGTGAAGCTGGGTGTTCGTATGGAATGCGTATGGTTTATCAGTAGATCGACGGTGTTCCTTGACTAGTGAAAATCCAAAGTTGTATGGAACTTCCGGCAGTGGTACACGCGTAGGTTTGTGCTTCTTGTCTCTTTTGTCTCTCTCTCGTTTTTTAAATCCACACATCGTCCAAAATCGGTTGCTGCCGAAATGATGCGCCCTATTGATTCCTATTAGTTTTCTTTTTAGCAATTTTGATGTACGCTACGAAAAAGAGTTTAAAAAACACATGTTAAGTATGGATATCCCAAGTGGAGAAGAGTATTGATGTAACGAAGGTGTTCAGAAACAAAACAAAAAACATTCCACTAGCTTTAAAGGACATTATTACATTCATGTAGGTAGACGACATATGGATGGTCATGTGGCTTTATGGAAGTTGAGTGTAGCCTAAACCGAGGGTTCGGTACCTTCTCGACTCGACAGTGATATGATGAAGAGATGAAAATACAGTACAACTTTTAACAGTCATGATAATATATAAATATATTTTTACTTGCCGTAACGCCGGAGCAGAGTCTAATGAGGGACACTTTCTCTAAACACATTTAATAACGAAGAAAACGGACAATGTTTAAAATATGAACGTGGTCCAATGACGAGTGCGATAATCGAGGAGAAGAACGAAGGTGATTTTGATATCGTTACATTGTGCTACGTGAATTCTCATGATCCATTCTCTCTTTTTCTCTATCTCCTTCTCTTTTTCTCGGTATTTCTTTTATATCGTTTCCGAAAACTCAACTTTTTTTTAAATTTGTTTCACTTTCTTCTGCTTTCAAAATTTTGTTTGAAATTCTCAATCGTTTCCGATGAATAAACCTTCATTTGTCCTATAATTCACTAAACATTTCGTTGGTAATGACTAACAACCAACTTTTACTAATAATTTCGCTATAATTTGTCGATATTCATTCCACCGGTCCTATAGCATATTCACCCTAAAAGCTGTGCTAACTTTATTATGTTCGTGTCCCTCCCTTCTAGTGCTTCTTTTTGTTTTGTTTTGGTGATGGCACTGACAACGCGATATTGCAGAATAGTGAGCGTATTATTTAGCGATCGTTTAAGCAAAAAAAAAAAAAAGCGTGTTTAGGCGAGCGTGTAGCCCAAAAGCAAGGAATGATGGAATGAGGTTTAGGGAAAGAAAAAAAGAACATGATGTGTCGAGAACGAAGGCGCGTTCTGAGCAAAAAGGAGTGGAAGTGATTTAAGTTGTGATGAGTTGACGGAAGATGCACCTAGGAGCAGTTTAACATTCTGGTTTCATGTACTGTGGGCAGTGTTGCGAACGGTGACGTTCACCGACATGAAATTGTAAACATTCATTATGTTTGAAGCATCTCATTCGTTTTGCTATCACTCAATTGACAGTCTTGTCAAAAAATGTCATTTGACACGATGACATTTTCAAGGTACATTCATTTTACATTCTGTAAGAATCGTGAACTTTCTAGAATCTGCAGTAAAGTAGGCGTTGAAAATGTACTGATGAATATCATTAGTGGTTTTGTTTGTGTCAAATCCAGTCTTTCTGAGTACGTGGGGTGAAATTTTAAGTAAATCTGGGATGGACCACGATCCTCCCCACCGAACGCAACGATTTGTGTTGTGTTGAAAATGTCAAATGACATTCAAACTACATTGTTTACATTCCATGTCATCGCTTGAAAGCTAACGGTCGCCGACAAATGAATGTCGTTTTTTGACAGTCATGTCATGATAGCATTGAATGTCATCAACAAACAAATAATTTTGACCGGCTGCTTACTATGAATGTCAGAAAAAATTTCGACTGTTAACAACACTGACTGTGGGTATCTTTTGTGTTAGCACAGAAGAAGGAAACGTTAAGGCAGGCAAACGTGCAAATGCAACAAAGTAATAGTGCTATGAGTATTATGGCGCGCGGATTGTTGCCATGGACAGCGAGCAAACGCTACGGACTCATCCAGAATCCGGGCATTTTACACATGAACCGGCGGCACGGAAAGCAACAATCGCGACCGCTGGGGTTTAGCGGTGATGATGATAGTAGTGTTAGGGACACGACGCATGCAGCACGAGTACGGGGGCAGAACATGGCACGGGAAGCAAACGATCAACCGCAGGACGGCACGGTTGAGAAGGAAGCGGTTGATGCTCGATTGGTTCTGCCGCCTGCCATCGCATACGATGGCGGTGTTGGGTCAATTACCTTCCTTCTTCTCGAGCGGCACTTTGTCCTCGGGCTGCGGCGTAGGCGAGCGGTCGCGGCCGTCCCGTTTCGGCGTGGTCGAGCGTGATCGTGACGACCGGCTGCGGCTAGCGCGTGGCGTCGCCGGCGGAGTTCGGTCGGCCGCTTTCGCTGCTGCTGCTGTCGGTGCGGCCTCGGCCGTACCGCCACCACCCAACGTTTGCTGGATGCGCTTCCAGATGTTATCGAACGAGTCCCGGCCCATGTAGTCGATGTTACCCGTTTCCCAGCATTGGCGGCGCATGTGCTCCTCGTACGCTTCCTGCTCCTGGGTCTTTGCTTCACCCATATGCAACTGTGCCAGCGCTCCGGCAAGGCCACTCTGCAAAAAAAAAAAAAAAAAAATACCGAAAGAGAACACAAAAAAGGAAATCATAACAACATCACGTATTAACCGACAGAGTATACATGTGGCATGTAAAACATCGATCGATAGAAATGAAAACTAACTAAAGACATCATGAGAGCGACGAACACAGTTGGGACAGACATACACAAAAAAACAGACACGAACCGGATAGATATGGACACGATATTACCAACAGAGATGAAGTGGATAGAGGAAAAGTCCGTCCGAAATCGATTTTTTTTTATCTGCAGTACCTACGTTTTTGATCGTTTTGCTATCGTCAACGAATGCGAGGACATGGCGCCACTAGCAAACTATTATAAGCGCAGCTTATGGTTGGTGAAAGTACAGTACAGAAAGTACAGATAAACGTTGCTTTGCCAAACTTACGGAACCCAAACACCCAATTTTGAAACTATAATGTAGCTACTACAATTTAAAAACAAAAAGCCATGCTCGGAAGATGTAGTGGCCAAGCAGCGAGCGAGCAAACGTATTAGATTAGTAAATGTGGATTAGTAATTTTGTGTACACAGCAAAAATCGAAGCGTCGTCGAGAAGGGTGTGAAGGGGGAAACGGAAGCGGCCCACAAGTCGAGTGCTTCGATCTCCGCATGATGATGGCGATAGAATGTGCGCGCTGCGGCAGCGGGCCTTTAGGATTACCTACCGCATCCGACCCACCGACAGTACCGACAGTTTCATGTCCGACCGACGTACCGACGGTTTCCGGGTGCCCTGGAGGCGGTGCATCGTCCTGTTTTGTTCCACCGTACTCCCCGGCACTCTGTGGGTGAAAGGGTACGTTACTAGTGCCCCCCACATTGGTGGGGCGATACTCCTCCTGCCGGTTGGGCTGTACGACATCATGATGGTCGCCTTTTGCAGTGTCCTGGTGCGTGTGCTGTATGTCGGCGCATTCCTGCTGATGATGGTGTTGGCCGCTGTCAGAGCTTTGCTGTTGTTCGTTGGGTGCCTGTTCCCAATGTCCCCGGTTTTCTTGGTGTTGCTGGACCATCTTATCGACCCACTGCTCTGTACGCTGAAAGATATTAGCATCATGATGGTGCTGGCCGTGCTGGTGGTGGTGTTGGTGGTGATGATGATGGCCTCCATCACCTCCCTCCTCATGCTGATGGTGTGCATGATGATGATGATCATGACCGTGATGGTGATCTTGCTGATCGTGCTGATCGCGCTGTTGGCGTTGCTGAGCTTGTTGTTGATTCGCAAGCCAACCCTCGTATTCTTCGCGACTTTGCTGCTCCTGCACTCTGAGTTCGTTCAAGTACTGGAAGTACAGCCTTTCCTCTTCCTGCTTGCGCTGCTCACGCTCGAGCTCCTGCCGCCGCAGGTAAACTTCCCATGGGTCAACGTAGACCGTGGCCGGTTCGTACGACGGCACAAACTGTTCCCTCTGTTCCGCTTGCTGGTGTTGCTGGTGCTGCTGCTGCTGCTGTTGCATGTGACTCTCGTTCCACTGCACATACCCGCTGTGTCCCGCACCACCCTCACCGCCATACATTGTGCCAGAAACGGCCGACCGGTACTGAGCTCCTCCACTAACCTGGTTCTGCTGCCGGGGCGCTATCCAGTGGCTAAAAGCTTGTTGCTGTTAGGGAAATATAGAACTCAAAACTTCTTAGCGCACTCGCACACACACACATCCATGCACCATTTTAGTATAAATCGTGCATACACACACACGCCAAAATGAACAAGCAAAAGTCAACCAAATGCAGCAACTTACTCCAGCAAAGTGCATCGGAGACGCCAGTCGTAGAGGACGGTTATTTGGCGGTTCAGTGGGTACAGAGGCAAAGAAAGATGATATCTAATGTAATGACAACATACGTACGACTACTACAAAGCTAGCTTCTTCCAGAGCTCCGTTGTAGCTAACACGTGCGTGTTCCTTTTTGCGTCCAGCCGTCATCAAAATCAAAGGCAAAGCAAAGTGTGTTGTACTGCATTCCAAATGATTATAAATGTATTTCATAATCCTGGCACTGTTAAGTTTGTTTTTATCTCAGTGCTAAATGTAGCTTTTATACATTCTAGTGAAGCTTCCCTGTGTGTTAGTTGTTGTTTTTTACACGCTGTTTATTAAAAAAAAAAACGCTACAATTTCTACCGCATTCTATTACATCTACCGCTACTAACAAAAGCTGAATAAACAAACTACCAAATTGTGCAATTGCAATTCGACAAGAGAGCTTTTCAAATGCACCGCAGGAAGAACTGCGCTTCCTCGGGTCGGGCCGTCAAAGGAATGGTCGTGGGGGGAAGGAGGAAAGAGCTAGGAGGTGGAAACGCACGTGCGAAAGGCGTCACCAGTCACTTGTCCATCGTTTGCTGGATTTTGGCCCAAATGTGCTTAAACGCGTCACGGCCCTCATACTCCGCGTTGCCCGCCTCCCAGTACTGCCGGCGAAGTTTCTCTTCGACGCGCTCCTGCTGCTCGGTGCGCGGTTCCCCGAGCGTCACGTTAGCTATCGCCCCGGCGAGACCACTCTGTATTGTGCGATTTTGCATGTGTGTTTGTGTGCCGTTCGTTTGGTGTTTGGAAGATGCATGGAAGAACAGTGTTGCAATGAAAGAAAAGCATTAACTTTTAAGGACAAGGAGCCAGCCAAGCAGCAGCAGGGTCTCTTCTCGCACACACAATCTTATCTTCTCTATCCATCTTTTTTTTGTTTTGCTCAATCGGAGGACACAGTATCGGTAAGGTGGACGTGACAAAAAAGTTAGAAGAAATCGTTTCACGCAAAACTTGCATTTGACACTTTTTTTGTTTTGTTTTTTTTTAATGAAACTATTCAGCAACATTAAGGAAAACTTCCTTCGGGGATCTTCACCTTCATCAGCTGTGCAAATACCTGCTTATTAACTGGGCGCCTTCATTCATTCGTGTTTGTCTGCCAAACGATTTATTGAGGAACAGGAATGCGCACTGTCTGTGTTTCGATTTGCATCGGCATCTGGAATGCAATTACACCGGAACTGGCGCAAGGACTTTGCTGTTTCGCGAGTCGTATGTTGTCATTGCATCGTATCATCGAATGATGGGGATATTTGGGGTGGGTGCTAGGCGGAGTGGGTTCAAATTTCGAGAATCATATATTCGCCAGCAAAGAAGATATCCGAGATGGTAATACAGTTGGGACTAGCGCCAAGAGGCATTGAGATTAAGATCGTTAATTTATGTACTACATCGGTGATGAAAAGAAACATTAAGAGTCAACCAAATCATAATTAGCGCTAAATTTGGTGCATCATATGAGGGGAAAAAGATGGGGAAAATGAGAATTTTTTTCAAACTGTATGGAAGATTAAAGCCTACGAAAAACTAAATTGAACTAGAAATGCTACTTGACTAACAACCAATAAAGGAAAATGTTGTATGCCGGGAACGAGTTAATAAAGAAGCGTTTGCAAAAGCTGATGGAAAGCAAAAAAGAATAAAAAACAAAAAATTCAAACCATGATCTACGCTACCGTTCGTTTATCGTTAATAGAAAAAGATATTTCTCTAGGCTCTTACCTTCTTTGTACTTAAAGCTACATTATTAATCCTAACATTTTGCGGTACAGACTTGAAATTGGAAAAACGATTCACTTGTAAAACATTTGGTAGAAAGGCAGGGGTCGATAACGTACGAAAGGGAGGAAGATAGAACGTGTTGCTAACATCGGACAGATGCATTTGGGGCGGAAGAGCGCAGGGGTGGTTGGTGACTAGCAAAGAAAACAAAAGTAGGCAAGGAAAGCAGGCCAGCGGCACATCCCAAGCGGGAGGGTGCACCACCGTCATTCCCAGTCGGTCGAAGGAATTCGAGGATGGTTTCATCTTGGACGCCTTACAAGGCTGTGTGCAAGAAAAGGGGATTGTGTTGTTTGTTCGCTGTTGAACACTTACCATGTCCGGGCTGAGCCGGGAGTGGACGTCATCGGCAAAGATGTCCCACCAGTACTGAAGGAAGTTGGCCAGATGCTGACACTCTGACGGGACGTACACCTTCCGCGTCTCGGAGTTGAAGTTTTGCAGCCACGGTTTGGCGACGCCGATGAAGTGAAGAATTTTCGTGTTCTGACCAAAGCTGCAAGGGCAATCGAAGAATAAACGCATGACTTAAGGAGGTTTTTGTTTCGAATAACGTCCAGCCGAAACTCACTGTTTAAATGCAGGCAAGTACGAGTACGTCGCCACCGAGGAGGTGTTGTAGATGAACGGCAAGTGCTTCTGGATGTCCGTGTGGGCCCAGTCGGAGAAGTACGCATTCAGCAGTCCCTGGTCGCCGCCGTCGAAGCTCCCGTTGGTGACGGCGTACTTGAGCAGGCTCGCGAACGTGTCCAGGTTCGGTCGATACACGTACACACCCGAGTTGAAGCAGTCCGGCCAGCCGATGTCCGGCGCGGCCGAGAGCTCCTCGCGCTCGAACAGCTCGTCGCTGTTGCGCAGCACGAGCGTGTCGGCGTCGAGAAACACGCACTTTTCGAACTGCGTCAGCCGCCAGCAATGCAGCTTCGTGAAGGTGATGCCCAGCTCCGGGCGCTTCAGCAATGCCAGGTTCGCTTCGTCCTTTGAATCGAGCAGATTCACCTCTTCCACCACGTTGAACACGTTGCGCAGCTTTGTCCTTTTGAGGAAGACAACAAAAAGGGGCAACATTTATGAGAACGGCCCAAGAACGTGTACGTGGGATGTTGCATTATTACTTCATCGCTTCAGAGACGCCGGGCGTTATCAGCACGGCTAGCTGATGCACGGTGTGCACGCGTTTCAGCGAATGCGCGACCACGAGGGCACCGAGGGAGTACGAATCGTTGGTTGCCAACGTTACCCAAGCGTATTCTGAAAAGAAAATGAGAAAGAACATACATACATGAATATATCATACTGTGATTGACTTTTTCGAATGTCCATTCATTAGCAGCATGCTGTGATTGAAGAGAAATCACCGGACTCATGATAATTGCCGGTCTGTGCCACACGACGACTTTCCGCTCCGCCGCTGACCTTGGCGATAACCAATCTCGTCTTCTTTCCTTTTCACCATCTCATCCGCGGAGCGAGTTCAAGTTCAGTGTGATTTCAAATATAGAACCGTTTCCTTTCAAACGAATATGTCCCAGGCGGCGACGATAGAATGCGCGAATGTATATATTTTTACAAAAATAATCTTGCTTCGAACGCTGTTGCTGTCGAGATATCAATATTCTTTCCAACCAATAGCACCAACAGATGGGAAAATGCCGGATCTCTGAAAGTACGCTCTCCTGAATGCAGTTGGTATGGTCGATGATGACGCGTGGGCGTGTGAAAGACATGCAGGCACATGGCGCTATAAAACGCTGTCGCCTTTTGATGATCGGTACCGGATGATTATCCGCATTTCGTCATTTCCCTCGTGGAGACGTATCGTTGACAGTACACGTTTCGCCTCGAAACTAATTATATTTAGCAAAACCTGTGTGCGCGCACAACCGTCACGAGGATCTTGTCTTGGTTGCAAGAGTCTCGGGCGGAGGCAAATCCTGTCGAATCGAATGCGGATCGAAATGTGCACTTGGTTCGTAGTAGTAAATCCCAGACTGATCTTTTCTCTTTTTTTGGCGCGCGGACGGGTGGTAGGAGGACATGATTGTTTTATTGTGATGGATAGAAGGAGAGAATTTTGGGGCGCTAATATTAGCCAACGAAGACGCGCAGAGAGGCGGTCACGGTGATTGGGACGAACGCAGCTAGAGACAGGCGCCAACGGGCGCGAATTTGTTGAGATCATCGTGCGTCAGTAGTGAAAGATACTGCGGAGGATATTCTTCATTGGATCTCGAGAGCGTCTGTTTCCATTTCGACACTGGCAAAATGGAACTACAAAACTAATAGACGCATGGTGGCGAAACGTTCACTTCTAAGTTTTGTTTTCTCTGCCTGAGAAACAAAACATTCTTCAATCTCAATTTAAACCCGATAGATAGAATGTGAAAAACGAGGCATCGAAGCTCTACAAAAATGTCCAATGGTCTTGTGATCTGGTACGACGGTCTAACCATTTTTCCTGCAACATTAGCTCTGCGCATTAGATCACACCGTATAGGTTTAAATCTTATGCGATGATTTTGTTTTCGTGGAAAATAACACGTCGACGTCGAGGCAGTATTCAAAGTTCCTGTTGCACTCTTGCCGTGCTTGATAACTAACATCTATTATCGCCGGATTTGTGGTCACCGGAGGTCATCTCATCGTTGCTTCTAGAGCCATGTCTTACGGGTTTCTGCCTGCCAGGAGAGCACCTATCCCTGTCGACGACAACGAGGGTATGCATTTTATACTGGAATGGATGGAGTTCTACCCATGTACAATTTGTACCCATTTAAAGCATCATTACCGGTGTGATTTGAGCGAGGTAATAAATAAATTAATGGTTGGGATTTCCTATAACAGGCGTGTACCTCGAAAATATGATTCCACAACTAAAGAAAGTATTAAGGTAGTAGAACCAACATCCAGAAGATTATAAAATGTTCCCCATGCTACTTCTGTGCACACACACACAGCAGCAACATCAAGATGAAGGCGCTGGCTTTCTCCGTGCGTTCTCCGACTGTTTACTGGTTTTATGAATCAACTCGGCGACATCGATAAGAGCGCGGGGAACTGATGATAATGCTGTGCTTGCGTACTCGAAATGCCATTATCGGCTAATGCGAGTCCTTAATGAATCTAACCCCGTCTTGCCGTAGATTCCGGAGGTGGCGCCATCGCTTTAGGTTTGTTTGCATGCCGGCTCGATTGTTGACGCCATTCGCTGTGATAGCCCTACCGACCGCCGATAGCACCCAGCGGCTTGTGATTCTGATTCCACGTAAGTGCATATATTGTATAGCACGGCTAACCTTGGTATTTTGTCCTCGTATCCCATCCTCCTGGCCCTGAAAAAACACACACACGTTTGCCTGCGAGATTTGAGGGGAAGATGAGAAAACGTCAGTAAAAAGCTGGCATTACCACCATCGTCGCCACCGGGAAGGGGCATAACAGCACGAGTGCATAGGTAGGAACGAGAAAACTCTCGCACTCTGCGCTCGTGGACACGCGAGACTCGACCTGCCATCCTACGCATAATTAAATTTAGATTTGTGCTAGCATTTAGCCGTGAGGACACCACATGGCGGTTTTACATTCAAACATTGCTTGGTTGCCAGGATGCTTTCTTTTGAATCATGGATCCGATTTTGGGAGTGTAACTTTGCTTCGTGAGGGAAGGCGTTGGAATTATTGTTAAATTTTTCTTTTCCATGGTGTAAAAAATATCAATCATATTACAGTGAATGCCGTCGTTAGCATCACTTACACATTTAACCATCCGAAATGAAGCATAACTTCCTTGAGCATAAAAACATTGGTCCTTAGATTATGTTTTTCCTAGCTCCTTCAAGGTCATTGAAGGTCACCCACTCATTGACGTCCAGGCGCATCGCCGTGACAGCACGCGTCGGACTGTCGTCGGATAGGCGGTGGACCGTAGTCGCGAGCCAGCAATTACGAAACACTGCGATTCCAAGTTGCACGGAGCGAGCTGCATTTGGATTTTAATTCTACTGCCTGCTACTTACTGCTCATTTTGTCGGCCTTGTGTTAGCACTTTCTTAACGATGAACAGGTAGGCGATGTAACGCTACGAGAAGCAGCGATCAAGAAGGCTCGTCCGACGATGTTGATTTATCAATAGTCGGTGGGGTGGGTGGCGTGTGGATATTTTGATAGTAATTCGACAAAGCACGCCGAACTGTTTCAAAAGCTAAAAATATAACCGTCTGTCAGGCCAGCCGCCGCGTTTAACGAACTGTGGTTTTTCGATCGTCCGAAGAACTTGTTGCTGTGAGGGATATTTTTTTATCGGCGGCTGGTAGACCAAGCCAACACACACGAAATCTAACTGCGGCACCTCTACACAAGGGAACCGGGCAGGTATGCAACCCTGTCGGTCCAGTTGGTTTTGTCGAATTCGGTCGCTTTTCTACAGCACTGCAATCGAACGACACTTTCACTTTATCTCTAGTAGCCGTCTTCCGACCGCACACGTAAGAGGCCGTGAGCTGTAGAACAACCGAGCAACCGGCAACTCGGACTCTATCGGGCGCTGAATCTTGCTGTACCAACTAAACTGCGTCCGACGCAAAACACCGCTTCTCGAGGACTGATCGTCATTGATCGCGGACAGTCATGAGATGCTGGTACAGAGCTACATCGCGATGCCTGCGGACGTTTTGTTTTGTTTTGCTTGAGCACCATACGTCAGAGACGGCGGATTAACGAGGGGAACAAACGTCAAATGTTCCTGATGTTATGGTTGAAAAAAAAATGGAAAAAACTTATATTTTACCCATTATTTGGGAACCACGAACCATTAACGAAACACAATATTTTGCACATTTAGCTTTACATTACATTACATAAATTTCGCCGTGAATTTCGTGATTTTTCGTGGAATATCTCTGCACTCCGTTGCTTTTCCCTTTAACAAAGAACCTGTCGGTTCCCAAAATACCCAACACTAGTGAACTTTTATCGTTTATGAGGACAAATTTGGAACGGTAGTTCAATTGTTCCCAAACGATATGTCTCACGTAGTGAACCGGATTGAATGTAAAACTGTGGGATTGTCTCGAGAATCCCGCTTCACTTGACCGATTCGTAAATCGGTTATGAAACCAACCGTGAGACATATCGTTTAGAAGCGGTTGCAAATAGAATCGGCTCTATCGGTTCAGCGACCAATACAAACGATAAATAAAGTATTATACTAGCTAGGCAGTACACCTGGTAAACAATTCCAGAGAAGACAGGTCGATGTTAGTTAGTTCGTAGCTGAGCTCGCGTTGTGGATGTGGGAAGATGTAGCTCGAGAGCGATTGGGAAATGCAAAAAAAAAGGTGAAGTTTATAATTAAATACACAGGAAAATATCGCTAATCATCAATTGTGAAAAGTGTAAAAGTGCTCGATTGGTGTTTTTCTGAGCAGGTCACTCCAGTGCAGATCCGGTGCAACGCGTTGCCGTATGCTAATTGTGATCCAATTGGCTATCAGAACGCTGCCGTTTTATCTGTGTGTTAATGATATGTGTCGGTTATGCAGTACCAACATAAAAATGGTGATGATTCTAGTGTGAAAGAACCCGCATCGTAACCAGCATGACCAACATCAACCGGCGAAGAATCGTTTGTTGGTGCAATATAATTTCCTGGGCAACGAACATGGAAGAATGGAAGTGTTCTCCCCTCCTATACTGACTTCGGTATTTGCGTTGTCTGTGCTGTGAGAGTTCATGGGACGTGGGACCAGCAGGTGCTCCGCTGTTATTATTGCTGGGGCACAAACGCTACGAGCTACAACACGCGCGCCCCATGTGCGGAAGCGTGTAACGTGCACCCCTCTGTCGCTATTGTGTGCGCATCGTTGTGTGAATGCATTATGCTCTCGAACTGAGGGGCGTGTAATGAAACTTTATTTTGCTCGGAAATCCAACAAGCTGGAGCCGCCGAACGCATCCAGAACGCGCCATGGCGGCCGGTACGCCCAACTCCATCGAAGTGCAAATCGATAACTTTCTCGAGCAATTCAAACGCAGCGCCTCGAAGGCGATGGAAGGCGACTGGTCGTCTTCGTCCACGGTCACAACGCCCCAGTCCGCCAGCTCCTCGGGACCAAAAATACGAAACATCTTCTCGGACCAGCCGCAGGAAGGTGAGTCATCCCCATCATCCTGTCGTTCCTGACGGGATGAAAAAGAATATTGATTTTTCCGACCCCGTAGCTGTCCGCGCGGTGCTGCATCGATTGTCTTCGTACCCTTCGCACGCTGCCGAGTGGTTCGAGCTGTCTCTGTTGCTCTCATGTTGTCCTTCGCATTTTCCTAGCACGGAACAGGTTGCCGTCGTCAGGGCTCCCTAGATATGTTATCTTGTCGTGTTAGGTGCACGATAAAAAGGGGAATGCGCAATACAACCAACCGGAAAGCATAGTACACCGCACTACGATGGTGTAGCATAATGATAAAAAAATGACGATATGCGTGCGATCATAAACGGATCAGACGGCTCTCGTGACGTGTGGGTAGTCTTTTTAGGTTGGAATATGGGGGGAGGGGGGGGGGGGGGGGGCTACTTCGCACTTGATCATGATTCCAAGAGGACGGAAACACGTTATCATGGTACGATAACGTGCGGGTGAGGTTTGCTGGAAAAAGCCCTTGTCTGAACGTGGGATAGGAAAAGCAGCCAAACAAAACCTTAAGAAATGCAAAAAAAAAATATTGAAGGTTCACCAATCGATTATTGACGAATGGTAAACAGTGACAGACTAGTAAAACAATTCCTATCCCAATTACGATAGCAAAACAACTGATAAAAATGAGAATGTACGTGTTACAGTTCTTAAAGTGAGTAATGCTGATAATGAATAACCCAACATTAAGAAAGCGCTTCCCCTTTGAATACAAGCTTCATTCCTTTCCTTTGTACATGATATAAATCAGGGAACTATGGAGACATTATAATTAAAAACCTCAGCGCATTCATGCCTTTTAGTTTTCACCAGAAATTAGCTATGTAAATCCCTCGTTTTGTTTGTAATGGACAGCCAAACGCGATATCTCATTCATGAGAAAAAAACCAACCGACTTCCAAATGAAAAGAAGAACTGAAGAGGTTTCAGTTTTCTACTCTAAGGCCTATTTCCTCGTACTCTCAGCCACCGAAGAGACCGATCGGGAGCCAGTGCGGGCAAGAGACAGAGTGAGACAGGCGGATCTGGGCAGTAAGATAGAGGGAGAGAGGGTAACCGAGATCGAGCGCAAGATCGTTCTCTGGCGCTAGGGAACGGGCGAGACGAAAAGAAAAAAAAAAACAGTACAGTATACACCGGCGGAGAACGGATTGAAAGTAAAATAACGCTGCGTGCTGCCGTCGGTGGCTTTTGGTAAGTGTGCCGGCCCCAACGATAATACCGGCTAACGATGCGGTTAGTTGCCGGGAAAACTCTGTCGCGTGAAGTCGCTGCATCAATCGCTCGTGCCGGCGATGCAGGTGCGCTTTGAATGTGCATCTCCTGGTGCAGCGTACGAGTGTGTGCCGAGTGTCTATCTGTGTGACCGTGAAACACACGCGAGTTCGTTTTAACAAATAGCCCCGGTGGTACACTTCTGAGGCGAACGAAAAATGGTCTTCCGATGGCTTCCCAAAGCGTCGAACTGAAAACCGATCAATAGCCAATGGTGGATGCATTTCCAATGACCCGAATTCCGCGTCCATTCGGTGAGGTGTTTTTTTGAATGTGCCATCGACATCATCGTTGGTATTCTACCCCAACTGGTACACGCAGTTAGTGAACGAAAAACAAAAACCTCAAAAGCCGCATGGTGGGCGAAGAAGAGGTTCTATTTTTGGGCAAAATAATCTACTCTACTCGATCGCGTGGTAGCTGTGTGTGCGCTGTTGCTGCTGCTGCTGCTGCTGTTGCAGATGACTACCTTTCACACCTAGCAAACGTCACCTTCGAAGAGTGAGAGAAACAGAAATAACACGTATCATCCCCCTCCGTTTCGGTGTCACCGATGTGATCGAGCGCCAACAGAACCGTTTGGTGTTAGAGATGGCAGTTTCTCTCTGCAAATGTGACAAATGATCCATCGGGATCAAAGAAAGTAGAAGTGCAATTGGGTGTTTTTACGAGGGGCGTGGTAAGAGAAGCAGTCTATGAAACAAGAAAACTTAATTGGTGTCAGGGGCGAATGCGAAAAACAAACAGTTTCGGCAAGTGAAAACGCTCCGGGAATCTGGCAATCTGTGCCGGTTAAGGGCGTGTGTGAATCCCCAACCCCAACGAGAATAAGCTACGACTGAACGAAGGCCGATAAAATATACCACAATGGATTGTAATAATTGTGGAAAGGAGAGAAGCCGATAAAAAGTTACCGAACGGAGGAAGAACCGCCCGCGTGTGTGGCTCGAGAATTTCATCCGCTGCGACGGAACGGTGCGACCACACCACCAAGAGGTGACAGTGCCGGGGCGATCTCAAACGAGGTCTAACGGGAAAGGGTTTTGGAATTCTCCACATTCGACAGTTTTGGGATGCTGTTTCCCCCTCAGCACACAGCAGCAACACGAGGCAATCGATGGCTCGATGATCGATGCCACTGGTGAGACGGCTTGAAACGGTATCTTGGAAGCAGCGAACACGTCAACATGGGCCTGGTTGAGAGCAGTTTGTCCGGTAAATGTCTTGGAAATCATTTTCCACTTCTTGTTTTAGGTTGTGTGAACGAATCGTTGGGTGACGCTTGAAGATTTGAGGAGAAATTGTGTTTGGAATTTTAAGGATATCCTGAGTGCTAATTTGTTTATTAGTTTATTTTAGTTAAAAATTGGAGTGCGAGACCTAACAATTTCGCAAAGGACTATCTACAAGCTCTCGTGCTTTGTCGCGTGAGCGCACGTCACAATTGGCATACATTAAAGCACAGCCCCTTTGACCTTCCGACGCGGTTTTCGGAAAACATGGCCAACGGCACATGCACGAGAAGCGCGGTTTAAGTTTGTTTTGTTTGTTAAACATTAACCCTGAAAAAGAAATGATCCATCCGCGCAAAAAAGGGTAAAAAAAACACCCCGAAACTGGGTTAGGTGGACACGTTGAGGATGATGGAGATTTCGAGCGTTCCACGGTGGGAAACGGTGGAGAGACGAAAGTAATGAAAAAGCCTCACCGTGG
Source organism: Anopheles atroparvus (assembly GCA_914969975.1). Taxonomy (NCBI): domain Eukaryota; kingdom Metazoa; phylum Arthropoda; class Insecta; order Diptera; family Culicidae; genus Anopheles; species Anopheles atroparvus. The sequence goes on along the minus strand of CAJZCY010000002.1, from coordinate 43,188,511 downwards.
ACAAAGGCCGCAGATATAACAATGCATGGGATGGGAAGGGTCGTCGTACGGGGTGACCATTAACAGTCTGAATGGCAACACGCCACCGGAGTGACCGCGACGGTACGATTTCCATCGCGGGCTAATTATGTTGCTTAAATGCAAGCGCCATCGGTAAACCGTTTCCCGCGACTTTTTTGTTCCGTCTGTCCACCTTGCCATCAAGACTTTCTTGCGGCGATGCATTTCCACTGGACATGGAGCCGGAAATGGAATCCCTTTTTAGATGCACCATCGGCGCTTATTTCAGCTTTTGCTTAACCAATGTAAGTAAAAAAGTGGACGACAGAATGACGTTCATTTCATTTTGATCACGATCGGTTGCTGTTCGATAATGGTCAGTAAAGTTTTTGAGAAGACTGTAAGAAGGTGCTGAGTCAAAATTAGTGGCGAACAAGGTACGGCACGTCCACAGAGCCGTTTGCACATGGGTTGCTGCAGTCAGACCGAATCACCCCCGTTTCTAGAAAAAAAACTTGGATACGCCCGGTTCTATACATAGTCGCACGCGATCACGTCCTCCCGTGTGTGTCACGACTATTTTCCTGTCATTTCGAGAGAAGAATCAAGATAAATGTGCATTCGGAGCGGCCATCAACGTTCTCGGTTGTGTCCAGAAATCGTCGGCATCCAGATGCATCTGTTGGATGATTGCCTCTTTCCCGGTACGCGCATGAATGTAGACGGATTCATCCACCCAGCGGGGGAGCCGTTGCAGCTGTTGCATCAGACGACACTATAGTATTCTATACATTTTGTTCGAAATTCCGAACAAAACGTGGACAAAGCAGCAAGCTTCGTGCTTGGTTCTGCATCGGTGGGCACGAAATTGTTCAAAAGAATGCAAGTTGTAATTGGTGGGGTCCGTTACTTAATGGAAGCTCTAATCCCAACTGCGGTTCAGATTCGGGAAAGAATGCTCAACCACACGTTTCACGAAATGGGTTATTTTAACACCGTCTTGCATATCTGTGCTTAGGTGTTTCATAAGTCATTTCATTAAACCGTCTTCTTGAATCGAAGCCGACAAGTTCAAAACAAACAGAATGGAGCATAGGAGCGTGAAGTGTGAGTAACGCTGGATAAACACATTAGCTTCATGTGCTAACCAGCAGGGGTTAATTCCCTCTTTTCAAAGGCTTTCCACAACCGTGCACATCGCCCGTCATCAACCCCGCGGTAGAAAGCTGCTCCAAACTACTCTCACTCTCAATGTCAATATCAACGAACCGGTCACTATTTCTGCCATCGCTAAACCGGTTGAAATTACGTGCGACGATCGAGAGGATTGCAGTACTGTGCAGGTGGTGTTGGTTGGAAATGACTGCACTGTAAGATGTCCAACGACACTTGTAAGTAAACACCTTGTAGAAAAAAGAAATAATTGTAGACAAAAAAAAAATCAACAGTAGCAACGCCACCTACCTGGTGGCAAAAGAAGATTGTCTGCACTGGCGTTGGTCGTCGCTGTACGGTCATATTTCACACATAAAACTACAATAATGTTTCACCTGTGGAACAGTTCTTTCATTATTGGATCAGTATTACAGTGCAAGCAATGGAGCGAATGTTGTATTTTTCTATAATATTGGAGATAGAAACTTATTTGTAATCATCTCTCGCCTCAAGTCTTTCCCTGTTAAGCATACGGATGGAATGTCCGTAAACGTTTAAATATTTGAAAGCGTCGCTCAACCGGAGGTTGTGCTTGCTAAGAGGCAAATTCAGCTATTAAGGGGAGAGCCACTTTTCTGACCCTCAAGGGGGATGATCTGATTTTCTTTTGCCAACCGGTGTCACTGATCGGTTTGGCGGGAAAATTTAACCTGACATTGAGAACCATCGTAAAATCAGGATCGAATATCTTCCCTGGTCCTTTCACTGCTGCATTTGGAGTGGGCAGCGCACTAGACCCATTTTGTCAAGGTACTCTACTAGGTACGACGGATTTCTTCCCATGCCTTTCTCAAATTTCTAGCCCGTCTTTTGTTTTCCGAAGCTTTCTCGTAAAAAAAAAAGTAGAAAAAACGTCCGACTATGCCACTGGAAAAGATGACCGTTGCGAAAAGCCGCGAGTTTTCCCCATTTCCCAGAAAGTCTGGCGCACGATGATTTACTACTGTCTACCGCGGATTTGAGCTACTTCTGTCAACCAGATATGTTGAATTGAGATACTCAGATTGAAATTCGACTTTCCTGGTTTGTTTCTATGGCTTAATCGCTGTATTTTCTGTAACTCAAGTCTTTTGTTTTCCTTAATTTTTATTGCTACTATCTCGCTGCCCAGAGAAAAAGATCTGTATTGAATATTGGTCTGCATCAATAAAGTGAGCTATAATCAGTAAAGAATAAATGAAGATGGATGTTAGGTGTAGCCTTAAGTCTAATTAACTTTCTTTTTTTTAACCTATGGTACCTAGGTACACTGTTCCAGATCGACACCGCTATGCAATTCTGCCTCTTCCAGGCGATCATGTGCAGTGAGGCGTATTGGCTGGCTGGCTTGCTGGAGACCGTTTCCGTGCAAGCTATGCTCAGTTGCACTACCGGGCAGGCTGCAGGGGCGGCACCATGAGTTGCATACGTGATCCGCCTGTGTGCGTGTTCCGCGGGAGTTTCCTTCGTAATGATGTGTTTGTGAAGAAAGGTTTGCTCTCCTGCGGAACAAACTATTCATTTACGCTGGGCGTTCCTCGGAGGGGCAACACAAAAAAAAAAAACAATAAAACATGACTCCCAAAATGCCCTGCAGCAAGTATATAGTTTATTACAGTGGCAAACGGTTTCGATTTATTTTCCATGGATGCAGGAAGAATCTTTAAACAGTGGAGCTTCTGTGATGGGCACACTTATCTTAGCGGATTTTTCAACGTTAAACGCTAGAGACATTTTTTTTTACCGGCACGGACGGAGCGTGAAATAGTTATGTTAAAGCACTAATGAGCTCTATGCTTCGCTTGTTATTTCATCATTGCAGAAAACAGTAACATCCTCAACAATGGAAGTACCAGCAGCAACGCCTCTTCTTATCACTCGGCTTTCCAACAGCAGCAGCATCATCAAAAGCAACCACACAACCATCCCAGTGCGTTCCAGCATCAGTCGTCGATCAGCTCGGTCTCATCCGTGCAGACGGTGCTCTGCCAGAACCTGCAGAACTCGACCAATGTGAACAAGCTGATTGAGAACGTGTGCCAGAATGGGAATCACTTCAATCTGAACACGTTCGGAAGCTGCAGCTCGCTCATCACGACCAACGGGCACGTGTCGACGGTGGGTTCGACGACGCGGGAAAACATGAACTCGGCCGTGAGTGTGAGCTCGGCCGAGGAACCGCTGAGCGTGGCCGATGTGGCGGAACTGCTACATCCTCAGTACGCCATTATCACGGGTAAGAAGACGTGTTTGTATGCACACAACTGTTCGTTCCTAACGACAGCTTTCTTTCCTTTCAGGTGGCCGATCGAAGGATGGTTGTCCGCTGATAACGTTTCCGGATTACAACAATTTTCAAAACATGAACGATCTCGAGTACCAGAAGCTGATTCTGTATCTCACCTCGGTGCCGTCCCTGTCCGAGGCGGACCTGGGCTTCAACCTGATCATCGACCGGCGCAAGGATCGGTGGGCCGCCGTTAAGGCGGTACTGCTAAAGATATCGGTTTACTTTCCCGCGATGGTGCACTTCGTGTACGTGATCCGGCCGGCCGGATTCTTGCAGAAGGCCATCTCGGAGGTGAGCAACAAGTTCTTCAAGGATGAGTTCCGGTTTCGCGTGATTGTGTGCGCAACTCTGGAGGAGCTGTACGAGTACGTGTGCCGCAGCCAGTTGACGGTGGATCTGGGTGGCGAGCTACCGTACTCACATCACGCCTGGATACAGCAACGGATATCACTGGAGAAGTTTTCCGGCCTGACCAATATGATCTCGTGCAACCTAGACGCGTTCATGAAAACCATTCACGAGATGGAGTTCCCCAACTCAGTGGACGCAACGGAAACGTTGATTGAAGAACAGGGCGAACAGTATGAAAAGCTGAAGGTGAGACCTACGACAGGCGAACCTTCAGGAAGTATGGAATGGAAACGTAATCGCATCTTTCATTTTTAGGAGGATATACTTTCCGCCGGCCGCCACGGGGAGTTGTTGCTAGAGGAAATGAAAACCAAAAAAGAGTGTGACCTCGAGACAGTGGAACGGTTTGGCAATATAAGCTCAATAGAAAGGTAAGCGTGACTAGAGCGCGAGCGCCGTGTTAATAAAAAGCTCTGGAATGTGAAACATAAAAGTGATAATAGAGTGCTGCGCGAAATTTAACTTTCTTTGCAACTACTCTCTGTTCCTTGTTCGATTGTTACCACTGTGTTGTCGTATCGTATTAGTGATCTTTCTGGAATGAACATCATCTTCCTGCGTTGTGTTTCCTTTCCATTGTTTATAGAAAAATTTAAAATAATCGCTCGCTATATATCGATGCCAAATGCATGTCGCTTGGAAGAACGCGAAAGAGGTAGAAACGAACAAGAAGTCAGGTTTTCCAACCGACATGCACTGTCATATAGTCTGTAAGAGATAGTTTAGAGAATAATTTGCCTTGCACTGGTTGTTTGATAAAAACATTTTTTCGTGGGAATCTAGAAAAAAAAAAGAAAACATAATGACTAACCGATATTATCGTTAGGACCAGTTGAAGCGGACGAGGTAAAAACTCATATAGAACCACGCACCAGATCATTTCCTCTAGTAAACTGAATTTGTCTCTTAATGTAAGCCTCGCATCAACTTCTCTTAGAATGTCACAACATTTATTATTGGCGCTATCTGGCTTGTGGCGTGTACCGGCTGCGAATGCTTCTATTCTTTTGGTTACTATATTCTCATGATTACGTGCTTGAAGCAAACTAAGGGACGTTTGTAAACACGTTTCAAAAATTTTACTTCATTAAGTGGAAAATCTTCAGCGTGTAGTTAAAAAACCTAATATTTTCGTAACATTTAATACGTATGATGCACAGTTTCTTTCTCTATTACAACAACTCTAATTCTATTCGCCATTTCTACTATTATTTATCGATGGTTTTTTTTTGGGTGTAAAGTAGTGTCTTCTTTTCTCGGTTACCTATTTGCTTCGTCACGACTGTAACATCACCTTCAGCACGTTCATGGCACATACAAATATACGCAGCTTATCTACATCTGGTCGCTTCAATGAGACAGAACAAACGAAACGTTATCAATGGAAGAATAATTACTCACATACGTTTAAATCTTCTGCATAGCTTTTATGAATTCACCGAGGTACACATGTTTCGCTTTTCCGATACACTCCGTGCCGATCTCGCACCCGTCACACACACCACAACAAACATGGGCACACAAAGGGACACGTTATTGCACCACATCTACGCATAACCATCACATAACAGTCGTACAGTAAAGTGTGTTCAGTAAGATTTGTTTTGCGCATGGATGTCTTTGAATCATTGCCATCGTTCATTGACCATTCATTACATGATCAATGCCACGTAATGTATTTTAACCATCATCATATTTTCATCTTCATATTTGTATTTCACACGCGTCCCGCCCTCGTGTACTATGTACCTTACAATTGAGTTGTATTCTTAACTGTACATGGTTGAAACGAAAATCTCGAAATCCTGTTACAAAAAAACCCAGTGCAAGGAATTATTTAAATGTCAATATGCATCATCTTGATGACAGTCGCGATTGTCACAGACTTTTGGTGCAACTGGAGGAAACGGAACGGCACTTTGAGGACTTCTGGACCATTCACTTGTCCCGGCTGAAAAAATGTCTCGAGCTCCGTCGGTTCGAGCAGGACTTTCGAGAGTTGCAGGTAGGTTGACGAAGCGCGACCGACGGATGCAGCACAACAATTGAACCGGAATTCTTCTCTGCCCCTTTTCGTAGGCCAACTTTGATCGACACTTGAAAACCGTCTCGGACATGACGGAGATCGGAGAAACCGTAGCGAGGATGGACCAGCTGCTGCTAGAAACCAAAGAATTTCAACAACTCTGTAGCGTCGACGTTGACCGGGCCGGGCAGGTCATTGCGACCGGTCAGCGGTTGATCGGCACGAAGGGTTGCATCAGCTCCTGCCCGAAGGAGGTGGTGCACCCGAAGTGCGACGAGCTGAGACGAGTCTGCGAACTCATAGACAGTCGTATCTCGAAACGTATCGATACTCTCGCGAGGGCCCGCGAGCTGATGGAACGTGTCGAAAAGGTACGAATGAATCGTCGTGCCTTGCAAAGAATGTTGTGTCTTTTGCCAGTCATTTCTGTAACATACTCCCCTTTCTACATGTAGGCAAACAAATGGTGCGCACGTGGCATCGAGTTGCTGGCGACCCAGCGCATCGAAAAGTGTTCTGTTTCGGCGGATATTGCGGAACAAAGCCTACAGGAGATACAAGACTTCCTGGCGTCCGCAGCTGAGTTCAAATTATCTAGTCCAAAGGAAATTAAGAACGAAATCCTAGAAAGTACAACTCTGGAAACTAAGGCGCTGGTGTCGCAGGTAAGCTTCGCTATACTAAGTGGGAAGTTATGTTCATAAATAATCATATTCGACGGAGTATAATTATATTCCACCGATAAAACTTTCAACGAAATCTATACTTTTGTATTGAATGTATAAGTCTTGTTCCAAGGTATAAGAACGTATTACTCACCGTATGATAGACGATGAGCATGGCCGGTCTATTTTTGGACCAGAGATGCTGTGCGCAACATTGGCCCTTTTCATTCATGTGATGTAAACTTACGGAAAACCCTCGTAATGACACCCGTTTGAATGGATTAGTCTCGTTTCATACCAGAGAGCACTTCTCCCACTACGAACGAAAAACAAATCTGTTGGATAGCGAAGGAAGGTGGAATATTTATGCGAAAAGTCAGAGGTGAAAGTGTCACGTAATTTCTCGATCTAAATGGAAGTTAGGAGAGCCACGAAATGTCCCACTGGAGCCACCGGTTGCAAGTGTTGTATCTGTACAATTCAAAGTATTAGATTCACTCTGCCGCACAACGTTGGGTGTTGGAGACAGGACAGACGTTTTTTTCGTTGGAGTTCCCTTCCACCCCCTTGGAAAGGTAAATACCTCGTTCGTAGCTGTCGTTTGTTTTGTTTCCGTTTTGAATACAAACCTCAATTTATTCTCAATTTTGGTGCTTACGAATTTTGACGGTTCATGTAACCGTCCTCCTCCGCCGTGGATAAAAGCGCCGAAGAGAATTCGGCTCGGCCAGTTCACATAATTTCGGCAGTTTCCATCCGAAATGCGAGAAAGTCATGACACCTTTTGTCTATGTTTTGCCACCGAAAATGTGCTCTGCTTGCAGGCATCTCCACCCGCTGGGGTAGATAATTTTTTTACGTAGTACTAACTGGCACACTACGCCATGGTCGTTATTGGCTTGTTGTCTTACTCTCTATTACCTCTCTGAGAGACAAGTTGATGCGGTTGTCGATAACGATTACGCAAGCGTGTTTTGCGTTGCTCCGTTCAGTCTCAAATCATACCCTTGTGTTTGTGTTTTTTTTTTTGCAGTAGCATATTTTCATCTGCATTTCTCTTCTCGGTGACATAACGCCACACTGTGCATATGCATGTGTTTGTTTGGAGTATTGTCCTCGTCGGTATCGATGGTTTGTAATGTGTATACGAGTTACACGATGAAGATGCTGCGAGGGGACTCGGGGATCATATCAGGTCAAATCTAGTGTGGATTAAAAAGTTTTTGAGTTTGGATTTTCCATCACTCATGTTTTATTTTGTTCCTTTCTTGCAGGTTCTTCAGCGGATCGACGACGTGCAGCTGATGTGCGATAAGCGCATGACCACGCTGAAAAAGCTCACCCTAAAGCCACCGAGGCCGGTGCAAACCGTTACGCCGGAACCGGCTGTCCCGCTGCAACCACCTGGCGGCGCCCCGCATCCCATGTTTCGGACGCGACGCTCCTACAGCAAGGTACGTGTAGCTTGTTGAACTGCACCGATCGGTGCCACCCTAACCTACTCTCCTGTTCGAAAATGGGTTGTTATATGCATAATGAGCGGCGAGGTGGCGAATGTGAATGAAAACATAACCAATTTAATTGGGGCTTCCAAAACAAGTAGCACCATCGCATAGCCCGAATCGATCGATGCCGATGGAAAACTGAAGCTCGACCCTGTTTGACCGGGTCTGCTGTGGATCAACAACTTTTCAGTGGGTTTAGCGGTGTTGCACAAGCAAAATCACGCGAGCGAAGTCGCCTGGATAGGTGGTGATGGCCAATTGTTGAAATTGGTTCAACGAGTTCGGAGGAACAATAGCCGGGCGAACCGGGTCTGAGACTAATAAAACACTCGATTGGTCGGTTGGCTAGAAGACTTGTCTAGATGCCATAAAAGAGATGCAAAGGTGCCCTTTAAGCGGTCCCGAAATATGTATTCACCCTAGATAGTTGTATTGAAGACCGATTTACCCAGCGAGAGCACTACGCACCGTCCATAAAGTTCGAGATGGTGCTGGTGACATGATAGTAGATGTTCCGCATCATAACACGACCATGAAGGACGGCAGTACAGCAATGCGAAAAAGAGTTTGAAGCTTTGTTTGTTACATAAGATCGTAGCTTTATTTCTCACGCGGCAGATGCGACGCGGATTTTTGTTTTTGTTTTTTTTTTTGTGTATGTTCACTGTCGGCTGAGGTGTTGTTACAGTTCGCTAAGTGCCTTTAATGGATCATCCACCTCCGTTTTGGTCTGCCACGGGGATCTGTCCATTCTGAAAGTATTTGATAAGCTCTCATCTCTGTCGTTTCGTGCCAAATTTGGGTTTATATTTTTTACAGCCGAAAATGAGTTGATTAGAAAATGGCAAATGGGGATAGCATTGGGCATTCCACCGCCATTGAACCTATCATCAAGCTGAGCTCAATGGAGGACTGATAATTCGCACAGCTATTAAGGCACATTTCAACCGCTAATGACAGGGTAGAGAGGAAGGTTTTGGGTGCCTTTAACGTGCCTTATTGTCTTCAAGGAACCAAGTGCGTTTCTGTGTTAATGCATCACTCTTTCCTATCTGCAGAATAAGCTCCAGACCATCCGGGCAGAGTTATACAATTTTAACCATGTTATGCCTGTTCACAAACGTAATGTGGCCGTCAGTTTTTTTCCGACCCGTTACTCTTGATCCACGGAAGGGGAAGGATTGGGACTGTTGTAGTGCATAGCCAATCAATGTCTTCATCCGTAAACTATCAAGGTAGAGCTGGAAGGTAGAAGCATCTACGGAAAAAAGATTAATTGCTCTCGGGTTTTCTGCATCGCTGCAACAGGAATGATTTGTGAATGTGTAATGCGTGTAGAATGTGTTTAACCTACATTTTAGAAACGGCTACGCATATCTATTTTGTTTTATGTTTTATTCGACTGGATAAGTAGACGATCGTGACGTTATGGTCATTATTGGATTTCAATGTTTTGAACGGTTATGAGGTTACACTGTAACACAGTCCACCTTGATGTTGTAATGAGCTGTTCATAGAGAAACAAGGCTTTCATTTTGATTATAAAGATTTTTTAAAGATTTATTTGTATTCAAAATATCTATTTGATTTGAATGGTTGTTGAAGGTATGATGGTTAAGATTTGTGTTTCGTACACTGAAAAATTGTGTTGTTTTTGCACTAGCAAACGAATCTATGCAAAGAGCTTTGAAACCGGGCTATAGTTTCTTTCTAACCTCCTCGCACTTTTCATTGGCCATCAAACAAATTCAATTGTGACCCGCAGCTTTGATGTAACCAGCTTAGCGAGTACCGAAGAAATCGTTGGCCTCCCGCGAGGCGAGATGATAATTGTTTGCATACTCGTTTGTGAAATGTATGTCTGGCTATCAATGAAGAGGGGATCCCACAATCGACACTTGCGCAAGCGCCAAACTCTGATGGTGCTCAACGATGTTCGATCACTTTGTCGGGGGGGCGGGCGTATGTGTTACATGCGCTAAGCCTCTCGGCAGCTGGAGATAATAGGAAGGAAGCACTACATTGAACAGTGTCTTGAAACCTTATTACGATAAGTCTAATAATAGAGAGAGAAAGAGAGAAATATGAACAAAACTTGATTGTGGTGGGTGGCAAGGAAAAATTTCTGTTGTGGTAAACGGCGTTTGACAAGGCTTACATTTTCAGGGAAAACCTGGGAGAGGTAACTTTTAAGCGATAACTTATTAAGCTGTTAATTGTTTCCCTCACTACTCCAGTTACATGAAAACCCAGTTTTGGGATCGCACCATCGGTAACAGGTCGAAATGGTTCGGCCAACTCGTGCGTGGGTATGCTCTGGATGAAACTAGAGCAAAAGAAGAAAAATGCTACTGTAGCAGTAGAACATCATGTTGTGGTTGAAAATGAGCCCGGAATGTTAGGGTTGGATATAGGTCGACCGGAGCAAAACGTGAAGTCGGGCGCTTGTTGCACACGCAAAGGGCGCCTAGGAGGGAATGCAGTTCGCAGCATAAGGAAGGGAATACCATTGAAATGGTTGCCCGGACGAACAATCGGAGAAACGGGATGTAAATGTAGAACGTTATCCCAGCGCGTAACGCAAGGGCCGGTAGGTTTGAATTTTGTCATGCTATTCTGCTCGCAACGAACCAGATGGTCAGTCGTTGGTATGTTGGTAAGGTTTAGTGCCTTCCTATTTGTAGTGCGAGAAGCAAGAAGTACTTGTCGAAAATTTCTACTAGTCCAGCACACTGATGATTGATGAGCTGCGGTGTCTAATGAATGCCAGGTCAGTTTAAAAAAGGCATAACATTTCCCCCTAAACACCGTACTAAATATGCTAGTTTATGTTACTATGCTGGCATACTTACGTTTAATTGTGGTTGATTGAAAGTTTCACTTACAGTTTTGTAGTTGGCCCATGATCCCCTAAGACAAAAGGTCGTTTAGCCGTCGAGGTTAGTTGATTTTCTTTACCCGAACTAATCCGGTCAGTGGTCCTCATGGGTATGCTTTTGCCTTGACCTCACTGGCCTCCGGGGCAGCTTCGTTAAATTAAACATAATGAGCGCATTTTGATTTCTACTCGGTTCGGTTTATTTTTGGCCACGATGGTTTTTCCCGGTGATGAACACGAATCGGTAGCCCGAATCCGGTAGCCCGAACGGCGATATTTCACGTCAGTAAAATTGAAGGAGAACTCCTGCGAGGAGTGGACTGACCGATTGACTGACTTTGGTGGAGCTAAAGGTCTTTGGAACAATCGTTTTCTTTGTTGCTTTTCCGGAGGTGTCGGGCGACGTATGGTCGAGAAAGCGGTTCGTTTTGCGTGTGCGCATCCGAAAGCGATGAAGATAAGGCGACGGGGAGGAAAAACTCATCCTCCCGAACTTGTTATATTCCAATCAGTTTACTCGTCCGTTCGGGGTAACTTCGTCGGGGACGTCGGGGAGTGAGGCTTTTAAGATATCGATTGGGGAGGGGGGGAGGGGGGAATGAGCGGGACCTGGCTTTTGTTGCAGACCAGCCCACAATTTCTTCCTCCTTGGGGAGCAATATCTGGAGAAAGCGGTAGTAAAATTTGGATTCAGGTTTGGTTGCATTCTCGCACCATGAATAAGACTGCTCTAGAGACAAATTGTGTTTTACCACTCGATGAATTAAACAAAAAGTGGTCAACTCAACAAGCTGATCTTTTTTTAAACTCGATCTTGTTTCAGCTGGTCAGTGTGGGAAGAATGTGGAATGATCCTGGTTTCCTTTTCCATCATGAGAATCAACGCGCGCTGCTGCATTAATGTCCGGTTGCCGGGCACAATCATAAATACAACCCCCGCTCCCCCTCTTTTCCCTACTGTTAGTGACATAAGTGTGTGTCCTACTTCTCGAGACCAACAGCCAATTAAATAGGCTACGGCGGGAAGATGATTCCGGTTCGGGAGCGATCCCGGTATCGGGGCTGTAAATTGCATCATAAAATCGATTGCTATACTGCCATCTCCCCGATGCTGCCACTGCCGGCCTATGATTCTGATTGAAAACGTTTACTCCTTCCTGCGCTTTTCCTACTGCCTTTTCGCCTGCCTCTTTTTCTCTGGTAATTGGTACGCCGCGCTCGAAGGGGGTTTTTTTATGCTTTATGGCTGCAGTGGCCGTTTATTCAGAGCTGCAGCTCCGCATCAGCTCGGAAACATGTTTTTCGAGTGTTAATCGTCCAAGTTCACCGGAACTGGGTCGAGGCCCCAGGGCTGCTGTGCCTGTATGCTCCTCGGTCTGCCCTAGCGCCTGCATTGCGCCGCCGTTGCACATTCACCCGTTGCGTAATGTAGGTCTTTTGAGATCGGGAAAGGAGGAGAGCGTTCGTGTGTTTGAACGGATTGCGGGTATCGACAGAACCACTGGCAACATTACGGGACTGACTGTGGACGTAGAATGGCATAGCGGAAAACCAGGACCCGATTACCCGAGAGTCGAGCTGCTGCACGTCGTTTGCCGTCGCTGTCGTAATCGCACGGTGTAAAGTTTGCTGGCCAGTCCGGTCGGTTTTTGCGGAGGGCCTTCCATTTTCCCGACTGACCTCAAACACGGTCTCGTGGAAGTAAATGCGAATAAGCGCGCGTGAAAACACATTCGCCACTAACGGAACCTTCCCTAGACCTGTAGCGAATTGCAGTGGACCATTCGTTTACCACTCTTCGCTCCGCTTCTTTGGGAAACGTTGGGGGATTCTAAACTTGAATATTGGTTGCAAATGGGAACACAAAACCAACCCAGCAGCCTACATTCGACCTAGACCCGGACAACCAGTTTTGATCGGGGGTTTGTTCTAAATATCTTCTCCATGGGACGGCTGTGTTAACTACTTTCGCTAGAACAAGAACTTTCTCCTAACTCCAATGAGTTGTTGGATGACACATAAACTCCATTTCTAGCAGAAGATAGATTCAGTGCTTTTAAAAATGTTTGATGCATCGCTGATATGAGAGGAATGATCAATCTGGATGATAAGATAACCTCTCTTAAATTGTGCATACTCACAACAAATAAGATAAGAAAAAGTTTTTTCGGGATGTCCATCGTGGAATGATGTTATTGTTTAAGCGTTACGTTAATGGCTAAACATCAAGCAACAATTAACATTTCCAGTTGATCAGGGAAAACCCTTCTTTTGTTTACAGTTGTATCTTAATTTGTAAGTAGATTCATCTGTTGCAGTTTGGTTTGCAAAAGCGGCGCGCCATTTTGATTAGTCTGGCAAAACTTACGGGAATTTTGCTCATCGGCGATACGATGTGTGCGTGTGTGTGTGTGCCAAGCCAATCTCACCGCGATCGGAACAGGAATCAACTTTAATTGTTACCAATTTGATGCACGAACGAATCAAACGAAAATTTGCTTAGCTTTTAAGCAGCACCGCGGGAGATGCGAGCGAAAAGCCCGCTTGAAGAATGGATGATGCCGGGGTTCAATGAACTTCAATGACAGGCGGGCGAGGGAGAGAAGAACCCTTTGGCGTCTACACCCCTCCGCCGTAGCTGCTGCATCAGAAAGCAAAGAAAATAGACCCAGCGCGCAGACACAATGCAAAAGCAAAAGTGAAAATTAAACATTACCTGAAGGAGTTCCATTTCTTTCCCACGCGAGGAAACAAGGGACCGTGTGGGGCTGGGGGGAACCATCATCGGCATCGTCGTTATAGTTAGGAACGTAAAAAGAAAGCACCGGCTTGATTTGCTTTATTTTCATCGGTTTATTTAACTAGCTGGCAAATGGGGGGAGATGGAGATGCGCATTTTCCTTCAAAATTCCAAGCACACACCCGTGGCAGGAGCGCGGCTTGTGAAATGTATTGTTTTTCCCATGGAATTGGACAAGATAGAAAAAAATACGGCACAGTGAGAGAAGATTGCCCCGTAAACCCTTGGCCCTCCGAGAGTCGCGGGAGAGGAAAAAGATGATGGAGCAAAGGGCAGGCAGAATGTAGTGCGTGTTTGCCTTGTTCGTTAAGCGAAAATCATAATTTATTTTAAAAATCCTATTGCTTCATTCCATCTTTCCGTAAGCGTCGTGAGGGTTAGCTAGTAACATCGTGTGGATAAACGTTTCGCGTGTGTTTGCAGGAGCAAAAATAAAAGACTTTCCAGGTTGACCTCTTCGCATATTCTCTCTTTTTCTTTCTCTTTATCTCTGCGTCTTGATTTGCGTCTGCACACATTACATTGTGAGGTGTGTGTGTGATGCTGTAAGGTGAATTTTGTGGAGATAACGTTGCTGGCCTCTGCATCTTCCTCTGCACAAGACAACCGTGGCGGCATGGTGCATAATGCATCGTAATTACATTTGATTATGCCACTGAATCGGTGAGAGGGAAGAAATCGTAACCTCCTGTAGGAGCTGCTTGTATGTCCCAGGTTGAAGGGAAATGTATCATTTTAACTGTTCTTTCTCTTGCCTCCACCGTAGCCCACAGCCATGTTCTCGCAAGTAAGCAAAACGTTGACACGGGCTACGAAGAAAAAAATATCTACCTCGAGAACTTCTGAGAGGAAAATTTATAAGACAATCTCTTGATATCCACTGGGTTGGCCGAGCGAGTTGGAGACTAGACCGGATTGTCCCGGCGCAACGCTAATTGTAGTTTTTTTTCTGATCTAGCGACTAACGTCACCGATCGCAGGGGATAGTATGCATTCATTAAAAAAAATAAAAATAAATAACAGTTGCAATCTCGCGCAATGTCCGCATTCCTTCGACTACTCGATGGCAAAAGACTGCGGGCATTTTTTCCTCTCTTTTCTTTAATCTATTCTACCTAAGCTAATGTTAGGAGTGGCTAATGGTACTTTATGGTCTCGCGCTAATCAACAATCGCCTTTGCTAATCTCGATGGATTCTCCAGAATCTACCGATGGTGTTGTTTTATTCTTTACTCGATCGGTGGTAAAACTATCCAAGAGAAGAGGTTCATTTGAGGTTTTTTTTTTCTTTTAATGTATAGTTTTTGCCATCTGAACAATGATTTATAATTCAAATGATGCCTCGAAGAGAAGGGAGACCTTGCGCAGTGGCCTAGAGATGAATGACATTGTTCTGCGCTTGAGGAAGACATTGGGACTAGTGGAACGTGGAATGGTCAAGCGATCAAATGAGGACACAGTTACGATAGAAGATTACCGGATGATTTTACCCAATATACAGATAAACAATTATCTAGCTTAGATTTTGGGTCAAAGAAGATTGTTGCTCAAAGGCATTCAAACTCATATCTCCAATTCAGCAAGTGGAATAAATTAGGGCATCTATCAACATGTCAGCAAAAAGAACTGGAAAACAATGAACAGTTATTGCACTCGCAGGAGTTGGTGGGAGGACGCGTACATCAAATATCATAATACCCCCCTGGTGGGAGTCATAGTAGCTCGCGCAACTGCTGAAGGGCGGCAGCTAGGGCGGCCCTTACATCAAAGTGCAAGCTTCAATGAGCCAACTGACTGACTTTACTAGCTGTGTGAGAGACGTTGGCAGTCGTCGTGACGGGATTTATTAATTTTTAATTGCTGGCACGTATTGTTTCATCTACCCCGTCTGACATGCAAGTGCCTGTTGACGCACCATGGATTTTTTACGCTATATTTACTCTGATCTGAACCAATTATGTTGTGCACGATTGCGCACGGTACGCTGTATTGTATTGGAGTCAGCGTTGGAAAATCTCTTTGCCCAAGACATCGACCGACCGGGCGCGATTTCGCATACGTTATGACGATGGACTCTGGGGATGCGTTTGATAAATCACACGCCGGTGCGGGGTGGTTGGGCCCAGGTAAGCCATGTTTTCGACAGGTGAGCCAAAGCCCGTGGCGAGCGATCGGGGGTGCCTGTGAGGAAAAATGGCCCCGTTCTGAGCGCCCAATTGTGCTTTTCTTTCGCAAAGCAATACCCGTCACATTCGCCCGCGCGTGTGCATATTGGTATTGCGTACCGAAAACCAACCAACGAACGTCGGCAAGCAAAATTCGCTCTTTGCGAAACGAAACATCAGGTGCTGGGTGTTGGTATAGATCGGTGTCCCGGAAAATGTGTGGCAAGTAAATGGGAAAATGATAGATGAGAAAAAAAAAACGAAACCCCAACCAGGTTGCAAACAAGATCTCGAGAGTCAAATCGATAAGCATTTCTCAGTATGATGTTGTAAAGAATCAGACCTGAAATGATTCGAGGGGTTCGTCGCTTCAAGCGCTCGTGCTTTGAGATCTTTCGTTCTGTTTGTCATCTCCATATCTTTGCCGACCTCAATTTGTGAAATTGCGTAGCGTTACGTTGTTCTTGCTGCCCGAAGAAGCCCGGTAACCCAGTTCACCGGCGACAGAAACCTGTTTACAGCGTGATGGTACGATTGCACTTTCTGAATCTTCCGGGGATTCGGAGGTAATGGCAGGAATGTGTAGTGGACAAACTACTGTTGCAGAACAGGTTGCGTAAGGCCTTTCCCCTTGCGTAAGTCCGTGTTGGAGATGGCACAACTATTTAGCGGCCGTTTAGTCTTCTGTCTTAGGGCTAAAAACACGATGAAAAGCGAGAGAGTAGGTCATAATATAGATGCTCTAGATCAGATTCCAAATGGGGATGAATAATCTGTTGTTGTTTTCTTTTTAATGATGTTATTCTCATTGGAATAGCTTCGTTTGTCGGATGCTGTTCAACACTATCGAAATCTGTTTTTGGTTTAAAAAAAATCTACATATGTTGTGTATGAATGATTGGAATTTTTTTTTTATGTACAATCGGTTTCCGGGGGATTACACATTCTGTTTATCTGTCTAGTGCGATCACATAATTATGCAACCAAGCTCGCATAAGTTTTGAACGACAACACTATCTCGGACAAGATCCGATTATCTCCACCCGTGCTACGATCATCCTTCGCGTCTATAGACCAACATCATGGGAGCATAGTTCAAGCGGCGGTGCGCATCAGCATGTGACATAAGAATGTGGCACGAACTTCCACGTGAACGGGCCGCCACGGGCGCTGATTAATCAGCATTCCCCAATTAGATTTTCGATCATTAAATTAAGTCTTCGACTCTCTTCCCGTCTTTCTCAATCGTTCGGCAGTGCGTCACGAGCAACTAGTCAAGCAACTGGTTCCGGCGGCGCTTCCGGCAATCGCGAGTCGAAAATGGGAGTTCAGCGCCGTTTGCGTTGCGTGGTATGGCTCATTGAAAAACTCAGGCCGGCGTGACCATTGTCACCTTGTGCCCCACCGTTGGGTTGGTCAGTGTCTTGGGGTGCGGGATGTGACGACTAAAGCTCCTAATTAATCACCTCGATCCAAGCCGAAGATATGATGGCGCCTTGCCTTCGCGGCAACCCCTCCGTGTTGTCCATGGGAAGATAAAGATTCCCGCGAGGTCGATCACCAAAACGAAACGGTTTTGAAATCCGTTGTTGCGATGGTTGCCGATAGTGCACCGACGTCGAGGACAAACCTATTGCAGCTGGTGAAATTATTTAATCAACGGCCACGAATGTCTTCAAACAAGTGAAAACCCTACTTTATGCATCCACAGCTTGAGGAGTTGTTGTATAGTTCGTTTTCCTCCTCTCGAAACCATAACAAACTTGATTTATTATTTAGCATAGTTCTGCTTGATCGCTTAATACTAAAGTTCCTCTTTTCATCTTTTCGTTTCCTCTTCTTTCTTTTCTAGGTAAGTTAGCATGAAATCTGTACGGCTTCACCGCAAAGCGTGCCTCCAGCCAGAGGGTAGAAAGAGTGCGGCAGGAAGAAGCGAAGATTGCACATCGATCGATGACAATGTGCTCGAAAATCGGCCGTGGCGTAACTTGCACTGATGCATCCAATTGCGGTTCGTTCGCCTTACTAACTTCCGGGCCTTGCTCGGTGGTGTGAGAGAAACGATATACATTCTCAATTAAATCTGTCGCTCAAAGGAAAAATTCGTCACCAGCAACAATCATAGTTCGCCTGATCAGCGATTTGTGTCTCTTGTCTTGAGGCAGGTCTGTCGGAAAATGTGTAGCGATCACGTAGCCCCATGGCCGATTGTGGATTTGGTTAGAAGAGGATGGCGACGAGATGGGAGGAACGCCAATTATTGTCACTCACAGAGGGCTAGTCGAAGCTGCAATGGGGAACAATGGTCTCTCTGGTCGGAGGATCTGAAAACTAATGGATTATTATTTTCTTTTTCCGTTCCGCGCGCCCTGGCGGGAAAATCCGGGTTGCGGAACACCATCCATCCGTCAGCCTCTAAGGCGCCACCGTCGCCTTCCGTTCGTTAGCGCTCGATGCCCAAAGCACGTCGGCCTTTTCCGTCCGGAATTTGCCCGGCGCGTTTGGCGTATAATTGTCATCTTTGGGCCCTTCGGGGAAACAAACAAAACGGTCGTCTAGAGGACGTAACAAATGAAGTGAAAATGAAGGCACGCCCGAGTCGCTCGTCCGAGAAGGTACGGAGGGATGATTGGGATTCGTGGGCGAGAGGTTTGACTAATTCCCGTGTTTGACAGCCGCGCATTGTGCTCCCTTCGTTTAATACAATTGTTACGCTGCATCGGTCTCACGCAGAAGCACAAACACACATACATACCGAGGTAGAAAAGGCTTCGAGGGTTCACTCTCACTCTTCACCTGCGGTTAACACAGATCTGTCAGCTTATCTTCAATCATGTCCTGCTGAGAATATGACGTAGTGCTCCGTGAGCACATTGTGGTTTTGTGATTCGAGCGATTCATGATTCGAAACCGGTGCCTTAAGATTAGTCTTCAAAGGTTTCGAATTCACAATTTTTACAATGGACAAATAGATGCAGCTAAAAGGGAGGGAAAGGGTACGTGTATGGGGCCTTCGTGGACATCGTTCCCAAATGTCTGCTCAATATGTAAAACATTTTACATCAACAGCTGTCCAGCTTTATCTATAGAGGTTATCACATGTTGTTTCAGGATCAGCAGTACTTGTTAAGTTAGGGTTTTGTTAGGGTTTGTTATGTGTATGCCTCTTTCGTGGCTAGGTTTATAACGTTATTGTTTCTATCGTAAACACTAGTCTTCTTCTGTGAACATTTTACGTGTTGATGTCCCTCGTTGAAAAAGAATAAATCTACTTTCCCTCTGGAACCCTCAGCATAAATATTGCACCAGGTTTGTCGTTCGGTTTTGTACGTACGTGTTGCCCAAAACAATGCCGCCACCAATTCCCCCCGATCAACTACTGTTGCGTTCACTTTCGTGCCTTGGTTCGACAAGAAGCGCGTGCGCAGCAGTTTCAAGTAGTGGTATTTCAACTGCTTCCTCCTGAACTTTCTGGTGATGATGGCCCTACACGGTTCGATGCTCCAGTAGCGGGTGGAAAGTGTGCGCGGAAATGAAGCACAGGCGGTAGGGGTTAGTTTTCGTTTGCTCCCTTTTTGGGGCGGTTGTGTCATTGAACCTCATGCAATGCTGGCTTGCCTTTCACACAGTTTACCGAGATTGCCTGCGCGCATTTGCATACGATCGTTTCCAAATCCTGCCGAGTGGTGCGCGCGGATTGAAAACTCGTTTCCTCCCGTGGATTCTCTTTCAATGATCATTCGGTTTGGGTGTATGAACGAAAAAAAAAGCTGTGAAACCTTAATTGTCGAAAGGAGGTTCCTATTGTGCCGTTTACCGAGGATGGACATACATGCAAACGTGATCGGAATTTCGATTGGAACAGAAATGCATGCCAATGCCGAACAATGCGTAAAAAGCTGTGGTCATAGCAGCAGGAATTCTTTACGTTCTACTCTGCAGTGGTAAGCTCGAGGAATACGCTGGAAACCGTAGGATGTTTTCTTATTTTCGCAGACTTTTTTATATAATTGAAGAAGTCCCGAATCAATCGTTACCAACGAACCAAAATAGGACCAGTGTAAATAGAGCACAAACATTCACAGTTTCCGCAATGCGAACCCATTTTTTCAGGACACCAATTTATCCAATTTATCCTCCAATTTATAATTAGTTACGAAATTCGGACGTGTTCCAAACACCACCATGATCAAACAAGCGTTTCAGCGTACAAATTGTAACACGTTTCGACAAGTGCTGTCGATTCCGAAAGACGCAACTTCGCCCTAGAGGAGCTCTACGCTCTACAAACAGGTGTCATCGATTTCGCCATATCTAATTTAGCAAACGGCACGAACCTTGAACACACATACCTTCCTAGTGATTCGTTGTAATTTTCGCCTGGAACAAGTGATTTCCGGCAATTGGTGGGGTGTGTTATGCTGCTTCGCTTTCGTTCGATCACGGTCAAGTACCCGAGATCGTCGTTTGCGATCGTCTTTCCTACAAGCTGGCGGAACGAATGAATCAACGAAAACAGCACCCCTGGGCTGGGAGCGCGCCGCTTTTCTTATTGAGGAAGCAAGCGCTTGGTTAAAGAAAGTGGGCACTCTAGCCTGCTCGTGTCCGTGGGAGGTACAGAGGAGGAGGTTCGTTTAGTTCGTTGTACCGTTGTATGCTTAGCCACACCATCAGAAAAAAAAACGACCGTTCCCTCACCGTTCAAGGGCTTGAATTGAATTGAGGGTGTACCGCACTCCGTGTGACACAAATTCAATTCAAATTGGTATGTTTGATTATCGTCTGGATTAAGACCCTTCTTGAGACGATTAGAAACGCGGTCCCATGTCACAGCCGCAACAAACATGAAATTCCTTTGCCGGTACAGTTTTCCTGTGATTAAATTGTATTCACATGTTTTTATCATTCCAATGTCCATTCCTGTACTGCCTTAGCTCCTTGGACCCATTTTGTTACGTTTTGTGGTGTAACAAACATGCGGAAAAACAATGCGACATGCTGCTTCTCCAGCTGGACGCTATGCACATTATTCCGCTCGGACGGCTGTCTCCAATGACCTACTGGTGCCGTGTGTGGCTGAGCGGTGGCGCATGGCGCTTGGAGCTGACCAGCAAGTAGAGCATGAGTCGACCAGCATTCCTTCCTGCAAGGCGGGTTACGACGCCACGCTGTGTCACCATATCGGAGGCGCATCGGATTTGGCTAATGAGATCTTTTGTAGGAAAACATGTTTTGGAGCAAACTGTGTACGCTGCAACCGCGTAACGCTTTGAGAGTATTTGATGTGACCGCTTGTTAATAGATCGAGCGTAGAAAAATGTATGGGAGCCTGTTTGTTAACGGTATGCTAAACAATTTAATTTTCAAAAGATGCGATTAACAAATACTAGTTTATCTTTTTGAAAGATTCAATGTAGCTTGATTCCATAGCATCACCGTGGCTTCATTGGCTTGTTTGTGGTTTGTGTGTTACGTCTTATTAGGAAAACTTCTTTCCCTTTTGATTTCGAGAGTCCTTCGGCATGGCTACCGTTTGCGATCGTCGCGTTTTACGTTAACGTACTTCCTGGCGCATCGATTACACTTATTCAATCATCACCAACAACCATTACCAAAGTCCTCTCTCCCGGTCGATTTCCGTTAAAATCGTGCGCTGCTGTGGTTTTGCGTAATGCGAATCTTGCGAAGAAGCCTTAAGACATGTCTACCGAGAAAACTGATCGTCGCGTAAACTCGCCAGCGAAGAATTGCCAGAGCAAAACAAAACCCACTCAGTTTCGGAGAAAAGATCTGCTTCCCTGGAAAAGCTGAGCAAAACTGAGCGACCTCACAGACTGCAGTTAGGTTACCATGGTTAGGTTTTCTTTCGTGGGGCCTATGAATACGAAGCTAACGCGAGTTAACCCCAATGTTGTGAAGAGACTAAGAGAGAACGTCGCGAACGTGCGGCCCGCGGGACAGGTTGCTCCACGAAATTCCGCTCGAACCTTAGCAGATGAACGCACGATCGCGAGCGAGTTCCTCCGGAGATCAGGAGACGCGAGCAAAGCAAACCGAGTTCCACTGAAAGGCTCTCAGGTGCGATCGTGCGCGCACCAGTGCGCCCGCATGCCGCGGCATGCTTCTTTAGTGTAGCTCCGGTATGTCGTGGAGGTTGGACGTACTTTCATGGCTGTAGACAGCGTCATGATCATTGTTAATTTTGGATATGCAAAACTTATTGAATAAGTTGCGATACAGTAACGCAACAGTGTAAAGCTGTGAATATTTGAAAAAATGCCTTTTGTGCTCGATTAAATTGGTTAGTGACGTATTTACTTGTGTAAAGCAAGCTAAAGTAATACATGGAAATGCTTTGGAAATGTTAGTTTTCTCGATGGATTTATCCTTGTGTCTCTGTCACTTTGGCTTGGAATGTACTTCAAACAGAAACAGTTTTAGTGCGCGGTTGGCCGTCGATGCCCGTTGTTTTTACGATGTTCAAATTTATGTGAAGTTTCGACCAGCACAAAACCTGCAGACTAGCTGATAAATATGTGAGAATATGTGACAAATCGGCAATTGGCGAGCTGCAAACAGAAACCGCTTGAAGGCGCGTGTTGCGATAAGTAGAACGAACGAACGCTCCGCGATGTTTGGCAACATAAATAAAAGAAAATAAAATAATTTGCCGCGTGTTTGAAGACAAGGTTTGGTGATCGTATTCATTAGTGTGTGACCCACAGAATCTCATTCCAGTTTTCGGAAGAATTCGGGGTTCGTTTGTCAAACGTGATTCAAATATGACTTGTAAACCAGGAAGACATCGTAGGACACAACGCCCATTGATTAGAAGGGCTTTGTTATGGTTTTTAAAGGGTGTGTATTTATGACTGAGGACCGTCTGTTGCTCGTAACGACGCCAGAACGGCTAACGGAACACGGTGTGAAACTGTGTCAATTGTGGTGATGAATCTTGGTGGAAAACCCTCCATTCAATCGGCAGAAACAAAGACAAATCAACTGTAGTAGCGGAACTGGTGACGTTATGTTTCGTGCATTTCGAGCTGCTAGATGGAATGAAGTGTTTTTCATTCGCTCCCTGATGAGTGTTTTAGGCTGTGAAGCATTAAGCATAATCTGCACTTGCCCCGAAGGAAATCGATGGAGAAGAAAAGCGCGCCGATGGGGAAATGGAGAGAAAAAATAAATCACACACAGCATAGAACGGTATTTCTGAACTTACTGTACGCCACCAAGGGCAAGCTGGTGAAGTGTGCTATAAAAATAAATGACCATGAAGTTCAGATCACCGCCGGAACAGGCGAGCGAGCAAGAACAAAGCGTAATCAGGAAAATAAATTAGAAAGTCGTAAAAAGTCAGTGCCGATGTGAACAAATTCTTCGTGATACAAATTCTTGCCACGGAGAAAAAGTAATGGCCGGAAGCATTGAAACAAGTGAAAAAATCATAAAATCGTGAAACACCACCAGTGTCAGTGTTAGACAGTTACAATGAATTGAAGAAAGAAAACTGTGTGTGTGTGTACCTATGCTGTATTCTGTATCGTAGTGCAAGTACAGAAGTGAAGTTGAAAAAACACGCAAAGCAATTTTTTACAAGAAAATCGGATGCGAGCGCGCACAACGATCGGATCGGATAATCGGAATGGATGGATTGGTGGAAGACGATGATCATCTTCACCGTTCGGATGAACGAGTGCAGAAAATCAGTACGAAGGAAGTGTACTGGCGGATGGAAAAGCTGACAAAGCAAAAGAAAAACAAGAAGCGAGAGAGACGCTAAGTTTAAGAGTGCAGAGCATCGCGTCACGAACAAAAGGGACGGGACGGCGGAAGCGAAAGAAAACCGGAAAATATTATGCACAGTGAAAATTATTTTTGGGCTGCCTCTTGACTTTTTTGTTTATGCTTTGTTTTTATTTTCTTTTCCCCTCCCCGAAATAAACTCATTGATCACGGAAGAAAGTTTTCTGTAGTTCAAAGCGAGAAAAAGGCTTTGTTCGTGCGTACGTCGATGAATATATGCTCGGGCGTGTTTGTGTGTGTGCGTATTTGTGTGCAGGGGTGGATAAGGATAATTTTATAGGCTTCGGTGTCGGCAGATTCGTGCGTAGCGGAATGGGATGGAAAAGATTTGTAGTCCATCAGAAAGAGAAGTTTCTCTTTAAACGCTCGCCACCTGGATTGAAGTATAATTTTTCTCAACTGTTAAAACAGAATTTGGCCTCCGTTTGTCCCTCCAGGGAAAGTTCGTTCAAACTTCGTTCGAGGTAAAAGGGAGCACGTTGATATGTTACATAAAATAGGCCATTACCATGAATAAGATCCCGCCTTGGCTATGATATGCCAGCGCTCAAATGACAAGAAGCAGGACAATGTGTTACCGGAGGTTCACTCTGAACCTCTACTGGGACGTTTGTCTGGCGCTCGTCGAAAAATGTTTATGTAACGTGCCGAACGGGCGCATCGTTTCATCTTTGGAATGCCGTTGGACCGCGGGCGAAAGGTCATAAATTGTGATGAGGAAACGTTGCGCTCTCGACGCAAAACGACACCTGCCAGCAGTTATTCCCTATCAAAAAGTGTTGATGGACGGGATGACGTCGTTACCGTACGACAGGTATCACATTTTATGTGTCCGATTATTGCGCCCACCGGTGGCGGGAGGGGTGCCCTTGCTAAGGACGCGAGATATGATGCGGGGTAGGGCACGATGGTGCGATGGAAGGTGTAGACAATTGCCCGGTGCCACTAATTTCACTTTCGTTCCTTCAGTCGCATGGACTGGGGTGTATGATTTCATTCATTCGCAAGCGTTTTTCCTCCGGGCGAACTCTTGGCTTCTTGGAAGAAGGTAGCTGTATGCCGGAGAAAGTCCGGTGGAGAGTGGTGGGGACGGTGTCGTGGGAGTTTGCTAGTGGCTCATTGTTATGTCGTGACGTTCCAGCTCCGATGGGCCAGCGTTACGACGCTAAGTAGTGTGCAGAATTTCACTTTCTTTCCTTGCGCAAAGTCACGCAGAGTCCGGCTTGGGGTGTATAATCAATCCGCCGGGTCATGCGACGACACTAAATAATGCGCTCAAATCAAACAAGACAAATTTCTGCCAAGTGCCAACGAGTTTTGGAATAACGCAAGAAAAAAAAAAATTTGTTTCAAGTAAAACTGTTACGAAATAATTCTTAGTTCGTTCTCAAGGAGATACTGGGTTCAACTCCCAATTTTACGAAAGACGAGGTCCCCAAAAACTTTTTATTTAATAAAATATGCTTGTCATCTGTTTGACCAATGATCTCCTACGAAGTAACATATTCGTTATCTGCTATTGTGGTAGGTGGTTGCACTAGGAACGGAGAAGCCATGGATTCATTCAGTGGGGCTTTTCTTGTGCGGTGAAAACACGTCAGCTCAGGGGCTCTTCTCCGTGTACATCGCATTATTTCATCCAAAGATACACGCATCAAGCATCGCCTCCGCAAATTGTCCTCGATAGAAGAAAAGTCCCACAGTGCCTTTCTCCGCCTTGCCACCTTTGTACCGCCAGGCAAGTGTTGTGTGCGGATTCGGCGGTTGGCCAGTAAGGATTTTCGCGTGCTGCATCGCCGTTTCGCTAATGGAAAGGTGATTGTTTTCTCTTACGTAAGGCGAGCGGAGAAGCGCAAGATCACAACATCAACGGGTAGGCCGAAAGTCTTCTTCGAAAATCGGTGCTCGATGCATAAGTCTTCCGTCTTCTGACTCCTGGCGTAAAAGGCCACCAATCTTCTTCGTGGGCAATTTACGCGCAGCACTTGCTGCATGATGGAAAAAATGGCAGCCGTGCGGAGCAGAAGAGAGCAGCTAATTGCTGTTTTCCTGGTCGAGCAATTTGTTGGATTCAATCCCCGCTCCATCTGCCCCTTGCTGAATTCAACGCGCTCACATAAGACGAAGACACACACGATTCGAAAAGGTAGTGGATTGGGTGGAGGAGGCGCAAAATTGAACTTATCCTCACTTTGGTTGTTCGGGGAGGATGGAAAACGGCTTTCCAATGATGGGCAGGATTTCGTTTGGTTTTGTTTGCCGAGTGGTACTCGATCGAGGTAATGGGACTCGGAAGCGTGTTGTTTAAGCTTATTAGTTTTCTCTTGCACCACCCGTCCCACCGGAAAGACCACAGGTTTGAATAATAGTTTGGTATTATTGCACATTTCTTCACCTTTACGACGGGGTAATAGCAAAAGTTATCGGAAAATAGTATGGAGCAAGAATTGATGCTATCCACTAAAAGCCTTATATCAAAGTCCCTGAATTTCCATTGACCGACCGATTTTTTCTGATGTTTGCATGATCTTTCCAGCCAATACAAAATAAGATTTGAAAAACGGCATGGTCCGCCAACGAGGGCTACGTCCGAAAGAATTCCAAAAGCAAAAAATTGGCATGGCCTTCTGCAAGCAACCTCCGTGAAACCGGGAATTTGGTTTCATCGGCCTGAAGAAGGGTTTTTTTCTTCTTCGGCAAATCGTTTTGCTAAAACAAAATACATTAACGAGGAGACAAATAGATGCGATAGAGAGGACGAACCCTGGGAGATTGGAAAGAGATGCTGGGCGTACAATCAATCGATGGCGGCGAGGTCTACCCCGAAGAGCCGATTCGGGCGATCGGTTGGCTGGAATTTGGGTCATCATTTCCCGTTTATTCGTGGTCACCTACCTTCACAATGGTGCAGCCCGCAGCAAATGCTGGCCACCGCTGCCGTTGTGCTCCGGGCTATTCGATTTTGAACAGGCTTTTTTCGTGTCTGGAAGTCGTATAATTTGAATTGGACGCTAAAGCATTTTTGTTTTTTACCTGAATTTACCCTGAATGAAGGATATGCTCCGTGAAACTCAATGGAATTGATGAGTGGGAAAGGTCTCCGGGGGGAGGCATTTGCGTGCTCGCGCTTAAGCCTCTTGTCAGCTCATCGAACAGAAATTTGCTACTTGCTTTGCGTGTTACTCTCTTGTTCGTGGCCCTGCGTTGGACAATGCGTGTTGCGCAACATGATCGTAAAAGACACACGGCACTGTGGTTCATTAATCAATCAAAAAAGAAAAATTTATTGTTTCGCCGTTCGTCTCGTGCTGCGCAGGGTTAAAAGTTCTCTTGCCGTTTTGGTCGTGTAACGAATATAGGGGAAAGGTCAGTTAGTCAAATCGGTGTTTCCATCGTAAACCATTCAAATCGACGCACTTACTGACACACACACACGCGCATATTCATCGACCTTCGTACTCGAGACTTTGAGAGCAGGTTTCCTTCCCTCAGGGCGTTTGCACAAGCCGCGTATCATTAAAACGAATCCTTGTGTCTTCTGGGTGGTGGTGAATGAAACGTTAACGCATCATTTTATCTCACTTCTTAATCTTCGTGCAACAATAGGTCAACGGAGAGTGTTGTTTTGTGGCCTTAGTGAATTGAGTTGAGACATTGAAAAAAGCGTACGAAAACAAAAAATTGTTGACGAGTGTACTCGCGGATTGCGCGCGAAGGAGATAAACTTAAGCCGAGTGTACCGTGGTGAAAGCAAAATGTGAACAAAATGATGATGCAGTCAGAAGCACGCGTCGTACATCAATCGGCGGCCCAGCAGGTGACGCCCGGCAGCAGACAAAGACAGCAGCAGCAGCAGCAACACGCTGGTAGGAACCTGCCTGGCGCAGGGCATGGTGGTCGTCCTGGCAACGGTGCGAAGGCGCTACCACCAGCACCGCAGCAGCAGTATACGAAGTTTCGGAATAATCGCAGCGCGAGCAGTGGCCGCGTTGGGCTTGGATTGGGCGGACTACATCAGAATGGACAGCAGACGACGGTCGTCGAGGCGAAGGTTGACTGCCGGCGGAAGAGCCATGCGCGGAATCCGATGGCCGGCGGCAGTGGCGGTCTCGAAGAGGATGGTCCCTTCTCGATGGATCGCATCCCGAAGATGGAGTTGTTGAAGGTGAATTACGTGAACCTGAAAGGCGAAGAGGTGGATAGGAAGAAGGCGTTGCTGGTGGAAGGTGAGAGGAAAAAGTCCGTTTCGGCGATTGCCAACGTGAGCAAAAGCAATCTTGGGGGTGGAGAAAAGGCTGGAACCGGTGGGAGTAACGTTAACACGCGAGGATCTTCTGCAACTTCCTCTTCGTCTTCGCCAGCGCCATCTAGTGGGCAAACTGGAGAAGGTGCCGCAGAAGATGTCCAAGGCAAATCGAAGTACCTGGTTTATAAGAAGCACAATGGGTTCGGAGCAAACACCCCGAGCGCCACGGAGAGCGGGAGCAGTAAATCCACCACTACCGGGGGTAAGTTGCAATACATCAACGATTCCGATATCAAGATGAAGGCGTCGGTGAAGAAGAAGTACGCCATGCTGTTCGACAGCAAGAAAAAGAACAAGCTGGAGACGGTGCAGTACTATTTCGACAGTCGCAGCTACGAGCGATACGTCGACAACAAACTGTACGGCGTGGTGAACGAAGGGCAGAAGGTCCAACCGGACTCTAAGTCGATGCCCGGGTCGCCCGGGAAGGGCGGTAGTGGCGAAGGGCAGCAGAAGCGTCTCAGCTGGGACGTGCGGCAGCACAACAACCGGCCGAGTATGATGCGGGTGATCAACCAGTCGGCGGCGGCCAAGAAGTGCGCCAATGCGATGCTGCTCAACCAGGCGACGGCAGCGGCTAAACCGATGTCAGCGGAGGCTCCCGAGAGTGGCGGCGGCGGCCTGAAGCAGGAAAACTGCCGCATGTTCAAACTCCAGAAGAGCCATACCAGCACCAACTTTCTCACGCGCCATAGATCGATGAACGACATCCACCGCATTAACCAGCTCTTCCTGGAATCGAAATCCAACCAAGAAATGTTGGACCCTCGAGGGGAGCTCGTCCTCGCACCGTCCGTCCAGCGTCAGAATAGCAGCGCCAGGATCAGTTACGGTGGGCAACAGAAGAGCAGCGGCTCCCAGGAGAGGACTGTGGCGTCTCCGGTTGTGGTGACGTCGGCAGCAACTTCAGCTGCCCGCGATCCAGCCCCAGTTCATCGGTTCGAGAAGCACCGAAAGACAGAGCAGCAGAAGTATCTCGTGCACAAGCGCCTCAGCGCCCGGTACAAGACTGAAGATAACCTGCCTAACACGGTACAGCTGACAACGCCTCCGTCACCGTCATTGCCAGTTGCTGCCTCCTCCGTGCTCTCGGGCGAGGACACAATCAGCAAACGTATACGACAGATTATCGACGGGCAGGATCACATCGGTTCGATCGAGACCATCAATCAGGACGAACCGGACCAGGTGGACACGAGGCAGCACAAACGCCGCAGCACCTGTCACCACGGTGAACAGGTCCGTCGCCTATCACGCTCCAAGTCTGCCGAGAGGCTCATTAGCGACGAGGATGAAGATGAGGAGGAGGAGGAGGAACGGCGCAGTGTGAAAAGCAGCAAGACTTGCGGATACAAGAACTGTAAGTTTTCCAACTGTCCCATGTCGTCCTCGTCCTCGGCTGGATCTTCTGCATCATCAACCGTATCGACGGCAACCTGTGGCTCGGGGGCGAAGATAAACTCCAGTGCGGGTGATAAGCCACAACGCAGCTGCCTGAAATCGACAGCGGACCATCGCAGGCTGGCAGACCAGACGGATATCGTGACGTGCGGAAAGCGGACCTCGATCGTCATCAAGGATGACGATGACGTGCTGGCGACGACGCCGATGACGACCACGATGGAGGAGGTACTAGAGTGCCGGGCAGACAAGGTGCTAATGAACAACGCGCTGAACGAGAAGCTGAACAACAGTAACAACAGCAACGTGCACATCGTGCTATCGTCGAAGATCAAGGAAATCGATCTGGAGAGCAACAGAATCATTATCGAGAAGTGCGTGGCACCATCGCAACGGATTCCTGCGAACGCTGGAGGTGGCGGCGGTATTGCGACGAGGCAAAAATTCTGGAACCAGCAGAATCAGCGCAATATCAAGCTGAAGAACAATCCGCAGACGAAGGCTTACGACGACAAGATCAACATCAACAACAAGATCAAGAACGAGGAGAATAACAGTATAAAGATCTTCATCAGTAGCAACAATCAGCAGCAGCAACATCAGAATAACCTCTCTTGTAATGAGCCTGTGTCGCTCATCTCCACCGTCACGACCAACAGCAACCGGTCATCGATCTGTTCCTCCTCGTCATCGTCGGCCTCGTCAAATTCGACTACGTCCTCCTCTTGCGGCTCGACGGGATGCGAATCGGACAAGGACGACGGCTACTACGACCAGAGCGAGCGGTCTATCTCACCCGAGAAACAGCAACCACCCTCTATCGTGTCCACCATCAGCACGGACAGTAGCAACAGCACCAGCAACACCCTTTGCAGCGAGTCTACCAACGTTTCCCGAGTGACCTGCACCAACAGCGAACTGGTAGGCAATCGATACACCTCCAAGACGAGCATTCGCGTTGGCTGCGATGGTTCCCTGTTTCTCAACAACGGCTACATCGATGAAACGGAAGGTGGAGGTGGAGGAGGACCGGGATCCAATAGCTCTCCTGCTGGAACAGGATCCAATGGACCCGGTGACGAGTGTTGTTCCTCCAGCAACCACTGCTGTTGCTGCCGAAGGAGATCCAAGTCGTCGCAGTCTTCGTTTGGGCTGATGAGTTCGGGGGAGGTTGGTGGCGCCGGAACGATCGTAGAGTGCGAGAACGATCGTACTATATCCGCCATACTGAACAACGGCAACAATGCCGGCAGTAGTGCAGGGATAGTCCTCCGCAACAAGGCAGGCAACTGTGAGTGTGGCAAAAGCAGGAAAAACGTTCATAAAAAGGTAAGCATTAACATCCTGAAACATGGATAAACGTTGTAGAATTAAGAAAGATTAATTGTTTGACAACTTTTTACGGTAAATAGTTTTTGCATATGTGCGTTTTTATAGAGGAAAATGTTTAACAACACATTAGAAATACCTTCTTCAACATTATTAACAGGACGATTGCGCCCGTAATTTTCTTCTCGGGCACAGCTAACAGAATATCTCTCTTAGAGAAAGTCCTTTTCTTTTTGTTGTATATAAGTACTGGTACTCCATTCATCTTACGGATGTGTAAATCCTTTTTTAAAGATATCCGAAAAGAAAAATTTCTATTACTTTCTTCATCATGATGTGCATCGACACCGGACGATTTGTTTCACTTTCGATCGTTGGAAAGTTGTTTTCTTAAATAAAGCAGACTTTACCCCTGACTGAGCCCTTGAAATATGCCGCAACTGACGTGGTGCTTCATTAGAAATACATTAAACAAGTACCAAAGGTGGCTGAATTTGGTTTGGGCTTGAACACTAATCCATGCGCTTCACCATAAGCTCACGGTCACGGAGCAGTCGCAGAATTGTTCACGGATAGGCACCGACCTGCGAGGAGAGCGTGGAAATTCATTGAGGACACTTCAACTATTTCCTTCGGGCTAATGAAGATGATCGATGGAGAAATTAACGCCTCGAGGAAAGCCCAACCGCAAACCCGAACAGTTTTTGTTTGATTTCGATTTAATTTCAATAATCCGAGATAAAAAAGGATGGATTGTACTGCAATTGATGGACGCTCAATGTAGAGGATTATTCATTAATGAGATGACCGACAAAAATACTTTCTTCAACCGACCAATGAATTGCACGGCTTTCTTTACGAGTTCATATAAAGTTGTAGGAGAAGATAAAGCAAAATCACACGACATACGAGATAGATACACGCTGAAGTTTGCTAAATTTATTCTTTTAAACCTAAGCAGTTCATTCATTCAGCGACTGTACAACTTAGTTTATTAAACCTTTCTTTAATTGAAAATTCGTCTCTTTTTCCGTGAACTTTCCTTCCCGCCTCACTGATCGTGTTTTGCCGAATTTCCACCCGGGTCGTCAGCGAGTAGAAATTTAAAAAAAAACTCCTAGTGATGAGCACCGTGCACCGTTGGCCAAATCCGTAGTGGTCGGGCTGATTTCCATATTCATCTTTGCCGTCGCATTATGGGCGCAAAGCTGTGAACTTCCGTTACGGAGTGGTGCTTGAGGCGAGCAACAGTTTGATGTTTGCACAAATAGCTCGATCGAAACCACCTTGAATTTGGTCCGCAGATTCCGTCCGGCATTTTGGGGAGGGCTGGAATTAATTGTAGCCCTCGGAGAAAAAAGAAGCAGTCGAAAAAGGTGAGGCGTAATGCGCGCAGGTACTGTAGGCTTCTTTGGTTGCGGAAACCGAATTGTGTTTGGGTTGGATTGACGATCTCAAGGTGGAGGAGGCGTGAGGACAAGACAGAGGCACGGGCGCAGAATGTCGAAACATCGAACGAACGAACTTTCCATGGCAATTTTGCTTTACGGTCTGCCCCGGCAACCGGCCGAGCTGGCCGAAAGGGGTTCGTTTTTTGGAACTCCTTTGGAGGGCGGCCGGTTCGGGGCGTCTTCGAGCGATGCGAACTAAATCATTATTTTTAGCTGGACCACACCTATTAGCAACTCTTTCTCCCTGGATGGAAGCCCTGGATCGAGAAAACGATCGATACGCCAATCGAATCCGAATCGTTGTACTCCGCATTTACAGGTTTCGTACTAATCATTGGGTTTGCTTGTGCTTGATTTCACAGATCGAGAGCTTCTCACCGCGGCCAAGGTCCATCGATGGCCCGCCGGACTCGGGCATTTCCATCAGCAGCGATACGGTCATTGCCAGCTCGGATAGCGATCTCAATCTGCAGAGCCAAACGGTAAGCGATTCAGCGGGCATGGAAACCCACGATTCCCGAAATGTACAAATACAAACGGCTTTCCTGTCTCGTTTTAGGATTCGGACGAAAGAAAACTAAAGCGGGGACATGTGCTGGCGGAGCTGCTGGAAACGGAGCGTATCTACGTCGCGGAAATGGGATCCATTCTGAGGGTAAGTCCGGTAGGGCGTTTTGCCAAAGATGTTGAAGTAGGTTTATCCATACCGGATGAGGGGAACGAAATTTCCAGGAGTGGCCATGTCCAATGTGTTCAACACATTGTCCAACATTAAAGAAAGTTCCCACGAGAAGAGCAACGTACCAAACATTACAATCATTTATAACATTTGAGGATCACCTTTAGAGATCATCAAGATTCAATCTTTGCCGGACGCATAAGTGACCCAGCATGATCGTTGCATTTTACCGGACGGCATAATTTGTTCTTTTACCGTGAAGCTAGGAATGAGGCTGACATGCGTCTCAGTTCCGGCCCCAGCTACGTCAGCTTTTATCCTCATTCTGAAGATTTGAGATCACGCGACACACATGCATCGATCATGTTTATGACCTCCTCCCCACCCGGCAAGCACTGTACTAAGATGAGAAATCAGATTGCGTTTTGTTTGTGTGCGTAAACGATCTGCCTCAAAGGTGGAATGGAACAGAAATTCGTTAATAAGGTCTATGTGCAACTTATGTACCGCGCGTCCCGTGCTGGACGAACAAGGAAGAAAGTTGCCTTTGTGCATTGAAATGTTCATTTAAATAGCGAACCGTTCGACCTTGATCCGCGCGGGAGATTGCTGGCATACCAAAACTTGCTTGTTCCAGCCGGGGAAACACATGACGCGTTTGACTGACGCACACGGTGACTGCGCTTGCGGTCAGTTGCGATGGTGCGCATTATGCGCAAGTGAAATGTGTGTTGGAGAAAAAAAAATGCTTCATCATCAGTTCCGGGCTCATGGGGGACCAACAGCAACAGGCGCCGCACCGAACCACATGGCATGGTGATCTACTGAATGACCGCGCGCGAGCGAACGCAGCGAATCCAGACCGGGAGAAAATACGTGCACCGGGGTGGAGGAAGAAAAAGGAACAGGCTGCATGTTTTATTCGTTCCTTCACGCGCTCTCTTCTTTCGCGATTTCTCCGCGTTGTAGCAGTGTGTGTGTGAGTGCGCTTAAAAGCCCAATAAACCCAATTTCAACCCCCTCGCAAGTGCCCAGGGGATAATGGGCAGAGATCCGCGGTTCCCCACGGTGTATGTTTTCTCCCTCCCTCCCTCAGGGTCCATGGAAATATAACTAGCAACGTTTTTCGGGTGGAACCACCGGTGGACAGCGGACAGCGACTGGACAGGCCATCTGTTGGCACATGCCAGAAGGGTATGCCTCATAAATTCTGGAAATTCAGCACATCCGCTGTTGGCGCAACTCTAGTGTAGGTGGTCTGGTTTGGAGCGCTGATCTGCTATCGTAGGGATTTCTTTTTTTTTTTCGTCCATATCTCGAGCAGAGTATCAAGATAACATAACAACTATGCACAATCTAAAACGCAATTTCATCGTTCACTGAACTGAGAAAACTCAGTTGATGAGGCCAGTTATTTTTAATACCATCAATCTTAATCACGAGTTCTCAAGCAGTTAAGTTTTATGTCTGAAATCGATTTTTCATTCGGTGATTGAAAGAATGGCAGTGTTCTGCGATGCTTCTTAATGAGAATCTATTGTGCATGGTCACCTTCAAACCGAACTACAGCTAACTCTAGCGATCATTCATCCTCCGCCTGTACTCCATTCCTTGCCCACTGTTTTTTTCTGATTTATGCTACCAAAGGAAACCGAACAGTGGTTTAGAATATCACTCCGCTAGGATGGACTCGCCTTTGTGTTGGCGCAATGCACATACTCTTTCTTTTATAGTGTGTAACGGAAAAACGGAAGGCTGGCGAAAAAGAGGTACCCCTAGCTCCAGCATTATTACACACACAAAAAACGGAAGCACAATCACAAGAAAATTGCGTCGATGAATTGCGATGGGTAGGCTTCTTAATCTTGCTGCTGTTGTTCTCGTCAACGGTTCTCTCGGCTCTGCGGCCCACGGATCAACGAAAACCCAAATTGACCCGTTAGTTTTGGCGTGCTGCTGATGTGATGTGTTTTATGTGCCGTGCGGCGTACTCGCCCGTCTCGTACTCCTTCCTTCTCTCTGACGCTGACCAATGCGGATCGCTAATCGTGGCATCCCAGGAAAAACCCCGCTTTCCTGCAGGGC
This sequence comes from Anopheles atroparvus, assembly GCA_914969975.1. NCBI lineage: Eukaryota > Metazoa > Arthropoda > Insecta > Diptera > Culicidae > Anopheles > Anopheles atroparvus. The sequence goes on along the minus strand of CAJZCY010000002.1, from coordinate 43,153,517 downwards.
GTTTCTAGAATTGACGGCAAGACGGCACGCGTGATGTTAGGGATTAAACCTGCAGTAAAACGGATAAGAAGAAGCAAAAGAAACAACTACGGTTAGTCCAGTATGTGCATCGAGCGTTACACTGGTTTTCGCCACCCTTTTACTCACGACCCTTCCCGGGCTCTGCGCTCTCGTGTTTGATCCATCGGGGTGTGATCTATTGAAGTGACCACAGTTAGTTCCTCCTTTTCGTGCCGCTTGGCAACTTTTGATAGCCAATCGAGTGCCCTGGGTAGTCGTGAGCAGCAAGTGGGAATTGCTTATGCCCCGTTCTAATGCTAGCCAAGCGGCACACGAAAAACACTGACATGCGATAAGCGGAACTTTGCTGTTTGGCTTGTAACTCAACGTAAGGGTATTTGCACATTTATCAAATGAAAGATGATGCAGTACAAACGTTCTACATTCTTATGAAACTTTGTACATGTTAATGTTGTTTGATAAATATATGTTCTTCAATCGCGTTTTGAAAGCTTCAACGCTGAGTTTTTGTTAATAGGAAACAAGCATGTTGAACGTGAATGCCTTGGTATACAATATCTATTTAGGAAGATAAATTTTTACTAAAGCAAACATGCCGATTGCAACGAACTTGATTGGGGTTGTAAAATCTCCCACCGTTTTCATTGGACCGTGTCGTAATTGCAGCTGTAAACTTAAATTGAGTTAGTTTGGGCGATACCAAAAAAAGAAAAAAAAAACACAGTCTATCAAGGTGTGAATTTCGACTGTGCACTCCTTCCGCTACGTGTTCTTTCAACAATGCTGCCACCCTCTGTTTTTGTTACGTCAGTTTATGTGCGAACAAATGGCAGGTTTTCAGGTTTTCTTTTTCTCCAGAGTGCATCACAACACCCCCACCATGTTTCCTGCGGGCTTTGGATTATGCGGTGCTGTGAATGAATTGTTTTCTTTCTACTATCATTTTCCTAACGCTCCCCGAGTCGTGGCTCGCTAATCAAACCCACTAATCATAGCTTGTTATCACTTTCGCAACTGCCACAAAAAAAAATCCGCTCACACACCAGTAATAAACGCCAACCACACGGGCAACGATGGAACGAGCGGATTGTGGCGGGATCGACATTGTGTGCATCAACAAATTTACCCTCGTAGATATTCCCTAAAAAGGAACATAATAAAAAAACAAGTGTTGTTAGTTAATCAGCGCCACTTGCAACCCAGCTCCCTTTCCAGCTGTCTCACTCTCTTCTTTTCTTTCTCTACCACTTTTGGAAGGCTGCCTATTGCTTGGCATGGCTGACGGCCATAATCTTTGTGGTGCCCCGTTTTCTATCGTTATTCCGGAAGCAAAGATGCTGCCGCTACTGGTGCTGCCATTGCATTATGTTTCGAGGGGCCGGTGGGTGATATATGTATGCAGTCCGCCCCGCGCTGCACGCGCGCGCATCGATGCATTGTCGAAATCGGGCAAAACGCGCATCGAAGCGAAGCGAAAACGAGATCGGTGCCTTTACGATAACGATTTCGCAGAAGAAGGATGGTGGGGCGGCAGACTAATTCTTGCGAACACTGGGGATGATGAGTCTAGGGGAAAAATGCGAGGGTTGATGCAGGCCGATCGGGTGTAGATGAGTTATGATGGTTACTCAGCCACCTTACGGCGGCGTCATAATTTCTCCTTTTCTGCAAAAGAAGGGTAAATACAACGCCGCCACCGTTTGGCGGGCGGGAGGAGGATCATCAGCACCACACATATTGGTATTATCACAAGAGCAGCAGCAGCTCGGGGTAGCACCGATCGGGGTCTATTATCGGAAGGAGGCGCATCACCTAGGGCTTCTCCGGAAGAGGAGGCGTCCCTGGGTGTGGAGAAGATCTGTGGCGCGCATCGGGGCTTGCCTGCCTGTCTGCCTGCCTTCGGTTTCGAGGTGCAGTTAATCAGTGCAGACGAACGCGGCCATAGGCAACCACAGCAACGGCTTCCTCTTGGCGCGCGCTCCACAAATCCCGGGCGATATCTATTGTTTTCAGTTCGTATCGATAGCTCACCGTGACCGGGAGTCGGTAAACGCTTCGGTCGGTGCTGCCTGCGCGCCGTAGTGATGTGATCATCGACGGAATCGATGTGTTGCTGTGGCTGGGATCAGCAGCGTCAGAGATGGAAGAATGTAATCGATGGTGGTCGTCTGTTTGATCGATCGTTAGTTGAGTGGTATTGATCGGTGTGGTCTGGATTGCTACCATGGTGGAGCTCCATTTCGCTGGAAAATTTGGGATGATTTATTGTGATCTCTGTTTGATAGACAAAGATAGAGTTTGCTTGCTCCAGAAGCAAATCAAAAGGTGGTTCGTATGTGCATTCTGCCCCGTGGTTGTAAGGAACCCTACCGGTACAGAAATGTGTAAGTGAAATTGTAAGAAATGTGTGGAACAGTCGTTTGTGGAATCGTGCATGTATAGACATGGATATTATGTCTCGCTTGACGCTGGTTCGCAAAAAGAAACCCCTGGCCTCCTACCAAAAACCAAAGAGGTTTATTATTTTAAATCAATTCGCCTCCGACCGTATCTGGTTCGAGGTGGCGTGGATGGGTGATTGCATTGTTAGTTTTCTTCTGTCCGTTCGTGTGCGCGCATCTTCGCACCGTGCGAGAGAGTTCCCTTTGGTGTGCTATATTTGCAAAACAGTGTAACACGCCAGCTGTGTGCAGTTCCAGTTGCCGCTGGGGTGGGATGTGTGCTTTTCGTACTTCAAACTGCCAACACTAAATTGGACTTGAACGTTGGAGCTAAGATTGACATGTTTTCCGTTGTCGGTTGGCTACTGATGAAAAGAAAGAAAACTGGAACTGGACAACGGAAAAGGAGGGAAGGAAAAACGGTCAATGCGTGTGCGCGCATTGTAATGCCTCTGGCGTCTCTCCGCTCCTCTGCCCCCAAAACGCGAGTTGCCAAATGGGTTGTCCCGCCAAGCAAAGGTGTTATACGTTCGAGGAAAGTTGCGCGTGTTCGGGAAATGGGTGGAAAACGATACGGACCTTCAGCGCGGCCGGCCCGGTTGCTGCGCCTGTGTGTGCAACAAGTGTGTTTTGAGGTGAAAAACATTATCTGGTGCGCAAAATCGCCACACACGACGCCGGCTCTTCTCCGGTGCTGGTCATCGGTTGGCGGCGGTTGAGTTTGGATGGCAAATGAATTTAACATTTTCTTCATCGGACCACACCACTATTTTGGACGAGGTTAAGTGAGGAAATCGGGGCCAATATCACACAACACCACCCCGCACGGTTCGACCAGGCGTCAGTGAATCTGTGTTTGGGACAGTGGAAAATATCGAACACTTATCTCGTCCGTGCGTGCGTGTGTGTGGTATGTGTGTAAAAGGTGTTTTTCTCCCTCTAGTTCCACGCGAGGCGAAGATACCGAACTGTGGTGATTTTTCTCTCGGTTCCACGGGAATCAGGCGCAGCTTTCGGCCAATTTTTGCCTTCGTGTTGCGGTCAGTGAAGAAAATTGACTGCCCATTCGATTGGGCAGTCGCGTTCATCAGTCATGGCCGCCTGCGGAACCTCGGGCCATAGACACCCGGCCGGGCCGTCCATCTTACCGATGGTTCCACTTTTCCGCGCACCAGTTTGAAAAGAAAGTTTCCCCCTGGAGTTGGCGGTGCTTTGCGTCATTAGTATTCCTATTTGCACGTTAAATCACCGTTAAACATGGAATATAAAACGTTTAAATTTCGCCAGTAGACCACCCCGACCGGACCGCAGATTCGGCATGCGCGTGGGTTGGTTTATTGTGCGTGTCGAAAGAAGAGTGAAGCTTCGCAGTAAAGTAATGAATTTATTGGAGCCTGGCTTTTTAGTGTAAGGTGTGTGGCCGGAGGACTGCACGGAGAAAGGTCGACAGGACCCACGACTCCTCGGGTGGCTTTATTTATTTGTGGAAAAAAAAAAATCGACAGTCGTGTTAAGCAAACATTGCAGTGCAATTTTTACTTCGCCGTAAATCACACCATAAAGTGTTTATTCGATAGGTTTACCTCTTTTACAAGATGACTTGTGACTGACTGGAGTGAATCCGGAGGTAATGTTGCATGAAAGAGTGTGCTCATAATGTAGTGACTATAAACCTTCCGATCGCACCACACGCAGACAGCAGAAAGGTGATCGGAATCGTGTGAAAACGACGATCTCGATAGGGAAGTGAGTGAGAAGAAGAAAAGCGCAAGCGCGGCGGTGCACATCGCTCAGAACGAAATGAAGTTCGGCAACTACAACCTCAACTCGTCAACCGCCTGTTCCAGCAAATCGGACGCCGCCGAGCCCAAGCGACGACGGCATCTCTTTCTCTTTCGCATCGGAAAGGTGAAGAGTACTGCCAACTACATCGTCGGCAAGGTGCACCGGCGTCTCGGGGCAAACACAAGGATGCCCCCCGGGAGCATCTCTAGAAGTTCCAGTTTTTCCGCTGGCGTTGAAGAAAGCGTCAAGGGAAAGGATACAACCTGCGCACCTGAGTTGTTCGAATCTACGAGTCGACCGGGCGGTGTCGGGGGCGGCGGCTACTCGGAAACATCATCCCCGCTATCCTACCGGGCGTCTCTGTTCGGGGAACATCAGGCGGGAGATAGCAAATTGTCCAGCAAGGTTGGGGAACTGACGATGCCACGTTTTTCGCCGAGGGATTTCCCGATCAGCTGGAGCACTCCGTTCGATCGGCAGGGAGCAGCTGGCACGCTTCCGCTGGGACTCGACGGTCTGCGGCGGGATGATGCGGCCTTCTTCCAGGCGTTCGGCAGTCGGGCGCATCTGTTTCACAAAAACAAGTCCATTTCGGGCAAGCAATACTCGGGCGGTGGCGGAGGGTTGATGTTCTCGAAGGCGAGCAACACGGTGTTGCAGCCGGCTCCTTACTACTCGCTCAAGAGAGCCAACTCCACGCTGCGACGGTCAGCGCAGGTATTTGGCGGAAGTTGCCCGGAAATCCACGCACCGGACGGCGATAATGGTACGCTGCAGTCGCAGAAGAGCCACCGGTCGTCGGTGGCGACTACCAACACGAATCACACTGGCGGACGCCGGTTTCGCAAGAGCAAGATCGTCCAACTGCTGGAGCGCAACGAGCACGACGAGAAGACGGAAATGGCGATCCTGCAGGAGTACTTCGACACGATGTCCTACACGGAGATCGTGAAGGATCGTGACTTCCGGAACTATCTGATGAAGAAGCGCTACCTGGACATCATGGAGTACATCTACAGCAATGCGCCGAGTAGTGCGTCCGACAATGGGCAGGTGTCTCGGGCGCCCTCGACCGTGGTGCCACCATCGCCTACCACCTCCAACAACGATTGCGACTCGGTGAAGAAAGAGAAGCTACTGGCCGAGACGGGTCCAACGCCGGTGCCGCCCCCGCTGCCACCGCTGCGTCGCTACTACTATCCCTCAGGCAGCAACCCGCAGGTGTTTTGCCGCTGGAACAGCAACTTCGAGCGGTACTACCAGAACGACGCGGGTTCCTCGTATCCCGGCACGACAGGCTTCCCGGGCGCAGCGTGTGATTCTTTGCCACGGACCAAGGCGGACCGTCCGGCGGATCTTCCACCCTACGTGACGCTGCCGAAGGTGAAGAATCCGAAGCCGATGCCGCCGGAGCAGATTCAAGATCCACTGCCGAAGCCATCGCGCTGCCAGAGGACCTACCGGCAGCTGCGAGAGTTCTGCGAGAGATCCCTCATGCGATACACGCTCAGCCGTGCGAATGCCAATGGCACGGGCACCTCGGCGGCGACGCTGAAGTTGCGCAAGCCTGCGAAGACGACGTACTCGGAGAAGGAGTACCGGCGGGTGATCGAAGACTTTGTGCGCAAACGGGGATTCTCCAATGCGGAAGAGTACACCCGGTATCACTACGGGGACTTTCTGCGTCTGAAGGTGCCGATCAAGAAAAAGTCGCTAGCGAGGAAAAAGGATAAGAAGAAAAAAGAAAGGGAAAAGCAGAAGCAACCTAAGGCGAGGAAGAAGTTTGGGGAACCCACGGAGATACGCGAGCATTATCAATATCTGCAGTACAACTCGCTGCCTCCGCCGCCGTACTCGAGCGGAGACTACCATTGCGCAGCCCCTGCGACGCCGATGTCTCGCGAATCGAAAGCAACTCCCCCGGCCGCCCGGAACAAACCGACGAACCTTCTGCTCGAGTACGACGAACATGCCGATGACACGGAGGCACCATCGACCTTCACCGACGTCGGCTTGCTCCCGAACGTTTGTGGGCTGATCTACGCGGACTCGTTCAAGAACTTCGACTACGTCAACCAGGCCAGAACCATGACGCTGGGGCGAACGAAACGGGCGGGTTCGCCGGCCTCCGGTCGGCTGGACGAACGGCAACAGATCTTCCGGCCGGTCAACAGCGATGGCGAGGAGGAACAGCAGCATCCTCGCTGCTCCAGCCCCTTCTTCCCGGATGATGCCGGGGTGCTACTGGGTGCCGTGATTGCGACCAGTGACGAAACAAACCGGCCGTACATCTTCGACGACGTTGGCGTGTACGAGACGATCCGCTCAAACAGCCGCAAGGAGCTGCTCCGAGCGGAGGTGCGCTCGCGAAAGGACACGTTTATCAGTGGTCGGGATGGGCGGAAAATGAGCGATCCTCCTCGGTATCGGGTTGCAATGGGGCTAAAACCACCGAGATTCGATTCCACACGGAAGAGTGTAAGTTGCCCGAGTCCGGAACACTGTACATCGTTTGCTCTGGTTATTGCCGGGAAGAAATACTTCTCTTCCCTTTCACCTCAGCGACACTGGCCAAGGGAGAATAAACAAGGCCACAAAGGCGAACTGGTTCCAAACGGGCCAACAAACGTCGCCTTCCAAACATGCCTCAATCTCTTTCTAATTCGCGGCTAACAGTGAAACGTGCATTTCAATCACTTTAGGCGTCTCTAAGGGAAACGAAAGCTCGAAAAGCTGGCGGTTATATCTATTTAAAAAAATAGCGATATAGAAAGGGCGATAGCAGGGCACTTCCCATCTCTTAACACGCACGTGCTGCCTTGAGTGGCACGATTCCCTTTAGGGTTGATTTGTTTGATGCAGGTTGGTCCGCCTCCTCGGAATGAGTCGATCAATCTGTGGTTGTGATCTGTGGTCACGTGGACCAACGAAGGCTCTCGGTTCGGCAAAAGTATGCTTCACATCTCACACAAAAACCATTTGGATTGGTGATTTGGAGCACCCTTGTATTCAAATAAACCGGTAGCCGATGGACTACAAACCCAACCGCTTGATGCTGCCCGGCGAAAAGCTTGGTGCCAATTACAAGCTCTTCCCGCTTCTTCGGGAGTTGGGGCCTTTGGTTTCTATAGAAGACCTACTTAAGAGGAAAAGGAAAGAAAGAAACATGTTGGCGCCCTCCTAGTGAAAATGTCATTATATCACTTGGCCCTATGGGCTTTCTGTGTTGTCTTGTTGTGCCGCCTTACAAGAGCTATTCGATTATTTTGTCCCGTTTTTAGGTTTTGGGGTGTGTTCTTTTTTTTTGCTCGATTTGAGTAAAATTTCCCCGCCACTCGGTTTGCTTTGGTGATAAAGAGAGGCAAAGGAAGATGGTGGGAAATGGAATCCAAAGAAATGAGCCGGGAAAGAGCCGCCATCGAGCGCAGTAATGCAAGTTCGTCGCCGTCGGTCACGTTAAAGTCTTTCGTCTTTGCCATTTGCCTGTTTTGATGCGTTACAACATATGAAGCAGGTTTTGATGTCAATGGCCGTTGTTGTGCGTGTCGTGGTGCAGAGGTTATTTTTGATGGTGGGCTGCCCTTCCCTGCCTCTTCCTCGTGCGTTGAGGGGGAATTATACTGCGTCGCGGTAAAAAATTAACCGATGAATTCTGTTGTAGTTGCGGTAGAAAGTTACCCATTTTTGGGTGTTGGATTCGAAGGGTGAACTGGAGCTCCGAACAAAAAACACAGGTTGTGTAACAGGTTCTTGCTTTTAACAAGGGTCCGGACATTTTCGGTGCATGTTTCAACGGATCTGTTAAAGGTTTTTGGGTCGCCTAAAATTGAAAGATTGCTATCTTTACTTGATGCATTTGGTTCGATTTACCTCGGTTCGATGTTGTCTCGAAAAGGTCATCAATTTTTAATGTCCTCTCACAGATTGTTGCATCACTGGAGCTGCTTACGCGCGGAAGTAACGAGCCTAACTAATGGAGAGCCTGGAAAAAAACAGTCCCTTTAAAAGGTCGCTAATGGGCCGTCCATTTTGCACTCGAAAGCACATCATCAGTACTAAACGATCGATCGAGCAAACCCTCGTTCACCCAATCCAATAGAAAGCAAAACGTACGCTCAACACACTCACTCCAAGTGATGACCCTCCGGGAGGAATTGACCAGCCGGCTTACCATTTCTCCTCCTTAAACAAACGTTTACCACTTCATGGCTTCAGGACTTGATTGAACCGTTTGTTTTCCACACTTTTGTCGTCTTGCAGGGTTACAGAGACGAGATGCTGTCGGAGGAGATGAGTTCACTCGTGCCGCCGGGGCTGCAGGGCAAGTCGGACATTCTCTTCGGCAACCTGCACGAGCTGTACACCTTCCACAACGACATCTTCCTGAAGGATCTGGAGAACTGCATTTCCACCACCGAACTAGTCGCACTTTGCTTCGTTCAACGGGTAAGCCGGGTTGCCATCGCCAACTACACTCTGGTCGAGCTGCCAATGCCAACTTATCGACTACGCTTGGAAATTATTTACAGCGAGATACATTTTTCCGCCTCTACTCGTACTACTGTCAAAACATACCCCGTTCCGAGCGTCTTCGGGAGACGCTCGTCGATACGCATCTGTTCCTGCAGGAATGCCAGAAGAAGCTCGGCCACAAGCTGCCCCTAGCCGCGTACTTGCTCAAGCCTGTGCAGCGGATCACCAAGTATCAGTTGCTGCTAAAAGATTTGCTCAAGTAAGACGCACTTGCCCAAAGAGCTCCCAGAGTACGTTCTCACTGTTTCCTTCTTGTTTTCGTTGTCACACACAGATTCAGTGACACCGGCACGTGCTCGCGAGAGCTGCAGAAGGCACTGGACTGCATGTTGGTCGTGCTGAAGTGTGTCAATGATTCCATGCATCAAATCGCAATAACGGGCTTTCCGGTGAGTAGTTAGTGGCGGGGATAAGTGGAGCCATATCCACATAAGGCTAATTGGTTTCTTTGCTCTCCGCTTCCAGGCCGACCTGTCGCAGCAGGGCGAACTACTGCTGCAGGACTCGTTCCAGGTGTGGACGGAAAGCAAGAAGGACCTTCGGCTGCGGTTGAAAACGCAAAACCGGCACATCTTCCTGTATCAAAAGGCGATGCTGTTTTGCAAGCAGGGCTCCAAGACGGGCCACAACAAGAGTACCTATCAGTTTAAGCACTGGCTACAGGTAAACAAGAACAACGTGGAACAAGTGGAGAGTGCATGGATGAACAACAAACATTCGTTGTTTGCTTTCAGATGTCCCAAATAGGTCTGACGGAGTCGGTCCGTGGGGATCCGCGACGGTTCGAGGTGTGGCTGCAGGGACGGCAGGAGGTGCACACGTTCCAAGCCGGCACGATCGAGATGAAGAACAAGTGGGTCGCCGAGATCAAGCGAGTGTTGCTGAATCAGCTGGAGGAGCTGAAGGGCGAAAAGATTAAACAGTACGGCCTGAACCATAAGTAAGTGTAATTCATCGGGAGCCCATCGATCAGGAGCATAGTTTGACAATCTCGTTGGTTTCGTTTTCGTTTTTAGACCACTCCGACACACCGCCTCCTGGGACGTGCCACAGGCAATGCACGGAACGCCTAATCGTACGCTGAGCTGTGACCAGCAGGCGCAATCGAATGGAGGCGCCACGGCGGGAATGGTCGGGTTGGCGCAGGATGTCGTTACGCGGATAGCGCATCTAAACGACGACAGTCTGCTGCACGGGGCCGGCATCTCGTCGTCTTCCTCCGAGCACGACAACCAAGAAACGAACGCCTGGAGCTCAGACTACTCGAACAGCGAAGACGAGTTCACCACCGTCGAGGACAGTGTAGTGCCCGGGCACAAGTTCGTTTCGCTCGCCGACTACTGCGCCATGGGCAACTCGGAAGTGTCCATGAAAGAGACGGACATGGTCGAGTTGCTGAAGGTCGGGTGCGCTGGCTGGTGGTTCGTGAAGGTGCTCGGTATGTTCTCCTGTCCCCCCGGATGATTTTCATCCTTAGGCAAACACATTTTAACGACTCGCTCAAATCTTTTAGCCACCGGCCTGGAAGGATGGGCCCCGGCAGCATATCTCGAGCCGATCAACCGCAAAACATCCCGTCTTCGAGGCGCACGGAGCCAGGACAAGCTGAATGACCACTGAACGACAAGTGGGTCACTAAAAAGTGCACGCAGTGATGATTATAATGAGCCAAAGTGTAAAGGTAAATGGGTACACACAGTTTCTTCGTGTCGGTGTCGTAGCTGGGAGATAGTTAGCAGAATGAACTCGTAAACAAACACACTCGTAATGATACATTAACCAGTTAGGGAAATATACAACCTCATGAAGAATCTCCCTTTTTCCTCATGGCAAATGGCGCAATTCATCGGTGGGGCGCAGCTAAATTATGTACCTTGAATGGCTAACCTGAAGACGATACATACAAGGATAATGTAACACATACCGACACTTTCTTCCCTGTTATCTGTTCGTGCAATTAGTCTAGCAGCAAGAACGATGTCTTTTTTCGGATTAACTAGCGAAACACTTAGGAAAATGTTCTCATTAACTTTCTCCACTAAAACTTACCGCTCTCTTAACCTGTTCTCAACTTGAACCTTCTCTCTATTTCTCTTTCTATCTGTTCGGTATATGTTACTAAACATCTGTTAATCTGTGCGATAAAGTATACGTTTGCGTGCGGTCATATTTGGTAAAGTGTTTGCGAATATTAACCGTAATCTTATTTTTCCGGAAGCGCCCTGAGGATGCTTTGATCTTTCGTCCATACATATGTTTCACGTGTTCATTCGTTCAGTGTCATTAGGATGCTGAATATCGAAGACATCCTCTCCTGCAATTAAGTTTTCCGAACCGTTTTACTATCCTTTCCCACCATGTGAACACGAATAATTTATTTTCTGTCGCTGTCAAAGAATTTGTGAGTCACGCATTGTTCCATAGATTATCATCCATTGAAATCACTCATTTCAAGCTAAACTTTGTTCTGGGGTAGTTTGTGTATATAACAGTCTAGTTTCCGCGTAAACGGAAAAGAAACAATCAATTTTGGAGAACACTTTGGTAGCAGAACCCACAAGAGGGGGTGTGTGCTTCTGATAAATTTTGTATATCTTTTACGGTTGGAAAAAAGTCCTTTTTTATATGTAACGTCAATGGTTTGCGCAAATTTTCCAGCAAGCAAGCAACATGCAGTGGTGATTGATAAGCATAAGTAATTTTCCAACAAAAACACCCCCAACTATGATAGGAAGAAAAGCAAACCGATAATGAAACGATAGAATCGATCGACGGCGGGTCAGTGTCAAAATCAAAATGTTGCAATATATTTAACCAAATTGCGGCCTGCTGTTGCTGCTGCTGCTGCTTCACAGCCTCCTACAGAGATTATTAGCGTTTTCGGTCATAGACATACGCGCGGAAGGGGCTTCGCTTTTTGTGTATAGTAGCGAGAGAAGAAGGACGTAGGAGAGAACGATCTAAGTAACCAATCGAATTAAGTTATACAACAGAAGGATAAACGTTTAAAACAAAGTGTTATTGTGAGGCAGAGTAATGAGCAATATCGGTGTTAATTGTGGAAACATGAAAGAAACGCGTATCTCGTGTCTCCGATTGATACATCCGAACATAACTTCCATTGCTTGATGAGCCCCCCAACCCGTAATCAACACTTGACGCAACCCGGGCTTAGTTCCAAAGTCCCAAAGGAGTTTATTATGTTGCTATATCGACATTCAAATATCTAATCTCCTTTTCCCATTAGCAACAAACACACAGTGTGCACACCTATACCGGTTGATCTAAAGTAACGCACGAAATTCCCTTAAATCCGCTTGAAAGATAATGTTTCGCACGTTGCTTTCTACTTTGCAATTGGCTTGGCCCTGTCCTCTCTCGAGTCTTTTTACATACAGTCGCCACAACAACTTCTAGCCTACATTGCTTGCGTTATTTTCGTCCAAATGGCCGTGCACCACCAGTTAAACATTCACTTTAAACACATTTAATAATTAGTTTTCTTTTTTTCTGCCTGCCGCCTGTCAACTGTCATTTTGGGCACCCGACATAGATAGGAATTATGGTGAGGGTGGTAGGGGGACAGATCAGATGGGCCCACATGATCACGTTGTCGAAAGGTGACGATATGGTCACGTTTGTAGATTGAAAAGTATCGTTTAAAAAAATGAAGACACAGGTAGCGAAATGGTTGTGTGTGTGTGTGTTACGCGCACGTGCTCCGTCGGATATCGTTTGTAGAGTATAGAGCGTCTTCGAACGTGGTGGGCACGTGGTTTTACAGTCCCAATCGTTGCGCACGCTGCTTGATAAAGATACTGTCAATGTTGGCAAACACATCGGACGCTTGCTTGGCGGCGTCGACGCGGAAATGCAGCCCACGCAGGGCGTAGTAGTCGGCCAGGGGTTTCGTCTGCCGGTGGTAGGACTCGAGCCGCTTTACGAGCGCCTGGGCGTTGTCGTCGCTGCGCCGAATCAGCGGCTCACCGGTCACGTCGTCCGTCATTGGAACCTTCGGCGGGGCGAACTCCTCATGGTACGATCGGCCGCTGGCCTGGTGGATCAGGCGGCCGGTGATGCGTCGCACCAGCAGACTGTCGTCGATGCCGAACTCGATCACCGCGTCCAGCCCGGTCCGGCGCTTTTCGAGCAGACTGTCCAGCTTCTCTGCCTGCACGACCGTGCGCGGGAATCCGTCCAGCAGGAACCCGTTGCGGCACTCGGGTTTGTCCAGGTTGGAGTCGATCATGTCGACCACCAGCTCATCGGACACCAGTTTGCCCTCGTCCATCACCTTCTTCAGCTGCGCGCCAAGCTTCGAGCCGGACGCAATCTCCGCCCGCAGCATATCGCCCGTGGACAGGTGGCAAACGCAATATTTTTCCTTCAGCAGTGGCGCCTAGAGGAAAGGATAGAAAAAAAAAACAAGAGAATCAGCTTCATGTGATGTGAAATGAGCAAAATGTTAAAATTAGAATACATTTTCAGTTCGGTACCGCCGCGCTACTTTGTAATCCCACCCTCATACCCTAAGCCGTGATTAATCGTGAACGCGCACGACACCGTCCCCCACAAGCCGGTTAATTCTGCCGACGGAAGTCAGGAAGCCCGCCAGGCTTATTATCACCGGTAGACTTTCGTTTTCGTTGCCCCATCTTAGCAAGCCCCTGAGCTCAAGCATAATCTTCCCTCCTGTTGCTACAGTTACGAGCAGGCGAAGTAGGCGAAGGCGGGAGAGATAACAATATAACCATCGCGTTGCCGTGGGACAAGTGGCTCCGGCCCAAGGGTTGAAGATGATGCTTATCTGATAATCTAATCGACGACGGGCCCGCGGTTTTCATTATGTAACCACGCACTGACGACCTTCACGCATAGATCACTTCAACTTAGCGCACTAACGTCAATGGTTCCACGCTCCGTTATCACTGCGGTTTTATCGGCCCCAAGGTCAAACGCAAATGGACACTATGCACAACGGTCAAAGAACTCCTGCTGGGTGTACTGTTACCACGTACCTGTGTGCCCTTGCCGGATCCGGGCGGTCCGAGAAGGATTGCATTGATGCCGGTCGAGCTAGATTCCGGATTCGGTTGAGGTACTGCCGCGTTCGGTGCCATTATTTGTTCCTATAGAAAAACGAGCGAAAGTCAGCCTTGACTAGTTGGTCGGCTTCTTTGTAAACTATTTCACCTTTCAGTTAATGCCAGCAACGTTGGGAGGACAACAAGCAAACAACCCGCTGCAATTGGCGCTAGTTTGGCTCGGGCAAAACAACGAACGATGTTTCGGGGTCGCAAACTTTCCGCAAACGACAGTCCACCAACCGCTCTGCTCAGCTACGTCCGAAGGAACACACTGCAAATTTCTGTCCACGAGGAACGATTTTTGCTTGACGAAATGAAGCGCCACCACCGCACTCGCAAGATCCGCTCTGCCAGCGCCTTCCCCGCATCCATAACAACACTATACACGCATCACATGGTGGATGACGTCGAAACGTCACAACTTCACTTGAAGGAAAGTGTTTCCGTACCTCACATATAGATGGCGCTGTAACACCGTCCGCTGCGTTTTAAATCGTTGGCATAATTACTGAAACTGAAGCATTTTTGACTGAAACGATTGTTTCATCTTAATATATATCTAAATAATTGAGAAATTAAATTAAAATTAAAAAAAAAAAACGAGTGAGCGACTCAAGCTTATGGCTCAATTGTGTTGACATCCGAAGTAGGCAATCGGTAGGTATAAACAATACTGCGTTATCGTGTCAGACTGACCCGTTATCTCAGATCACTTGATCGTCGTCTCCAGTAGCGCACCAGCTCTCGATCCGTGCGGATGCTGCGAGAGAAATCTGATTATCCAAACGTGTAAGAGCTTGGCTGCTTGGTCAATTCAAACAAGAGCGTGTGGGTGAGTTTGATTGGTTGCGTGCGCGCTACCGCCTAGGCATCCTGGTCTCCTGTTACTTCTGGGGTCGGTTTTCGAACCAAAAGCGACCGGGCGACGCCGTCCGAAATTCCTTTCGCTCTCTCTCTCTCTTTCTCTTGCGGAGAGAATTGAGTATTACAATTGCCTCCTGGTTAGCATAGTCTCCTGTTACTTCTGGGCCGATTTTCGTACCAACAGCGACCGTGCGAACTGAAATCGAGAATTCAGTATTGCGCTACTACCTCCTGGGCAACCTGGTAGCTTGGTACTAACGGTACGATTTTCGGATTCAGCCGGACGCATCCGGATCTGCTGCGGGCGGCTATCGAAAGACGATGATTTTTCGTTATGAAACTTGTGTTCCTTGTTAACAGGAGTTCAGCCCATCGAGTAGGTAGCTCGGAATGCGACCGCAGGCCTACTTGCAATGACTGTCCGTCTCTTTCTTCTGAGCAAGACCACACACTACTTCTACGGAGGTATACGTTGTTTGAACGTATAACGGCTCCATACTTACACTAGCTCCTCTACGATTATTTATACTTACTGTTTCTATTTAAAATCAAATTTAAAGCTAGAAAAAAATTGTTTCGGACATTTAAAAACCCTCCTTTGCCCTTGTATATAAAGAAAACATAAATTGTAAACATTATCAATTTTAAATTTTTTTTACAGCAATCTACATGGCAGTTTTGTTTTATTTATTTCCTTTACTCTGAATAATTTTTTAAATGTTGTTTCCGAAAGCATCTTTTACCGCTGGTGCTGCTCATTAGTGGTCCTGCTGTGTCCAAACAACAGCTGTTGTTTACACTTCCTCGGATTCTGGCATCAGCTGATGGAGGCAGCACAGGTTCGTCCTGTCCTTCGTTCTTGCGTTCAGTTCTTCTCGGGTTCTTTCTCTCTCTCTGGGGGGGAACATTCCATTCGCTCTTTTTTCGCTTTTCTCTCTCTCTCTCTTTCTCTCTCGTGGGAGGTGATAGAATCCTGCAGTAAAATCGTACAACACCTCCGCAAAGCCACGCTTACACTTCCGCGTCGTCGAAACGCAACAACATCGGACGAATACTTTCGGCATCTTCTCGTCCTCCTCCTTGAAACTTGCTTTCTCCCTCTCTTTAAATTGCGCACGGACTCGTTTCCGTTTCTTTTCCCAAACCACCTGCCCTCGCATGCTCTGCACAAGATTGTTGAATGAATATAATGCTGGCACAGCACCGGACGACGACTGCGGCATGACGCGAACCCAACAAACGACCGACCGACCGACCGACCGACCGAACGAACGACGAGGACGACGACGAGTCCCGAAAGACGTAGAGATGTTTTGTATGGACGCGCGCCGCATCGAAAGGACTATATGCATACATATTTGGGAGCCAAATCCTTCCGTAGGTCGTTCGCCTGCCGAAGTCGATGTGCACCGCATGCCAGTAGTTGCGAAGGATTTGCCAACGTCGACGGACGGACGGACGAACTCTTGTCCGCGGCAGTAGTAATCTCCGGCAAGCGGATCGGATCGGATCGGTTGGAACGCCACAAAACAAAGAAGCCTCGGAAAAACGCGTCCAAGCGACGATGTTTATACTACTGCACAGTGTGTTTTACTGATTGTGAGTAACTGGTGCTTGATGTGTCCCCGTTTCGATGGAGACGCCATCATCAAGTCACAAATCCGGTGTTTCTTTTTTTTTGTGTGTCTTCGTGTCGTTCGTCGTGCCACGAAGTAAAGCAAAATAGTACCGACACGTGCGCTGGTGCAATTGTGTGTACAATCGGTTTTACTGCAGATTAATAGAATGGCGCATATAGTTTTATCGTGCGTGCGATATGTACGTGACACGCCACGGAGATGATGATGATGATTGTGGCGGTTGAGTGTTGATGTTGTTCCGCAAGTGACATTTGTGGTTTATTTACTACTTTACTGTGTCGTCGACGTCTGTGACACTGCTTGGTGGTATTGGTGGGGGGGGGGGGGGGGGAATCCTTTCATCCTCATCCAGCCAACGGTATCACGTTGATTCCCCCGCCTCCCATCCCCTCCCACACGTAGGAGCGATGTAGCGCACAACGCCATATCGTCGGATTGGCTTTAGCAGAGTTTTAAAGCACAACCGAACGAACGAACGAACGCCGACTGCTGCGATCTCCGGTTCGGTTGCTTTGTGCGCGTGTACGGCCGCACGGCCGGTCGACCCGAGGCCCCGAGGTCGGTGGAAAACTAAGGAAAATATTGATTGAATGTTCCGTCCTCGCGTCCCGAGCGCTCGGCTGCGTTCCTGGAAAGCGCACACGACCAAAGGACGAGGCGAGGCGAGAACGTTTTCCTGCTCGTCGCCTCACCTGAGATGGAGTGAAGGAGTGAGTGAGCCAGTGAGTGAGTGAAATTGAAACGAAGCGCGAGCGATCGCAGGAGGCGCATTGAATTGTTTTACGCACAAGACAGCCCGTGGTGAGGCGGTGGGGTGAATTTTGGTTTGAATTCCACGAAGGTGTGAAGGAGATAAACGCTGCCGAACAAAGTGGCCGGGGTAAATGAAAAGCAGATTTCCTCTCCAGGGAAACACGTTGTAACCGTTGGCAAACCAGCGCGTCTTGGCAGCACCAGCAACCGGGCGAAAACTAGTGCCGTTCTATTGCTTTTCCCTTTTCCTTTTCCATTTTTTTAACATCCGCTTCCAAACTGAAGACAAATAGAAACGATTTCATTCAACAAACTTTCCCAACCATATGTCGCCCGGATGAAGTTTCAGCCTCGGTCCCACCATTTTTCTTTCCGCCCGTTGCAGCTGCTCGCCTTCTCAACACGACTCTAAAACTCATCGCCGCCGTTCGGTCCGGTGGTGGATTTTCCCTCCCACCCGGTGGTTGGGAATCGTTTGATGGACGAAATTAGTTTCATTTCCGGCATTTTGCAGCAAGTGGTTAAAGTTGCTTTATGGCGCACAGTACGGCCGGTCCCCGCGGAGAAGGAGGAAATGGCAAGGTTTTATAACTTACAACGGAAGGACGGCACGTGGAACGAGCAGCGAGGTGTTTTTTTTTACTCCTTTGCCTGCCTAAGAGA
The DNA here is from genome assembly GCA_914969975.1 of Anopheles atroparvus. Classification (NCBI taxonomy): domain Eukaryota; kingdom Metazoa; phylum Arthropoda; class Insecta; order Diptera; family Culicidae; genus Anopheles; species Anopheles atroparvus. The sequence continues at coordinate 43,135,730 of CAJZCY010000002.1, read as the reverse complement.
AAGAGCTGGCCTAAATAAGTTTTTGGGAAGTTTTTTTTTACTACGCAATCAACGAAATATTGTTTGCCCTTTTTTCCTGATTGCTTGAGAAGGACGACGACGACGCTCACATGGCTTGCTCAGGGAGTGCGCAATCAAAAAGGGGATACGACGATAATAATCATAAAAAAACACGTAGCAAATGTTTTCATGTAGATACACAGTTTTCCTAGTTCATCATGCAGAAGAAGGATTACATTAACATTAATTCAGGTTCAGGTGGTAACGTCTTTGCCTTTCTCTTACAATCTTTGCGTCGTGGGTTTAAAATCGTGGCAAAATGCTAGAAAACAACATCTGCAAAGTCGTTCATTCGAGGGACAAACCGTCACGTAAATCGAATTAAAAGAAACATTAAAAGTTTTAAGGAATTTATACCCCATTCGTTTTCTTTCCTTTTAAGATAGCAAAAATGGATACCGATTGTAACGGAGCCTGTTTTCCAATAATTTCCCGAATGCTCGAAGGTGGCATCAATTCCTATCGATAACCAATCCATCAGTATGTCGGGGTAAGAGAAGGTGTGGGGAGGTGGTCGTTAGCTAGAAAAGTCCAGGGAAGAGAGGTTCGAGGACGAGTTTGAAAACGAACTCCCCATTTGCCGAGTGAAATCGATCGGAACTGCCACACAAAACACACCGGATGTGGTTTAACATTTTCCCCGGCTAATGGCAAGGGCTAGGAAAGGGAAGGGAGGGGGGGGGGGGGGAGAGGAGGCAAAAGAAATATTATAAGAACCCTATCTCGTGCCAACTACCCATTCTCGTAACGATTATACCGATTCCCCACCCCAGCCGGCGTGTTTCCTGCACCATAAAGTAACAAATAAATATGGATGGCAGGGCCGGAAAACAGAATCCAATCCGGGGAAAATATCCTCGAAACCCGCATCATACATACATACATATTTTTGGGTGAAGCGAGGAAAGGCCAAAGAAGCTCACCTCTATTTTCCTTCCCTTCCACGTTGAAAGTCACGCGTTCGTTCAGAGGAATTTGAAAATGAAAACTATAAGCACTGCTTAAAATGCCTTTCTCTCTCCCCCTCTCTCTCTCTCTCTTTCTCGTTTCACTTAATCTTGGCCAGCCATCTCGTGTAGATAGGATCAATTTTGTCACCTTTTCCACACCACGACGACGACGACGGGTTGGAGGGTTTTTCCCTTCTCCTCGGAGAAGGGGGTAGATGGATAACGATTAGAACTTCCCGGGGTGTTTGTTTGCGTGTGTGTGTTTGTGAACACCGGCCTACGGGTGATACCAATCTACCTTTGGTCGAGAGATGTTTCCTTTCGTGTTTCCGTACCTCCCCCCGAATTGTGATTCGGTTCGGTTGAGTGCGAAAGGTTGTTAAAAAGTGTCATTAAAATTAGATCAACTTTCCATGATTGCGTGCCGGCCGGCTCCCTTCGGCGAATGGCGCAGGCCGCAGGGACAACCATACATACACACACACACGCCTAAATATATATATGCGGCTGGCTAACGATTTTGCAGCTACGATTCTGCAGGGATTTTATTCCAAATCAACTTTTCGTTCCCCGAAGGATAAACTTCCGAAATGCCAAACGAGAAAGGGAAGAGAAGAATTCGCGAAACTCTTTGACGCCGCCGCCGGAAAACGGCAAGTCACGGTTCAATAGGCAAGGAAAAAAAAAGTTTCTGTGATTCATTTAAAAAAGTAGCACACGACGATCAAAGCGCAACTCCAACGGCGGCAAGGGCAAACAAAAAGGCATAAGGGAAAATCATTAATGCCAAGTCTAACGAGTAGAAAAATCAACAAAAACAAAAAAGAAATAAAGCAACCACCAGGAAAAACATAAAATATATCAAAGTGTACGTTACAAAAAAGCCCTAGCCAATCTTTAAGGGCTAACAGAAAGAAAAAAAAACGGGCAGGCAAGTGGAAATGGTTGCCAGCTTCCGTTCGGATCCGGTCATAAATAAATAACCACCCCAGCATTAATCGATGCAAGGTTGTGGCATCCCTCCGGCCTTTCTGTTCCAAACTGCGGACATGTTGTTACAGCTACCCAGTCCGGCGGGGTTGAACCTGTGGGAGGGACCATTCCATTCTCAATGCCGTATGATGCAAGTATGATTTATGTTGATCAGGACCGTTTGATTTTTTTTTGTCTTTCCTTCCCTCCTGTCTACGGCGAGGACGCCGACGGGGAAAAGATAGCATCATTGTCAACAGATTAGACAGAGCGTCCTTTTTCGTGCCATTTTCATCGTCCAGTGCCGTTCATGGATGATGAATGGACCAACGCGGCGTTGATCTAGATCCCCGGTTTGTCCGTTCCCATAGATGAAGCGATTCAGCGGCAGTAGCAGCCACTAGAAAATAGCTGAGGTCGTCGGTGTTGTGTGAGATTATTCATAGCGGCAACAATCGTTTTGCCATCTCTCTTCGCACCCGAGCCGAAACGGCCAAAGTTCTAATGAATAAAGTTCTCTGTTTCCTTCTCTGGTGTTTTCCTTCCCCCCGGTTCCTTTCATTAGAAACAGCACTGGCGATTGAATCTAATGCCTCCGGGTTTTTCGTAGGGTGAAACGCGCTTCCGAAACCGAGTGCGCCACTAGGCGCCTCCATTAGAAGAAGAGTTGGTGGCGGTGGCTCATCAAACTTGCGGTTTTCATTAGTAATAGAAGCACACGCAAGAGATCGGCCCTACTACGGCTTCGGTATGATTTTGAGACTTTGTTGGAACGGCGGCCCGGTTGGAAATTGTTGAGTTGCCTTGGTAAATGCCAGGAAAACCACCATTAATGGCGCACTTGGTAGAGTGAACGGAGCAGCAGACGCATGGTGGTCGCACGGGTAGTTTAGCGTCCAACAACTGTTTCATTTTATCGCTTATCTCTTGTGCAGACCAACCACCACACAACGACCTCGTTGAAGCACGAAGATTCTTGTGCCTTGAACGTCCGCACGGGCGGCTCGACGCATATGCCATCACGCGCTCATTTGCATACAACGGTAAACGATAGCGTGTTCCTGTGCGCTTTTGTCGCCCCGTCGCTCTTCCCCGGATGGAGGATTTTCATCATACCAGCTTCTTAGCTAAGCCATCGGGAATGTATACTTTCACACTTTCGTGCTTTTCGATTCACTTCTTTCTTGTTCCATCCACACCGCGACCGCAGGAACTTTCTAGCCTAGAAGAAAGGCGCGTTACAAGGCAGAAAATTATCTTTCAAACAAACAAAACGACTCGAAAGCGTACTTCGTCAATCGGGTACTTCATTCAAGGCGGATACAAGCCAAGAAGGAACCACCGTGTTGTAATACGATAGACAACGAGAGATCCTTCCCGTGGCCCGCCGTTTTCGTTTGATGCACCAGCACCGACAAGCAGAGCGGCATGTCCGGGACTAGTTTTGAATGTTCATCCGGCGAGGCGAGCGTCTTCCTTGCACACGAACGAGGGCGACGTCAAACTTGTTTATTTGAGAACATGACACGACCCCTCGAAACCAGCCCCAAGCAGAGTGGGGGAAGCAGGCAGAGAGCGAGATATGTATGACATGGAGGGTGAGATAGTCTGAAGGAGATGCTTCAACATCTTCACATCCACCAAGTCCCTATATCCCCAACAGGAGGGATGGTAGGCCAGAGGCTTTCTTTGCAGGTGGTGAAAAGGACACACAAAAATGCAAAAAGAGCCGGGAAAACCGTCCACGATGATGCAGTCGTCGAGCCGAACCAAGCCAGCCTCATTGCTACTTTCGCTTCGACATTTTCAACTCTCGAGGCACGTAGTAGAATGGAACGTAATGGACGGTCGCGTCTTTCTGCCGCTGCAGCACAGCATGCTGTGGAGGAAAACGTTTGCGATTAAAGCAAATTGTGTACTCGATAAAATGACGATCCTAACGTAAACTGACGGAATACGGTGCCATGACAGCAACAAAGGCAGCGCCATAGGAGGCAGTGAGAAACATCGTTTATACTGCGTCCCGTGCTCTGAAGGGGGAGAGGCGAAAACGTGGAAAGACAACATCCAGCGACAGGGTATAACTCGTTCCACGTTTCGTGTTTCTGTAAAAAGGATGCTACCAATTCGTTAGCTAGCCTACAACAAAACACACACACACAGAGGCCCGAACGAGAATCTTCTGAATTCGTGACTGATGAAGCTTCTCCGTGGAGGTGATTCTGTATTCGGCACTAACGATGGCACACACAATTGCGCCTCGGAAATTGTGCTGTTCGCGATGGATGTGTGTTTAGTCGCTTTGGGACAGAAGAAACAAAAAATAGAAAAGGGAAAAGCGAACAGCTCATACTGCACCATGCGTTACAGCGACAACGTCTTTCCTCGCCAAATCGAACGATTTTGCTTATCGTACGACACATCTTCCTATCCAATAAACTTCGTTTGGAGCGAAAGAACGTCCAACCTCCATCCATAGCAACCCATAGTAGGCTATGGAAAGAAGTTAGGCGTTTTGGAACGCCGCGTCTCGCTCGAAAGAGAATCGTACGTACTTAAGGTAGATAAATGGTAAACGGCATGAAGAAAATCGCCATCGTCCGCTGCCACATACATACGTACACAGTTTCGCCCCAGACCGGCATTCGGTTTGCGTCCCTCAGTGATGACCTTTGCTGCCCCGGGTCCGGGTGGCTTGAAGGATCGTCGTCACGTTCGCTAATGGCTTATGACCGTCACCGTCAACGTCACCCAAACCGGCCGGTGTTGCGGCCTACGCTGCTGGTGCTTGCTGGGGAGGATTTAGGGACGTGTGTTTGATTGATGCGATAATGCGCCCATGTTCAGAGGCAGATAAAACTCGGTGGAAAGACAAATCAGGTCAACAAAATCAGGGCAGACTTTCTAGGTTCGTTTCATGTGAACAGAATAAGTTATGTAGCACCAATGTTGGGAAAATTGATGTAAAATTGTCCACCAAGGCAAGCGAAAGACTGCAATCAATTCATCATTGAACCCTCCACCGTCGCCCATCGACATTTGGATGGAACAAAAATAAGACAAATGGAGGAACCGCAACTACTCCGCATTGCTCCAAATAGCTCAAATGTCAGTTGATACCATCGAATCCATTTCTACGCTAGAGAGAAAAAAAAAAGAATTGCTTTCTGCGAACACTAAATACGAAATGCCGTTGGGGGTTTTTCGGCTGGTGAATATCGCCGAGTAGAGCAGTATCGTTTCATTATTTGCGCCGGGGCTCCGAAATTTTTAAGCCTTCACACCCGCCCGCCAATTCGCTGGCGCCTTTTCGCCATGGTAGAAAGGAACGTGCCCCGGAAGGCAGCCAAAAGCCTTCATCGTTATTATGATCGCTTTGTGTGAAGAAGCACAAGCCTGCCAGAAAATCGAGCCGAACACGGAAAAAACAGAGCAACGTAGAAGCGGCAGCTCCCAACCGCCTCCTCACACACAAACACACACGTTTGCCCGCCGGAAGCTCGCTTGGTTCCTCGCCCCAGCACTGCCGGAATTTCGCGAGCTTCACGGCAGCGTCGGCTTGCAAATGTTATGGAATGCCTCAAGGGGGCAACGTGGGAGTCGCCCTTCATTTTTGGTAACGATGGACGAACCAATGTTCTGCCTCCTAGCCAGCAATCACCATCGTCGCTCGCGTGCTCATACTGGGAACTGAATGTGCATACTAATAAACACCGGGAGAACCAAGCGCGGCAATGGTTCGCTGTCTCGTGCATGACCCAACGGACGGAAAAGAGAGGAAGGCCGCCGAGAAGCGTGAAAAGCTAAGAAAATAAATGAGTTGCCGTTTGGTCGGGCCGAGAGTTGGTCAGCCCGAGGAGTGCTAGAACCACGCTAAACCACACCGTGCCCAACCAACCAACAACCGTCGGCAGCTACGATACAAGGCTCCTGGCAAAGTTTCCGATTCCATCCAAGCCACGTCGACGCGATTATTTTAAATTCATCTTGCTTCTTCGCCGCCATGGCGCACATCATCTCGAGGCGCAGTGGCGTCCAAATTGATGTTGCCTCGCATCATCGTCAGCGCCGTTGTGGGGCTGCTGTGTTTTGCTCATGCATTTTCAGTATTTCATTCCCATCTGCGGCACGCAGGCAGGATCAGGTGTGCACGGGGGCGAGGCAGTCGGTTTGCGTTTGCTGGCACAAATAAGGTGACACATAATGCGTCGTGAAGGTTTTATTCTTCACCAGGGCGAAATCAACCTGAAACACGATGGCTTACCGTTGCCGTTTTTTTTTTGCCCACCTTCTCTGCTTGAGCTGCGAAATTTCGCACAACGAGAACGTTGTTGTTTAACGCCGTAAAAACGGGTCAAAGGAAAGATGATGAATGGGAGGGTGCAGAGTGTAGCATTTTCTGCCGTCGACCTGATTCCAGAACAAATGGATAATATGCAGCATGACCGGTAATAAGGAACGCAGGGATAGGTGCTCCTTCCCGGGTCGAAAAACAATCGAGGCAGAGCGTGCACGGTGGTGCTGGGATGAAGCATCGCCATCAAATGTCGTATCGTACCAGTTCCATTTTGACATCCCGAATGATGGCGGTGCGAACACACGCTGTGCCGTGCTTTCTTTCGATTCGTTCTAACGGGTTCGGTCTAATTGAAACCCGCTCGAGAGTCCTCTAGCATGGTCCACCTTCAACCTCTCCCTGTTGTTGATTAACACATTGTTGCCAACTGGAGCACCTGTGCAATACAACGGGAGTGGAGTAGTAGCTTATAGCTGACATTCTGGAACGATGGAGAAGTGTTCTCGATGCAAAATGGGCGGCCGTGCTCGTTTGAGCAACCTTTATAATCTAGGCTTTCACTTCAGCCAGTTGTTTCAGGGAAGTATGCATTTCAATCTTCATACAACCGAGGGAAAAAACAGAGCAGCACACATAAGCTTATTTCATTCTCTACAGGAAAAAAAAAGATGAGAGGGAAAGAGTGAGTTATAAAGGGAACAAATTTAAGAAGACACTTAAAGAATTTTCTCCTTTTTGTTCACCATCACCACCACTACGCGAGACGAACCTTTCTTTCTTCAAACGTCGTTTTTGTCTCGAAGACCCGACCGACCGTTATCCGGAAAATAACAACGAAGGACTGTACCAACACCAAATGGAGAGGAAAATTAATTTGCCTCATTAGCGAAGGTATCAGAATCACATAAATTGTCAGCCTCTTCACTCTTTGTGGGGTGAAACATTCTTCGGTGCAAAGCGCCGCCGCCGGCATACGGAATTACGCCGCGTTACAAAACAGACACACTTAAACTAACCGAAAGAGGGCTCCCCCCCCCCGGGTGGATAGACCATACCGTTCGCTCTAAAAGTATCCATGAAAACTTGTGAAGACTTTCGCCTTCGTGCTTCGAAGTAAAAGCCGAATGGATAACGTATTTATTCGCAGTTCGCATAGAATTGCTGTAAGAAGGCATATAGATTAATAGAATAGCAGTTGTTGTATCACTAGCCCTTCACCCCAACTCCCTTCCTTTTCACAACCCTTCACTTTCAGCGCACCGCACTACACTCTAAACGACGCCCGACGTGTATTCCTCTGAGACGGACGTACACAGCACCACCATCGCATCCTGATTATTCTTTTCCCAGCAAATCTTCTCACCAGAGTTGTCTGCTTTCCTTGGGTGGAAGGAACTTGTGGCCGCGCTAGGCATTTTCCGGACTCGCTGAAGTTGCCTCTGTAACTGCTGGCGGCGAACTGGACGAGGAACTGCTCGGAACGATCCACACTGCAGGGGATGTGAGAGTGGGTGAACGAACGAACGCACAGCGTGCCAGTTAGGTTTGATTCAACTAAGACTTATTCATTACTACAAAGGGAAGGACGAGGGTGGGGACATGTACTCAAGCATACCTTGTTGCAACAACACAAGTCAAACTAGTTTTAAAGTTCGATTTCACTCGCCAATCTGAACGTTTATCACAGGATAGACATCTGAGAGTTTTTTCGTTCAATGATGTCGATGTCGTGCGCTCTTCTATGTACAGATGCGTTCGATGTGAACAAACGGATGTTTCTCCGGCGGCCGGAAGGACAAGATAATGAAAACAAGCATGAACCGGTTTCCCGTGCCAACGACCGGAGCAAGCAAGTAAGCTCTCAAAGCGTCCCCGGAGGCCAACATTAATATAACAGAAAATTGCAACCCAATGTCGGGTCCGTGGTGCATTTTCCTCCCAGATACAACCCGTAGTGACATCAATCATGATGAGGTTGGCAATTTTGGAAAATTGAACGAGCCCGTGTGTTGGTTCCTTTCTCGTTTCGATCGTTCTCGCTCCGGTACGTACGGTGGATGTTAGCAGGAGCAAATTTAACAGCGCGCTAGCCATTTAATTGGCCAAACGAGCTCACATTTCGTGGCGAGCGGAGGAACTGTGTTTGATTGAGTAGTGATGATTGAAAACATGTTTGATGAACTGCGGCCCACCATCTCGGGGTCGGTCTTCGTTCGTCGATAGAGACATAAAAAGGTAATATCACGAAATAATGTAGCAGGGAAAAGCGCGTGGAGCGCGCGAGAGGACGAACAACAGCAAAAACAAGCAACAGAAAAGCCCACATTTTATGTACAAATAACATTCAAAAACTTGAACGCGCCGGCCGCGTCCTTGCCAGATACGGATACATGAGGAAAAATGATGAGCACATCAAATAAAGCCACTGCACTGCGCTTGATTCCAATTTGATTTGTACTACGCTCTGACTGCTTCCTGTATTGTAGGTGGAGTTTTTCCCAATTTCCTCACTCGCCAAGCTTCAACTTTTTTGTTGCTGAACGTTAGAGCATGTTAAAAATGACAAGTGTTCAATTCCATTCCATTCCGTTCCCGACACCTACATCGGCTGAAGAACGGCCTAAACGGCAAACTTAGTATCTATTCAAAGGACGGGACCTTACGGGGCATCCGTAGTAGCGGAACAAAGAAGGCTTATGCTTCGGTCAACATACATAATCCCTCCTCACGTTGATCCGAAGAAATATCTTGTCCTAATTCAAACACAAATCACATTTTGAGTACCGGGTAAAGATATTGATAGCAACAACGAGCTCGTCAAAATGGGCAATAAAATAAGCACTCTTTGCGCAGATGTCTTTGATGAGAGCTTCCTTGTTTGATGTCGGGGCTTATTACAAAAGGATGGGGGGAGCTCCTACGCGACGTAATGTTTGCTGCCTGTTGGGTCGGCATGCCATTCATTCTAACAAGCGCAGGGCGGGCTGAAAGGGGCCGGATGATAGGGACCATTTTGTGATTAAGATTGATTTATAAGGCGAGGCACACAGCAAAGCCAAACCCAGGCGCAGGGATAGAATAGACGGGGTTTGTTTGCTCGGTCGCATCCTTCGTTTCGGAAAACACCGAAGGTCGATGGGCTGTGGACCGTGGAGCATCGGAGCGCGAGATCACAAACGTTCGCAAACGAAACGGAAGCATCGGGCATACATCCGCTCGGTGCGGAATAAACGGACAACAATGCGACAACTGTGAAGTGCAAATATGAACGCACACAATATTCCTCCTCTCCAGCAACACGGACAACAGGCAGTGAAAGCTTGAATAAACTATAACCTCTGACATGTGGACTTTAAATCAATAACGGTGGTACAGAGAAAAGCCCAGAGTCGTCTCTGGTGAATTGGAAATGATTTGTGCGCGTACGTCAGTCGTAGGCTTTAGCGTGCTTGCCCTCAAACTCAAACAGGAAACGGCGCATGGTATCCCGAAGGAGGGAAACCTGGAGGCTTTTCGAATGAATGGTTCAATACAACAGTATGAGATAAAGTGAGCGTATCATTGGGGAAAACATTGACAAACAAGCAAAATACAGAATAACGCAACGCATAAAACGACACGACACTATACAAAGTAAAGATATGATTCACTCCATACACGGTAAGGCTGAATATTAATTATTTTCGGACAGTCTTACTTAACAAACAAAAAAACTCTTCAATAGTGCGAACTGCTTGAACCCTTATGAATTACTTAAGACCCTTAAAATAGCAACATTAGCCACAAACCTGATTTTGTTGTATATGATTTGTATTTACCTTTAATACAATAATAAGCCTTTAATATGTAAATTGCAACAGATGCCACCTTTCCCATCCTGTCCATGACGTATAACATTTACATAAACAACGACAAACATCGTAATAGGTGAAACGTATTTTAGTGTCCCTTGTGCTGGAAACGCGTTATTATTGGATTAATCTACCGCGTTTTTAAAACAGCATTGTCTGTTTCCGCTAAAGCCCTACGATAACGATATTGATGACGGGATACGCAAGTGTGTGTGTGTTTGTGTGCGTGCACAATCTAAAAGGAAATAAATTTCTGAGACGTTTTTAACCAAATCTCCTAGATTGATCCCTACATTCGGCAAATGCAAACGATCACGATCATGGTTTCCGTTGGAACCGTCCCGTCTTTTTTCGCTGTTCCCTATCAACCTCCACTGGGGGGAGGTTGCATGTTTTGTAGGGCGGGGAATATTCCGCCGCCACTCCGCCGTTTTTCTTCTAGACGCACAAAACGTTTGGAAAATAAGGTTAGAATGAACAACCGAGTATACATTATGTTGATTAACTGAATATTTAATAAATGATGGACACTGAAAAGAGAAAATAAATTAAATTTAACGAACCGAACAGAGGTGCTATGTGTGAGAAAAGCATTATAAATAAGGATTAATCTTTATAAACTAATATCGTTCAATATTCTGATTTGTTGCTGTGGCGGTTTTGCTTGGGAGCCAACAATCGAAAATTCGTAATACTACACAAGTCCGTGATGCCAAAAAATGTGTTTTGAAATTCAGAATATTTGTTGAAGTGTAACAACGAACAGCTTGAATACCTTATTCTGGTGAAGCAACATTGGACCAAAAAAAAAAAAAAATTTATACACAATGCTACGGCACATCGAAAGGAAACTCCGGGCTCGGCGGCATTAATAAATAACAAGAGAAAAGCCCAATCTATTGCCCGTTTAAAAGATACGGATAGCAGCGGCGATCTTTTATCTTGCACCTGCCTGGCTGGACTATTTTTTTCTTTTCAACTCTGTCTACTTTTCAGACATCCTACATTTTTGACATCAACATCCGGGGATTCTTTTGAAAATTTAACGAAGTACACGAATGCGAATAAAGCTGGAATCCCTCGAAAACAACAACGCTACTGGGAACCATTTTGCTTTCGCTTGTTTTTTGTTTTGCCAGGCTCTAGAGCACAGCAAGAAAAAAATATATATCGATTTTACAAAACAGATAGCGAAAACGGGTGCCTCCTCTTTTTTCGGGGAAAAGGAAACATGCATCCGAAGGTAACATTTCATTAGAGCGTACACCGAAAGGGCGGATTTTCGACCCCACATTTCCCTCACTCAAACTGTGCCGTACGTCTGGGGTCAGGACGCTTCACTTCAGGATATTGGCCTAGAACTAGAGCCTGGCGCAGTATCAGTCAGTGTTGGCTTTGCTGAGATTTGAGCGTTATAAATCGCTCCAGTTCAAATCGATTGAACCGAGGTTTGAACACAAAAGCATCAATTCTGAGAATTTAAAATAGATGAGTAGGTATAAATGTTGAACGTAATAGAATAGAAATAATCTTTCAAAGACAAGACAAGCGGAAAAACAACCACATTCGAACAGATGGAGGACGTCACAAAACAACGCGACATAGAAATACTTAAGCTGAATTCAAATGCATAGAAAATATAAGATAAGCCTTGCAACCATGTAAGCCCCCCCAAGATAGATATGTCTACCAACGTTATATTAAACCGGGATGGATTGCTAAACGCTTTATACAAGACACGAGACACCACCGAGCCACCTTCTAGGCGTAACAACAGGCTCTAGAAGGAACGGTCCATCAGGGGAAATCCCTAATTTATCGCTTCCCCATGAATTCTGACCGACCGGGATTAGACGCGTATTTAGAGCGTGTACTTACGAATGATAATAATTAACAGCACGACTCCTATCACGCCCATGATGATCATCATCTTCATGTTGGCCCACCATTGCTTTCTCTTCAGCTTGCCGGCCTGCTGCTCGAACTGCGACGCCCCGTGCTGCAGTGCGTCCGCGCGCTGGTCCAATTCCGACAGCTTCTGGTCACGTTCTAGCACTTTTTCCACGTTCACACGCATGATTCCGACCACTTCGTCTACCTGGGCCTGCGTTTGCTTCAACCGGTTGTTGGCGGCATTGCTCGATCCGGTGGCACCGGCCGGCTGCGTACTGTCCGTTGGCGGAGGCGGTAATTTAGGAAAACTGATTAATCGAAGGTCGGTGGCCGAGGCGAAATGGAATAACAATTAGTTTTTAGTAGATACTTTACGACATCGGGCTTCAACGCTACCGATCAAGAGGATATTAGTCGACTAGGGAAACCTTTCCTGTAACACTACCGCTACAGTGTCTACCAAATACAAAGAAAGATTTCACAAACTTACCCATTCGAGTTTCCGGCTTCTGGGGCTGACATGCTGATTGTTTAAAATTTGCTTTGACGGAATCTGCAATAGAAGCAAAGAATTGTGCTTAGAATGGGACTACGGTTGCATAGCATACGTTATTTTCGGTGATGAAGTAATCCGGACCAGCGAGCTCCAGCAGAGGCAACGTAAACAACACACAAATGCCTTCTTGTCGCATGACTCATCATACCGTTCCAACACATTTCATATGTTTGCTGTCGGCTATGCATTTTCAGAACGCCCATTACAATCAATTTCTCGGTGACTGTGATGCATCCTACTATCTGTGCCGTGTTTTGATTACATGGGAAGACAAATCGAGCAAAGGAACGGTTCTTCGCGGCAGCACTTGTTGCGCACCAACACATCGACGACACTTTTTTTTTTTTTCTTCCCGGACGTTGTACCGTTAGGGATCTTTTATCCGAAAGTACCGTCACTTGCACGAAGCACACATAGTGCCATCGCTGAGTGAAAGCGAAACTATTGCATCTGAAACCACAGCACCACATATGGAAAATACCATTTTCGTTCATTGCTGCAATGTGAAGGAATGTTGGTAGACATTTTGATTCCATTCCAGATGGTCTACGATTCGCGACAGTGTCAGCGTTCGTAAAGAAGATATGCTATCTCGATCGAATTAACGGAATAGCCAGCACGGCGGAAATTACCTCGTACTTGAATTTCACTTGTTTCTGGGCAAGATTGACCTCTGAATTAACGATACGGCACACAAGACACGGCTTGGCAAACCACAGTAAAATGACTAATTATGCTGCCAGCAGTGTCAGGTCCCAACAGGTTCGTGCGGTTCCTGGTAGCGGAACGTCCTCGATGACGTTTGACGGCATACATTTTTCACTGGGTTTTCTTAAAACTGGCTGCGTACTTCCCCGATGGGCTGCGCGCGGCTGGCAAAGTCGATTACGCCGTTTGAAAATTATGTGGCAGTTAACTGTCGAGTAACAAAAACATAAAATTCTAACCGTGCCCACCATCGCAAAACGCGGTTAAATGTGAAGCATCGTAGCCGTAGGTTGGATTTAGAAATGAAACATCTTTGGCCGCAACGAGCTTGCGGTTTCGTACTATGAATTATTAAAATGAAAATTTGCTCCATTTCTTTGCACAATCTCTAGTGAAAAGACGAATCACACGACGGTTCGACAAGAAAAAGCTTGTGTGTAAGCGAGCCCTTTCCAGGGTTTTATTGATCGCACTGGATGGGTAATTATAAATTCCAAACAAGCAAGAAATCCATCAACCACGCTGCTACCTGCTGCCACGTGCCTCCGGCCAAAAGTTGGCTGCCAAACCGACGTAAAGTTCGCATGAGCAGAAATCAAACTTAATTTCCCAACTCGAAACAGCTGCAGAAGCTCATAAATTATGTAATTAAAGCCCTTCTGGCAATTTCGACTGTGACAGGGGGGTGGCGGCCTTTCTTGAGGATTGTCATGTCCGTTCAATTAGAATTCTTTCAGAGTTTCCCCCAGCTGCTAGAATTTCGACAGCCGTCAAGTGGTAATGATTAAAGCTTCTTCTCTATCCGGCCAGAATACAGGAGTGTCGGCATCGTGCAAGAAAGTCACGACGGAAAACGATAGCTTCCAATGTGCAAAAGGGTTTCCACGTGACCAATCGGAATGGCGCGCATGGTAGGCTCTAGGTTGCTGGCCAGGCTGCTACTGCTGATATCGTCAGTCACGCTCATATCACTGTTGGCGCTGACGCGGTGTGGCCTGGGCGGAATAGTGGTGAAGGAGAATGCCGGTTCCATCCTAAGCGAACCGTCTAGCGGAGGGGGAGGAGGACAAGGCGGGGACAATGAGTACCAGAGTGGAGATAGTCGCCACGAAGCTGGACAGCCTCAGGACGCAATCGATTTGCTGCCGAGGCAGGATCGCTTCCAGGCGGATGCGGAGCAGCAGCACAGCGGATATCTGCAAATGTTGCAACAGCGCGAGGAGGAAAACCTGCGCGAGGTGGCCAAGTTGACGGCTGAAATCAAGGCACTGAAATTGCAAATTCTACAGCTGAAAAGTGTCCTAGCGGCTGCCGATGGGCTGCCACCTTCCGCCGCCCTTTCGCCCAACACCAGCAACACTCTGCTGCTCGGTGCTATTCAAGCGCCCCAAGCAACCATGCACGACTGTTCGGCCTTCATCCGGCGGCAGGTCGGCACGGCTGAGATCCTCCACGGGCTGCCACTGAACAACGAGTACGAGCTGATCCCGTTCAACCACTTCACCTTCAGCCGGGTGTATCCGATTGAGCTAGGGCTGGGGAAACGGGTGGTCGAAAAGCCAATCGGCTACAAACGGAAGGATCTGCTGGGTGCCCTCAACAAAGCACTGGAGACGCTCAACCGAAATATCACCTCCACCGCACAGCGCTACACCCTGGACGACTTCACCGAGGGCATCTACAGGAACGAGCCGACCACGGGCACTCAGTACGAACTGTACTTCCGAACGAAGGAATTGTCCAGCAAGGGTCTGCAGCAGCAACCACAGCAGGGTGCATCAACACAGCATCACGATCCGCATTTCCATGGCACGACCAAGCTGATCGTGATGCGCCCCTTCGCACCGCTCCAGACCGTCCAGCTGGAGGCGTACGCGAAGCAGCAGGAGAAAGAACTG
The DNA here is from genome assembly GCA_914969975.1 of Anopheles atroparvus. NCBI lineage: Eukaryota > Metazoa > Arthropoda > Insecta > Diptera > Culicidae > Anopheles > Anopheles atroparvus. The sequence goes on along the minus strand of CAJZCY010000002.1, from coordinate 43,120,545 downwards.
ATCTACATCATTCTGCCACTGTCGGGACGCACCGGCACGTTTCAGAGCTTTATGGACAAGTACGTGAAGATAGCACTGAAGCACGACCGGCGTGTCCATCTGACAGTGGTGTACTTCGGTGAAGATGGCCTGTCGGAGGCCCGCTCGGTGATGAGTCACGTCATCGGAATGAAGAACAGTGGTGGTACCAGTTCAAATCTGAAGTTGCTTGCGCTCAACGAAACGTTCTCCAGGGGTAGGTCAACAATGGATCGGAAAAGCTGTTTCCACCTAAAGGTTTGAAAAAAAGGAGTCTGGCTGACATTTAATTTCCCTTTCTTTTTCTTATGCAATACAGCGAAAGCGTTGCGAGTCGGCGCTGAGAACGTGTGGAGTTCACAGGCGGACAAGAACAACGACATTCTGCTGTTTATGTGCGATGTGGATATTGTGTTCAGCGCCAAGTTTCTAGACCGATGTCGCTGGAATACGAAGCCGAACAGGAAGGTAGGTGTCAGTGCAATTTTGGCTGCATCCATTATGCGTTTACTTACCCTAGGGTGTATCTGTCTCACGTCCCCCCTGCTGCAGGTCTACTACCCGGTGGTCTTTAGCCTGTACAACCCACACGTGGTGTACACGCTGCAGGGCAAAGAGGTCCCGCCGGAGACGGACCAGCTGGTCATCTCGAAGGACTCCGGGTTTTGGCGGGACTTTGGCTACGGCATGACGTGTCAGTATCGGTCGGACTTCCTGCGCGTCCGCGGCTTTGACGAGGAGATCATCGGCTGGGGCGGTGAGGACGTCATGCTGTACCGGAAGTACGTCCGTTCGCACGTCAAGGTGATACGAGCGACCGATCCAGGCGTGTTTCACATCTGGCACCCGAAGGTCTGCACCGGCCCGGTGATGACCGCGTCCAACGGGGGACAGCGGCTCACCCTCGACCAGTACCGTGCCTGCATTCGTTCGCGGGCTCTCAACGAAGCCTCCCATGCGCAGCTCGGCTTTCTGGCCTTCCGCGATGACATAGCGGCCAACGAGCACTCGCTTACCTCCAGCAGCTTCAACTCCCAAGGACAGCTGTCAGGAGCTACCCAGGACAGTACGAGAACCAACGGCACTAGTGCGCAAGCGGGAGTCTCATCTCAGCGAACCGAATCGGAACGAGGCATAGACAAAAAGGGCCAGGGAAGTGCAGCCTACAGCGGGAACGGCAAAACGGGCGACACCAAGAAAACTATATGATCTTTTATGGTACAACATCAGGAGAGTATCTGGCGGATCGAGTTCTAGCATCGACGATGCACCAACCTCTTTCCCCGGCCCTGCCTCGGTTAGGATTCGTTTTTCCGTGGTCCCTGATGTTTGTATCGTTCCTCTTCCACTCCGCGTCTGTTTTCTCCAAAAGACTCTACAATCTAGTTAGCATTTCCACAGCCTGCAGCGCGCTCAAAGAGACTATACTATCAGTATATTGATACGCGTAGGAGCATGCTAGGCTAGGGAAGGTCCTTCTCGGCCCTATTGTACATACCGGTTGTAAATATGGTGAATATCCCAAAGTCGTCTAACGAGGCGTCACGAAGGTTAAAATGTCGAACGTCATCGAATAAAGACCTAGTCACAGTAGGCTTAGTCCAACCAACGTAGAAATAATAGGAAACCAAAGGTGATTCTAGTAACTAATTTAACTCAACTAATTGATAAAGCCCCCGTGTTGCCAATGCAGATTCGAAGAATAAGCGTTAGATTCGTTCCAAACTTTGCCCCCTTTATGAATAGATTTAGATTACTTAACCTGAAAGAAGTTGAAGATTTAAGAGGTTGTAGGCAACAAAAGAGACGACATAGCGGAAGTGCCTAAGTTTGTTGAAGGGAAACGCTCCAAACTGAAGGCAAGTTGAGATCATGTTTACGTTGAAATGCAGTCCTCGATTTGTTACTGTTTCATAAATATAAAAATATCAGTTGGTTATTGATCAAACTGGATTTACAGTGGCTCAAAATGAAAAGACTTTTTTCAACCATGACAAGCTAGCAGCTGGTAAACAGTTCCCTTATTACAAGTGGTCACACTCTGCTCTGTGAGCTGATTGTGTGTTGGAGAAGACGAAAGACGTTGAGATAGATATCGTTCCACATTGAAGTCAATTTGTTCCCTCTGCCAATTCCATACGTTTGCTCGTTGCCGATTCTATTCTCCTTCCTGCAAGGGCCGAGTTACCCTTAGGATCGTGGAGTTAGTGCCAGCATCAATTATGAAACGTGTAGGCACAATTTCGCAAACTGTACATACAATAAGTAGGAAAAAATTTAAGAAAATGGTACACGTGAAATATGGCAGCCATATCTTCCACACGACCATAGTATTACCAGTCAAAAGTCAAATAAAGTGCTCCAAACTTAAACTCTCAACATAGCAACTGGTGTGGTTTATTTCGTAATTCCTAGTCGACGGGTGAATTGGGAGGAATATCGTGTTCACCCCTTTCCGGGGTTGAGCCATCCTGAAATACAAACATTGGCCATACGGTGGATTTTAGCCGACATAAAACGGATGATGACTTCAAATTTCATGATATCATAGTGGCAAATTCTATCATGGGTAAGGTTCGTTGAATATGATTGCAATAATAAGACTTTATTACGTGGACCAATAGTCATTACGAACATAGCAAATATTTCAATGGAAAACAATCGGATTGCAACTCAACAACCGTCGCGGGAACATCCATTACAATCTAGGAATATAAGTTCGAAGTATTGTTTGGCAAAAAAGGGGAAATTAATCACCAAAACCTACACACACACACACACACACACACACACACACACACACACACACACACACACACACACACACACACATGAGTAATAACGGATAATCGCCTACCACATGGACCAATTATTTCTTCTACTCTGCTCGCTGGCGCTTTTCACCAGCTTCATAATCATAACCTGTAATCAGCATCCGCGGGTGGCCAGAACCATGCTAGCAAATAGCGCCTGACAACGTTCGCTTGTAACCTCGTACGGTCTTCCGGATGGTTCCCCTCACGAATTGCGCAAGTCCTTTGACATTCTAACCACCGATTGGGGTAACGGGTGCAAATAGCCGGGAAGCGTGCAGCGGTGGTCGGTCCAGTGGCTGGTGGAGAAATTTCGAAACCATTTTTGGCCCCAAACCGAACCGAAAGGTGTGCGTGTGGGAGGCAACCCCGCGAAAATTGGTTTTTAGCCCTCAACCGGAACTAAATGGATTAATGATCGTTGATAATCGTGTCGCGGATGGCGGCTTCGGTGGGGCTGTGCTGCCGAATCTGACGCAGTTGAACCCCCGCGAGAGATTGGCTTTTGCCGACCTCGACTGGGTGGGATGCTGCAGGGCGCGATGGAAAGTGGTTGGCATTGATGAGCAGAGCATTGCAGCATTTTCCACACAGGGTGATGATGGAGGCACAACGAAGCGAACTACTCTCGACTAAACTTGATATAATTGCAAAGCGAACATTGCGGTGGTGTACGGGGCAAAGTAGGTAACCCCCCCCCCCCATTCCCTCACCTTCCTTCCCTGCCCAACACATACAACATCATACAAGGCGGACAGAACTAGACGACGTTCGGGGAAAAAGTGTGATGCAATGTTCCGTTACACGTTCGCACGGAACAGCGGTTCTTTGGATGCAAGATTGTTGACCAGATACGCAGTTCGCCAATTTTTGAACCCATCTCCGCTTTTGTCAAGTTCAGCTGTTCCGTTGGTGGTGGTCCAAGTTGCGAAATTTTATCTTCAACTAGGCGGCGTATCGAATTATGTTGGTCGCCCGGAGTCGGAAAAACGTTCCACACAATGGCTGGTTCGAAAACATGCGTCGCAGAGAACACACGAAACCGCTGCGCCACCGCTGAGGGCGTTCGAGTTTGGCAGGCTGATGGCGGCATATTTCCCAGAACCTTGAAATTTTGAGTGACCCTTGAAGCGTCGATAGCCTTCACGCGCGGTACTTTTTTTTTCGGCTGCGGTTTTTGTGTTTTTGAAAGGGAGCACATTTCTGTTATGCCGTGTTGCCTCCGTCGGTGGTCCAGGCCCGGCTGCTGCCCTGTATTTAATTTGTTTACGGCAGCAGAACGGAAACAAAGGAACGCGAGAAACCAGAAGCCCAGAACGAGCTGATTTGCATGGGGCACGAAGAAAGAAATAAAATAAAAAGCTCCTCTTAATTTACAATTAATTTGATAGACTCGGCAGAATTATAGCACTTTGCCACAGCATGAAGGCATGCAACACAAGAGCCACGCGTGCCCCTCTTAGCGTCAACTAAAATGTGCCTAAACATTGCGCAAGAGTTCAACATACTTTACCATGCGGTCAATGGTTGATTTGGTATCTTCCAACAAAGTTTCGAGGTTACGACATTCAAAACCCACTACTAAACTGTCCTCGGTAGGCAAATACCCACGACGATGGATACACCCTAACCCACGTAGACAAATCTAAATAAGTTTTAATCCAAAAGGGAATGTTTTTAACACCTACCTAGTTTGTTTTGTATTTCAATTCCTAATCCTTTTCGTATGTAGCTAGTACATGACCTTTATCGGTTATTTAAAACTAAGTACTTGACCATTGACCGTTAACTAGACGGCTCCACTAGTTTTTGCACAGCCTGCAAAATGGTTTGTTATTTGCCCCGCAACAAACTGGTTGTCACTTTGATGAGCCAAGGATTGCTTTTCAATATGTTATTATAGCCTGTAGCCACCCCGGAACATTTATGAACATTTAAAAAAATCACTATCAATCGGATGAACAATACCTGCGTGTTAAAAGACACACATACATAGATCCACTTTTATTTGTTTTAAATGAATCTTTCAGGTACTCCAAGGAAATATAACTAAATTTAAATAAAACAAAGTCTAGTGGTACGTACAACCATTGTTTGATGACAGAAAATCTAAAATGCCTTCAATAAGCACCCTTTGTCCATTGGTAGGTGGTTCCGCAGAAAGAAAATTTGAATATTCAAGAAAAAAAAAATATAACGAACTGTTAAACTGCAAGATATAGTAAAAGTAAACATTGGCGGTTGCCAGCTCCTGAAGGGGCTTGAGAGTTTCCTGCGTGTGGAGGCAGTTCAACAACCGCAAGTGTGCCACGGCACGCAACACGCCAAGCCCTGACCCCCGCCGCGGATGTCGCTGATAGGAATGTGACAAATGTGCGCCGGCATAGATCGACGCGGAAGGAAGTCCTCCTCTCCGGTCGAGAAGTCGAACCCCTCGGGCTGATCGGGCAGCCATACTCGGACGAGCCCGCCCGTGCAACGTGTCAACGTAAAACAGCAGCAGGGAAAATCATCGCAGAACAAACGCCAAATGCTAATGTTCTGCCCGCGCATGGAATGGAATTGCCCGGGGAGGACGCAGCGGAGGGGCGTAAGTGTGTGTGTAGATTTTCACGCGTCTGTGCGCAGCCGGATAGAGTCACCATCGCACCATCCACCGCCGGCCACAACTACAGGCTGGAAAATTTCGTTGCGATCATTGGAGAACGATAATCGTTGACTCGGATTTTCCATGCTCGAGGCACTCCACAGCACAGCATAGCCATGTGCCGCGTCCTGCTGTATGCCTGGGGACCCCGCGAAGGGTGACTAGTTGCGGTCTGTGAACTTGTCACAATGTGTCCTCCCCCTTCCATCTCATTCCTCTCTCCCTTTCCATCTCGTTTTCCGCCGTTGCAGGTTGCTGGAGGAACTGATTTGATGAACTATTTTCCTACTCCCGAGTCCAATGTAGGTGCCAGTGGCAAGTGCGAGCTCTGTATGTGTGAAGCTAATTATGAGCGAGACCGATGGCCTCTGGAAGCTGCTACTGTCCCATTCTTCTTTTTCTTCTTCACCTCCCCACCATGCTTGTGTGCATTGGAATGAAACAAAAGTCACAGTCGCACCACCGTCACCGTGCCGGTTTGGTGATGCTTTCCACGCGAAACAAGCAAGGGCCAGGTTGGGGTGGGCGTCACAAAAAAACAAAACTGGGAAATACTGGCTCCCACCCCCCCTCAGAACCCTTGCAGCCGCCCTAGGATTCCAAACTTTAGACCCGAGTTCAAATTAAGAGAGTATTATATAAAATGGCCCGGCCACGAAAGTTCTGACTCGATTCCACACTCGACCGTCGGCGGTGATGGACAGCTAGTGCTGGTGGCTCAGGTGATTCGCAGTGACGACGTTCCTTGGAGAGCAGAGGGCAAAAAAGCAAACGGAAAAACGTTCTGCAGGAGGAAACTGAAACCACGTGGCAGTTCGTTCGGCTTCTGGTGGAAATAACTCAACTAACCAGTGCAAATCTGTTAAAAATTGAAGAAGAAAAAACGATGCAACCGAGTGTGCAGTGATCGTAAAACCACACAGTGCACACAAATTCGAAACCACCAGCGGAAAGTTAGTGCGTGGTTAGTGCGAAAAAGCGTGTGTTAATTGATTTTTCTCCTATAGACATTTTGTTGTGCTTGCCTTTGGTGCGCAAAATGGTGAAGGTAAGCGTACCGTGAAACCAGGGAAACACACGACCTCCCCCAACACCAGAACACAGCAATCGTGTGTGTGTGTGTGTGTGTGTGTGTGTAATGGAGAATTGGCGCTATGGTTCAAAGTGCATCGCATTTTATGGCCACTCAATTTGAGGTATTAAAATAGCAAACCAGCGGCGCAGATCATCGCATCCCCGTAAGCCGTGGTTTTTTTTTTGTCCAAAGGGGCGAGTTCAGAGGGAAAACTCGATCGCCCAACGCGTCCCTCCCCCTCCAAACAGTGCAACAGTTACTTTTTGTTTGCCTTAGCTTTTCCCAAGTGACGGGTTAGAATAGATCATTTATTTCGAAATTGTGTGTGTGTGTGCGCCCGAGCGTGTGTCTGTGGCAGTAACATTTTTGTTTTCCTTCGTCAACGTTTGAAGAGCAAAGAGCCGCAATTTTCCTAATATGAACCGGGCGGCGGGAGCGAAATGGGGCGGGGTTGCTTCTGTTATTCCTAGCTGTTGCTATTTCCATGTGCACTTTCCATTTAATCGGCATCGCCGGCACACAGCATCCACAGCCAGAGAACTAACAGGCATACTGGAATAAATGGAGCGCAAAATCGATTATTTTTCAATACCTTCCCCGCCTCTCATCCCTCGTTTTTTTGTGTGTGAGCAGCGATTTTCCGCGTTGTTTGGTATTCTATTGCGACACCCCTGCGGGCGACTAGTCGTGGCACAACATAAATTGCATTTTGCATCACTTCCGGGCAGAAGAGAGTCGCAACCCGGTAATAGTGAACGCATTTCCCGTTCTAACGGTGAATTGTGTGTACGTTTTTTTATGCCGCATGAATGAAAGCGTTACATTAGCTAAATGTCGCCGTATACCATGGCACAGATATACACACAATAGAAATAATGGAACAAGTGAAATCAATAATCAAACAGTTTTCACTGGAATGTGGCTTCGCTGCGAATTCAATTGTTAATTTAAAAAAAGCGCACATTTCTAACGTCTTTCATGATCGGCAGATTTGCGATTGCGATGTTTCTACCATATTCGATGTTGTCATCAAATATTACAACATTCTCGACAGCTTTGCCAGTTAATATGGTTAGTTAGGCTATGTGGGGGTACTATGACAAAACATACAACCCTGAAACATGGCAGCCAATAGAAACGCGTGCCACCGTTGCGCCTCCCTCGGTCATCCGCATGATTCCCGAAATTTTTGGGTCATTCAGTGTAAAGCCTTTTCATAGTTAATTTCATGAAACCACATGGTCCATTTTCAAGCGGCTCCAACAACTAGTCAGAAACACTGCCGACAGGCCACACAGCGTAAAACGAAGCCCTAGTGTGTGCGCACAGTAAACCTTCGCACCTCAAGCGCCCTTCGGTGGCATGCAGAATGGTTGTTAATTTTGAATTTACCAAACCGCTAACCCTCTGACCAACGACAACTCACGCAGCCATGCAAGCGTGGATACTGGGCTGGATTGTGTTCTGCTTTATTAACCATGCAAAGATGCCGCGATCGGGCGGAAACGGCGGGGGACAAATGTAGGTGGTCATCATTAATGAGCGGAACCGTGTGGACTGGACACGCATTACACATTGACGGTTGTTGAAGCACGTGATTGCCGTGACTCCCGAATTGTTGAATGAACCATTTTCTATTGCTCTATGATTTTGATGCAATCGTGGCAACGTCACATCCGGCAATTTGCAATACGTCCTTTTGCCCATTTCGCACTGGCCCTCGAATGAGGTTACATTTATAAAACAAACATTCTCGGATGAGTGCGATGGAAAATTGGTGAAGATTATCTTTAATACACAATTTCTTTTCATATAGACTTTCGTCTCTAGCGTAATCAATCAAAATTAATGGATGAATAAGATTACTTACACCACGCAGATGACTAGAAAATACAGAGTTCATATTTAAAGATACTTTTACTGTGTTGATGTCACATTGAGATTGATTGACTCCTCCTACTGATTGAGGATCTGTTTCAAACGACTCTGAATTACACTTAAGGGAATTAGATTCATTTATTTGATTACTCCAGGAATTTGAATCTGGGGCACCAAAAACAAAAAAGAATTCTAAGATGCCTAGTTTTAAACGAGAATCATTTTAACCGACACCCATTGAATAATCGACACTCAACAGCTTTTAAATTGAGGAATATTATTAACGATCCATGGAACAAAAAATGGTTCTTCCTGAACATGATATCATGGTTAGAAATGGAGTCATTTTACATTTAAAAAAAGATGAGTTTCATGCATGCCATGCATGCAGAACTTTTCAGCCATATGTGGAAGCAACAGCCCTCTACTTCAATTAGGTAATTTTCATAATTTGCATGGCAATGGAAGCGCTACAACTGGCCAAATCGACAACAGGAAAAGTTGGCCCGTGCTGCTGTAGTTGCAATTTCCATGTCACGGCTTGGCGCATCGGCACTCCCGGTGTGCAACAGATGAGGAAAGAAAAGCAGTTTGCTCATTCACCCGCTGGTGGACCTCTTTTAAGCTTGGCTCCATGCATCTCTCTTCCTCTCTTGCGATTTGATAATTTTGTCTTGCTTCTTTGCTCCGGTCTTACAGTCGAGCGGTGTGGTTGCGCTGTTGGCGATGGCTTTGGTGCACCTGGCGTGTGCCAACCTGGCAAGCGATAGCACCGTCAGCTCAGGGAAGCTGTTGAGCGGCCCGGCGCCGCCACCTTCGCCCAGCACCTCGCTCGGCGGTCTGTACCGTAGCGCCCGGGACGACTACAACGCCAGAAGACACTGCTCCAACTGTGGGCCCGGGTACGAGCGGGACATGCGCACCTACGGGAGGCGAGGGATCGTCGGGTACTACAGCGGCATGGGCTCGATCGAGGACGATCGCAACTGGTACTACCGTCCGGAGGTGTTTGACGATCGCGTCCGCGGCGGTGGCGGCGGATATCAACAGTCGTACGCTGCTGCGGGCTACCGACAGCCTGGCTACATGATGGGGTAAGTGCTGTGGAAACTCAAAAAATTCTCTGACGGTACAGACTAACACAACCCTCCTCCCAGCTACGAGTACGATCGGTACATGCATCGGCCGGACGATCGGGGGTACGGATACGGATACCCGGGAATGGGCATGAACCCCGGTGGTTATTACGATACTGGCAGCAGCCGAATGTCTCAATATCCCGAGATGATGCGAGGCTACGGCTATCGCGGCAATGGCTACGATAATCTTGACCCGCAATACGAGTACTACATGACGCAGCGTGGATCAGCCGGTATGAGTAATCGAGGTAAGAACGTTGGAAGAATCGAAGCCTGCCTTATGTTTAATGAACGTACAGTACAATTTGGTATCATTTAACAGCACTTGTAAAGTGTTTTACCTTGAGGGTCGATCAGTCACACTGAATTTATCCTTATCTGGAAACGTGTTCTCTTCTTACTTCAGATCGTTACTACCAACCTCAGGGCTACTACGAGGACCGCATGGGCTACGGGGGCCAGTACGATCAGAAGAACTTCCGCCCATGGGACCAAACCTACAGGTACAACCCTTACTACTACTCCCATTACAACTACCCTTACTACTATTAGCTGCTTTTCTGCAAGAGCTTACTACTTCAGGACGGTGGAATGCGCAATGGGAGCCACCTGGCTTCTCCAGGAAGATGATAAGAATGTTCCAACTGGTCGATCCAAGTGTCTGTACTGTTACTGTATCCTACCCTCCCCCGGAGGGATGTCCATGTACATAGAATTAATTTTTCCATTGCGCAAATCCACCTTTTCCAATTAAAATTCCAATATCCCGACGCTCGCTCGCTTAGAAGAATCCGCTTTGCATGATAAAGAAACCAAATTGGCTGATTCTTATCAGCCAGTTCGCCATAGCAACTTTTGATAACCACTAACGCCAAATCGCTCTGAGATGTAGTCTGTGCAAGTTCGCACTATCATTTCTGCTGCTAGTACTACCTCCATAACCAATTCAAGATGTATCGACAGATACCACCAATAATGCTTGCTCTGCTTGTGCTTATTAATAAGAAAATAAAAGGTGTATGTTGAAACGAAAATCCAAATACTGTGTGTGTGTGTATGCGCGAAACAGCGTGGATATTGTGCCAACTTGCCTTTCCATCGAGTTCAGTGAATCAGGTGAAAGATGTGATAGCGATTTTCAATAAAAATTATCCACCATAAACAATCCCGAGGTTGAGAAAATCCGATCCATCGCATTCCGCAACCAAAGGCGGTTGCCCTCTAGCCGTACAACAACCTGGATTGGTGCCACGGAAAATGCTGGAATACGCATTACAGGTGATTGTTTTCCCGGTCTCCAGCTACCGTGTGGCGAGAAAATTGAGCACTGAATGCAGATTATGCATATGACACACATTATCGGGTAAAGCACACACCAAGCGCGCGCACACACGTTACACAAACATACACGTTTGAAAACCGCATCATAAATCACTCATTCGCCAATAAGGACTGCACACAAGTGTGCCTTTCGAAACAGAACCAGCTTCGCCAGAAGGGAAATAGGCAATTTGCACAAGTAAGAGAGAGAGAACGAGATAGAGTGGAGATAGGCAGGGGGAGGGTAGAGTAGGGATAATATTTCCGCTTGCAGCCTCTGCCAATTCAAAGATTATTGAAATCTTCAAGATTTACGACGCAATTTGCGACTCCACCGTGAACACCACCTGCCGGTGCGCCGATTGTCCCCGGAGTGAGGATCGGAACCTCGAGCCCAGCTCTGGCGCAGGCATGTAATTTTTAATGAAAATGCATAAATCACTTCAATGACATCCCATACAAAGTGTTCGCATTGATAGCATAACCCTTTTGGTGGATGATTGCAGCTTCGACAGGAAGTTGTAAATAGGCACACGGACAAATTCTCTCGTATAGCTCACTTCCGGTGTCGTTCAAGCAGAGGAAGTATTTAGCAAACAACCTGCCGGTTGTCGTATCATCCATATACCAATGCCGAGATTGCACCTAATGCCTGGATTTTAAAGAGATAATAATGATCCATGCTGTGCAGAGATAGCTTCGACATAAAATATGATGTTTATTCTCTCATCGCTTCGCGAAACAACAGGCACCAGAAGCAGCAATATAAAAATACTAAACAGTTATCAAACAACCGACGGGGACGTCCTGGCTCACAATGTATTCGTAGAGTCGAACAGTTTGCGGCTTTTCCTAAAGTAAATGCACTATCAAACAATTAGACATTAGTTCATTTAACACAAAATAACGTTAGTTAACAAACTAAATGTACAACAGTCTAAGGTAGTAGGCAAGTAAACACCTTACAGTTCAGTTGGAAAGCTTCCCAGTGCACATCAGTAACACACCATCTGCACACGCGCGCATTAGAATGCCATCAAAATTTGAACAGCAAAGCTGTATAAACATAAACTTTTATATACCAATCCCTCCGCCCTTTCAACCCTCAGTGGAATATCTGGTTTTGATAATTCTGGACGTGGTTATTATTTTGCAAGTCGTCCTTCGACCTCCTCCTCACCATCATCTCCATCATCATCACCTACATCATCATCGTCGTCACCTTCGTACTCTGCACACGCATCATACCATGTCCAAGCTCAACCGGCTCCCGCTCCGTCGGGCTACGGAGGCCACGGGGGAAGTAGCCAGGGCCACGAACCGGCGAATCGTCCGGGCCAGCAGGGTTATCGGCCGGAGTATCAGCACCACGGCGGACCCGATCGGCCCGACTATCAGCCACCATCCGATGCCGCCTCCAGCTGCTGCCGAAACCGATACCCGGAGCAGGCATCGCATCATCCCGCCGCGCCCGGTAATTATCCCGGCCACAATCCAACGGGACCGAACGCAGCCTCGGCCTACGGAGACGGAGCCGGTGCGCACAACCGGCCAGCTACGTCCAGCGGAACCTGGAGTTACGTCAGCAGCGGCCCGACCGGTGTCCAGCACCACGGCGGCAGCAGCACAAGTGCTCAGGCGTCATACGGGGGGCATCAGAGCGGGGGCGGCCCGGGACAGTATCCCGGTGGAAGCGGCGCGTCGGGGCATGAGTCGTACGGAGGCAACCGAGGGGGAGCCGAGCAGCACCGGGAAACGGACAGTCGCCATCAGAGGTAAGTAGTCGGAGCATGTTTCTCTAAGGTGCCACGGGTGTAGAGTGATGCAATAACACCATCAATATCGGGAGTGGAACATTCACTGTAAATAATGTTATCGCACTTAACTGTAACCAGATGCTACACATATTGGATGGAAATCTCTTCAACTTAACTGGTTGTACGGAAAGGTTCCATCGCTAAATTTGGGGGCATTGGGGGGCAAAACTCCAGTTGGTCCAGTTGAACATTATCCCATCACACCCTGATCAGTATCATTGTAGCACACGTGTTTGAAAAACATAAACTTTTAAACAGATAAATGGGTTCCTTCCTCCGAAAATAGCCTATTGTACAGATTGGGACCGAATGGACTAAATGTCGTTAGATATAACAAAGCTATAATTTTCATTGGACATAGCATGCCATAAGTCATATTAACTAAACTCAATAGCCAACTAGAAAATGTTACAACCCGTTCCGATGATTCATGTATGACGATACAAATTATTCAATTTACATAGTCCATGATGCCCCAAATTACCTTATGAAAAAAGGGTGGTTCAAACAGCATCCGTTTGATACGAAACCATTTCCGTGATTCGTGTAAAAACAATTTTCATTACCCCTGTTCATTTTGCTGTTTTAACGTTAATCTTTTCGATCATCAAGATTCAATAATCAATCTACTACGGTTCGTTAACGATCGTAAAATCAATTTGGCTTGCAGGAGGATATAAAAATTAACCATTCGAAAAACAAGTCAGAAGGATTTTCCACGTAAGAATATGTGCCTACAGCTAGTAAACAACATTGAGCAAATAAAAGTTTTTTCAGCTCGCATAGATGCCGCTAAAAAAACAATACTGACAAACATAAAAAAGGTAAATTGAGCGTACGCCCCAAAAACACATTTCAACTCCATCATCTCCCTGCTCCTCCTTCGTGATTTTTAGCATTACAGCAAAACAGGATTCACACATACATACACATATATTGTACTAAGCGGGAAAAAGTAAACCAAATCACAAACCCTAGCACTTGCAGCCAAACGGGACAGCGCGCAAAAGTGCTTTTCCATTCCTCTTCGCACCGCAAACTGCACAATGCAACAACGACAAAAAAGTAGATTTATGCTGCAGCGGCAAGGCACTTGCACCGTGAACCACACAGCGTCACAGCGATACGTTACGAGCGCGGCACGAACATTTTCCGGAGCTGCCGGAGTAAAAAGGATAATGAGAAAATGTGCACACGTTGCAATCCCGCGACGATCCCTCGTTACAGAGTGGATGTGAGGGTTGCTGATGCTGCTGCAGCTGCCTCGGAGTAAAACGGAGTACACTACGATATGCTAGTATCGAGTTTTTTTTTTAATATGCTGCCCTAGCAGTGCAACCTAGCTGTCGGAGTGCTTTGCGAGCAAAGTGAATTTATTGTCACGTTCCGCAGCAAACCAAAAACATTTTTAATATAAATATAACGGCGCATTTATATTTATAATAGCCCGGCCGCATACCTGCAGATCGATAGATCTGGTTCTAAGGTGCTCCCGTGTTGTAGATATTCATTTCACCTCTTTTGCCGGTCAAATATTTGTTTCATTTGTTTATATGTATGGAGCGGTAGGATGCATAAACACGGCAATTTGTCGCTCAGAAGGAAGTGTTCATGACTTGCTCCCCTTTCCTGACAACAACTCGGCTAGGAATAGGAAAAGGAAAACTAAAACAAACGACACCGGTGGTTCTGATTTATTCGGTAAACAGTATCAAAGCGGGTACTAATACCATTTCAGCTTCTGCATTTCCTGACCGAATGCCCGAACCCGGGGACAGATTATTCACGTTCAATCCGGAAAGGATTACTCTCTCTCATACCTGTCTGCTTCAAAGCGCCAGTCAGCTAGCCAGCTTTGCTTGTAACTTGTCAAGGTTCGTTACATTAAGAGCTCCACAAGAACGTGCCTCACGCAATCCCTTATGAATGTGGTAGCGCCGGGCAACACTACTCCGTAACATGGCTGCACTTTCCTCGGCCGAGACCATAGCGCGATTTCATTTACTTTTTCTTCTCACTTCAACCCCCTCGTGTCGAGCTAGAGGAGGTGCTGGGGGGTTGAAGACAATGCAAGCATTTTGCAGCATGCAAAAGCCGACACATACAAAACGGGGTACAGTCATCACTCAGCCTCCGATCAGGTCGGACGTGTGATAGGTAGCTGGTGTTTCAAGTGTGACTACATAAACTAAAATAACGAAAAAAACGCAGTCTATTAGTGCCGCTCGGCTCCCAAGTATGGGTGTCCGTAGCAAAACAAAGCCTCGTCGAGGCAACACGATAACCATCCCGTTGGATGAATACCAACGCATGAAGATAAAGCCGGACACCATGCCCAGTGTTCCAGTCACCAATCGATACGACATCCTCAGCGAGGAGGAGATCATGGACGAGGCAACTTCACCTGCGCAGCTAAGCCCGGCCAGCGTGCCCGAAAATATTACCGCCAAACGTAACGACAAAGTTACATCCAATACCAATAAACGTATCCCACCGATCGTGGTATCAGGCAGCTCAGTGGGCGCTGTACACAAAAGCATTGTATCAGCGGGTGTGGTACAGTATACCACGAACAATACACGGAAGGGAATAGTGGTAACATTCACCAAAGTGGAAGATTTTAAAACGGTCAGGCGGGCGTTTGAAGACCAAAAGGTGTCGTTCTATACGCACCAGTTGTTTGAAGATAGAACAACAAAAATAGTACTATTCGGCCTCCCAGCAATGGACACGGAAGAAATTTTTTCCGCACTGAAGGAACACAACATCAAACCAACGGCGGTAAAGAACATGTCCATTAAAAATAAAAAATACTCGGACCAGGCCATGTACCTACTACATTTTGCCAAGGGCACAGTCACCTTGAGTGAACTGAAGAATATCAGAGCGGTAAACCACCATAGGGTTTACTTCGAATATTTCAATTCGAAAACGGGACCCATGCAATGCCGTAACTGCCAAAAATATGGCCATGGCAGCGCCAATTGCAACCTTCCTCCGACATGTGTTAAGTGTGCCGGTACGCATACTTCAAGCGCTTGTCCGCTAAGCCTATCAACACTAAACCCCGATGGCAAAATTTCTGCAAATAAGTTGGTGTGCGCCAATTGTAATGGTCATCATACCGCTAACTACCACGGTTGCGCATCACGTCCTCAACCAAAGACAAGAGCACCACCACGTAGAGCTTTTGCGCTACAAAACAACACATTCCCGGAGCTACCACGTACCGCAGGACCAACACATCCCGAGACGCGCCCGAGTCGCCCCCCTGTTAACTACGCCAGTACGTTCAACGCACAGAAGGGTCCAATACCAACAGACGACTTCTTCAACATGGAAGAAATAGGGATTATCATCGAAGATGTATTCTCTCGTATGAGCGCTGTCCGCTCGAAACAAGATCTCATAACAGTTATCATAAAGGTAACAGCAAAATACTGCTTCCAAAGTGTGTAAGTTAAATTCACTAAAGATCTTATCATGGAATGCTAACAGCATTATTGGCAAAAAAGATGAATTCTTCGATTATCTGTGCAAGGAAAAAATCGATATCGCAGCCATCTGCGAAACTTTCTTAAAACCCAACATCCGTTTTTCACACCCGAAATACAGTACGCACAGAATAGATAGGCTAGATAGCGCAAAAGGGGGTGTAGCTCTTCTAATAGCCAAAAATATCCCACACAGTCAGTCCAAATCGTACAATTTGAGGGCTATCGAAGCTGTTGGGGTGACTATCATGACCAACTCAGGCGCAATTGAAGTTTTTTCCGTGTACAACCCTGGCGCAAACAAAAACAACGCTGGTGTTATACAGGACATTCGAACACTCTCAGGTAATCGCCGCAGTAACTACCTTATCTGTGGTGATTATAACGCACGGCATAGGTCTTGGCTTTGTCAAAAAGCGAATAGCATGGGAAAAACCCTCTTCGACGAAGCGCAAAGAGGTTATTTTTCGATCCATCATCCAGCGAGCCCCACGTATATCCCATCCGACGCAAATCGTACCCCCTCAATTTTAGACCTGGTAATCACAAATATGCCCGATAAACTATCCACCTTACATGCTATATCTACCTTTTCCTCGGATCATTTACCGATCATCTTCAAAGTTAACCAATCAAGTGTGCCCCGTCGGATCAGTAATAGTATTCCAAATTATAGTTGTGCCAATTGGGCCTACTTCAGAGAAATAATTAACACCAACACCGACTTAGTGAATCTGGACCTGGGGGAAATACACTCCACCGCTCAAGTCGATGAAATGATCAAAAAATTTACCAACGGAATTATTCACGCACACAACGAATGCGTTCCCCGTTCCATCCCCGACCAATACAACGTCATCTTACCTCCTGATATTACATCCAAAATCAAACAAAGGAATTCGATACGTCGCCGATGGCAAAGAGATAGACGAAATTCTGTGCTTCACGCGGCCTTTAGCAGGCTAAATGCGGAAATTAAAACGGGGATAAAGCAGCTTCGAAATTCCGCTTGGGCAAATAACCTTAGAAAAATGAATCGCTCTCCTGATAATAAGCAGATGTGGAAGTTTATAAAAATTATCAAAGGGGGAAATAGTAACATCCCACCCTTCAAAGTAGATGGCAAAACGCTGCTCACTAATAGCGACAAATGTGAGGCCCTAAAATTGCACTTTAAATCGGCAAACCTAACGTCATTCTCTGATAGGAGTCCGCTAGACGCCACTGTCCAACACTCAGTGAAGTCTTTTATGCGCTCAAATTGTTCCTCCCATCTGGACCCTGGGGACCTGGTGACGCCTGGAAGCATAAAGAAAATAGTAGACAAACTTAAAAATAAACTATCCTCCGGTCCTGACACCATAAACTTTCGCACACTCAAGAAACTCCCAAAAAAAGGTATTGTTCAGTTGGCTTTCATTTTTAATTGCTGCTTTAAATTAACTTATTTCCCAGTAGCTTGGAAAAAAGCAAAAGTAATACCCATCCATAAACCTCAAAAACCGCCAAATGACCCTAGGAGCTATAGACCCATCAGCCTGCTAAATTGTATCGGCAAAATTTTTGAAAAATTAATAGTTCATCGCATTAATAACCACCTCAGAACCAATAATATTATCCCGGACCACCAATTTGGTTTCCGAAAAGGTTTATCAACCACCCATCAGCTTGCTAGGCTTACCCATGAAATAAAAGAGCAACGCAACAATAAGCTCTCGACAGGTTTAGTTCTCTTAGACCTGGAAAAGGCGTTTGACACAGTCTGGCATGATGGCCTTCTCTTTAAACTCATTAAATATAAGTTCCCTCCGATCATAGTTAAATTGATCCACTCCTTCCTATCAACTAGAGAATGCGCAGTATTCATTAACTCAACCAGTTCAAAAACGTTCTCCCCACCGGCAGGTCTTCCTCAGGGCAGTGCGCTATCCCCTTCTCTATTTAATATTTTTTCTTCTGATATCCCCAAAATGAAAAAAGTAAAACAATATTCCTTCGCTGACGACTTTGCCATCTCTTCGTCTAGTAAGAATCCTAAGACAATAATCAAAAATCTTAACGCCGGCATTAGTAAATACAACTCGTACTGCTCTAAATGGAAGCTTAAAATAAATTCCAATAAAACGGAGGCTGCTTATTTCACCAGATGCACAAGTGCAAATAAGATTCCAAATAGCTGCATTATGATCAATAACTGCGTGGTCCCTTGGAATGACCAAGTAAAATACCTAGGAGTTATATTGGATAAGCGCTTAACCTTTAGGAATCATATTGAAGCAAAACTCATAACAGGAACCAAAGCCCTCAGATTGCTTTACTGCTTTATCAATAGAAATTCCAAACTTTATACAAAGAATCAAGTACTCATATACAAATCTATAGTTCGACCATTACTGTTGTATGCTGCACCGGTCTGGTCGGATTGCGCAGCCATCCATATTAAAAAACTACAAGTTTTTCAAAACGCATGTCTCAAACGCATTCTCAACCTGCCCCCTTGGCATAGTACTAAAGACCTCCATCGCCGAGCTAACATTCCCACAATATTAAACTTTACCTCCATGCTTAACACGAATTATGAGGTAACGTGCAGAACCAGCCCCATGAGGCATATAAACCATCAAGTTAGTTAGTCAGTAGGTTTTGAATTACTATTAAAAGTAGTCTTAAGATTGTTATTAGTTAGGCTAGATAGGTAGGATAAGGATTTTGTATTGAAATAATCAGACTGGCCGGGTTTTTTACACTTTTTCCCGCGAGATCACGTCCAACACAATTCGTATGCATTTTCAAGCACGTCTAGTGACAAACAAATTCAAAATCTATTGCGTGAAGGTAGCCGAATATACCATAAACCAATGTAAGTCCAACAATATTGTGAAATACTTCGAAATAAAAATTACTACTACTACTACTACTACAAAACGGGGTACAGCATGTAAATCTGTTACTGTTGAGAAGCAACTCAATCCTTTCGGGACTGAGTGTGAAAATGCATGCTCTGCTAGAACTCTCCTGCATCAGCGTTCGGAAAACCAACAACGACAAATGGTACGGACATGCCCATTCGTTATGGTTAGTGTTGAGTCATGAGACTCTTTCCGAAGAGCGGAGCGCTGCGCTCTCGCACACTGAAGAGAGCGGTGTGCGCGAGGCAGCTCTTGCGCTCCTTGCGCACTTGCGCTCTGTGCGCACATGCGCTCGCGTGCGCATTTGCGCTCGCGTGCGCATTTGCGCTCGCGTGCGCATTTGCGCTCTTTGCGCTCTTTGCGCTCTTTGCGCTCGCGTGCGCACTTTGCGCTCTCGTGCGCACTTTGCGCTCTCGTGCGCACTTTGCGCTCTCGTGCGCACTTGCGCTCTCGTTCGCACTTGATTTTTGCTATCCCTCCACTTTCGCACCATGGGTCCACACTTGTACGGGGAGTTTGAGAAGACGGCTTTCGGCGGCTCGCAAAATTCTCGAGAAATGCTACTCATACTTCTCAATCCAATGGGAATTACGGCCTTTCGCATTTCTTGTCTTCGGTGCAGCTCTTGGCAAGCAAGCACGTGATTTTCTGCAGAAGTAAATATTGATGATGATAATGTGCGGACAATTTTCTTTATCGTTTAGGACAGATATCGTCTGCTAACCTCACTATGTCGAGTATTGGCGTACATTTCCATTCAACTGCATCGCTGCCAGTGCCAGTCCGTTCAGGGAGCTGATCTTCAAATTTTTCGCGTCCCCAGCGCTTTCGCGGAAACAAATACTGGTTATCTAAGTAAGCATTATTGTTAGATAACTTTTCCACCATGTTGATGCATCGAAAACGGTAACAAAATCGGTAATCCTTCGGAGTCATTAGCCGTTTTGTGCACTAAGCACGGGATGGGAGACGCAAGTAAGATACGACAGGCAGGTGTTTTTGTCGTTCGAACGGCTTAACTTTTATTGGGTTTTGCGAAGTAAGTTTCCTGATTTGCACAGTTCACCATATTTTCGTTATTAATCATACAGTTGCAAGGTAATACATTTCAAATTAACAAAATTGTAAGATCATTTGTTTGTCTTTGCCCTAATTTGGCGACGACGATCAGCTTGCAAATCCGAATAAGACAGGCCACTGGGAGAATGTTAAGTTGAACGTTTCCGGTTATTATTAAGCCAAAATAATATCTTGAATTTGCGGTCAACACATTATCCGACTTTTATTAGTTCTCAGAACGAAAACTGCCCGTCCCATCTTTCTTGCGTTTCCCATTTCACGTGAACAATAATTCCGAAGGTTTACCGATTTTGATACCCTTTTCGACGTACCATCGTGGAAGAGTTATTCAACAGTAGTTCCACCGAAGCGCTAGGGACGTTAAAAGCCGGGACAACCTCAAAAATTTGCACAGTCTAATTTAGCTGCATGCGGACTGAATGTTTTTTCATGGGATATTATGAAAACTGTGATATTCAATAAACCATAAAAAGGTGTTAAGATAGCTTTTGGGTCATCATCGTCATTATCAGCAAAATACTAGGGGAAGTAATTAATAACAATTTATTATAATTCTCAAATTATATTTCAGCTGTCAAAGCTCTGTTATTTATTATAATTCTGTTTTATATATAGAATTTTACTAAGCTTAGACGCACTTAATCTATTTCTCTTATTAGTTTCTATTTCACCCGCTTTAGAAAAAACCCGCTCGCAAGGAACGGATGATGCAGGGATGCATAATGTTTTTAACATTAGTTCGTACAAGGTGGGATATTTATTTCTGTATAGTTTCCACCACTCGAGGGGACTGTCGGATCTGTGGGCCAACTGTTCAGCCAAATAATTATCTAATTCTATCTGATTTTCGGACCGTGCGTGTAGCATTATTTGGGAATTTTCATTTGCTTCCGCATCAAAATCCTCCCATATGGTGTCGGTAGCAGGACCGGAAGCATTTGAAGAGGCCAAAACTATTCCTTCTCTACTTCTTTGATGGGAATTGATGTTTTCCATTAAAGACAAAATACCGTCACAACATTTTTTGAATTCTAATTCGCTATTAAAACCTTTTTGTTTGAATCGTGGGTCTAAGACTGTCGATTGTTGTACAACTTCTTTATTAATATGAATTGCTTTTTCTTCTAGTCCATCGTGAAGAAATTTTACAAGGCTGGCGATTTCGTCGCAAAAACTCTTGGCTTGCAAATACGTTTTTAATTTTTTAATCATTAAATTTGTTATGACGCGCATTTTAGATAATGTGACGGATTCTTCTGCCGACATCTCCTTTGTTACTAAATCAAAAAACTTTAACACACTGGCTGCCTCTTTAATAATCCTCCAATCGTTTTCAACAAGATTCAAATCATAGCCTAAGAGTGCCAATGAAGATACAATTGGATCTTTGTTAGCAGCAAAACGCTCTAACATATAAAACGTGGAATTCCACCGCGTTGGAACGTCTAGTATTAATTTTTGTTGCATATGATTTAAGTGAGCCTGAAGTTCGTGAAGCTTGGCACTGGCAGCTGGACTTTTTTTATAATATTTGACTATTTCTTTAACAGAACTTACGGTTGATTGAATCGTTTTGTTAATGGAATTCTGTACAACAAGATTTAGAGTATGTGCATGGCAAGATATCTGTTCTATTTCAGTTAGCTGTACTGCACGTTTCATGTTCGGTGCATTATCGGTGACAATACAAACAGTTTTATCAGAAATACCATAATTTTCGATGATTTTTTTCAGCCAAACTGATATATTGTTCGCGGTATGTCGACTTGTGAATTCCTCGCATTCCAAAAGAAAACATTTTAGCTTGCAATCTTCGCTTATAAAGTGCGCTGTTGCGGCAATGAAACATTCGTTTTTATAGTTGGTCCACCCATCTGATGTGAGACATACTGCCTTGGCGTTGCTAAGTTCTCTTTGTACTTTTTCTAATAATTTCTCGAAATTTACATTTAATAACGTATTACTAAGAGTCTTTCTTGTTGGAAGGTTATACGAAGGACACAACTCTCGCACCAACTCCTTAAAATCTTCTGCCTCTACTAAGTGGAAAGGTAGTGCATGGCTACATATCACGTTCAATAGTTTGTTATCTAATGATTTTTTTTTTGATGCACTCAAAGGATTAGTCACTGTCACGTACTGTTCTATTGATTTTTGTGTTTGGATTTGCGGTGTTACACTGGACGCTGCGGCAATATTATCAGTTGATGCAGTAGGATCACTTTGGCTACACGGAGTTGAAGATCGTACAACTTGCATTGTGGGATGTTTAGTTTTAATGTGCCTTTTCAAATTAAATGTTGATCTGTTGTTCACTGTTAACTGTTGTTTACAAATAGTGCATCTCATTTTATTAGAGGCTGAAGCACAGCTTTCGAAAAAGTTCCATATTTCACTTATTTTTTTCTCCGACATTGTATCCGTTGATGCGGGCAAAAATTTTCAATTATTACTTGATCCACAACTTGAAAACTTCACTTGCAGGTGGTCAGTTATCGAGTGCTTATGGTGAGCCAAGGCAGCTGCTTAAATAGCAAAACGTCGTGCAATACAGTTAAACCTAAATTCTTCAAAAATGAATTAAATAGTTCCCGGGATCATTGGATGTCACCACGGATGGAGAGCGACAACACGGACCGAGCGATATGGAAATCGATCAGGCCTGGTCAGCACGAAGCTTCGTGCTAGTGCTCAACTAAGAGCGGGCAAGAAAAGAAGAAAAGAATAAGAATCCGCTTAATAAGAAATAACAAATCGGAGCTATCCACGTCCACGACTGTTGTGTCTGGCTGGAAACCAATAACGGCGATTTTTGATGAAAAGTTCGCATCGGAGCATTTATTTGAAATGGCCTACACCTGTTGCCAGAAGTAAGCATTGCGAACTTCAGGCACATTTGAATTATTCCAACGCGGTGGAATTCCACGTTTTATATGTTAGAGCGTTTTGCTGCTAACAAAGATCCAATTGTATCTTCATTGGCACTCTTAGGCTATGATTTGAATCTTGTTGAAAACGATTGGAGGATTATTAAAGAGGCAGCCAGTGTGTTAAAGTTTTTTGATTTAGTAACAAAGGAGATGTCGGCAGAAGAATCCGTCACATTATCTAAAATGCGCGTCATAACAAATTTAATGATTAAAAAATTAAAAACGTATTTGCAAGCCAAGAGTTTTTGCGACGAAATCGCCAGCCTTGTAAAATTTCTTCACGATGGACTAGAAGAAAAAGCAATTCATATTAATAAAGAAGTTGTACAACAATCGACAGTCTTAGACCCACGATTCAAACAAAAAGGTTTTAATAGCGAATTAGAATTCAAAAAATGTTGTGACGGTATTTTGTCTTTAATGGAAAACATCAATTCCCATCAAAGAAGTAGAGAAGGAATAGTTTTGGCCTCTTCAAATGCTTCCGGTCCTGCTACCGACACCATATGGGAGGATTTTGATGCGGAAGCAAATGAAAATTCCCAAATAATGCTACACGCACGGTCCGAAAATCAGATAGAATTAGATAATTATTTGGCTGAACAGTTGGCCCACAGATCCGACAGTCCCCTCGAGTGGTGGAAACTATACAGAAATAAATATCCCACCTTGTACGAACTAATGTTAAAAACATTATGCATCCCTGCATCATCCGTTCCTTGCGAGCGGGTTTTTTCTAAAGCGGGTGAAATAGAAACTAATAAGAGAAATAGATTAAGTGCGTCTAAGCTTAGTAAAATTCTATATATAAAACAGAATTATAATAAATAACAGAGCTTTGACAGCTGAAATATAATTTGAGAATTATAATAAATTGTTATTAATTACTTCCCCTAGTATTTTGCTGATAATGACGATGATGACCCAAAAGCTATCTTAACACCTTTTTATGGTTTATTGAATATCACAGTTTTCATAATATCCCATGAAAAAACATTCAGTCCGCATGCAGCTAAATTAGACTGTGCAAATTTTTGAGGTTGTCCCGGCTTTTAACGTCCCTAGCGCTTCGGTGGAACTACTGTTGAATAACTCTTCCACGATGGTACGTCGAAAAGGGTATCAAAATCGGTAAACCTTCGGAATTATTGTTCACGTGAAATGGGAAACGCAAGAAAGATGGGACGGGCAGTTTTCGTTCTGAGAACTAATAAAAGTCGGATAATGTGTTGACCGCAAATTCAAGATATTATTTTGGCTTAATAATAACCGGAAACGTTCAACTTAACATTCTCCCAGTGGCCTGTCTTATTCGGATTTGCAAGCTGATCGTCGTCGCCAAATTAGGGCAAAGACAAACAAATGATCTTACAATTTTGTTAATTTGAAATGTATTACCTTGCAACTGTATGATTAATAACGAAAATATGGTGAACTGTGCAAATCAGGAAACTTACTTCGCAAAACCCAATAAAAGTTAAGCCGTTCGAACGACAAAAACACCTGCCTGTCGTATCTTACTTGCGTCTCCCATCCCGTGCTTAGTGCACAAAACGGCTAATGACTCCGAAGGATTACCGATTTTGTTACCGTTTTCGATGCATCAACATGGTGGAAAAGTTATCTAACAATAATGCTTACTTAGATAACCAGTATTTGTTTCCGCGAAAGCGCTGGGGACGCGAAAAATTTGAAGATCAGCTCCCTGAACGGACTGGCACTGGCAGCGATGCAGTTGAATGGAAATGTACGCCAATACTCGACATAGTGAGGTTAGCAGACGATATCTGTCCTAAACGATAAAGAAAATTGTCCGCACATTATCATCATCAATATTTACTTCTGCAGAAAATCACGTGCTTGCTTGCCAAGAGCTGCACCGAAGACAAGAAATGCGAAAGGCCGTAATTCCCATTGGATTGAGAAGTATGAGTAGCATTTCTCGAGAATTTTGCGAGCCGCCGAAAGCCGTCTTCTCAAACTCCCCGTACAAGTGTGGACCCATGGTGCGAAAGTGGAGGGATAGCAAAAATCAAGTGCGAACGAGAGCGCAAGTGCGCACGAGAGCGCAAAGTGCGCACGAGAGCGCAAAGTGCGCACGAGAGCGCAAAGTGCGCACGCGAGCGCAAAGAGCGCAAAGAGCGCAAAGAGCGCAAATGCGCACGCGAGCGCAAATGCGCACGCGAGCGCAAGAGCTGCCTCTTTTTTCAATTGATTGTGCGCGAGCGCGCACACTTCAAAGAGCGGAGCGAACGAGGCAGCTCTTGCGCTCTTGACCCAACACTAGTTATGGTTGTGTGTTACCAACCGAGGTTTCCTTCCCAGCTCCTTCGCAACCGTCCGATTTGAGTCACCCCAGTGTGTGTCCGGGAGTCTCCAAAGCAATTTTGTTTACCAAAGTGCTGTAAGATTGAAACCAGCGTACGCGTGTACGTGTGCAGAAATGTTAGGTCCTTCGAAACCGCTCTTGATTCTATCACTCCCATATTCGCCACCATTCTTCTCCGGTGCCAGCATAACCGATGGAAAGTCCCGGCAATTTGCATGTGGTACTAAAAGTGTGGCACACATGCAAAAAAAAACCCCCCTCACGTTACCAAAGTTAAATTGCGATGGAGCTGACACCCTAGGGGAAAGTTTCTTGCCATATTTCGATTTCCGATTCGTGTTAGCAGTTCGTCGCAAACGGAACGCACTGCCTAATCCAGTAAATCCCTCGGAAGTTTATTTCTTCAGTGTTATTTCTTATCTTAGTTTCAATAAAAAAAACTCACTGGCTTACGGCTGGGTTCCATCAGGGGAATGCCACTACCAATAAAATAAGAACGAAAGCTTTATTGAAAACGAACCCCATCAAGATAGTCTCGGTGACATTGGTCCAGGGAAAATTGTTTCGCAACTATCGATCCATTGATTCTTCACGTGTTAGCACGGCGGAAGCATGTCCGGCCAAAGCTTCCTGAATTCGATCGGATTCCGTCGACTTTGTAGCTTGAAAGTAAAAGCCGGTAAGCAATCGACCGTAAAGAATCGAATTTCGCTTTCAAACTAATTCAATCGATCCGGAGATCCTTCATCGAAAATTCCTGCCACACAAACAACAACCGGTTTGAAATGAGCAAATAGATAGACCGACAGACAGCCTAAAAACACGACAGTGTGGCAAAAGGCTCTGTCGAATTAATTTCTTACGATGTCAGCATGGTGATATTTTGTTGCCTCAGGATCCGGGTGCTTCTTCGCTTCATGTTGCCATGAGGGCGATTTTTTTTTGTTGAAAAACTGTAAATCTCGAGCCAGTTCGATACTATCCGAGCTCACGCCTCGAGGGCACAAAAAGCGGAGTCATTTTAATTTGGGTTCAAACCGATGGAGAAAAAGCGGTGCATCCGTCGAATTTGCTGTGTCCCCGACTAGCAGTGACATTGGGACGCCGCTGTAGCAGTTGTTTTGTTTCGGATTTTACCGACGCGTTTAGGAGTCGATTCGCAACAAACCGGCCGCCGGCTCTTTACGGCGGATTCTGATTTTGCGTCATTGCTTGAAGCTTTAGTAGATTTTTGTCTCACCCGTCGGAGCACACCCCAATTTCCTAACCATTAAAAGCAGAGCTTTGTTACTCTCGCCCCTGCTAGCGCTGCCTATGGTGGACGTCCGAGGCCATCGGCGATAGGTGATACCAGCTACCTGATGGAACGGGGAGACGACAGCAATCGCGTGTCCTCCGATCCGACTCCAAAACCGACCGATGAAGATGACAGCGCTTCCCGTGCCAAACCGGATCCCGTACCAAAAAACGCCCATAACGAGTCGGAGGATCCTAGCGCTCCCGGATCGGATTCGAACGCGCATAACATCGATCGCAGCGCATAATACTCCGCTGCATCTGTATCTGGACAAACGGCAACCGGTGATCCCGCGGATGGACGCGAACCCGATTAGACGGCTTCACACGAAGCATGGCACATTATCGACCAGGAACCGACACACATAGAAGCGGAAGCATCGAAAATCTCAGGCTCTCCAGAATCAGCGCGAATGAACACGGACATTTGCGGATCAGAAAAAAGCGACGCTACGCGGCTTGTCGCAATTTTCCCCGGGGGGTGGGTGTAACAAATATTCGAGTCAACCTTCCGTCCCTCCAGTATTAGTACAGTAAGCAGTAATTAATTTATAATTCGGAATAAAACTCTTAAACAAGACAAGTTTAGTTAAGTGGTGTGTACTACTGGGATGACCCAGGCTGCTTGTAGATTGCGCCGAGCGGACACACACCCGTCGCAGGAAAGATTTGTTCGCACTGTTCGTTCACAACTCGCCACATCCTGTCTCCAAAACGCTCTCTGATGCGATTATCCTCAACAACATTTTCATAGTCGTAACCAAGGTTACCGTCACGGTAGTGCAGCAACAGCCCTTCGCTTTCGGGAACGAAGTACTCGTTGGTATCTAAGGTGATAGATAGAACATTCGAAAAAGTTACCATTTGAAATTGAAGTATACTGCAAAAAAACGAGGAATTTTTCCTTCGTTCCCTCGCGGTAGAAGAAACGCACCTCGCACACCCTTCCACACCTGGTGGTTGCCGGCTTCCAGCACGTTCCGTCCCTTCAACACATACTTGCTCCGATTGTGGTGCAGCAGCGGATTTTTCGTGCGCACATTGCGCACCTGCGTGTAGAGGTAGGTATTGTTTGCCCACGCCGGAACGTGCGAGAAGTCCGCGGGGTAGATATCGTAGAAAAACACACCTTGAAAGTTGAACGAGTGCAAGTCGTAACGGTCGGTTGCTTGCAGGTACTTGAGCAGCGTTTCGTTATCTCCGGCCGGGAAGAGCAGTTCGTCGAAGTCGACAATCGCAGTGTACCCGAACCCGCCGGACACCGTAGCCCGGTAGAAGCATTCGTTTAGCACCACAAATATGCCCTCGTAGCGCAACTCGCTCTCGAATGCGTAACCTGCGGCGGTGGTTCGGTTGGAAAGATGTCGATGATGAGTTTACCTCGCTGCGCATTCTTACTGGCGTGGTTGAACAGGATTCTACTTGCCTTCAAAATGCCAGTCCAACACTTCGACCAGCCCACTCTTTTGGTAGTGCCGCAGCACTGCGTCCACTTCCACCGTGGCCGATTTGTTGTACACGTAGAACCGTTCGGCACCGTTCATTTTGTAGTATTCGAAAAACTCCACCACCCTCAGCGCATGGGAGAAAGTGTGATGCAGCGGACCGACACACACGGCCAGAGACCGGCTGGGAGCCGCACGCTGGAGCATGTCCGTCACCGGATACCTTCACACGGTTGCCCCGGGATGAAAGATAACGGAATGAGGTGCTGCAATGGTATCATTCTATTTGTTCTCCGACACTCACTTGATGCGAACGAACATCGTGGCTTCACGCATGCTCGGTTCATCGTGATAGCTCAAAGCCACCTCATCCGGCAGCAGCGCCGTACGCCTGCTGACATTTCCGGCCAATTTACATATCACGTATGTGGCGGCAAACTCCATGTTCCAGTGTTCATGCACCGCCTCTACCTGGTCCGCTCGATGCTGCGCGGCAAAGGTGTTATCGGACCTAAAGGGAAAGAGAGCCTTATCAGGCTGAATTTGGTGCCGGGAAATGCTTACTACTCCGTCGAGCCCTACGCAGGCAACCCTCGCCATCAGATGATGCAGCCGATAAGGCGACCCTTGTTCGAGCGCACCTACCTGAAGTTGCAAAATACAGCCGATTTGAGCAACTTGTATGGCAGTATCGCAAATATGCGAACGCTTCCGAACGGAAGGTAGCCATCGGGTACGGCGTACGATTCTAAAACGATCATTTTCTCGATAAGTAAAGGTGGACGATGCGGCGGTGCGAAGATGACTCACCAACAACCTCTAGCCGGGGATCAAAGTAGGCGGAATATATCTTGAATTTCTTCTCCGGATCACCTATCGGAAGCCACCGGTCGCCTCCGGCCGCCGAAGTCGCACTTTCATTTCCAAACACAAAGGAAACGGACCGTTGGTACAGCGGGAGCGTTTGGTAAATGTACTTTTGCTGCAAATCGGAACAAGCCTGAGTGTGTCGGTGTGTGCGGGTGTATATGGAGTAAGGTTTTAATTTTCAACTGTCAGCCCAGGATGCTATGACTTACAAATAAAATCCGCCGATAGAAAAGCAACCCGAGCGCTACCAGAAGAATCAGCGAAAGAAGGCCGTACTTTCGCGTGAACCGGTTCGACACCAACGAGTACACGAAAATCACCGGCTTGGAACGAGATTTAATCGACACGTATGATACATCCCGACGCATTTCGGACCCCCGTTTGTCCGGCGGACTTAGAACTGACTGACTGGCCTTCCCCCCAATACCCGCTAGGCTTTGTTTTATCAGCATTATCAGAGCGATGTTCGATGAGCCATTACTTTGCCCTCCTGTGCGTATCAGTATTTTTATCTTTCCGCCCAGATAAGCGAACGAAAGCAAAAGAAAGAGAGAGAGAGAGAGAGAGAGAGAGAGATAGAGAGAGAGAGATGGAAAATGCTGGTGGAGCATTAGAGCAAACTACTAATAAGCGCACACACGATTTGCAGCTTGATGACGACACCGGTTTAGCTGATTTAAAAAAAAAACCCCAAATGAAGCGTGCAACGTAATGATACACAAAGCAACATTCGCGTGCGACTGGAAAAAAGGTTCGTTTGGAATCACCCAGTACTAGAGCGACACCGAGAGTGTTGGTAGGTGTGATTAAAAGCACATATGAGGAAGTGCTTGCGAATGGATCATCGCGCAAGGTGCTTGATGGCGTTGCTGATACTGCTGTTCGCGGTCGCGCCACCTTTCGTCTGCGGTATCGATATTGGTGGGCTCGTAAAGGTGACGACGACGTCGTTGGCGACGACGATAAGCGATAAACGATGTGGCACATATTTATTTATCCCTATTCCCTTTTTCTCCCGCCAGCAACTTACCGAGTACTTGCAGCGTTGGTTCAATGCAACCGCAGTGCCGCTGATGCGTCGGTTCGAGCGACCGACTGAAAACCCGCTGGCCGAATGGATCTGAATGGGAACGCCATCGAGCGAGGCAAGGGCATCAAATTTGCGGTTGAAGTGTAGCGGGCGCGGGTGTGGATTGATTTTGAAGCAGCTCGACGATGTACGTCAGCACCACCGCGGCATCGCACCGTATCGTTCGATGTGCGGCAGAATGTGCACCAAGTTGTTGAGGGAGTGCTTCAGATGGCGTTGCATCAAATAGCGTAAAACGGGACCCATCGTGTTCTGTGGAA
Source organism: Anopheles atroparvus (assembly GCA_914969975.1). Taxonomy (NCBI): domain Eukaryota; kingdom Metazoa; phylum Arthropoda; class Insecta; order Diptera; family Culicidae; genus Anopheles; species Anopheles atroparvus. Next base: position 43,090,135 of record CAJZCY010000002.1, on the reverse strand, counting down.
AGACGGAGGGGAAACTCATAATCGAATCTCCGACTCATGATGATGCACTACCGAAATTTTCGTTACACATTATTCTCTCGGTGTCGCATTCAACATTATTTAAATACGTGGCTACTTCGTTTTTCCTTCCAGTCCGCATTACACTGTTCCGTAAATTGTCGACCTGAATTTGCAAAGTGTTCCGGGGCCGTCCATTACGACTACTCAATAAAATGCAGACTTTACTTCAATCGCTTTTTTGATCGGGTTCCAGAATGGAATGGAAAAAGTAGTGAAGTCACCGAGAGGCATATAACGTCCGAAAGATAATCGTATCCACCAGAGACAGGGCACCATCACTAACTAGATCTCCTTCGCCACCCAACCCTTCCACCTCACCCAATGGATGATAATCACCTGGAATAAAATTGATTTATGTTGGAAAAAAATCTGTACGCCCAGGCTACTTCCGTTAGGGGTTGCATCCGTCGGATGCTGGCAGTGTTGGCAACCGTCCGGGCATTGCTGCACTTCTTCGGCTGCAACGGGGGAATACCGTTCGGTTCCATTAGCAAGCGGGGCAAATTTGGCGTCCGCCGGGAATGTGGTGTTCGACGATATTCGGTTAGTAAATTGCCCTTTGCACTCAGGTAGATGATGATGATGCTCTTGTGCCGAGGGGCAGAGCGCAGGGCTAGCGAAGCGTAGTAAAATGCGCAATTTTAGCCCGTCGGCGCCACCTTTCATCGACTCCAGTGCTATGTAGTCCCCGGGTCGATGCTCCACCAAAACCAGGAGGAAAATATGCGGTTCTGAAAGAACAATATTTCATCGGTAAAAACGGGCTTTCAAACTGTACTTATTTCTTCAACATTACTAACCAATTACGGCCTTGAACGTTTTCCCAGCGCCTACTGCTCGGTGGTCTGTAGCAACGAAGGTGACAAATTTCATCCACTGGCAGAGGTTGACGATAATAAAAACCAATGAAATCAATTGAACATGCAAACGCGAAATGGAACACGACGCGGCGGAATGCACTTTTACCTTATTTGCCAAATGAACTTGTGTAACGAAATCATACAGGGTAGAGTGCTCGATCCCAGGGAAATGTTGACACCGTTGTACGACATAAAACCCGCCGATGTTGCTGGCGCTGAAGTGGTAAAGTGCAGCCAACAACGGCGTTAGCAGAATAAACAATCGGAACTTCATTGCACAATGGAATGGGCAAAATATGAATTTGCAATTCTATCTTGGCTGCCTGGTTTGGTTCGTCGTTGGCAGGAACACATACACAATTTACAACACCGGTAAACTTTGTGTGGCCTAACGCCAGACTGACTTCTAGGGCAAACGAACGGTACGGTTTCTGCGCCAATGGTAGGCCCAAAAGGAAGCCTTCTAAACGCTCGTTTGCGATCGATTTCAGCTGTGGCAAAGGCGAAAAACTGTGCAACCAAGCTTCTCGGGATAGTTTTCGAGGCTCGAACGAACATAACATTCACGTCCATGCTAAAAACCATGGAATCTCAGAAAATCTTCCTTAGCCACATTATTCGTATGGGAATCAATAATAATTTATTCCACACATATTTTTGTGACTTTAATGAGTCGATTCCCGCATCCTAGGACGAACAAATCTGTACTTGATACTGGCACATGATCACCAGCATAATCAGTATCACAATCTTCAAATGTGCGGTGGATATAATTGTTCAATTTTTATTCTATATTCCGTACACCTACCAGCAGTTACCATACAGCCAGACAGCACCATTATGCTGTAATAAAGATTGACAACAGACGCACGAATGCGTGTTCCTGCAATCATTAAATGCTTGGCGAGACTGACGTGGCTGGTAGACTGTCTGCATCATTTTCTTTTTTTTTTTTATTGTTATCTGCTATATCCGTTTCATGAGCGCAATTAGCTCGGAAGCACATTAGAAATGCATCCATTTTGGACCGCTACCTGCGTGTTTCAGGCTGTTAGGAATTTACATTAACTGTCGGCAAAAATGCGCATAAAATGGGAAAGCCCATTCCCGGTGTCTCCGGTAGGAAGGTAGCAAACCCTTATTCGTAGGCACCTTCAAAGACCGAAGACATCTGCAGAAAATCTGGCGTCTTCTGGCGCTTCTGATCAAGAACTCGTCAAAGAAAACTGAATCTCTGTACCAGAAATCGGCAGTAACGGTTTTTAAATGTCTTTAAGCAAACGGTTGCGAACATGGCGAGGAAAACAAATGCTGCAAAAGCTAGACAGTTGATTTGTATGTGTTTTTTTTTTTTTTTTGCATCAGCAGAAGCCGAAGGATATTCTCAACGACATGAATGCATCACAAAAGAACGTCAGCCTTTCTTCCCCCTACGGCAAGCGCTTGTTGCAAGATGCAACGATCGGTCCCGGTTTTCTTCAACAATTCCCTCGACGCAGCCGGCCTCCTCCGGGCTGTTTCTTCTCCGGGATTCCTTGGCACACGCATCGTGCGGCTTTCTACCCCTGCGGCTGGAAAGGAAAAGGCAACAAAATTCTTTACCTTGCTACGGCGATGCGTCAGCGCGACGACGCTCTAGCGACCCTTCGGGCATTCGGTTCCCTTTCTAGGGCCGGATATAATCCGCTTCCTTTTGTCGTTCATCGATATCGTTAAGGCGGAAGAAAACGGTTGCATCCCTGTGCGTAAGTCTGTGCCAGGGAGGGTGAGCAGTTAGGTAAAAGGACGGCTTGCCGCACACCTTTAAACCTCATGAAACATTCGTGTGCCATGGGTATGACTCAATCTCAAGAATGTTAACGACACCTATTGCCGCCAGCGTGTGTTGGTAGCGTAAGAACCTCAAACATTACCTTTTGCGTCTTACATCAAACATGTGATTATGTAGCTACCTTTCGAGCGTTACATAAAATCGGTCGGGATGTAAACATCTTTACCATGTACATTCATAAGTAATAAAACCAACGTACAGTGCAAGGAAAATGATCAAAGATTCATCTTGGCACCACGTTCACACTCGTGAGGAAATTGTCCATTGGCTTGCGCAGAATGGAAAACTCATTCCTTGGGAACGAAGGCAAGGGAATTCAACAGCGAATTCGATGGGAACCATATTCCATTTCGACTGGGAGAGTTTCCCAACCATCAGCTTTCCCTTGGTTGTTCCCCCTTAGAAACCTACCCCAGCAAAGTTTTGTAAGTAGAACAGAATAAAAATTCAAAGGTTCAACTAACAAACTATCGAAGACCAAGGGGAGATTTTTTCCCATGATTTTCGAGAGTACATACAACAAATCTCACACACCCCGCGATTAAAACTCCCCCTTTCACCCCGTCAACGGGCACTGCCGCTATTTATGCGACCCTTTTTTAATTCAACTGCGCAACATCGCACGACCGGTTTCTTGGCTGGGGAAAGAACGAAGGATCCTGCTTCCTCACAAGACGCTGGTGGCGGAGCAGGGTACGTATGGGAAAAGGATCTCTCTCACCTGGAGTTTAGGTGAAGCAGTGCGCGGGTCTCCCTCAAGAATGCAACCGTCCTTCCTAATGCGTAATGCGTAACGACATAGAAATGAAAGACGTAAAAGTTCCGTCGCAAGATGAGGGTCATGCGTGGCATAGGGTCAATGTGCCATGCCGAACATGCTGATGGTGTGTGTAGAGTAACCGATTTTTCCCATGCGGGTATCCTGCCGAGCAGTATTTAAGTCGCCAGCGCATGGCACAAATCGTCCACAACCTTTCTGACCATTGTCGAGGTACGTTCGGCGAACGTGAGCAGTTGCGACGACGTGGTGTTTGTCGCCTACAACCATCGGCTCGACTCACGGGGCCACTTCCGGCGGACGAACCGAGGTCTAAATTCGCCAAAAGGAAGTTGAGCCGAGTCGAGCCCGAACATTGCTAATCCCGAAACAACGCAGGAAATAGTGGTAAAAGAGGTCGCCAGGAGTGAAATTGTGAAAAAACGATCAGTACAAGTGCGCTGTAGTTCAACGTGCGATGAAAGTGATTGTGACGAAACCAGTGGATGTTGGTGCATTCGAATCGTCGACCAGAATACTTGTTGAAGGTGTCACTATGTTCCAAGCTGCCGTGGCCCAAAATGGATCGACTTTCGAACGAACAGAAAAAAAGGTAGGTTTTCATTCCAAATTTAATCAAAATTTTTTTTCAATCCTGTGTGTGTGATGTGACTTTCAACCATTCCAGCGGGAATAAATACATTCGTTTATGCCGCAGCAAACGTGATAAAAAACGGAAACTCCAACAATCTAGGTCATTTTTAAAAATTTGATTTGAACAATCTCAATACGAATTGCTTGTATTCCTTTCGGTTTTGTATTTTGGCCATCTTTAGTCAATTCAAAGCAGCAGCTGCAAGAAGAAACGAGCAAAAAAATGAACAAAGTCAAGGCGAACAGAATAAAATTAGGCATCATTTACGTTGACTGTACCATTTTTCCATAAGTCAGGTTTTATCGAAACAAATAAATTTTGGCACACACATGTATAAAAATAGAAGAAAAAATTACACAATAAACATGTGCCTTTATCTAGAACATGCCATCTTTCGTTAAACATAATCAAGAAAAATGTTTGACTCACCATTGGAGAGTATATTTTCTATATGGAAATTCCTATCATCTATGGAAAAACGCGTATCGCTTAAAGTATAGAACATTTATAGAACATGGAAGTTGGCAATTGGTAACACGATGAACTTTAATATTAACAACATTATGAATTTTATTACCCAAAGCATTAAGGAAATTAAAAACAGCACAAAGAAAATATGCAACACAATGTTGAGTCACATTGCAAATTATTGCATTCAACAATTCAAAAATAAGTCACTCCATAACCATATTCACATTAATGCCATTACATTGTTCAACAAAAACATATGAACATCTTTGAGCAGTTTGAAAGCCATTTACTGAGCACAACTTACAAATCGAATAGCAAAAAACGGATTTTTGCACAGATCGCAGATGCCACCATCTCTCAAAAATCTGGTTTTTGCAAATGAATTTGAAGCGGTGTACAGATGACATAATGTTTCCTACGTAAGCCGTATTGGAATGCTCCAAAATAAGCAACTACATAAGCTTTAAAATTCGCACCCCATTCTTTAATGTCACAGCTTAAAACCTACTCAAAATTAACAGCGGCTTTTTACTTTCATTTTCACTTTCAGAGTCGAACAGTAGCTGAAAAAACGATGCAAATCGGACAGACACCATCTTGCCATCGTTTTGCAGAACTGTTAACAGATGGCAATGTGCAGATGGCAATGACGACCTTCACACATCCAACTTCAAGCTACATTTCCGATCTACAGTTATACTTTCACAAGGAACACAACCAATGGACTTATGGAACCATTTAAAAAACGATTTTTCACACATCCTGAAGCGGCACGATCTGCAAAAAATGCTCACTGTCAAGTATCACAAACATCCGGTCTCCGTGAGGTACCGTGAGCGCAAAGGAGAAAACTGCATTGCAATATCTGCAAGCCGTTGGACGACCTCAATATGAACGGGTAGCATGGTTCATTTTTTGATATCGATGTTAGAAAAATCGAATCATGACGTGATCTAAGCTACGGAAGTTCATCTACAATTCGAAGTGCATCCTGGCGATGCCTTCTTCACAGATCGCGAACATATAAATATCCAACATTAATTTCCGACTAAAATGTGTCCACCGTTTGAGCATCCCTTTCATCGTCCGTTATCGATTCATTCATTATTTCTTCTTTTACCTTTTTTTTCAATCAAAGATCAATCAAACCCTTGCTTCAAAGATTTAAAAAAATAATAGTGCCTTCTCCGTACAGCATTAGGTAAGCAAATCTGTCTAAACCCTGCAGTAACAGAGCAGGCCATGTTTTGTCTTTGAAAATCCAATGTGTTGTTCACGTTTCATAAATCAACTTTTCGTTTTTGTTTCAAATCTGTTCATTCATCGTTGGCTGTTAATAACTGTTGGTTCATTATGTTTTTGTTTTATCTTTCGTTTTTCCTTTATATGTTTTTGTTGTAAACATTGTTCTGTTGAAGATTGTTTCCCTGCCCCCTGTACGTGTTTTCTAAGGTTGTAGAAACCCTGCAGAAATTGCTTTTTCACTTTTTCAACCCATGACCTTGGTTTGAAAACATGAACAACCAATTCGTTCACTAAAAACAAAATCCCCCGAACACACAAACACACGCACTGTTAACGATGGAATCTAAGTTACTCGTTCAAATGATTCCAAGAATTGTGGAAGCAGCTGTGTGTTCTGTTATTTATTGAACTATTACTGTTAATTGTTACTGACTTGTTAGCCTCCCGTCTGTTGCCCCTAATTCCGTTAAGTTATTCTGTTTTGACTGATTGAGTTACCGTTTACAAAACCATACACAAAAAAGAGGTTCCGTTTCTATTTTCTAAATTTCCTGTTACAATTTGGCTTTCTTATGCTGTTTGCATTCCCTGGTTAGTTACTGTTGCACCAGGAACCCTGTTTTCTCTGTTTACTCTGTTGGTTATTGATGTACCTGTTTTCATTTGTTAGTGTTTCCTTTTTTTCTGTTATCTGTTCTGTTTTGTTCTGTTATTTTTGTTTTCTTCATCTGTTTTTGTTACAATCTGTCCGTTTACGTTTTACCCTCTGTTGAAATTGTTACTATTACTTAGCATTGGCATTGGAAATGACAAACATGAGCCTGTTGTGAAGCTTTCTACTGCTCTCGGAAAATGTTTGCATGTTAGACTTCAATCCATTCCAAATCATCCCAAACTTCGAAATTCAAACTGAATTTGATATGGTTGTTTGAATCGAACCAATACTGTATACTCTGCCGAACGATAACGGATTAATAGAAAGGAGATTCTTCACATTTGGCGAGAAGAACGTGGACGTAGTGTAGCCTATGATGTAATTGAAATTCATTACCATAACACCACAAATGGCATAATTCAAATGAGTTGCTCATGCTCAACGGCACACAATCGAAAGCTATGCTGACCAGCGCTGCAAAATCCCCAATAACCTTCGATTGCGAATGTTAACTAGTATGTAAGTGAAAAGCGCGAATTGACCCGAAAGGGTCATTGTTAATTGTTATAGTAACTAAGCGTTACGAAATGGAGATTCTATCATTTGTTGTTTAATGTGTAAGACAAATTGAAGCTGAGTGAAGAGTGAAGTGAAGAAAGTATGAATGAGATACTGTAGCATTACGCACGCAAGAGAGAAGACTCAATAGTAAGGTTCCAATAGAACATCACTTAAACTAGCAATAGGAGACTTTAAAAACCATCTATAGAGCAGAGGAGGATATTAACTATTTTGATCGTTCTGAATTATCTTACCCTCCGAATATCAAAGCAAAAGGAATAATCTCTCGTTTGGATCTTGCACACTCTACTTAGGCTCGCCTGAAGCGTGCTTCATTGTTATGTTTGCTTTGGTGTCAGAAATGACCAAAACGTTATCGATCGTAATCGAAACTTGCCCTAATCGCTGAATAGGCGCTATCTTTTCTGTCTTTTTTATCTCTTCGAATAACATTAACTTTGAAAATTCAACCATTCACCTTTTAAGCTTTAATCTTAAAATGTTCCCTACATCGATTGTAGTGGTTTATTCTTCTATATACGTAAATAATCTAGAAATTTAGCCGACATAGCTGCTACTAGCGTAATATTTACCAAGCTTAGGAATTATGTTCTCTTCTATACGTCTAATTCTACGAGTGTCTACGTGTGTTTGGATATCGTGTGCTAGAGTTAATCAATAAAAAAATCTAAAAAAAATTGCTTCACATCAACATGAAGTCTAGAAAAATGAGTATATTTTCCTATGCTCCACGCATCTTGTGACATTGAGATCAATCAGTCAACCGTCTGATTATTACCTTGACGCCACTGCGACATTCCAATACACATTCTACCTTTGGCCGTTCCATGCTTCCCACAAGTTGAATGTTCAGCTTGTAGCAGGTCGTCTACCACCAGACTGTTTGTCTGGCAAAGGGAGAGAGCGTTGCTGTATGCCTCGAGTCCCGAATTCAGTGCGCAAACGCAAGAAATGACACCGTGAAACGGTTTCTCGCACTTCTCGCCGAACGGCGTGTAATAAGCCCTCGCAAAAGCGGTGTGACGGCCTGTAAAGCCAGTTGGAAATGATAGATTTTTGCCTAATAATTCCACAAAACAAGTGCCAACGAGTCTGAAGAGGGTGCCATTTTTCGGTTCCAAACTTGTGATACACGCACCCGCTTGGGAAGCATCTGTGATAGGGAGCCTTAGAAAGAGTGCCTCTGTTTTGGTTTGCTGTGGGAAATGTGTTGATGTGCTCCGGACGACTGTGGCGATATTTCATCTTTCCGGCAAACACCAACAGCTGATGGGGGCTTTGCTGAAGAGAGCCGCAACGCAATAGCGACAGTACGGCGCCTTAGGAAAAGTTATCCAACAGTGTGAAATAAACATAGAGTGTTCGAAGAGCAAGGTACCGAAAGAAGGGGGTTTTGAGAAAACAAAATATACAAACAACAGTATTATGTTCTCCTGTGGTCCGTGAAGCGAAATGTGTACACACGTGAGTAGTCAATATATTATTAATTGATTATTTATTTCCTATATTTATTGCCCCCCCCCCACCCCTTTTAGTTCTTTAACAAAATTGTTGTTTATAGGAATTTAAAAAAATAGTTTTACACCGCGACTGCCACGTGCCACCAAATTCAAAAACTGTGTTCAACTTAAAGCATACATTTAGGCGCTTCGGTCCGTATCGTTAATTGCGTATTTTGGGGAGCTGATATCTGCGCCATCTATTCCATTAATGAGTGCACGTCGAGACATATGGCTGTACCGAATGAACTTACAAGTATGTTGCAATATAATATGATGCGATGACTACGCTTATTTGAAAAAATTGATAGAAGGAAGCTAGAAAATCTTCACCCCCTTTTTCATGCAAAATGAAAACGCCAACGAGAGCCTTCTGAAGGACAACTCAAAGGTCCGCTATCTCAAAAAGTCTGTTTGGCTGCGCCTTGTGCACAAACACCATTTGCATTCATTAATGTGTGGGTCATCACACTTTAAAAGCATGTAAGATCACACTACTTGACGCCCCATTTCTAGAACCGTTCTGCCCCACCAGTAGACGAACAGACAAAGTGACCTACGGCGTTTCAGTCCCGTCGTGATCAACAGCTGAGGATGTTGAAGTTTTGTAAAACTACGAAACCCAAAGCAACCTCTTCCCAGGGCAAACAACCTATAACTGATACTTTTGTGTCCTTTGTGCGCCAGCATTCCTCACGCTTTCAAAGGATATCTCGAAGGGAATTTCTTAGAGTAAGGAACAAACCAACGTGGGTGAAGGGGAGGTAAGGGTCAGTTTTCATTCGTTTCCCAAAGTACATAAACAAATACAACGATACAGACGTGGGATCTCTCAATGAGTTTTGTGTGAAGAAAGACTAAAACAAAGAATGCAGTTAATATCAAACTCCCTTTTTCAGTTTTTCCGATCCTATCCTTGCGTGTGATGTCCCAAACGGAAACCAGCAAGCAGGTAAACAATTGTCGAGTATTCGTACAATCTTACTCCAGTAGTTTCTGTTTTGTTAAACAAACATTTCGGTTGCATTGTGACACACTGAAACAATTTCGCATGGTACGGTTCGTTCGTCCAAAACTAACCTTTCTAAAAACCAATGCTAGAGGATTTTACCATCCATTTCCATCCCGCTCAGTGATGCTTGAAACCTGCACGCCACCCATCCGCCCCGTGTGCTTTTCATACCGCTGATCTCCAACCCAAAAGATCATTACATTACCGATCGTTCATGCATGACATGTTGGCGCGGTCGAAGGGCACAGCGCCCGATATTGTACCGAATTCATTCAACCGCCCCCTCTAACACCCCTTTACTCCCGTCTGGTGGATGGAACAGAGGATGTTATGGGGGCTTTTTATCTGGCATGAAAATTGTCGATACGTCCAACCGTCGTTACTGTCGTGAGGAGGTCCCGTTTCGTACGTACGCGAACATTTTTACCAGAGTAGCGCATAAGAAATTGGAAACCTTTCCAGCGCGCAAAGCGAGACGGAAAGCAGAAGGGTGAGGACTGGGCTGGAACGAGTAGCAAAAAGAAATAACCGACGACCCCTGAAGCTTCTTTGGGGACGCAAACACACCCACCCCGACACGCAAGACGGCGGCCTGTTCTGTACCGAAAGACGTCGCGCGTCGCGGGAAACCGTGTGCCGTGGGTTCGTGAGAGTCGTGCCAGATTTTCATTGAAAGTGCGGCCTTCGAACGGTTCGGTAGCCGGATTTCGGAATCCCTGCTCGGTAAGTGAGGAAAACCGAACGAGCTCGTGCGTGAAAAGAGTGATCGATCTTGGGAAAGTAAACCGCGGACATACGGAAGGTCGGAGTATGAAGCTCAAGTGTCCCTCGCCGCTATGCTTGTCCTCCGGCTCGGACGACGGCTACCACCAGCACCGGAAGCGACTGGGAGACTGTGATTGCCTGAGCGTGCCGGGCGCTTTCGCCAAGAAGCAGCGCAGTGAAGTGTACGGTGCGGAGGGGAGCGTCAGCGATGCTGGATCCGATAAAAAGCCCACCAGCTCTTCGTCCTCTTCAGCTTCGTCCAGCCGGCACCGTTCGGTATCGCTGCTGAAGCGCATTGGCAATAACATTCTGCTGAATCTCGGTCCTGGAACCACCGGGAACGCTTCTAGTGTCGGTCAGCCTCACCATCATCAGGTTTATCGTGCCTTCGAAGAGGACCACAGCCCACCGCCATCCTACTGGAAGTCCGAGCCTGACCCGGCCGAAGACAACGGTGATGATCGTGGCGATTACAAACGGAACGATGACGAGGGCGGCGGTACGCTAAGCGCTTTCTCGCTGGCCGCGGTACCAACATCAAACGCGTTCGGCGATCGATTCTTCTACCGATCGTTCCACCACTACGTCTACACGCCCCAGCCCTACCCGGGCAGCCCGGGAAAGTATGCCATCGAACGAAAGCACAAAGTGAAGAAACGTGACCTTCTGCTCGTCCAACGGCTGCAGGCCAACCAGGAACGCCAGGAGCAGCAGCGGCCGCGGACTGAAAGTAAAACCGAAGGAAAGCCATGTGAACCGTCCGCGTCGATTCGCGAGCCACGCACGGGTAAGGCATGCCTAATCGGGTGAAATTTTCCCAGCCACTCTCTCACGAATCTTGTGCATGCATGTGCACGGTTGGTTGGACGGAAGCATACATCGAATGAAAAAGCACGTAGTGCAATCTTTGCGGCGTGAATTGCATAAAGATTCGTGTTCGTTAATACGTCCTGCTGCAATGCAAAAGTTTATCTGGAACATAAACGCCATATCGCAGGGAACGATTAAACCGGATATACTCTTTAGCCTTGAGCGATATGTGAAGCTTATTTAAAGTCAGATCTTTTTCATTTTCCTTCGACGTTGGACTACGTCTGTGATGAAGATTGAAACACCAATGGGTGTAAGAACAATGTGACACAAGCATATTCAACTGATATGATTCAACTCATATAATTGACGTTTGAACATTTGAAGCATATATTTGTTTTCGTGTCATTAGCCATGAACCATTTCCAAACTGTAAGCCATCTTTACACACTTACACTAACAACACACTTTATTAATATGTGTTATGTAAATTCATTAATATGTTGTGCATATTTTACATACGCGTATGAATGAAAGCCCGCTATGCCGGCCACATTGTGTTGATTTACATTGCTGCTCAACATCTTCCTTATTCCAACGAAGCAAAGTACGAACTTCGAGGCCGTGCCAGGGGTACCGTGTTTAGTGCGTTTTCAGGGTGCACATCAGTATAATACCCATTGCGTAGGCGGGTGCCGAGCATTCCGAGCGCGCCCCAAAAACGGCAAAATACAATGCAAAGGGCTATTCTTCCACTCTCGTTCGGCAAAACGCGCGCTATGTATCCGAGAATATAACTCAACGTCACGTCCCATCACCCGAAATTCAAAATTACCAAGCCTTTTCCTGCCTGCTGTTCGGGGCTGGCCGCCAATCAATAGCCGCCGTGCGCTGCCGTCGCTCCTGCACCGTGCCTATTTTCCACGCACTTGCACGACGCCAGTTGGGGCCCCAACGAAGCCCATTGTCGGAAAACTGATACTTCCGCCCTTCACACGGCACATTGCCAGTGCCTTCCAGAACCAGCAATGCTATGTTGTTCATCAATTATAGCAACTTTAGTATACTTCACGCCAACACGAAGCGGAAATTAGTACTCCCCAACCCTTATCCCTTGTAGTTTTATTTCAAACGTAAATTAAACTGCCCACCAAGAAGCACGTTTCATGATAATCAATTAGTAGCCCCGATGCTATCCTTGATGTCCCGGGTTTTGCACAATTCGTAGCGGATTTTAGAAAACCATCCAGCCAACAAGTTAACCAGCGCTGCAGGTGTATTGACGAGTTTTTCTTTTTTTTTACCCTAAATGTTATTCAATAGAACATCATGACATTCCTACAACCTCCCAGCCACCCTCCATGGGCAAGAGTTTGAAAACAATAATATACATACAATCGGCCAGCTGAAGTACACTCCCTACATCCGGGATGGGGCGAGAAGCAAGGCATAATGTCAAATCGATTACTATAAGGGTTGATTCTCTTTATTCATTTGCTGTTTCGTATGCGTGCATTTGAACGAAATTTAGACGAAGAGGTCTGCTAGCCTCTAAGCTAGATCGCAACATCATCATCATCATCATGCCGTGCCCGAATACATGCTTATACTCGCAGCATCATCCGCGCGTGCAGTGCATTGTTCGGGCAAAAGAGCTGAAGATTCATTCAAGCGGCACGAATATTGTAACGAGGACTACAATGATTCAGAGAGGAAAAAACGGTGTTGCAATCAGCAGCACCGCTGAGTGACGGCAAGGTCGCAAATTTCCGAATGGAACTAACCGCCAGGAGGTTTGAAATGAACGAAAGTGCGGAATAGTAGAAGCAATTTATAACAGATTTCATGTGGATTAAATTACAGCAGACATTTGTAAGCTTTTCTATCACTATTCAGAAACGCCACGTAGGCTTCGAGGTCGATCTGCACTTTGTTATCCCAACCAATCATCACAACAAGAAAAGCGAAATGTCGAACTATTTCGCCCCGGAACTTCGGCTCCGAAAACACTTAATATGTCCACACCGAACGGAAAAATGCGTTCTTGCTCTTCTGCCGATCATCCGTCGGAATCATTCTAATTTTCCATTTTTTGCATCACTGCTTCCCAAAACCGTACGAGCACACGACGGATGCACACCGTGGCAATAGCCTCAACCGCCTCTCTCTGGGATGGGTTGGGACGCTCGTTATTGGTTTGTTATTTCGTCGGAGGCTCCACGCGAACAATTGTACAACCCCGGCGATCGTTAACAAATGGCACGCTGCTTTTCATGCTGCCCATTGATCCGAATCGCGGCATAAATCGCTCGCGGTTGATTGCGTGCGCGCACACATCGAAGCGGCCCGTTGGGGGAGGCAATTGACACAAATGCAGCCGGATAAAACATACCACTTGTGAGTTTAGTAGCGCTTTCCAACAACAGCAACAAACCGTCGTTCTTCGAAGTGCAAGTGGACAAGAAGGACAAACTGTTGCCGTTAATCAACGTCGTGCTTATGAAGCAGTGTTGAGAAATATTCCTTTTTCTTCTAACACACAGCGGTTCCGCAACCTGGGCTTGCTGAAAAATAGGAAATGATCAATGAATGGTCATTCGGTGCCGGTGTAACTAATTTAAATTTGAATTAAAAATCAAACACCAAACCCGCGCTAAACGCCCAGTCACCGCCTTGTGAGAGATTCCAAACAGGGAAGGGCGTTTTCAGACAAAACAAAATATACACAAGTTAAGGCTGACCCTACCTTCCGGTGTTCGGCCTCGAATATCAAAGCACGTTCGGAAAAATCCAAACCACACCCAAACGGAACTGATTCCATCCCGACACCCTTGAGTTCACAGTTATTTTTCCTACCGCGTCGATCATGCGGTCGAGTGAATGATCAAGTGCCGCTACAGCATACACTCCTCTATTCTGTCCCCTACCCCTCCTTCACCACACTTCGACACGATCGCCTGCGATGGTCAAACAAAAACGAAACTGAAAACAAACCCTGGTGCGAACGCGAACGAAAAACCCTCCGGAGTGGAACAGCACAGCACCACAGCACCTCCCATGCCACCAAGTGCGCACGAATGCTGCATGCCGTTTTCCTTGGGAATGTGGGGCGGAGAGTTGACACTCTCGCCGCCGTGGGGTGAGGGATGTCCGCCAATCCATCTATCCATACAGAATCCATAATGTTCGCTCGTCGGCACGGCGACGTCCAATGTGTGCATATGTGTGGACGTCCGTTTAATTATCATCAATGCTGGCAGCCTCTCGACTATCTCTGTCTCTCACGTTGCTGGGCCCTTTTCCGTGCGGCCATTTTTCCACCGTGAATGGACCAAAAAGCATAACGCTCCACGCGATTAAGAAGACCCAAACACACACTCATGCGAACCGCGAACGGAGCCAGCGAAGGCTAAAGTGTGCTGGATGAGATTAAGCGACAGCAACGGGAGAATCGATCGCGAGATTTTTGATCGCGGGTGAGCGTGAAAAAACACCGAACAAATCTAATGATTACTATGCTGTGCACAGCGAGTTCTGTGTCTGCGTGTTCCGTCCATTCTTTGACACTAAATTGACTGGAGGCATAACATTGATTTTCCAACATGAGTGTGTACATGAATAACAAATTAGAGAAGAATAATATATCCATCTCCCAATTCCGTTCCCGGCTCCTCACCCAATTCCCATAGATGATAAGATCACTATTTGTATTTAAATTAAATAAATGTAAATATAAATAATCTTGCAGCTATTAAAATGCCTTTTTTGGGCAAGTAAGGCAGACAAATTAAGGCAAAAATACAACTTAAAATAATAACTCTTTGGCACATAACATAAAAGCAACACATAGGATGTTCCGACCAACATTCTAAGCGAGGGGTGCGTTGGGATGTTTTCTCGTGTCTAGTGTTTATAGCCTACCGTATCAACCGGAGCCACCATGCAGATGTGTGCGATGGAGCGTGGCTCGCACATTGTGTACGCGCGCGTATTTCCTAACCCAAGTGAACCCTAACCAGGGAGCACGAGCAAGAGCGAGCGAGAGCACGAGATAGACAAACAGGAATTGTGAAGAATGGCCACGTGGTGGTGAGGGGGAGGGTGGCGAGGGGGTTGAGTCGGAACGGTGAGACAACAACAAACAGCAGCATTGAGCGCAGAGATACCACACCATCAACACCACATCGCGATCATGGCAGCGATTGCACGACGTCGACGACGATGACGGCGACGGCGAAACCAGTCGCGCACAGTGTCGCGTTACAGCTCGAACGATAAAGTTCAAACCCGGAGACCGAAACAACCGACCCGATTCCGATAAAGTCGCGTGTGCTCGACAACACGGGCCCGGTGTAGCCAAACGTGGCCAGAACGCAGAACTATCGCGCGCTTTTAGCTGCAGCGCTGCAGCAAGTGTGACCAAGTGTTGAGTCTGTGACCCAGGAGCTCCGGTGACTGATCTGTTAACGAAACGTAGTGCACATTCGAAAATTTCCAGCCACCTCCAGAGGTGGATTGTGTGATCGCGGAAATTTGAAAAAAAAACCGTGATTGGATAGCAACGGTTGGGTTTAGGTGCAAACCTCCAACGAACCTAAAACATCGGCATCGGAAACTGTGGCTGACAGAGAACCAACCCGCCTCCGGCAGGCAGCAGCGTCTTCGTTAGGTGCTACGAAAAGGTGATACTAAATCCCACTGAGCCACTAAGCGTTTTGTTGACCTAAACCGGAGCTCGACTCGGCCTTTCCAGTCCACGTGTTTGCACGGTCGCTGGTATTTCCGGAGTCAATTTGCTTAATGGCCGTTATCAGTGTACGTGATCGGTCAAAGTGGATATGCGGGTGTGAACGTTTGTGTGTGTATGTTTGTGTACGTGTGTTTGGCGATCATCCTTGTTAGCATTTCTGACCACCTTGTTGTAACCTGTGGACTGTTTTAATGTCTCCCATCGACGGCTTGTAGACCGCTTTCCCCCGCGGAACGATATCGCGCACAAAATGAAATAATATGACCTTTTCCCATCGGCGGGAACGGACACGCTTAGAGCCGAAAAAAAATCGACAACAGTGAAAAGGGGCAAACGAAAGCAGGACAGAAAGGAACGCTTCGAACGGTGAATTATTCATGCTTATTTGCATATGCCACCACCATCACCCCGTACCTTGGCTCCACGAACCTTCGTACAACTACGGCGGTGACGACGACGCCGGCCTTTGTTTTTCCGTGGGATCAGGCGAAGGGGCAGTATCGAAGCTCGTCGAGGAAGGGCGACGATTGTAGTGCAGTTGCGGTGTGCACCTGCGACTGGCTCCCGAGAAGGAGGTGTCGGTTGTGGAGCACGCTTGCGGCCGCCATCCAAAAACCGCCGCAAATCGTAATCGATCGCACTGTTGCGTCGGAATCGATCGCGAAAGCCCCACAAGCAGGCGATCGGCTGGCAAGTGTTCCTTTTATTTCCCGACGTTGTCGACCGTTGTTCGTACCGGGTGGTGGTTTGTATTCTTCCAAAGGTTTTCCATTCTTCGCAGCTTCCAAGCGAATAGAAGGAGTCCGTTTCAATGTGTCTTTTGTCGCTTTTATGATAATGTCAAAAAGATCATGGAATCGACGGTCACCGGCACAAAACCCGTTGCCAAGCAAACCCGACGTACAGCGACACCACGGAACGCATTAGCCACGACGAATTTTACGGATTATCATCATCACTTAGCGAACCGGCCAGTCATCAGGCGATCGCTACGAATGCGGTAATCAGCTGTGAATGCTTCCTGGCAAAGAGAGATAGAGAAAAGAGAAAAAAGGGGACACCATGTTAAAACTGTGATGTGTTTCAGCGCCGTGTTCTCGCGGGGCCCGCTATTTACCGCGTTCAGTGCTCCGTTGCATGGCTCCACGGCACTTTGTGTGCGTTTATGATTGGGCCTGAGTGTATGTTTGTGCAAATCTTCTCGCGTATTGGGGACGGCGAGCGGAGACCACGTAGGGAAAAGCGCAGTGTATAGTTAGTAGTAACACCAGAACTCGCCGCCGGAGATCAGAAGATATGTGCGATCTGGAGTGATGTCATTTGCCTTTCGATGGGGCTGCTCACTCACTCCGGTTCGGGGGCCGCCACGTTACACCGCGTCGAGAGATCGACAAACATAAGTACAAATTTGTTTTGCATGTAAAGTCACTTATGCATATTTAGCGAGCCGTCACCAACGTGCCAGGTGACAACGAGGATTCACCTTTTGTTTCCATGGTTTTTTTTTCTTTTCGTTCTGTACGATCGAAAAGCGAGTTTACGGCGGCGTCGAATCTCGGAAGGTGGTCAGCGTTGTTGGTACGCTCAAGGAATCGTAATCATCCAAAAACTCGTTTCCAGTATTTAACAACAACAAAAATTGGAGTGTATGTGTGTTTGCGGATAATGGAATCGGTGTGAAGATGCTCAAGGAATAATTTGAAGGTCGCGCAATTTTAGTTCAGTTGACTTGCTTTAAAGAGATGTTGTACGTAAATCTGAGCGGAATACAAAAATATCCCTTACGTGCCTCTCCCGTGCCTTAAGAACTCTCGTGAGGAATACTTTTCAAATATCTAATATTCTAATCATTCGCAACGCAGCATGAATCGAAAATCGAAAGATTACATATTCCGTGCCTGCAGAGTCGAATGCAAACTTGATCGGCACGGTTGCGCCTAGATGTAGACTTAAACACTACACCGCCTGTTTCGATTAGACGCCCAATGGATTACATGAGGGATTTCCAGCACATCATCAGTGTTGCTGCAAAAAAAGAACCTATTTCTGATTAATTCTTAATCGTACATCTTGTTTTCATTTAAGATATTCCCGTAAATATCCCGGCAAACAGCACGCAGGATTCAAAAGCCCCGAACAGCAATCATACAGGTACGTTAAGTTCAACTCATTAGACAATCATCTATGTAGTCTAAGTTATGCTATGTGTATGCTACGAGGATGATATGCCTTGACTTTTTCGTCGAACGCGCTTGTGCATAGGCCACGTATTTTTTAAATGATTCAAACACACATTCACCGATCACCCGGCACTACCAGCAGCACTCTAAAAATATATTGACTGAGTTACGATCGAACATCAAACTAAATCAAATCCACTACACCAGACACTTGACTCAAGAGGATTAGGATATTCACCAGAGAAACAACGGAACGATATGATAACCATAACGAAACAAAACCATCCAGCATCTCAAAGTCGAGGGTTGATCGTATTGGACAACAAACACAGTTCTATGTGTTGTTTGCCATCGTGAATCGGCTCTAGAGCTCCTATCATAAATAGGCGGTAGCTCGATATGCTCACTCCAAATGCTGGAATTTCCCTCTCCGGGCACTGTCCACCCCTTTTCCTTTGCCGTGTGTAACGTCCGAGCAATCACTGAAAAATGCCGATTAAATTTTTCAACACCATCCATCAAACCTTTGGCAGAATGGGGATGTTGGTGGTAGTGGTGTTAGTGGGCATGCCCGGATGGATGTATTTCACAAACGCCGGTCCTACAATCTGTTGCAAAGCGCCTCTGGTCCCCCCGATGCTGTACAGGGAGGGACAAGTACCGCGCGATGGAGGGTCCCACCGGTGAAACGGTGTAAAACGTTATCAGCACACTTTTGATAACGGGCAGAAATGGGTAAATTTGTACACTCCACAGTTCGCCCGGCTCCAGTCGACTGGCCGGGCAGGAACGCGCGCGATCGCCGTCGAAGTTTATTAATAAAATCTCCGGTCCGACGGGACCCAAAAAGAAGAAGAAAAAGACAGAACCGCGTGGCTTTCGAATTCCGATAGAACACACCAGTCGAGTCGTTGCACGATCGCGAACTACGAACGCTCGAGGTACAGCAATCAGATGCTACCCGTGCAAGGCTCGAAAGGGGAGTAAATACTCCGTGCACGCGTTTGAATGCTGTGTTTTTTCTCCCTTTGATCAAGTGTAACAGTCTCCACCACAAGCACCTCTATCGGCATCACTTGAACAGCTGTGCGTTCTCGTAAAAAACCTCCCCAGAAACGTGCAGTGGAACGAACGGGTGAACGTCGAGCGCCGACGGGGTAGAGGATTAGAGGCTTACGACTTGCTGGTGGGTCCGTGCGCGCGGTGGCAGACGATAGACGCTTCACAAGTGGAATTTAACCAGGACGGCCAAATACCCAAGAACCTCTTTCTCTCGCACTCACTTTCGCTCCGATCGTTCTCCGCAGACGCCGAACGGAGAGGTAGCTGCGCTGGCGTGCGAGATAGAGGCGCAAACCCGCCGTCGGAACAGTTCTGTCTGCCAAGATATTATGCCAAAAATGTCTTAGTCTTTCCCCGCCAGCCAGTCCGCGATGTAAGACACATCACCGGGACGGTGTGTTTACCGGTTGCGATTCTCTTCCGGCGTTTGGCAGGCGCCGCCATTCGCGTTGTGGTGCGTCATCCCCGTTGGTGATAGTGTATCCGGTTGAAAGGTGCCGTGTTGTCCGTTAACGTGCGGAACAAGCAGAGATTCGTGATAAAACACTTTGCGCACACCTCACTTCAATGGGAGTGGTGGGGCGAGGGGCACTTTCTAGCACGCTGGTTAACAGGATTAACATTTGTGAATGGACTGGGGCTCGCGAGGTAAATACTTCCGAGTGCGAGAGTTGACTGTAGGTTCAAGCTAGTGTTGCCTTATGGACATTCAAATCACGCCTCACTTTTGACCGTTGGCGTCGAGCGTGTGGACTACCAAATAATCCGTCCACCAGAAGAAGCGTGCCGTCGTACCACGGCGCACTTGCCTTTGACATTCTACGCATCGCATGTATGTGGCACCACCGCACCGTGCTTGCGCTCCTTATGGTAAGGTATGGATAGGATGTGTGTACGAGTGTGTCCCTTTTTTGGCTGCAAGAAGAAAACGTACTCGTAGCGTTACGTGCAGGGTGTTGTGATAGCGGTTCCGCCGATTTACTCGTGATATCTATCAAGCCCTAGACGGGCCCGTGTGTGTATGCACGCGGCCTGTGTTGGTGGTCGGCGGCAAGTTTAGAGACTCCCTATCTCTTGTCACAGTGCGCGATGGTGCATTGCTAATCTCGCCGTCACTGTACGCCAAAGAGACCGGCCAAACGTTTGTTTCGCTCGCGAGCGTGACATTGATAATGGGTTTTTAGCACACCACAACACCGCTGAAAAGGTACGTGGTGGCCGCCGTTCGATCTGCCGTGTGTTGGTTCTGGCGGTTGGTCCGTCTTGCGGCCACACAACACACATGCGTGCGATGTACGAGTGGTAGATGTACGAGAGCGTATGAGAAGACGGTGGAAGAAGAAGTGTCACTTCGATTCGTACAAAACATGAAGTGCAGTTCGTGTATTGGCGGTGGCCGTCGCAGTCTATCAAGTAGCGACCATGAATCCGCTTCACCAGTGAACGACGGAGCAACAGCTGATCGGGAAGCACCAGCGCCACACAGCATGGCAAGAGATTCGGAGCAGCGGGATTTAGGCATCTTCCACCGGGTGGGCTCGGACAACGCCCCCGGTTCGGATGATTCCGACGACTGTCGACCACCGTCGATAACGATCGAGGAGCTCGACGATGACGTCTTCGAAGGCTACGCCGAGGACGCTCGGATGATGGTGATAAGGCAACGCAACGAAAAGGAAGAGCAAGAAGAGGAGGAACTGATGAACGCTACAAGTGCGAGCTACGCCCACCTTCTGATAGCACCGTCCCGGCGAGCTCCCCTCGAGGTCATACGGGAGGAAGAGTTGAGCGAATGCAGTGATGGTGAACATTCCCACCGTTCGCCCACAACAGCCGATCCGGCAGATCCGACAGCGAACAAACGTGACGATCCGCCCCCCAAGGACGTGCCGGATGGAGGAGATACGGTGGCCAATGGCGACGCTGTTGCGCACGGTTTGGCCCGGTTCAGTCCAGCGAAGGTACTGCGCGAAATTCTGCGCTACCGGCGGCGACGTCGCAGCAATCGAAAACAACAACCGCGACACCAGGAGCGCCAGGAGCAAACGACATGCGTGCTGGTGGACGCCAAGGAGGCCGACATTGCTCCGCAGGAGTATCGCAGCGTCTGCACGACGGAAACGGTGAGCTGCGAGATGCTGGAGGTGGAAGTCATCAACATCGGATCAAACTCGAGCAGTCTCGACGATCTTAGCGATGTGGATGCGGACACAGTGGGGAAGCAGCTCGAGGAGGAAGAATATGGGAAATTAGAACAAACGGAACCAGAGCACACAACGAACAGTGGCACGCTTGAGAAGAAACGTCAGGCCGACCAATTGGCGGACGGCTCGAGACAATTGGAACACGAGAGTAGTATTAAGACGCAAATGATCCCGGACGCGCAAGTCCTAAAGATCAACCCCTGTGGCGAGAGTGATGCAGCCTTCCCGGATACCTCCTGCCTACACCGGTTAGATAACACCCACCACAACATTTCTCTGGCTGTTGATCACGACCTGCATCAAACCGAAGAAAATGATCTCAACACACAAACTCCACCGTGTGATGATCTTCTAGTAGAGAGGGCGACAGCAAACGGTCCGCATAGTAGCACCGTACGAGTTAAACAGTCTGTAGCTGCGCCTGCGCATCCTGTAGTATCGCCTAGTAGTAGCCAAATCTTCCACGATGCTGATCATGACGATGATGATGATGGCAATGATGCTGCTGCTGACGGTGGCGAACATCAAGAGCGCAACGGTTTCGTGAGAACCGGCGACAACGACACGAACGAGAAAACACCCGAGAGCAATTCAGGGCGATCTCCGGCGACCCCGGAGGCTGCCGACACTGGCGGAGCGCTACTCAGCATCAGTAGCTCGGGAGTAGCGTCGGTCGATTGTGATCGTGCCTCGGTCGTCGGTGTTGACGTCGGTGTCGATGGTGACGATGCAAGTGTCCCCAAGGTGTCGCTGAATCCCTCGCCCTCGGAGATCGATCGTGCAACGTCTAGCGGTGTCGGTTCACGGGTGAATCATTGCGTGCGCTACGAGGAAGGACCTCCGCCGCCTCCCGGGGCAACCATCATGTCCATTGAAGACGAGTCGGTTAGTGCTGTAGCCGTGGTAAAAAAAGGACACCGGCCTCCACCGCAGCCCCCAGTGCCTGCGCCAAGAGTGGCTGCCATTCCGTTGCCACCACCACCGTCCGACGGGGGTGCCACCAGTGTGACTCAACTGGGTCGCCATCAGTCGGTGGGCGGAAACGAGGAAGAAAAACAACAGGAGGTGGTAGAGGCCAACGGTTCCGTGGTACCTCCTCCGCCACCGCCACCGGCAGCGTATCTGGTTCCGCTAACGGTTGAGGCGCTCTCGTCGGGTGCGTCGCCGTCGTCGTCGCCTCAAAATGGTCAAATTTATACTGGCGGTCATACTGATCAAACTGATCATGCAGATGCTGATCCGTGTAGTGCGCAAGATAGTGTCGATGCAGTAGGAGCGCCGGAGGATAGCGATCTTGATCGCACGGCAGTGATTGAACAAGTTTCCCCGGAAGAATTCGAAAATGATCAAAGTGTTCTGTTGAAGTACATGCAGGAGGACGATAGTGTGTCGGGGCGTGCCAACAGAAGTGAAACAGGAAAATCCTCCCACCAGGTGACTGACGGTCGCATTGCTGACCACTTTGACGAGCATCGCAGCAAGCGCACGGGCCAGCCAACGGCCAGCTACTCAGATCCGGGCGAGAGCAGGGAAGGCCATGGACCAAAAATAGAACCGTCTGGTGGCAGCCGCCGCGGTGGACAGTACTTGTGCGATGGTTTTGACGACGCTGTCGTGAGACGACCGCAAGTTTCTCGCAATCTCGATCCCGTTCAAGCTGGCGGTGCTGGTATGGGAGCTGCGGAACCAGCGGAACGGAATCGTTTGGTCGATACGAAACCCTCCACTGGCGGAAAGGAGAGTAACGGCGATTCACAGCTGTCCGCCACGCCCGAGCAAAACGCGGCCCTGGTGGCCGATTTGCGTACCGAAATCAGTCGCCTAAAAGATGCGGAACTGCAGGAAGAGTTCCTCAAGCTGGAGCTAGAAACGGCAAGGTACGAGCGAGAGTTGCAGCAAATTACGGTCCCCTGCAGGGACCCCAAAGTGCCCAACGGAGGAGTAGGAGGAAGATCGTCGCTCGAGAGTCGGACGTACATCGTTTCCAAGCAGAAGGATTTTGTGGTCGAACGATCGCCGAACAGTGCGATCGCGTTGCCCAGGATGACCGGAGGGAAGCTGCGCGGAAATGGCCCGGCCCCGTCCGTCGCTGGCACTACCTGCGCCGCCGACAACCAGCTCTACAACGAATGGCAGCAAAAAATGGAACAACGGGAGGAACGTCGAGTGCAGCGTACTGTGAGCACGGAACAGTCGATCTCCCAGCAGCGGGATGATCCAGCTTCCACGCAACTCGCTCGCTCATCTATTCCTCCTCCTCCACCGCCCACTGACGCGGACGCGGATGAGGAAATCTTCAGCAAAAAAGTGAAGGATCGAGTTCGTGACCTGATGGCCGCGCAGGCCGCCGCGGCAGAGGAAGCGCGCGGCAGGCAGCGTGGGAGAGCCATCGCGAGCGCCCCGTCGACGCCCACCGCGGGCCGGAAGCACATCGAGGCGGAGTTCCGCGAGTTTAGGGAAATTCGCCAGCGGGAGGTGGTGGCCGAGAAGGCCACCCTGGCGACCGAAAGTGCCGAAGAGAACGAAAGGCAGCTAGTGCAAGCCGGTGAGTGCTCCGATCCGCCCGTTGAATCTAACAATTCTACAGGTTGGATGTCCCTTCTGGTAACGATGGGAGTTGGGATGGTTGTGTGGGGAGCCGTTCGTCTCGTAAAGGGCTCCTTTCGCAACTGGTGATCGTGAAAGGAACGAAGGGTTGTCCTGTTTGTTTTGCATTTGAATGTTCTTCACATGTTTTAGAAGCATCCCATATCAAAACCTAACTTTGTTGTGTCCTGCCCATCCTTACATAAGCTGTCCGTTCGTCCAAGGCATTCTATTCTTTAATCAAAATATAATTGACACATTGGTACACGGGTCTACTATATATTATTTGCTTTAAAAATACTGTTAATATTGAGTTTTATAAAGCGATAAAAAGAAGTAACGGCAAACGAGATTCGCTTTTTAAACAGATTATTTATCAAAAATAAATGTGTATTAAATACAACAACAATTGAACAAATAAAGAACAAAGTAAGATTACATAAATGCCCTTTATAGGACACACAAACGTGTGTGAAGCAGCAGCTAGCTGAAAGTCCAATCGAGCGTGCGTGTTTTTGTGTCTGTTTTCGTCCTCGCCTGTATCTTCTACATTATATTTCTTGCTTTATATTTCACCCCGCTTTATATTTCACCAGTGCATAATTATGTACCATCGAGAATCCCCCTTGCGACGTCGTCTAAAAATGCGCTCGTTTTGCAACGGGCGACTCCTACTCTGACTCCAAAAGCAGCCACCGTGAGTGACGAGCCTGGCGCTAGTCCAGAAGAGATCAAGGTAAACGTTGCGGCACTGATCGCCACGCATCAGGAAAAGCAACAGCTGCAACAGGTGGCCCAACAACCAGTAGCCCCACCTCAGCCACCCAAGGTTGCGCCGAGCAGACAGCACCAAGATGCTGCTTCCGGTGCGAATGAAGGCAGCAGCGCTCCGGCGCCTAGACAGGATCAGGTTCTGGAAGCTGAGTCAACCGTCAGCGTCAGCGACAAGTGTCACCAGTTCGAGCAGCGCATCCGGCGGAACTCTGAGTCCGGAAAGGTGGACGGCACGATCGCAAGCGTCGGCCGGAAGCCAACCGCCACGACGGGCCAGCAACAAGCACGAGCCGGTACGACCCTTGGTAGCTATGGTGACGCGTGTTGTGCTACCACGGAAAGAGCCTTCTGCTCCGAGGCTGATCTGCTGCATGAAATCGATCACGCACTAGTGCTTGCTAAAGACTTCCTGTTTTCACGCGGTATGTTCCATGTGCCTGTGTCGTTTCCCGCCATCCCCTATGTTCATCGCTGCCTGCCCCGCCTTCGAATACTGTTCCGGCGTGTGGTCGATGTGGTTTTTGCTATTTCGTCTACTCCTAACATGCTTTGCTCGTATCCGTACTGCTGCGTGAACCAACTTACACTATCATCTAACGAGCGATTTTGAAAGAAGTGTGCCATTTGTGAAAGAAAACCTCCTTCTAACCTAAACAAACTAATCTAACTTCGGAAAGTGCGCCAGAATGGAAGCACTTGATGCAACATGTCGACCTAACTGATCATCGGTTATTTAAAACATTCTAGAACAACATCTGAAGCCATCTGAAGTTCAAAAGTCTTTTAAAAAATGACACAATGCTGCGGGATGCTTTATTTAGGGAAGAATTGTCACGAACGGAAGGTACAAATCGTCCTCATTAAATGCAGTGTAGTAAACGCCATTGCTTTCGCGCTTGGAAAATTGTACCAAACTCAATTACCTCTCGCGATCAACCTGCAGCTCAGTTACCTTTTTTTTCGTGCAGTTTATATTTATATCGTTCCACTTGATCCAATCCAAACACAACGGCCGGATTGGCGTAGGGACGATCGATTGCGAAAATCCACCATCGTGAATCATCGTTGGAGGTGAAAAGTTGGTTGTGAAAGTGACGACCCAACGAGGAACGAAGCGGTCTGGGTACAGGGAACGGGGGAACCGTCTAGAAGGAGACCGTACCGAGGGAAGCCAAAGTCCAATCTCTGCCAAACCACCCAACCTACCCCGCCGAGGAGGAGTAGTGAGAGCGAGGGCATCTTTCAATCATTGGGCAGGGGGGTTTTCTTCTCGTTCTGCTCGCGTCGGATGTGGTAGAGGAGGTGCGGAAGCGGGCCTATCCTTTCAAGACACTTGTTGTTCTTCTTTCTGCACACATCGAGACTCGTCACCATCTTCGAGATCGTGATCGTGCGGTGAGCGTACCTTCTCCCTCACACCCTAGTGTGGATGTGGATGTGATGGTGTCTATGATGAATGGCGCATGTTTACTTTAATTTGCACCGATCGGCACAACCGTCATCCGCCCTTTTTTCCCGGCGAAAGGCGAGAGAATTTGGAGCATCATCATCACCCACCATCATCGGCACGATCGACCAGTCCGAATTACCGCACGCCTAAATGTTTACGCATACACGCAAGCACACCCACACCCGGCGTGCAGACGTTCGCTCTCGTGGACACTTGGTGGAAAACCGGCCATTATTTTTAGCCCTTGATCGCCAAATATTCACTCTCCCCCGTCCCAAAGCACGCGCTTGCGAGGCAAAAATGGTAAACAAGACCTACGCCGCGGACCACGCACCACCTTCCAACAAACTATTCACGAAGGGGGTATGATGGGGGAGGACTTCCTCTCACCAACTTTTCCGCACTCATTTCCTGCTCCGCGCGGAAACGTGCTGGTGGTTTGCTTTTTGGCTTGCGTCCCAAAAGACAAACAACCAGCAGCCAAGCAAAAACAAAAAAGAGGAAATATTGGTGTGGTCCATCGCAGTGCGCCGGTCACCATTGCGCATGGGTCTGGCTCACCAAAACACACATACAAGGAACGATACTATAGAAAGCAACAACAGCAGCATCTCGTGCCACCGATTCTTTCGCCAGCATCAAGAGAAAAATCCGCTCGAACGGTCGAGCACGCCGTCAGTTCTTCGCGCGGTGGTAAACAAACAGAGTCGTTCGTGGAGCACGCTGTGTTTTTTTTTCCTTCTTCTAGTTTATCCCCTGCCCACTTGGCAAGGAAAGGGCAGCAGGAGCGGGTGCGAGTTTGGAAAGTTCGGGGTCAGCTTGCGTGGAAGCGAGCGAGCGAACGCAGCCGACTTTTCCGGCAGTGGGCTGCTGGATCCTCGAACGCCGTGGGTTGCGTGACTCGTGCGTCAAAAATCGTCGTCCTGCGGCAGGCAGTTTCGATCGATCGCTACGGTGTGCGGTGTTTATGGTGCGGAAAATTGTCACGGTTTCGAGAAGTCGCAACGCACTCGAGCCGTGTCCGGAGCGTGACGGATTGCGCGCGGCTAGCTTGGGCGCGGAGTGGACGGGCCGTCGACGGGTTTGCCAAGAAAATTGTACAGCAGTAGCAGTGTCTGTTGGAAAACGGAGGCCCTTCCACAAAGGCCAAGGGAGGAGGTCGAAGACGTTTTGCTGACAATTGACGCGTGACGAAACGTTGCGTAGTGCCTTCGAAGAGGAGCACTGCATTGCATTTGATACGATCGTCCCTACTCGTCTTTCAACAGAGCTGGTGTGATGCTGATTCCGTTCTAGGCGAAACATCAAAACATCCGAAACGAATTAGAATTCCCGCGCGGTGAAACCGTAGAGGAGATCCTCTCCTTCCCAATCCCAACCAAACGAAGACTCAGCACCCGCAAACGGCGAAAGAATATGGGTCAGGGTTAGTAGTCGAGTTTTCTATGCCTCTCGCTCTCTCTCACGCTCTCTCTCTTGCCTTGGCACCATCTAATGAGTTCTTCTAACTCTAGACTGGTTCAGTGATTCGAGACGCAAACTCACACAATACACGATCGCACGCTGAACATGTTCCCCCTTGGTGAATTGGATACGATGGCGGGAAAACGAGACACATAAAACATAGATGAGTTGCGATCGCTCAATCGAAGCATGCTGGCTATACAATCTAGCCGCTTCGTACAAAGTCGTTTTCATCGTTGACATAGTTGTTTAGCTTTAGAGCTTGTCTCGGTCACCTGAGCGTGCTGCAATATCGTTTGAAGACCACTCGAAAGTCATCCCTTAACACGCGCGCGCGCGCGCGTGTGTGTGTATGTGCGTGTGTACTGCCAGCGAGTAGTAATCGAACGGTTGTGACTATGGATATGCTTCCAGATACTGGTACAACGCTACCACTTGGGCCGAAATACAAGGCCAAATCCACCGGCCCAGGTAAGTCACAAGCCTCTGGTAACATGCACGCAACCAAGGAACGCATGATTGTTGTAAGTTGTTTAAACCCGTTTGAAAGTTCGTAAAAATATCGGACTCGGTGTCAAATCCTGCCGGGCAACTATCCGGACGTTTTAAAAACCCTTTTCTAATGACAAAAATATGTTGTACATTCCTCATCCACTTAAAATCAGGCACCGTATAAGAATAATATATAATGGATTTAACACTCACTATTAGAAACCTGATGGTGACCCTGAGAGTACGTAACCCTTTTGCGATCACTTAGGTAACGCTTTTGCGATCACTTAGTTTATTCTCTAAAACAACTTTCTTTATCAATCAATTAGCGCAAAACATCGTAAACTTGAACCATTCATCATAAGTGCACATGTTCCGGTGAGAAGATCATCGATCAATCCACAGCGTAACCGATCGTAATCTACTTCGGTGACGTTTGACGTCGAAGATGATTAGTTCATCGCGCTTTTCTCGGGGCTAATGATGTAATTTACGGTCTCGGTCGGGCATGAATTCCTATTCCGCCACTGGTGGTGTGTTTACAAATGGAAATGGAAAGCGAAAAAACAAACCCGACCAAGCACACAACGCCTCTCGCCGCCGACACATGCATGTGCCCTACTGCCCTGTCCGGATTCACATTGCGAGACCAAATGGCCGAAAACCGAATCCAGATGGTCCCAACTGCCATCGTTGACGGGCGGTCAATTTTTTGGCCTAAAGTTAATTTTTCCTTGCTTGCGGAGTATGAGTAATCGATCAAGTTCATCTAAAAAGGTTGCTTTTCCCCCTTCCCTTTCGAGAACGCTGTTGCCAATTTCCGTTGCGCGGATGTGGGCGTGTTTACCTTTCTCGAACGCATACGGTCGATTTCGTAATCAAAGTATATGTAATGCTTTGATTTACATCCGATCGGAAGCATTCCGCCAGCAGCAGCAGCAGCAGCAGCATACAGTGTTGATACTACCAAAATTTGTTTCACACGTCTAAAAGGGATCTGTATTCCCTGCCAGTTTGAGACTGTCTCTTTTTTCTACGATCGCAAAAACATCGTATTTATGATTTATTTTCGTTCCGATCAACCCAACAACACGGCGTTGCAGTTGGCGAAGAAGAAAGAAAGTAGTATCCATTTAACGATCAGAAGTGGAACAAGTGGCGATTCTTACTACTCGAGTTCATTCATGAAAACCGAAACCGCCAAAGCTCGTGGTGTGGTGTGCCCCTCTTCAAAGCTAATAGACGATGATCCCCGTAAAATGTCGTGCCGACTGCTGCGTGTAACAATCAAAACATCAATAGGAAACCGTCATCATGCATAATGAAACATAATTTTCTAAAAATACATCAACAAATCAGACAACTCGGGCGGGAATCGACAATGCAAGGGAAAACCAAACTCCTAGGTCGAGTTCGGTAAGCTTACCCTCTATCTGTTTCTCTCTTTCTCGCTACTCCTGTCAATTCAAAGGCGTCACGGTGTGAGGCACACGTCTTCAGGGGTCGTTCTCGGCTTGGACGAGAGCGAAAGATGACGAGTTTATAAATAAGTTCGTTGTCCAACTGCACAGCTCTAATTTTGTAATGCCACGGACCAGCGAGAGGGGGCAGAAAGGAACGTGAACACCCCAGCAAGTCAATCGCCATGTTTTGTGGTTTTGCTCGGACTCCCGGCATGTGGGGAAGGCTGACTGGCTAGTTGACGGGGGAGTGTGGGCAGATATTTGAATGGCAGTGGGCCAACACCACCGACGACCAATCAGTCCGTCTGACTGTCAGCATTGGTGAAAAATGTATCCTTCCTGATTGAGTGGGATTAGAATGACATAATTGCTCGCTTTTTTCCAGTTCGGGTATGAGATGCAAGTGGAACACAATAGAATGGAAACTTTTCTGCTAAGCTTCATACAATCTGTCTCTTGCAAATCACACAATGCCGTTCAACAATTTGTTGCCATTAACGTTAGATGTAAGAAGGGAAACATTATTCTGTTCGATTTTTCCTATTAAGAAAGTTTGAACAAATGTAACAACGGAACAAATGTTCATATTTTATTATTCTGAGAAAAGAAAACTCAACACAGGTCACAGGTCAAAATATAATACCAAATTTGTGCATGAAGTTATGCCAGATACATTTTTAAAATTATTGGAAAACCCTGCCAGTAACCCCTCCACGGAATGTCCTTTCATGTAGGTGGTTCGAGGGCAGTTACTGAATTTGCTATTGCATTGCTATTTAAAATCACTCACATCACACGAACCACAATCTACTTTTAATCGTTTTAATGCTAGTGGGTTGCCTACTGTTGCTGTTACGCGTTATAATGGTGCATCTATTTTTAGGCCATTACGCCAGGATCACGCAATTTCACCGCACAACCAGGCAGTAATAAGCACCCGGCGGGCAGAGGGCAGACAAACTGCTATCATATTTTATCTTGTTATTAAACAGCTCGCTCCAGGCTCCGCTCAAGTGTGGAATTTCGTGTTTCCACCACAAAATTACACGCACCATCTAGCACGACGTTTCGTTCCTTCCTTCCCGCGATAGAAAAGGAGAAGTGAATCAAAATACATTCCTTGATGACTTGTTCGCTTTCGAAAAACAGTATTCGATTATCGCTTAAACCTACCACATGCTGTACTAAATCATGCATTCCGTGTAAGACGCTGAATTTTAACCTGTGACGTGAACGAGCTTATTGTACATTTAATATGTTTGCGTGGACTGTTGTTGTGTGTGTGTTTTTTTTTCTTTCTGTTTTCCCGTTGTCCTTGGATTATGTTTGCATAGTAAATGGAATTATTTATAGCCAAACAAAACACTAACTGCTCGTGGTACGCTTTTTTTTCGTAACAGGCGTTTGGTCTCCCTTCAACCGCTCCACCGAGATCCTCACGAAGGAAGAACTCGCCGAGCGGTCCTCATCTTCATCGAGGGGCAAACCGACCCAACTGCAGCAGCCCGTCTGGACACCCCGAAGTGCCCCGCCATCGCCAGCCACCGAGCGTCGCGAATTCCGCCCGATCGGGTTCGAATCTCCTACCCCGACCCGGCGAGTGCTGACTCCGTCGCCGGCGGCCACTTCCGCCTCGATAGCGGCACCCTGGACGCAGCCCGGTTACAACCCACCCCTCGCCGTCTCGAGTGAACCGAAGACAACCCCTAGGACGAATCCGCTGCAGACGTCCACCTCGAACCCAACGATCGGCGGGACGCAACAGCGCTCGACGCCGGTAGCTTCCACTCCTCCGCCACCGGGCCAACCGTATCAGGTCCGTTTTGCACCGCAACAGAAATCGAACTTGCAGGATCCTCCGATCAACTCACTCCTCAAGTCCAAAGGTAAGAAGACGGGGTTTGTGCGAATGCGAGGAGCAGTGGTGGTTACGGGCACTGGGAAACACGGCATACACCTACCCCTATATGCAATAAGTGGAGTGCAATATCACGATCTTTCTGCACACCAAGCACCAGCGTCGGTTCAGAATCCGGACTCCGAAACGATTACCGACGACTATTAGACCGGATATGGCCCTCGACCAGAAATTCCTCTGGGTTTAGCCATTTGTTTCCTTTCACGATTTTTTTTTATTTTCGCGAAAAAGTCGCCAAAATTCGTTGTTAAATTGTCTGTTTGGCATTCCAAAGGATATTCCGATGAACCTTAGTATACAGCTATCACTGTTTTGTAACACATGTCCTGATCCACACAGTTCGAGCAACTAGAACCAACTAAAATGAGTCACTATAAATTGTGAAGGTGACTTGGGACAAACGTAACGTATGACGAAACGATCACACTAACCCCCAACCTAACATTCCAAACATAGATGGTAAGACGGCGTCGGTAGGAGTGGCCGGCCTACAGAAAAGCTCCGCCACGTCCTCGTCGACCAGCGCCAACAGATCGGTGTCTTCTTCTTCGACGACTACGACGACCTATCAGCAGCAAAAGCAGAGCGGAAACAGCAACGTGAATCGAATCGTCAGTCCCGGTCCTAGGATCGGTAGGTTGCTAGTTAGAAAGATCCTATACGATCATACGATCTAGAATCACGTAACTTGAACTGCCGTTTTAGGACCCTCAATCGACCAACCAGACACGACCGCCCAGGTTACACAAAACCACAGCATGCAGCAAACTGAACACCACAAAGTAGACGGGATCGGTCCGATCACAAGGGAGGGTATGCCGCTTACGTTACGATCTGTAAGTAGTCAGGTCCTCAGTCGTTCGCTCGGGGATACATTAGTAAAATTCGCTTATCTCGTTCCAGGAAATCGATGAAGGGAACCGAGATAAATGGTACAAGCAAATGTACCACACTCTGCACAAAGCACACGACGATGGTAATTTCATTTCCACCTTCATTTAACGAAAACAAAAGACAACTTCAACCAACAGCAGCGTATAAAGCTACCATCACATTCTGCGTTGTGTTTCCTGAACATGTTGATCCTTCAATCCCGTTCTATTTTCTCCTTCTTTCCATTTCAGACGATTATGTTACCGTTCGATACAAAACCCGCAGAGGTGATAATAATTTCCTTTATCTAGCTTTCTGCTGCAACGCTTCTTTTATTTCAAGCTCCTCCCTAAGATAACTTAACGCCGACCAGAGCTCTGGTTTAATAGTAGATACGCCACTAACTCATTCTTTAAGCTTTGAAATTTGTCGTTGTTTTATCGGGCTGATAAGCGAGGCATTTGCCACACTTCACCCGAAGATATCGCAATTCGTATCGGAACATTCTGATAGCGTATCAGTTGCTTTGGCCTGCTCTTTTTCCGTCACTTCTACCGCATTGCGCGGAAGAGTCGCACAGACTTGTTAATGGCACACAGACACACCCTCACGAAACACACTTACCGATGCAAGATTGTTTTACTCTTCGGGCAGCACGTGTCTAGCAGTACGCTTTTATGGTGCGCATAAGATAGACCATCGGTATTGCCGTTGACCCACTCTGTTTGCCCATTATGTTTGCAGGATATCCCTACAAGTCGAGCGGCTACCAGTCGGAACCGGAACCGAACTACGACTCCGACTACACCATCAAGTACAGCACCCTCGATCGCAGACGTACTCCGCTGGATTTGAGCCCAGCGAGCTACAGCAAGTAAGTAAACAAGTGGTTCGAAAGAGCCCACGGAAATTCTGGATGACACCGGTCCAATAACACACCACCTCGACACACAGGTTTAACACACTGCAGTCGAATCCGAGCCCACCGCAGCACTTCCATCAGCCAACGGCCAAGGCAGGCCTTGCGTCCTACAGGAACCAGCCCGGAAGGATAGAGAACTACACGCCGGGACGATCGTCCATCTCGGAAAAGGAATCTAAAGAGGTAACGTAATTCTGGTTGCTGGGTGTACGAGTAGACGACTCGCTCGCACGATGTTTGCCATAACAACCGGCAGGCTCGTCGACAGTGCGCTCTAACGAGCTTCTGTACAAAGCAGCAATGCGGTTTCTTCGCGTTCCTCGAATTATCAGAATACCTAACGAAATCGTGGGAAAGAAAAAATGTTCCCAAAAAAGTGGATTAATCTCTGAAATAAACTCTACACCGAAACCGTTCCCACGAAATGTGCAACTTCTTCAACTCTTCTCTTTTCGTTTCACGATCGACACCTTCTCTGTGCACACTATTTGTCCTCCCACCTCTGTACGTGTGTATGTGTGCTCACGTGGCCAATTGCATAACGACACACGAACAAAATCAATCAACAACTACACACACCTATCTAGTGGTGGGATGAAGTAATGGATATTTTCAACGGGGTACGGATCGATTTGGCTTTCTTTTTTATCGTACATGTTTTTAATTTCTGTTCTCGCACACACTCACACACTCCGGTTGTAGACCGATTTTGTTTAGTGTTTTTGAAATACTCCACGACACGGAAGCATGATCGCTTGTAACGCATCGATGTTGATGCCAATATGTTGGATTAATTGAATCGAGCATAGATGCTCACAAACGCACTTTCACGCGGGACTTTCTTGTACGCTAATATTCACCCAGTTAGTACAACTAACATTGTAACCCAAAAATGTTACTAGCCTTCTAGTGTAATGTTATATTTGTTGTTGTGTGTAAACTAATCGCTATTCACGTAAAGCTCAGTAGATCAAATAAAATTGTTGAAAAATTAACCCCGCTATTATGTACATATTTGCAACATGGAATACACTCCATAGTACTAAATAATTTCTCCTATATCCTATTGTAATAATCACGTCCATAACCAGAAACAAAACCGGATATGAGTTTCCGGTGTGTCTACCAACCAACGAAACGGTCGATATGGAAGTAAGCCATCCGTTGCTAAAACCCCAAACGGAATGTGTACCAATAATACCAATGGCTTTACTCTTTCGCTGAGAATGATTCCGAAGATTCTCAAATTCAACCCTGGTCTAATGAATAATGCTTGATTCTTTTTCCACAGCAACTCGAACACCAAAAACTTACCACAAGTAAAACGTACACCGAAGGAAACCTATCCAGGTAGGTTGTTGAAAATAAATTTGCAAAATGAATCCTAAAACAAACGGACCCCTCGCTCCTCCCCTACAGGGCGCTCAAGGAGCAAGGATACGAGAGCGACTCGACGCTAGTGTTTCGCAAACGGGAACCCACGGCCAGTGCCGCCCTCAGCCCGGTGGAGCAGAAGCAGCACTACAAAACGATGCAGGCCGGTGGCGAAATTCCGCTTCACGGCTTCCGCAAGCCGGCCCCGGAAAAGCCGAAAGGTAGGCTCTTGACTTCTCGGATACAACACCCCATCTTCAACCTAACCATGGCTCTTCACACTGACACGTTCATACGATCATCACTCTTCGTGCGCAAATAACGGTGGAAGAAATCTATGCTCCTACTTGGGACCCTACCTTTCTCTTTCTCTCTCGTCGTTACTAAGAACTAATCTTCTTCGGCTTCGGCTTTTATCTGATCCGGGTGATTTCGAAACATTAATACCGATAGGACATGTCTCGTCCTTCGACTTTTCTTCACGGATTCTTTTTTGTTTGAAAACTTGGTCTTTTTAAGTATGGGATTAACAAAGAGTTTAGGTGAAGGAATCGAAGAGAACTGGTTCTAACGACCAGATATTGTTGGTGCAGGTTCGTAACGTGGTTTACACCGTTTGAATTATTAGCTTCTACAGCAAACGCATACTGGTCCTTTTCTGAAAGGAGACGAAAAAAAACCCCACTCGTGACACCGTTCGCAAAATAGTGTGTTTCAGGCACGCAGCGTGTTCTTCGAACCATCACCCTTCTGCAGTGTTCAGCAATGTGTGCCCCTAGCAAGCAACGCGTGTTCGTGTGTGAGTGAACCAAAAATGCACCGCAATGAAGTATACTGGCACCCTTCAGTCGAGAAGAATCCTGTTTCATACGAATCGTCCTGGCGGGTGGCAACACATTGCCCTGGCTGGACGCATCGTCCACTTTTTTCCACCCCCATTTTCCGACAGATTCCAACGAGGAGGCGCTCGACGTGAAGGTGGAAATCAGCGAAGTGAGCGGCACTAATCCGTTCATGGTCCGCGGAGGAGGATCCGGCGAGGAGATCGCGTGCTATCCGATCACCAGCATCAGCCGACCGCTGGACATGTTCGGGCCGTTCCCGCGGGAAACGCGAACGTTCGTACCGCCCGTGCCGCCGAGTCGCAAGTCGTCACGCAGCAACTCGACGCTCAAGATCATGTCGCAGGTGAAAACGAATACCTACGACCGGCGCACCGTTCTTGAGCGGACGACCATGGCGACCGGAGGTGGTCACCAGCATCAGCAGGCGAAGTTCCGCTCCAAGTCCGCCGGACCGCCGTTTTTCATCACCAGTTCTTCTTCATCCGCGTCGATGATGAAGGAGGAGAAAAACCAAGAGAACAGCACCCGGGTGGCGTCGACAAAGCGATACGCCTCCTATCGGGTCAGCTCGACCAGTCCCACGGGAGGCGGTGGTGGTGGAGGAGGGGGAATGGGTGGTGGCGTCTCTGCACAGTCGCACCAGCGTAAGGCTAGCCCGAGTCCGGTTGCGTTCGGGCGTGGCATCTCGAAGGAACGCACGTTCGCCGAGGAGAAAAAGCGCATCGAGGAAAAGCTGCCCAAGGTGGTGTCCGTGTCGACAAGCATCCTGCGCAACCCGGAGCTCAAGTCACCGAACGAGGTAAAGAAGGCCCTCCGCAGCTCGTACCTGCCGATCGTGGGCAGCACCAGTAGCGCCGGTCCGTCCGAGAGGTCCTCGTTGAGACGGTTTCCCTCGAACGGAACGTTTCGGAGCGCGTCAAGCATTTACTCGTCGAGCAAAAGCCTTAATGGTCGCGTGATGTCCCCGGCGGCGGGAGCGGCGTCGAAAGCGTCCTACAAGGTCACGGTGATGCAGGGCAAGCGACCATCGTCACCGCGGGAGCATCAACATCCGGTGGTGAAGAAATCGGTTCAACGCAAAGCGAACCACCACCCGGTGCGCCCGACCGTGACGATCAAGTCCAGCTTCCAGAAAGCCTCGAAAGCGTTCGGCCTCAAGACCAAGGCTCCTTCGAGCCAGAGTCTGGCGCGTACCAGCTCAACCTATTCGCTTGATTCGACCAACTCGACCAAGCGTAAGTCACGCATCTGTTACATTCCGATCACCACCGACAGCAAGAGCGTCGGCACTGCAAGTAGAAGCTCCCCGAAGGCGCCACGGCAGAGGGTGTTCGCGGGGAGTCTCGATCGAGGACTCCGCTCGCACCGGCGCATCTCCGGATCACCTGCAACGGTGCAGGAAGAGCGCTACAGCGAGCGGATCATGCGGCAGCCGGCGGGCAGCAACGTGCGTACCGATTCGTTCTTCCAGAACCTCTTCCTCAAGGGACCGGCTCCGGAGCCAACGGACCGAACGGAGGGTGGCGGCGTGCTGCAGAAGGCCCGCCAGTGGAACAGCCTTTCGTGTCGCTCGGAGCCAATGCTTAAGCAACCCAACTATTATCTCACGCAGGCTCGGCCCGTCTCGTCGTCGAAGTTTAAGAGCTTGGATCAGCGCGACGGACTTCGCGCCGGCGGCGCTCACACGATGCCTATGTCCCGTTCGTTTGGTGGCGAAGTGATCGAGCAGGTGAACCGCTTCGAGGCGCTCGTCAAGCAGACGGACGAGGACGAGGATGACGAGCAGCAGCAGCAGCAGTTTGGGTACGTACGTGGCAGGCGCATGAAGATCGACTACAGTTTCCACGAGCGAAGTCGCAGCGAACCGTCGGCCAACACGATGACGAGGACGACGACGACGACCAAAAGCACCGTCATCCAGGAGGAGCTGATCAGTGCCGACTCACCACGCACGATCGTTGGTCGCCGGTGTGCCATGGCCCAGCGTAGCTCCCGTTCGCCCTCGTGCCGACGCATCCAGTACCTCAAGGGAAAAGAAGGTCAGGTACAACGGATTGTGCGAGCGCGCAGTCTCAGCAGCGAAAAGGCCACCCAACGGCCGCCGAGGGATGCTCTCGTACGCAGCCACTCGCTGAATCTGCACCACGAGCAGGGGGCGAGCGGCGTATCCCGGGGTCGCTTCCGGGATCTGCACACCTTCTACAACAGCCTCGAGCGGCTCGGGCAACTTGAGCGTGTCACCTCGTCCTCGTCGGGCGACCTGCGCCCTGCGAGACGCACTCGCGATGAAGAGATCATCGACTTCGACCTGTGGAAGCGAGTGCGAGATCACGAGAAGGCCGAACGGGAACTGTGCCAGCTGAAGCACCGGCTGAAGGTGGACCAGCGTGAAAAGGACCTGTTCTTTCTGCCGCGCGATCCGGACGAGGTGCGCTGGCGGAGCGACCTCGACACGGGTCTGCGCAACCGCGAGAAATCGGTCGACGACCTGAAGTGTCTGCTGAGCCGCCAACCGCTCCACTTTGAGGGGGCAAAGCTGCGCGAGCTAGCGGTTCGCAAAGACCACTACAAGCCGCTCTGGCGGGGCTCCTCCGTGATCGACGTCGCATCGCAGCTGGAGGAAAAGTACTCGGGCGAGAAGCGGGGCGATGAGCCACAATCGCTGGACGTCATCAGCAGCAACCTGCTCAGCACGCTCTCCTCGGAGCAGATGCGCAAGCTGAAGAATCAGCTGAGTGAAATCTACAGCAGTAGCAGCAACAGCGGCGGCGGCCAGAAGCGGCAGCACACGGTGGCCCACGAGGAGTCGCACGCTGAGGAGTACATCATCAACGTGCCGGAGCGGGCCAGCCGGCTCGAATCGTTGCTCAAGGTGCGCAGCAACTCGGTGCTCACGGCGGATCAGATTAACCCGGGCCAGCTTCGGTGTCAGCTGAAGAAACCGGAAGGCAACGTGGACGGCGGCAAGGCGATGGTGGTGGCAAGCGAGCAGAGAACCCTCACCGAGCGTTCGCTGCTCCCGGCGAAGGAGTTCGATCGCGCCACCCTGTCGCGCACGCTCTGCCAGGAGCTGAAGGACAAAATACTGGAGAAGCATCACACCCTACCGTCAGTGGGGAAGAAGAACCGTGACGCCCGGCCTACCATCCTGCCCACTGCCGCGATGGATGATCACCGGTTTCTTTCTCTCGAGAGCGGCCTGAAGAAGCTGGAAAGGGAAAAGGCACACGGCGAAGGAAGGCAACTGAAAGAGGAAGTCGCTCGCAAAGAACGCCCCCATACGTACTGCGACACGGAGAGCATCTCGTCGGAGACTTCCAACAAAACGGTCATCTTCAGGAGCGGCCATTTGCAGCAGGAACAGGTGGACGCGACGGCAGAGTTGGTGGCGGAGGACATTCGGAGCAAGATAAAGTACTTCGAGGAGAAGCACACGGCTGAGGACACGCCGACGGTGACGGTCTACCATGCGCGCGATGATTCTTCGCCGTCGGAAGATGAAATCACGGCCACGCAGGATGAGGCAAGAAACGAAACCCGGCAAGAGGGGGAGACCCGTCACGGGTCGGCGCTAACGCTGTCCCAGTCGTTCACCGATCTGAAGGACCTTTTTGGCGAGAAACGCTCGGCCCCGGGGAGGGTGTATACGGCTCCCTCGAGTGCCGTCCCTCCGCGAAGTGTTTCGCCGAAACACTTCACGTTCCGATCGCGCAGCTCCACGCCCGACTTCGCCACCTGTATCCAGACGGGCGAGGTGAAGAAAATCAAGGAAAGGTTCGAGAGTTTGGATGGGAGCTTGCTGCGGCAGTCGGGAATGGATACGCTGGCGACATCCGGCGGCGATCGTCCTTACCAGAGCGACTCGGAGCTGAACCAAGGCAGTTCGGAGCAGGAAAACAGAACTGGCGCAACGATTGTGCGACATCACGAAGCGGGTGACGTTACCCGAATGACCTACCGGTACGAGGTGCAAGCGGCTGGTCGGGCTCGGAGCCGTCGCTCGCGCAAGGAGCGCGTCATCTCACCCATCCCGAAGAATCCGTTCCGCAAGGACGATCGGTTCATGCCGCATATCAACGTCATCAGCAAGACGGCTTCTCTAAAGCGGGAGATCAAACCAACCCGCACGCCGGCACAGACCTCCAAGACGGTTCTCCTCCAGTCGTCGCAGCTTCCGGACGTCGAACCACAACAGCGCCACGGACACCAGACGCGCCGCAGCGCCTCGTCCGGCAGCGAGGAGTTCGAGAAGCTGAAAAGTAAGTTTGAAACTGGCTGCGGCGGTGGCGGAGGCGATGCGTCCGACGCGAACCTTTCGCTGCTCGGCAAGATGTACACCTCGGTGCCGGACGTGCGCGAGCTAAAGGACATCCCCGGCTACCTGTCCGGTGCTTGGATCGCGCACCAGTTCCCCAAGCCTACCGACAATGCACGCTCGCTCACAGCACCAGAACGGTCGCCGCCAGGCAAGCAGATCGTCCGCAAGGGGTCCCGCCCCGCCAGTCCCAACCACCATAACCAACACCACCAACACCACCACCACCAACAGCACCACCAGCAAAACCACCATCCTTCGCTTCGCTCCCATTCCTCCTCACCGCCTCGCCAGAGGGAGGCCAAGGTGCACGAGCATAGTAGAAGCAGCAGTAGCGATACCGCCGCCGCCACCTTCCTCCGGCAGTTTTACACCAACGACCACGACGACCTGCTGGAGCAGCAGAAGCAAAAGACTACGGCGAAAGGGGAACGGTTCGTCTCGAACCAACAGCTCGAAGCCGAAGCACTCTGGCGAAAGATCCAGCTGATGACGGGACACGGTACCGCCGCAGGATCGGAGACCACCGCCGTCGCCGGCAGGCCGACCGTTACATTTGAAGGTTTTTCACACATACACACACTTGTTTTTCTCTTTCCTCTGAAACAATTTTCATCATAGATCCGCGTTGATTCCATATGTCGATCCGATTCGGTTCGATAAAAAGATTACGTAAATACGTTTATGCCATTCTGCTTTCCTCGAAGTACTTGTAGAGGAGACAAGGAAATGGATAGAGAGGGAAAGGGAGGGCAGGGAAGATCTATCTATCTTGTGCTTTACAATTTTCCCTTCGATCATCGTCGAATTCATGTTCATTGTAAATCGTCCCGTACGTCATTTCTGCGAACTAACCACGGCTTCAAGCTTAAGGGTACGCCCTTTCTAACGCTACGGAACATCCGGCCACTACCATCCTGCCATCAACCAGTCCACAGGCATGGGTTTTAATTTGTTTTTTTTCTCCTAATTTAATTTCACCTCCGAAAAAAAAACAAACTCGTTGTGTTCTTGTCTCTCTATCCTCGCTCGTCTGGTCTGGTCTGGCCATCACCTCTCTAGAACCGCACATCCAGTTCCCATCGCCCCCCATGAAAGGAGCACAAGCACCACCAACACCACCACCACCACCACCACTACCCCTAACATCATCACCGTTCGGCGCAGGTGAGTCATGTCCTCGTCCCCGTGTTTTTGGCAGCTGATCGATCGCACCAATCACCAATCCTGCCCATGATATCTTTGTGGCGAACCCGTCCGATGTTTGGAGACACATCTTATTCACCCCGCTTAAACCCACCCACCACCAACACCGCCCCCTTCTGTGTTCGATTTTGGTCTCTGCGACGCGTGGTGGAGAAAAACATACCCCCCAAATCGGATGCGCCGCGTGCTCAACGAAGTAGCGTTAAGTGTTCGGTCACACTCACTGCGGTTACGTGCGATTCGATCAACAAAACAAAGTTGTCCAAACCGTCCTCCTCCTCTCGTTTTCCCCATCTTTGCAACGAAAACAGCGGTAGCGAACAAGGTAATAGACATTGACAACGAAAAACCGATCAAACCCTGGCGGCATACACGCGGGGAGACTCTCACCGAAAATACCGTGCCCTTTTCGCCTTCTTTGCTCCACACGCTCCCTTCGCTTACCAACCCAATCCTCCCTGCGTTTGGTGGAGTAATTGGTGAAAGTTAGAAGGGCTGGCTGGGTGGTAGTGAAAGTTATGCATCGACAACAGCTGATTCGCAACACCTTTGTCTGTCTGTGCAATTGAGACGCAGCAGTGAGCAGTTCGCGATGGCCAGGTTGAAGACAATGTGCGACTTTCAATCGAAATGGTTGTCACCAATGCGCTTTGATTTGTATGCTGCACTGCTGGGTATAGTTCGCCAAAACACGTGCTAAGAGCGCCCTCTCACGACAGGTTGCCAATTCAAGGTGTATGGCCTGAATGATCGAGAACTGACGTCTTTTGATAACGCTATACATCCCTCACTGCGACACTGCGCATCATTCTGAATCCAAGATAAATGTCGGTTTTCGTGCCAACAAATCTATGATGAACCCCACACCAGCGGGGCGCATTGCCGAACGCAAGTTCAAACGGGTAATCGCGTCAAGCGCATGATGTGAAGATAGTGCGAGCAAAAACCGATCCATGGAATGGAAGATACGTGCAACGCTACAAGACCCGCAGCCAGCGAATGTTGCTGCGGGAACAACGGAAAAGCAAAACCACCGCACGGTTCACCGGTGCTCACTCAATTACACATAGCGAATAGGGAGGGAGGCGTGCCCGGTCGGTTGCCAGTTTGCGCCACCGCACGTCCTCTCGGTGGCGAGGCGCCAAACACATCTCTCGCAGGTGGCGCACTCGAAAGAGCTTTGCACTTCGTTCAGTATCGTTCAGACGCGGCGCGGAGGCGCACTTCAAGAGCGTGTGATTCACGTTACGAACGATTTTTTTTTTCATTTTTGTGCGTTAGGCGAACATGTTCACAGGTTCGTTCCTACATCGATATACATACATAGTGGTGCTGACGCTTATTTGCGACTATTTGGAAGAGACGAACCCGGCGTCTCGGTGTGATTGCTCCAAATTCACGCCCCCGAGGAGCCGAAAACGTGCACCTGTTTTTGCGCTGGCAAACGGGTACAGGATGCAACCGCAATCCTTAGAAGTCTCTGAAAGAGTGGTATCCTTTAGTGAAGTTGTTTTTCACGGATAAGATAATCATCATCAGACAGTTCTCACAGTTCAACACTGCCTTTGATATCGTAATCAAACGGCCCGTTTGCCTTTCCAACGCGTTATGTTATGTTTCCCCGGTGACGTAAAGCTCGTCCATCGACTAAACAGAAAACAAGTTGCGTCGTTTTCGTTCCCAAGCCCGCCAGTTGGTTGCTGCCTTTCTACGCGAAGAAGCGCCCTTTTGAAGCGGAACGCCTGGCTCGATTGATTGAGCTGCTGCTGTTGCCCCTGCTTCTAGTGTGAAGTTTTTTTCACCGTCTAGTACCGCACAGGACGCAAAAAGTCATCACTGGCCCACTACCCTCGT
This sequence comes from Anopheles atroparvus, assembly GCA_914969975.1. Lineage (NCBI taxonomy): Eukaryota > Metazoa > Arthropoda > Insecta > Diptera > Culicidae > Anopheles > Anopheles atroparvus. The sequence goes on along the minus strand of CAJZCY010000002.1, from coordinate 43,047,201 downwards.
CCGAAGGGAGTGATTGTCTTGCTTTTCTCACACCCTTCGCATCCATCCATCTCTTCACCGTCAATTGGTTTGGTTAAACAAAGTGTCTTCGTTCGACAAGTGTTATTTAACGGTGTTCCCATCACCAATCATCCGGGTGCCGGGTTAATTGTTGTTTGCTGGTACTTACAGCAAGCGCACGGTAGCACGGTGTTCCGCTAGGTGAAGACAGCTGAAATCAAAGGAAAAAGAAAACAAAACACGTATTAATTTCTGCAACACATCATCTCACATCACGAGAGAACGCCTCCACCCATCCCAGACTAAAAGGGCCCCACCGATGCGCATAACGTTCACGATCAAAAGTACTCGACCGAGGGGTCGGGAACGACGGGGTAAGTCCCAGTTGGACCAGTGAGCCCGCTTTGGCAAGTTTGATAGATAGACAGCAAAGTTCCAGTAAGCCGATTTTAGCTTTATTCAAATTGCAAACACACCGAACGATTATTTGCACCACACGCACTACAAGAACGGATCGATAAAGGGCACCTGTTTTGGATAGCGTATCGCGTTCATATGACACATTCATGCCACACGCCATTTTCCTTCACGCCCTGCGCGATCCGTCCCCCTGTCGATGTCCGCCCAGATGACTCCGAACGCACCAGAACAGATCATTCAACTTTACGCTACAGTAAAACCACCGGCACCTCCACCTGTCCGAAAAGCAACCAAAACTGCACGGGGGTACGTGGTCCGCAGTTCCAGTCGGCTGCAAAGCGTGGCGCATGGAAGTGAATCTATGTACCGTTTTGCGCACACACCACAAGATAAGCAGCATCGAAATGGGCAATAACGAAATAAAAAATGTAAAAAAACCTGGAAAAGAGTAAAAGCAACACTTAAACCATTAAGCAACGATATGCGCGCTTCATAAAATAGCGTTATGAGCATTTCGTTTGTGATTGCCCACCGGAGTAACAGGTTGTGCCGGGGCACTTGTTACCTCCCAAAGCACGATGAAGGGCGCAGTGGAGCCTAAACATGCCCGCGGTTTAAAGCTCCCCGTGGGGAACTTCCCCCTAGGGGCCCCGGTAGAGTGTTTTATTTTCTCCTTGCCCCAACCCATGCACATGCGTTTGCATATCCGGACGGGAGAAAGATTTACCCCCAACCCCAGGGCTGGAACAATGACTTTTGCCAGGGGTTAATCACGTCTCTTCCTCTCTCTCTCTCGCTGTGTCCATATACACACACTGTCCTGGGCTGGTGCGGTCATTTTCTCAAGCCAACGCGAACCGGAGCGATCACGTCCATCGTTTCTGTTTTGGCTTGTACCAACACTTGGCTCCCTTCCCTCTTGGGCCGGGAGGAGCTCGAGGGCACCGTCACTGAATGGAAAGTTGATAAACAAGGGCTAGACCACGGAACAAACAGATCATGGTGATGGTCATCAGGGTACAAAAGAAAATCAAACTTAAGAAAAACGATACATCTCGCGCAACTCACACTCCACACCGTGTTGCAACATGCCAGCCGGCCACAATCCAGACACCGAAGGGGGTATTAATCAACATTAATTTCTTCCACACGCCACTGGGAACGGCGAGTGAAAGTGTTGGCAAATAAAACTCGCCTCACGCGTAAGCCTGTTCTTCCTGTTTCCTGTGCCCCTCTGCAAAAGCGATGCCATAACCAAGGGCATATGCAGGTAGTCCGGTTGCGCTGCTTCCTATCGCGAATATTTGCGGGTATTTGCAATACTACCGAGTCGACAAACTATGGATGATGTATCAGTTCGAGATTACGTTAGCATCTTGGGGCAGAGGAGTTTAGAGAAAAAGAGGGAGAAAGAGAAATGGTTGATAGGGAATGTATTCCACGCATGTTTGGGAGATGCGTACGTCAGCATGCGTCCGATAACTGTGCACCCTCTGACCAAGCATAACCGGTTGATGAGGTTGGACAATCGACTCACACGTCGATCCATTTTTTCCAAGCACAGAGTCTCCTCGGCGGTACATCGAGAGCGATGTCAACATCCACTACAAAACGCCGATCCGGTTCGAGTACAAGGAGCCCATACCGGACGATGAGCTCGCCTACCGGCAGGCGGAGCACATGCGCCGCGTGTACCAGGAGGAGCGCCGCCGAAAGTACATCAACGAGCTGGAGGACATGCACTCGCGGCGCCACACGGACAACATACCACCGTCGCAGAAGTCACCGATCCCGCTGAACCGCTACGATGACTTCGCGGCCGACCTGTCGCCCGTGCCGCAGCACGTGATCAAGCAGCCGAAGACGATCGCGCGCGCGCTATACAACTTCCAGGGGCAGAGCATCAGGTGCGTGTGTCTCGATCACCTCCATTCATTCGCCAACAAGCCACGATCCATTTAACGCAAAGGGGGCTTTCTCGTACCGCAGGGAACTTTCTTTCAGAAAGGGCGACATCATTCACCTCCGGCGTCAGGTGGACAAAAATTGGTACGAAGGCGAGCACAATGCAAACGTTGGACTTCTTCCTGCGAACTACATTGAGGTGAGGTTGATTTACATGGTTGATGTAAGGCCAGCGTGTAAGGCCAGCGTTCATCTTTTGGTTTGCCCTTGCCAGATTCTCACCAGAGACAACGCCAACGCAAAACCACTGCCCAAGAAGCCGACCCGCGAGGGGAAGGCACGGGCAAAGTTCAACTTCACCGCACAGACGGGCGTGGAGCTGTCGCTGCTGAAGGGCGAGCTGGTCACGCTCACGAGACGGGTGGACGACAACTGGTTCGAGGGCAAGATCGGCAGCAAGAAGGGCATCTTTCCGGTATCGTATGTAGAGGTGAGTGAGCTGACGTAGTACCTAGTGTTATCGAAGAACATTATTAATTTGTTCCTCCATTCCCACCCCAGATACTAACCGACATAAACGGCGAGGAAAGCTACGATATCGAGCCCATCGTTAACAGACCACAATCCGCGCTCGGCGTCACCAGCCAACCGTCGCAAACCCTCACCACGCACTACGGGACTTCGCACACCAATGGGCGCGTTTCGCCAGGTATCCTGCGAGAAACGAAGACGGTTCAGAAAACGGAAGTGCTGCACGTGGACACCTCCAACGAACCGATCTCGTAAGTCCCAATTAAACGCGTCCGTATCGCCTTCCCAATCAACTAACGCCAGCTTGTCTGGTTTTGGATATTTTACGCGCAGTTACAGAGCACTGTACAACTACAAGCCGCAGAATTCCGACGAGCTAGAGCTGCTCGAAGGGGACGTAGTGTACGTGCTGGAAAAATGCGATGATGGCTGGTACGTCGGCACCTCGGCACGCACCGGATGCTTCGGGACGTTCCCCGGCAACTACGTGAGCAAGATGTAAGACACCAACCGAAACGTGAGCCACACTTATGAACACCAAGCCACGACCTCCGCCGCTCGGAACAATCAATTGGTATAGGCATAACACATTGCCAGCACAGCGGATATGGCAGCGTGAATGGCACAGTCTTTTCCGGTAATTTAAATCAAACATGCGGTCGCACGGTATGCAAGTTTAGTATCGCGCCTAGAAAGGATAGATAGATAGATCAGATAGGCGGCAACCGTTGACAGACGGAAACGGTAGCATACCTTGCCAACATTAACAGTAGATATTTTGTGGAGCAGCAAAGAGTAATACCAAAAACGAAAAATTAACCTTATCCAAGTAGTTCTTGTGCTAGTCAAAGTGGCTAATCGGCCATTCTTATTGCAAACCGACAACCGTTCGTACAAAGTGCCCGGAAGACAAACGGAGCTGGTGAAGAAGCCGGAGGGATATTGCAGTGCGTGCACTAAGACCTATACACCTCTAGAACAGTCTGGCTTCCCCATATGTTTACGCATCTGGCCTAGCTTAGCTAAGATGCATCTTAGAAGAAGGTACCTCGCGGACGGTAGAGATTACGATAATCACAATCTTTTGTAGAACAGATGTGCCTTCATTGCAAGCAAATACGAATCCATTTTGAGAGTAATCGAAGATCGGAGAACGAAAACAGAGAGACTTACTTTAAATGGGCTTTTTTCTTTGTACTTGGAGAGATTTCTAAAACACTGACCGAAATGTAATGTCGGCCCAAGAAAGTACAATGAACACGCTTGCCTAACAGTGACAGTTAGCGGGATCGTTTTACGGCAGGAGCGCGAACAGTTTTTTAAAACTCGATTGTTGGTCCGGTTTTGTCCTGGATCGTATGCATCCATGTCCCGGTAACATGCACAAAGATGGAATTATTGTTTTGAGTGAACACTGACACTAACTTACACCTACATACAGGAACATTTACACGTAGACACTAGACACACTGCCGCATTGATGCGAAAAACTACCTTGTGCAGTGGGGAAAAATCTCATCCATACGATCGATCTTCTGTTCTTCACACGAGTATTGAATCCATCTGACCGATAGGATTGGATCACCTTGAAAAAAAAACACCTTCTGTTTTATTCTTTTGACAATGGCGTGCAAGCTCTGATAGAGCAAAATTGATTTCAGTGCACACTCTTGTATCAATACAACCACCTGAAACACAGCTGAACAATTAACCTCTAACATCGGAATTAGCAAATGTGAAACCTGGTATCCTTCATTTCTGTCGTTTGCGTTAGCGATGAGGTAAACTTAGCGAGGGACGTTTTTAAGCCTGTTAAAGGACCCACTATTCAATACTAAATTCAATACGACACTTAACATTACATATATACTCATAGAGCAAACAACTGCAGATCGTTTTACTGACACGTGAATTTCAATTCTGATGAATGGATCAATAAAATAATAAAACAAAAATACAAACAACCACTAAACACTGGCTTCTCTTTTGGTATCACCATTTTATCAACTGCACCTTCTTCGGTCAATTCGTTACTCGCCACAGTTCGTTTCCAACTGCCAATAAGAATCGACGAACCTGCGGAAACGTTTCGTCGACTTTATAGCATCCACTGGAAGAGCAGAGGAGTACCTTCATGAGTCTCGCTCACTCCCATAGATTTCCAGTGTCAATCCTTCCAAACATCAAACACTTGAAGCTGGAGATAGGAAATAATTCAATTTCTAGGAACTGAGTCTTTAAGCAAAACAAACGGATTCAATAGACAGCCGATTATTTTATATTGCAGCTAGTGAGTCGTTTTTGTAATGATTGTACTGAGTTTAAATTAAGCACCTTTATCGGATTAGCAGTATAGATGATATTTTTGCACACATGCTTATTGTTAATTTCTTCGCGGCATTCCAATGCAAGGAACGGTACGAATCTGTTAGGTGCAGGTCAAAACTCTCCACACCAGCAACTCTCAGTTCGATGAAAATAGACGTGATTGCAAGAATGCTGCTGCGGACGATGCCCGCATCCGTCTTGTAAGGAAGTTTTCTTGGGCACTGGTTCCCATCTGACGGTGATCTCTAGAGCAAAATTATGCGAACGCAGAAGTGAACAGTAGTGGACGAAGTGCAACGCAGCAATATTCACGGATGCACGGAGAAAGCGTCGAGTGTGTTGTGCGTGCAAGTGCAGAGCTATGATTTGGGCGAAAGTATTTCCAACATGTTTGTCCTCAATGAACGATTCTAAGATTTGGATAGCATAAGCTACCACGTCGGCCACTGCTCACCGCAGTAACGAACCATCATTTCGACGAAAGTGGAGTGTAGCAGTATAGAAATGGGTAAGCAAGGAAATTAACAAAAAAAAGTGTTTTATCCCCTCCTCTTCCTGGGCTACATACCTGAACCATTTGCGTAATATTTGCTCAAATCCGGATAACATCGTTTCGTGTGCACATGTTCAATAATGGCAAAATGCATAAACAGCGGCGCATTGACCTGTTCCGAAAAGTAAAAATGCATAGGTAAGGTTTTCCCTTCCTAGAAAACATCGTACCGCAGCGGCCACTTACATTTCCACGGAACACCCTCTTTCCCGGAGCCATCGAAGGGTTCTCTCCGTTTTCATTCAGATGCTCTCTCAAACACACACACGCACAGTCTGGCGGGCCTGGCTTATTCTCAGTAATGCACTTTACGTTTGATGCCATGTGAAAATGTAAACAGAAAAATTTCACCCTTACGTATAAAGAATGTTCGATGGAGGCATACTATGATGGATGGTGAATTAGTAGAAAATTATTATTCATCTATAAGAAAGACCAGCGGCCAGCTTAATAAACCATTCAATAAATGGTTGAGTAACGACTGTCGGTTTAATTTTCAGAACCAAAAGTGCCAGATTTGTACGAGTTCTTGGCTGAAGCCGAATTACAGCAGTACTACAACTCCCTGAAGTGAGTATTGTGTATTCGCAATTACCATAGCTAGCTTCGGAATCTTCGCTAACCATTGAACTTCTTTGATCACGCTCCAGGAACGAACTGAAAATCACGAATGTCACGCATCTGAAGTACGCCACCGATGAAGATTTGCGGCAGGTGAGCGGACTTTCGCGGCCGGAAATCAGGCGCTTGCGGAAGTACTACGAGAAATACTATCCGCACGGCTACCTGAACAAAATTCGCCGCCTGTTGCAACCGCCGCGGAAGGATGAAAACAATGCCAACAATCCGGCGTCGAGCATCGAGCCGATTAAAAGTTGCCCTTCGCCGGGCAAGATACCGAACAACAAGCATATCATACCGCCCGATGCCATCTGCGTGAACAAGCAACTCGGCACGGGCGAGTTTGGCATCGTGCAGCAGGGCGTATGGACGAATGGTTCCGAGCGGATCCAGGTAGCCATAAAATGCCTGTGCCGCGAGCGTATGCAGTCGAACCCGATGGAGTTCTTGAAGGAGGCCGCCATGATGCACTCGATCGAGCACGAGAACATCGTGCGGCTGTACGGCGTCGTACTCGACACGGAGTCGCTGATGCTCGTGACGGAACTGGCGCACTTGCGCTCGCTGCTCGAGTGCCTGAAGGATCCGGGGCTGCGCGTAAGCTTCCTCACCGTGCCGACACTGTGCGAGTTTTCCTCGCAGATTTGCAACGGCATGATGTATCTGGAGAACAAACGGTTCATTCACCGGGATCTGGCTGCTCGGAACATACTGGTGTTCAGCAAGAACAAGGTTAAAATATCTGACTTCGGCCTATCGCGGGCGCTCGGCGTCGGCAAGGACTACTATCAGACGAACTTCAACGTCAATCTGAAGCTCCCAATCGCCTGGTGCGCCCCGGAGTGCATCAACTTTCTGCGCTTCACGCACGCCTCGGATGTGTGGGCGTACGGCGTCTGCCTGTGGGAGATATTCTCCTACGGCTTTCAACCGTGGGCCGCTCTGACCGGCCACCAGATCCTAGAAGCCATCGACGAACCGCACTACCAACGCCTGGAGAAACCGGAGTGCTGTCCGAAGGAGTACTACGGACTGATGCTCAAATGCTGGCAGCACGATGCTGCCAAGCGGCCAAAGTTTAGCGAGATATTTTTACTGCTACCCGACATGAAACCGGAGCAGCTGAAGACAATCGTCGCGTTCAGTGAACCCAAGAAAGATTATCTGATGTATCGCCAGGGGGAAATCGTAACCGTGCTGGACAAGAACAACAACTCGCCCTACTGGAAGGGCGTGCTTACCTCGGGGAAAACGGGCTTGTTCAACCCGGCCAACACGGTCGCCTATCTGGATAGCTTGCCGTCGTCGGTGAACCGGGACAGCTTTTGCCGTACGGTGGAGCGATCCAGCAAGCGCAAAATACGTACCGACATGATATCCCGCCCCCAGAACGATCTGAAACATACCGGACACGTCGGTATTGACGGAGTGTCGTTCGGGGACGTTGCCTTTCTCTCTAGCCCTCAAAATGTAGGTGAACTACACCATTTGGGAGGAAATAATATCCAATAATCGTTTTATCATTTGCCCTTGCAGCTCCCGCGTCAAATCGTTACACCGTACAAGCCTTCCGAAGATTTGGAACAAACGCCACTATTGCTTCCCCCAACACCCACCAGCCCAGACTCGATCCAGACGGCGAGCGGTTACTTCTCCGAGACGCTGCAACTGGCCGCACATCAGTCGTTCATCAATGCTGGCGAAAGCCATCATCATGGCAACATCATCATAGACCACTCGAACAACACGTGCACCGTCGACGGGGGGATGACGGTGAATGCGTTTGATTTTCGCAACAGCGGCTTCAAAGACTCGAACCCGTTCATCAACGCGGAAGATCCTGGAGAAATAGCTGCTGCTTACAACAATGATATTGTAAGATGGATCTCCATCGAATGTCGAACCGCGGAGGAGCGCTTGAAGTGAAGTAACGGTTTTCCTGGTTCTTTTTTTTTTCAAGGGAGGAACGGCCGCCGCCAACGCTGCAGCAAAGAGCGACGGGCAAAATCAGCATGAATACCACGAAATTTCTGATGACGATATGGTCACGGAGAAGGTGTTCGATCAGGGCCCTTCGCTGATGGACGAAATGGAGCACGTGTTCAAGTCGATGAGCACGATCTCGGAGCAGGCAGTCCCGGTGTCCCCGGACGCCGAGAACACGAACATGCGCAACGAGCTTACAGAACTGACGACGAAGCTGAGTCGCAAAAACAGTTCCTCCACCAGCTCCGGAACGATCGGCAACAAGAGTGGTACGTGTGTGTTCAATGTGTGTCGCCCTTTTTCTGCATCTTCTCATAATTGTTGTGTTTTGACCTCGGCACTATGCAGGAAGCAAATCAAAGTCGAAGAAAACTAGCACGGTAAAACCGATTTCTGGAAAGGATGAAAAACTTCTCAATCAAGTGATCGAAATGGCCAATGAAATCAGTGCCAAGTAAGTTATTTTCCTCCACCTCCCCGATATATTCCTTCCTAGGACACATGCAAAAACATTTTTGTATATTTTTTTTTCAGATCAATGACTGATCTGGTCTCGGACGCGAGCCAACAAACGTCGAGCCCGAAGCGCAAGTTCAGCTTCCGCTTCCCGCACATCCACAACGTCGTCGGTGGCAGCGAGGGGCTTCGCGGTGGCTCGAACGGCGGCAGCATGGTCGGCGGAAATCAGTCGCACTCGTCCGGTTTGAACTTGAGCGCGGGCGGCTCGTCCCACGCGGGTCGCGGCTCTAGCCAGGACAAGGACCACGCCGCCCTATCGTCGTCGTCGGGCCATGCGCACCACCCGCACAGCTCCAATACGCTGGCCAACTCTTACCGCGAGAAGCGCAACTTTTCGCAGGAAGTAAACAACGTCCCAGATTTACAGGTAAACACAAAACTCTTCCGTATGGAGTTTTACCCCCCCTGAGATGATCGATGTTACTCGTTTTCCATTTTTCACCTGTCTCATCAGTTTCCATTCGTACTCGTACGGTATATGATGCTACTCTCTGTCTCTCTCTCTATATCAACATTGGAATGTAATATTCATAAATGTTATTATCTATCCTTTCATGCTCGTCTGTATTTTCTTCTTTTGTCTCTCATTTCGTTAATTGTTTGTATCATATGTATTACCACCATCCCCATCTATCTCATTTGTTTGAATACTGTTTTTTCGTTTTTCTTTTTCGTTCTGGGTTTTCGTATGCCATCGAAACACACATATTCCCCCTTTTTTCCTCTTACTCTCTGTTCAAAAAATCGACCTGCACACATGCATAATTGGTGGTTTGCCATTCGACACCTTTGCATCAATCGTTTGCGTTCTGTTCGGTTCGTTCAAAACCATTCACAAACACTGTATCCTTCATCGTTCTCTGTCGCCTGTCATATTCTATCTGTACTCTCTCTCTCTGTCTCTCTGTCGTGGCAACATATGTTTCACCATTTTCACATCGATACTATACCATCACCTAATTTACCAACATACATATATTTAGTTCATAGACGAACAGGATGACGTCGTCGATTTATAAACATAATATTCTAACTACCGGCCAGAGAAGAAAAAATAACTAAAATACCGTGCTCACTCCGTTTTTGTTTTTGGTTCTTCGGTTCCCGGTGTTCTGTCTGTTGTTGCGTTTGCTTCAATTATCTTAACATTGAACATCTTTTGGTTGTTTTATTGTTTTTTTTTTTTTTTTTTTTTTGCGTACAAACACAAAACAACAACCAACAAAAACCAACTGGAAAATGATTTCGCACACGGTTTGTGTTCCCCGTTCTGATTTCGTATTGTTAATTTTGTTTGGTGTTATGTGATGATGTATGATAAATTTTCACATGACAACACGCGGTGACTGGGGGGACATCCACCCACACGTTTGTTGCTTCACCTCCTCCCAGCGCTATCGTTCGTTGACGGGAATTGAAAACTACCAGAACAGCGACATTCGCATACCGCTGTTCGACAAGGAATCGTCCGACTTTTGCTTCAAAAAGTCGCGCGAGCTCCTCAGCAAGCCCCCGTTTCGCCTGGCTGATCTGTCCGCGGCCACGGCGACGCTGAGCAGCAGCAAGACGACGCTCGACAAGAGGACGCGCGATCTAATCGGCGAGAACCTGCTCGACATCGAGAAGACGCTGAACGCGCTCAATCTGGACTTTCTCCAAACGTACCAAGAGCTTGAGAAGGCCGACTCGGCCGAAACGCTCTTTGCCGAGTGCTACTCGTCGGTGATGCACTGCTCGACCGCCTCGCCCTACCAGAAGAGCCCCCCGGGGGGTTCCCTGCTGAGACACGCATCGATCGATTCTTCCAACTCGCGCATCAACAGCGCACTTAGCGAGAAAGGTTCGTCCGGCTCGTCGTCACTGACGGGCAAAAGCCCCCCGAAGGCGCTGGGCGGCCGCTACTCGGCCGGCGAACTGAACGGCGGGACGTCACCTAAGCCGTCGATGCAACATCAGCAGCCAGAACATCACAGCAACAAGTACGGCATACGGGACTTCAAGTTTCGTTCGTTCGACGCCCGGACGAAGGAGCGATCCGATTACTACAACTTCAAGAACGAGTACCTCTCGGAGCTGACACGCAAGCAGCAGAGTCAGGTGCTCGGGTCGGCCTCGGTGCTGCAGCAGAAGGCGGCCGCCGCAGCGGGTGGAGGAGGAAACAGCCAGCAGGAGCAGCAGCAGCAAACGATCAATCAGCTGTACCAGATCTATAACACGCCGATGCAGGGCCGCAAGTTTGACGATCTGCTGCCGACAACACCGACGACCTCCTCCTCCTCCTCTGTCGTGCGCCAGCGATCGCTTTCGTTCACGGAAAACTACGATCTGAAGCCCGCCGTAACCACGGCCAGCGCTGCTGCGGTCGGCGCGCGGAATGGTTCGAGAACCGAGTCCCAGCAGCAGCTGCCCGTGGGCGTGACGGCGCGTAACGTGATCACGTACAAGCCGAAGAGCATCCGCGCGAGAAACCTGCGCCGGCTGAGCTACAATCCGATCAACATGATCGACAGCTCGTCGTCGAGCAGCGAAAGCGAACTGGAGCGGAATCTGCTGGCCCATTCGGAGTGCGACATACGGTCACGGCTACACACGCACGCCGCTACAAGCGCCGTCGGGGCGTCGCGGCATCGTCGGCGCCATCAGTATATCAACCGCAAGTCGAACAGTAACAGCGCGAGCAGCCAGGACAAGCTGTACGGTTCGAATGCGAGCATCAAGAGCGCGCCGCAGTACAACTACCACAGCGATCGGCAGCAGTATTACGGAGGCGGAGGGTATCTTCACCATCCGGCCGCGTACCACTACACGGATACTGCGGACTTTGTGGCTGCCAATGACGACGACGACGACGACGAGGAGGACGAAAGTATCTACGATTTTGGCGTGGTGCGCCATCGTACATCATCCGGTGGCAAGGGTTCGATGGTTGCGCAAGCGCCATCAAGTGCTGCAACCGTACCAGTGCCCTTGTCCGCCGCAGCCACCATACCACCATCGCCGGCTGCGAATCCGTTGGTGGGAGAACCAGCATCCGATCGGACGATCTACCCGAACAAAGTGCTCGAGCGAGACTATCTCTACTCTGAGTTCGACGTATCCAAGCTAACCGGCAAGAGCCCGACGACGCAGAGCTACTTCCCGGCCGGTGCTGGCGGTCCGCAGCAGCAACCACCGACTGCTGTGGGTCCATCAATTCCGACCGCGGGGAGCAAATCATCCACCCCGGTCGTCAGCGGCGGCACACCACTGGCAGCGGCGGCATCGGGTGCACCAGCGCCACCACCCGGACTCCTGCAGGCGCAGCCACAGCCAGGCTTTCAGTGGCCCGAAAAGATACACGGTGCAGTGGTCAAGCATAACGACATGCTCTGGAGACAGCAGACCGCTGTCGTCCAGCAGCAGCCGGGGCCGGCGCCACCGCCAGCGCTTTATGCCGGGGCCGGAGGAGCAAAGAGCCAAGAGCGGCACTACTCGAGCGATACGTCCTCCACGGAGACGGATTCGATTGACTTTCGACGCCCGGCGGTCGACTGCATCCTCCCGATGCCACCCAGTCCGGCTCCGTGAGACGAGGCCGCTCCTCTCCATCATTCGTTCGTTGACAAAGTGAAAGCTCAATTCTTTTCCGTTTAAACCTTGGATTCGCAATCAATCGGATGGAAAGCAGCATCACCAGCACACACACGTACGTACGTGGTGGATGGAGCGGAAACTTAACCGTTAACACACTTTGACTGTCCGTAACGGAACATTCTGAAATGTCTCAACACAAGCATGGAGTAATTCCAGTTGGAAAAAACCCTCTCAGTAGTAGCAACCTATTAATAACGACATTTACTTCTCGTGTTCATAACCGAACACATAAGGAAAGTCTGGAGGAAAGAGTCCCTCAGAGATGCAAATTGCGAATTGGAACGCACAGAAAACAAAAGGAGAAGATGCAGTGTTAAAATTATATAAACACATTATTCCAGACACCGACAAACCTTACTTTATCGTATTACAAAAAAAATATTTCAGTATTCAGTAAACACGAGCAACATGGCATCAAGAACAAAAAAAAAACAAATCAATTCAAGGGAAATACTGAATATTAACATTAATTAATCCACGGGGCAGGGGTAGCCGAGCGCGTACGTTCGTTGGTTCGAACGCGTCTCACGTACAGGTTAAAGGGGGGAAAAGTCACATAAGCCCTTAATGGGGTGTAGGCATAACCAAAAGGCGGTCACAGATGATACACCCCAACAAAAGCACACATCCAATTGGTATTGTTCGTTATCGATCAGATACACTTCTTCTCCCCCTGCCTGGTAAATGTGGAGTATGGTATGAGAAGAACGAAAACCCGGCGTGTCCTACACGATTTGCTTGCTCTTCTACGCTTTAACACTTGAACACTTATGACGATAGGATTGATGCATGCAGCTATAATGACGATTAAATCAGTGATAAACACAACAGTGTTTTTTTCTTCCCTCGGAGGGGCCCAAGAATCCCAAAGAACACGAGAGCAGCGCTGGAAGTTGGCGATATTCATTTTCTAACATTCAAAATATGACCCATAACGAGCTGCGGAACTCTGTGTGTGTGTGTGTGTGTATAATTTTATAATGCCTTAATTTGCTTTAGCAAATTGTTACGATACGTTGTTTGCCTTCGTTTGAGATTATGATTTCTTACTACCTTTGTTGGTTTGTTTGTTTTCTTTTTTTTTTCATTTTAACCCTTTTTCGCCCCTTTATCGTTTTGGCCTTCCTCTGCTCCTCCTGCGCACCTTCCTTCCTTCCATTTCGTCCCAATTTCCCAATTTGCAGAGCACAATCACCGAAGAGGCTAGGATAGCGTACAACAGTCTGGTGGAGAATCCGTGCTCTTCGGCGTCCGGCGGTGTTGTCGGTGGTGGTAGCAGCGGTGGGATCGGTATCAACGCCGTCGTTGGTGGAATGGGCAGCTTCACATCGTCCACCTTGCCGCGGGCCAAACTCACCAACTCGCTATCGCTGGCGACGGCCAGCTTCCGGTTCAAGGATATCGACTGTTGCTCTCCGCCGACCGAGCAAGCACCGAAGTCTCCGGAGGAGGCCGTCGATTTGCTCCTGGACGGCTCGGGTTCGAACGACTCAAACCCGTTGCGAATGCTGAGAAGCAAAAACTTTGCCGTTGTGCCACGCTCGAAGAGTGGAAAGTTCAATGCGCACCCACAAGCTCAGCCGATGGCGCACGAGGAGCAGCAGATGGAGCCCGAAAGTCCCAGCTACCACCTGAGCAATGCGGAATTTGGCGCGTTCCACTCGCAACCGGACGGGGAGGTGGGGTCGAACAATCCGATTCCTCTTCCGCCGCGCGATCGCAACAAGACCATCCCGGTCAATCAGAAAAGGCACGTGCGAAAGTATCCGCTCATTATACCGGCCACGGGCGTGCAGCGGACGCTCAACAAGGTAACGCAGGTCACGCCGATCGAGGAGAAAGCGGTCCACGATGTGTTTGCCAATGCGGTGGCGGCGGTGGAGGCGGGAATCCGTCCCAGCGAACTGGAAGACGACGTCGATCAGCAGGCATCATGCAACCTGGACGTGCTGCACAAATCGTTGGAGTCGCAGAAGCTTAACGAAATCAAACAAGATCCGCCTGCGATAACGGCAACCGCTGCCGACTTGCCATTGAACGTCGCGGAACAGTTGGCCGCAAAGCACGGCTACAGCAAGGAGTTCCTCGAGAATAACTTCCCCAACTTGAGCGCGTCGGAGTTGTGCCTTGGGCTTACCCAAGCAACGACAACGACGACGCTACCTGCGACGATCCCGGCCGCAAGCGCCATTCTCACCCGCCGCCGTACAGCAAGCGATGCGAGTGCTGCGGGTTCGATGCAAAGAAGACAACCACCACCTCCCCCACCACCTGCCACCCTTACACTCGTCACCAGCGCACGCGATCCGACATACGAAAATCTGGACATCTTTCAAACGCACAACCAATTCTGTGTCGACACAGCCTCGCTGCACTGCGAGTCGATTCTCGAGAACGATGCCGAGGCTGGCTCTCCCATCGGCGACGGGGCGACGACCATCATCGGACCGCTTGCAGCTGATGATACGGTTGATGGCTTCGACAGGTCCGCGCTCTTCGACACCACGGAGACGACGAGCGCACCACCGATGACGACGACGACGGCGAAGACAACCGACTGCGGGGCCGCAGACCTGTCGCAGCAGCGTGTCGATGGGGGGGAGCTGAAGAAGTCAATGAACTTTGTCAGCTGCGAGGATTTGCTGGAGTTTGCCGAGAAACCAAAGGGACGTGCGCGTGGGCTGGAATCGGACGAAGTGCGAATCATGTCCAAGGTGCTCGGAAAGAAGGTAAGAGTGCGTCCTACTTCGTGTCAGTCGCGCATCAATCAGTCTACGTACCAGCTGTCTCTATGTCCTCTTTTCCAATTCTCAGCCATCCCCAGAGCAGTGTTTGCTAACGCTCGAGTTCATCGACTGGGACATCCATAAGGCGATTAAACTGTGCAAACTGCAAACCATCCTGGGCACGTACAATCTCTCCCTGTCGGAGTGCCGTGAAGCGCTCCAAACGTACGACTGGGATCTACACACGACAGCGCTCAAACTAAAGGGAGGCGGAGGCGGAGGCGGAGGAAGACAACAGTAAAGGGCTTCCTCACCAAACACTAACACAGTTCGTCCCGTGTAGACGAAAATCGATCCTCGATCATGGGGATTATTGCAAAAAGTAACGCACAAATACTCTTTCTTGGAATTAAGGAAATCTCAACCTCTGTATTTTTAATTGATGCAACTCTCTCGGCAAACGCAGCTCTATTGTAAACTGTCTGTGTCTTGATCGTTTTATTTTTTTTAAATTATAACCCTTCAACTAAAACAAGCCGTACTGTCTGTACTGTATTGACAAATCGTAATGCTAGATATTTTAATAAAAAAGAAACATTTTTAATAACACCAAATGGGAATGGTGCTTTGTTGTTCCTTTCATGGCAATATCGATTTCGGATGCAACTAAACCGTTTACAGATCCAAAGAACTTTTCAGCGTAAGGTTGATCTACAACCGTACAGAGTTCGTTCGTTCGTTCGTTGCTTTGATTTTTCTTTTATTCCTGTGTACTATAATTTATGAACTTATGAATTAAATCATTATGCACATGCGACTGACTTTGTGGACTTAACAACAAACTTAACGAACCGGGAGCTCTTATTCTCCTCTGCCTTTCGTCTAAAATCACTCAACATACAGACAGCACAACTAACGGACAACATTCTCGGAGAACCGGCCAGATCTGCCAGAGGTTTAGGTTAAGGTTGTGGTGGAAAGATGGTACCGCATTTCCCGGTTTCCGTCACCCAAGAGCCAAATGTAAAACGTTACTCACCATCCACTTTCCACCTTTTCTTCTCCCACTGTTGCCCCTGGGTTGATTGTCGACAACCGTATGAACGTTATCGGTGGCTCTAAATTCACAAATGGCGGCGCGGCAGTGTGTTCGTTAGGTGTGCGGCATTGTGATGGCAATTTTATCACACCATTCGCTGCTTACTATCCACTAATGGTGTCCATTTTAGGTTGGGCTTGATGGCAAAATCATACCGACTTAGCTGATCCAACATCGCTACCTGAAACAGAAAGAAGAAAGCAATGAAAATTCGGACTAGGGTCTAAATTTATGTCCTCTCCCACGCTCCAATCGCCTACCTGTTTGCGAACATATTCCACAAGGAGCTCCAGTTTTTCATAATCATCACATCGGCCACCCAAAAACCTTCGCCACAAGGCAGCCGCGAGCGCCTTATCGTCGTAGCTGATGCCCTCGTCGTACGATATGAGGGCCGCTTGAAACTGCTCCGATAGCTGCTGGATCTGTGGACGCACGGCGGACGGATTGTCCATGGTTAGCTGCTTGGCGCGGGTGGTAACATCGTTCCACAGCGTTTCGACGATGCAGTTGCGCATAAAACGTCCTGCCGCGCCCTTCTCCGCCCCCTCGGCCATCGACCGGACGAGCAGCATCCACACGTGCAGCTCCGTGATGAGGAACCAGGTGTTGAACGTGTCCGGCATATCGTACAGTTTGAAAAACTCCCTGTAATTGATGTGATCGACCACGGACTCGTACAGCAGGCAGCTAGAGACGCGCAACCGTGCGGCCGAGTTATCAATCCAGCCCATTTTGGTAATGAATCGTTTCAGGAAGCCCTCCTTCGCCTCCACGTCCTGCACGTTCGAAACGGCACAGCATTGGCGACCGGTGGTTATATTACGCCTCTGCGTGTGCGGACCAACGTGAGCAAACTGTTCGCCAGCATCAGTAGGTTTCCGGAAACCTTCCGGATGCAAAAAGAAGGGATGCACGACCGACGCCGGGCGAATGTCGCGCTGAAGCTGAAACAGAAGTAAACACTCCGTATGAAAACTCAAAATCGGGAGCGTGTGTTTATGTTTCCAAATACCGTTAAGACGAGCGACCTCGATGCAGACCGTATCATCATGTTCGTAAGTTCCGCGAGACGCACTATTTTCACAATGTTTCACAACGAAAACTGCGGCAACTGTTCCAAGCGTTACATAATAAAACTGACAGCTGATCGCTAAGGCGTTACGGGCATCTGACAAGACGCGCGTTTAGACTACCAGTTTTCATACTTCAAGTTAACAAAATAATAGCACAGCTAAAATCTCATTGTGCAATTTGTTTCAAATGTTCTTAGTTATTTTTATTAGGTCTCTAAATACACTAAGTCTCTAATATGCGTATTATTAAAAAAATTAAAACTATACACGTGATGAACTGAACGGTAGTCAGTGTCAATTTGTAACGCGGTACGTCCACATTAATAGTTAATACTCTTTGAAGTACATTTTAACAGTCACCGACTGGTTCGATTAAGTGATCGATCGATCAGCCACTGGATTCACGACTACCTCGACTACAGGCTTCCGTGCTTATCCAAGCCCCACATCCAGGCACATCATCACCACGAATCCTGCGATTGTTCCCCAGGTTGCAATTTGTCCGTTATCACTGAAAAATGAACCAAAAAGAAAACGTTACTCTATCGGGAATCCACACGCCAATGACAGGACCAACGGCCAACACACGTACCTTGCATGTGCCTCCGGAAGAATATCGTCCGCGACAATGTAAATCATGGCACCGGCCGCGAACGATAGCGCGTACGGGAGAATGATCGTGGCGAGGCTTACAGCAACGGCACCGAGAACTCCGAAAATTGGCTCCACCATACCTGAGAGTTGTCCATACCAGAAGCTTTTCCCTAGACTGAACCCGGCTGCATGTAGGGGCAGACTCACAGCCAATCCTTCGGGAAAGTTTTGTATTCCTATGCCGATGGCAAGATTCCTTTAAACACAATTGAAACGTTAGTCATCCTCCCATAAGACGGGGTATCTTTCAATGGGTACCCCATTCAAAACCTACCGAGCTGCCTCAAAGGTTGCCGATTCGGTTGTACCAATCGCTCCGAAGCTCACACCAACGGCCAATCCTTCCGGTATGTTGTGCACGGTAATCGCTACCACTAGCAACATGATTCGTTTCCACTGGGATAATTGTGCATCCAGTTGGCTTTGACTTTGGTTGTTCGTGTACACCGATTGCTCCTTGGTCGATGCTGTTGAGCTGCCCTTTCTTCGCTTTCTGGAAACACTGCCGTGCTGGGCGTTCAGACAGTCGGCAAAACTGTCCATCCCAATGGCCAGCGAATGGTCCTGCGCATTGGCCGGTGCAACCCCAGCATAAGAGCTCTTTCCATGCTCTGCCGACACCTGGTCGTCCATGGCAATGTCGGCCTTGTCTTTGTTCGCGTGGGTCAGAGCTGAAACACCAATGAAACAACCAAATAGAGGTGAACCGCAAGTGGAGAAGAACGTTTCCTTAAAAGCGACTTACCAATCATCATGGTCGGGCTATTGATCCCCAAATACGATATGACCTTGTCAGTGCCGTACACGAATATTGCGCCTAAGAGAAACCCGATCGCCACGGGAATGAACGCAAACTCGCCCTTGCTGCCGTACATGTGGGAGCTTTCCGCCAGCTCGATCGCGGGCGCCAGCAAGGACCAGAACGATGCTGCGATCATAACGCCGGCCGCAAAGCCCAGCGAAATATCCAACGATTTGCGTTGATTGCCTCGGAGCAGCACCACCAGGCCGGATCCGAGCGCCGTGAGGCCCCATGTTAGCAGTGTTCCCAGGAGGGCCTGCGTGACCGATCCGTACCCTTGAATCATCGTGTTCCAGCAGATTAAACGGCGACTAGCACGAACGTAAGCTGAAGCCGGTGGGGTATCTTGTCGCAGTACAAACACGCCTGCTTGATGAAGCAATTATTTCTGTAAGAAAAATGAACAAGTCACGCTCGGCACAATGTTGCATTGATAAAACCAACAATCTCACTGCTACCCCCGTCGTGTGCTCCCGAGAACAATGGTCGATCAGCGAGCACTAGATCAGCTTCTCTCGGAAGCTTTACTTGGAATACCTGCCGCCTTTTATACACTTAAGAATTTTTTCGTCGCGAAGAAAAGATAAAAATATTGCACCGGTTTCCTGAGATTCACACGGTTCCGTCTGTGTCCACAACAAAAGAGTTATAAAGCGAGGTGGTGTAGGTTGCCCACATGCCCCCTCCAACACATCGATACGACCGCGGATGTGGGCGCGAGAGGATGCACCACCACCTGCGGGTCCGCGAGCGCCGATAGTAAACGTGGTGTGCCCACGCCGCTCTCATTCACTGATAAAGGCGAGCAACTCCGCACGGTTTGATGGCCGATGAACGATCTGCCATCTGGCACGTATCAACGATCAAGCAATTAAGCCATAAAGCGATTAAGTGGTCTCACTAACGCACAGCGTATTTGCATTTCCAGTATCGTCCAGCCTGAGATATCTGAGGCTACTGTGGAAAACATTCCTTCTAATGAAACCTGTACTTGAAGAAGACGGACGTGTTGAATGGCGTTTCGCCACCCGGGAACCTTTGGGCCGCGTCCCGAAGAACCAGTTTACTACTACGAACCACGCAAACAACAGATAACGGATGCGACGGTCGTACCTTCCTTTCGTTTCTGTTCCAGCAGCAGACTTCCTATCGTTTCGACGGAGGATTGACACGGCGCGACCTTTCTTACATCTTTGAAAACAACCAAACTCAGCACGGCGCTCTGTGCAAGACAAAACAGCAGCAGATAGTACACGTACGGTGTCGGTGAACTATTTTGCACCCGCTGTTGTGGCTTTTTCAGTGATGTGTTGTTTTTTTGCAATTCCACTGCCTCCCTCAGTGCGATTTGACAGCTCACCTCCCAAAAACATATGCGACCGGAACTGTTTTGAACCCAGTGGAACGCCTGACGATCCCAAATAGACAATTTACAAAATTTGCTCAAAGAAACTAAAAAAATTCAAGTTAAATCTGCTGTCAAAGCTGTGGCAGCTGTTACAATTGTTTTATTTCTTGTTCGTTTGAAATGGTTCGATAAAAAAAAAATTCCTCATTTTAATTCATAAAGATAAAGGCAAAGCAGTTTGCCGACAACGCGACGGCTCATGTCCCTCGAAAACCAGAGAGAATCATACCACTTTTCGTACCGTCAAAAAGAGCTCGAATTCGGTAGACTTTCCTGCTGTTTCTCACTGGCTCCATGTAGGCTGGCAGGTCCTTGCGGAAAACGCCAAACACTTTTCTGCAAATTTGCTGTACATTTGAATACAATAGAAAACAACAGCGATGGAAATAAATGTTAGTTGAGCATTATTTATTTGTTTCCAATCACTATCACCTACATATCTATGAACGAAAATAAATACAAACAATCTCCCGTCTTATACATCGTGGCACACTAGATTGACGGTACTTCCATGGAGGAAGTCATCAGACTCTTGCTTTTTATCACCCTGCTTCTTGCTGCCCTGCTGCAGCAGAACGTCGTAGTTCAAATTCACGAGACAAGGCGCCATTTTCATGTCCGGCTGGATCACGTAGATGGAAATTGGCAAACTCCCTGTAAAGATACCGCACCGAACGGTTGTTGGTCGTTACAATGATTTAACAGATTCTGCAGGTAGATTCTCCGAACCTGCTGGATTCGGCTTCAGCGTTGATGCCAGTCCAAATCGTCCTTTCCACCCTTTGAGGTACGCTCGAATGGTGCACATGTAAAGCTGGAGCCGTGGAGGGAAGTAAACAAGTGTTATCAAATCCTTGAGAAAATAACCGTTACATTCAATGCCAACGACATCCTCCCGTGTACCAACCAATCCACACAAACAGCAAAACGTGCACATCCACAGCAAAATGTTATACCAAATATCCATGTTCGGGCTTGTTAAAAACACCTCTTACTGGAAACGATCGCCAATGATCCAATCCTTACTGAGAACAACATTGTTTTAAAAGCGATCAGCCCCAGCGCACACGGCTGCAGTGATATTTCCTATGCCACAGAACTGAACTTATTGAACGAAATACGAAACCATTTTTGATAAGCACTATCAGCCTTTTCCTCACTTCTATATTTTTTTCGTTCCAGCCCCGACTCGTCTTGCCATCGGCGTTCTAGTTCAACACGCTCGACGCTATTACATCCTCGATCGCAACAGAAACAATATTTTTATTGTTGCGGTACGCCATGTCCGCGGATGTTCGAGTTCGCTGTGACGCAATCTGTTGACCCCGGTGCCCTAATCAAAAAAGGGGAAAGAAAATTAATGAACGAAAAAAGATGTGTCAAAAAATACCGCACAAATAATTAGACGGTGGCGTACACTCACCAGACGTTTGATGGCGACCGCGTGGCTTAATGGTACTGATAAAGCGGACACACCAGCAGAAGGAAATGCTATTCTCCGCCGAACGTTCCTTTTTTCCATGTGTTCATTTTATATTTATTCTAACATTTCAACAGTGACCGAATGATAACATTTCAATAACATTTCTGTTGTCAAAAATTTGAGTTTGATAAGATACAATTGTCCTTTAAATGTGTCTTTCTTGCTTGCTTTTGTTTGCTCCACTCCGCTCTGTAAGGTTTTCTGTCTGCTCTGTTTGTCTGTTCTGTTCTGTTTGTAGGAATGATACATACATCTGTTTTGCGGAATTTTCCGCTTCAAATCATCCGCTTCTCATCATGTGAATATATGTATGCATGCTCTAGCATCATTTTGCATTCATTTTGTTGTTCGAATATATCTTGGGCCAATACTGACCGCTCTAATACACTAACCATTTAAAATATATAGTACATAGTGCAATATTTGATCGTGTTAATCAAGTAGTCACAAGAAAAAGAAGCGGGGGATCTTCATTACTTCAAATACGTAAGCTTCCAAGGGTGGGTGATAGACATAGGCCATTACCGGATCCGGCGACCCGAGTAGGGAATGAATTCCTCGTCCCCGTGAGCAAAACACAATGCGACGAACACTCACTAAAACGATAACCACAATGTATCATCATTGCCCGGGTTCGCGGTTTCCTTTTGTGTTCGCGAAGCTGTTCTGCGTTCCGGTTGTTTGTATTGTTGCATATATCTTTTAGCATTCCTATTTACAGCCTGATATTTAAATTTGCGGTATTTTCTTCTTCTTTTTCTCCAAGTTAGAGAATATGAATCTCACTGCATTATCCGTAGCTTTCTTTTTTTTTTTTGTATTATCGACAGTCTAAATTCATGATTGTTTTGCAGTGTTCTTTTCCTTCTTGAAGAGAAATTCGGTGGATGATGTACGATTAATTTGTTTTAAAATTCTTTACTACTTCCGTGGTCTATAAAAACATATTCGTTGAAGTACTACCATCTTACACGAAAGGTTCAAGATCCACAACACGTTTTCTTCTCAAGAGACAGAGGAAGAGCAGATAGGTACAGTTGACGCGCGTATTGTTAAAATTATCTATCTCCGTTCTAGGCGGTAGCAGTGATGAAACAAGATTAAAAATGATCTTCCCTTTTTATCATAACAGGAATGAGCCGTTTAAGGTGTGAGCAGATTTACAATCAGACGGGATTATAAGATGAGACAGAGATGCACGACCGTTTTGATATAAGCATTGTCAGGTTTACTTAAACCGGTTCGGTTTGTTCCTTTCCTCTACATGTCTATATACTAAATGAACTTTGTTTTCATTTTTTTGTTATGGGAAGTAGTAATATACTACACCAGAAGGAGGATCATATTTAGGATCAAAGGAATGTTAACAATATTGGCGAAATGCTGTTACATGTTTCTGGCTATCAATATTATTATGTAAAGTGATTGAGCAGTTTATAGTCTTTTTCATATTATAGTCTGTTAATTATACATATACAGACACATATATATTTATATATAACAGAGGATATATGTAAATATATATACATGTGTATACATACATATGCCTTTACTTCAATAAAAATAGAGCTTTATCTCCTCGATACTAAATAAGTCTCTGACCAACTACACGTCTCTATGGTGTATATAAGAATGGTACTTAGTAGTTCCTTTATCCTGCTAAGGATTAGTTACGCGATTTTACACAGGCATGCACATTCGTGATACGTGATTTCGCGTAAATATTGAATTGTGTTCGGACTCCGCTGTTCAGTCGTACAGTCGGTTTAATACATATCTATTTTAAATATATATATATATATATTGTATAGATTTTCTGTTGACTGTTTGTCACCGATCAAACCCAGCTGCCCCCACAGTTTGTCCACCATTTGTGCGACATGGTTGTTGTTCTCGTTATCTTATCTTTTTATGATTGAATTTTCATATTTATAGCATTGTTTCTTCGTCAGTTTTCATTTAAAAAAAACCTCATTTTATTTGTATTGTCAAGAAGTTAGCTAAACAGAGCATTTTAGTGTTGAGGGTTTTGCGTTCCGCATTTTCACTACCGTTTTCCTTGTTTTTTTCTTTTTCTACAGACACATACACAGCAGCATTACTTGGCGGATTCTCTCTCAGAGCAACAACAACGGAAGAAGTGAATTGCAGGAAAAGGTGAAGGCTTTTCCGCCACGACTGTGCCTACTACTACGTACAACGTATCGTGTGTTCAATTAATCAACGGTTAACACTCGGGGCCATTGCTACGGGCAAACAGGTTGAGCCGCCGTGCTTACGTTTTATATAACATATTGACAACATTTAAAAGAATTTGTTTCTCTTTTCTGCATGAAGGAAGAAGGGGTGGTGGTGGGTGTAAGATATTACTATGCCATATTGTCCATAAGTGTCTTTGAGTTGTGTGTTCATGCGGTAACATCATTCATTTTGAACAGCTCACTAAACAGCCTACTACATACACACTGCTTGCCCTTTTAATAATCTATTTGTTTTTTACTCAATGTTCGTGAACATAATTCTCTCTGTTTGCTAACAATCATACGCTAAATACACTCAACATAGTGTTTTTTTTTTTGTTTCTTCCGCCATATATTTCTCAGTACAGTCTTACAGTGTCACGCTTTTAACACAAAGTTCCACCAGCTCCTACCAAGCCAGGCTTAATTTTTGTATTTGGCGCAGAACCGGTGAACGAAAACGAAATATATTTATGCCGTAAGAAATGATCTAGGTTTTCATCATGGGAAAACAGTTGTCGCACTTCGGCCGACCGATAAAAACTTCATCACAGTATCAGTAAACCAGCATCAGTAGTTTCATTACTCATAAGTAGTTGTGCTAATGATAGGTAGTGTCGTAGGAATGGGTGTTTCGTTATAAAATGCAATAAAAGGCAGTAAGCAAGTAGTAGGTTGAATTCAACAACAACGATTGCAAAAAAATGAAAGCATCGATTGGATCGATTGGGGCTTGGAAAATGAAGCTTAGCTAAAGTCTGTCGCGTACCGGCAACATATGCCGTCGAAGAAAGGGCGCAAACACACAAAATGCAACCTATCCGTCGTTTTAGGGAAACTCATGCGGTAAATATTAATATTTATGCATAACTTGTCTATAAAATACATAGAGTATGCGTTAAACGTGCATCATTATCATCCTTGTATCACCATGGTTTCTGTCCCCGTTCGTTACAACCTTCGTCACGGATTGCCAACAAAATTTTATATCGCAAGGATGCATTACACCTTTCTAGCACATCTAGTTGACATTAATCGAACATCCATACCTAACTTTTTTCTGTTGTTGTTTCTAATGTTTACACAAAATACTTTTATAGGCCATAATGTAAGAATTAAGTACGTTACTCGCGTGATAACTTTCTGAATCATTTGAAATTTGCTTCGTCCGACCCTTTTCTGCCTTCCCGATTCTTCTCTGTCGATCGGTATGCGGGGAGATTATTTGCTTATGAATTGAATTCGAAGTAACAGCAAAGAAGTATGAAAAGGATCTCACTACTCACACATTAGACGATGAACGGAGGGGAATAATTACGAGTGGTACACTTTCTCACACACATACACACCCTTCTCCGGACACCTTAGATCTCCACTTCGACCGGTGTTGTGTATCAAAAGTACATCACCTCCTCCTCCTTGGGCTTATTGTTATTGCTGCCGCCGCCGTCGTGTTTGGGACCCCCTAGCAAGGAAGGATCTGAGCCCGTCTTCGGAGGCGACTGCAGGCTGGAGTGGCGGGAAGTGATCGGAGACGAGGTGTGCATACCGTGTGGGTCGTAGGGAGCCGAGTTTCTGCTCGGCACCATGGGAGGTGGAGTCGAAGACATGCCCATGCCCATCGCGTGTGGCGTTGACGGAGAATACTGATATGGTGAGGGGGCGGGCGAGTTGGAGCCGGTGCTCGATGGAGAAGGATAGTTGTCTGTGCTTCTCAGACGGAAACGTTCCGGAATTTTCGGGTAGGTATTTGTCCTGTAACGAGATCCACCGGGGGGTGAGAATGTTTGTTTTTGTTCTATAATATGCAGTCGTTTTTATTTGGTCTTGTCACACATACCTTGTTGCGGGATTGCCGGATTGTACTTGAATTTGCTGCTGTATTACCGCTGGGCTGCTACCAGTTCGCGAGTGATTTGGCGTACTGGAGGCGATCTGATGGACATACAGATACAACATAAAGTTATAAATACAATGGCTCCATATATGGATCAAGGGGAGGAACTTTGTACCTTTTTGTCAGCAAGTTTCAGAGGAAACATTTGCGTCACCCCTGCACCACCACTAGCAGCGGCATGTCCAAGATTGCCGTTGTTTGGTGACATTGCAGAACTGCTCGTCGTGGAACCCTGTTTTGAGCTGCAACGTAGAGGTGAACATATGGTTAGAACATAGTATCGAAAACCGATCAACCTATGCAATCGTACCTGGATAATGATGACAACTTTAGCGGAAGCTGCTGCTTTATGCTGGTAGCATTGATTTTTGCCGCATTAGTTGCACTCACGAGATTCGCTGGTGGTGTTTTGGTTACTAGAAAAGCGGGAAAAGCAACAACAAAAAGAATCACTATAGATAAGAAAGTTATTTTTTCAACAAATTGTGAAGGTATACGCACTGCTCGCTGTTCGCCACTTTTCCTTCTTGCGATCGATCGTTACCGATGATCCTATCATCGATCCAGCCGCTCCCCCACCGAACGCACTGTCTACGTGATGCTCTTCATTGATGCCTTGTGTTTCCTCCATCGAAGTAACCATCCCAGTCGGTATGGGCAGTGCCACCTTAAAATTGCGAAACAAAACAAAACCAAGCATCAACTTGTTGGGATCGGCAAAATTCGCATCATGTATGCTTTTTCTCTTACGCTCGGTGAGAGCAGCAAGCCTTGGCTGGACAAAATCTCCATCTTGCGGTAGAGCTGTTCACGCTGCTGCTTAATATCTTCCTGCTCCGCCCGTATTTGCTCCTGCAGTGCCTTCTGCGATTTTTTGGTTTCCTCCAACTCACGCTCTTCGTGTTCCTTCTGCTTCTGCCATGCGGTCTTCTCTTCCTGCAGCTTGTCCTGCAGGTTGCGCAGCTCCTCTAGCTGATCGTTGTGCCGGTAGAGAGTTTTGGGATTTTCGCGAAAGCTGTTTAACTGATGCTGCAGGCTCTGTATGGTCGTCATTTGCTGCGAGATTATGCAGAGCAAGGTGTGCAGATGGTGCGAGACATGCAGTGCAGCATAGTTCTGGTCTTTGGCTAGATCGGACGTGATGATGCTTCCTTCCGAGCCTCTGCCACCGCTTCCTGCTCCTCCTGCTCCAGCCAGAAGCTTCTGCCCACCGGAATGCTGCGAAGCGGCGTGCGGATTGGCCAGCATTAGTGCCGCTTCAAATTCCGCCGGCGATGGGTGTGCGTTCGCATGATGTTCGCTCCGCTTTTCGTACGTTTCCCGGTTGGTGAAATAGCCCGCCGAAAGCGTCGATAGCACGGCATCCCGGGAGTGAGCAGAGCTCAGCACCGTGCCGCTCCCGATTCCACCAACAACGCCACCAACGCCGGCAAGCTGCTTGCTGCGTCGCTCGTCAAAGCCGCCAAACGTTTCGGCTCGCTTCGGCAGCGTCGGCGAGATGAACAGCTCGCTCTGGCGTTCGCCAACCGAGCTGCTGGATCGGGACAGGGGCAGCCCGGTCGCCGCCGTGTAGAGCGACGATGCCAGCGAGCTGATCTCCTGTATGGAGTTCAACACCCGTTTCCATATTTCTATAGTATCACAGTCGTCGGAGATGAGATCCCGGTAGGATCCGTAGTTCGAGATGAAGGACTCGACGGCGGGACCGAGTTGCTCCGCATTTTGCTCGTTATCCAGCAACAAGCTCAGCTGCAAGGCAATCTTTTCTTCCAGCAGTATCGCCTGCTCGAAATCCTTTTGACGCATTTTACCTACGGGGAGAAAGGGAGAAGGTGAACCAATCGTTACGGTGACCCAAGCTCAAGCTGTGTCGAATCCAACATACGCTGCGTTTACTGAACAGAACGAGGATCAAACCAAATCGGGTAACTAAAGAACAACGACTTCGTGGAATGCGATCTATTGGCATGCAGGAGGAGGCGCAACAGTAAGCGGAACTATACATTTACAAATTTACAATCATTACCTTCCAGTTCGGTTGTTCCGAGTGCTTCAGCATTGAAATGTTTGAAACAAAACAAGCATTCTATTTAGTACATTCATTGCCTAGCTATAGTGAGCTTTAGTGTACGGTGGAGTAAATAGTAGACATATTGTTATGACTCTCGACCCCATGCAACGTGATGATCATTGATAGAAATTATATTGGTAGAAACACAAAAGTACAATTTTTCAACATCAATAGAAACCCCTAGCTAATACGCAGGTGAAGAGGCTACTATTAACAGCCGGAACCACAGTCTAAGGTCTTTGAGACTCTAGAGCACGATAGAGAGATCAAATGACCGAATGACAAGCACATCTCGCATCAAGAAATATGCATATTACATCGTTCTGCTTTGATATTGACCAACTGGACACCAAAATGCACAAATTTGGTCACATTTTGAGAGGAAAAGGAAAATATAGAAGGACACAAAGGAAAAGAGCTCTTTCCATTTCCAACATGACATAGAAACACGACAAAATGTGTAACGCAGTGGCACAAACAATTGGGGCGGGATTACGACGAAGGCGGCCCGCCGATACCGTTTTCGATGCAATACTTACATATGATTTCGCGAATATTAGCCTGTTTCAGGTCTATGATCTTTTGCCTATGCTCCATACTCATGTAGTCTTCGGTCTCCGATTCATCCGATGGACAATCGATAACCGCGGCGCTGCTTGAAAAAATCGAAAGAAACATGTCAATCAAAATGATGAAACGAACGAGAAGCTAGCCGATCCCTTTTTAGACTTGTTCGAATTCCGTACCGTATAGATTGAATCCAGACGTTCTTGTCCTTCGGATTCTGCACCTTGAGCTCGTACATTTCCGGGTACGCCGGGTTGGAGGAGATAATATAGATACCTCTGGATTCGGTACCGGCCTTTTCACGGATTAACAACTTCTGTAGCGACACAACACCCGCCTGCAAATGGAAAGGAATGGAAACGCGGTTAGGGACACACTACTCTGTCGTGCTTTTGATTGACCGACCTTATTCTCCGGGGTGAAGAATGAATATTTGTGCGAATTTTCCAACAGGAAAAACAAACAATCCGACAGAACGACCACCAGCACGGTTTGCATCTTAGATCGGCCTTGCATTAGTGTGGCAACTCCTTCGAATCTGCAATTGTTTAGGTTATAGAGTTAAGTTCACCATCCGTCCATGTCAAACAAACATTAGCTGGGTAAGGGAACAGGGTGACAACAAACCTTAATTTACGATTGCATGATATGATGTCAGATTTTTTGAATTTATCCTTCTTAAATATAGCACAGGACTTGGCATCGATGCGTTTGAAGATTTCTAATTGACGATCCTCCTTCTCCTTGTCGGCCACCCGCGCGTCCACATCCACCAGGATCTCCTTGACCAGCGACATGGCCTTCTGCAGCTTCTCCTGCTCGATCTTGTCCTCCCGCGAGCTCTTCAGCAGCGGATCGATCAGCAGCGGGTACTTGGTGAGCCGCTGCGTCACGAACAGAATGCACTCTGGTATGCCCTTCTTCTTCAGCAGCGGGTTCTGCTGACAGTGCTTGTACCACTCGGCGAAGATGTTATCGCCCGTCATGTAGCACTTGAACGTGTCCAGTGCGGACCGGTGGTTCGAGCAGAACTCCCCGTAAGCGCTCTTCAGCTTCTGCGCCGACATCGCGGAGAAAAAGTCCACTAGTATGTCCGCGATGCTGCCGACGACGTGGTGCTCGCGTTGCTTCAGTCGCAGCTTGCGCAGGAACCCCGTGTGCAGCTCGGTCAGCTCGACCAGCCGGGGAAACATCCGCTCCAGGTTGAGGTGGCTGAAGTGCTTCTGCAGACTCTCCACGAACACTTTCTGCATGACTAGCAATGTTTGAACGTGGTGTTTTTCAGTCATAATGAACTCGTAAATATGCTCTTGTCGTTTAACCTGCAGCGAGAGGAGGAACAGCCTGTCGTTTAGCACACTGCAGAGACGCTAGTCGACCGGCTTCGCAGAGCGCCGGACTTACCTGCTTATCCTTCAGCGCTTTCACCACCTCTTTGGGGACACTAGGGCTCCACGAATCGTGCTCATCGATCGCAACGCCCAGGACAGGATCGGCCCCAAGATCGTGCGGACCGATGGGCGCCTCATGCAGAAATTCGTCCCTTATCAGCGGCACATCGTCCGGGTAGCTGCAAAGTAATCATTACAAGCATATGAGTTCTATGCGTGTTTCATTATCCTTTATTAAACTTTGCCTATTGTTTTTGTTTCGAAAAATAAATCTGATCAACAAATCTTTTTTGTTTGTTTGTTTGTTTGTTTAAAGCATTGACAAATACACAATATAAGCATGCTGTTAAGGTTTGTCGTTCACACAATTTATGTTTTGTTTAAATACGCTTCAAATGCGCGCTTAGGTCAGACATTTCATGTATTATGGTAGAAATGGAAAATATACATATTCAAGACAAATGCATTCATATTGAGAGAAAGTTGCAAAACGAGAGCAAAACATAATGAAACTGTTGACACTATTTAGAAAGTAAAACGAACTGTAGGTTTTGTTTGTTTGTTTTTGTTCTAGTCGATATTATACTCACTTAGCGTTATCATTATGCACGTTGCCATCATAATAGTCTCTACCCTGATCATCGTGTTGCGAGGAATTGTGGCTATAGCAAGCGAAAGTAAATACAAAAAAACAACACATGAAAACGTATAAATAAATAAAGTAACCAAAAACGGTCCGCAACAGAAAAAACCGGCCAAGCGAACGAACGAAGAAAAGTCACAAACGAACGGAAGAAGGTTGCATGTAATAGCAAATGAAGGTGAAAAATATAGCGAGAAGAGTTCAGGGAGAGAGAGAAAAATAGAGAGAAAAACAGGAAGAAACAGCAGGAGGAGGGCCATACCGGAACACGCACCACACGTGACACGGCATGTTCCCGAACATTTTTAACTTATAGAGAAGAAAGGGTGCGCTTGGTGGATTTGGTGTTGTTGAACACAGATTGAGACATTGTAGAGTTTGCAGAAAGAAGAAAAAAGTTTCGTGATAAACAAGAACAGACGGACAGTGGTGGTGGAGAGAAGAGTATGCCTGTTTCATCTTTTTCTTTTGTGTACGGATGGGGGGGGGGGGGGCGGTGGTGGGAAAGAGAAGGGGGGGGGGGGCGGTGGTGGGAAAGGGAAGGGGGGCTGGGGTTCTTAAAACTTAAATCAATAAGCTTCGGAGGTATGATCCATCCTCCGCCTTGCATTTCCTATGCAGCACACGTCGTCTTTGAAGGCTTAAAACAAACTAGAGGTAGGACTCAATTAAGGACTAATTAATTGCCATCACCGCATGTGACACGTGAGCAAATTGGGCACAAACTTAAAAAGGATCCTGTTGGGAAAGGTGTTTTTTACATTGAAAAAAAAACCATGGGATCATAGAAAAATTGCTAGGTTAATTTGGGAAGTCCATCTGATCGATGGCCTGAGACGATTTATGAGTTAGTATTGCATAGAACACGGTACAGAAACAAACAAAGTATATTGTTAACGGACACGTTACGGAAACAGAGCGACAGTGAGTGAGTGAAAGGATAGAGAAGTTGCAGAAAAATAGTATCTACCATTTATCACGTTTTCTACCGCTTAGAGCAAAGAGAGGTATAGTTTTGTGTATATCGTTTTTTAAAGGGCCAAAGCATGAGTTTTTGCTCCGAGAAGACTATGGAGTAAAACAGGATAGTTAAAGTAATAGTAATAGTAGTAGTGGTAGTAGTAGTGATAATGAAGATATAGATAGAGAATCGGGTTTTGTAAAGTGAGTGAATATTGTTGTTTTCTAGCGTTACCTAGCGTGTTGTGATACCACGCCTAATTTGTTAGCAACCAATCGCCACGGAGAGTAACATCCAGTCATTTTTTTGCCACTTTATCAATTTTTTTCAAATCAATTGCAATTTGCGTAACGGTGGTTAGCATTGGAGGTAATACACAAGAACAGAGACATAAGGGTGATCATTTAATGTGTTTTTTTGTTTGTTACCAAATATATTTCGAGTAAAGATTATTTGTTTGTTTTGGTCAGGTTTGCACACAATCAGCTGAGCTAAAGAAATGTATGACACAGAAAAGGAGGAAACCAACTCAACAGAGATACCATTAGCGAGGATTATTATTAGTGGGGAATAATTTGTTACACGATTATCGCAAGACAAGGCTGGGCTGCCAAGAAAAGCATGCTTTTCCCGCACGAAGTTTCCGCTAGAAGCTAACAACAAAAGTCTTTTTAACATCCATCCCCCGTGTGTACAGATGCATAATTCACGCCAACGCCACGGGTTACTTTTAAGCAGGTGTGTCTATCAACTGTGTTGTTGTTGTAACGTTGTTTCCAACCATTACGATCATAAGGCCATGCCGTTTAGGTAATTATTTGAAGAAGAAAACACTACCACAGTACGACTGTGAGGAATGTATATCATTATCACCGTAAGAGAAATACGTCAGGCCGAACGGAATCGCAAACACTTCAACTGAAAAAATAAAAAGCAACCAAACACGCCAAACTATATACGATATGATCAATCTAGGCTTAAAAGCTAACCAATTCAAAACTGGAAGTCCGTAAGGATGCGGAAGAATGTATTTATGGTTTGTATGTTTATACCAAAGCCATGAACGAAAGAAGTATCGCAAAACCGTAAAGAACCATTCCTAAACACATAGTTTCAAAACTAATTTGTTCAAACGTACATTCGTATACAAAAGTATCAATTCATAATTAAAAAGGATTCATATAATAAAATCGTTGGGGATGCATGAACTGAGTCGAATTTATTCTGTAATTTATTTAGGAGGTCTTTAGGACCTCGAAATGCGTTGCGTTAATCAAATTTTGTTTTCATATTAAATCAAATTGAAATTAGATTTAAAATATTAGCAGGCTAAAGATAATTGCCATTATATCGATAAGATCAATACAAGTACGGCGTTAAATCAAAACTTGATGCATCACAGCCAATTTCAACTTCAAAAAAGTTGTTTACGAAAACATATTTATGAAACAAGGAACTCTAGCAACACTCTATCTAATTACCTGTTGGCGGAGCTCTTCTTGTTTGAGTTTGGCTTCGGTTGGGCCTGGAAATACTTCTGCAAGACGATCAAAAGGAAAACGGGAATGGCCACATCAGGATTATGGTGGAATGAGTTGCACAAGGCGCGCGTACCTACCTTCGCTATTTTCGCTTTGCACTCTACGGCATGTTCTTTGTATGTGGCCAGATTTATTACAGCTCCGCATGCTAAAAAGAATAGAAAAGAGAAACATCCACGGTGCAGTGTTTGTTCATACATGGTTCATGAATTACTTGCAGCACATACCATCACAGACGGAGGATTGTCCTTTGGCTTTGGCCTTGTCTTTTTTCTTGCGGAAAAACAGTGAGCCCCTTTTTCTGCGCTTCTCATGATGTTCCGGGTACTCCTCGCTGAAAGATTTGCATATCGCAAAACACAAACAAACAACATTCGATTATTCCACATCACAATTTGGGAATCGAGAGACGTTATTTACGCAGTTCAACGTTTATCATAATGGTACACGGTTTGCAACAACTCCACCGTGACGTACTTTTAGCTAAAAGAGGAAACTTCTAAAAATCAAACTGATGCGTAGAAGAGAAATAGATTCAGGTCAGATTCAGATCGAACAGCAAACCATAAAGAAAAGTTACTCCAATCAAACAATCACGTTTCGAAAGTGGAAAGGGTTCAGTTGAAAAGGGAAAAGCATATGTAAGAGAACAGCGAAACCTTTGTACATCAACTTGCTTCTATAGGCCGAAAGAGATATTTGGATGATCGTGAAACATATGTTAAAACGTGTACAGACATTCATGTTGATAGCAAAAACAGCAACAACTACTAACTACAATCGAAGGAGAAAGGACACCACTTCGCTTCGCGTAAGCACAAGAGATATCTCTGCGAGTCTTTTTTTGTCTTCACTTTTTTTTTGTAAATTAATTCTAAACGACTAAAGATGTAACATCAATCAAAACTCGATCAAACTCGGCACACTTACTTTTTATCTCTCACACAAAGTAGTGATCGATCATGAGTTTCATCTTCACTGTCGGAAAGATGCCTCGAACTAGCCATTTGGGATTTTTTTTTTGAGGGAGAGAAAGGTTATACAACAACGTTATAATGCATGATAAGCCGACCTAATGGACAACGACGAGAACGATGGATCTCAAGTTAAAAACTCTACATAGGCGTCCAGCCCATCTATTCCCCGGAAAGGGATTGACCTTTTCCTTCTTCTCTTTCAATTTTTCTTACTTGGAAAAACGGAAGGCAATTCTCAATTTAAAATCTATTTGTCGGACAAACTTTACTGTTTTATGTGTACTAAACATTTGGGCGAGCAGCACTGGCCATGCGTTGGTTTAAAAGTTCAAGGGCAAGACAAATATTAACTACAGCTTGTTGTACGGTAGGATTTTTGCTCTTGAATTGAATCATCCAAAGCCGCCTTAAAAAAGGGGACAAATTACAGATTACCAATTACTTACGATGCTATGTTGTCCTCCTTGGCAGTCTGATTTCGCACTGGTGCTATCGATGGCGTGGATATACTTTTTTGCAGAGGTATCCTTGGAACCACCGGTACTAGATTACGCTTTGCGACCACTTTCTCAAAGTCCCTCTGCGGAATGTGCGGAAAGGGGAATTTGCAATCAAAAACAATCTCACATGGTGTGGTGCTTGTCGTGTTGATAAAACATACCGCCAGTTCTGCCTCATTGAGGGAGTGCGTTGAAATTCCACCAGTGCTGTTCCTGCTGGTTCGATTGTGCAACCGTTCGGCAGCCCGCAACGATTCCTGTTCTTCGCTGTCCAAACTGGACAAGCTTACGCTATGGGAATAAAAACATACAATCATGCACACAATGTAAGGACATTGTACCTCCAACAGCAGGCCGCGTTTTAAACATACCTTTTGTGTGATGATTTTGTGCATTCGGTCAGATCCTCAATTGCCGTCCATGATTTCCTCCGATCATTGTTAAGCCCGTACAACACATGGTGATGGGGCCAGACGTTGATCGGGTTCGATATAGTGAGATCGGGAAGAGAAGGGCAGGATGAAAATAGCTTCGAGGAGGAGACCTGGGCGATGGAGCAGGAGAGAAAGGAAAGCGCATGATGCATGAGTACTGCCATATCCTGTGGTTGCGCTTATCTTGCTGGATCCTTACCGTTGCCCCTAGGGCTCCAATCCCGCCCGTGGCGGCACCTTGAAGAGCAGAGTTTTTCATGTGTGCTACACTTTCCCGGAGACATTGTAGCTGGCTGAGAGTGTCCTCTGCAGACGGTTGGAAAAAATGCGTTATACAGTGCCGGGACAGCAACCACCTATTCTTTGCACATCTCAATTAGTACAGGAACTTACCGAGGAAATTAAACTTCGCTCCGGGACTGTGCGGGGTTACACTAATGATTGGCACCATGTTGCTGTGGTTATGCGTAGCCGTATCACTGCTGTTGTTGCTATCGTTTATGCCCGCAGTACCGATGATAACGTGTTCACGGCCAGCTTTCAAATCGCTGCAAATTTCAGTGTTTTGCGATCTGGCCGTCGGTTCCGCACATTTCGGGGTGGCGAGCTGGTCTTCGCTCAGATAGTCGATGACCAAGTCGGCGTCATTTTCATCATCTAAAATGAGGAAAAGATCCAGTTAAAATAGGTTTGCTTGGAAATCACCACCAGTCAAGAACAGCTAAACACAAAACCATTTTTTTTTTTTAAATCTAATCAGCACACGCAAAGTTTGACACATTCGCTCCAAAAGTGTTCTCCAATGTTAGAGGCATATTATCTAGCTTACGAGGCAGTGTTTGTTAGCATCTTTCAAGGGATTAGTTTCCTTCTATTTACTTCCATTATCCACCACTTTTACTGTAGAAACGAATAAGGGAGCTTGTTACCTGAGGACAAGAGCAACAGTTCATCAGATGGCACATTATTTTGTGTGCCATCCATCATAACTGCGAAATATATATAGCAACAGCTAGAAGGGGGTCGAATGCCAAGTACGGGATTTTATCGTCCTTGCAAATAATGTGGGTGCACAGTGCTTCCTGTGTATGTTTTCAACAAGTTTGATGTGGTGTCATCATCGAGATATCCGACGCTTTTAGCAATTTCTACCCCCTCCGAGGGTTCTTTTTACAGCCATAAAAAGTTTTCTATCCCCGCACGATTTGCACATCCACTGTGGGAGCGAATGCAAAAAGTTTTGCACATGTCCATTTCAATACATTCTTTACATTTTACGGTAAAACCAACTCTGCTCAGCACAAGTAGAACACAGAAAACGCAACATAAAATCTACAAACGTGGACTACAAACGCACTCAACAGCGACACTCCTGAACAACATTTACATACGTTCTTGATACGCACAAACAGTGTTCACAAAGCTTTTGTGTTAGGTTTCTTAACTTAAAAATTATTAGTGCTTCTTTCCTCTGCCCTTTTCCTTCGCATAGGAAAAATCAATGGCGGCTCTCTCTAGTGTTGCCACTGCTGAACTGCACCCAGCTAGTTCGCGACGTTCCTAGCCGAGGAATTCTAAGCCTTCGCAGGTGTTTGTTGTGAACATGTGTTTTTGCCATATTTTTCTTTTGAGCGTTTACAAAAGTTCACACCCCGAAAGTATGTTTTTCTCCTTCATGTTACTGCAATCAAATTTTCTTGTCATTAATTCCTCCGAATCGTTCATATTCAAAATATTCTGAGTTCCGTAATTGTTGATTTGAATTCGTAAAACATCCACCTCTAACTTTGCTCTCTTTTGTGTGACGATTTCTCTATGTACACACTTGCTATAAATTATGATGCACTCCATGACGTTTAAACGAGATTGGAAAAATCGATGAAGCATAAGCGGCATATTTTCTTCAAACTTTTCAAATCATCAACCACGTGAAGGAAAAACGGCCGTTACACCATGGAACGAGTTCTATATTTTAGTAGTTGATCGCTTCACGGCCTATTGGAGGCCATTGCGGAATAGCATGATTTATGTTACATATTCTGCACTATGCATATGCAAGGACGTTGCATGGTTTAAACGGACGCGAAATAAAAAATAACAGTGTATTGAAACATTATCAACGTTCACGTGATCACTAATCGGACACGTTCTCGAGGCGCCTCTATGTTTCTAAAGACGTTTGGTTCGAAACGGACTACTGTAATTTTTTTTTTTTAATGAAAAAAAGGTTCCTCATTTCTCCTCCCAGATCATCACTTGATGTGCATGTATACCGCCAACACTTGAGTGATGTATGTTATTGAAATGTTAATGTCAAGAAGGGTCATGCGCTATCAGTTCTCCACGGAGCGCCCAAATAATCTGGTTGCCCGTCGCTGGAACTTCGAACACGACGTCCGTCCGTTGTTTACACATGGATTGGTTTAATCTATGACGCTGTTTCTTAATCTGTCCGGTTTGACTTTGTTTAACATATTTTTAATAAATGATCTCCGCGTGCAGGGCAGGTAGTATTGGATGCCACCGTCAGAGTCAATCGACGGCCAGGCCTAACCGTATCAGTTCGTTTTAACGGTCGCAGTGAAACCCACGCTTTGCTTCAGTGTAAAGATGAACAATATTGTTCAAAAGCTTTGAAATTATGTCCAATTTCACGTAGTGCTACCCCGTTTTATTGTGGAATATTTGCTGTGATATTTAGTGCGAACAAAAAAAAATGTCTTCAACAAGCTCGCCGCTAAAGACTCGGTGCGAGCCGAAGGTGCTCCTTCGGAGTGCTTCCTTCCAAAAACTTTGCTCCATTCCATACAACTTTAAAATAGAAGGTACGGAGATTGGCTGTAATGGGCATTTTCAGATGCAACACGTTTCATCTACATCTCATTTGGTTCACTTACAGCAATTCGATCGTACAAAGAGCACATCAAGACGGTCATCAAATTACTGAAGGTTGCAACTAGATCATACGTAATTTCACTTTATTTCAAAGTGGTCGCCATCATCCTTTTCAACTATTATGCTATCGCTCGATGGAATATCCTTAAAGTATGTACAATCAAGGTGCAAGTGCAGTGATTGTCGAGTAAAACAATTTATTGAAAAATAATTCTTCCCGCAGATAAGCTATTTGGCAACAACACGCTCCGACAACCCGTCAGCAAATACAAGTGTAATCACCACTGCTAAGGCCGGCACTGCAAATTCAACGCACATAGTCCGACGAACCCCTCAAGCGAAACATAGCACACCTATCACATTGGGCAGACTGTTGGATAATCCCATCGTCGGATTTCAAACGTTCCTAACCTACTCCTGCATGGCGTACGTGGGCATTCAAGTGGCCTGGCTAGTGAATGCTCTTTCCTTGTCTGCGAACATACCGTTAGGTTTAGTCTTTCTTATGCTAGACCTTGGCTACATGGGAATGATTATATTCAAGGTAAGCAAGCATCAGCTAACACTTCCGGTGGGTGTAAACATTAAATTGTCTCTTCGTTTTGCAGATTGCTTTGAATGACACCAACCACACAGCATAGGCGGCGCAGTCGGTGGCCCGCCGTAATTACCATGTACTACGATCATACAAGATAGTACACCAGAAGGTATGCGCTTTGCCGGATTCGTCTGCACTACTTCACTCCCCCTACTTCCCTGCTCCTGTTACAGTTTGCAAGCCTTTCTTGTCAATCAAACAACCGTAGCTCAAGCACGCATTGATTGTTCCGATAGTTAGCCCTTTCCTCCCATACCAGCAAAAGGCACAACGTGCCTTAGATACCACATGGTAGTAAAATTGTGTAAATGAGGATAGGAACAACAGAATTGGGTAAATAAAGCACATACCTAGGATACGGAATGCGACTAGGGGTTCTTTTTGGTGTTGTTCCTTCCTTGGCCGCGCTCATGCTCTCTCTTGCTTCCAGGACCAAAACAAACTGCCATCTCTCACGAGAGCCGTTTATTAAGTGACGTTTCCGAAGCCGCATTTAAATACTTTATTTTCAGTTGATGCAGACACTTCGGCGAGGGTACACGTGCCCGTGTAGAGTGATAGTCCTGGTCTGTGTCCCGACCGAGAGGAGCCTTCCCTTCAAGCACATAGGCCTGCACAATCCTTTCAGTGCGAAATTTGCCTTTCGTTCGATTCTTAGGCACGAGTTAACCACTTGAAAATCTTAGCACACTCTACAGCAATCCAATTGATGCACGACCGCGCGGTGCCTTTACACCACAGATAACCTACGATAATACCGGCAAAAAATTGCTCTAGCCCATCCGGGTGATCAGCAAAGGTTTCCATGCTACAGATTTCTTGAATGTGCCTGTTTGAACAAAGGTTTTAGGTAGTGCATGCAAAAAAAAAAAAAGGATAATTTCTTTGCACCAAGAAAATGAACTAAGCTATTTCGGTAGTATGAAACTATCACTGCGGAGCATAATCCGTGCAGTGCTGGCAAATAAAGTGGCATAAGACCCGTTTTGGCATGAGCCAAAAATATCGATGACGTCACGCGCAGATAGTGAAAACTTTAAATAGTTGTTGTGTCAATAGAATCCCCACAAATCTTCCGGGATCGTCGGAGTGCAAAAAACCCGGAATAGTGATAACTAACGTCCTGAAAGGATCGGTGGAAAAGTGTCTTAAACGTAGTCGCACAGCGCGTAGGCTACTTTTTCCAAGGGATTGAGTTTTTTTTTTATTGTG
This sequence comes from Anopheles atroparvus, assembly GCA_914969975.1. Classification (NCBI taxonomy): domain Eukaryota; kingdom Metazoa; phylum Arthropoda; class Insecta; order Diptera; family Culicidae; genus Anopheles; species Anopheles atroparvus. Next base: position 43,007,530 of record CAJZCY010000002.1, on the reverse strand, counting down.
AAAATCGGAATTCATTTCCTTCATCGCTATCACAGAAGTGCGCAAAAGCGTGTAGTGTCACCGTTCCCTGAAAAATGAAGTAAGGCATTGAATAGTTATCAACACAAAGCGTGTTACAGACATCTGCATTGCTTACTATATACGTATATAAGCAATTATGTATTCCATTCGTGCGAGCGTGAATGAACGTATAATACAACCATGAAAATGATACCTTCGCCTTACGAAAAACCGGGGACCTGACGGACTGCTGGCGGCCCCACAATGAATCGCCTTCGCCACGTTTCCATACAAACTAGCTTGCGGTACTTTTTTTCTGCTTCATTTGGATCTAAGTAAATGTTGCGATTAAAGGATACTTTGTACGGAATCGGTGAAGCTATCCGTTTATTTACAGTGTCCCAAACGATGGTCCTATTTATTATTGCACACGAAATACGTTCATGTTCGCTTCTGTGGAAAGGAAGTACGTACAAACGGCAAAGAGTACGGCTGTTTGTTTATACACATTTCTTTTTCATTATGTTGCAATTGACCAACTACACCTAAGGTTATTATTTATCCAAAATCTATTCCCTTACTGGCGCATAACGATTTCTCACCTCCCGTGGGCCATTCGAACTGTGTATCCTGGTTGTCTCTATGCTGCTATGTCACCAGTCAATCCACTCCAGTGTACGTGTGCCCCTTTAAACCTCCAGTTTCTAGGGTAGCCGAAGAACAAATTATTAAAATCAATAAAATAAAAATAAAAACACGAAACACTGCCGAACGATAGGCATTCCGTATCCGTCGACAAAGGACAACCTCCTCGTGGGCCTTTGTCCCGCTCTACTAGAAGCTTAAAAGTGTTTGATTTGGTTTGAAACTTTGTGTTTTGCTCTGTCAACGAGAGACTCTGTTATTTTACAGCAAAATTAAATAAATCCTTTAACACGTGCACGAATATGGCGTGTATGAAATTTTATGATAATTTTTTAGAAGATTCATATTTATGTTTAAAATAATCCTTATTCCTTTCAGCTTGAGTTGTGAAATGTACTTGTACAGATAGTGTTGCTTATAGCAGTAGTGCCCAGAGCCAGTGAAAAGATTGTTTGCAACAAAGTCATTCTCAATAATTCTCTTAGTAACCTTAAAGAGTTTCTATAAGTAGCGTTGTAATAATATTGATGCACAATGCCTGTACGCCGAGGACACGTCGCTCCAAAAACGACTCTTATTGAGACAATTATTCGAAAATTTGATACACATAGTAAGTATATACCAGCGACTACTGACGATAGAAACGATACATAGCATAGCACAAGCTTTCTACTGCATGATGAGTCATACTGGTAGTTATTAATCTGCTAAACAGTACAATGTAACTAGCCACGTTCCTTTGGCGCTACAGCCATCTTCAATCGTTAGCGGAATCTCGAAAGCGTCTAATCTTCCATTTCATTTTGCAGATCGCAGTTTTTTAGTAGCAAACGCACAACCAGAATCATGCCATATTATCTTCTGTTCGGATGGATTCTGCAAGATGACCGGATTCACCAGAGCAGAAGTGATGCAGCGATCGGCCTGCACCGATTTTCTGCAAGGCCAAATGACATCCGTTGGTGTCATGGAATCTATCAAGGAGGCACTGAGAAAAGGCGAAGAAAAGCATTTTGAAATTCTTTACTATCGGAAAGATGGTAAGTTGCTAATTTCACATGCACTACTCGAGGATACATACCATTCACTTTCTCTACAATTGCCAAATGCATGATCAAGCGTGATGCTCGAAATAAAGCGTTATTTATAATCGTTAAACTACAGTCACGTGGTGTGTGATCACGCGCAATTGATCGTTAACTAACGATCATAGCGTGATGGATCGTCTCCAATGTATGCAAAGCATCAATTACAAGCATTGCTAAAAAGGCTAAATCTATAGACATCGTATATCTACCTTCAGGTATTCAGGTGCAGAAATCTACCGTTTCAAACCAGACATAACGAAATCAGAACACACAACAGAATGGGCTTGCTTCTACGTTGGTCACAGTGGACACATAACTGTATTTTGGCAATTGATAAAAGAAAACAGCAACATTTGCGTTTAACATTCTAAATCCTTCATGAGTCAATGAAACGTACAGACATATTTTTCCAATCTATTGGTGAAAAATCAATTTAAATTCAAATCAAATTCCCTCTCGCTCCCTCGCTCCTTTTTTATTTCGGGTGGAAGTCCAAGAGCTGGATATTTTTAAGTCCTCTCACTCCCAAGCCTTCTTATGCTGACGAAGCTATACTAATGCTATGAAACTAGGCAAAGCGTAAGCAAATTATAAATATCGTATTTTACACTTGGTTCCAAACAATTGAAATTGTGAAGGTCCTTGATTAACAAGGCACACCAACGATAAAAATTTGACATATTGAGGGTTGCTGTACTCCATGGACAATTCGTTCAGTGTATAAATGAGATTTTAAATGGAGTAGGTTGCAAAATCCCATTGCAGCATCCTGTTCAATGTGCTAAGCTCAATATTTTCATCAATCATTGAAACGTTCAATTTTCTTTGGAAAGCAGACATCTTTTACACGAGAAATGTTTGACAGTGGTTTGTTTTGTAGTTAGCTTGAGCGATTTTGACGTTACGCCTTTTCAAGGTGTTAGTGCGCAGGCTCGGATCTGCCCTGCCGTTGTATTAATGCTGGTATTCGTTGCTTATTGCTCAGCCGTTGTTTACTTCGTTCTAAAACAACCAGCACTGATAAGGGAGAAAAGAACTTGTCAGTTAGCCTCTTAATCTACCGAGCCAGCAATGAGTGTTTGCTCGCCCACTATCTTGGACTGTGATCAAGAAGAAAGCCCCGTATCCAGTGCCCGTCGTATTAACAGACTCCAAAGCGTACAAATCGATGATACAATGAGGCCTATCCGACCGTACGTGACGAGCCAACGCGCCAGTAGCGACAGTGATATTGCGGTGGAAACAAAGAACCAGACGGATGACGAGGGAATTGTCGAGTCGCCAGTGCTGCAAGATACCCACACTGCAGAGATGGAGGAGCGGCTTAGGCGCAAGCTTCAATTTTTCTTCATGAACCCGATAGAAAAATGGGAAGCCAAGAGACGTTTTCCGTACAAGTTCGTAGTGCAAGTGATTAAAATAGTGCTCGTGACGCTGCAGCTCTGCCTCTTCGCACATTCCCGATACACGCACGTAAACTATACGTGGGACAACACGGTTACCTTTTCGCATCTGTTCCTCCGCGGATGGGACATCACGATGGAGGTGAACAACTACCCGCCCGAAACGGGCCCACTATCCGTATACATGATCGATGAGTTCTTCAAAACAATCGACTATGCGGCGGCAGGCTACGCGAACCTTCCGCAAGCAATCGGGCCGTACTCATTTCCGACCGAGGACAACACGATGGCCCCGATGAGCCTTTGCCTGTACCGCTACAAGGACGGTACCATCTTCGGATTCAACGAGAGCTACGTTTTCAACCCGGAAATCGACACCCTGTGCGTGAACCTGTACCAGAACGTCACCGTGAACGGCAGTCAGGCGTATCTGCGCGAGAAAGATATACACATCAACTTCTCCGCGTTGGTAAAGGCGGAACTGAGATTTGCCATCAAAACAGTCAACTTTAAAGCGGCGGGTCCGATAACGGCACCGGATTGTTATCGCTTTGACATTCTTATATTTTTCAACAACCAAGATCACGATGGTCAGATGACTCTCCGGCTCGAAGCGGAACCAACGCGCCTGGTCTGCCACGGAGACGTAGAGTTCATCAAGAACTCGCAAATCGACGATGCGCTTCGAAGCCTGCTGAACATACTGGTGATCCTGATCTGCCTCGTCTCCTTTGGCCTGTGCGCTCGGGCGATCTTCCGCGCCCAGCTGCTGCGGGTAATGACATGTGATTTTTTCAAGCAGACCTACGGAAAGGATCTGAGCAGCGATGGCAAATGGGAGTTTGTCAACATGTGGTACATAATGATTGTGTTCAACGACGTGCTGCTTATCATCGGGTCGGCCCTGAAGGAGGAGATCGAACGGAAGCACTTCATTGCGGACGACTGGAACGTCTGTTCGCTTCTGCTGGGCGTTGGCAATTCGCTCGTGTGGTTCGGCGTTCTGCGCTATTTGGGATTCTTCAAAACCTACAACGTCGTCATACTGACGCTCAAGAAAGCTGCCCCCAAAATTAGCCGATTTCTACTCTGCGCACTGCTCATCTACGCTGGGTTTACTTTCTGCGGCTGGCTGGTGCTGGGGCCGTACCACATAAAGTTCCGATCGCTTTCCACCACCTCCGAGTGTCTCTTTGCCCTGATCAATGGGGACGACATGTTTGCCACCTTTTCGATCATGTCCGAAAAGTCGTTGATGCTGTGGTGGTTCTGCCGGATCTACCTGTACTCCTTCACCAGTCTGTATATCTACGTTGTACTGTCTCTGTTTATCTCCGTTATCATGGATGCGTACGATACGATCAAGAAGTATTACAAGGACGGCTTCCCCCAGTCCGATCTGAGGCTTTTCGTTGGGCCGATCAACCCGAACGACTTTTCCAGCGGCGTCTTCCGCGATCACGAGGAGTTCGAGATGGAAGTCATGTCGCTGAAAGATGCCATAAGGCGATTATTTTGCGGCTGGAAAGCGTCCAGCCGTGGCCCCACGGGATACACGTCGCTAATGCCCAAAGCTTCAACAAGCACCATTAATAATTAATCAAGTTTCCAAACTTCTCAGTATCGCGTTACCTTATTAATTGTTATGAGCGTTACAATAAAATTTTACAAAACCATATTTCCACCAGCTTTTCCGTTTCGTTCTTATATGACAGGTATCATATTCAACAGAAAGAAAATGACAAAAGATATTCGAAACGGAATGGTGTAGTTCTGTCATTTAAAGTCTTTAATTTGATCAAAACCAATTGTATGCATGTTTTAAACATCAGGATGAAAAAAACAGGATAATTCATTTGACTCTTTGTATGTTTGCATGCGTGCGTGTGTGTGTGTGTGTATGTATGTTCTCTTAATGTTCCACGTTCCAAATTGACCGTTCATGTTATTGTCAAATTTATATTGTACTCACAATTGTAGACCCAACGTAACCCACATGAGTGCATCGCTATGTAATAAACCAGCCTAACCGTGGACTGAGTTGGTGCAGAAAAAAAACGGGCTTAACTTTGCGTTCGGACTATCATGCGCCCGTATGCTTTGCCTATATTTAAGTATAAGTTGGACGGGTATAATTGAAGCAAATCAATCCAATGCTATTGTAACACTTTACTGAAGGGTACCATTCTGAAGGGTTATAGACATGGATTCCCTAAAACTGCAGTAAAGAAAAAAATATAATAAAATAATCTTCTTGTTCCTATTTGTAGGCACCAAGTTTCTATGCTCGGAAGTGATCGCTCCCATACGTTCTGAAGTAGATGACATCTCATTATTCATTATCAACTTTGAGGATCTATCGAATCCGTCGAATCCCGAGCCTATAGAGCAAGTAAAGCTAAGCAAATGTGAGTGACTTGAACATCCGGGCGCATACGCACATGGAACTAATTTATCTCCCTCTATTCTCATCTGCATCGTTTGCAGTTGACAAAGCCAGAGCTAGCTTTCGACAATCGTTTCGAATCGGCCATATAGCGTTGCGTGATCGTGGGCTCAGATTAGCGGGTTACCTCACGCCGCCATCGGACGCTACTCAGGAGGATGATGAAATGATGGCACCAAAGCACACAATCGAAGGGTAAAAGGAGACTGTCGAAAGGAGACAGGAAAGTCAGCCGTTTACATCTTTCTGTTTTTTCCCTTCTTTCTGCTCAACAGTGTGTCGGCTAGCCAAAAAACGGTTCTCAAGGTGCAGACGAACATATGGGCGCCAATGTCAACACCTGCCCTGACTAGGACGAAAGAGTTGGAATGTCTTCCTCACGACATGGATACACTCAGTGGGCCGGGCGAGATCGTGATCACGGCTCCAGATGTAGGCAGAGTTGTAATAATCGCTACCCAACGCCTTTACCCCTGTTTGCTACCTGTTTCAATTTTATTTTTTCCTTACATTTCCTTCCATTACTGGTGCGCTCCGCAAAACTAATGACAGGCCCGGAAAAATGTGGTACTGGAAAGCAAGGAACACATGTCATCGAAAGAGATGAAACCAGAGTTTGTCCAAACGAAGAGCTTAGACTTTGAAGCACAGTTCAAATGTAAGTGCGATCCAACTTGCTATGCGATACGCCCCGTTTTCTTTTTTTCTTTTTCTTTCTCCTTCCGTCTATCCATCTCTCCTTTTCTCAATCCATCCTCTTCTGCGCTGAAGGATAGGTATTGGGTTTGGTTTTACTACTTTGAGTGTTCTATATACTTAATTTACTTTGGATAAAAAAACAACCTGGTTGGAAAAGCTTCCGTTAGTTTCGTTCACCTACTGCTTGTTATAACGTGCCGAGTTACTCCTTCCCACCCCTCTAAATTGAGAGAAACATCCAACTAGCACCATTTCTTGCCAAGGGAAAGTCACTTGACTTGACGACAACAGTTTGAATGGCTTCCTTTTTCGTGTATTAAACATTGATTTGTGTGTCTTGTGCTGCATATAAAAAAAGGTATAATACGTGTTGTAAAGCTTATTATAATTTTGCATTTGCTTCAACAACGTTCGTTTTATAGCGCCTAAAATTTCCCGATACGTGTGTGGGATGAAACCCTTTGTGTTGTATGGAAATCTTTGCTAATTGCAAACTGTAACCCTGCGCTGTGTTACAATGCCATCCTCCTAGAGCTCTGGTGGGCCTCAAATGGCCACACCAATTGGCACATTTCGAGTTGATTATCGTGAAAGCCATACTGTTTTTTGTTTTTATTTCATACAACAGCACACCGGGATTGCCATCCGTGGGAGCTATTCACGATCGTTCCTTTTCTGTTTTTGGTTTCCTTTTTGAAATAACTTGAAATTTTGGTTACTTTGTAGATGTGGAAAGCGCTAACCTTATTCGCTGTTTCGAAAATACACATTCCCAAACAAGCCGTGGATTCGTAGAAAAACGTGCCCATACGGTAGACGATTTTATGAGAGGTAAAACTATTTATATTCGGATGTCGAATATACCTTTAACTAAACAAAAAAGCAAACGAATACAAAATCATCTACCCGCCACCCTTTTTTAAAGATTTTAACAAAATATCTGCCACTTTCGCGCACGCCCAATAACTATAACAGATTATATATGTTTTTTATACAAACGTCTTACGCAGAAACCTGAAAGAACGTAACAACTTAATCAGAATGTCTATAAAAAAATTGCCTTTTTTTAATATGCTTGTAGGCAAACAGAATAATACAGGCACCATGCGTCTCACAAGTGCCGTATCCTGCTTATGCTTTATAGGTCAATGCACTACGTCGCCTCGAGTTTGCTTTTCTTCCGCGATCTACACTCGATCTTGATCGCAAACTACTCCCTAAGATGAAGCAGAATTATGATTAGAACGATTTCCGAAGCACTATTTTTCCTATAGTAAGGCCCTCACTATCCGGCCCATCCATCCCTCACCTCTGACACACCGTCACGATGTACAGCGCAACATTGAGTACGGCGCTGTGGGCAGCGAGAAAAATCTCTACCTACTTTTTCCGTGTTCCCTGAATCCTTTGAACCCCAAAATCTTTTACTTTTGAAGAAAACAGCCTATCTAACGCATGAAACGCACCGCTATATCAGGTGGTTGCAGCTAAAGGACAAATATGATGAAACTAATAACAAGCTGTCGCGCCACAAACACAGCCACACACACACACACACACTGTATATTTGTGTACCACAGCGAGCTAATATTCCCAGGACTCGAATGATATACACACGTTGCCTTCGAGCTGCATGCCTTTTGCTACCATAGATCATTATGTTGACATATTGTAGAATGCGCCAAAAAACACCCTGGATACCGGTACACCGACCTGCGTTCGTTTCTCTACATATTTTTTTCATTTCAAGTTTACACGAAAACAGAAAAGAAAACATACACACACACACACACACACATACACACACACACACACACACACACACACACACACATTTTGTTCCTTTCAGCAGCAATGATAACACTGATCTGTAAAAGCTTCATATTGAAAAAGGGTATATTTGCTATTGTTGAACATTTTCATTATTTTAGTTTGCTGGCTGAAAACTGTATAATATTCAATCAAGAATCAACCTTTTTTTATTGTTGCTGAAACATTCATCAAACCGCGAGGTGAGTAACAGTTCCCGATCACAATATTTGTTATGCCTGTGCAACAGTAACGTAACATCTGTCCCCGCAATAGCTGTCCCCAACAACCCCCTCCCCCGCCCAACCAACTGTGCATTGGTTTATTTATTTCGCCCTCCCCCCCCCCCCCCCCCCGTTTCCCCTTCCCCCTCCGCACCATTTCCAAACCATTTTCTCACTCTATATCTCCAGGCTTTAAGTGTCCGTGGTTGTTTTCTGTCTGATCGGCCACGTTACAGGTGGCGTGTGGCTGCGTTCACTGAATGCTCGCTGTTGGCTGTTGAGGAACCTTATAGTGGTGGCCATGTGTTTTCTACTTCGTACTTCTAACTTGCTTTCACTAGAATGTTAAATCCATACGCCTGGTCACAGTTGTATGGCATATCTCGTGCAATTTAAACGTTCAAGTTTGCAAGTATGGCAGGATGTGATTTGTTTTCAAGTTTGTTAATCCGTTTGTAAAATGCTTTTCTCGATAGAGACCCGACTTCACACTTTCATATCAACCGAAAAAACCACACAAACAACATATCCCTTGCAATTCGTGTAAGATAAATGGCACCTTGAACATAAGCTAAGATAAATTTGAATTTGAAATGCACCAACAATTGAGCACGTTATAGCACAATTGTGCACATGCCGGTAAAATTCGCCACGCTATTTTCTTGTAAGATCAATCAACGCTCCCAACATTTGTTATCCATTTGCAAATCCACACACACACACAAACACACACAAACATATACATACGTCATACATAAAATTAACTAGCTATAGATAGATAAATAGTTGTATAGTTCCGGTTTGAAATGCAATTGCTAAATGCATTTCTACAACTAGCCTGTGCTAGCGTTCCATGTTCAGTTGCGTTGTGGTTAATAGCTGCTCAACACGTTTGCAGTTTTACATTGCTGCTGTCCGTAGTGTAAATAACAAAATACGACTCACTTTTAAAATACTCCTTTCATGAACCGTACCTCAAAAGAGCCCGCTCGCATGTTAACCAAACCAGGATACTAACGGCGGTGCACGTGCGTTCCGGCGTGCCGTTCCTTTTTCTTTCCTCCCAACCGCAGGCCCCGTCAGTCATAACGCCAGGCTGTACTTTCCGTACGTATCCTCGGAGAGCGACCTGCAACGATACAAGGCAGTCCCGCTGAAACAAACCAATAATACCCAGGCGGCACAGGACGCGCGGACCAGCTCATCCCTTTCAAACGTGCCTTCAGACTCGCTGAAAACCAAGGTACATGATCTCTGGCGAGCCCCAACCTGCTGGGCTGCTTGCCGCCTTGTCGGCCGGGTCTGGCGCGCTGGCTGCTTGTTCTTCCCATCGTTGTGCCTTCTTCTATTTACATTTTATACTAAACTTATTTGTGCAACAGGACAATGGCTCTGGGAAATATTTCCAAGGCACGCGGCAAACCATTAACATGGGGGAGAAGGTGGCACAGGTAAGGCATGACCAGAAAGCATACACACAAACACACACACACATATTGCGGGTGAGGGGACAGAAATGAAATGGACATGATCTAAAGCACTTTCTACATCGGGTTGACAAAGAGATTTGCACATTTTATTTGATAGAAAAAAACGAAGAAAATCAACCCCGCAAAAAGAGAGGTTCCCATAAACTAGAAATGCATCCGCTCGCAGCTTGCGCTTAGCTTTTATCCTGTTTTTCGAAATTGCTCTAGCTTGCGATTATGTAAAACAGCTATTTGGCACTCCACTTGAGAGTCTCGAGTTCGGAATCGAATAGAAAAAGCACCCCCAAGAGAGGAATGGGAGGATTGGGGTAGTTTCCGAAGACTAACCTTCTCCCCCGTTCCCACCCCCACGTACGTCGCCGTAGTGGGCGATTAGAGTGGTAGAGTAGCTGCAGAAAAGTAGAAAGTCTCACGTCTCATTTCTATCACACCTGTTATGTGCGCGCGCTCTCTGTGTGTTTGTTTACCGCCTAGACCCGCCGTGCCAAGAGCAGCCGAGAATGTCCTTTTTGTTCCCTCAGTTCTCCTTGTGCTATATCCCTCCCCCCTCCCCCTCTTCCGCACACACACCGATACCAAAGGTAGGTTTAAGTCGCTTTGCATGTCTGCGTGCCTTCCTTCTGTAGTGTGTAGCGTAGAGTATGCTCTACTTCAGATTCCCTAGGTGCCACATAAATTTCCCATTTCTCGACCTCAGAGTTGGAGCTGTGTGGTAATGTACTCTCCCGAGCCTCCGGTTGTATCCCTTTTCCAACCCCTCGCCACCCTCCGGGATCAGTAGAAACATTGCATTTTCTCGTGCGCGCAGCGGGAGAGAACGAATCCTAGTTTTGTGCCCGAACACACGCGCCATGGGGGCACTGTATGCGTGTAGGTGTAGGTGGGTCTACGATGATTCCCTCTTCGAGCCAAGAGCATAAAAGGACCACCATTCAGCCAACGACACACAACAAGCCACCAGTGGAAGTAAAACCATCCGAACGCACGGTGGTGTCCTAGAGTCACGCTACGCTGTGTTGCGGTGTCCGCGGGACTCTCCAAAATTGGTGGTTGAGGCAGTGAGTTGGCAGAGGCTGGAGCCGGACAGGAATGTTCAAGTTAGTCCTGGTGCTTGCCTTTTGAGTGCGCTCGGGTGGTGTTGCACATCTGTTTCCCCGTGACTGCAGTTGATGGGTTGGGAGCTACCGAGCTTCCGGAATTGAGATGTACTTTCGCAAGACACCACAGGCAACCCACATGCAGCCACCCATCGCTGAACTGCGAATCGGAAAGCAGGTTTCTTCGCCTCCAAGCGCTCGCTGTTAGTGTTAGGGCAAATTCTGGCGAAGAAATGAAGAGCAGCAAACGCCTGACTAATCAGTTCAGTTTACACATATCAAAAAGCCAACCATAATTATATAATGTTGTTGCCTCCCTGCCTACGCGTACCCAATAGTACCCAACCGCCATTCGTTGACCTGGCAGACATCCCGTCGCTTGTGACTCCATTCGTCACAATCGTACTGCTTTTTATATGAGAGGCGAGCCAGCTTTGCATCCCTAGCCTCTTTCTGCTGTCGCTGCTCCCATAGACTTGGGAATTGCTTGGTCAAGTTAGTTAATCTGTGGTGTGAACCGAACGCCGAAGTGTTGTTATCCGATCCTCCGAGTGAAATATACGCATGTGTTGTTGCTGCGATACCTTCTGTTTAGAGCTTAATCAACCAACCAACAAAGCAGCAACGGTTAAAAAAACGGCTGTGGTTACTCGTGCGTTTGTGTAAACGTGTGTGCGCGCGCGTGTGTGTGTGTAGAGTCCTTGGTTTTGTGGTACGAAAGATAGAATCTAGCACAGAACGCGCTCCGTTGAGGATGTTCCTCTTGAGGCACAAACGGGGTTAGTGTGGGCGGTCGAAGGGGGAGAAGGTTGTGGAAGAAAGCTAAACGTGCCGATTGCAAAAGTAAACACCGTCAACCCAAAACACCATTCCACTCCCCCCCCCCCCCCCCCCCTTTCCCCACAGATAGCGACGAAAAAGTATGTTGGCAAGACCATGTCCGAGGCAAGTTTGCGGGCCAACTCGTGCGTCGAATTGTCCGAGATACGCAAGTTAGACAGTTTGCTGCGGCAGTGCGAGACGCTCAGCTACGACGATCTATCCTCGGGTAGTAATGGCGAGCGCGAGCTAGAGGACTACATGGAGCAGCGGAAGCGGGCCCGTCGACGGCGCAACTCGTCCGGCAGTTGCGTCTACACACCGCCGGTACACAAGTCCACCATCTCACTGCTGGCGAACCTGAGCTTCCTGAGGGGCGCCCGAAAGATTATGGGAGCGGTGAATGGGCACGGGCGGAAGCTGGCCGCCGATGGAGCCGACCAGCATTGCCCGGATGGTGCCCTGCTCGCCTTGGAGTACCCGGAAGACTGCTGGCTGCTATCGCAGAAATCGTTTACCACCAAGAGTTGCTCCAACCTGCCGAAGGGCGTGTGCTTCCATCACCAGCAGCTCCACTGTCCACCGGTGCCGGGGTCGGACTGCCACTGCAGTCCTGCACACCACGACAAACGGCGCCATCAGCATACGGTGGAAAATTTCTTCAGCCTATCGGAGAGCCTGCTGTCGAACTTACGCAAGGCAAGAACCGCCGGCACGGGCTGCAGAAACCCGTATGCCTGGGATGGCCAATCTCCCACCGATCTACAGCATCAACCTAACGAGTCGAACCCACCGAACAACGCAGAAGAATGTGGCGATAGTACCACCGGAGACGGTGGTGGAGATTCCGCCCGGCAGAAACCGCCACCGCTCGACGGCCCGGAAGAGGACAATCGGATAGTGAACATCATCGAGACGCCCAGCATTGTCCCGATCTCTCTCAGGAGCCTCAACAGTACCCTATCTGATCGGCTGTGCCACACCGCTCGAGGCGCCCAGCGGTCGCTCGATAACAAGTCGGACAAGTCGCTCCACTCGCAGGCGAACAGCTTCAAGTCGCGGTCCAAGTTTTCGCCGCTGTCGCGCAAGGTTTCGCACAAGACCAACAGCTTCGACACGGAGCCGGCCGAGGGGGCGATAGAGTCGCTGCTCGGGCATAAGTTTGAAAAGATACTTCCAGAGCCGGTGGAAACAGTAAGTCCCTAGAGTAGTGCGTTCTCGCCATTGTGTGTTGCTGTGTTTTGCGCGTGTTTTGAGCAAAGTAGAAGAAATTAGGCGTAGCAAGTCCTGCTCTAACCATTCCCAAACTCTTCTTCTATAATCCGAACCACACATTATCGATGTAACGCACGTCAGGCACCAAAGTGCCTTAGAGCTGTGATGTCGAGCACGGGCTAGTAATTATTGAACCTTTGTGGAAGGTCACGACACCCGAAATCCCCAATGAGCTGGACTGTAAATACGGTAGCACCTTCGCTAGCACTGCCGCTGGAGACGAGAACATAAATATTTCCCTCGAACTGGCCGGAAAATGGCATTGAAAATGGACCACCATGTGCACACCACCATGGGGCCACCCAGCGCGATCCAGTACGTGCCTGCCTAAATTATGTTTACGACCCATAATCCCCAGTTGTATTGTTACTGGTTGCTTTGATTAATACACACCATCTGTTTTCGTAGGCATGGCGACACATGGCATACCTAATCCTTTCTCCGTTTGAACAGGACCACGAGCCTTGTACGTGGATGGGAGCGCGCTGGTTGGGTGGCGTGAAAATCATTTGCCGATTGAAAAATGAATAATTTCTAATGATTATTCTCTCCATTGCGGGGCCACCCGCTCCGATTGTCTGGAAAAGGCAAACAAGGATCCGAGCGCACAGATAAAACGGCGAACGACAGACAACAAGAGAGTGCAAGCGTCCTTGTTTTTCCTACCATAAAGGGTGCACAGAATCACAAACACATGTTTGGAGAGCATTTTCTCTCGCATCGCCTTCCCCTCTTCTTTACTATGAAATGTACTCACACACGTGCACCGGCCGACGGATACTACCGCGAGAGGACACCCCACACACCGTGTCAGATAGCCGTGTCCCGTATTGGTGTTTGGGGCGCTATCCTTCCGCACACACCACTGCGAGAATCTCGCGTGGAAAAGCGGGTGTACGTACGTTCTCTTCCGTCCACATGGTTGCAAAATGTTTCACCCCGGACGATGGATTAGTGAAGAGCGAGAACCGTTACTGTGAGGACGCACACGCCATTTTACTACTTGTCGTCCTATGAGTTCCAGACAGTTTAGGCGGTGTGCTGGTAGCTTAGTCGAACCCCTACAGCACAGCGCGAAGCCAGTCGCTTTTACAGCCAGCCGCCCACCCGGTGGCGCTTACCAGTTTCCTAGCGCAGCGTGTACGTTTCGAGGCTCAATGGTGGTCCAGTTGAGCCAAGTACAGTCTCCTAACCGACTCCGTCCTTTTCCACTTACGTTCATCGTCGCTGAAGTGTTTTTCCAACTCGCGACGGGAAACACTGACTGCGTGAAACACATATCCTTGCAAACCGGAGTGGCTCGCTTGGTGGCACGTGCTGTGTGTGTGTGTTTGTCTATGTAGGCTGGGAAATCAATAACCATTCAACCCTCGACGATCTGGCTGTAGTACTACGACAGTGCTGGAACAGTTGTGCCGTTTGCACAAGCACCGCCATTCGATTTGCGGCGGAATAAAATCAGGCGACGGTTTGCTACTCTAGTGATCCCACCTACCTATCGTCAGAAAAATCGTACGCATAGGAAAATTTGTGTTTTTTGATTTCGAGAATCATCCGGAAAATAGAGACTGATACGTTGAGAGAGTGAGAGAGAGGGAGAGTGAAACGAGAGCAAGATTCCTGCGGATCAAAGCCAAATTTTGGCAGTTGTGAAAAGCTTTTAAGTATGGAATACTATACGTTCGGAAAGGTCATTTGCGAACAGTAGGGAGGAGATGAAGAGAGTGAATGAGTGAGTGAGTGAGAAAGGAAAGATAGCAAGTCTAATGTTGAACCTCCGTTTGTAATTCGCTCAAAGCATGAACATATGCATCAGGTACTACATCGCCTCAGCCCAACGAGAAAGTTCACCTTTTGTCCATTTGTATGAAATGTTTTTTCGCATCTTTTGCGTTTTGTTGATTGTTTCGCCACGAAGAATTTAAAAACAAAAAACCCTCCCACGGTGGAAGAAATCCTGCTTTGCGCTCTCTTCCACGCGATCTTGCTGAACTGCTCAAATCATCCAAAAGCTGCTAACACGCTCGGCTAGATAGATGCAGTAGGTGTTAATTAATAGTGCACAGCAAGTGTAGAGAATCGCTGCAAAAAACCAAAAAAAGCCAAAGCCATCATTTCATAACCCACCGCCCACGCGTTTTCGCGTGTAAGTTCCATTAGCTCGGTGAGTTTGTGCTGCGAGTGTGGGTTGTGGTTGAGTTGGTCCAAAAACCTAACCAGTCCAAGCACCGAAAAGGAAGCATATATGAATAAAGTTTACACTGAGGAGCGCAAAATCCAACGATCACTTTCATCGTATGTCATGAAGATGAGCAGAGCAAACAGTCAGGATCAGACCAACATACCGCTCATAGTCACGACGAACGAGATCGGCGCCAAGCCGAGCTCCTCCACCGCCACCAGCCTCGATTCCGCCTTCAAGACCAAATCCTGCCGGAGCTTTGTGCGCCAATCTAAGCTCAACCATGAGCACCGCAACAAGTCTGTCCCGCAAAATCTGCAGGTCTGTGTCCCCTGGGTTAGAGCTGTATCCCTTCAACTGCCACTGCACTCCGCTGGCACGGGGAAGGTTGTACACGTTTCCCACACACCGTTTACAATCGCAAACAAGACGTTAGTGTCCCTGCGACGCCTTAACTTAAATTGTATACTTGTATATTCTCCTCTTCATCGCTCCACATCGCCTCCGCGCATAACCACCGACTAACTACGGCGCTCGGTGCCGCAAACCGGACACACAGGCGCAGGAAAAGTGGTCCAGCGTTCGGCTCAGTTCGGACTGGAAGAAAAATCAGATCAAAATTGAAAACCATATCTCCACACACTCCAATTTGAACCTCAATGGGCTCAGTGGCGACAAAGCCAACCTGGGAAAAGAGGTAACTATGTTCATCCAGCCCTTCGAAAGCATCATATCATGCCGCTCGCTGCCACGCTCCCTCTATTTCCGCTGTCGCTGAAGGTAGTGCGCGCCTAGCTTTTCAAGTAGTACCTGCCAACTCCGTAGTTTCCCTAATCCTCTGCAAGACCCACCCCCACCCCCCACCCCACTCTTTGGCTGCACGCAACCGCTACAGTTGTTGGGAGGCACCCGTATATTAGCATGCCTATCGCTGCTAGAATGCCGATGAAATGGGAAACGCGACCTCCCCATGGCGTGTGCCTGCTTGCCGTTGGCATTGGGAATTGTCCTTGATTTGTAGTTGATAAGGTTTTACGTAATTCTTCAATCGATTCTCGCATTGACCTAACCCCCCCCCCCCCCTTTTCCTCTCCCGTCCCGAGCCTCCCTGATCTAGTGCTGTGCAGGATACTGAGCGTGTACTTCCGTGTGCCGTGCAGCATGAGCGAAAGCTTTGTCGGCCGATGTTTCAATCAATGTTTAGCTAATGACCCTACCCTACACATCAACGAGAGGTGGCCGAATGGATGGCCAAATTGGCCATCTTCGGAAATCGACCCCAAGTCATACACTAATAGCGTACCAGCCACTCACTGTTGTTTCTTTTGTATCTCCTTTTTCTATCCCTCTTTCTCTTTTTTTTCTTCCCGATTAATTATAGGTGCTATCGCTCGGCGCCGACGTCCTGCCGGAGTACAAACTGCAGAGCCCCCGTGTTCACAAATGGACAGTACTGCACTACTCACCCTTCAAGGCGGTCTGGGATTGGATAATCCTCTTGTTGGTCATGTACACAGCAATATTTACACCATACGTGGCCGCGTTCCTGCTCAGCGAGCCAGACTACAACTCGCGGAAGAATCGAAAATACGCCGATGATCCAATTGTGATAATTGATTTAATAGGTAAAAACCTCCTAGCTATCCACCGCCCCATGGGTGGGCCATATCACCGAAACCCGACTCACGCTCGCTTTAGTGAAAAACACGCAAGGCGTCCAAAAGCAAATGCTCCGCTCGATCTCACGAATCGCAACCGTGTTTTTTCTGCTTCTCCAACAGTTGACGTAACCTTCGTTGTTGATATATTGATAAACTTTCGCACGACGTTCGTGAACGGGCAGGACGAGGTGGTATCGCATCCGGGACGGATCGCCGTTCACTATTTGAGCGGCTGGTTTCTGATCGATCTGGTCGCGGCCATACCGTTCGATTTGCTCCTGGTCGGAAGTGACACGGACGAGGTAATTTTCCATCTTCCATCCTCACGTTCACAAAATCTAAATCCCCCACCGTGACTCAGGTTTCAGCTGGAAATGTCTTGAATGGGTGTATATTATTTTAGAAAGCCTTTCAATGCTGAAGGCGTACGCCGAACTACGTAGCTCAGTGCGTAGCATCAGCCTCTTCGGGCTTGTCGTGGTTTTCTGCTATGGATCCTAACCACACTTCATCATAATCTTTTCAATGGAGACATACCATATGTGTGTCCGTACCTTATTCCAATAAGAGGGAAAAAGAGAATATCAAAAGGTTTTAAGACACAAGTCCCGGTTCATTGTCCTGGCCCCTTACCCAAACCCAGCTCCTAGTTTTGGGCGCTTCATTGCGACAATCTTGTTTGAAAAGTCATAGAGTGCATGGTGTTCAACCAATGAGCATGTGAAGACTCATTGCAAAGAGTAGCTGCTCAACCCTAATACCAGTGCAGCCGAATGGCGCATCCTTTTGCTCACAAAAGAACCGATAATCCTTCTTGTGCAGTTTAAACAGTAGGCCGCGAAGGATCGAGCCGCAGGGTTTGCCGAGCCGAACCAACTAATAGGACCGTGAAACTATTGCTACCAGTAATTTTGAGGTGAAATATATCAAGGAAAACATTAAACAGCCTAGCGCCTTTTTGTTTGTACGGTGTTGTTTCCGTTTACCATGGATATATTGCATCGTGCATCTTCGTGCCGAGAAGCACTCGCGTTTCAGCTACACACATATCTTCATTCCGTTGCGCAGCCCACTAATTGTTTCTATCCTTTGATGTTTTTTTTTCTTCAGATCTTTTTATAGTTGCCCATTTGGTGTTTTTATATTTTCAATTTTTTTAAAATACCTATCAGGTTTTCCAAACACGTCTTCGAAGACATGAGAACATGAAGCATAAGATTTTAACCGTTCATAACTCTGTTCGGACTGATACCCTCAGCTACATAGGCATTTTCCTTTTGTCTTGAATCTATGTAGACATCATACGATAATCGTTTTCTTAATTGATTTAGATTTTTTGTTCAAGGCTTTTTTACCATCGATCGAATTTTAAACAATATGCAGTTTTCTCTTTCTTACTTACTACACCCTTTAACTTTACTATATACTGCTAAGATTCCAATTTCTTTCTTCCTTGCAAAGGCCATAGAAAGAAAACAGCATGTACTACAAGAAAACGAACGAATTAGACCATTTTTGGTGTGCCTCTAATCTAATTTCTTAACCTAGGACTTAAATAGATTGCAATTTCTAGGAAAGTCACACGTAACATTTTATTTTCTATTCTCCTTATCGTTTTGCTTGGGTTATGCTGTCGTCTGTTGTACCGATTGTTCTATCGTGATTCACAGTGAAAATGCATACATGCCATACACCTATGACAATTGACAAACAAACAAAACTATCGCTAAACACAGTGCAGCACTAGCAATGGATACCCTTCGAAAATGCTTCACTTAACGAGTTGTATTCTCCGCCCTGTTTGTGGCGGAGCAATTCTTTACTCGAACTTTCGCACCGAGCCAGAATAGACCCTTATTGAGAGATACACAGTTGAAAGAATGAACCAACCCCAACCGTACCGTAATCCTTCTACCCCTATGAATTTTAATTGTACTAAATGACGCCAGTTTTTGTATTTTACAGCTTGGCTTGGACAAAGATGAGGTATTGCACTCGAGATTTTGGAAGTATACCTGAATCTTTTGTTTCATCATAACATCAATCCTAATATTTTCGAAACAAACAAAACCCACAATGTTACACGGAAAAAGCTTATGAACCACTAACTTATTGTTTGTTTTACGTACTTTTGTTTTCGAGTTTCTGCTCTGGCTTTCAGTTTACATTCAACCATACAACCATATCACACACCCTGAGATAAAGTTATTAAAAATGGTTTGAACTATATCACACGCGTATGCCTTACGCTACAAACAGACACACATACAAATTACACGAACTTTTCTAACAGTCAAGTTCAGCAGAAAATTTTAAATAATGTAACGAAATCATTCACTTTGGCTTTGCTAATGCTGCTAGCTAACCATGTGTTTTCTTGCGTATTACTTGTTTGCGTTATGTTTAGACCAATACCAGATACCAATTCCAATAGTTCCAGCCAAGTGATATTCTTATTTTTAAGAACATAACTAACCGCCACAAAACCACGCATGTTATGAAACTATTATATGTTTAGAGTATATGATGTAATGCGGTACGATCTGAATTAATCGTAGATGTGTTACATTTTTCCTCTAGTAATAATTAGAGTAATTTGTATACTACATTTCTACGGCATGATAGTCAGGTTCCCCCTTCCCTTATCTACTCCCTTGTACATACAATTTGATAAGTATAAAAAAGACCTCATAACGATCCTGTAATGATTTGGAACGTTTATACTGTCCTTTCTCTTCATCAAAAAGTAGACTCATTTCTCAAATAATTTTTTTCTCGTTCGAAAAAAAGTTGTTTACATACATAGAAAATGTTGCACTCAATCAATTCAATGTTCAATTTTTGTTAATGCATTGCATCAGATAAAGTAGATATTGCCCGTCGAACCGATTGTTTTACCTCAAAACACTGAGTACGATCATGGAACATAGATTTCAAAACAACAGTTGAGTATGAATGTTCACGATGCGGATGACAATATGCGTGGTTCCATGTTTTACAATGCATTCAAGTTCAATTTTTCCAACTAAACCGAAACCACACAAAGGACCTTGCGCATTGCATAATCCGGTTTGTTAGGTATCCGGTACTAGAAAAATTAGAAGCAACACTGATTTCCTACCAATGCCTCGTAACAGGGCGGTAAAAAAAAGCACTCCAACCAAAAAAATAAGCAGCTTACAAACGTTCGTTCGAGTTCCATCGAGCGCAGTAATGAAATTTCTGGTTGTTGTTGGTTAATGTTTTCTGTTTCTTGAATCGAATGCTTTTTGATGCTACATTGAACTCACCATATTGCATATTGCGAATAAGCATAAACCCTTTTTTGTTATTTTCTCGCCAAAGAGAATCGTTTGTACGCAGCATATATACTACTTGTGTGCCATTGCTTTACGACTACTATGTACTACTATGTCGCCACTTTCAGTTTAATTCTTTCATACAGAGTTTTATCCTACACTTTAAAACCAGCTTTTCTCTCTTTTGGTATGATTTGACTAGTCGCATCTTAAAACTAATCGTTCGTTGATACGCCCAACTTATGGGATAAAAGTCTTTCCTCATTTGTCACCTTGTTTCCTTTATTTTCTTTTAAACGAGAGCCTGAAGACCGTTTTTATATTCTTTTCTTAAACGCACGCACATACTTCACCATTCCAGACTACGACACTGATTGGCCTGTTGAAAACGGCACGATTACTGCGGCTGGTACGAGTGGCCCGAAAGATAGACCGTTACTCGGAATACGGTGCAGCCGTGCTGGTGCTGTTGATGGCCACCTTTGCCCTGATCGCCCATTGGCTCGCCTGCATATGGTACGAGAGTTTACGAACCCCGGCACGTGATTCCTTGCAATGAGCCACATGACATATCACATTGGTTTATTTCGCAGGTACGCCATCGGGAACGCCGAGAGACCCCTGCTGAAGGCGAAGATCGGATGGCTCGATGCATTAGCGCAGGACACTCAGGAGTACTACTTCCCGAACAACACGGGCGGTGGCCCTTCCGTGAAGGTATGTCGTACCAGCGATCCGAAAACCTATGATGCCATTAAAAATCTGCTTAAATTTTTCTCCACGCTCCTCGGCCCTGCAGTCCCGATACGTGACGGCCTTGTACTTTACCTTTACATCGCTTACATCGGTAGGATTCGGCAACGTCGCTCCGAACACGGACGCAGAGAAGATATTCACTATATGCGTCATGCTTGTTGGCTGTAAGTAGACCTTTTAGCCCACGCATTTCCCACACTCACACGGCACGTTGATAATGGACCATCACTTTTTCCCACTTACAGCGCTTATGTACGCTAGTATCTTTGGAAATGTTTCCGCCATCATACAGCGGCTTTACTCAGGAACTGCTAGATATCACACCCAGATGCTGCGGGTGCGCGAGTTTATCCGTTTCCATCAGGTATGTATGACGCGTTTGCCCGAACACCCGTTAAGAGGCTCAGTGTATCAATGTTCCTTGCCCGCCAACAGATTCCAAACCCGCTGAGACAACGCTTGGAGGAGTACTTCCAGCACGCCTGGACCTACACAAACGGCATCGATATGAACTCGGTGCTGAAAGGATTTCCCGAATGCCTGCAGGCAGACATTTGTCTACATTTAAATAGAAATTTGTTAAACAATTGTTCAGCTTTCGAAGCGGCCAGCCCGGGATGCTTGCGGTAAGTCATTCAAGCCCCTTAAGGACTCTCGATCCTTTTAGAGCATTTTTTTTAACACACGCTTTCTCCTTCCAATTCCAGAGCGCTCTCACTAAAATTCAAAACTACCCATGCCCCACCGGGTGATATTCTCGTGCACAAAGGGGACGTCTTGACGTACCTTTACTTCATAGCCAGAGGGTCAATTGAAATTCTCAAAGATGATGTCGTGATGGCAATTCTAGGTAACGCATAACCTGTTCGCGCGCATATCGGAACGGATGGAGCAAACTCAAACCGCGGCGTTCTTTCCTTTCTTTTCTGCAGGCAAAGATGATATTTTCGGCGAAAATCCATGCATTCACTCGACGTTAGGAAAATCAAATAGTAATGTTAAAGCTCTGACATATTGTGATCTGCATAAAATTCATAGAGATGACTTATTAGACGTGTTAGATTTATTCCCGGAATTTTATGATAGTTTTGTAAATAGTTTGGAAATTACATATAATATGCGAGATGTGAGTCTACTTTTGAATCAATTTAACACCCTTTACTAGTTGGCATTTCTGTTCTTAAGCACCCCTTGAATTATGTTGCTGTGTTTGAAATGGATTTTTAACTTATCGCTAGTTATGCATGGCCAATTTTTTTCTTTTCCAAGTTTTCTCCAGCATGCAGTTTTTTTTGGTTTCATCAAAAGTTAGCTTGAGTGCATTTTAAATTTCAACACTCGTTTCAATCTAGGAACTATCTCTTACGTTCGTAACTTTTTGTACTATTTCAGTGAAATCGTTTAATGTTGCTAAACAAACTTTGTTATTTATATGTTAGCGGTGACTTTAGTTTCGTTACGGAATGTTTGCAAATTGTTAAGTAGTTGTGTGGATATGGCCACACATTTGCCGGGGCAGCAAACTAATGATCTTTTTCACCCCTCACATGTAGGAAGAACAAGCTGGTGTTGAGCTGAGACACCGGTACATGCGGACCGGATCCCAGGATCGGGATAGTGAAACGAGATCGTACGTTAGAAAACTGTAATCTATGCTCCAGTTTGTCTGTGCATCGCCACCATGCTGTGGAAACTTATCAAAAACTGTTACTCCTTTCTCTCTCTTCGCAGCAATACCGTGCACCACAGACCGCCTAGCAATAAATGTGATATGCCCAATGATAGAAGTTCGATCGGGCAGCTGAGCACCAACTACGATGATGATCGCAAGTTTTCGCTGTCCGGTAAGTACGGAAACGAAGCCATAGACACCTATCTCCGCCACCTATCTTCGGTAGAGATGGTACACTTCTCAATAAGCCTTCTTGATCGAAGCGACCGACCCAACGCACGATTTGAGCTCGCCTACCGTGCTACCGTAGGAACGAATTGAACTGCCAATTGAAGAATGCCAATGCTTTGAGTACTGACTACCCTAATAAGTAAAGCTTAAGCGTACCCGTTACCGAAACCATGTCCGATACAGCAGCAGGGTCAAACATTCTAACCTATTTCTCTTTCTATCTATCCTATCCTCATCCACACCCCATCATACACCTCCCATTCATCATTTGCCGTCCTAAAAAAAACAAAAATTATGACACACACTCTAAACTGACAAAAGGAATAATCAATCAATTGAAAAGAAGCATACCCGATCTTAGATCACACAAACATCAGCCATTAATGAACAACTGCGGTAAGCAAATGGTTTTGTTTTTTTTTTGTTTTTTTTTTTTGCTTCAATGTACCACTCCCATATTAGCTTGGTTGCCTGCCTTCCTCGAATGAACATGGCCAAACTTGCCATCAATTTATGCAACACCGAAAACACATTCCCACCTGTTGTCATCGCCATCGCACGCATCCGAGCCCGTAGAAGTTAACCAAACATGCTGAACCCATCCTATACATATTTGTCCATTCAGCAAAAACAAAAATCGACATGGTTTCTTCATGTATGCCATTGTATGCATGAGGTGTTACTGCTTTGTACAAACGTTTAAGCAAATAAAGTTGTTAGCATATACCTTCATCGTTAACAGCATTTCTTTTAGGTTTGCATTGCATCGTCAAATTGTGTTGAAAGCGTGAATTCGTTATCTGTTTAGCTTAAACGCAATACGCGCACGAGTATGAAGGGTTCATACATGTATATAGCCATGCAATCGCGCCTACTTCAAATCAATGTTCCTTATGCTGTTAATGGAAGGCTGCGTTAGCGAGGCATTTGTTTGAGAGCGTGTTTTGTTCTTTTAAATTTTAGCATCGCCCAACGAAAGCCCCAAGAGTGCGCACAAGCAGACAATATCGCATCAGTACGAGCATCCGTCGACTGGGGGTGCGCTGGCATCCGCCACGGCCTTGGGCAGGGCCGCCGCGGACACGGTAACCCTGAGTGCGGTCAGTAATCGGGTCTGCAGCTGCAGCTCCAAACCGGACGGGCCGGGTGGAATGATGCGGGCCCCGGACTGCACTCCCAAGAGCAGTCCAGACGACGACATCTTTCATCACTCGGCACCGAACAACTCCGCCGCCTGCAAAGCGAGTGACTCGAAGCACAATCTAGCGTAAGTGTGGGAGAGTTTTTCATGTGGGGGTGCAGTTTAATTCCAACAAAATCTCGATACTGTTTGTCCTCTTTCTTGTCGTAGATTACTATCGAACCAAATGTCCGAGCTGACGGAAAGAGTGGTCAGCCTCGAGACGAGCCTCAAGACCGACATTCGTACCATCCTGGAGATTCTGCACCAGCAGCAACAGCTGCAGGTGCAGATGCAGCTACAAATGCAGCAGCAACAGCAGCAGCACGCCTTCGCACAGCACCAGCAGATGCAGCAGATGCACCCCGGCAAGACAGCGATGTCTTCGTATCAACCGTCCGAAAGTGATTTCTCGTTCGACATGTGCGCTCCGATGGACCCGAGAGAGGGAAGCAAGCCGCAGTACCAGCAGCAGCCACCGGCGCAGCGAATACACGTCCATCGATCCGTTTCCCAGCCGGAGTGCACCGATGATCGTAGCTTATTTAAGTGAGTCCTGGCGGCAACCTCTGGCCAACTGGTCTGGTCTGGTAGAAACACGTTTAAGCTGTGCTCACGTTTCAAACTTTCCCGTCCCGCTCGTAGATGTTCAAAGTTTTCATCATTCAATCAGCCCATGGACGATACACCCGAGGGTCAGAATTGGAATATTTTTGCACCCATCGCTAAGCTGGAATCGCTGGATGAAATTGATCAGGTGAGTGCGATCATTTGGCGATCGATCAGTATCGGCACAATAAAACAAATGTTTTCTTTCCTCCGTTTCTTTTCCATCGCAGGAAACTAAACCATCATCTAGTCACGACAAGATGCAGTAAGATGGCGGGAGGACACGTTTAATGGACACCATCCGTTTAATACTGTAATGCATCGAGAAACACATACACACACATACACGTGCACTCTCTAGCGAGCGTGTTGTTTTCTTCCTTCTTTTTTCGCGAACTCAAACGAACGCAAAAATATGTGTATATATATTTCAGATTCACATTATATGATCACCAAGTATACACCAGCTAGGAAAACAACCACACCGTACACAGTTTTCCCAATATTTCTGGAAAACGCTGCGCACAACGCGGATGTAGAATCCAGCATCCCGGCCCATCGTTACATACCCTCTTCATAATTATTATAGCCACAAATCACTCCCATAAACGAAAAAAAGTTTATTTGTTTCCATTTTAATCTCTTTATATCGTGCTGAAGAATCATATAGGAAAACAAAACAAATCAACAGCTTTGGATTGGAGACAACGTTTAAGCTAGACACGCCCGTAGAAGGAGCGCTGACGGAAATGGGATTTTTTGTTTTGTCAGGCGAGAAATAGAACAATAATTCCAGGACATTCTTACACTTTCGAGTTCCGTTCGCACGAAATCATGATTGTGATTGACCCAGTGAATTTATCTTGAATGAAAAACATGAGTAATCTAGCAATGCTCGAATCATAACGCTTAAAAGCGGAGTGACCATTTCAAATTCCGCCACGCAGCAACGTTGTGAATTTCTTTGTGAAAAATCATATCATAGTTTCCTCACGCAATCAGAGTTTAAATTTCCTTACGGGTGTCCATCCAAATGGCTCCCCGGATCGGGTGTTACGTGTTAAACCAGCAATAATGACAATTTAATAGCAATCTTTTTTCGAAAACGAAACACACACATTTCAAAACTAATATATAACATTGCAGATCGACTCAGAGTGCAAGAAAATGAAAAATAAGGTTAAAAAATGCAAAGCGGGGGGAAGGGGGGGGGGGGCGATGGTAGGTTGTGTAGGTGATTGGGGGAGGAAAAAAAGAAAAAGAATAACGGAGATAGGAATAAGAGAGATTGCCTAACATAAAATCAAATACACTCCTCACAACAAAGGTATAAAAGTGGAATCTACAGCAGAAAAGAACTCACAACAGTGCATCGGAAAAGCTTAATTGCCTTTGTTTGTATCTAACGCAAGAAAAACAACAACAACACGAAATAAAGTTATTGCTAATGAACTGATTTATACTATCCAACTTCTTTTTGATTGATCGGCCGAGGTTGTATTAGCGCTTTTTCCTCTGCATTTCCTTCACCCGCTGCATGATATCACACACAGGTGAAAGCAGGCGCGGCCACATGGCACGTCATCATCGAACATGAAGGTATGGTGTCGCACCTCAACACACACACGCGAGAGTGGCCTCGCTGTAGCTGCGCTGTAAAAAGAGCGTCCTACGGCAACCGGGCTGCGGTAGTATACATCCCTTCCGCCTGTTGGCAACGTAAGTATCTCCGTTCTTTTCCGTGCCATTTCCGCTTCCGCAGCGATAACAAACACTTGCCCCTTCCTGCGGAAGCATAATACCAATCCTGCTGGTGGCCCCTGTTATGGAATTGGCATGGGGCGTCGAAGTGATGAAGCATGCCCTCTTAAGGGATACGTCATTGTTCCCTCGATGCGTCCCGCCCGGTAGTAAATAGTGTGAAGCTACAAGTAACCTCCTGCATGTATTTATATATACAGATATTGCCCACCTTTTTACACCTTTACAGCGCGACACATCCCACAGCAGCAGGGTGGCCATGTGCTACATACACCAAAAATGTAATGATATTGTTGCGTGTCACCGTTTCATTTCTTCCTTTGCCGTGCGCCATCGTCTTACAAGGTTCGGCGCGGGAAGGGACCACGACTACGACGAGGAAAACGCTACGTCCAAGGGTTGGAGCCATCACCAGACCCAGCAGCGGGCAAACCACTAAGACTGCTTTCAAGTTTATGAGTTCGCTATTATTGATTAAATTAAAGAGAATAAAAAAAGAGCCCGCGGGCACACGAATATTCATAACAGCTCGGATGAATGAGCTGAGCACACTACTTTCGCAACACGCACCCATCCTGGGCCCGTTCGGAAAAAAACGGTGGCATTTAGCGGGAGTGTGTTTTTAGTCGCTGATCTGAATTCATCGATTGTGCAACGAACAAACAATGCAGAGGCGAGAGTCAAGTGCGTAGTTTTAGCTTCGGTCAACAGACACACAATTAAACAATTGTACAGCTCCTCATCCGCTTCGTGCTGTGTATTACGAATTTTACAATTTTCCATAAGAGAATCGAATCTTCCGCAAACCTCCTAGTTAAATTTGCAAAAGGATATACGGTGGCTTGTTTTCTTTGGTGAACGCTTGGACAACACAAGGCACCGTCGTGACACGAAAAAAAAAAATCGCGAGCCTCGAAGCGTGCCATGTGAAACACGTGTTACTACAAAACGCAACGCCTGCCAGGACCAGGCACGCAGTAAGGAAAGGAAAAGTTTTATCGATTCCACGCGATGGCGTCGCCCGAAACGGATAGGAGTGATTATTAAGTGCGTTCGCATTGGGGGCCAAGCATCGCGGACCGAAAGCCAGAGAATCCCCAGGCGCCAAAGTGTTCCCAAAGTACGGATATTCTTGTGGCTTTGTGGGAAATGTGAAGCATGATTCTGGCTATCTGCATACAAAGACTATGCGTTGCCAGTACATCGTGAGGTAAGATCACATTTTACCCAAAAGTCCATCACGGTGCTGTCGAAAATATAACCCACTAACCTACATCCCATGCCATACCAAAACCGTGTCCTTCGTATTCCATCAGTTTTTTTACCAAACCAAATGAAAACGTATGTGGATCTTTCGTTATCTACCCTCCATCACGACCATATGAGTTTCGCTCGAGCGTTCGTAGTTTTATACTGTTGGATTGGAACTCCTACTAATTACTTTAATTGCACACCGAACGACTCTACACTTCCAGCTTGGTCTGTTTCTTCGAACTGTGGCACCCAGCAACAACGGCCACATCTAATTACCAGCAGGGCCTTGACTATGACAGAAACGTGAAACCAGGTAATAGACCTTGCGAATCCCCTCCACTATAATGCTATCAGGCGTTTTCGATTGATTTCTGAAGGTGCAAATATATAACCTTCTTTTCAATGCAGGCACGCTTACAGATGTATCCGTATCGCTGTACATTAACCGTATATCAGGCGTGGATGAAAACAAGGAAGTAGGTAGACCGCGCCGCAAAGTGCGGCTGCTGGTAGAAGATATAAGGGAAACATTTCGAACACCACCTACCTTGCATTTGCAGGAAATTTCCTTCGATGTCTTCCTTCAAATCACCTGGGAGGACCTACGCGTCCAGCCGGTTATGGCGAGCATGATCGGAGAGTACGTAGAGCTGACGAAGGCCGACCGGGACATGATATGGGTGCCGGATCTTTACATCAGGCAACTGCGGGAGATGAAGATGTTGACTTTATTCGAGGAGATATCTAGCCTGCGGTTGTATGAGAACAGTACCATCAGCTTAAGTATAGGGTAGGTTCATTGCGCAAGAGTAATCAAATCACAAACACGCAACACGTGGTCTGTACGCATGATAACGTTCAATTGCTTGATATTTCCAGAGCAACCATTATTATCAAATGTGACATGGACTTTGTGCTCTACCCGCTGGACGTGCAAAGGTGTCCGGTCGACTTCAGCAGCTGTACGATATCATACTTTTATCTCCAAATGCCCATGGTCCATGTTTTAACATCCATCTTCCTTGAATTTGTTTTCTTCTTCAGACAAATATCCTGTGAAAGATCTACGGTTTCGGTGGAGAGCCGAAAATGCACTCTCCTTCCCAAACGATTTTGGAGATGGGTTTTTCCGGCTTCCAAAATATGTGGTTTCGTTTTACACCGAACAAGAATCACAAATAGTCAATTACAGCGATGGTAAACTCTGGTAAATACGTATCGCATGAATGCCAATCTAAAGCGGTTTGGTTTCTCCTCCAGATAATCACAGTTCAGCGAGATTGGAGATCACCTTGTCGCGCGAGGTGAAAAGCTATCTGCTGGAAAACTACCTTCCATCCACATTATTCGTTTCCATATCCTGGGGCTCGTTCGTAGTCGTACCGGAAATCGTCCCGGGACGCATGGTGTTGCTTGTCACAACATTACTTTCACTGATCACCATGTTCGATACCGTGAGGAATAACTCACCGGATGCATTGGAACTTAAGTGCCTTGAGGTAAGAGAGCTGCATTGGGCGGACATCCATGTCTATTTTTGAACATCGATTGGATATTACATTTCTCCACCTAGGTGTGGCTCATATCCTGTACGTTGTTTGTGTTCTTTGCGCTAATGGAGTACTTCATCGTGCTCTTCGGCATACGATACGATAAGCACTGGCGCGTCGCCAAGGCTCAGCACGCCTCGACTGTTCCTCCATCCATCACATTACAGTCTGCGGTAACGATGGCACAAAGCACGATGGATACATCCGTAAGTTAGACATCGTTCGTCCAAATATGCAACACATTCCACTTACCGCAGATTGTGGGACACCACACCAAAGATAAACTCGGTCTCTTTCCAGCGTGAAAACGGCGGGCTCGAACATTCAACGCTAAAGATGGCTGGAAGCAACAAAATTCAGCCACAGGATCACAGCAAGCCATCTTCGGCTTCCCTAAGCAATATTCAGGATACGGTACAAAATGCACAGAAAGTATCGTCGGTAATGACGAGAAAGCGGTGAGATTTTAAGCACGACTGAGCATGAGTTGTACGAGCCAATGGTAATCCCTTTTGTTTATTCTGATACAGGTTTCGCAACGTCGCCGATGTGGCCTTAATGTATGCAGGTTCGCAAAGAGGCCGATTGGATCAGCTATCCCTGGTTATATTCCCCGTTAGCTTCCTCATATTTACCATCTCCTATTGGACTATGTATTTAACTGAATCTAAAAAGAACTTCAAATAGTATTCTTTCATATTGATAACAAAAGCCCTATAGTTGATCTAGTAATAAACTGAATTGCCTATCGTCAATCAATGCTTCAGTGATTTCCCCACCTAAAGAAAACCAATTTCAAAACAGTTGATGAATTTTACTTATCCACAGTACCAAAGTAAACCATTTTTCACAATTTGCTCCCCGATAAACAGCACAAAAGAACTGAATTTATATATTTTGTTCCGAACGCTGGCTGAAACTATGACGTCACCAAAATGCGCCTTTTTCAACCGCTGTCAGAATGGACTGACGAAAGGGGCTGGAGAACTGGATTGACAAATCTGTTTGACTATATTATATTAAGTAGGGCGGTCATCTATTGAAAAAAAAAAACAAATTTATCACGAAACATTTGAAGAAGAACATACATAAACCTGATTATAACTTCATTAATTGCCAAGCGATTCTTCAAGTTCGGGGTTTCACAGGACTAATCACCCTGTGTTGTCAAATTTTGACAATCTGGCATGAACGCTGCATCACTGGTCGTTCAAACTGCTTTGACGTAACGATCATTGCTTCATTCGTAACGAACTTTCTCAACCGACGAGGCAAGCTGCGTGGAACGCAATCGCTTGAGTGAGGGAAAGATTTTCTTCGAAAAGGAACGATCGTCTGCAAGAAGTACCGTTGGAATTCTCATGAAAACGATCTACAACATATTCAGAAAGTATCAGTGCTTGGAAAATGAAGACGATGTAAGTGCCACCGGTGTTTGTTTGTGAATTACGCTTGCTCGAGTAAGATGGCGCTTAATGATGTCCGTTTTGGTGCCTATTGTGCCGTGTTTGGTTTGGTTTACTTACAGGCGACAGAAAACTCCGCTGAAGGTGGTCCCAAAGTCGGCCATCAAAAGTCGTGGAAATTCTGGCAACAGCTTGGTAAAAGATCCTGTCCAAGTCTATTGCCGCGTCCGGCCACCGCCGTGCGACTCCGATCTTACCTGTTTACGTGTTACCGATCCCCATACGGTCGTCTTGACGCCACCGCAAATCGCCATCAACTTTAAGGTTGCTAATTTAAAGGAAACGCAGTACATGTTCAAGCGAGTCTTCGACGTATCGGTTCGTCAGCACGATGTGTATCTAACCGTCGCACAACCATTGGTGGAGGCATTGGTGCGCGGTCGAAATGGGCTACTGTTCACGTACGGAGTCACCGGAAGCGGCAAGACGTACACCATGACCGGAGACCTGCAACATCGCGGCATCATGCCTCGTTGTTTGGACTCACTGTTTCGTACGATAGCCGATTTTCAGGCCAAGAAGTATACGTTCAAATCGGATCGCTTGAACGGCTTCGACATTCTCTCGGAGGCGGAAATACTTCTCGAGCGCCAGTTGGAACTGAACGGCAAGCTGACGAAATCCTCACGGAAGAAAGATCTGGATCAGGAGGTGGCATCACAGGCATCGGTAGACCCGTCCGAGATAAGCGGTATCGACGAAGACAACATCTACGCGGTGTTCATAAACTACGTTGAGGTATACAACAACTCTGTGTATGATTTGCTTGAAGAATCCACGATCCAGAAGTAAGCACCGTTCGCGTTTTCAGACACATTCACTATTTTGCTTCAATGATTTTTTTTTTTGCATTTATCTTGCAGGACGCTCCAGAGTAAAATGGTCCGGGAAGATAGTAATCATAACATGTTTGTCCACGGTGTTACAGAAGTGGAGGTAAAATCGGTAGAGGAGGCATTAGAGCTCTTTCAGGTCGGCCAGAAGCGGAAGCGAATGGGTCATACAATATTGAACGCCGAATCGAGCCGCTCCCATTCCGTGTTCACCATTCGCCTCGTACAAGCTCCGGTAGATCTGCAAGGGGAGAACGTTGTTCAGGACCGAAACGCCCTTACTATTAGCCAGCTGTCGCTGGTAGATCTGGCAGGAAGTGAGCGTACGAATCGTACCGGTAACACCGGTCAAAGGCTGCGAGAAGCTGGAAACATCAACAATAGTCTGATGACGCTCCGAACGTGTTTAGAAATTTTGCGCGAAAACCAGCAGACCGGAGGGGCGAAGAAGGTTCCGTACCGTGATTCGAAGATAACGCATCTTTTCAAGAATTATTTCGATGGAGAAGGGCAGGTGCGGATGATCGTATGCGTGAATCCCCGAGCAGAAGATTACGACGAGACAGCGCAGGTGATGAAATTTGCTGAAATGACGCAGGACGTTCAGATAGCGCGGCCAACCCCGATGAAGGTGGACGTCGGTCTAACGCCGGGCCGTCGTAAGGCGAATCAGCTGTTTAAATTGGCCATGAACGAGGTAGCCGACAAGTATCAACTCTCGCCGTTCGTTAGCGAGACCAACAGCGATCCGACAGAGATCGATCTGGGTCTGGTGTACAGCCTGGAACCGTTCCGGGTGGACATGAAGCTGGGATCGCCAGAGAGCGACGAGCTTATCCGCAAGCTGTGCGAGATATTGAGGCTGAGAATTCAGAAGCGCAAATTACTAGGAGACGATTTCAACGCGCGTCAAAACCGTTTTCGCATGAATCTCCACAAACTGGAAACGGAAAACTTATCGCTGCAGACGAACAACACCGCGATGAAGGGAGTGGTTGAGCAAAAGCAACAAAAGATCAAGGCTTTGGAGAATAAGGTCGAGCTTTACGAAAGCACGATCGACGATCTGAACCGCCGCAATCGGCAGCTGGAGGAAAAAGTGCTCACGCTACAAACCCAGCTCAACCAGAAAACACAGCTGCTCAACCAGAAGGAGCAGGAAAAGGAAAGGCAGCGCAAAAAGTTCACATCGAAGATTGCGGTCGAAACGGAGAAGAAGAGCCGGGAGCTCGAACAGAAACTGATGGAGCAGCGCAGCAAGCATGAGGACGAAATACGCGAGAAGGATAAGCGGCTACGACTGGTCTCTGAAATTGTACAGGGAACCCCAATACCGAGGGGAAGGTCCAGCAGTGTTGATAGGGATATGCCAAAAATGGAAACGACTCCGAATGTTAAGTCGTTAGTTTCCGCATACTCGACACCAATAGCTTCTAGGGTATGTGTCCACTATTTGCTAAATGCTATAATTATAATAATTATTCACACTGTTTTTTTTCTGTTTCCAGCCTGGAACGGCGGTGTCGAATGCTAGACATCGTCGATCACGCTCAGCCGGTGAACGCTGGTTGGAGCATCGTGCGGTGAATCCCGTGCCATTGGGAACAATCCTACAACCGTACTACAACAACTCAAAGTCGGTCACCAAATTGAGCGACAAAGACGTCGTCAATCATAAAGCGACGAAGTACTGCCTCATTTCGCAGGACGCTGACACCGAGGGTGAGCTGGAAACGAAACTGTTCAAGGGCGACGTCATCCCGACCAGCGGTGGGGGAGCGCAGGTTGTATTCAACGACGTGGAGTTCTTAAAGCAATATTCCCCCACAAAGACACCGCCGAGCCGCAAGCGTTCCAGCAACTTCGTCACACCCAGTGCCCCACCGTTGGCTGAAATACAGAATACGAATTCAAAGTGCAGCACCGGCATCGAAGGGCACGCCGCCGTTACGCAAAACAAGCGATCGAAACACTAACCGGTAGTCGAATAACCACCGATCTGTATATATACATACCATTTTTTGACATTTTATCATACTAATACTGAGCTCTTACTAATTGGATTCTACGAAAATAAAGGTGTTTTATTCAGGAATCTCTGCGTTGGTTGGTGGGTCTGTTGGTGCGTCACTTGAAGGTAACGGAATATCTTCATTCACATCTTCCTTTGCGCCTTCAGCGGCTTCAGCTGTGTGGATTGGCTCGGTTGCAGTTTGTTGCTGCTGCGCTGGAGCCGTTTGGGCAACAATTTCCGCCAAATTGTATTTACGCAGTAGATAGTATTCCTGCAGTACACCGATGCAGCAGAGCCCTTTAATCACCTCAACGATCACTGCCAGATCCGGATTCTTCAAATTAGCCTTATTGCCAGCGTTCTTAGCGGTAATGAGATCGGCAAGTTCCCTAATGACATCATCTCTGGAAAGTTCGTTGTTCAGCCGGCGGTTGAAAATGATAGCGTACGATTTCGGCTCCTTCAGAAAGTACCGATCGCACAGTGCTCCCACCGCATCCATGATGTCCTTCAGGTTCGCTCGACAAACCGCCTCGATGGGCAACATTCGCAGAATGAAACGGGACTTGTGCTTCTTCGTGACGCTCAAATCTTTCATCAACTTGAACCCTATTTCGCTCGGTTTCTCTAGGGTGGTTTGAATGAAAAGACAGTTCATGGCGCCACTCTCCACGCTCTGGAAGCGGAACACTTTGTCGCTCTTTTGCCCAGCCGCCTCTGCTTCCTTTTGCAGTTTTATCGAAATATCCTCCTCTTCCGCCTCACTATCTTCGGCCGGCTTCTCCGCGGTATCCTTTGTCTGCTCCGCCGGGCCATACAGCTCATCAGCGTACTCGTTCAAGATGCGGTAGCTGTCCCGCACGCAATCACGTACACGGCCGTTACATGTTATGAGAAAACCGCGATGGCCAGTCCTCAAAAAACGTTCCCGTGCCGACTTTCCTCCACCATTTTCACCAGCCTTGGCATAGTAGTTTCGTTTGCCGTCCTTTCCTTTCCTGCCCTTGCCGTTTCCAGATGCGTCCAGTTTCATTTTCTTCGGATCGGACATACCTGCAGAGAAGATGCTGATACTTTCCTTACGACGAAGCACGCGGTGATCTCGGTTCGCCTACTGCCAAATATTTTATTTACCTACCCTTCCTCACCGCAAGAGTTGTTGTTCTTTGAAATGTCAAACGTATAGCGTCAGAGCTTCGAACGCAAGCAAAGAATCAACAAAACGCTCTGCAATCCTTTCTGTGGAGAAAAATAATATTTTTAAGAAAAATTTCAGTTCAACATGAGTAACATCTACATTCAAGAGCCACCAACTTCCGGAAAGGTATGCTATTGCCCCCTGAAATGACCACAGCTTATTGATTATGTGCTTTCGCTTCAGGTTCTGTTGAAAACAACAGTGGGCGATATCGATATAGAACTGTGGTCGAAAGAATGCCCTTTGGCGTGTCGAAATTTCATTCAACTGTGCCTAGAGGGATACTACAATGGCACGATATTCCATCGCGTCGTAAAGGGTTTTATCGTACAAGGTGGCGATGTTAACGGCGATGGCACCGGAGGGGAGTCGGTGTACGGTCATCCGTTCAAGGATGAGTTTCATTCGCGCCTCCGCTACGTCCGACGTGGCTTGGTGGGGATGGCAAACTGCGGCAAGAACGACAACGGGTCGCAATTCTTTTTCACCCTTGGCGCCACACCGGAACTGCAGAACGCCAACACGCTCTTTGGCAAGGTTACGGGCGATACGATTTACAACATGCTCAAGTTGGAAGAAGGGGAAGTTTATGAAAATGAACGACCGCACTTTACGCACAAGATTATCAAAGCGGAAGTATTGAACAATCCTTTCGACAACATAATCCCACGACAGCTGTCAAAGGACGCTTCATCAAAACGGGACGATGAGGGAACTCGGAAAAAGAAGAGAGAGAAGGGAGTCAAAAACTTCGGTCTTTTGTCGTTTGGCGACGAGGCGGAAGAGGAAGAGCAGGAAACAAATGTGTTCGTGCAAAAGAATGCCTCCGTCGGACGGGGCAAATCTTCCCACGACGTGTTGGACGATCCTAAATTGAGCAAACAAACCGTTGATACTCCCAGGACTGAAACGGGCAAAAGTCGTGTGCCGCACGACCAAGAAGCAAGCTATTCCGACGCAAGTGACGATCAGCGATCAAGTACACACGTGGAGGAATCGAAACTTCGAGGATTGAATGACGTGCGAAATAAGCTGAAACGCAAGCCAGACGAAAAGCAGAAAAAGGAGGCCTCCGAATCTGACTCTGATTCCGACTACGGGCTAGATAGTGGTAAGAAAAAGGCAAAAAAAGAGGAGGCCGAAAAAATTCGCAAAGAAATCAGCCAGCTGAAGCGCGACTACCATTCCGACAAGCGCTCGAAGGAAAAGGAGCAGGACGAGCAACAGAAAAAATCTAAAACTTCGGCTCGGAAGGAGTTCATGAAAGAGGTGCTTCAAGTGCAGGAGGAGTACTCGCAGAAAACAAAGCAGCTGCCCAAAAAAGGAAGCTCTAGAGAAAGCTTTACGATGGAATTGCTGAAGAAATTTAAAACGAAACTTCAATCGGCCCACGAACGCGACACGGAACCTGCAGAAGAGTCAACGGCAGGCGGCAACGAGGAGGAAGACATTCGAGGCGACAACTGGCTATCGCACAAACTGGAATTTGAAAAAAAGGACCCAATACTTGCCAAGGATGCAGCTACAAAGGATGACGATTGGTACGACG
This sequence comes from Anopheles atroparvus, assembly GCA_914969975.1. Lineage (NCBI taxonomy): Eukaryota > Metazoa > Arthropoda > Insecta > Diptera > Culicidae > Anopheles > Anopheles atroparvus. The sequence continues at coordinate 42,971,320 of CAJZCY010000002.1, read as the reverse complement.
TGTACGATCCTCGGAATCCGATAAATAAAAGGAAACGTGGTGAAAAAACTGAACAAGGCCAAAGGCCAAAAAAATAGAGACCGTTGCAAAAAGGAAGTTGAATTTATTGCTGATAAAATGTTTGCTGTACAATACAAAGTCAATATAATATGTACAAGCACTACCGCATCAGTGACGTAGCATCACAATGTTTAACAACATAAGTCTTGCGTTGAATAGTGAAACCGATCATTGCTAACTTTGGCTTCTTGTTTAAACAAGACATATTTTATGACTTGAGGGAGACCTGATGCAAGGTGGACAACAATGAGTCGACGTCGTTATCGATTTCGAGCTTCAACTGTAGATTATTTATCTTATCGACAATAGAATCGATGGAGCCGATCGTGTCTATTTCGAGCTGCCTCCGACGTACCTGATCGAGTTGCGTGGAAAAGTTTTGAAACATATCCTCTAAATCTTGACGAGTAAATTCCCCTTGCTGCTGAGGATTAGAACGTTGCTCTCGGAAGGCCGCAAAGATTCGTTCGCAGACCGTCACTATCTGGACGCGCGTTCCTCGTTTCACCATCGTCCTGGTTCGCTCGGAGAGGCGCAGCTTGCTGATGGCAATTTCCAGTGCCAGATGCCCTTTGGAATCCTTCAGCAGAACGTTAGTGCCATAGTCGAGCAACGTCTGCACTACTTCAATATTTTCCGTGCAGGTGGCCAAATGGAGGGGGGTGTTTAGATTTTTGTCCCGAATGTTTGGATTGGCTCCACTCTCCAACAACACCTTTATCATATCTAGGTACCCCCGACTACACGCAATATGCAGTGCCGAGCGACTGAAGAAGCCTTCCGATGTGTTCGGGGACATTCCTTTTTGAATCATCGCTGTAACCTTCTCGGTGTTGTTAAGGGAAACTGCCTCCAGAAATCGTGCCACGAGGGTCTGGGATGGTCGTGTTTTTACGTATACGCACGTTTGGGCCCGTGTGCGATGCGGTATCCGGGCCTTCAGCATGTTTCGAGATGGGTAAGTAGAATCAGCTAGAATGGAACGAAGGCCATAAGTCTTGTGGTTATTAATCGCATGGATCAGCCGTTGAAGTACTTAGTAAAGGCAGCTGAGAAGACGCTTGATTATTCGCTGTGCCAAAATGTGCACCCGGAGAATAGGAATATGCATCGGTCATGACCAATTTGAACGTATTTGCTAGATCCGATTCTTCGGGTTCCCTATCAGCAATCGACGCACTAGCTAAAGCATCGCTCACTTTAATTATTTCCAGTGGTTGTGTTTGATGGAATGTTTTCTGTTCGTTTTCTACTATCGGCTCGTCGGAAGATAAGCGACTCATGGCGCTCAATGTAACGGCGAATCAGTATTATTTCAGTAAAAAATGGTAAAACTACATAACACAATTTGTTTGTTTACATTCGTACACTTCTCCAGATTTATAAAACTCGAAGTTCATTCGTATGACAGCAATGCATACGAATGAATGAATCAGCATTCAATTAATGAATTTGGGAAAGTCATAGGATGAACACGTTATTTTAAATTTAATTTTAGTCAGAAATATACTTCCAACTTAAAGTTTTATTTATTTTCCTCGAAAACGTCGATCGGATCGGTTAGGAAGGTAAATATTCAATTAACCAGGTGGCCACACCAGCTGCCGCCCTCCAAGCACATGCAGATGAATATGGTAAACCGTTTGGCACCCGAGATCTCCATTATTAACCACCAGGCGAAATCCGTCGGGTGATTTCGATTTTCCTAGCTGCCCCGCAACATGCATTAGATGGCCTAGAATCTGAAAGAAACATGCTTGTAACGAATTTTGCCAACGTTTTGGAAAACTCTTTAGATACCTCAACATCGGTGGGTTTGCTATCTTCCAATTTGCGAATTTTATGCTTCGGTATGACCAGAAAATGTACCGGCGCTTGCGGGGAAATATCGTTGAATGCAATACATTTCTCATCCTCATAGATAACGTCTGCGGGAATCTTTTTTTGAATGATCTTGTCGAATATCGTGTCTGCTTCTGCAACGCCGGACTTTGGATTGTTGCTACTGCTGTTCCGACTGCGATACGTCCATAGCAACTCCGGTGTGGGTCTCAATGCACGTCCGACCACTGAACGTATCCCAGCGGATATCATCTTGCTGCAAAGTTAGAGAAATGCAGCTAACAATTTCAATTCCCGTTACCACTTGGGTTCCAGCGTAGTTTCGTAACACTTGTTTTGGTATACGATGCAAGGACAGCTGTTTGGATGCACTCGAGTGCATCTTGAAAGTTGTTTGTCAAACTTCAATTATTTTGCATTTTTTGACATTTAACTGAGCGGTTCAGTCGGCGCAAATAATAATCCTAGTAGAAATATACATTCGGAATCGTACAGGCTTATTTCAACCATCATAATTCAACACTAAAAGTAAAACAATACCTGCAAGACACATATTTTTCGGGTCATGAAATTTGCCTTGATCAACTTTATACCGACTCTCCCGCCATATTCGGCGAAACAGCCGCATGACTTTTCGTGTCAATTGTCAGTGTCAAATCGTTGCCACATTTGTTTTGTTCATCATCATGTAAACCACGAGTCTGGCGCGGTGCGTGTTATTAGATATCTACTTGCGTTTCGCTGAAATTATCAATGAAAAAAAGCAAGTAAGATAAGATAAGGCAAAATGTTAATGTTCTGTCCTACTTGCGGCAATTTGTTGCTTGTGGAAGAAAGTACAGATTCCCTGAGGTTCTCCTGTAACACGTGCCCTTACATATGCAAAATTAAACATAGGATATCGAGCCGTATTTATCCCAAGTTGAAGGTAGGAGCACTAATCCCACACAACCGAGCTAGATAACGTGGGTCTATTGTTCATTACGTATGTTGTTTCTTTTTATAGGAAGTGGATCATGTTATGGGAGGATCGGCCGCATGGGAAAACGTAGATTCAACGGATGCAGTTTGCCCTGCTTGTGCGCACGGTCGTGCTTATTTCATGCAAATGCAGACCCGCTCTGCTGACGAACCAATGACTACATTCTATAAATGCTGCAATCAAACATGTCTACACAATTGGCGTGACTAAGAACCATTGATCGTTGTTTTGTGTTACGAATATGAGCAAGCTTGTGGCTTCCGCAAGAAAGGGTATCAAACTTAGTCAAACAGGAGTGCAACAGTACATCGCTAGACGGACAAAAACAGACTTGACAATGAGTGGTTTAATTAAGCGTCATCATGAAAAGGTGATATCTATTGATAATCGTAACGCAGTGAAACACGCTGCAGCATTGCTGAATTCGGGATCCGTTATAGCGCTTCCAACCGATACGGTCTATGGGCTTGCATGCAGCGCCAACAATCCCGAGGCGATCCAAAAGCTGTACGATATAAAGGGACGACACGAATTAAAACCAGTCGCAATATGCGTTCCGGAAGTGGATCATCTTCGACGCTGGGGTAAGGCAGATCATCTTAGTAGTGAGCTGCTGCAAGAACTCCTTCCGGGAGCAGTCACCATAGTGGTTAGAAAATCTAAGCATCTAAATAATCCAAACCTTAATCCAGGCACTGTTAAGATTGGGATAAGAATACCTGCATTCAAATTCATTCGGGACGTCTCACGATCCTTTACTTTGCCGATAGCATTAACAAGTGCCAACAAGAGCGCAAGCAAGAGCACACTGAACGTCCATGAATTCGAATGCCTTTGGCCAAGCCTTGGCGCTGTGTTCGATGGAGGACAATTGGGATTGTCGGAACAGCAGAGGGCGGCATCTACGGTCATCGATCTATCCGAGGACGGTACGTACAGTATCATAAGATCGGGCGTGGCAGCGGAACACACCATACGCACCGTAGAAAAATACAATTTCTTTCCAAAGCATTTGTAGGCAAATAAATTATGCAGCAGAAAATGCAGGAATTGATCACCAGTATAGAGTTTTTATGAGTATAATCAGTATAAACAGTAGCAAATGTTGTCCATGGGGGGTGTGCGTTTTTAGCTGTAATTAAGATACTATCAAAACAACAACAATAATGGAACCACACTTTAGCATTTCTTTTCGATTGCTGAATTGATAGACGAATAAAAGTATTCGCACTGGTTCAATGATGTGTTTTGCTTTTAGAGAATTTCATTAACGATTTAACCGAATAAAGAAAATTTAAAATGAGTAGAAATATGAGCCCAAGAAGTTGTTTTCAAGATAGCATGCTCTGCAATCTGTCATCAATGTCATTCCGTCGTAGACAACGAGCACGTCAGTGTTTGGATTGCGCGGACCAATCAGCGATCGCCAACGAAACGGGGGGAGTGGCTCATGGATATGATAAATATTAGGCCAAATAGGGAAATCAGAAATATTGCCATGATATTACCATTCATGATATTGCCATGATAAGCTGCAAATGATATTTTACCAATGAGTGATGCGTGTAAAAACATGAGCAAAAAGTAGCCTTTCCTTCAAATGAAGAGGAAGGATTCCTCTGAGCACCGGTGTCGCCATCTGCTGGGCAAGATTGAAAAGAAAAGTCAAAGTCCCCGTCATCATCATTCATCGCAAGGAAGTGCAAGAAGAAAGGTGTCGTTGCTCTACGGAAGAAAGGTGTTTTATTCTGCACTGTACGTGTTCCAGCCACGTTATTTCATATTAACCCGACCGGAAGATTTTAGGATTTCTAGTGATTTCGCAAATTTGTTCTATAGCGCCGCTTGTGGTCTTGTTCTTCACAGACAGCCCGAAACTATCGCCTGGAAGAATGAATAGCCGGTTGCTGATAGGCTTGTGTGCCATGATGGCAGTGGCACTTGCCGGCGAAGCGGATGTTCTGGATCTGACTGATAGTGATTTCTCGACCCGTGTTGCAGAAACGGAAACTACCCTGGTCATGTTCTACGCTCCGTGGTATGTATTCCATTCAATTATGATATTTCTCCGAAAAGGCTCCAGTGATTTGGACGTATATTGAATTGAAAGTAAGAAAAAGAAGAAAAAGATGCAGGTGCCTCTTTGTTTTTTTTTCTACTTTCTCCCGTTTGTTGGCAAGTTTGTGTAAAAGGCGATGTCGAAAGATGTCAATAACCTTTCGTCTTGAGCACTGTCAGCTTAGTGTGCCGTTATATTAAAAAAAGTGCAAGTTCAGGCAATTCTTCATTACCGGATTTTTTTTCTTTTTAATTCATCACAGGTGTGGACACTGCAAAAAGCTGAAACCCGAGTACGCCAAAGCCGCCGAGCTGTTACGTGGCGATGACCCACCAATCGCCCTGGCCAAGGTCGACTGTACCGAGGGCGGCAAGGACACTTGCAACAAGTTCAGCGTTAGCGGTTACCCAACGCTGAAGGTTTTCAAGAATGGGGAAGTGTCGCAGGAGTACAATGGCCCCCGCGATGCAACTGGCATTGCCAAGTACATGAAATCGATCGTTGGTCCCGCGTCGAAGGATCTGCTGACGCTGGAGTCATTCGAGGCGTTCTTGAAGGTCCAGGAAACGTCGGTCGTCGGTTTCTTCGAGAAGGAGTCGGACCTGAAGGGAGTTTACCTCAAGTACGCCGACAGTCAACGTGAGCGTCTCCGGTTCGGTCACAGCAGCGCAGCGCCCGTGCTGGAGAAGCAGGGAGAAACCGATGCCGTGTACCTGTTCCGGGCCCGCCAGCTTGCCAACAAGTTCGAGCCGGACTTTGTGAAGTTCGAGGGAACCACCAAGCAGGAGCTTACCGACTTTGTGAAGGCCAACTTCCACGGATTGGCCGGAGTACGATCGCGGGACACCACAAGCGACTTCAAGAATCCCCTCGTGGTTGTGTACTACGCAGTGGACTACGTGAAAAACCCGAAGGGCACCAACTACTGGCGCAACCGGGTGCTGAAGGTGGCCAAGGAGTTCGTGGGTCGCGTCAACTTTGCCGTCAGCTCCAAGGACGATTTCCAGCACGAGCTGAACGAGTACGGATACGACTACACCGGCGATAAGCCCTTGGTGCTGGCGCGCGACGCCAAGAACCAGAAGTTCATCATGAAGGACGAGTTCTCCGTGGAGAATCTGCAGGCATTCGCGACGGAGCTGGAGGAGGGATCTCTGGAACCGTACATCAAGTCGGAACCCGTGCCGGAGAGCAACGATGGTCCGGTGAAGGTGGCCGTGGCGAAGAACTTCGAGGAGGTGGTCGTGAACAACGGTGTGGACACGCTGGTCGAGTTCTACGCTCCCTGGTGCGGCCACTGCAAGAAGCTCACCCCGACGCTGGAGGAGCTCGGTACCAAGCTGAAAGAGGAGGATGTTTCGATCGTGAAGATGGACGCCACGGCAAACGATGTACCACCGCAGTTTGAGGTGCGTGGCTTCCCGACCCTTTACTGGCTGTCGAAGGATGCCAAGAACACCCCGGACCGCTACGAGGGTGGTCGCGATGTGGACGATTTCGTGAAGTACATTGCTAAGCACGCCTCGAGCGAGCTTAAGGGCTTCGATCGGTCCGGCAATGCCAAGAAGACCGAACTGTAATCTCTTCCTTCTTTGCTGCTTTTGTTTCCAAACAACCGTCGCCATCATCAGCAGTTGCTTTAGGGAATTCCACACATTGTCCATTCCTATCCTGAAAGCGTTGAAATGGCATGGCTCGCAACCGTTTATAATGGCAGCGAATTTCGTTTAGATCTGTGTAATAAGATTGATTTTTTTCTTCGGTCATTTGTTTAAAAAAAGTTTACTCTAACACGTAGAAAGTGGCTGAATGCTAGCTCGGGCACCTTGTCTGCCCTGGGAGTTTGATTACGCATAAAATAGGAGCAGCCTGAACAAAATTAGCTAGCCCTCTCATTCGAATACCTACACGACATCGAATACTAAAGCTAAGCATATGGACGAACTACAGTACTACGAACAAACTATACAGATTACGTGTTTGTATGTGAATGCAGTAGGGGTGGCTTCATCACTCACGGAAGAACAGCATTTAAAGGAACTAAAATCCCTTCCCTGGGGGGCTTAAAGCGTTACAATCTCTCGTACCGCATGGCATTTGTCATTTTTTGCGTGACAAGCTTTTAAAAAAAAAGAGGCGATACGGTTAACTCGAGAAGCTCCGCGACATGAGTACACATAGGAATGATGAATCGATAATTTTGTCTTCTGTCGGCGTAACTTTTTCCAATCTTTTTCCAGAACACATTTGAGTTGTGAGAGCATTTTTTTAAACAAATAAATAAAACTGATCTAATATAAACAATTATGTTCCTTTGTTCCATGGAAAATTAGCTGAACATTTGAGATATAAAGGATAAGTTGAAGTTTATATATATATATTTTCTTCATTAGCATTGAATTAATAACATTTTTTCAGCACACTATCAATCCCCCGAGTCGGGCATACGGCCAAATAGCGATCCAAACAACTCATCCTTCGCTTCGTCCGTCCAGTTGTAGTCGGGAACTGGTGCCATATAGTTGACCAGCTTATTATGCACGACGTACCTGAAACGAGACAAATGAAAGCACGTTAGTTTTCGTATACGAGCAACAAAGGTGATAGAATAGCAACAGGGAGAATAAGTTGAGCGCCTACCGAATCTTTCGACCCTTCGATGCCCGGGTGTCCACGCTTTTCTTCATTTTGTTACGCATTTTTTGCAGCTCTGCCAACTTGTTGGCAATCTCCTGGGGACTGTCGGTCATGTTGGTTTTGTACTCGATCAGTTCCCTAAGCAGCTGGTGGTAGAAATCGGAATCATCGTAGATTTCTCCATCATAAATCGATTGGGTGCTTTGTTCCGGATCGTCGACTTCGCTTCGTTCTTCCTCGGGGTGTGACTTTTTCGATTGCGAAAGATCAGCCCTTCCACACACCGTGTAACCGCCGCGGTAAAGTTGTGTTTTGCGTACCAGTTCTTCGCGGTTTATCAGGCTTTCTTCAATTTTCCTCAGTACCGACAGGGATTGTTTTTGGTTTCGTACACTTGATGCAACCTTCGTACGATCGTGCCACTTCATCAGGACGCTATTTCGATAGTCCGCCATGTCATTCGTCCTACCACTGAGAGACTGCTCGTACTCGTCCAGAGCAATCCGCTTCGATTTTGAGGCCTTTTTCAGAGATCCTTTCCTTTTAGAGCCACTCTTTAGTAGTTCTTTCGTTTCCGAAAACTGTTCGAGCAGTGTTTCCTGTAACGCAAGGAATCGATCCATCACTTCGGCAACGGTCTTGCTGGTTTGTTCGGCCTTGTCCCGAAATTCTTGGCTTTCAGACTGAAGCTTTTCGTACACGTTTGCCTGCGGTAGACTATTGGCCGTTATCAAACAGGGCTGCAGTTTGATACGCATTTCCAGCATTCGCTCCCACAGCTTCAATTGATTTTGTACAGCCAGGCCTTTGTTCACAGTGTCTGCCTGATTTTCTCCCTTAATTAAGGTAATCTGTCCGTTTGAGGGTTGCTTACTACTTCTAGCTAAATATTCAGAGAAGGATTCCTCCTGGTCTTCGGCTGATTCATCTTCATCCTGGTACGATTCATCCACAGTTCCTTCCTCCGATGCCTCACTATCCTCGTCATGACGCGGTGGTTTCAAAAGGACAAGAGATTTTGCTTTAGGTGCGTATGTTTCATCTCCGCTTGAACCTTCTTCATCATCTTCGTCCTCTTCGTCGTCATCCTCGCCTCCATCATCGTCGAATTCGTCTGTATCGTACTCCTTCTGCTCTTGCGCATCATCATCCTCATCATCGTCGCTTCCCGCGTCATCTAGGGCTTCCTTTCTCGAGGACACTTTTCCTTTGTATTTTCGATCGATGTCCTCAAGAAACTTTATATTGCGCTTCCGAAATTCACTCAACGCGGCATTTCTGAACGTCTCTTCCGGTACCTCGTCAAACTCGCTGAATTTCGGTAGAGTATCATCTCCCGACTCCTCGGATTGATCCTTTGCCTTTTCCGGCTCGAAGAGCTTGTTTATTTTATCTGATAAAGTGGCCGACTTTTTCTTCATCAACGACATCACTGAGTTTGCGGGGTTTTAAAATTAATTCAACATCAACTACCGGTAAATATTATTCGCACATTCAGCGAAACGTGCACGTTGTTGTTTTTGCTGAGACTGTTGACAGTAAAGGCCAAGGTGGCTACGTACTTGCTACACTAGTTTGACACGAAGTCAGTTGCAACGCGGCGGGTAGCAAACGTGGATCCACTTTTGCATGGTTGATGCGTAATTTTAATATATATTGTTGTTAAAAGTGCGTTTTCTCCCAAGCTGTTTTAAACATCCGGAGTATTTTCGAATTTTGAATGTAAAATCGTTTCGATAATCTACTAAAAAAAAAAAACACACCACAGTAGATCTGCAATAAAAAGCTCATATACCTTGGGCTTATTTATTTTCGCATTGTTTGACAGCTTCAGAAAACAAAATAGAAGAAGAACGGATTGTTGGAAACGCGGAGGGTAAGGCAACAAGGGCGGACTGGAGAACACAGCCATAAGCAACTGCCAACAGTTTGTTCATATTGTGTAAAAGTTTCAAGTTTGTGCATATTGTGTAAAGACCATCAGTATGTCGGATGAGGATTTCTTTCGTGGATTGAGGGACGACATTGTAGACTCCACTCGCAAGATGTTGGAAGAAGCTCCTGTATCGAAAAGTAAGGCAAAAATGAAAAAAGCAGATAAGGAGGTCACTAAAATGACCGATGCCGCGAAACAGGGCATAGCGGAAGGTGATGCCGTGGCGAAAGTGGCAATGGAGCTTGTTCAACTGAGTATTGAGTCCAAGCCGGAGGAAAAGGTCAACCTGCTGCTGAAGGCTGATATCAAGCAGGACTTGGATAAGACGGATCCTGATGAACCGCCGCCTGGTAGGCCGGAGGTTACGGGGCAGATGGAGGTAAAGAAAAGTAAGAAGGACGCAAAACAGAAAGAAGGGAGTCTGAAGGACAAGAAGCACAAAGAGGGGAAGCAGTTTGAATCGAAGTACAAGGAGTCGAAGAAAAAAGATGCGAAACTAAAGGAAATGAGGAAGAAAGAAACAAAACGGAGACGATTCAACGTTACACCAGAAGAAGATTCGGATGATTCATTCGACGAGAACCAACAACATCAACTCGAAATCAATCATCAACATCTGAAGGCACTGCAAGGCGAGATCATGAAAATTGAGAAACAGATCGTTACGATGAAAGGAGAATTCACCCATCGGGATGCGAAGTCGATCGTAAACTGCACGGATACGCACAAGAATTCCAAAAGAGAAGCTAAGGTTACAAACAAAGACAAGAAACCGAAGGCGATCCGTTCGGAATCGGAATCTAGTAAGCCGGATGCGAAACGTAAAGACAAAAAGCATGAAAAAGCTCCTAAGGGAGTTCCGGTGCATAACAAATCCGTCCAAGAGATCGACACCGATGGATTGTCCGCAGAGCACAAGCTCTTGCTAAAGTTATTCATGCTCAGTTCCTCGCAACGTAAAAAGTATATAGAGAAACGCGGAGTAGAACTCGGTTTGCTCGAACCTCATCCTTTCAAGCGTCACGTGATTTCGGTCACTGAGCGTGTCCAACATCTTTCGGAAACCCTCTTCGCGGAGGGCAAGAGCTATATAACTACGACGAAAAGCTTCGGTGAAAAGGCGGATCCACCAATCGGGGATTCAGCGAAAACGAAGCTGGAAAGTAAACCATTCGAAGATCAGGTGAACTACCTGCTGAACAACGGAAAACAGTGTGCTGTTGAATACTACAGTCCGGAGTTAATGCTAACCTCGGTCAGGGATGAGGCGCAGATGATCGTGCAAGATCGCTTGGAGTCTTTCGTCGGTCAATTGGTAGAGCAGAACGTTGGCTATCTGGTCGAGGGTTTGCTGCGCATAAACGCCCGTAACAATATGCAATCGTTCGTCGATGACGCAACGCGCGAGGGAAACGTTTACATAAACTCCATCCTCCTTCGCCGGTGCGCTATGGACGGTGATCTGGTGCGAGTTTTCGTTCTGAATCAACCAGTCACTACGAACAGTCTACTGGACCAAACGACAACTAGCACAGCGGAGACGGACGGGGACTGTCTAGACAGTACGAATGATTCGGTAGTAGAGGAGGAGACTGTGCAACCAAAACCAACCGTTTCACAGAACAACGTAGGATTCGTGGTGAAGCTCCTCGAGAAGCGCAACAAACGCCAGTGTGTCGGAAAGTTTCTACCCTCGGCAACTGGGAAAAAACACTACCGCACATTTATGCCCCGGGATACGCGTATTCCACCGGTGCGCGTTTTCAAGCAAGATTGGCCCAATGCCCTCATTGAAACGAAACCCTCACACACGATAGAAGGTGGCGATGGGAACGATGGGAGCTCAAAGGAACCGGAGGCCACGGATGTTTCGGAGGTTCTTTATCAGGCGGAAATCATTGAATGGCAGGACGACATACCGATTGGGACCATCCTCAAGTCGATTGGGAAATGCGGCGTACTTGAGGTGGAAAGCGAATCCATTCTGGTCGAGTATAGCCTCGATGTAACGCCGTACGAAAAGGACATTCTAGCGCAGCTCCCTGCCGTACCGTACAGCATTCCGCAGGATGAAATTGCCCTCAGGACGGATCTGCGTGGGGAATGTATATTCACAATCGATCCTGCCACAGCACGCGACTTGGACGACGCTCTGAGCTGTAAAGTTTTGCCAAATGGTAATTTCGAAGTTGGAGTCCACATCTCCGACGTTACGTACTTCCTACGGGAGGGATCCGAGTTGGATGAGCTTGTCAAACTACGGGCTACCTCCATTTATATGGTTGATACTGTGTATCATATGCTTCCGAAGCAGCTTTGCAACACGTGTTCGCTGTTACCCGGAGAGGACAAGCTGACGTTTTCCGTTTTCTGGGAAATGCTCCCCGACGGCACGGTGGTGAGTACGCGCTTTGCCCGAAGTGTGATCAATTCCTGTGCGCAGCTGTCCTACGAGCACGCGCAAATGATGCTAGATAATCCGAAGGGAGAGGATTTGGAAGAGGATTTATTTCCGGAAATTTTACATGGACACACAGCGCAATCGCTGGGTGTCATCGTGAACCAGCTGCAATCGATCGCCGTGCAACTCCGCCAGCGGCGCATGGAAGATGGGTGTCTGAAGATAAACCAGCCGAAGCTCACCTTCCGCCTCGATCCCGCTACTGGCCGTCCGATCGAGTACGGCGTATATAAACTGCGGGCGAGCAATGAAATGATCGAAGATTTCATGCTGCTTGCAAACACTTCCGTTGCTAAGGCCATTCATGCTGCCTTCCCATCGATATCGCTACTGCGGAACCACAAGCCGCCAGCGGAGAACATGATGAAGAACTTGGTGCGGACGTTGGCCAGTCATGGGCACACGTTTTCCTTCGCGAGCTCGAAAGCGATACGCGAATCGATGGAAACGATCGTCGCCGAAGCCGAACATCCGGACGCGGCGTGTAGCGTCCTCAACGTGCTGCTTTCGAAACCAATGACCCGGGCGCTGTACTACTGCTCGGCATTCGCCAGTGAGCCACAACATTTCAGGCACTACGCACTGGCCATTCCGATGTATACGCACTTCACCAGTCCCATCCGGCGATATGCAGACTGTTTGGTGCATTGCGTCCTGGCCGCTATGCTAGGCATCGACGACGAACCGAAGCGGACACCGGACGAGGTGCAAAAACTAGCTACGATTTGCAACGAAAAGAAGTACAACGCGAAGCTGGCGGGCGACGCCAGTTCCATGCTGTACTATCGCCATTGGTTGAGAACGGTCAAGCAGCATGACACGGTTGGTGCTGTACTGGGATACGGGGCGCACTTCATAGAACTAGTCCTGATCCATTCGGGGATAGTGGTTAAGGCATCAACAAGGGTAACCATCAGCCATTCCAGAGTGTATTTCTTTCATTCTTAGGTTACTCACCGTTTTTATTTCTATTATTTTTAGAAAATTGCTGCCGTTGCATCCGTTGCCTTCAAGCCGATAGAACCTGTGGGCATTCTACGACTTATTCCGAAGGATACATCCATTCAACCGGTTATGTTGAAAATCTTTACGAAGGTCCGTGTTACCATAAAGCTGGTTCATGATGCCATTACTGTGTGTTCGATCCTTCCGCTGGCTGGAGGGCTTCCGATAGTGCCGGATTCCAATTCGGAAACATCGCAGGAGCTAACGGAACGTTCTGTCGATGATGTTGTCAGCGAGATGAAATCGGCGCGCGTGTATTAGGTGCATCAGCTTCCAAGGGTTTTTAGAAGAAAAATTCGAATCCCCATTTGTTTAAGCGAAAGACTAGTCTGTCGTGTAATTACTCACTTACTCGTGGTAACACAGGCCAACATCATTGATTGCCTGCCAATTTGTTGAATTTTAGCCGGACGTTACGCCAAGAAAGAAGAAGACATATAATTACATTTTACATCAAGGACCTCATTGGATAACGGATTTTTGAAGTGCTCCATTTTAATGGCGGCCTTATAATTGAATCAAACGAAATTGTAAATAAACAATAAAATAGATTATACTTCAAAGCGTGCTTTTTCAATGTTAAATATGTGAAAATTGGTGGCGTTTATTTTTGGGCATTGGGATCATAAAGAGGGCGAGGTTATTCAAGTAGCCTCTCGGGGCAGCTAACATCCTTGCAATTCGTCAGTGTAGCATAGGGTTTCCTTGCAAATCGCGATTATAGCAGAGGGCTTAGATTACCACAGTTCACCAGCTCAAATGTCAAAAATGCGATAAAGATTTGGTGTTTGAAGCTCGATAAAGCAGGAATAGAAACGTTTCATTCATTTTACCTTCACATCATATTGTTCGTTAGTATCACGTGATATTTATATAAAGTATACATGGATAAACATGGCTGCAACCGTGCCTCACTCTTATTCACCGGATTTGGACCAGGATAAAGCTCCATTTGCTCGACATAAGCTTGTGACCAAGAAGGCTGGAATGAGAAAGCAAAGGAAACCAAACCAAGAAGATGTTACAGAGCAAAGCAATAGCAATCACTGCAATGCTACTCCAAAGAATACACCTCACAAGTTAGCTACAGTTAAGATAATAAAACGGAAGGAAAAAGGACAGAAAGAAGCCGGAACTGGAACAAGTATTGAAAAACAACATCAACGCGTAGCAGTGCCGGACTCGAAATTATCGGGTAGTGAACAGGATAAGCATCATCCCTCTCGGCAGAACAATGTGGCAAAGAAGGCAGGAATGAATAGAAAGAAGGAAACAACGCAATATGTAACCAGGCGAAGCAATAAGAAGAGCTGCGATGCTACTAAAAACGCCACTCCTCGAAAGGAAGTACCCGAGAAGAAAATGGGACAGAAAGTAGTCGGGGTTAGAACAAGTGTCGAGAAACCACAAAAATCGACTGAAGCGATGATGTGTCCAAATTATGTCATGATGTTGACCTTGGAGATCGCGAACCTGCAAAAAGAGTTGAATGACGTCAAACGGGAGCTCAGCAATCGAAAGATTTGCACCCATGAATGCCAAAGTATTTCGAGTTCTGTGAAGAATATCGAAACGAATTTCGGATGTAAGGAAACACATGTGGTACATGCATCCAAGCAATCCTTCGATCCCGGGCAACTATCTCGCGAGCAGAAGCTTTTGCTCAGTTTGTTCATGCTAAACAAATCTAAACGCACAAAATACATAGAGAAACGAGGAATAGAATTGGGTGTACTAGAAACGCACCCTATCTACGCATCTTGCATTCAGATAAATCCACGTGTCGAGCATCAAGCAAACGGCCTTTTTGTGGAAGCGCATTGTTCCATTGGTTTAACAGACAACACGGAAAAAGAACTAAGACCACTGCTGCCAGAGAAACCCGATGATGCTTCTTTTGAACAGCAGGTGAATCATCTACTGGCCACGGGCAAGAATCCTACAAAACCAACTCGGCGACGGAAAAAGGAACATCAACCGAATTTTCCCTTGTATGGAATCAGAGACGAAGAGCAGAAAATCGTACAAAGCGAGCTGGATGTATATGTGGACCAACTGTTGAAGAGAAACGTTGGTTATTTGGTAGAGGGAGCATTACGGATTAATGTGCACCAAAATTGGCAAGCTTTCGTGAATGTTGCGGGGCGTAAAAAAAGCGTCTTTATCGGTACCATCATTTTGCGCCAATGTGCTATGGAAGGTGACATTGTAAGAGTATTTGCAATGAACAAAACGGCAATTAATTCACCCACCCTTACCGGTTCGAGACGAAGGCCAACGAAAAAATGCAAGACCTCTGAAAGCGATGTAGGATTCGTGGTTGAGATCCTCGAGAAACACCACAATCGACAGTGCATCGGAGCGTTTCTACCGAATACGGCCAAGGAGGGTTCGAATTACGACATCCTAGTCCCTCGAGATGCACGCATTCCACCGGTGCGCTTGTTCAAACAGGATTTACGCACACCACCAATTGAAATGGAATTGCCACGGTCTGAAGAAGATAGGGATGAAGATGTCGTAAAGGAAGTACCAGAATCAACAAATGTTACGGATGTGTGTTATCTGGCGCAAATAATCGAATGGCAAGGCAAAATTCCTATCGGAACAATTCTGAAGCCGGTTGATAAATCTGAACTACTTAAGTTTGAAAATGAATGTATCCTGGTTCATCATAATATTCATATTGCGCCATACCCTGCGGATATTATGATACGGAATCCTATAGAGCCGTACGATATCCTTAAGGAAATTGGCCGCCGAGAAGACCTCCGAGGGGAATGTGTATTTACGATTGATTCTGCTACGGCACAGTATCTGGATGATGCTTTAAGCTGCACAGTTCTCCAAAATGGAAATTTCGAAATTGGAGTCCACATCTCCGACGTTACGTTCTTCCTCCGCGAACAATCCGAAGTGGATGAGCTGGCAAGGTTAAAGGCGGCTAATATTTACATGGTCGACGAAGTGTATCGCATGCTTCCGGAGCAGCTTTGTAACGCTTGCTCGCTTTTGCCCGGTGAAGATAGGCTGGCGTTTTCCGTTTTCTCGGAAATACTTCCCGATGGTACGGTGTTGAGTACGCGCTTTGCCCGAAGTGTGATCAATTCCTGTGCGAAACTGTCCTACGAACAAGCGCAAATGTTGCTAGATAATCTGGATGGAGAGAGTACAGAAGAGAATCTTGTCCCGGAAATTTGTCATGGACAGACCACAGTTCAATCGCTGGGCATTGTCGTGAACCAACTGAAAACAATCGCTGTGAAGATACGCCAACGACGCATTGAAGATGGTTACCTGGAGATTGAGCAGTCGGGTTACACATTCTGGTTCGACACCGCTGTGCAATGTCCAATCGAGTACGACGAGCACAAATTAAGAAAGACTTTTGACGTGTTCATGGTCCTAGCCAATACGTCTGTAGCCCAGGCCATATATACGGCAATGCCCTCAAATCCGTTAGTCCGTTGTCCGCAACCACCGCGCGAGAAAATGATGGAAAATTTTGTTCAGTCATTGTCCCAACATGGGTACAAGTTTTCATTCGCAAGCACAGCAGCAATCCGCGAATCGATGGATGCGATCATCGCCAAAGCAGAACATCCGGACGCGGCAAAGATTGTGCTCAATAAGCTGCTTACAAAATACAAACACCACGGGTCTCCCAATCGGATGTATACCAGCTTTACCAGCCCCATTCGTCGGTACATCGATTGTATAGTTCATCGTGTTCTAGCCGCTATTCTAGGAATCGGTGAGGAGCTGAAGCGGACACCGGACGAGTTGCTGCTGCTGGCAAATGCGTGTAAGACTAAAAGGTACCAAGCGAAACGAGCGGGCGATGCCAGTTTGATGCTGTGTTATCGTAATTGGTTGAAAACGGTAGAGCAGCATGAAACGGTTGGCGCTGTGCTGGGATACGATTCCAAATGTATTGAGCTAATTCTGATTGGCACCGGGATAGAGCTTAAGGTGTTGCCTGAGGTAAATGAAAATTCGAAAATGTGATTGCTTTTATTCTTTTACACTTCTGGAATGCATATTTTTCTCTGTTTATTTATGTTAATTCCTTTTCCTAATGTTTTTTCTAGGAAATATCATCCTTTGCGTCGGTGGTTTTTATTCCTGCAAAACCGAACCGACCGAACAGCATCCGTTGGATTCCAAAGGATTCTTCAATTCAACCGGTATCGTTGAAAATCTTTTCGAAAGTTCGTGTTATCATAAGGCTTATTAAAGATGCGATTACTGTATGTGCGATTCTTCCCATGGTTACCGAATTTACTACCTCGATGATTTCATCGTAAAAAGTATTTAACTGAAACAGATGTGATATTTACGAAACAGTATATTTTTCTTTGTTAGTGGCAACAGTATTGTTGTCACTAATTGTTTAAACTTCAAATTCATCTCGAATTCTAAAAATTTTAAAATGGTTGTGGTCTGTGAATTATTAACAATGTTGATGTTTAACCGTTGCCTTAATGTGAATAGAAGAGTTTAAAAAACCGATTTTTGTATCAGGGGACATGGTTTTTAATAAAACTACTTTATATAAAAAACAAACTAACGATTATAAGCTAATGAAAGAAGATAACGTATGATAGGATTAAGAACATTTGTAGATTATAAAATTGCTATTCCCATTGCTGCGGAATGCTTCGGGTGTTCTTCCGAAGCAAGAGTTTAGGGGTTTTTTTTACTTAAATCTTTAAGATTAGAATCTTTAATTACTCGTAATGAGACGATAACACTTCAAAAGAAAATGAGCGTTTTTGAAAATGATAGAAACAATCTGTAAATTAACCAGCCCTATTGAACAGCACACACGCAAAAGGCAACGACAAACTGCCAAGAGCTTTCGGCGAACTCAACCAGGCAGAGAAAACCGGTTTGACTTTTCACGAGCCACGCAATACCAATACCACCGGGGAAATTAATCAGTAGTAAAAAAGTAACAGCAGCAACAACAGAAGTGTACAACGGTGCAACAGTGAACGGCAGAAAGGTGCGCATTCAGTTGGATTCGTCTCGTTATTTTGCTCGCAAACGGGAAACAACTTCCCGATCCACGTTGGGTGTTACTGTATAGCAATGCTCTAGTGCATAATCAAGGATCGGGCGAGAAGGAAACGGCTAGGAAAGTCTCGCCCATATTTACATTGCACCGTAGTGCGTGTGTGTACGACTGCCTGGTCACGACGTCAGGGCGACGCGTTGTGAAAGTTCCGTGTGGTACGGGAAAACGGAAAGAAAGTTAGAAATAGTAAGCCTCCGGCTGGTGGTTGCTTGCTGGCCAGCCTTTGGCCGCTGCAGCGTAAAGGAGAGTAAGCATTTCGCTCTATACGACTGCCAGCCAAAGTCTGCAAGCCTGACAGCGATCGGCATTGCAGCAAATGGAATGTGTGTGTAGGGTGAAGAGCACGTACGGATCGGCTAGCAGCAAATGGGAATGTTAATCATGAATGAAACCTTGAATGGAAAGTGTGTGTTTCGAAGCGCTACTACCACGATCCAATAGTTTAATTTGCCTCCCGACATTTGAACCGCAATCCCGCGAACCGTATTCAATCAAAGTGTACTGCGCGGAATTTGTGATGAATTTAGTGGCGCTGACGATTTATTGGCTGACTTTATTGCAGCGCTGACGACTTTGTGATAAATTTCATCCGCGATGGTTGCTCCGCGAAAATATGCACCAAGTGTTGTTAATACGCCCGTTCTTTCGTGTGCGTGAAAATTGAGCTGACTGAGCTTTACGGTGTGTGGTGTTGGTGGTCCTGCGAAATGATGTGATTATCCGCTGCAAGTCATCATAGTGCGCTGCAGATGGAGGGACACGAGGGAGTGGGCGAGCGAGCGGTGGCGAAAACATTCGGCAATTTTCTGTTATTCAATCCGCCCGTCTGCATCTGCATCTCGCACTTTTTCTCCCTTTTTTGGACGCATGAGGGCAGTCGATTGATGAACGTGTATTTCACAAGAAGTTTGTCTTCGACGCCCAGCGGTAAACATAGAAGAAAAAAAAAATTATTGGCCAACATCTGGAAATTGTGCTGGTATGATTGAAATATTGTCCTTATGAAGGTAGGACGATTTCTTCGGATTCGATAGGCGCTTGCTTTGACGACCGTATAACATTCCAAACCCTGTCGGAGGAGGGTAGCGAACAAAATATGCAGGGACAGCAGGGAGACTGTGTGTGTTTGTATGTTTTGGCATGGGAGTAGTGAGGGTCAGACGGAGGTAGTATACATCGTTTTGTTTAGTGATGAAGATAAACCACCGCACCTCTGCACGTCATGGCGGTGGCAGTGGAAAGTAAAAAAGTATGTGCCGGACCAAAAACCAAAAAAAAAAAAATTCGAGGAGAAAATGGTCCGCTGGAATGTTGTTGTGTGGTACGAAACGCGAAACCGTGCCATGAGGAGAAGTGCTGGTTTTTTAGCCGCCGATGCGGAGTTTCTGAAAAAAAGCGCGGGTTAGGCGAAGGCGAACGCAAAACAACGCACGCGCTTGCAGGGCAGCATCGCGGACCGACCGGTTGTTGTTGCTGGTTGTTGTTCGGCCGTTTCGTGCCAGCCTGCCATGAGAAGCTGATGTTTAGACGCGGTGGTTTTGTTGTGTGATGCTTTCCACTGGCATGTCCATACAATGTTCCCTCAAAGGGATTGGCACGGTGGGCCGCCAATCGATTCCGTGTTTGGTCACGGAATTTCCCTTGCTTATAACTTTAATTTTTGTACGCTAATCAACCAACTGGAGCAGATTTACAATTGCTTTTCTCCCAAAACAGCGTCACTTTTTTGTAATTAGGTGGATACGTGAGTTTTTTGTGAGTTAGTCAACAATCGGTTCGATATTGTGTGACTGCATTTATCAACCAAAATTGGGAAGGTAAGTGTGTTCCTCATGGAATTCTCTTCAAAAGGACAAAGGAAATTTGCGATGCTTTGTTTGTGGACCAATAACGCAATAATCTCAACGCGATTCAGTTTCTAGCGATCGAAGCAAATGCCCTGACACATTACGTCTAAAGTCGAGTGAATCATTCTTTTCATCTAACATGCTTGCGGCATCCATGACCTCATCGGAAAGCGCAACTCCAGCTCTCCCCACAATGTCTGGAGGGATGCCCCAGATACAGTTTCACACGTTCAAGCAACGGGTGCAGGCATCTTAAAGCGAAGAGGCTCTTTAAAGACTCGGTTTCGGTTCCACTCCATTCCTCAGAAGGTCATCGAAGCCGTTGCACAACCTCACATCGAGCATCGGGGGTGTATTATCGAAGAAGCTACGTGGCAAAGCATTTTAAGTGGAATCCGCTGGCCTTCCACCTGCTACCAAGTCCACCCGATTGCGGTTTCTTTCATCGTGACCGTAGATTCCTCGCGCCCCCGGTCTCACCGATCGCCTGACCGCGACGGATAGGTAATCAATACTCCGACGCTGGGGAATGATTCGAACCTTCATTCGCCAGCAGGGGAAACGGTAATAATAATACAAAAAAAAAAAAAAACTAGCTCACCTTCTGGTGGCCGCGCGTCCAGGAAGTATTTTGAACCCGCCCCTAACACGACACGCATACGAATACGTGTGCGACAGTGTTCCTCGGTGGCGCCACACGGGTTTCGATCGTGCCTTGCAGCCACTTACTTCCGGTCTCTAGCTCTCTCAGCAGCGCGAACGGGTGAACAGACAGTTTTATTAAGCTGGTCGGTTTTTTCCGACCCCGTTGACCTTAGTGAAGTAAATTGTTTAACAGCTCTAGGCTGTGTGAAGATTTACTTTCTGAAGTTGATTTCGAAATTCTTCACATGAATGAAAACTGAGCCAAAGCTTCTGACCTGCCTGCAACACGTGAATAGCGAGAGAATTTTTTTTTAATATCCTACGTATCGTTCGGCTCGTGATTATCTTGTGTCCCGTTTCGATTTTGATACGAATCCGGTTGATAATGGTTGTGGTTTTAGATAATGCCAGCAAACGTCATGTCATTGGTCTTTCACCATCGTGCCAATGACTTTCTAGTCCGGAAGTGACAACATCCTGGGTAAGCTTTTCGGGCCTATCGAGCGTTCCTCTGTGTGACTCATCGGAATCGTAGAGGAAGGAATTTCGAATCCGTTAAGTGTCATCCACCGCGGTTTTGTGGTTTCCCATAAATCACTTCACCAAATTCTCGCCATCCGCTGGCGGTGTCCCAAAAACTCCGCTCGCTGCCATCTATTCAATTTCCCATCATTTGTGCGATGGAAAAAAAGGGAAAGATAGTGTGCAACAAGTGTCCCCCCGATAAAGACATTCCGTCCGGGCAAGTGCTCGAAGCTTCGCGTCGAATCGTCGTTGTCGTCGTCGTCGTTGGCGTTAAAAATAAATATAAAGCGCCTTCCGAGCCTTCCGTCGTCGAACAGGGGTGTCGCCATGGTGAGATGATAACCAACAACACTCAGCAGTCCGTCCTTTCGCCAACGAAGCCGGGGAGGGGGGCGTTGTGATAAAAGATAGCACGGAAACCGTGTTGCCGTTGGGCGAAGGTGATGGTGGTGTTTATCAACGACATCTATCTGCCCAGGACAGGAGGGACCCGCCCGGGTTTTGGGGATTTAGTTGTGCGAATGAACGCCTTCTGGCGCTTACGTGTGAGGTTACCAAGGTGTGGGATATTGCTTGTGCAAAAACTACCTTATTACGTTGTCGCACTACTACCCCGCGACCCTGTGGAGGATATGATAATCAAATTATACGCAGCAATAGTTGACCGACGTGCTTATTGGACATATACTACAGTCCAGCACCAAATGGAAACAGCTATTGGCGACTTTGCTACCTTAAAAAAGATACCCCACGTTAAACATAGCTTAGGACTGGAAAAAATGGAATGAACTTCAACGAATGCACTGCGTCTGAAATAATCTTGAGCACTCCCAGGACATTGCCACTGACTCTTGCCCGTTACAACCGTCTCGTAGAAAGACACTGTTGTGAGTACTGTGTGGTTGATTGCATGATGTTGATGGGGGCCGTGTTCCACCAGCTCATACCATTTGCATCGTGACCGATACCGAAAGCGTAAATTGTTTTAAGCCGAGCTACCAGAAGCAGGTAATAGTAACCATCTTGTTACATCCTGCGATGAAGAACGTTGGCACAGAAAGGGATCGACTAAATTAGTTTTAACATACTACTCACTTTCTCTATCCCTCTCTCTAAGCTGCAGTATATTTTTCTCGGGGACTCGAGAAAGATGTCTTATGTTGGCCTTAATAAGAAAGACATTTAGTAGACAAGGTAATAAAACCCTTTTGTTGGCCTGCCACAGGCTTATCAAAAGCCTTGTAACAACAGACAATTTCTCTGGTATTTGAGAACTTGACCCACCATAAGAGACTTCCCTGGTCTTAACGAGAATCACCTTCAATCTGAATCGAATATGTCTTTATTAATTGATAAGCTGATCCATGGCCATCAAACATACCGACTAGGAGGTGTTGGTTTGATGACCTACACGCTCCGTTGAAAAACAACACCAATGTTCCGATAACAAACCCTGACGCCCACTAATTCTTCAATCGCCTCTAGAAGTGGTGTAGGTTTTTTTTTCGCCAATATTGGGTTAATGCATTGAAATGGATGCACTTTAAAAGATCATCCAGTACCATTCGCACTATTGTAACGCAACTAAACTATACCACAAACCACAAGTTAGCATTGGGGGAATAGTCCCACCCGTCTTTGGTGACGCACGGGCGGTCGAATAATCCCTGTTAGGTTGCTGGTAATTAGATAGTATTACGGGCTCTGGTGGGGTGGTCAGTCTCTTGCTTTCGATGGTGAGTCGGTACGCTGCCACGATATCGGATGGACATCAAATCCCAATTCGGAGCCATCAGGACGAACGAGCCCCAACGATCAATATGTCGAGGCAGGCGGCATTCCAGCGGGCGGTTTGCTTTCTCTGTGGCTGGCTTGGGAGTGTCAACGTGCCGCGTTGGTCACATGTAGTGTAGATTAAGAAGCTTGTTTTTTGTGTTTTACCACCAAGCAGGAGGAGGGTTTAATCGGGGTATTAGAACATGACGTTTACTGCATGCGCCAGCCTAATTCAATGAACTCATTGGACCCAGGGGGAATGGTGAAGAACTGCAACTGGCCTGTAGGAGGTTTATTGAAGCCACTGAGAGCATTCTCGTACATTGCCGCACCCGAAAACGATGCACCACACCACAATCGGGGTGGTTTATAAATTATTTCGATCAACATCCTCAAAAAAATAATGCGATGCATTCATCCTTTTTTATCAGATCTCAATCGACTGTATGTTTTTTTTTTGCGCACAAGAAATAAGGTCAGTTTGGATATAAAATCCAGACAAGCGACGAGTTCGCCGCCGCGCCATGCATTTATTTACGCAGAGCGCAAGCCAAGGAGTTTGTGCGATGGCGTGCGCTGATAAAAAATCGAGATTTCTCCATGCTGCACGGTGTAGAGATGTTCATTCCGTTTCCGAAAGGGAAGGAAGAAAGCGGTCTCGGTAATACTAGTGTCTACGAATGTGGGCGAGTAAGTTGCGTTTTTGCAGTGCGGGATAAGATTGCATCTACATTGAGTCATGTGCACTGATTCGCCGTTTTTGCTGGCTTATGGGATTTAAAATATGCACATATCGTCGCAACGCATTGAGAGCATATTTGTGAATCGTTTCGTTTTGCCTGCCAACGGGAAAAGTTCTTCAAACACTATCCTCATCGGTTTGGTGGGAAATATATGCTTTAAATTTATCAGCTATTTTTCGGTGAGCTTTCGTTTATGTTTTTGCTGAAGACACTAGCTAGCCCCTTTCCGTTTCACTACTGGAAACGTTGTGAGAGGTGGGTTTCCTCCTGGATGAAGACCTAGGGCACGCGCGTGCAGCGTGTGCCTCCTCCCCGAAGGAACAAATTGAATTATCCTTTGTCGCGTAACGGCAAAGAAAGGAAAAAAAAAAACAACGAAAAATCAATCCAGACTTTGCTGCGGT
This sequence comes from Anopheles atroparvus, assembly GCA_914969975.1. NCBI lineage: Eukaryota > Metazoa > Arthropoda > Insecta > Diptera > Culicidae > Anopheles > Anopheles atroparvus. Next base: position 42,947,318 of record CAJZCY010000002.1, on the reverse strand, counting down.
GGAGTACTGCTGCGGTTCTCCTGCTGCACTTCAGTCATCGACTGGGAAGCGCCCGGCTAGGAAGGGCCATTGCAGTGCCGTGTCGTATGTCGTTCTATGCGGACCTAAAGGGAGAACAACCCCCGGACAAGGATACCCAAGGTTTGAGGAGTGAGTTGCCTTCCATCTTTGCCGTGTGCGGTGCTGGTGTTTTCCCGGATCGAATGGAATGGATGAGATAAACATGAGACTGTGCGGCAAATAATCGTGCACCGCTGTTAATTGTTTGCGCTTGGCCAATGCGGAACTTGCACACACAAGAAAGGTGGTTTAGTCCATATACCTCGCGCTTACCGCGCGCGCTCGTTGTGCGATAACGAAGATAACAGCGAGTCAGGAAAGCGCGATAACCATCCCATCTTCGCACGGTCACCCACGTCAAAGCGGGTGGGTGGCTGACAATCCAAGCCAACACAAACGCACAACTCCAATGTCAGTTTGTGTGCAAGACCGCATGATCTCATGCTTCTCCTGCTGGTGGTGCATGCTTAAACGGTGTCCGCACTTAAACGGTTGTCGCATCAGCTGAGAGGTTCTGCTCAAGGTGAGCTTGAGGCTTCGTTGCGGACGTGTTTGAAGAGGGAAAACAAAGCGCGAAACGAAACCCCCCCTCCCCCCACCCCACTCCACCCGTTCGGGTCGTGGTGTCGCTTCTATCAGTCTGCGGGTTTGATCTACTGATCCACATTCACGGTTCACGTCCGCGATCGGACGTCCTTGTCGTTGTGCATCTTTCTGTGCAGCTTCCTCGGATTTGCTCTGCCATCGAGAAACTTGTCGAACGGGTTTTGTTGTTGTTCTGGTCGCCGCTGAAAACAAGACCTTCTCCCCTTCCTCCCGTGGAATAGCTGGAGCCGATTGGTCTGCCTGCGCCTAAAGTTTGATAGGAAAACGTGCAATTGTGAGAAATGGCAAGTGCTGCAGAACTTGAAAGTCGGATGCAAAAACAGTATGGACAGCTGGAGCCAGTGTTAATTCCTTAAGTCATGGCTAGTAAAGATGGCGCAGCAAGTGCGTTGCATAGTCTAGCGGTACGACAAGGCGTCGTACAATAACACCTGACCCTGACACGAGTTGAAGGGTCAGCGTTTCGAACTCCCTCGGACAAGGCCTACAAGCTTATAAAACATAGTGTCGTTGCCTTGAATTTGATTCGATTGAAAGATGTGAAAGGGCAGCATTAAGCAAAAATTGACCGGATTCTTCTTGGTGACGATACTTCTAATAATTTAAGAGGCGTTCTAGACCGTGAATTGTGAACGGTAGATAAAACTGCAACACTAACCACATTAGGTGAAGCAGATATGCAATCGATGCATTTTTCGCCAACAGTTATTGGATTCCTGACCCTCTAGGAAAAGCTTTTCCCTAACAGTTAGAATTGAAGGGTAATAGGAAGAGGGAGAAAAAAAGGCAAACAGTATTAGTAGGCATTGCTCAGCGAACCGTGGGTGAAATGAATATTGCTGCAATCCCCTTCTCCTTCCTTCGGCGTGTAACATACCTTGGCGTTCCCCACCCCAACACACCACCTTCATCTAGCTGTGTTTCTCCAAGGTTTGTCGAGTGTACGGGGAGGGCTTTGACACCGAAACCTGAACTCTTCTATCATCTACCATCGCAGGCCGTTTCGGGCTGTTCACGTTTGACACGGCTGACCGATTCGCCGGTTCGCAAACCTTACTTAAAGTTGCCATTGCAGAACCGCCCGTGGACATCCGAGTTCTGCGAAGGAATTGTGCACTTCCAGACGCTTTGGTACACATTTTTCAGGTCAACGAACTTCGCAGTTGTTTCCAGATCATCCAACATGCATGATAATGTTGTGTATATTTTCACCCTTATTTTCTAATCGCTCGCTGGCTGGCTGACGCAAAATCTAAACAAGGTGCAAGTAAAACGTTTCAATTACACAAACATTTGCAGTAAGTTAGAGTTCCAAAATATTCTGCCTACCAGCTTGGGGGTTAAATCGTGTTCCACGACAAATCCGGTGTGCAATAATTATCAAGCCTCCTGCGTGACAAGCCGAAAGTTAAAGTGTGAAACAAATGAAACGTAGTTTGCCATGGGACTCGGTGGATCAATGATCGTGTTTGCTTGTTTGGCTCCCGTGATGATAGATCCTTCCAATGACCGTAAAAGGCAGACATATTGTTAAATGGCTGTAACGTTCTCATCAGCTGACACATTTCATTCGGGTGTAATTGTATTTCTTTTGGTTTCTCAACAGATTCGTCCCAAGTGTAACATTGCGGCTGCTGCGAACGACACACAAGCAGCCACACACTCACACACACATTCCGTAGTGCTTTAAATAATATTTTCGCGAATTTCCCATACCTTAAGTGTCTCCGTGTCCGTGACCTGCGTTAAACACCGGAAAGCATTGATTGCTTGTTTTGCCCGACTATTGACGTACATATATTTGTTTCCACTGCGCAACTTAAACGGAGCAGGTGGTTTGTGTTTTTTTCTTCTGTTGTCTGGCGGATTAACCCCAAAAACCCGGTTTTGTGCGTGCGTGCGTTTCTTACCTACGTATGTGTATGTGTGCGTGTGAGTGTGATTGCTTGAGATTGGTCCCCGTGTAAGTGTATGTGTGTGTGCATGTGCTTGGCTCAACAAGAGGCCAGGAGTTAGTGCCACGGATCGTGCTAAAAGTCACCGGATATCGTGTAACAAGGAGAGGATTTTCTAACGGCCGGAACAAGAAGAGCTAAAATTTGTAAAAAGTAAGTCTCAAGTTAAAACGTATTATCGTATAATGATTAGTAAAGATACACCTCCCGTTGATCAACTTCTAGCAAACATATTTGAATCATCTCCAAAAGCTTATTTCTGCTATAAAGTAAGAAACGGACACTCTTTTTTTTTCTTCTCAATAGCAATGTGTTTCATTTGCCTAACACGAATGTGCTTTACATAATGATCCAATACTGCGAACCTTCGCATTACACATTGTTTCATCTGTAAACGACATTGGCATCTAATTCAATTACTTTAAATCTTTGATGGTTCAAGACAGAAGCAGGGAAGGTTTAGAGGATGTTCGGCTTCTCACACTGTTGTCTCCTGTTTCCGGGACGAGTAGAATGATCCAGTGCGGCCAGTTAGTTGGCTTCATTGGAATATTTGTAACCCCCTTGCAGCAAGGGTTAACTGCTGTGCAAGGGTTCAAAGAGGGCGTCTTTGCATGGCATATTTGGCTCACGTTCATAAACCGAAACGTTAGTATATTGTTTAAATTTTGGTTTCTTTTAAGGATCTTTATGAGAATCTAGAAATAGGTCGGAAACTGGCATTACAAACTGATTCCATTATGCTCTTGTTCTTGTAAACAGTGAAGAAAACCGACACACAAATGAACGTAGCTGGCATACGTCGTAACATAAAGAACATCGCCCACAACTACTCTGACGCCCAGGTGAAGGTGCGGGAGGCCACCTCGAACGACCCATGGGGACCGTCGTCCACGATCATGGCGGAGATCGCCGACCTCACGTACAACGTGGTGGCGTTCTCCGAAATCATGCAGATGATCTGGAAGCGCATGAACGATCACGGTAAAAACTGGCGGCACGTCTACAAGGCTCTGGTAAGTATGGGGCCAGTGGCAAGACTCACGTTGCGAATTGAAACGGGGGGATTTAAAAGCGTTTTCTCCTTTCGTCTTTCCTTCCGGCCGCCGCAGCTGCTGCTGGAGTACCTCATCAAAACCGGCACGGAGAAGGTGGCGCAGCAGTGCAAGGAAAACATTTTCGCCATCCAAACGCTGAAGGAGTTCCAGTACATGGAGGAAGGCAAGGACCAGGGCATGCACGTGCGCGAGAAGGCGAAACAGCTGGTCTCGCTGCTGAAGGACGACGAGCGGCTGAAGAACGAGCGCGCCCGTGCGCTGAAGGCGAAGGAACGGTTCGCCCGCACGGCCAGCGGTTTCGGGAGCGACGGTTCCATCGACGGACCGACGCAGCGTGATCCGAGGGTGTGTAACCGGTTGCTACATATCGCACCCCCCGTGGGAGTTTAAGTAACGGTCTGGTCTCTTTCCTTTTGCCTTCCCATATTAGCCACCGAACTGGGGCGAAGGAGAACCGATCGCGGGTGCAGCGACCAGTGGCGTCGCCGGGAAGCCCGTGTCGGAGATCGAGTTCGTGCGACCGCAGACGGTCGGGGAGGAGGAATTGCAGCTGCAGCTAGCGATGGCCATGTCCCGCGAGGAGGCCGAACAGGAGGAACAGAAGCGCCGCAGTGACGACGTGCGGCTGCAGCTGGCGCTCAGTCAGAGCGAACAAGACTTTAAGTGAGTCAAGGCAAAACAATCGGAACCATTGATAGATGACGTCTGTTTCCCTGTTCTTTCTACTTGTGTGTTTGTAGAAATGATCCTAAGCCTGGATCGGAGGGTAGCAGCGCGCTGGTAGACCTATTGGACATTTCATTTGGAGCGGCCTCGATTAGCAGTCCGGCCCACCAACAACCACTGGCCGGTACATCCGGCAGCGCGCCAATCGATCCGTGGGGAATGCCAGTGGCCGGAGGGTCGCGACCGACGGTAAGTTGACACCCAACTGCACAGTTTTCTTTACTTTAACTCTATGCGGATTTGTTAGACTCTAGCCATCAGAGCACCGCCACCAGAAGAACGGAGAAGTATGGTGGGGTCTGTGGGGGTAAGAACTATTCCTGTGTTGTTAGCAAGGAGTCCCAGTTGGTGGCTGTAGAAACGAGCTTGTCGCTTATAAATAAAATATTTCCCAACCTTTAGCTAACTGATTTTTTTTTTGTGAAAAACTAATGAAATTTTTCATCTTCAACCTTTGTTGCAGACGTCGGACCCATGGTCTCGGACATCATCTCCACCGGCCGTGGACCCGTGGCTCAACACGGCCTCTGCCTTGCCACCACCGGGCCCATCCGCCTCGAAACCTCCCCTTCTGGCCGCGGGCGGAGGAGGAGGGCTTGACGCGTGGCAATCTCGCACACAATCGCCCTCGGTTGCGTCCGGATCGTCGGTCGAGGGATGGCTGCATAATGGCGGTGGTGCTGCTGCTGGCGGCATGACGAATGGCGCCGGTGCCACGAACGGAAACATCGATCCCTGGCTAAGCAAAACGACGCTGGCCGGTGTTGGAGCAAGTGCGGTAGGTTTAATGGTAGGGGGTTGCATAACGACGAACGCGCATCAAGCATAGCAATGATCGTTCTCGTTTTAGCCACCCAATGTCGCGGCTGGAGACCCGTGGCAAGCCAACAAGCGGACCACACCAGTGCCTGTAGCTGCTGCCGACCCGTGGCAGCCTAGTTCCTCCGCAGCCAAGCTGGACCCGTGGGCTCCGGTGGGTCACAATTCGGCGGGTGGAAGCATCGGTGACCTAGGAGCAGCATTCGGCGGAGGTGTAAGTTTCGAACGTCTATGTACAGGCAAACAAGTTGCATGTGTATCTTACGATCGTTATGATCAACCAATCACCTTAGATTCCACCTAATCGGCCATCGCCAGTTGGTGCGATCACATCTCCGGCATCGGATCTGGATGAGTTCGACATCATTACGAAGCGAGCGGCCAGCAACATGAGTAGCAGCAACAACAATAACAACCACTCTGCCACCAGCAACAATCTGAACAACAACAGCTGTAAGTTTTTGCTCGCGAACGTTGCGAAGAAACGGATGATGAACTCACATATGTCCCATCCAAACCTCGCGCCTTAGCTTTGCTCCTGGGAGACCTTGATCCACTGTCGTCATCTGGTACAACCTCGAGCTCGCCAAGCATGGGGACTGCGACGGGGGCGACGGCTAAGAAGACGCCACAGTCTTTCCTCGGCGAAAACTCGTCCCTCGTCAACCTGGACAATCTAATCAAACCGATGCCGAGCGGTGGCGCCAGTGCGACCGCATCCTCGGCTGCCTCCTCGGCCGCGGCGACCTATAATCCATTCGGTGACACCGGCAGTAGTGCTGGTGGGCCACCGGTGCAGAAAAACCTATTCCATCAAAATCAACCTCAGGTGAGAGTGAGTGGAAGAGGAGCGGGATTGAAGACTTCAATCGGTGAACGTGCTCTTTTGCTTCCTTCCCTTCCCTGCTGTAGGTTCCGTCCATCAATCAGCTGAAGCAGTCACCATTTCCGGTCACGCTCAATCAGGACCCCTGGGCACCGGTAGCGAATATGGCCGCAGCGCAAGTGAGTATGAAACGGGGGGAAGGTGGTACATTGGTTTGTATGGGAACTGGGCGGATGCTTGGACAAGAAACATAGGATTAAACAAGGTGTCGGTAAGCTTCATAGCAAAAAATAGCGTCTGCTGGATAAATCTTATAAAAAGTGATGTCTTGTTGTTGAGAAATTGTGTATGTTTACTTTTAATTTATTAACGAAAACATGATGTGCCTTCATTTCGTCCTTAACCGAATGCAAATTAACACATTGAAACTTGCGCGTTGTTGTCCACGCGGAAAAGGTTTCCTAGTTCAATACTACAACAATGTTGTTTTTTTTTTACTTCGTCTCTATTTGTATGCCTGGCTTGGCGGGCAATTAACTCGCGCCGTTGTTGCTGCATCATTTCACGTCTGCAAAGCACGACGATTCTATTGACGACGTCGAATACTTTCCGTATACATCTGCTCTTGACGCTAACGCTATTAACAATAACGTTACGGCACCCGATCACACTTCCGGCTGGAGGACCACGCGTAATGACAGCGCCCAGCGTCCTCTAGGTATCATCGAGCACATCGATTGTAGTCTCAACGACGACGGCGACGATGCCGATCCGAGAGAGGACGACATCTTCAACACCAACTATGTACTACATTCGTCCGCGAACGGTAGCGCCGGCGCCGAAAGTCGACACTTAACGACGGCGCAACTGGACACCGCCCGTCCGTTGCGCCAGTTGTACGATTTTCATTTTGCCATCGACGACGACGCACCCGAGCTTAGCTCTACCTTGCTGGCGACTGACGTTGGCGGCTTCCCGACAATGCACGCAATGGGACCCGTTCACTCAGTTCACGGCAGCAACAGCACGGCTTTACCGGACACATGCCACGCTAACCGTAACAACAATAATTTTGAAGTGAGTTGTAGCTTGTTGCGCGGAAACGGCATCCCCTTCACGGAAGGCGTCGTAGTGTGTTGCTAGTGGATCATCGTGTGCCCATCGAACGTTGGTACAGCCAATGTACATCCGTCGTTGACCGTAGAGTTGTTTAGTTTTTGTAAATTCCCAGCTAAAATATATAGCAGCAGATTGGGGAGATATTATTCATAACAGATCATCTCTAATGAATGTTACAGCCAACTTACCATTGAAACGCATATTGCTTGTTTGACCATCCAACAATCTAAACCATGCCATGTCTCTATTTTCTCTCTTTTTTCTTTTTTCATTAATACATCCTCTGCCTTCCTAACTTTGTCTTACATTAACATCATTGCAATGATGGTAACTCATTTGATATGCAACGTAACTGATTCTGGTGCTTGTTACTTTAGCACACATCGTCCAGTAGCAATGCCGCTTGGACGCTAAATTAAATTCGAGCCGGAACGCCCAACTTGCCCGGATAAAATTACCCCTACAAATTATGCCCCTAATTCTTCCCTTACCCACTATCTCCTAATTGCTAGTTTTTGCTAACGAAAAGATGCTAGTAGTCTGTTGTCCAAGACCCCCCAAGAATCCCGCCCCCTGTAGGTAGTAAAGTGAGAACGTCACCTCGGATCATTCGCTGTTCGTGCTTCGTGCTGTTTCTGTTTTCTGGGGGTGGTGGAAAATCGAACACAGTTTGAACAACGTACATCGCTTAACATCGACAAACCCATCGCGAGCAGGGTGGGCTCGACGCTCCCTAACAACCACAACTTTTCCTACGCTCATCGACACCACCAAGCCGCCGCTGCTGCTGCATCACCTGCGCCATGTTTCGTGTGTGCGTGTCGTGTGTGTTTGTGTGCTGACTTCATCAAAATCGATCGCGTTTGCCTTCGCGGGCCGGTTTTTGTCTGCCATCTGCTTCAATGTCCTGTCCGAAGACCGATGGCGAAGATCCTGGATGATCCTGGATGGATTATTATGGCCACGCAATCTATCGCTCGATGTGACTTAATTACTAAGTGCCCGCTTCCGGTAATGTTGGTTTTGCTTTTCGGTTTTCTTGTGCATTGCGTTGTTTCATTTTCCTCATTTGAGTATACAGTTTCAATTTCGCCACCGCTACCACACTCTTATCACACGCTTCGTTATTTGCCGTGTCCACTTTCCATGATGCATTTTAACTGTTTACTGGCACTACCTTATTATTTTCATAGCCATCACCATACCCTTTTTCCACTATCATATTTCCGTTATTGATTGATTTCATCTGCTTGTTTAACGGTGCTTGTGGCAGATTACTTTTAATTAGTGGTAGAACTTTTGACCTCTTTGGTTTACCCACCGATCAGAGTGCTGTCGCCAAACGTTCCTTGCTAATCGTGTTACAATTTGTGCGTATCATTTTGCAGAGCAATTTAAACAATAACAATAATGCACCCTGGATGAATCCTCAGTCATCGAATCCATTCCTTTCGTAAGCGAAGACCGCAACAAGGAACCAGCAGCAGCAGCTGCAGCGAGGGAGCAACCTTTTCAGTACACGGACCTCTTTCGTCTCCCCTATAGTGTGGTTGAAACGGACATGGGTTTGCTGTTTAGATAAATGGAAATGAAGAAGGTGCGATGTAGGACCTAATGAAGCAAAATAACCAAACTTGTGAGAACAAATAATGAGAAAACAGGCAAAGGCAATGTATGATGAAACAAACTAACCAAAACATAAATCAGAAACAGGAACAGAATACAACGAGCTAGTTGTTTTTTTCTTTCTTTCCCTAAGTATCTGTGGGCTCGTCAGGCAGCATCACATCGCTGGTGAAAAAAAAAACGATTAAAAAAATACAGCATGATCACATTTGGTGGGCTTTTCCATTTGGATTTGGGGAAATGAAACATACATTGAAGCTTTTGAGCAATTTACACACAGACAAGCATACTAGCTTTAAGATATAAGTTTGGTTGTGGGGCGCGCTCGGGAAACAACTGACTAACATCAATTTATAACTGTGGCTGCTCAAGGCTGCAGATCAAAAGAGATCGATCGAAGGTGATCGTTGAAAACCCAAACCCAATCTTTTATTTATCTGTTAAACAAAGTCTGATTGATGAATGTTAAAAATAACTAAATTCGACCACATCATTCAACTAGCATTAATATAAAGGGTGGGCGAGGGAATGAATTGGGTGTCGAACATGTTTTTTTTATTTTTACACTACATTACTGCAACGACCGATCATCGGAGCAAGCCTCGGGCGCGGAAGCAGATCAATTCAGACACGCAGGAAGGGATCCGGAGTTGATAGAATGAATTTAAGCGAAAAGAAAAATGCCTTATTATAGTGGGAAATGATAGAAGGAAGAAGAAAAAAAACTACAAACGTAAGCTAAACATGATTCTACTACTAATGATAAAAGATACTACCACACCAAGGATGGCTTCAGCATAATTTCAGCAACAGATGCACGTGCATCCCATCCTATATGTAATCACTGGTAGAGTGGATTCAAATCCAGGCGCGAAAGGAAGGTACGCAGAAATAAGCTTCGTTACACTTTTCGTTTATAACTTTGCCGCTTAACGGATGGGTCACTGTTAAACATACATTCTTGCTCTACGTAACGAATGCGACGAGAAATGCCCCGGCGTTTCTACATGTTTCTCGCTGTAGTTAAAACTGTATGTGTTTATATTGCCCAACATGTGTGCAAGACCAATAGTGAATATGCGTATTACAAAGACTCGCAAGTTTCCTCCTCTGAAAAAATGGTTCAATCTTTAGATTTTATTCCTTACACGTTTCTGTCACCGCAATGTTGTAATATTCATCGATGGTGTTAGTAATTACCGTTTGTTTGTTTTATTCCTGGGAAGTATGCTTGTATACAGTTTTATTTATTTGAACTGCTTCCTCGGTATCAACTGACAAATCCAAAAGATATGGTAAATGAATGTTCATCTTCTTCCCTCACATGCAGTCTACCATTACATTCTGTTGAATCGTGTCTCCTGCTTTGGCTCACCATCGACGTTTTATTACCTTTAAACGTATTATTAAACGTAAGATCACGCAAACGAGTGTTCGCAAACGAGTTTCTGCAATGCTAATGTGGTGTGGAGAATTCGATTCGGTAGAGGAGAAAACCAAGGCGCATTGATCAGAACTTTTTGAAAAGTAGAACGAGAGAAATATGAAACATTTACAAAATTGAGTGAAACGTTCAAACAGCGAAAAAGCGTACTGTTACAGTTCTTTGATTGCTGTAGGAGAGAGAGAGGACAAATGATGTGAAGTAATAACCAGCTTCATCCTTCTAAAGACGACAAAGAAATGTTTGTATAGGAAAACAACAGGAAATTAAAGGTAAAAATCAACAAAAAATGATATACACATTGAGAAGGTGGAATTATATTATATATTTTTAAACTCTGAATAAACCAATAATTGATTTCCAAGATACGAAGCATCGTTTAGTTTTTGTTAATCGCATCGGTAATTCTTGAAGTTTAAAATTTAAATGAAATTATTTGGAATCCGCCAAATATCAAATATCGGTTGCTCGCTCCACTGTTTTGCTTTCTAGTGATGGGAAATGATTGTTTTTGCCCAGGAACGGATCTTACGAACCGGTAGCTAGACCCGGTTCGTTGACTGATTTGGCCACCAATCGTTTCAAAAACTGTTTGTCCATACATTTCACACAGGATAACTAAAAAATATATTCAAAGAAACGTCTATCCAGCCGTTTATCAAAATGTTATTTAAAACAACAGCAAACTAGTTCAGCGGATGCTGGGTGCGGTTCGGTTCCATGAACTGCGTGCTCCGATCCTGTGTTGGGTGCGGTTCGGAACTCTCCACACTACTCCTCCCCTGTTGCGTGCTTTTTGTTGTCATTCCAGAAGCGGTTCGTGCGGCATTTGTAAACAGACCCTCGCGGAGGAAGGACTTCTCAACGTGTGCACTGTGCAAGCAGCGTGAACTGCATTCTGCAAACATTGGATTCTATCAAAGTCCCACCTTATTTTAGTGCTTAGTGCGGTGCATACTTTAGTTGCTCGTGTGTGATATTTTGAAAGTCTCCGTTTTCGGCCGGTAAATTTGCATTTCTAGAAAAATGCCAACTTGGACACAAATCCAGTCACAGCTACGCAATCCAAACAATCCGGTTGTTTTTATGGATATCACGGTCGGAACAGCGGTAGGTTTGCCATCCGCCGGCATCAAGATACAATTCGACCTTCCACACATAACGTCCCTAACATTCTGTTATCGAATTCACCGACAGGAAATAGGACGAATGGTTTTCGAACTGTACGCTGACGCGGTGCCGAAAACGTGTGAAAACTTTCGCCAATTCTGCACGGGCGAGTACAAAAAGGACGGCGTACCGATCGGATACAAGGGTTCGAGTTTTCATCGCGTCATTAAAGATTTCATGATACAGGGAGGTGATTTTGTGAATGTAAGTAAACGCTCCTAGTGAGAACTCGAGTGCTGATGTTTAAAATACATCGCTGTTAAATCTTTGCACAGGGTGATGGCACCGGCGTCATGAGCATATTCGGCAATCCCACCTTTCCCGATGAACATTTTTTGTTAAAACACGATGCACCCGGCCTGCTGTCGATGGCCAACAGTGGGAAGGATACGAACGGCTGTCAGTTTTTTATCACATGCTCCAAGTGTAACTTTCTCGACTACAAACACGTCGTGTTTGGCCGGGTGCTGGATGGGCTGCTGATCATGCGGAAGATCGAAAACGTCCCTACTGGACCGAACAACAAGCCGAAACTGCCAGTAGTCATATCCCAATGCGGACAGCTGTAGCATTCCTAGGTGTGTCGGTGAAAAGGTCGTCCTACAAAGCAGCAAACGAAGGAAAGGATTAATCTATGGCGGCTGGTGTGGCTACAATAATATTCCACCCATCGATCCATATTGCCCTTGAAACAATGGAGTGTATTTATAAGCATGTCCGCAGCGTTTACAAAAATAAATAGTACCCGCAGCAGACATTCGTAGCTCTCCAACAAAGTATCCGTTTCTGCGTTGGGGAAGAGCATTCAAAAAACCTGTAGAAGAAAAAAACAACAATCACAGCTAACGCACGTAACGCATTCATGGGCTCACATTTCTGTTCCGATGCTCTCCAGCTGGTGAGGGTAAGTATGTATCCTTGCTCCTTTGCGGTTAATCAGGTATCCTTTTTGCCCGCCTACCGTCGCTCGTGCCCATTTGGTTTTTACGATTCTAATGGTCACTTAACACGCAATCCCAGACACGGTGGCTATCACCTGTCCCCTCGTTCTGGCGAAACTTTGGAATAAAGACTGACCCAGGGTCTAATTGCCGGAATTGTTCCAAGCTACAATTTGTGAGATAAATGCCATCTGTTATAGTATAAAAAGGAGGTAAAAAGTGACTATGCCTGGTCACACTAAGCACATGATAGGCGAATGAAACAAATTTGCACTAGAAGCCTTAACGAGCTAACCAAAATTACTCTGAATATATGCCAGAACCTGGTCATGGGTTTAACGAAGTGACCGGAAGAACTATAAAAACGGCAGGAAATTACATAATTTCTTCATCCTGAATAGTTCTTTTTCAACTGAGATTTGGCATACAATAACGGATTTTCTTGAAAGGGGAAGTTCCACCATCGCCCAACACAGCAAACACTCTCCAACGGACTCTTATCGCTAATAACCGCAAACCAAACATTTGCATAAGGTACATTTCGCATGCAAATGCATGCCGGCGACCTTGATCCTTGAACTAATGATGGCAGGTGGATACTGAGGAAAGAATGCTGCCTCTTCTGTTGTTGTACAAATATAGCTACAATTCAGAAGAACGCATTACCAAAGTTCACGTTCAATACGCTTCAAAGTTAGCTGAAGCTCCTGTAGCTTGACCTAGAACCTTGATGGACCTGATATAGCCTATTAATGGCGACCTTGTGCTTTGGAGCACCAAAGATCGGAACTCACGGCCGGTCACATTTTATGGTTATTGATTAAAACACGCCCAGTCCTGCGGCAGATGCAGAGAGAATGAGGAAAGCTATGTGTAAATTACATGAAACAAAAACAACGGGCAATAAATAATTCTGACCCTCAGACTGTCACTCGCAGTTAGCCAGCCAGGGTTGATGAAATCAATTTCGGGAACTTCCGACAAGGCGTATGGCAGTGGCCATAAGATTTTTCTTTTCTCTTCTACGAGAGGGAGTTGTGAATGGTTGTAGTCACCAGGTTGGTTGATGATTACCGGTCCTTAAGAGCCAGGAGGTTAGTGGGATACGTAACAAGTTAACGATAGGTTAGCTTAGGTCGATTTTTTCCAACGAGGACACAACCATTTTTATGAATTACGTTAAGCAGTGCATAATGATATTAGCTGAGCTTCCTCTACCTATCATTACTTCCTAATAATTCATATACTTTTTTTTCTCTAAATATATCTATTTCAATAAATAGTAAAATTCTCACATATTTTTTTGTGGGAGTTGCCTGCCGCAAAAATTAAAGGGAAGTGGCATGAATGGAAATACAAAATTCTTAAACAGCTCATTGTGAATTCTCGATTTACCGGGTGCGTTAGTTGGTACTTTTTTTTTCTTCTGTCGACTGCGGCATCTTATGCGACACAATTTTAATTACTACCACATTCCAGCAGGCATAACACCGCTTGGTACTCTATACTAGTTTGATCATCAGACCATCAGGCGGTCCGAAATAATTTATACTATTCAAAAGCAACCCTCTAAAATGTGATGTTTAAAGCACGTGCTTGGCATATAACAACAGGTGGAATTTCGGACGAAAGGCACAGAAATACCAGCTATTTGATTTTCGAATCTGTTTGGTTTATCACTTTTATCTTAAATACACTTTACAAAGATATAACATTCACTATACATAATCTTTTTGCACGTTTTAATTGATTGGTGGCTAATAGTCAATTTGGGGTTGAATTTTAAAGATCATATATCTTTAGACAAGTAAATGAATAATTAAAATGTCTCATATCATCGTAATATCCTGCCATAGGTTCTCTAAAGAACGAATATCTGCTGAGAATGCTGTGAGTTGAGTAGAACGGGTTGGCCAATTAACCAGATAAGAAATACATATTGCAATACTCTCAATGAAAAATAAATTATAAATGGGGTATGTTGTCTGCTTCGAGGCAAGGAAAATACTGTCCTTGGATGAATTTGGCTATTATGTACATGCATCGAAAAAGCTTTAGCTAGTTACGCCTTTGGCTCCTTATCGTCCGTTCGATTTTGGCGACCAACGGGCCGGGGTCAAGATTTGTTCGATACCAGCACGTGACTCTTGATGGCCGGAGGACCGTACCGGGCTTCGGCCTCCTCTATGAAGGCGTACTCCATCTGTTTCACGAGCTGGTCGAAGAAGAGGTTCGACAGCTGTGAATGGAGCAGCGACTTGAATTCGAAAGAGACCATAAAATCAATGACGCACGACTGCGAGATATCTTTCAGGCCCGGACTAAACTGCCACGCCGTTAGAAGATAGTTGAACAGCCGACCATCGACACATTCGGCTTTGACGAGCGTAGGCTTGATAAGCGTCACGTTCGAGGTGTAGCTTTCGTTCAACGGTGGGAAACCAATTATAAGATCAGCCTTCAGCGATCCCGGCTTGCGATCGTACACGTACGATTTTTTGCAAAATGGCACGAACGTATTATATTTGTCGACGTCTGCCACCACAGAGTAAAGTTGATGCATTGAATATCTGAAATTAAATTCGAACAATATTTCGTTAGCACAATGACACTGAGATGCTCGTGTTCCTTGTTTCCTTGAACCACATGCTAGAACCTCTCAATACATAGAAGAACGAAGTTCAAGGTTTAACGTCAACGTTCAATGTCAACAGGCTGGCGCGATGATAAATACTTACCCTACCAACTTTTTCTGGGTAAAATCACGTCGCGTTTTCGTTATGGGTGTAAAATCGAAAATCCCTCGGTATGTTGAGTATCTGGAAAAGCGTGTAATGACTGGGCATAAACCTTTTTTTGCGCAAATATTTTATCAGCAGGACACAGAAAGGTGATGCGAACTTACAGCAGCAGATTACGCTGGTATTGGGCAAGATTTCGAGCTAGGAACACATGCTTTGGATTTGCTACCATTTTGGCAGACATTTTCGGCACATGCACTTAAGCCACTTCACCTACAGCACCGATTGCCGTTGCGCTCGGCTTCGGAAGCACAATTTGTGCGAAACTATTGCGAATTTGCGTAATGTTGAGTATTTTGTGTTGAGGTCGTAAGAAAATAACAAATAAACTGAAGTTTGTCATCGAACATCGACGGTGACGTTTCGTGTCACGCTGCCAAATATCCATCGTCGACATCCAGGGCTGCTTAGCATCATGCCCAACTGTCAGTCGGCTGTGTTTTTTTTTGCTACGGGAAATTGATAGTGATTCGTTGTTTTGCCAATTCATTGCCGATAGATTTGCTTGTAGTGGAGCGGGTGTTGGTCACTATCTAGAGTATTTACGGATATTTCAACACCTAGTTTTACCCAGGAAACTGGAGGACAGTGGGTGGTGCAACGTTGTCTCGGATTCCAAGTGGAAGTGCAAATCAATTAGCATTAGCACTACGATAGCATCTAGCGGTACATTGGACGGTAGGGCCTGCGAAAACACACATTCCGCCGAGTGTCCGTTATCTCAGGTACCAATTGTAGTAATTGCCAAAGATCGCAAGTCGAGACACGGGGACGCAACATATATCAATAATGGCCGCAATTAATCAAGCACTCGTGCTGGCTCTCGAAAGCAACCCGAAGGAGTCGTACGTGGTCGCCACGGAGACTCTACTCCGGTTGCTAGATAACATCATACGCGAGCCCCAAAACGCCAAGTACCGGACGGTGCGGCTCGAGAACCAATCGATCCGGGAGAAGCTGCTGTCGGTAGTGGGCATGAAGCAGCTGATGCTGGCGATCGGTTTCATCGAATCGCACGGAACGCTCACCGTACCCTCGAATGTGCTGCTGGCGAACCTGAGAAAGTACCGCGAGTTTATACACGAACGAAAGGAGCTGATAAAAAATCCACCCAAACCGGCCCCGACGATTGCCACCAGCAGCAATAATACGACGATTATCGCTTCAGCTGCGAAAGCAAACGTACCAAGTGATGCTAGTAAGATGTTCCTACCATCGGGAAGCAGCGCTGGGGCTCGGCAGGAGGAGGGAAAAGAACTGATCGAAATTAAAGCGAACCGACCGTTCCTTGCCCGCATCGAATTCCCGCGGGTGCTGCAGACCAACAACGCTCTGATACGTCAGCTGGAGCTCCTTTCCGATCAGGTGATGCAGTACGAGGACGAACTGCTGCAAGTGAGCGGGAGGACGGTTATACCGATCGATGCACTGACAACGCGGGCGAAGGATAAGCTGGATCAGTGGAAGCGATTACTTCACGGCACCAGCGGCGAGCAAGAACCGAGCCAGGAGGATTTACTGCTGGAAGAGCTCACCGCTTGGTTTCGGTCGGACTTTTTCACCTGGGTAAACGCACTTCCCTGTTTGGTGTGCGGCAACGAAAAGACACAGCTTGTCCAGAGCACCGTGGAGGATGATGTGCGGGTTGAGGTGTACAAGTGCTGTGGTCAGTTGCGTCACTTCTACCGGTACAATGATGTGGAGAAGCTCCTGCACACTCGACGCGGTCGCTGCGGCGAGTGGGCCAACTGTTTCACATTCCTTTGCCGCTGTCTCGGGTTCGACACGCGGTACGTCTTCTCCACCGGTGATCACGTGTGGACAGAAGTGTGGTCCGACCGGCGCCAGCGTTGGATTCACGTGGACCCGTGCGAAAACGTGCTCGATGCTCCGCTGATGTACGAGCACGGCTGGAGGAAAGAGATTACCTACGTGTTTGCGTTCGCGTGCGACGATGTGCAGGACGTTAGCTGGCGATACTCCAGTGACCACGAAAAGATGATGCAGAGACGGAATGCTTGCGATGAGAAGATCCTCCTGGATGCCATCCGGAAGCTGCGGGTGAAGCGAAGGGCGGGCGCTAACTGTACGCAAGAGAGACTGGCGCTCCTGAGACGGCGCACGTTCGATGAAGGTATTCAGCTGTTGGCGAATGCAGGTAGGACGCCGACCCCGGCCGAACGGGAGGGACGCAGTTCCGGTAGTCTCGAGTGGCGTCTTCAGCGAGGCGAACAACAAGTCAACACGCGCTACATGTTCATTCCAACCGAGGAGGAAGTACAGGCGAAGCAGTTCAACATTCGGTACTCTTGCGCATTGGATTGCTATGAGCGATTTTTGAAAGGTAAAAATGACAGCGACATTCGTCCGTTTAGTTTATTAACTTTGCTTTTCTCGTTGTTTAGGTGCTAGCAATCGGGTCAACGAAAAAATAACGGAAAAATCTAAGGGCTGGGAAAGCAGGCAATTCCTGAGTAGAAATATATTTCGCAAGGAGGAGCACGACTGGAAGATGGTTTATCTCGCAAGGACTGGTACGTTTGGTTGTCATAGGAACGAAGCGTGAATGATCAAATTAGTTATGCAGCGCTTGTACCTTTTTTTCAATTGCAGAGGGAACGGAGGAGGCTACGATCGAATGGAACTTTGATTTTTCTGTGCAGGGATTGCGCGTTAAACAGGTGGAGCTGCAATTTGGCCAGGAAACATACGAAGGAGCGAAAGTGGAACTGTACTACATCAAGAGCGATGGTATGATGCGAATGTGAAATGCCTGCATTTCGAGCCACGCAAACTCTGCCGTTCTGTTGCTCACCTACCCTCTACCTCTTCCAGGATCGCAGTCGCAATCTCTGTCGTCGCTCTGCGAGTGTGGTAAGTTCACACTGCAAGCCCGCCTGTCCGGCGGCAAATCGTGGCAGCACGCCCAACTATTCCGACAATCAAAATCGGCAATCGACGAGTATCCTTTCGAGATGAACATTGTTTTGATGTAAACCGAAATGGTGTTCAAACTCCATGGTGCAAAGAACACTACTCAAACATGCAGCAATTGTCATGGGTTCTCGAATGTGGCACCTCTATATCGGTTGATTGTACCAAGCTTACAGTTAAGATAGACCGAGGCTAATACGCTGTTTGAAGCTGTAATAGTGCAAGAGAATAAGACACAGACAAAATAATTCCATTTTTTTAAAATGACACCTCTACACGAGTAAGCAAGCAATAATATTACCATACACGTTTTAGATGTAGATTGATGCACCGTGATCGTAGACTATCACGATCTTCTACGCTAGTCCCACATTATGAGCACTTCGCCGCGCGGATGATCAATTGCGGCGTCGTTGTTCTGTGGAATAAATATTGGACGTAATTTTAAGGATGCAAACACCAAAACCAGGCTATCATAAACATTAATTCCTTCTTTGATTTTTTCAAGAAAGAAAACCAAATAAAGAAAACACGCTTCGTTTACATTACATTATTTCTATGTGGTGTACAGTTTTATTGACTTTTCTTCGTATTTTTAGCATCCCTCTCTTTGTGTTTTCTTGATAACAAACCATATGTTTTGTTGTTGCATTTGTTCTATAATACCACATTTATTCAACCAAGGTGCGGAGAAATGATGATCAACATCAACGATAATAATGTTTGCTTGCATTGTCCTCGACAGTCTGAGGTACCAAAAGTACCGAGCGCTTTACCGGTCAAGAAGAAGTAAAGCTACGCTTTTTCCTCAGCTCGTGGAATGGCCCTTCGAAGAAAGAGACTGAGTTCGAAATGAAAACCCAATGAAACTGTTGTTTGTCTGGTAGCGTTTTTCCGACAGTGTTTGCCCACAGCCACAAGACGGCATGTGTGAAACCTCCCCACGAAGGGGGACTGCCTTGCTTGTGAAACTAAACGCGCTCAGTGGATTGTATATGCAGCAACACATGCCACATGTGCATGCCAATGGCCGGTGTACTATGGCACTATTGAGAATGTAAGCGCAATAGACGGACGTCCCGTTGGTAACCCTTGGGAGTCGGGGGAACCCGTGACGCTGCAGCCAATGTTAGCATTAGCGAGGGAACGCCACCGCCTATACTACTGTCGTCAGTGTGGAGGAGTAATGTTGGATGACGCGGCTGTTGATTCCTACCCTCAATAATTGCATTATCGGAGGAGAGGACAGCATCGTTAGCTTGGGAGGGAGCTGCTGCCAGCGCCTGCGTTAAATGCCGTATTTTTCGCGCCCAAGGGTCAACTCGCGTGCTGCTGCTCATCCTTCTCCTGGCCATGCGTTTTGATGTGTTTGTTCAGATTGTTCGACTGGTTGAAGCGCTTGTCGCAGATGGTGCATTCGAACGGTTTCTCGCCGGTGTGGATGCGCATGTGCGTATTGAGATTGTTCTTCTGGTTGAACAGCTTCGCGCAGATCGAACACCGGTATGGCTTTTCGCCCGTGTGCGTGCGGACGTGCGTCTTCAGGTTGTTGGACTGGATGAACCGCTTGCCGCAGTACGTGCACTCGTACGGCTTATCGGCCGTGTGCACGAGCATATGCTGCGAATAGTCGTCCTCCTTCTGGAAGGAGCGCGAGCACATCTGGCACTTGTACGGATCTTGGAATATGTGCGTCTTGATGTGCGTCTTCAGGTTGTTCGACTGGGTGAACGTTTTGTCGCAGATGTGGCACCGGTACGGCTTGACCTGGTTGTGCGTCTTCTTCATGTGCTCGGTCAGCTCGTCCAGGTTGAGGTACACCTTGTTGCATACCGAGCAGATGTACGGCTTTTCGTCGTTGTGGAACTTCATGTGGTTGGCCAGGTCGGACGGATGCATGAACTGCACGCCGCACACCATGCACACCAGCTGGTGCGTGCGCATGTGCGTGGTCAGATTGTTCTTCTGGTTGAACCGCTTCCCGCAGATCGTGCACGCGTAAGGCTTTTCTCCGGTGTGCGTCCGGATGTGTGTCTTCAGGTTGTTCGACTGGCTAAAATTTTTCCCGCAGATCGTGCACGCGTAAGGTTTTTCGCCCGTGTGCGTTTTCATGTGCGTCGCCAGGTTGTTGGACTGGATGAAACCCTTGCCGCACACGGTACATTTGAACGGCTTCTCGCCCGAGTGCACCCGTATATGGATGGCCAAGTTTCCCGAGCTCGAGAACTTTTTGTGGCAGATCAGACACTCGTGCTTTCGGCTCTCGGGCCCCTCGCCAGCCTGGCCCTCGCTGTCGTCTCCCTCGAGCGATGACTGTGAATCTTCGTTCAATTGTGGATACACTGCGGTGGTGGCGCCTCCAGGTGAACCCACAACCCCCGGTGGTGACGGGGCCGTTCCGCTTCTGCTGTTTGCCCCACCGTCACCCATCGTTAGCTGTCCTTCGTGTTGCTTAATGTGTTCGATGATGTTGTTGGACATTTTGTGGCAGATTGGACATCGATGGCCCTTCGTGGCGTCGAGCTGCGGTGCCGGTGTCTGCGGAGCGAGGATCTGCAGTGGTTGCGTTGCAGGGTAAAACGGATCTGTCCCTGCCGTCGTTGTCGGCGTCGTGACGCTATGCACTACGCTGCTGCTGCTGCTACTGCTACCGACGGCATTTGAGCTACCGGAGTGGTACAGGGCACGGTTTTTAAACTCATTCTCGTGAATCTTCATGTGTGCCGTAAATTGTTCCACCGTGCTGAAAGTTTTATGGCAAATCTGGCACGAGCCATCGTTAACAGTCGCTCCTATTGATGATCCTAGCATAGGAATGTGCTGCTGCTGCTGCTGCTGTTGCGGGTTGTTGTTGTGATGATTTTGATGCTGGTGATGATGGTGGTGATGAAAATTGTTCGACGTTGTCGTGGTGGCGCCCGCCGCATGGGAGTAGATGTGGCTTGCCGCAGCCGATTTCAACTCCTCGTGAATTTTCATGTGCAGATTGAGGTTCATCATTGTCATGAACGATTTGTGACAAATGTGGCAATCAAACTGCTTCGTTATGCCGTACGCAGGAGAAAACTGGCCTGCCCCTACCGCCAGGGACACAGCCGTGGCAGTCGCATTTCCTCCAATGTACTCACTCTTGATGCTGTGCTGTGTCATCAGCGGTGGACTAGTTTTGCTACTCGATGCCACTGCCGTTACTAGCGAGGAATCGGACGGTATCGATTGTTGCTGACTGTAGCCGCCACTCGGGCCGACCTCTTCCCTCGCTGGCAAGTAGTCATTTTCGTGTGTTTTCATGTGCTGTGCGAGTACGGTGCCGGAAATGCAGTACTTTTGACAAAGTTGACATTGCAGCTGCGCCAGCGGTTGCTGCGATGCACTACTCGATGTGGTTGGAGCAGCTCCTATCGCTACCGTCGTCACTACGGGAGCGTTGCCGGTGTGCTGCGATTGCAGAACGTTTCCAGCGCTTACCGACAGACTGTTAAGCATCTTTTGCGACTGTGACATCATAGAAACTGCTCCAACGCCGGCACCGCCGCCACCGCCACTGCTGACGGACGGATTCGAAAGAGACGGAGGGTTGTGGTAGAACTCGGCCATCAGATTCATACCCATCATGTTCTGATGGTACAGTGCGCGGTTCCGGAGACCATTTTCCAGGTTTATCATCGAGCTGGAACTCGCATCGGCATATTTACCGAGCATTGAATCTGTGGAAGAAAACGGGAAAGGTGATTGCTCTGCATTAACACAAGGGAGAAAAAATCTGCTCACGGGCTACAGCGAAGACCACGGCCATCATCATATCAAAGGGCTTATTATCACTTGGGTCTCCCTGAACCCGGTAATTCGGTTCTACGCCATGGTACAATATGCGTCAATCTTTGCTCCTCTACTTTAGATGGCAGCCTCACTTTCAAACGTCTTTGTCGACACCCGGGGCAGTCATGTTGCTACACTTTCCTGAAAGTTCTGCGGGCTCCCCAAGCTACGGCTACGGTTACGGTTCGCACGCAACATAATTCTCTTTTTATATGCAATTTTGCCGTGAACGCGCATAAAAGTGAATATGAAAATACATTAAAGTTTACTATTATTACTATTGCTCTCTCGCGCCTTCCTTCGCTGCACGTAGCACGTAGCAGAGCCCGTGGCTGCGCACACGTCCACGCACATTTCTCATCAAATCTGCCGCGCGCAAAAAGGCAGTATCAATAACCATAACCATTTACTACACCGCTCCGCTTTCGTCCGCGCGACCGCCAGGTCCTCTTCGAACACCTTCGGCACCGTGCAGGATTTACCAAGCAGGCGGGTTTGGTTCCTGTTGGCGCATCAAATGCGGCGCTAGTGCGACACGCGCTCACACTACGATATCGGCTACCAACACTCACAAATTTAGCTCCCGATGGAAGAAGGAAAAACAATTACCATTAACAATGTTTCTTCTCGCTGGTACAGTGAATCTTTCCTGCAATCCCAGTTCGGTTCACTTTTTCGCATCGCACACATCGGAGGCGTTTCAGCGCACTTCCGGGCCTTACCTTGCTACGGAGGTGTTCTTCTAGGCTGCCGCCTGTCGTATTATTGAGTCAATTTTCCACTCGCAGTCGTTGTTGTGTGAGATGACCTATTTGGTAAACATTGCGGCCACCCTGTGTGCACGCTCAGAACAGCGAGAAAAGCAAACAGAGGCACGGCTTTAAGCACACGGAGTCACGCGGATACTACCGCGGATGTTTCGGCAACCTGCTCACACCTCCTCACTATCTCGGTGTCTGATGATCCAGCCTGCTGTGTACGACGAAGCTGCGAAGCGAAAATATTTTCCCGTTTTCTTCTTCTTCTTTTTGCTACTGGCGAAACGTCAGCTTTCCAGGATGACGTTTAAACGCTGTCCATTCTGCTGAATAGCAGGGTTGTACGGAATGTTGTGGAGTGTGCTCTGATATTTGCATAGAAAAATGCAAAACATATTCTTGGAAGAAGAATTTAAGTGTTATGTTATTAATTTTCTATTCTTGGAATTTGCTTAATCCTGTCTGCGCATACTTTGATAGCATGGTGCAGTGGCATCTAGGGTTGTTTGTTCGTTTTCTACGAACACAACAAATCGTGGACAATCATTTTGTATTTTTAATATTAATTTACATCACATTTCGTCATTCCTCTTTGTATAAATTGCCATTTCTTTGCAACAAGCAGCAACAGGAGGGGAAACAATGGATGACATTTAAGGCACGATTTGCTGATAAACATCATAAAACCCGTCCAATGGTCCCACCTACCCGCACGAGATTTCATGTAAACAAAATCATGCTTTTGACGTGTGTGTGCGCCTATTTACAAACGTGCGGCTGTCACTTGGCACATGTTTCACGTGCGGTGCGGTTCGGCAAAAGTTGTGGCAAGTGTTTCGTGCGATATTACAGTTTTTCCCGGTACCACAGTATTTGTTGTGTTTTTAATACGATAGTTTCAGTTATTCGTACACAATGGAAATTGAGTGTGATAAGGTTTTGCACCACGTGCGTTATTTGCGCGACGAAATGGAATGTAAAGAGTTGGAACCATTTTGTAGGTTAAGGGTGAGTTTCTGCGTGTAATGTGGTGCCCCAGCACGCGTGTAGTTTTAATATGTTTTGCAATCAAACTCTTCATTTAACGGTTCGGTACTAATTTTAACTTTACCAGAAACTGACCTCAACACAAATGGACGACATCGGTGCGGTTTTGGGGGAGCTGCTGGAAAACGATCGATTCACAGAAGAAATTGGTCGGCGGTTCAAAAATCTTCTGCTGATAGTTGTGACGAATGTATTTGAAAACGGCGAAAACTCAGTCACAATAAACACTCCAACGTTGGCGGGTGGGGCAAGGTGGAAGGGATATCAAAGGAAATGTATAGCCCTTTCCAAGTTGATAGCGTTTTGCCCCGATGTTTTGAGGTAACAAGACAATTCTTCTTCTGGGTTTGCTTTTATGCCTAATCTCGTTTTCGTGCTTATTGCAGGTACTCGATGCATTTTTTCCGCACCAATCCGGCCCCATTTGCCCGCGAAGTGGAGGACATCGACTACAAACCGGCGCAGAAGCAACGCAAAGAGCATCAGCAACAGTCTAATCATCCTGCTCGGGATTCGGATGCTGATTTGCAATTAATCCAGGCCTGCTACAGGTTTTTGATGGCAGAACCTGTATATTACCGTAGTACGTGGGATTGGTCAGCATTCTTCGAGCAGTTCGAAAACAAAAGCTGTCCACGCAAGCGGTACTACCTGAATAGAATACTGGCGACGGTGACTGGCATGACGCAAACTGAACTGAATGAAATCGATGAAGGTATTCCCGTGGATATCATCCTAGATGAAGGCAATTGGCTGTCTGAAGAACCCGCCGGTTTTGAACTGGACGTATCTAGTGAGGTGTTCGAGGCGGGGAAAATCGTTTGGCAGTATAAGAGCAGCGTTATTACGAACATAGGTGACGTCTTGTTGCCCATTTTCGACCAAGATAATGTTGCATTCTACCGTGCCCCGCTAGTGAACGAGCAAGCCGAGCAGACAAACGTCGAGTCGGAGCTGGTGGTAAGTGTCAATTCTACGAAACTGAACCTTCGTAGTCTCGCCCTCGGCGTATCGTCCGGCAAAGCGATCTGCCTGTCGGGCCCGGTAGGCAGCGGTAAGACGTCGCTGGTAGAGTATTTGGCCCGGATAACCGGTCGCATACCACCGAAAGGAGATGTTCGCCGGACGCGCACCGTGGCAGGACAGGAGAAGCTATCGAAAAGGCGAAAGAATCATGTGAACTGCAATACTGAGCACGATGGCGGGGCCGAGGTATTCGACTACGATCTAGCGAAACTGAGGAAAGGCACTCCGAAGAACGGTTTCCTGCGGATACAGCTTGGCGATCAAACGGACAGCAAAACGCTGCTAGGTCAGTATCGTTGCACGGACACTCCCGGGGAGTTTGTGTGGCAACCGGGCGTACTGACGCAGGCCGTCATGTACGGGTACTGGCTGCTACTGGAGGATCTGGATTCCGCCACCCAGGACGTGTGTACCGTTCTGACGAACTTGCTCGAGAATGGATACCTGAGTGTGCCGGGCTTTCGCGATTGCCTGCGAGTGGCGCCCGGGTTTCAACTGTTCGTCACGCTGCGTACCGGGGCCAAAGCGAATCAATCGCAGGCCCACAACAACACCTATAGCCTACTGGAGAAGTACCTCTACACGGTCAATATAGTGCCGTTGTCGCGGAAGGAGCTGGGGGATATCATCTGCATCCGCTACCCGAAGCTTCGCACGGTGGCCACACGGATCGTGGACATCTACCTCACCTTTTCCAGTGGGTCCCATTCGGGAGAGAACGAACACAACTTTACCTCCGAGCAGCTCGCCATACTGGAGCCGAAACAGAACGATCACCAGCAGCAAGATGGCATGGCCGGGGCCGACGATGTACTGCCCCGGTTCCAGCAAGAAAGTAACGAAAAGCTCGAATCGCTCCCGACCGCCGGCTCCAACAGGCGTTTGGTGTCGACGCGTGATCTTATCAAGCTTTGCCGCCGATCGGATCCATCTTTCTCTGCGACCAGCACCGAGTGTGCCTACTTTGTCTTTCAGAATGCAGTTGATCTGTTCTGCTCTCATCTTCCTCACGGGCCTGTAAAAACGCGGCTGGTGACGGGTATCGGCGGCAAGATCGGTATCCTTCCGAGCCGTTGTGTGCACCTGTGCGAGGAGTACAAACCTGCGGTGGATGTGGCCGTGGTCAGCGAAATACGGGTGGGGCGGGTCGTGCTGAAGCGTTCCCTGCCGGAGGAGGAGAACGGTGAAAATGATGCGCCGGAACGGATGGAGCACGAGGTGTTGAACAAGCGCCAGAAGCTGGATCGCAACGCTTCCTCCCGCGTGAAAACGGTACAACATCGGGCCGGGTACAACGAGCCGGCCCCGACCTTTTCCTTCACACGGCCGGCCGCCTGTCTGCTGGAGCGAATCGCGGTGGCCGTGACGCAGAACGAACCTATTCTGCTAGTCGGCGAGACGGGTGTGGGAAAGACAAGTTCGGTGCAGTACCTTGCCTACCAGACGCACCACAAGCTGGTGGTGGTGAACATGAACAACCAATCGGACGTTTCGGATCTCATCGGGGGCTACAAACCGGTCGACCTGGCGTTCGTCATCACACCGATGCGTTATGAGTTCGAGCGGTTGTTCAGAAGGACTTTCAACGCGCAAAAGAACGAAAAGTTTCTGGGCAACGTAGCCCGTTGCTATGGCAGCGGCGAATACGATGTGTTGGTGAAGTTGATGCTGAAAATTTCGGAGAAGGCATCGATCAAGAAGGGGGAAGGGGGAGATCGCCCCGGGGAGGATAAGGATGAGGAGGCGACGAGGGAAAACTGGAGCGCACTTCAACGGAGGTTGCGCAAGTTGGATGCTCAGTTGAAAAATTCGGTAAGTGCCACATCGAATTTCTTTCCATTTTTTTTCCTTCTGACACTTATTTTAAAATTGTTTACAGATCAACGTATCGTTTGCGTTTATCCCCGGATCGTTGGTGAACTGTATCCGTAATGGCGATTGGGTGCTGCTGGACGAGATCAATCTAGCTTCGACGGAAACGCTCGAGTGTCTCTCGACCATCCTCGAGCCGGATGGTTCGATCGTCCTGCTCGAACGGGGCGATCTTGTGCCGATCAAGCGCCATCCGAACTTTCGCATCTTTGCCTGCATGAATCCCAGCACGGACGTGGGCAAGAAGGATCTGCCGGTCGGCATACGGAATCGCTTCACGGAGTACTTCGTCGACGAGCTGCTCGCCGAGAATGACTTGCTTATTCTGGTGAACGACTACCTGTCGTCGACGGGCATCCAGAAGGCGCGCATCATGAACACGGTGAAGCTGTACCGTCGGCTGCGTTCCATGGCCCAGCTACAGCTGAACGACGGGCTCGGCAATCGGCCGGTATACTCGTTGCGTACGCTCTGCCGAGCGCTGTCCATCTGCGGGAAGAACCTGTGCGGATCGATCGAGCGCAATCTATACGAGGCGTTCTGTATAAGTTTCCTGACGCAGCTGGATCTGCAATCGCACGCAAAGGTGCTGCAGCACATACAGAGCTCGCTGCTGCACAAGGATGGCAGTGGGATGATCGTGAAGAATCTGGCGCCCATACCGCGCCCGATCATTAACGCGGAAAGGCAGCTCAACTTTGAGGGCTATTGGATCGAGCAGGGTCCGCGGGATGTGCAGGAGTGCGAGAGCTACATCCTGACGGAGAGTGTGCGCAACAATCTACGCGACCTGGCGCGTATCGTTTCGATCGGCCGGTTGCCGGTGCTGCTGCAGGGACCGACGTCCGCCGGCAAGACGAGCCTGATCGAGTACATCGCGAAACGGAGCGGAAACGTGTGCCTGCGCATCAACAACCACGAGCATACGGACCTGCAGGAGTACATCGGCACGTACGTGGCCGACGTGAGCGGGAAACTCACGTTCCGCGAAGGTGTGCTAGTGGAGGCGATGCGAAACGGGCACTGGATCATCCTGGACGAGCTGAACCTCGCGCCGAGCGACATCCTCGAGGCGCTCAACCGAGTGCTGGACGATAACCGCGAGCTGTTCATCCCGGAGACGCAGGTGGTGGTGAAGGCGCACAGGAATTTTATGCTCTTCGCCACACAGAACCCGCCCGGCCTGTACGGTGGGCGGAAGATGCTTTCCCGTGCGTTCAAGAACCGTTTCATCGAGCTACACTTTTCCGACATTCCGCGGGCTGAGCTGGAGGTGATTCTCGAGCGGCGCTGTCACATTCCCCGCTCGTACGCGGTCAAGATGGTGAAGGTGATGAGCGAGCTGCAGCTGAATCGGCGCAGCACGGCGACCAAACAGAACTTCACGCTGCGTGACCTGTTCCGCTGGGGAAATCGGTACACATACGCCGACGCGACCTTGCTGGAGGATAAAAGCTACGACTGGAATCAGCACCTGATCGACGAGGGTTACCTAGTTCTTTCGTCGAAGGTGCGCAACGCGTACGAGACGGAAATCATACGTGATGCACTGTTCACCCACTTCCGGAAGCGCGTCGAAGAGGAGTGTCTGTTCAGTCTCACCGAGCGCACTTCCAAGGTGACCATGTCGCTCCTGGAGCGTGTGATGGCGGTCAAGTTAGGCGGGCGGGAGGACGAAGACGGCGGCCGACGGCGAGGTGCGGAAGGCATCGTATGGACATTCGATATGCGGCGGATGGCTGTGCTGACGGCGAAAGCGCTCCAGTTCAACGAGCCCGTGCTTCTGGTCGGCCCGACCGGGTGTGGAAAAACAACCGTCTGCCAGCTGCTGGCCGCACTGGAGGGCAGAAGCTTACGCATCCTGAACTGCCACATGCACACCGAGGGGGCCGACTTTCTCGGCGGTCTCCGTCCGTACCGATCGGCGTCCGGTGACGCCAAGGGCGATGGGGAACGTAAGAATCAACTGTTCGAGTGGTCCGACGGACCGCTGGTGCTGGCGATGCAGCAGGGTGGCTTTTTCTTGGCTGACGAAATTTCGCTTGCCGAAGATTCGGTGCTGGAGCGACTGAACTGCGTGCTCGAACCGGAACGGACGCTCCTGTTGGCCGAGAAAGGAGGTCTGAGCGTGAGCGGTGCCGACGGGATCGCACCGGTCGACGACGGGTTCGTAATAACCGCTAGCGAAGGCTTCCAATTTCTTGCCACCATGAACCCGGGTGGTGATTTCGGTAAGAAGGAACTGTCGCCCGCACTGCGCAACCGGCTGACGGAGGTTTGGTGCCGTGCGACGGACTCGGAAGAGGATCTGGTGCGAATCGCCGAGAACACCCTGCGCAGGAACGTCGAAGAGGGTCGATCGGGAGCGTTCCCCCTCGGAGACGATCAGTCGATGGCGGATGTGGCTCGGGTGATCGTGAAGGAAGTGCAGCTGCTGAAGCGCTCGATCGAGAAGCTCAACTTCAGTATCCGCGATGTGCTGGCGTGGGTTGCGTTTGTTGCCAAGAACGGCCCCAAAGTGGGCCTTTCCGAGGCTCTCATCTACGGGCTGGAAACGGTGTTCCTGGACGCACTGGAAATGTTACCGTACGAAACGTACGATGAAGTCGTCGCCATCCGGAGACAAATGCGACGCGCCCTGATGGACCTCATGAAGCAACAGTTGCGATGGAATGGAGCGATAAATATGGTCGACTACGACCAGCAGCAGGATCAGCAGCAACAACAGGGAGCTGTAATCGAGATGAGGGAAGATCGGTTCGGTATATGTCCATTCTACATTCAGCTGGACCCGACGACGGACGGTAACGATCGACAAAGCACTGGCTTTATGTTCACGGCCCCCACGACGCAGAGGAATCTGTTCCGTCTACTCTCGGCGCTGAGTTTAGAGAAGGCGATCCTGCTCGAGGGTCCACCAGGCGTTGGCAAAACGTCTCTGGTAGAGAGTCTCGCCCGTGCCATCGGGTACGATATCGTGCGGATCAATCTGTGCGAGCACACGGATCTGGCGGATCTCTTCGGTACCGATCTCCCGGCGGACGATCGGTCCCTGGAGCTTCCAAGCGCTGACGATCGCGAGCCAACGGAAGAATCCACCACAACTGGACGGCCCGCGCTAGGTTCGTTCGTGTGGCGCGATGGCCCCCTACTCGCGGCGCTCAAAGCTCGCCGCAAAACGTGGATTCTGCTGGACGAGCTGAACCTCGCACCGCAAAGCGTCCTCGAGGGTCTCAATGCAATCCTCGATCATCGCGGAGAGGTGTACATTGCTGAGCTGAATAAAACCTTCCGCTTAGGGGGAAAGACGCGAATCTTTGCCGCCCAGAATCCGCTCCGACAGGGCGGTGGGCGGAAGGGGTTGCCCCAGTCGTTCCTTAATCGGTTCACGAAGGTGTATCTGCGGAAGCTGGAACGGCGCGATTTGCTGCACGTCGTTGAGGGCAAGTATAAACCACAGTTCGATGCCCTCGGGGAGCAGCTGATGAACGGAACGGAGCAACTCGATGACGATCGTGATGATCGTCAAACGGCCGGCAAAAGTTTCTTTGCCGACCACGGGCTGAGATTCGATCTAGCCGAACGGATGGTGCAGTTCTCGGAACGGCTGGAATTGGGGCTCGCCAATCTGGAGTTCGGATACAAGGGTGGTCCCTTCGAAGCGAACCTTCGGGACATTCTGCGCTGGTGTGAGCTGTTCTTTAGCGAACAGTGTGGGTTCATCGTGCGAAAAGGCGTGGCAAATGCACAGGAAGAGAAGGGACGCCTGCTGGAGGTGCTCTTCGAGAAGATGAAACTTGTCTACTATCAACGCATGAGGGCCGATCTGGACAAACGGTATATTGTGAACGTGTTCTCCGACGTGTTCCATTGCGATGCGCACGAGCTGGACCGAGTTTCGCAGGACATCGGGTTGTATTGGACGGACGAGAAGCTGTACCTCGGCGATGTTGTCCTTCGGAAGAGAGACATCGACTCGCTAGATGCTGAGGGAAATCTCTCGTTGATTCCGCACAAGCAAAACCAACAGTCGGACGGACCCGGAGGGCCCACGTTGGTACTCTGGAGTCAGCTGGAACTGCTCAAGAGCGTGGCCGAGTGTGTGCAGCTGGAAAAACCAATCATCCTGTGCGGCCCGAGCGACTGCGGTAAAACGAAAGTGATCAACCTTCACGCCACGTTGGCCGACACTTTTTGTCAGGTGGAAACGATCGACGACTCGGTGACGGGAAGCTTCCAGCAGTTTGATTTCAACCGACATCTGGAGGAGATGGGTTGCCTGGTGGAAGCCCTGTTGAGTCAAAGGATAAAGGAATCCGTTTTGCGCCATCAGGGAGTGTCGAGGGGAGCCAAAGCACTCGCGCTATTGGAGTGCTGGGAAAAGTATGAGCGCTTGAGTCAAGGAGCAGCCGGTAAGAGAAACAATATAGGGTCCTTTTTCGTTCGTGGTTTAATTGAATCGTTTGTGTGTTGCAGCTTTTACGACGAAAACGCACAACAATGTACTTTCGGACGAGATGACGCTGTTCCGAAAGCGGCTCGCTGCCCTGCAAAACGTGATCAACGTGCTCCAGCAACAACGATCGGCTCAGCGGGTCAACGCCAACGGGCCTCCGGCGAACGATGGACGTCAGTTGAGCGGTATGCTGCGAGTTCTCGATAAACTGGAGCAACTATCAAGGCAGGTGCAAACACTGAACACCGGCGGCCACTTCGAGTGGGTTGACTCGAAGGTTGTCAAGTGTCTGCGCACCGGGCAGCACATTTGTCTGGAGCATGTAAACCTCTGCTCGTCGGCCGTGCTTGATCGTTTGAATCCCGTCTTCGAGCCCAACGGCATGCTGCTCATTTCGGAAAAAGGAACCGTAGGCGACGATGGGCTAGAATCGGAGGTGGTAAGGCGGCATCACAACTTCCAGGCGTTCCTGACGCTCGATCCGAAGCATGGGGAAATTTCGCGTGCCATGCGAAACCGCTGCGTGGAGCTTGCCTTTGCCAGCCGCGATGCATACGAAGACGATGACCTGCGGCGGCTCGTGTTCGTCGGTGGTATCCACGAGCCGTACCTGATCGAAGCATGTCTGGTCGTGCACAAGGAACTGCGTACCAGCGGCTCGGTACAACAGGCCGACCAGTACAGCCCGTTCGGTGTGGCGCACTTGGTGCGCTTCGCGCAGCTGGTCGCGCAAAATCGGCACAAGCAAGGTACCCGGCGAGACGTCGAATGTCTGAAGCTGGCTGCTTTAGACGTGTACGTACGATCGTCAAACGTTGATCTGCTCGGGTACGGGCTAGAGTACTACCGGAACGTCCTCAAGGAAACGATCGATCGGGTACTCCGCGGGGTTGTGATGCGGAAAAGTACGGCACGGATTGAAAATATGACCCTACGAGCAACTGGGCTGACGAAACTAACCCGTATCAAGCTTCAAGCCGAACCATTCCTTGCGTTGTTGCGAGGCTTCAAGGAAGGGCTCAGCAGCGAACAGGTTCTGGCGGACTTTTCGGAACGATTTAAGTCACAAGGAGTTGCTATTAACAAGCGATCGTTGAAGTACTTGCTCTACTTCCTGTACGAGATCAGCACGGAAGAGGATGTGACCATGAGAGTAGTGTACCTTCGAAAGGCTCTTCGTGCAGCAGTTGGAATGAAATGTGAAGACATGGATAAGACAAGTGAGAATGAAACAGATCTTACAAACGGATGTGCCATTGTTTTGGACGTTGACGAAACGGAAGGTAATGCGGGAGGGCGAGCCTGGGAAAGTGTAGTTCCAAGAAAGTTGAAAAGCTTCAAACAGAATGAATCCGATGCAATCGTGGAAAACGTCAAGCACGAGTCGGTTGTCCCCATCGAGGATTGTATTGAAGAGGCAAACATCAACGACGTGTTGTCGGTGCTAACCGACCTGAATGAGGTTCTTTCCGACATTATTTATAAAATGCCACAGTCTACCGAGTTGGGCGATCTACCTTGGAATCGATCGTTATTCCCGAGGATCAGAGATTATATAAACAGCGAACGGTCGGTTGATAGTCGAAAGGTCAGCAGCCGGCTTCTGCTCAACACCATTCTCCTGCCCGTGCGCGTCGACTCGGTCACGAAGCTGAGCCAGATTGATCTACTGTCCTACTCGAAAGCGGTGATGGAGAAGCGGATCAACGATGGTCTCGAGAATGGGCTGCTTTTAATGCTGCACGAGTTTCTCATCGGCTACCGAGCGATGGTTGAAAAAGCCCTCGAAGGATTGACCATGAACGATGAGCTGTACGTTCGCCTGATACTGTCCAACCTGTGGCTTAATCGATTGACTGAACTTTCCCACCGGAAGCTGTACGCGAACAAAGAGGTACAGTTCGGTCTTTTGGACAATTTAACGCTGCACTTCCAGTGGATCGAGAAGCACTGCCTTAGCCTACTGCAGGAAGCCAGTGAAACTTCCACTGGCGTACGAGAGGCACTGCGGCAACATCTAACCGAGCTAACGCATCCCCTGATGGACACTCGGAAGGCGTACGGTAAGGCGTTCTTGGAATATCTACCACTGTACAGCGCGCAGCAGGTGGAAGAGTTTGTGAAGCTGTCCGAGCTGAACGACCGGCTTCGGCTAATGCCGAAGCTGAGCAAGCGCCACTCGTATGACGAGTTTGTGCACCGTGTCGCGCTTCTACATCATGCGCAAACGAGAGACGTTAAACGTTTGCTGCTGGCGCATGTGGCCAAGCGCTGGGAACTTCCTCAGAACACATTAGCGATGGAAATCGAAGACGACACGCAAAAGCTAGCGAATCCACTAAAAGCTTTCCATCGCTTGATAAAGTCTCAGAATGGATCGATTGAAACCGGAACGAATGAACGGCAGGAGCTGGTCAACGCGGTCGATGTCATCGACGTGTTTGAAAAGAACATCAAGAACATCATAACCCAGCAGGATGAGTCCATTTCGGTTGGAAATAAGTTTAAGTTGGAATGCTACCCGCTACTGGAGTACTTCCTCCATAAGATGCTGATTGCGACCAGGGCACGGCGGCGAGAGGATGAGTTAAGCATGGATTTTGTGTTGAACGTACGATCACTTGGGATCGATTGCTTGCACGCTATCAAAATGCACACCACGGAGAGGCATCGTGTGGCGGAAGGAGCGCTCAACGAACTGCGTGCCATGGTGGAGAAGGATTCGTTAGAAAAGGTGCTTCCCCAATTGCCACCACAGCTGTACCGCAGTCTAACAACCTACTGGCATCAGTTCTGTAGTGCTCTCGAGCGGCATGAACTGGACTCGTTAGCTTTGCAGAGAAATGTGTGCCACGGTGTGGAATCGTCCGCCGTATACGAAACCTTCCACAACAATGACGATCCCAATGCAGATGGGAACATTTGTAGCAGCTACCGTGGGGCTCTGCTGACGATGAATTGCCTAGCGGTACTGGTAGGAACGGCTCCCGGTGCGAGCGGGTTCCGTGTCACCGGATTGGGAGAGCTACCAGAATGGCGTCGCACGCTGAGCAACATCGGGACGATTCTTTGGAGTAACTCCCGCGCGCTGTCGGAGGACTATCAAGTCGAACGGACGAGTCTCCAGGTGGCTTGTGATGGGGCTGCAAAGTTGCTGAAGGAAATGGAACTGATCACGGAATCACCAGTGAAGGACAACGATAGGGCAGAAACGCATCCCTTTGTCAATGATTTCTTCACGCTCGCCAGCATGCTCCGGCAATGTTGGGAGAAACAACGGGAAGAAAACTTCGATATGGAAGATCGCGATGTCGTTTGGAAGATGGCTTCGATGATGCGCGCCCTTACCGGCATTTTGGAGTTGAACCTTTACGTTTTCCTGCCCCTGCTGGACCCGGTGGAAAAGAATCGACTGAAGAAACGCTACCTCGAGGAGGATATTGACCTGCTGGAGATGTTGTTGCGCACGTACGATTGTATGGCGGTAACGATGCACTATCGTCAGCTCGGTACCCACAATCGACGGCTGTTCGATGAGCATATTGAGCGTTTGAAAGCGAAACGGCAGCAGCTCACCCGCAAAGTTGCGTTGCGCCCGGCGGACGGTAATTTGTACGCCGAACTGACCCGGGATGTTAACAACTTCCTCATTTCCTGCTGCCATCCGGCAACGGTTGGAACGCTGCTGAAATCGATCGGCCAGTGTCTGGACTACGAGCTGGACATGCGCAACCTGGCCAACAATCGGAACCACACGCAATCGTTCCTGCAAAAGGTGTCCGAGCTGGTAACGCAGATCGATCTGTGGATGGACATTGCCCAGCAATTTGAGCACCACACACTGAAGCGCTACGATGCGTACTATCGGGACTTTTTGGCGCCGTTGTGCAACTCGATCGTTACGCTGCGATACGGCCTAAACGGGCTGCGGCATTGTCTTCGCGCGAGGAAAGTCACGATCGAGCAGAAAGCGTCCGGTGCGTTCGTGGATCTGAATGAAAATCGTGCCCTTTGCAGGATCATGGCCAAGTTCGTCCAGTTCCCGTGCGTGAGACCTTTGGAGCTGTTCGACGATAGGCACAAGGTGAACATTTACTCGGTGATGGAAAAACTCCCGCAACCGGAACAGTGCTATTTCCGGCTGTTAAAGGCACGCCTGCAGGAGGTGGCGAACAAGATCACCGTCGAGCGTACGGTGCGCACGCATTCGTTTGCCGAGCTCGACCGGATCGTGAACGTGTGCAATCAGGTTTGGCAAAAGCAGGAACACACACGCCGCAAGCGGCAGGCCGAGCAGGACAGCCTCTACCTGACGAAATCGCACTGCGAGGAAGAGGATGAGGACGTGGTGGCGCAACGGGAAATCAGTGAAATGTTCCCGAACTACGTGGACGAGGATTTCGCCGACCTGATCCAGAACGACACGCTTGAGCAGGTGATAAAGGCGCCGGAGCGCAAGGAAAAGTCCACCACAGACACGATCGGCGACGAGGACTACAGGCTGATCTGCGAGCGGTTTATCGAGCTGATGGCGCGGCATACCCGGTCTCACTACTACCATCCGGAGGTGAACTCTACCGGTGGTGTCGCCGTCCGTAGCTTGTCGATGGACTTTGTGGCGCCATTCGAGACGAAGCTCGTGATTTTCAATCAAATCGTGCAGAAGTACGAAGCAACCGTGGGCAGCGAGATCGATGAGCTGGGTTATGGTGCTTTGAGCCTGGCGGTCGGGCTGCTGCGGGAACGGTACGGCGAGCACCACGGGGTTCACAGGCCAGAAGGTCGATTTGAGCAGCGAACGAAAGGGCCTCCCTCCGCCTCCGGGACCAGCTACAACTTTTACAACGACGCCAACATCCCGGAGGTGTTGCAGTGTGTCGACGTGCTGAAGACGGTGGAAATTCGCGTCCTGGAGCTGCTGCACGAGTGGCCCGACCATGCCGTGCTTAAGGACATCCTGATCATTCTGGAGCGCATCCAGGCCCTACCGTCGACGGCACCGATCGTGCGGTTTAGCACCGGTTTGCAGCTTCTCCGGCAGAAGCTGGATGAGTGGAACGCGGTTGCCCACCGGGGCAACAATATGCGCGATTTGGAGCGAGAAGTGGTTGAGTACGTGAACCGCTGGATGCGCATGGAGCTGCAGTACTGGCGGGAGTGCATGTCCCGGACACTGGAACGCGTGCGCTCGAAGGCGTACCGCTACTGGTTCTTCATGTACAACCTTGTGCACGAGTACCTGCAGCATGAAGAGAAGCGCAACAGTCGTCGGTTGAGCCATCTGCTCGACTACCAGAAGGTGGAAAAGTGTTACGGAGAGCAAGAGATTCTGGATGAACAAGAGGGCGAGACCGAGGATGGAGAGGAGGAGCCCACGGTTACGATCACGGACATCATAAAGGTGCTGAAGCAGTTCATGGAATCATCTAACTACGCCGAATATGGTACGCGTTTGCGGGTGATGAAGTCGTTCGAGCAGTATCTGTCGCAGTTGCCCCAAGAAGAGCGGCACGATAGTACCAAACGGGACACATTGATTGCTGCCCTGTACAACATTCACCTGTACTTCGACCAGTTCGCGGCAGAAATCGAAGAGCACATCCGGACGAAGCGCGTACCGATCGAGAAGAAACTAAAGGATCTGGTGAAAATTGAATCGTTCAACAAGGATCTTTCGTACTTTAGCATGCGCAACAACATCGCTCGCGTGCACCGCCAGTTGCACAAGTTTCTGAAGGAGTTCGAGACGGAAATCGTAGCCCGAGTGGCACCGGTTTTCTCTCCCAAGGATCCGGCCCGCGAGATCAACGACGCAGACGAGCAAAAGGTGAAGGTGCTGCGGTCGGAGGCGAAGATCACGTACTACATGGTGGATGTGAAGAGTTTCATGGCACCGAGGAAGTTGAAGGATCGGTTCTCCCTCGTTGCTGCCACCGATGAGCGTGACGAGGCGGATACGAGCGCCGGAAGTAACCGAAGTCAAGCGTCCGTGCAGCTGTTCCAGAAGATCGAACGTTTCTTCGTGACGGCGCGAAACGTGTGTCGCGAGGCGATTCTGCACGCACCCTTCCCGGGGTTGGTGTACACCTTGGACAGTTTGATGCGCGAGCAGATCGAATCGATCGAGTATCTGCGCGGCCTGGAGGTAGATCGTTCGCTGGCGCGGCCGAAGCAAAAATCGCAAGCGAAGCACATCCTCAACCAGAAGCGGAAGGCGCTGGCAGACTTTTACAAAACACTGACGCTGCTCGGATTGAGCTACCGGGCCGGGTTGGTGGAGGTGGCGATAGGAGGAGCCGATCCCGTGGATGTCACAATCAAACCGTTCAGCCTGGAGCTGTTGACTCACGCCTCGAAGTATCGGAAGGTTGATCAGCATATCGTGTTTTTGAACGATAAACTTAACCTGTACTACGCCAAATGTGTGTTTAAGATTAAGCTGCTGGCGAAGGTGATGCTCCAGCCGGACGCGGACATTGCTGGCGCCATTAATGTCGACCGCATCAAAGGATTTTCCATCGACATGTTCCTGGCGGTGCAGAATCAACGCAAGGCGCTCGCTGACATGGTTTCGAACGTGTCACAGTTGCGCGAGCAGATAGCGAATCTCTATCAACTGAACGCCTGTCTCGAAGAGCACCGTAACGAAGCCGATGATGACCTCCGGCTTCGGGAGTACCGTCGGCGGATGGAAATAGTAGGCCGCTGTGCACTGGACGCCCGTTTGGTGCTGGAACAGTTCCAGCTACTGATCGCCTGTGCACCGCAACAATCCGACGAGGAGCTGCAGCTGTTCGAAGCCACCGGTTTGGAGGCAACGGCGCGAGGATGCTACTATCGGGACTCGGTGGAATTTGGTAGGATCGTTAAACATTGCCAATCGGCTCTACGGCAAACGCACGAACTAAACGACGACCTTGGAAAGTGCTTCAACGAGGTATACTATTCGCGCGATCGTGTGAATGGATTTAAGGCAAAGCTGGCAAGCGTAAAGTCGCACCTTGTGGCGTTGAAGGATGAGTTTAAGTTTAAGTTCACCGGCAGTGAAACGCAGGAGCGCGTTTCTGTGTACGCCCGGTCTATCGTGGAGCTTTTGGAACGATTTGAGCGATACGGGAAAGAAGATGCAGAAGCTGAAGAGCACGTACTGACTGCCGGTGAAGATTCGTTGTGCGACACTTCTCTCGATGACAGCAGTGTGAATAATGAGATCGAAAACATTATTCATTCGTTGTTGATCGCAATGCAGACAGTCTACAAGAAGTACTCCGAAAAGGATGCCCAGGATAAAGAGGAAGAAAAGAAAGATGAAACCCTTGAAGTGAATGGGGCTCATGGCGGCGAGGAAGAAGAAGCAGATGACTCCAATGTCGATCTTCAGGAGTCACATTTGAAGGAGAAAATAAATGAAAACCTGCAGCAGGATCTGAAGACGCTCAACATACCGAGGGTGGTCGGCAAGCTGAACGGATTGTTGTCTCAGTTGAATGAACCAACCGGTGCGGAAGGGGCGCGTGTGCGCGTGCTGATCGGAAAGCTGACGCGGCTCGTGCCAATGTTGGAGCAGTACAATCTGCTCGTAGAGTACTACCTCATCCAGCAGCTGGGGGCGCACAAAATCTGCACCAAGATGCTCTCGGTCATGTTGACCGTTTTCATCGAGCTCGGCACGAAGGGATTCTGCGTGCCCAAGGATTTGTTGGGCGACGAGTCGCAGGACCAGGGCGGCGAGCAGCAGGAGGACAACCAGGACACGGGAGAAAAGTTTGGCTTCGAGGACGGCGAAGGTGATAAGGACGCGTCGCATAAAATCGAGAGCGAGGACCAGCTGGATGATGCGCGGAGGCCAGGCGATGAGAAGGAAAAGCAGGACGAAGAAAAGGACAACAAGGAGGAGAAGGGTATCGATATGAGCGAGGACTTTGAATCAAAGCTGCAGGATCTGGAGAAACCGGAGGGTTCCGATTCGGAGGAAGAGGACGACAAGGAAGATGAGGACATCGATAAGCAGATGGGTGAAACGGAGGAAGGCGCGGAGAAGCTGGATGAACAAATTTGGGGCGACGACGATGAGCAGCCCGAGGAAGAGGAAAACGAGAACAGCATGGAAGAGGAGGACGGCGCGGGTTCGAACGAGAAGGACGAACGGCACAATGATCTGAACTCAGCGGAAAAGGACAAGCAGCAGCAGGGGGAGGAAAATAAGGAGGACGAGGGCATGGATGCGATTGATCAGGGGACGGATGATAAGAAGAAGCAAAAACCGAAGGATATAAATGATATGGAGAACAAGGATGGGGAGGAAGAGGAAGAACAGGAGAACCCGCATCACAACGAGCTCGAGGAACCACCGAAGCCGGAGGATTGGGAAATGGATGAACAGTTGAATCTGGATGGCAACAACGATAAGCAGCAACAGGATGACGAGAATGTAGAACAGAATCCGTTCGATATTGACGCCATGAAAGACAAGGGAGAAGGTGAGGATGAGCAGGAAGGAGAAGAGCA
The DNA here is from genome assembly GCA_914969975.1 of Anopheles atroparvus. Classification (NCBI taxonomy): domain Eukaryota; kingdom Metazoa; phylum Arthropoda; class Insecta; order Diptera; family Culicidae; genus Anopheles; species Anopheles atroparvus. Next base: position 42,907,747 of record CAJZCY010000002.1, on the reverse strand, counting down.
GAAAGAGGATGAGAACCAGAACGACGAAGAGGGCAAGAATGAGGAAGGTGAAAAGGGTAACGATTCAAGTGATGAAGAGGAAGAGCCAACCAATCCGGATGTAACGGAAAAACTTGCCGACGAACCGGAACCAGAGGAAGATCCGGACAAGGACAGCGAGCCGCAGCAGCAAATACCCGGTGAAGAGCAGCGTCCGGAAGAGAAGAATGAGGAAGAGCAGAAAGATGAACAGCAGCAAAAGAACGCTGAAAAAGACGAGCACCGGGAGGCGAAGGATAAGCGCACGGAAGAGAACCGTGTCGAGGCGATGCCTGATGCAGAGAACAAGGGCACTAGCGATCAGGTGGCCAACGATAAGTCGGAGGCGAAGCAGGAGAACGAGATGGATGAACAGGATACCGGCGAGGACAAGGACGGTACTGGCCAGGCAGAGAACGAGCAATCCGACGCCGGGCACCGGGGTATTGCCGAGTCGAAGGAAACTCGGACGCGCAAGGAAGACCTCCAAGACCGGCAGCAGCAGCTGCAGAGAGAGCAGCAGCGAAAGCAGGGTCATACCGATGAGGATCGTTCGTTGGGTGACCCGGATCGGGCTGAGAAGAAGCGTTTGAAAACTGTAGATCAGTTGAACCGCGACAAACGCAAGGAAGAAGATGATGCCAAACGCGAGGACGAAGAAGAGGAAGAGCACGTGGACGAGGAGTATCAGCACGTGAAGGATGCAAAGAGCACCGATAAAACGACGATGGATAATGCGACCGAAGAGCAGTCGAAGCAGGTGCAGCACCAGGAGAAGCAGAAAGATGACGCCACCGAGGAGAAAGATGCTGCTGAGGATGACGAATGTGCAGATAAACTGATGGAGGAGGACGATGATAAGCCGCAGGAGGATTTGGAGGAACGCGAACTGTTAGAAAGCGAGAAAAACGAAAGCAAGAAGGACAAACCGGCAAAGCCAGATGAAAATGCCATCAAGGAGCGCATGGAGACGGTGGAACATGGGGAAGTGGAGGGAGAAATAATTCCCACGGCCACGGTGGCACGAGGCGACGAAACAGTAGCTCATACAATGTAAGTATCAATGATCGGGATTTTTCGATGGGGAGAAGATGATAAAGTATTAAATTACCACCTTTCTGTTCTGCTACAGCTTTGAAATCCTTCACGACGTGACTCTCCCGGATGAGCCAACTGCGTCGGATGAGTTGGACATGCGCAAGATGGTGGAATTGGAAATGCAAAGCTCTATCCTGGCCGATGGTAGTGGAGCCGCGGACCACGAAGCGTTCGACCAGTGGCAGCAAATATCGCACAAAATGCTCTCGAGCGCACGTGATCTCTGCGAGCAGCTTCGGTTGATCCTCGAGCCGACCAAATGCACTCGACTGAAGGGCGACTATCGTACCGGTCGACGGATCAACATGAAGAAAATCATTCCCTATATTGCTTCGCAGTTCCGTAAGGACAAGATCTGGCTGCGTCGCACGAAGGCGGCGCAGCGCGACTACCGAATTACGATCGCGATCGATGATTCCAAGTCGATGGATCACAACAACTCGAAGAACCTTACGCTGCAGGCGATATCGCTCGTTTCGCAGGCGCTGACACTGCTCGAGAGCGGTCGGCTGAATGTGATGTCCTTCGGGGAGAAGCCACGGATACTGCTGAAACATTCCGACCAGTTCGACGGTCCGAAGCTGATCAGTGCACTCAATTTTGCACAGAACCAGAGCCGCATCGCCGAGTTGCTGAAGTTTGTGCGCACGTTCAGCACGGAGGACTCCTCCTCGGCGGATAATGGGATTTTCGAGCATTTGCTGATAGTGTTGAGTGACGGTCGTAACATCTACAGCGAGGGCGAAAAGATTGTAAAGGATGCCGTAAAACTGGCTCGTTTGCAGCGCATATTCATCGTGTACATCATCATCGATAATCCGGATAACAAGGTAGGTTTATTGTGGATGGGAAAGTTGTGATCTTGACTAACTAATGTATGTCCTTTTCTAGCACTCCATTATGGATGTTCGTGTACCGCTTTTCACGGCAGACCGGGGACAGATAGTGATGCAGTCGTACCTGGACGTGTTTCCCTTCCCCTACTATGTGATTGTACGGGATTTGGGACAACTTCCCGTTGTGTTGAGCGATGCCATGAGGCAATGGTTCGAGTTAGTTAATAGTGAACAGTAGATAAAATATAAGGTTTAGGATACCAAGAACATCGAGGATGGATGTTGATTGAAACGTTGAATATTAAAAGAAGATAGATATATGTTCAAGTTATCTGTTGTGACTAAATAAAGAACACACTAAATAAAAGATACAAGTATTGTAAAATTATCGGTTTTGACGTCTTTCTTCGTCTTCATCAACGTCTTCCGAAACGCTTCCTTTCAAAAGTACATCTGAAGTTTGTCATCCACGCGACTAGGTGGCATAGCTATTGTAAAATTCGTTGTATTGCTTCAAGTCACCCTGTGCGGAAAGGAGAAACGTCAAAGTATGGACGCTTTTTGATCAAAACAAGGAAAGTGCTGCAGCGCGTTTTGTTTTTTGGAAAATTCATACCATTTGACTTGAAATTTTCATTAAAATCATCAGTATAAAGCGTCAAAATGTCCGACGTACGAGACATTCTCGAGTTGGAGCGTCCGGTAACGCCGGAGCTGACCAAAGAGTCCCTGCTAAACTCGAAGAAGCGTACCGTTGAAAGGCAAGTGGTACTGCGGCGATTGCATTGCTGTCGGTGTGCTTAATTCCATCATATTTTTTGTTTCCCTGGTTGCATTTGTAGAAAGATTGTTGCGAAGCGTCCCGAGGGAATGCACCGGGAGGTGTTTGCCCTGCTTTACAATGACAACAAAGATGCTCCTCCCCTGCTGCCAACGGACACGGTGTCCGGCTACAAAAAGACGAAGGCACGTCTGGGCATGAAAAAGGTGCGTCCATGGGAATGGGCACCATTCGTGAATCCAGCTCGCACTGATGGAGCAGTGTTTCACCACTGGAAGCGTGCGTCGGACGAGCAGAAGGAATATCCGTTTGCAAAGTTCAACAAACAGCTCGACATCCCCTCGTACACGCTGAACGAGTACAACGCGCACCTCAAAACGACCAAGTGGACCAAACAGCAGACCGACCATCTGTTTGATCTGGCCAAGCGGTTCGACGTGCGGTTCATTATCATGTGCGACCGTTGGGAGCGCGCAAATTACGGCATCAAGTCGGTGGAGGATCTTAAGGAGCGCTACTACGAGGTCGTCGGCATCCTGAACAAGGTACGCAACAACGGGACGGAGAAGAAAATCTACGTGTTCGACGCGGAGCACGAACGGCGCCGGAAGGAGCAGCTGAAAAAACTGTTCGACCGAACGCCGAAGCAGGTCGAGGAGGAGCAGCAGCTGCTGAATGAGTTGAAAAAGATCGAGGCGCGGAAGAAGGAGCGCGAGCGAAAGACACAGGACCTCCAAAAGCTGATTTCACAGGCCGATCAGCAGCAAACGGAGCACCATCAGAAGGAGCAGCAGCAGCAGCACCCGCAGCACCAGCACCAGAACACGACGCAAAAGAAGCAGGATAAAAAGTTGAACAAGAAAAAGATTCAGCAGCAGCCGCGCACCTCCAAGGTGGACTCGGTGGTCAGTGCGGTGGAGAGTGCCGGTATCAAGTTTACCGACCTACGCGGCACGGGCGTATCGTTGCGCTCTCAGAAAATGAAACTCCCCGCCAACGTCGGTCAGAAGAAGGCGAAAGCGCTCGAGCTGGCACTCCAGGAGTTTAAGGTCGATCCGAACCCGCCGCCGATCGAAGAAATCTGCGTTGCGTTCAACGAGCTGCGATCGGACATGGTGCTGCTGTGTGAGCTGCGAACGGCACTTGCAACGTGTAACTTTGAGCTGGAAAGTCTGAAGCACCAGTACGAAGCGCTTTGTCCCGGGAAAACGCTCAACATTCCTGCGGCTCTGGTGAATCCCCCGACGGACGATTTGGTAGCGGGTGGTGATGGATCATCGGCGATGGACATTGGATTAGCAGTTTGATGTAAGGCCCGGACGGTATCGGTCGGAAAAAGTTTAAACAGACTTAATTAATTACACAACTTCCTGTGACTGTAACTGTACACAGCGTAAATATTTAATGTAATGCTGAAAAATAACGAGGGTAATTGTGTGAAATACAACAACCGTATCCGTAATATACAGAGCCGCTTACCGGAAAGGTTATTGTCTTTTGTGGTTATGTTACAGTTCACTGGTTGGCTCCGTTGGCTGCTATAATTCGGGAACCTAAAGTATCCGAAATTTCGTGCCGCATATGACAGAGCAGCTCCGAATGTCACACCCTCTCGCGCAACAGTGCCCGGAAGGGCATTTCCGGTTTCCCACAGGACTCATCCAACCGCAACAGGCACATCTAGTTTGTGGAAACGCATTGTGTTCGGGTATTTCGAAACATCGGGCCCAAAGTTTCAAGTTATGCATGTGCATGTCGCTCGTGTGGCCATCAACGGTCGTTGCTGCTGTCTGGATGAATGGGCGGAAGGATCACGCGGACGCAAATCTAGAGAAATGACACCTCGCATTCGAAGTAGAATGGGGTGTCCGGAAGGAAGGAACCAACCAGGCGAGTGAGGAGAACAAAGAACGGTAAGCTGGAATGTGGGCATGAATGAGAACACGATTGAGCTGAGCCGGCAAACCCTACGTGGGGGAAACGTGACGGATTACGAAAGGCGCGCGCGTTCAAGAGAGGCGCAGAAGAAGAAGAATGGCGCGATCGTAATGAAGCGGCCGGCAGTATCTACACTGCACGCGCCGAAAAGAGCAAGCTGCGAGGGAATGAAATGGCATACAAAACAAAAGTCAGCGCGAGCGTGTAGAGAACGTGCGCGCTCTCTTCACCAGTTGAGCCGTGCCAGTCAGAGCTGCGCTGTCGCCGTGGTACGATCGTTGTTGGATGCGTTGTCCCGGTGCTCGTTGAGGGAACGTTTTTTTTCAAACGAAAGTAAACAAAAAGCCGCGTGTGCATGTGTTGCGTATAGCATTTGTCACCGTCCATAACCTAGCCAATTGATAACTCGTTACATTCGATCGGCAGGTGCATGATCGTTTCGGTCTTCTTGCCATTTGTTCACGCCATTTGATTATGGGTTTCTTCCGCCACGGGATAAGAAAGACCATCGTTGTGTACATTTGATGAAATGCGTGATCTCTGCTTCCTAAGTTTACATAACATTTGTCGATTTGAATGCCAGCCATATTATGAGTGATAAAAAGATCAAATTATATAGACAAACGATCCCCCATTCATAGATTGAAAAACGGGAATAAGCTGAATAATCGTTTGCATCACGTTGTTGAAATGATTTCCTAACTGAGCAACCATTCGTCGTGAATAGTTCCTCGAGGTTGCTGGAATTTGTCGAGTGTGAAGAAAGAATATTGTTCTCACAGTGGCACAAGTGTGCACACATTAAAGCGTGGCAAATGTTCGAGAGCAAAGTTTGGTGGAGTGTGCGGAATTTCAACGGGTTGTGCACCGTGCTGGCCATTTTTTGATCTTGTTCGAAGCAGTGCCGAATGTTGTTCCATGGTGGTGTTGTGCCAACGTAAATGTGCTGCCGTGTGTAGCGCGTTTTGTCGTTCTACCGGTTTCTGTCCCTAGCCCCACATTCAAACGGTCCAATTATTCCCAAAAAAAAAAAAAAAAAACCGACAGAAACTCCTGTGCTTTCGTAACGGTGGCTTATCTGCTGTGGCGTCGTGCTCTTTTACCTCGCGTTACTCTCACCACACGCAAAATATCCGTAGGCGTCTCGAACGTGCGGGGGCGCGGTTGGGTCGAGTTCCACACTCTACGTGACAAAACGTGCGCCGTGCCATTTGCTAGCCGTCGTCGTCGTTGGATTTTTGTGCTGTTGAACCCGCCCGACGGAGCCAAGTTTGAGTAGGATTTCAGACGTGCACTTTCGAATCTGCCGCCAATCGGAAACCGTTGGCGAGGAGCTCACTGGGTGGGGAAAGGACCTTCGGTGCGCGTCAGGGAAGAATCCTGCTAAAAGATTGAGGTTAGCACGCGGACATTTTCCAACTGCACAGATGAAAGCCAATCGATAGCGTTCCCGAAAAACCCGACGTTAACGACTTCGTTCGCCACGATGAAACATCAATCAAGGTAAGTGGATGATGCGGGGACTTGCATTCAAGATACCATGAGGTTTCCAGTTGTATCCGTAGGTAAATCGTTTTACATTTTGACTGCTGTATTGGTTGTACCAAGCAGTATGTGTCCCCCATTCCGTCGTCGTTGATGATCATCCCCTTGAGCATTGCAAGGTTAAGAGGCAAACGAGAAACAACCTGAGGACGCCTTTTGAAATGACCCAAGCCCCACAGTGCGTGGGTGATCAACTCCTTCCAAAGTTTCTGTTTCGTTGTATGCGCCCCGGCCAACGAAACACATCCAGCTGAAGGCGGTTGGGGCCGGCCTACGCACGCCGTTTGTGTATCGTTTCGCAACAAAGTGAGTCAATGCGAGACAAGATCCGACGGGTGTCCGCTCGAGAAGCTCGTATGTGGCCCCAGGCAGGCGCGTTCCACCCAGCCCGACCTGGCGTGGTTATACGGTTTTAATTTTACTTTATTCCTGTCAGTTGAAGATGATTAATTTATTGGCGACGGCATTTGAAATCATTGGGAGTTGCAATTGCATTTGTTGAGAAGCCTTGGTAGACAATTTTGATGATGTAGCGGCTGATCAAAATAATGTTCTATTCCTCTTGAGCTTTTGGGCTAAGAGGAAATACTTGTTGTGTTTCACACAAGTTCTTCTGGAGTTTAGGATGTTTGTAACTAGAAGATACATATTCTATCATACATTCCTATTGCGATAACCGAGGCTGTTGGACGAGAATGCCTCCAGTCAAACGGAGGACACACCATCTAACACGCTAATTATTCGTTGCACAAGTCACCAATTACAACACTTACTCGATAGTTATGTCGCCCTTCAGACTTAGAATCAAAACGACTGCTGAATTATAAGCAGGATTAAATAGATGTGTCCTGTGTCAGAGGGGATATCCCGTGTTTGTTATCTAGTGTTTCACTCTTGAGGTTGTGTGTGGTTGACGTAGAACTGCCAGGACGCGGGATGTAGCTACCGGTTTAAGTGAGTTGTCTGAACCTGAATTAAATCGGAAACTCTTTGACAAAAAGTTAGTGATAGGACAGACAGGCCTTTCTTTCATAGTAGAACCGAAGAGATCATCCCGTGTGTTTATAAGACTCTCTTATACCACTATCTATCCTCCCGAGGTTTCTCAATCTCGGTGACCACTTGGCACTTTTCCTAAATCAATTAATCATACCGAAGCTGGCTACGCTTTGATCGTGCGCTTATCTTTCTTTTCTTGCTTGGATGAACCCGTCTTCTAGGCAAAAGGCCCTCTGATTACTTCCACTGTCAGCGGTTCCTAATCGTAGCCGAAATTAATCTTTTTATGATTTTACTTTTCCAGCGGTTGCTGGTAGGGTTTGGTTAACTCATTTCCTCTCCGGATGAATTGAGAGGCTTTCGGAAAACCGATACGCCCGTCGGATAAAACCGCAAAAAGACAAATCGCATCGTGCGGAAACGCAAACATAGATATCATTTTTGGACAGAGGAAATGCTTTGAGGTTACCAGAAACTCATTGATCTTGCTAAAGGGAACGCAACAGTACACTTGTTCACTTTTAACCATCTTATTCTGCGCCTTTTTCTAGCGTCATGGCACGTTGATTGATTATGACTGGGCGACTCTGGGTTTGCCTCATGTCGCGGGCGAATGTGATCATCAGTCATAAGTAACCTGTTTACAAGTTCGTTTCACTCAAGAACGTGCTGGCAGCCATTGGAATCCAACGAGTGCGATCGAGGTATGAGATAATCCCGGCTTCGAGGCACCTTAACTCACTTCACTGTTCACCGGAGGTTCATCAGGATTTGTCAGCTTAAGAGATCGAGCGATTTCGATACACAACAATGGTAGCAGTGGCGGAGATCGTTCGAGACTACCGTCGGTTGTTTTCGAAAGGTTATTCTAGTTTTTGTTTCCGTCGATTGTTCATGTGGAAGATTATGCTGCCAAGAAAATTGACAATCGTTGCCAGTGTTTCTTTCCCATGATTGTCACCCATTGAGTCCGTGAGGAGAGAATCATAATCAATTTATTTGAAAAGGAATTGCTTACACCATTGTATGGTGTGGTGGTTTTAGAAAGCAACAGAGAAGGAAAGCGAACGGCCATAAAATTCTTCACTGCTGTAAATTTTCCGCTAAAATAGTTTCCAGCTCCCCCGGACGCCGTGGCAAATGCATTCGCGTCGCTAGCTACTGCAGCTGGTGGTCTTTCCGGCAAGAATGGTTTCTTCGCGGGTGCAGCGTCATCGCATTAGCACTGCTGCACGGTTGCTGGGGAGTTTTCACCGTTTTTTTTTTCTGTTCCCCTGTCGTTTTGTTCAGTCAGTTGCTGCGCAGTGATGACGATCGGTGAGGGTTTTTGTTTATCCCGCCTTCGTCATCGACGGGGCCTTTCAGCATCTGTTGCGCAGGGTTGCTCTGTTATCGCGGGTGTCAATTTATTGCTTTCATTAGTTACGGTCCACTTCGGACGCACATTTTACACTCCCCATCTCCCGGGGAGACGGAAAGAAAGCACACGGGCCTGTTTATTCTGCCGCGCCGCAAGCATAATCCACACTGTTTGTCCGGTGGTCGGTCTTTTTTCTATTAATTGTAACTTATTCATAATTGATTCGAAACACTGGCCACCGCCGGTACCGCCTGGTTCGTTCGTTTCCACTTGTGACTTGTGGACGATTTTTAACGCCTCCTTGGATTCTCTACTGCAGGACGGTATGCCGGGGAATGTTAAGCTGCCATGGATGGGAGCATTTACATTCCATTCCGGAGCGATCCGAAAAAATCGTTATCGGTTGAGACCGTTCCCAATGCGATGCATCATAATGGGGAGCACAAAATGAATTCTGGGTTTCGGCATAACTGAAATCATAAATCGATTCTTTGCTCGTGTTGACATTCCAAAGCTAATCTTTGGAAGGGCTGTTTTCAGCAGGTATACAGTTTTTATTTCAAAATTATTCTTCCATATCGCTTCACTCCATAATTGCGGTTGTAATTGGAGGGTTGGTGTACTGTACCGAAATAGAAAAGAGTGTGCAAACAGATTGCTTCTTTCCTAAGCCGCGATGGGAAAAAGCTGACAACCAAGTGCACTAAATTGGTATTCAAAACGGTTCACCAACCGCCTAACGTCAGCGACCTGAATTTAGAACGAGCACGGGCGAACAAGCGACGCGATCTTTGTAAACATACGACCAAGCATAGATTCCACATGGGAAGCTCCAGTTGCTGCCACATGCTCCAAATCGTGAGCACTAGAGCAACAACCGAACGGGGGCCTATTGTTGTTAATTGCAAACCCTTCCCGATTTGCCCTTTTTGTAGTTGTTGTTGGGTGTGTGCAGTCCCCGTTTCCACGTTCCGAAGTGTGTGTGTGTGTGTGAATGCTTCGGAGAACCGACATGAATTGGATGCGTTTCTGCAACACACCACGAGGGCATGGCCAAAGGGATACGAAAGGGGAGTTTTGTGTTTTTCAAACCGGACGTCATGGGTTTCAGGTGGCCCTCGTCCGATTTCGGTGCATCACGTTTTCTAGAACAGCGGACCCACTTGGTAGAATGTGCCTCTCTGGAAGCGAGAACGAACGCGCGGCAAGCAGCACAACGACTTCATTGACAGCAGGGCCTTCATTCTGGATCGCGTACGAGGAGGCGGGAGGGAAGGGAGTTTTTGTTCCGCCCGACGGGTTTTATTGTTATTCAAATAAGTTGTTATACTTTTCCGACCGAGTGCCGCCAGTTTGCGGCTGTAGAATGCCCACCGGCACCGCCCAACCTAGAACTCATCCCTTTTGCAGTAGGCAACACTTCCAGGGCTCGGAAGATCTAGTGCGTGGTTACTGCTGGCTGCAGACTGAATTGTCGGCGATTGATTTTCCGTTCGAATTTGTCACCAGTCACCGAGACTGTACAGGGTGCGCCGCTGCTCCTTTTCACGTCGCCCTTTCCTGCCCGCCATTGTATTTAAATTTAACGAACACGAATCCCTACGGAAACCGTGTGCTTCGGTGATCTCCGGTGCAAGAACGATCGCTAGGGTGTGACTTCTCAAACGGATCAAAGCTTCGCGGCCAGCGGAGTAGCAATTCGATCCCACTTTTCGTCCCGTTGAAAGCCGAGCATCTCTGAAACACACACACACACACACACCCCCCGGGGATGATGACGACAGAAACGATCTTCGGTTCGCTGTGTGTGATGTGGTGTCATGTGTGATGCCCACAGTTCCTTTCTCCTGGGGTCTTCTGGGGCTGCTGCTTTGTGTCGATTTCGTTCTTGGGAGTTCCTTCCTCCCAGCGCCGACGACGACATAGCCCTATTCAATTCCATTACAGCGTGACAAATGCCATTCGACTGTTTTGTTTCCTTAAGCGGGCTGAGGGTGGGGTAGGATTGGAAGCGGTAGGTAGATTATGGTGTTATGCTGAAGATCGAGCCAACACATCCAACAGAGACGATCGTGTGTTCTGGAGATAACCCCGCCGAGAAGCTCGGTGTGGAGGAAAATTAAAAAAAAAACATTGTTGTGCCGGCGGGTAAATGGGGAGAGTTGCGCGGGGTTGGCTGATCGAGAAGACCGGCACCTTATGTGACAATCAAAATGCAAAATAAAAAAAAATTATAATAAAAAATCCAACTCCAGACGCCACACCCTGCTGCTGCTGTTGGCCCCAAAGCCCAAAGGGTTCCACACCGTGATGTAGGGTGCCTTTTTCTTCCGCCACAGGAAGGAACATAAATTATTCAGAAATGTTTCGCAGATCCACCCCCGGTGTTGTCGCTGGCTTTACGACTACGCACACAACAGCGATGCTGATTGCTGCTGGTCAAGCGCTGGAAGATCGTTTCGAGCCGCAATTGTTGCACAACTCCTCTTCCCTACCCCAATCCCGTCTCAAAGAAGATAAGCTTTTGCGGTTTGCGTCCTTCGCGTTCCCGATTTCCTTTTGGGGTGGAGGCGCTCCCATTTTTGTGAAGTCCCAACTGTTTCGTTGCCAATTACACACTCGCTCGACCGAGTCGTGCGCCGAACCGAGGATTGGAAAGAAATACTTTCTTACTTTCGCGGCAGCAGGTTGCTGCTCCGCGATCGGGGTCGGAGGTTATTCGAGGAGGAGCCTTCCCAGAATGGGCAATGGTTGCTACCGCTCGATACTTACGCTGCTTATCTCTGCTGTCCCATGAGTTATTGTTTGTAAATGAGGTGTCTTTTTGTGGTTCGGGAGCTTCTTAGCTGCAAAACGAATGTGGAAGAGGCTCTGGCATACCGGGAAATATCTTGAAGTCGAAGAAAAAATCTCTCAATCATCGTTCTTGGTCCCATGTGGGACCAAACAAAACACATTTCCTGATATTCCTTTTGCAACTTCACTGGATGTAAAGACACCCAAGTTCAAAACATTAATACCTTTTTTTTTACGAGACAAGACACTGTCGATTATGTACATTGCAAGTATTGGTTTTGATATCCTTCATTAACCTTATTTTAACCTTGTACCTAAACCTAGTTTAGCACGGAATAGATGCAAGTTTTCCTTCGTCGTCTACGGGAAGGATTTATTTTCCTCTATCTTGTCTCGAATCAATTAGCCTATAAATTGAAAGAACGGTTCGAGCGTTAAAACTGACCAGTATAAAATAAACACACCGTTGAGGGAGCAACCATGGAGTGGGCGATGCTGCAATGTTCACCCGGGAAAACCGGAGAAGTGCATTCATCTTTTGTGTTCCCCAACTTTCGATGGGTGGAGTAGAAGAATCGATCGTAAAATATCGATCCGATCCTATTCCCTGTGCTGCCTGCTGCTGTTGCTGCTGCGGCTAAGTCTGCGGCTGCGGCTTGAAAGCAGTAAAATAGTACAAAGTTATGAGACTTCCTTATGCAGCCGCCAACCGATGGTGCGTGCGCGTTTCCCTTTTCGGGGAAGAAAAATATTTTCCCTACCGATGCAGCAGCGCGCGCACCACGTTGCCAGCGTTTGTTTTTCTTTTTCTCGCTTGGAGCTGCCGGTATGGTGAACCTCTCGACCAGATGTGCGTGGATACGGTGCCTACGATGGAGCATATGGCGGGAAGGTCTGGCCTGGTCGTAACTTAGCCGTCGAGCGATTCCGCTGGCTGGTGTCTAGACGCGCGCGGTTTGTGATGACTTTCCTTGCCAGCGGTAGGGAGTTTTGAACGCTGACGCATCAATTTCACTCAGTCGGCATCAAAGCCGATAAATAAACCGCGAGACGTTCATCGCCGATGGTGCAGGAAAGTCGATGGTTCGATGCAAATGCAGTCTTTGAATTGAAAGACTTCAAAGGCGCAGTCCATGGGAAATAGATTTCAAAATCAATATTGTAGTCTACCAGTCTTCTTTTTTCAGAAAACAACATTTCTCACTGGCAATCGTAGAGCTGGCAACCGCAGGACAGGAATAGTTTGTGCTCTGAATTGCGCTCAAGAGAAGATAAAAGTTGCTGTTTAAACTAGCCACTAGCATTCCACGTTTGACTCAAGTTCCTCCGATGATGCTGGCTGATGATGATGATGATGATGAGGCAACCGAATGACGAACAAATTTATGGGCCTCTGTAATCGTCTGCGGACGATGGACGCGTGGGCGACTCGTGCGACGTCAATTGAAAAGTCGCGACCATAAGTTTCACCCCAGGTCGAGCGCCACGCGATGGTTGGCCTGAGCCGCAAACGGTTCAAAAGCCGGATCCCCGGGTTGGTTTGGCTGGGCCCCGCGCGGACAGTTGAATTCAAGTTTTCGGTATCTCATTATTGCTGCTGCCGACTAATAACTCCACCGAACAACCGGTTTGATTTTTGCGGGGGCTTTGGGTCGCGCGTCTAAATCTGGACGGGTCTTACAAGGCAAGCCCCGGCTCTGGTACCGACTCGTTTGCCTTTTGCTGTCCGTAATCCAGCTGTTAGCTGGTAATCTTCCAGTTCCAGCCGAACCACGAGCCGGCTGGACCTTTGCCTGTTGGATTGGAAGTTTTGTATATCGTGCGGCGAAGGATCGATTTTCCGCCGAGCTGCGAAGAACCAACCAGCAGTTTGCTGCCCTAGCCAAATATTATGTGCGTCGCAACTTCGCTCCTGCTGCGGTGGATTCCAAACGTGTCTTCCTTAGCTGCGATGGCCTTCGAACCTCCACGAACACCACCCATTCCATAACATCGTTTCAGCATACCGGATGGATAGATGGATGTACATTTTTCCCAAACAATAGATCAAGCTGTGCGTGTTTGCTCCCCGCAGTTTTGTCACATCTCCCGAGAAGGGGCCACGTGGTGGATGGCCTGCACTGTTTTCTCTGTTTGCCCACCCGCTGCTGCTGCCGTGGCTGCTTCGAACTGAAAACGGAAAAGGTCGACAAACAAACCGAGGAAACCTAGATTTGGGGACGTGTATGGATCCCGTCCGTTCCTGCGGGCGGCCGGCTCCGAAAGTGTTTTGGAGCTCGTTGGAATCCCGTTTTGCTGTTGGAGCTGATAAGATCTAGTACGCACCTTCGGTGATGCGTACTCAAAGTCACGTTCTTCTCCTAGAAGGGGAATGAGATTGGAAGTGCCCAATGGAAATGGTAAAGTGCTCGGCGTTCAAACCTCGGCGTATAGATCTTTGGTGCATTTTTCTCTAGAGCGCATGGTGGTTTAGATAAATCTTCGCCTTCATGAATGAATGCGCTCTGCATGTGATGAAATTGTCCATGGCAGCGAAGCACTTTTCCTCGAACCATCCGGGTCGGGTCGATCAAGTAAGACAGATAAGTGAACGATGAAGGCTCTTCGGGAGGCTTTACATGCAATCTGTCGTTTGAACCGATGGCTTAAGTTTGCCTCTCCACTCTCCCAACGAATCACCAAGATAGCAACGGAAGGGAAGTTAGAGGAAGCGAAATACTTGAAACTCCAGCAAACCGTATGTGAGAGTCTGTACGCACCGGTGGGGCTTAGGTTACGTTAGCCAATTGTTTACTGAGTATGGCGTACCGGTCTCGCCATACGTGTTACGCTGTGGTGGCAAGCTGTGAGCGGGTTGCCTACCGCCACGGAGCGTTAGAGAGCTTGTTTGCATTTGTAAAATATTTGACCAAACGACGAGTGTCGATAGAGGCACCGAAAACGGTTTTATCTGCAGTCTTTGGGAAGTAAGACGAGTCGTATAGCTTATTCGACAGCATCGTGATCAGATCGATTGATTTTTTTAAACTTTTCATAACGGGCTAAATCCTCTTATGGTAGAAGAATTCATCCTTAGAACTGCTCGATCTATTACAGGCTTATGGCTCATAAATTGGGATAAATCTAACGCTTAGCTCTATTTATTGGCGTAAACTGGCTTGCCTAGGCTTAACTTTCGTTGGCTGTTCCATAATGCACGATATTATTTTGTTCAGTGGATTTGAACTAGTTAATTTTTATTGCTTGAATCGCCGATCGTTTAAAAAGATGGTAATTGTTTATTTATTCCTCGGCATTTCGTCCACCAGCAGTCGTTTTGCCATGCAACAGACCTAATTTGAATACATTTCAAATAACTGAGCGATTGCTATTTTGCGACGGACGATTTTCTGAACGATGGCCAAACGTTGTCAAACTGTTTTTCACACTTTTCGCCTCGCTTCCAAACCTTGGGTATCGTTTTTTTTTATTTCTCACTTCCTCCCAAATCCAACCTCTCCAAACAAATAAGGTGATAACCATTAATTCATGTGACACTAAACTGATCCTAACAACCGCTCGCGGGCCCGATGCGGGCAACGGGTTGATGCTGACCTCGGTCCGGTGCCGAGATTTATGAGCGACAACGCTGTGAGAATACATTTGAATAAACATCCCGATGGGAATGATTTTTCCGGCCACACGAACACGACGCCTCACGCTGATAAACGGAGTTCCGAACGTAATCAGACCAATATGTAGCATATGCGCCATGGATCTGGATCGTCCTCGGCGCGTTGTTGGCTTGACTTATCCACGACGAAGCTTTCACCCCTTGTTTGGGATTATTGAAACACAATGATTTAGTTTGAAGCTGTGCCATTTTTTCTGTCGCTTCTTTTCAAAGGAAAACTCTTTCGAAATTTATTGACCATTCTCCTAATTCGGTGCGCGGTCATTTTTGAATCCATGGGGAAAGTGGATAATATTGTCTCCAAAAACAAACCGGGACCAAAAAGAAGTTGAGTCGACTGTGAACTAAAGCGGGACAAGACGTCAATTTTTCGGATGGAAAGTCTTGCAGGAAAAGTCTGGGGCGAGAATGGAAAAAGGCCTCACAATTTATGGCCCTCATTATTGTCTTCAATCGATTAACGTGGACGATTTCCTCACTCAGGACAGGAACGACTGGAAAGGCTGCAGAAATTTGTTCACACCAAATGTGGACGTGTTTTAGGTTGGAAAATTGTTTATTCGTTTCGCAAGCCTCAACCTTGACGCATGTTTATTTTTTCTCATCCTCAACTCAAACATGGGAAGTTATTTGTTTGGTCCTTTTTTCTTGTCTCATCTAGAAAAGAATCAGCAACTAATGCTTCTTCTGCGGATTGGACCAGCTCGGGTGCTTACGCAGTTTTTGCCATCGACGAGGAAGTTCCTCTCCCTGCGGGGGGCTTTGGAAGACATTATATTCCCCTGTTCAAGGTGTGACTGGTATTAATATATTGAGCTGCTTTTGGAGTGAGAGAAGCTGACGGAATATCAACAACCTTCGCTGTTTGCAGTGGAATTGGACTGTGCTTGCGGTTATACGATAGTTTATGAACAGGTTTATGCGTTTACTGCCGGGGTTCCTTGAAATGGGAAGAAACCGTGTCTCGAACTGACGATTTGATTATTTCTTTTCCCGTTTCTTTCGCTTGGTTGGCGGTAGTAGATGATGTTGTTTGAAAAAAAAAAAAGTTGAATATGTATGATATATTTTCCCACAAAACTTATTTCGTGCTCTAATCCTTTGCCAGTAGAAACTGCATGGCTCCAACTCGCATCTGGCCCAAAGTGGCTTGTTTTATGAACCTTTGCGTTCACATTTCTGTGGGTGAAGGTCGGAACAGGTTTCGCGGTACCGGCCCATATGTAGAGCGCCATCGTAATTACTTACATAATGCCATTAATGACTTAACCGACGACAAGCCGTGTTAATCGTTAGTGCAGTTGATTAGTCGGAGTACGGAATGGTGGCCACTCTTATAGGAATTCAGCACTTTACTGCAGTTGCATCTGTTTGGTCGATGGAATGAAAATCTAACAGAATTGAATTGATGTCGCCATTAGGTCGGGTTCTGCCAAGGTGGTTGAGTGTGCCAAAGTTTCAACAATAAATTAATTAACACCGAACTCTATCGGGCCGGTATAATCCGCCGACATTTTGACACAATGTTGTTAATGTGCCAAAATGTTATTGTGTGTTACTTTTTTTTACATGGTCACAAATCTTTAACTTACAGTTGAAGAAAAAAACCACACACACACACACGGTGGATAATCTCAGAAGAACAGAGTGCAGCTAACACAGCAAGTCCTGTATGATGAATGCGGGAGGGATATTCATCATACATTGCGACTTGGAAGGAGAAGCAGATTGATCATGCTGTCGAACTGGTTCGGCTCGATCGCCCACCGACCCAACAGCGAGCGACCCTGGGAAAAGGCTTTAATCGCCGGCCCGCGTGGGTGACTTGGTCGCCGTAGTCTTACATTTTAATTCCGCCAACAATCTAATCGCCAGAATCGCGACCTGGGCAGCCAAACCACCAACGCATCGCACGAATGAGGACAGTCCCCGTGATCTCCTGTGCAGGACGGGTGAAGGAAAGGGCCCAACAATTGCGCCCCCTCATACATAAGGTCTGTCTTCTGGGCTGCCTATTGCTCGCTCGAGATGCAAGACACTTTTGAGGACGCCTATACGCATACGAGGCTGTTGTAACTCAACGCAAGGGTCCGTTGGGTTTTTTTTGGTTGTATTTTCCTTGCCATTCGCTTGATTCGCTTCATTTTTTTTTATTATGGATGCAGATTGAGCGACTGTTTGTGTGCAGCTGCAGCAAAACACGACCGCGTTGGCGGCTTGTGTCGCTCTGCATTCCATCAAATTGTCATCCGTCTGCGTTCATCGTTGCAATGCTGCAAAGTGGAATGGCGTAGCGTGTGTTCTCGTAGGCGTTGGTGTTGCAAGTTTTGAGGTCCACGAGGGCCGCAGCAAACTCAAATTCGAATATTCGGCTTGACTACATTTCCGATAAAACCTCAAGTAATCATAATGACCATTTAAAGTATTTAAACAATAAGATTGGTGAGACTCTACATGCTCCACTAGTCGCTGTGTTTTTCGGAGGCTTTTGAACGATCCCAGAAAACGTTTCAACGCCACTCTTTCGTCCCAATTCGGAAAATACAGCTGAAGGGGGAAAGCGCTGCAATCTTGACTCTGACTTGGTCGGCGATCGGCAAAGAAGTCCGCGGTCGAGTGTGCCGACAAAACAAAGACAATCCAACAGACGGGACTGTCCCGTGACGTCCCGTCTTCAGCGATCGTTAGCCAGCTGACCCGATGCTCCCCCTGTGCCTTCTTGAGGGGGACACTCTTTGGCGAATTGCAACGATCGCAAAAAGGCGCAACTGTTGCTGAATTAATCAGCGCCCGATGATCGTCGTCGACGTCGTCGTCGTTGGCGACTGTCGTGTGTCCGTCTCGTCAACGTTTGCGCCATTGTTTGCTCATTCGAGTGCCAGCGCGAATGTCCAGAATGATCGAATTAATCTGCCTGGCTTGGGGTAGAGGATGGTCGGTCGGTCGGTCGTGTGGAAAAGACACATAAATTGACCTCTAGCTTCTTCGTGCGCCACGGCTCGCGCAGCGCTTCCCTTCAGATGACGGCGGCACACGTCTGATAAAAAGTTCTTTTGCATCTTGGCGGTAGCGTTGAAGGTGAGCGTGCCGCCAAAAACCCGACAGGCCACGGGCTTGATGTGGTTTGCATTTCAACTTTGTGAAAGTCTCGTACATGCTTTACCAGTTAGTTATATTTAAGGCTGATCATGGCACCAAACCGCCCTTAGAAGTGTACCTTTCCTTTTTTCTTCCATTATTGGCAGAAACATTTCTACATTCGTCAGACGTTTTGCGTGAATCATGTATGTGCTTAGCTGCTGGCGTTGACTTGAAGGACGTTTGTTATAAGAAGAGCGAATAAAGATGAAACTCACAGTAAAACAAAACAGATAAGTAAGTTTGTTGAGATGAACTGTTTCATTTTGGAAGGAGCTAGAGACGATGGCATGATTAAAAAAAACCACGAGTTGAATCAACGGGAAACCTTGGTTGCAGAGTCAAAACAATGGAACCGATTAAACATTGACAGGATAGAAAAATATGTCTCGATCGTGGCAGCGGTGGGATTCGAACCCACGCCACCGAAGTGACTGGTGCCTTAAACCAGCGCCTTAGACCGCTCGGCCACGCTACCTGTGTGAAGGTGGGCCGATAATTTTCCGATTGATCGTTGAAGATAGAATCTCTACTCTTTTGACGATAAATCGACAATAAGCATCGCCATGCATCTACACCACATGGGCGTGCAATAGCAATGCTTGAACACGTTCAACTTATTTTCCCTCTGATCGTTTTTCCCCCCTTTCCTTCTTCGTATCAAAAGGATGAGCTACCTCGTCCGTGGCTAGGCTTTTCGGGGAAAGTGTTAGAAATGCTGTAAAAATTAATCACATCGCACAGCAGGCGGTGACGTCCTGCGTTGGCCCACGACGATCTCATCAAAAGCCTGGCGGCGGCGGCGGCGGCTCAATCGAACGGTGTCAAAGCGACGAAGAAGAACCATTCACAGATCGAGGCGGCTCGTCGTCGTGGTCTCGCGGGCTTTGACGGATTGATTTATTGTGCTGACTGTGGCGCGGGGTGCTAAAATGGGGGTCTGATAGAGAGGGAGAGCGAGAGGAGAGTGGTTGGAACTGGAAGGCAGACAAACCGGCGGCGCGATCTGGGAGTGAAAGGCAAGCGAGTGCACGTTGTGGCTGACGATGATGATGATGTGATGGACGCGGCTCGAATGACCGGCGCGACGGAAACCTATCGATGATACTTTCGACAGATTCATTACTTCTTGCCGCCGCGACACAGCTGGAACTGTAAAAGGTGTTGGATCGACCTACGCACGCAAATGGTTTGGGTTACCTTCGGTGCTCGCGGGCTGAAGACATCCGATATGTTACGTGAACGCAGGCGCTTTCAAAATTGAAGGGATAAATGTCTAAACGCATGCAAACTGATACTTTATGGTACTGTGGCCCTCCTATAGTTCCTTAAGGTGTTCGTTTTGAAGAAATTGTTTCAGAAATAAGCTTTTTCATTAATTTGTTCTAATTCAATTTCAGCAACTCATTTCCTCGAACTGAATTCTCAGTAGCTACGCATTTGTTAATGTTTCCTTCAGTTCGGACGAATTGGAATAAAAACCAAAATTCGGTTCGGTAATTCTAAACCCGACCCGCTTGAACTCTGCTAAACCTGAAGGGTAAATTGGTCAAACCGCGGAAGCCGTTGATCTTTTTTGCCCGCTCCCTTCACAATACAACCCGCTGTTCCGCTGTTGCATCAAATGCTGAATCTAAATTTGATTAAATGATAAAAAAACGCACATCCGGCTGTCCATAGAACTGAATTGGATGCACGCTCAGAACCGGAAGCAGGGTGTTTTTCTTTAGCGCTCCGATCACCGGAGTGGATCGTTTTTCCGCCTAACAATGCATAATAATAACTTTCCCGTTGACTGGCGTTGGCCATGTCACCGAATGACCGACCGATCCGTCCGTTTCGTATTCGAACGATCGATCTATCGATAAACGGTGGAACACAACATACTCGTACATGTGCCCAAGGATGTTCGTTTAAGGATGGATGCTTTTTATTGTAGCCCTTTCACGTGCAGTTTTTTGTGCGCTTTCCGTTGTTTGTCGTCACTTTCGATGATGAGCCGACAGCAAAAACAGGGCGGATCGATGTTAGTTCATGTTCCATCAACCGGTTCGATGGGATCATTTCATGGTGTTTTTTTCCCTCACTCTCCCCCTCTCTGCTGGTTCGTCTTGTTCTAGATTCCGGCTGCCAGGTTCCGTGGGACAATTCGTTACTTTTTGTCTGTGCGCAACCCCTGAGGGGACCCTTCGGCTTGCCAACCGCAGAACGGTTTCCGCATTGGTTTTTGTTTTGTCGAGTCGATCGTTTTTACGAATCGGTTCTCGGATGGTTCTTATTCGGTTTTGGATGTTCTTTCCGTTACAAACGCTCATTATCGTTTAAATGATATGTTTTTTTTTTGCGGTGAGCAAAGTATTATTTCCGTTCGAAAGAAGATGTGGGAAGGTGAATCCGGTGACGGTTTGTCGGTCGTCACTTGTCACGATTGCTTCACAATTCGTTTGTCAAGCTGTGTTTTTACCTTACATCATCTTGATCCCTCTGTTAAATGAACATCTGTTTAAGATGATGATTAATATTAATCTGTTGTATTCAACAACATGTCTGGTACGACGAATTAGTATCATTTTGGCCAATAAATTACCCGCGCATTGTAAGGAGAAGACGACCAGCTCTTCAAAACCCTAATCGAGGTATTAATATCTCTCGAGAATATGGCTGTTCGATGCGACAGGTTCAGCCCCACACCGGGGTCTCTCGGATCGGGGTGCAGGCAATTCGAATAAATTTACAGTATCTTATGACCCCGATGTACCACCGACAACGTGTCCGCCGTATGGAGCAATTGATCCATCGGACTTGTCGGTGTAAACCATCGGGCCGCGGACGGTTATTACGAAAAATTATGACTTCAAACACGTCTATACCGTCGCGATTTTGTTGATCGAAGCACCACTCTGCCGTGCCTTCCCCAGTGGTTTGCCCGAACAAGTTTGCCAGCTAAGTGGAGCTGAAGGGTTTGCTTGTCCCGTCTCGGTGTCTGTCCGTGGGAGGGAGACTTTAACTGCGTATTAGAGCTGGTAATAAGCTTCACCGAGGAATGGATGATTCGTCCGTGTTGCCAAGCCGCGTAGGCGTTCTGCTTTTCGGCCCGACCGGGTCCCTTTTTTCCGCTTTGCATACACCTTCCTTCTCGCACTGACGAACTGTCGGACAAACGACTGTTGATGGCGAATATAATTTTATTCTTCGACGGTGTCGTCCTCCTCATTAATCGACTCCTACTCGCAAAATTGTTGCGTATATTGGCTGTATCGGAGGGATTGGCTTTGCGTTGGCCGCAAAATCAAGATGTCTCTGTCCCCCCTCAAGGCTTTCCGATTAATGACAGCGATGTTGAGAGATCCGTTCGATTTTTCGCCATCACTGTATTCATTTACATTTTCACCTTATCCTCAAGTTGATTAAGTGATTAACAATGGTTCCTATACGAGATGTAATCAAACGGTTTGTGTTTAGCTTTGTTTGGCTTATTGCAAACGCAGTGTTCCGTGCTCTAGAAGCTAGAAGCTCGTCGACGATGTGTAAACTGTTCCAAAAGTTTCACACCTGCTTGTTAAAGGCTTCCGACGGAAAAGCATTCCCGATCCCGGGGGCTATCTTCCCAAAGACCTTCCGAAAAACGGTTGGAAAAATGGGGAACGTTTTATTTACTCACTTTTCCTGCGATCATCATCACTGTTTGTTCAGTATTCCAGGATTCGATTTACTTTGCCTCAAAGGCGGTGGTGGTGTGGAAGGTGTTTGCCCATGATGCACACCATTCACACATCCCCGTGCTTCTCCTCCTTGCACTTTTCAACTGCATCGCAGTCTTCCGGTTTGTTTGTCGGTGGTCGTTGCAGTTCGACTGTTTGCATTATTTGCCTTCCGTGGATTTTCTTCAAGTACCTGCGGTAGTTTGTCCCTTTCAAACCTTGTTTTCGCGCTCAAGTTTTGTAACCTACTTTATTTCTCGTTCCGTTGGACCAAGAAGAAGCTCTAGAACCGCTCTATAAATATATGGAAATTAGTTCAATAGTTCAAACATTAAGTTTTCGAACAGATTGCAGAAGTTATCTCTATGATTTGATTTAAAAAAGATCATAGCCGTCTGCACAAACCGCTTTGTACCGTGTGTGGGATATCGATATTGTAGTTAGTTTCAAGAACAACTCTCTTATGCTAATGAAATTAACACCCAAACGATGCGGACCGCCTATGCAGACACTCCGCCAAGGCCAGACCCCTGGAGGTGGGGGTTAACCGGTCGTCGTCATCATTGTTCCTTCCGTCATCCTACGGTGCTGATTCTCGCCAGACGCCCGTGGGAGGTACATCGTCGGACGGCTTCGTGTACGCGAGAGAGCTCATAACGAGCCTATATAACATCAATTGTGCTTAACTTCGCGGCGTCAAAAGGGGTGGGATGGATGAAGAGAGTGAAGATCTTCTCCGGTGGTAAGCTCTGGCGCACGAAGAAAAAGGCGTTTTGTGTGGGGGCTCCACTGGCGGCGGCGGCGGCGCCAAACTGTGCAGTTGTCGCCGTAAGTGGGCTGCACGGAAAGTTTCCGAAAGCACTCGGCGTTACTTTGCCCCCGATTCGATAGCAACGAACAGCAGAAAGCCACCCGTTGTCACGTACCCGTGTTGCACGGCGGTGCGTAGGAGTAGCAGTCCCTTTCGGTGAAACTGCACTAACTTTAGGCCAAGCACCTATCCCCCACCCGCTGCGATGAGGCAGCAAGGAAAGCAGAGCAACAACCCAAAGACTCTGGCAACCACAAAGTGGATGGGCTGCATCGAAACTTCCCGGATATGTAGAAAGTTTAGAGCGTCCTAGGGCTGCTCGCACAGAGAAAACCGGCCTGGAGGTCAACCGAATTTGCACCCCATTGCGTGGGTCCCAGCTGAGCGTAGGTATTCAACTGGGGTGCGACTGGAGCTTATTAAACGAGGATAAATGATGTTAGCTCGCTTTACGCGATCTTGATCATGATTGTGCTGGCTGGTTGGTTGGTTGGGCTGGAGTTTTGTTCCAGTTTCAGACCCCGGGAAGTCCCGGAATGATCGCGCAAAGGGAGACAAAAGGATGTGTCAGTGGAACACGGTACTGAAGTTCGCTCTCGCTGTGCTCTACGTACTTCCCGGAAGTTCTTGGGTAGGCGAGTGCGTGACTTGAGTTTACTTTCTGAGGTAATGATGAATGGATCGAGTGTGTTCATTCAAGTTGGCAGTAAGTAAAGAAACAGGGAACTCATTGACCACCGCGTCCAAGTAAGTCTAGAGAAAACCTTTGGTTTAGAGGTACTAACTTCCGCTGGGCGCAAGAAATCGATACGGACATTTGAAGCAGCCATCTCTCGTTGCATGCGGTACTAACGAACGCTAATTATGGTCCTCCCCTCCCACTTGCAGCTCTCCTCGCTCCTCACGGAACCAGTTTCGACCAGGTGCCCAAATGACGGAGAACTATTGGCAGGTCAAAGTGGAGTGTAAACAAGTGATGGTGGCATCATGATACTGCACCGTGTCCAGCACCAGTTTGGTTGTGGGAAGGCAAATAAGCCCCGTAAGGAAAGGAGGGCACATCGTTTGTGTGTTTAATACGCTGCCCACCACCAGGGTTGGGCTGTCCAAAGGGAGGTATGGTATCATCGGTTCGTGTTCTGGTGTATTTGCTCGGGCGAGACCCAAGGGCAAACGGGAGATCCTCCTCTGCATCTCAATGACCACGCAGGGTGTAATGAGCAACTCAAGAGGTGATCAAATAGCAGTGGGAAGCGAGTCCTTTCCTGATGGCCATGGGAGGTAGTCGTTACACCGAACACACTGGGTATGACCCATGACTGTAGAAAGTGCAGCAAACGGTAAACGAGATAGTTGAAATACATTCCAACCAATTGCCAACTAAGTTCCGTTGACATTTAAACGCAGTTCCATCGAGAAATATTCGTCGCTGGTGATCAACAATCGACAATGGTTCGCAGACATTAATAGAGAAGCCTTCAACGTATCAAAGGAGAGCACGGCTGCTTAAAAATGCCCCACCATGCCGGTCATTATGCGATAAATGCCTTGTCGTGCTCATAAATATTCATCTTTTCGGGCTTCGTGATGGAAGAGCAGGACGCGATCTGAGGTTAGCAAGCAACATAACTAGTTCAGAAACTGTTTCTTCGTTAGGTTTGGATTATCCTACGGGTTTCTGTGAGTCGATTCAAATGTTTCAGCCTTGTCTGTTTTGAAAAAAGGCAAATTACTTCAGGCTTCACTTTATTGAAAACAGCTTGCCGCGAAACACATTCACGTCATTGTGGTGGTGAACAGTGACGTCATTTCCATTAGAATATCATGAGTATGAAGATATTGGAGCTCCCGGAATGGAGATCCTGCGAAGAATGGTGAAATCCATCGAATTTAATATGACTTCACTTCCATCCACGACCTTTTTGAAGACAGAAACGAAACGCTTCAAACAGAATCTGCCTCCGCGTGGGCCCTTCGTTTTGCCTTCTGCAGGCATCGATCGTGTCCGACGACTGCAGCATAATATGTTGCGTATTTCTCCCTTCCCGGCTGGCACGTCGAGCATTGTGTGTCACCGGCGATTTGGTTCCGCCCGGAGAATAACCGGCGCGGCGAGGTAGTGTGCCTTCTTTTGCGTAGCCAGGTCGCGCCAGGCAATGTCAGAACGTCTGCTCATGCATACGAAATAACCTCCGGTCGGCGTGTGGATGTTGTGCTTTCGGAGGTTTTGTGTTAGCTCGTCTCTTCGCTCTTCGTGCTTTATTGCTGTTGTTTTTTCGGGTTTGTTCTTTTCACCTTTGTGAACCGTGGAGTGGAGGGAAAAAAAGGCCGTGGATATGAATTGTGTAAAAAACACCCTCGGTTGAGAACTGCCTGTCGGAAGTCGTTTCGCGGAGACGTTCCGGAGGCCGCGGGTTCGGTGCTTACTGGATCGTTGATGTCATTCGTTTTTTTCCCCCCGTTGTCCGATGATAGGACGCCCTAAAGAAGATTCAGACACCTTTTATTCTGCTCCACCCGGGTCCCGAAAAAAAAGAAAAAAATTTAACTGTGCCTTCCTCGGAAACAGCAGCAGCAGCACCGTGACTTCTGTGTGACTGAACAAACGACGTCAGAATGAGCCACACGATTCCTTGATCAGGGTGCCAAAAATGGGAACAATTAATTGTTACTTCCTTTCTGTTGCGCCCAGGCGGACAAATGGCGTCAGCCTGTACGTGTGTTTGTTTTACGGTGTCCGACCCAAAAGCGGAAGCTCTATTGGCCCTTTTTTGGCGAACAGAGGTAATTTCTTTTCCGCAACGGTGAATCTGTCCTGCATCTGTTTGCAAATGGTTTTGCATTTCCGAAACGGTTTCAACTTGGGCCAGGTTATACGGTACAATGAATTCAAAAGGATGGCGTCAGCAAATGACGACTAATCGAGGGTCTATATCGCGCCTACCTTTTAATGATGAATGTTAATATGTTCCATAACAGAGGGTAGTGAGTTGGACAGGGTGCGAATCGGAAGTAGGATCGATTTTTGGTAGAAGAGGGTCACTTGAATGCTTGAGTTTTGCGCGTTGCAATCTCCATTCATCTTAAGAACCGATCGATTGTTGTAATATCCGCCCAGCGTTCCGGAAACGCGATAATAGTGATCACCTTCGCCTTCGGGCATTTGATAATGGTTATGGCTACACAAACACCTCCGATCGGCTGTTCTAAGGCCGACCGAAGCGAAGGGTGGCGCGTGTAGGCTTCTCCTTGACGAAACACTCACACGCAACATTGGAGCTAGCACTTCTTCGGTTCTAAAATCACGTACCCCGACGCGTGTGCTCGCGCCCTTTTCCGCATGCCTACCGAGAAACGCCCATCCTCTTTTCCGGCGGATGTTTGCCGCTCCAGTGTTGCGTGACACGCACCCGCCCTCCGCGACCCTTCTAGGCGGCGAAGAACGGCCACAAAAACTCCAAAAGCAGTGCGAGTGTGGCCAAGAATCTAGGGACCTAAGCTGGGCTTTTTTCTTGTCGTCATTTGGCCTATCGTCCCGGTGGATGTTGTTTGTTTGCCGTGAGCCCGGATCACATGGAGCAAAAATCCGTGGCGTTTCCGTAACGGTGTTGTAACCGGCGTTCACAGCCAACCTGGCCAAGGGGGTAGTGCGCTTGTTTGCATAACTGGCGCAAGATAAGACTTGATCTAGAAGACCAAACAGTGTTGTGCACTCCACATTAGAGGGGAGAAACAAAGGCAAGTTGTGAACTCAACTGAACCATCGCCTCAGAGCAGAGCCAGGAACTTGTTAGCGTGTTTCCGTATATGTGTTTGAAAGGCCAAATGTTCCAAACACTCCGTTCCAAATATGGCAAGAGATGGAATATGAAAGATAATTTTTCGATTGAGCAACATTTCACGCTTGTCTATGACTTATGTTTTCAATATCAATTTAAATAAGTGTACTACTTCTTCTAGTTTATAGATTACCAATACTTTTATACCACTTGTTCGCACCAACAACGAACCAACTGTTTAAGACAAGATTTTAAACAAGCAACGTAGACTCATTGAATTAATATAAAAGTTAGGCCACTTCCAAACTCATCGTGGTGAAATTTCCCACCGTAAATCAAATTGAATGCTCAACCGTGCAATGGGTTTCAATTTGTACCGCCATTTCACCCTTGCTAACAACTGCTCATTCTGCGCATGTTAACCCGTGCACACATTGCCATTGACATAGCGCAACCGGAGATCGTCTAATTTCAGATAGCTGGCAGGCATGGTAGGAATGAAGCGGAAAAAAAGCCAGCAGAACAACACCTCCTCCCGCGTATCCATTCCCTCCGTTGACGGCTTTCGGATCGAATGACATTTGTTTTGACATCTTCTTCTTGGCCGGGTCGTGATCATGCTTCCGACTCGCGCGCGAGCCCGCGGTTTAATGCTCCGTACCGGTGCGTTGGTCTTTTTCTCTTGCTCGATTCCATCGTGCAACGGCGGCAGTATTGTCAATATATTTTCTTTCGTGCTTCGTGCAATCGGGCCTGCGCACCATGGGGGAGTGCCGGGCCGGCATCGGACCACCTCGAGGATGAAAGTCTTCTGTGGTTACTCGGACCAAAGACGAAGATTAAGAGACGCGAAAGAGTGACGATAAAAGAAAAAGTAAGAAGGAAAACATCAAAGTAGGTAGCCACACGACGGCCCACAGACATATTCGCAGGATCAAGGAAACGTGATCGTGCCGATCGGTCGTTTTGCCTCCTCTCAACTCCTCCCAGCAACACCTCCTCCGGCTGCGGTGGGGTAAATCAAATCAAGAATTGAACACCCTACTTTAAAGCGGGGAGTATGGCAGTAGAAAGGGAGACCCCATTTGGCTGGAGTCGGCTGGCCGGTCAAATCGAGGGACTCCCAGGTTTGTCCAAAGAATAGTATTCGATTGACAGGGATTAGGCACGATTTGCTGATGTGGTGCGTTTTTGTTGTGAACCTTTTTTCCGCTCACACAAAAAACACCCGGGTGAGGTGAAAAGACAACATGACGGGACGGTAGCAAAACCGATTATTCAGCTTGTCTATGGGAGGATGGGGAACGAGGAACGGGGAACACAAGGGCAAACTTGAGCAATCATTTGTTAGTTCACCTTTCTGTGACAGATTGAGGTGGGAATTTGATGTGCATGTTTGTGCGGTTTCTATCATTTCGATTTATGCGATCGACAATATTTATCTTTCAAGCGTGTTTTCCTGATACTAATGATGGTATTTTCGTTTATTTTCTTGCAGGTAAATACCCATATTGATGTACGTTCCAGTAGTGTTCTAATTGAAGAATCGTGTTCCAATGTACGGGAGTATTAGGTATGCGTTAAGATGAAATTTTTATGTTCCTGAGTTTATGCTTGTTTGTTTTTATTTGTAGTTGGAAAATAATCCTCGAGGCCTATCGAGTTGACATTCGTGGGAAATATCTTCCAGACGCCATCGTGTTCACTTGAAGCGCCGGTGTATTTCTTTCTAAACGGCTATGGCACCTGCCAGCCTAGACGAGCCACATCCTTCGGGACCCACAGCAGCCTAACGCCTAACGCATATATGTATTCAAATCGGAACACATTACAATTTTACGATAGCTCCAGTTTTGAGCTCGGATCTGCTAGCGCCTACCGTGCTTCCACGTCCTGCACGTGAACATCGGCCCGATTCGCGGATTATTTTATGGACCGTCTCATCGGACGCGTCCCGTCCCCGAACTTCGGTGTTCAGCGTTGCGTTTGGCTCTAGTTTATGGTTCCGCTAATCATTTGACTCATTTTACGACATGTTTGATGGGCGAATAATTTGCATACAGCCCGAGCGGACGGATACGGGATGGAGAGATGTGAAGCATTCGTTGACGATTAATCGTCACCATCGTCAAAAAGGAAGGCAAAAAGGGGAAAAAAACCCTCGTAGGCAAAAAAGTCCTGTGGGCTATCGGAGACCACCGGCCACGATCCAGCGCGCTCCTTTTCCGGCCTGGTTAAAATCAATCGGTTTGTTGGTTCTGGATATGATGGCTGTAAATCTCACAGTGCGAAATCGCTCTCTGAAGAAATCTGCCTATTCTTAAAAACTAAAATAGTTCTGGGCTCTGGACAGTTGAAATGTAGCCAGTTATTATGAAAGGTTTTTTATTATGCACGCTATTCACAAGCTAGTGAAACAGTTTTTTACGAGGTTTATGCGTGTTGGAAGAGCCAACACGTCCATAAACATAATTGTGAATCGTATCATATTAATAATAATCACGTCTAAAGTTTGCTTTTGTATCCAAATGCGGAGCAATGGTAGTAAATATGCTTTATTTGGATCAATATCGGTCGATACAAGAGCAGATTACCTTTCCTAGGAGTATTTCTCTGCCAAAAGTCTCTGGAGGCTTAAATATAGGATGTTATTAGGCACACCATTTTATCGTGAGGACAAATGTTGTAGGATTCTCATTGATCATGCTCCATTAGCTCAGCCAACCGCATTGCAGTTTGATAGGTCGGGCAGATCCTTGCCCTTGCACTTCTTCTGCCACAGCTGCCACTCGTTGAAACCTTTTTGCTGCTGGATCAGCTTCGAACACTGTATGGCAATGGTTACGCTGTCCGTGGCCAGGTCTAGAATAAAAGTATGTGGATCATTATGCCAAGCTTTAAACCCCAACCGACTGTAGAGTCAAAACTCACCTTCACACCGGACGTTACACTTGCCGCCTTTGTAGCCCACGCGGCACCAGTCTTTGCTGTTGATCTGGAAGATCCCGTAGTTGGCGGTTTGATTCGGTAGCGGCGTCGTCTTGTTGGAATCGAGCCCGCTGACGGCGTTCGCCAGGCAGATCCAGTGACCCTGGTACGTCCGGCTGATACCGTTCGCGGTCAGCTGCTTTGCGAGCTCGCATTTGGTGTAGATTTTAGCGTCGATGGATGCCGGCAAAAGAAAGCAGGCCAGAGCCACCAACAGCAACCCTGCTAGCTGTAGCGGTCGGAGTGTTTGCGCCATCACTTTCATTGGACGGTATTCTGGAATTAACATTTTGTGTGATTGTGGTTAACTGCGTTTTACTTCTCTACTACTATGGACATCAATGGGATCACACATTCGAACGGTTTTGCGACAAGTGTTCCGTCAGGCAGCGAGAAGACAGTCTGAACCGAAAAGCGTGGACGTCGTGTGCATACTGTTGTCTGGCCTTGACGAACAGGTCTTTCAGCTGTTTTGACCTTTTCCGGGTTTAAAGCAGTTTGTTTGTTTTTTTTTCTTGTTCTGTATACCACTTGCGTGTGGCAGGTTTATTTCGACTCGGTGGGTCGTGGGACTTCGGGACCGATTGTAAGCGGAGTTTTGAAGAACGTTCCACTCAACAGCTATTCTACAGTATGATGCACTTCATCTATATGTACGATCTCTCCCAGGTAGATCTAACGTTACGCACGTTCCACGTAATCAACTTGCGCACAACGGGGCCCTAATTTGATTGCGTACCTTCGTAATGCAAGTTCCGACGTCGTGCTATCTCGCTTTCTAGCCGGGTGCGCACCGATGCGTGGCTTCCGGTCACTTCTATGCGGGAAAGCAACAGCGCCGAAGTGCAGACTAAGTTGCGCAGCCAGACGCGCTTTATACAGAGGGACAGGAGGCGATCGCGCACCGACCACTCGACACTCCACTCGAGCACTAGCGGCGCCGGGGCGTTCGAAACTCGCGGGATCCTCCAGTTCGAAGTGCGCGCAGAGAAGAGACACAGCGCTCGAGCGTTGGGTGCGGAGGGTTTCGTTTTGGTGGCACCGGCAAACAAACGGCGACACCACTACGGAGGCTTTACTTTCCGCGAAATGACTCGCGCCTGCACTTGCCCTGTTCGCCAAACACCGTCTATTCGGTGTTTGCAGGTGGTAGTGGCTGCAAGTGCGTCATGGGAATCTGCCCTCTCGTCATCGATCCACCTAAAAGCGATACAAAAAATGTGTGAGTTGGGGCAATGCCACTTCCTACCTTGACTAAGTGGCTGGGGGGTGAATTTAGGCGAAGTTTAACGAGTCTTGTTGTTGTTGATGACCGGCAGGAAATAAGAAAAAAACAACGAAATATTGTAATACTACTCTTGCGAGAGAAACGAATGTCTGTTGCTTGGCTGAATACAGCTCAATACAATTTGCGCCTGTGTGGCGCGTATTTAATTAAGATGAGCAAAATCAAAGGCAGGACCACCGTGGACGATCCTCGTATGTGTACTTTTATGTAGAAATGATTATCATCATTCTGGACCAGCTCGTTCATTTGTGTTTGTGCTTACGCTGGGGATTTCCCTCCGACGAGCCGTAGCCAGCGGAAGTTCGAGCAAGTAACACAACGTGCAAAGTAAACATCAACAAAGGCAAGCTAATTCTTTCTAGGTTTATCTGCTGCCGGGCATCTTATTTGGTCTTGTGCACTGGTCGAGATAAGCCGATCGTGTGTGATGATCGTTTTGCTCCGGTTCCTTTGCTTGTAAGAGGGTTTCCGTGAACTGGGCTAGTTCAAAGGGTGATTTAAGGCTTCATCTTCAGTGCAGTTTGTTAGCAAATCAGGTAATGTTTGTGCATTAAGGGTTTTTTTCCCCATTCATCAGGGTTCGAAAAGTAAGGCTGATTCAAAGAACTATAACAAGACTGAACCATGCTCGGTCCATTTTTTATCTGACTACTTTCCATCGAAAGATCTAGTCATGATAAATTCTGTTTCATTGTCTTTTATCTTATCACCTTTTGGCATGGCTTCCGACTAACAGTTTCAATAAAAAGTACGTATTTCCGACCCTAGGTTGACTGATAGTCAAAAATATATGTTGGTGGAAAATACATGTTTCTTTCACAACGAATCATAAGACTTTAAACTAACCAAATTTTGAGTGCACGATCCTGTCCAGAGTGCAATACGGTTTTTTGAAAGGCAGCCGCTAGTAAAAGATTAGACAGTATGGCATACTTTGTGTTGATGGTAAAGTTTACCGGGAACAAGTAGTTCTGAAGCGAACGGTAAATGTTTGTCGTCAATATGTAAGCTGTAATTGCTGCTACATGGACTCAACAAACGTTTGACTCTTTCCGATCTCGTGGCAAGGCATGTGATTCTCGTTATATGTAATGTATAGATGACAAAAGATAGGACGCTTTGATATCTTGAATCTGAATGAAATACGCTGTTCAGTGTGTGGTCCTTTATCGTGGCCGATAGGTTTATTTTGATTTCACAGATTGTTTGTTCTTGCCGGCATGTCGTGCTTTTCCACCAGCAAATGTGTGCAGAAATGATACTGCTCTACATCGGATATGATTGACGTGCCTACTTCCAGCAGGAGGAAAGGTCCGGTAGGGTCTTCTGTTTGCACTTATTGACCCATCCTTTCCAGGCGCCAAACCCGCCGTCCCGGTAGATCTTCTTAGCACACTCGATGTCGCCGGCCAAATCATCGGTGAGGAAGTCTAGGTGACAACACGCAACAAAACAAGAATATTCGTTACTAATGAATTGAGATTTTCTATCGGAAGACGCAGACATGCGGTTTCCTTGCTATTAATGAAGGCAATAATACGAACGATTTTATGCAAATCAACGAAGAGGAAGAAAGGGATAAAAGGAAAGGCCGGGCTTTTTCTTATACCGACTCATTATTAACCCAGTTTTGGATTATCAGCACGTGTTTGGAAATAACTGTGCCAATGACTGAAGCCACGTGCCAGTTCCAGAAAATACGCTAAACCTTCTAGGATCCTATCTGACTTCCTAATCGTAAAGCTCTGACTATGAAGATGTTAATAGATTCGTTTATGTCTATCGTGACTGCAAAAGTTTCGGCTGCCACTTCCGTGGTAGAAAACCGGCGGAAGATGTCGTGATTAATTACTAGCAAACCCTGAATGCTTGCGCTCAGATATTTTGCTATCTTTGCTCTCACCTTCGCAGGCCTTATTGCAGCCACCTCCCTTGCGTCCCTCTCGGCACCATGTCTTGCTGTTGATCTGCAAAGTTTGAACAAGCGATATAAATCAGTAACCGGTGTGGCTACCGCAAGAAAAGGGACGTCTCTCCAGGCTCAGCGTCCATTAGCGAATTGCCAGGATTAGGAGCGCGTTTGTGCACTGTATACGGTACGATCTTTCCCTTCGAGCGACGCCGGCATGAGACTGGTCTCAATTACCTGGAAGATGCCGTAACTGTTGGACTCGTTGCTGAGTGTCGTCACTTTGGTGGTGTTGCCGCCGCTCTCGGCCATTATCAGGCAGACCCCTGCGAATTGAAGGACGTTCTTTATCGTGACCGTAAATGCGTCACATGCCGTATCGCAACCGGCTACTCACAGTTTGAAATCAAAGAACGGGACGAGATCTGCTCCCGATCGAGCGCTCTTGCCAGCGGACACTTTTCGAACACCTTCGCACTGACGGGGCAGGATTGGGACAGCCCCAGCAGGAAAACAAACGCAAGAATCGACACTTTCGTCGAACGACGACGAGGACGGTTTCCGTGGTGATCGTTTGCAACACCCATCGTGGTAAACTTCCACTCGGTACTGATTACTCGTTAGCGGGTTCCACAGAATAGATGGCGAGAGGTTTTTTTTTCTTCCAACGCGGTGCTACTTCCGACTGACAAGAAGGGTCAAAGTGATCTTCGAGCTCCCGGTTGCACAGATAACTAATACCTGGAAGCGGGAGGCAATCTCCTTCGTGTCGGAATCCGGTCGAGCGGTGATTAAGTGATGAAAAAACAGCCTTAGCGGCCCCGTGAAGTCGAGTTTGTTACGAAACGATTAATACACGAGATTAATGGTAATCGTCTGGGAGATCAAAGCGCAGCATCGATCCACACAGCTTTGCAATGCTATTAAAAACGTGTGTGTTAAGTGAGAGAGGCAGCGGGTGAGAATGAAGTAAAGACCCAGTGAAAAAGGTTAAGTTCAGATTTTACGAGGCCTTAGAGTTGATATTTGCTCAGTGTTTTTGTCGAGAACTCGCTTGGCGGGATGTTACAGAACTATTTCCCAAATTGTAGACTTAGAATTTTCTAAGCCATACTGTTTCAGAGTATTAGTAGCTGGATGTTATTTTCCAAACTAAACGTAATGTATATAAGAATACTTTCCAATTGTCATCACCTTTCTAATATCTAGTTCCTCCTGGTTCTCTCGTTGTAGATTGCAACATCTCTACATATGTCTAGTCGTAGGGCAACTCCTTGCCATAGCGTACGGGGCCGAAATCATGACAGCGGGCATCGCTGGCGGAGGAGACGTTGGCAAATCGGATCGCCATCCGAACGCTAGTCAGCCCTCCGCGTCAACGTCAGCGTACCAAAGCCCCTCGGTGGGATCATCCCGGCAGCCGCCTAGTTTAAGCAGCAACCTTAGAAATAGTAGCAGTAGCAGTATTTACACCAGCAGTACCACCAGGTCCACGCGACAGAGTGGAGTGGCCAAAGAGGACCAAACCATCAACCAAAGGCAGGAGGAGGCGTCGCGCAATGCCAAGGACGCGTTCAGTGCCTGGTCCGCGGCCAAATTTGTCAACAAGCCTAACTATGACCGGAAGGCGCTGGACAAACGGTTCGGTGGGACACTGGCGACACCCGATCTGAGCGACTGGCAGTGTCCGAGCGTGTCGAGCAGCGATAATCTCGAGTGTAGCTGCGATCTACCGCACACCTTGCGCTGCAGTGGCGATCTGCACGGCCTGGAGGTGATAGCGGACAGCCTCCGGCGTTCGCCGTACTCGGTGTCGCTGCTCGACTGCACGCTGAAGAACGTCACCACCATCAGCGATGCGAACATCTTCCAGAACGTGTCCTTGCAGGGGCTGGTGATTTCGTCCGGTGAGATCAAGCGGGTGCACCGGCTCGCGTTCGCTGGCATCCGGACGCCACTGCAAGCACTCGGCCTGCCGAACAATGCACTGGCGGGCGTGCCGATGCAATCGCTCGGTTCCGTCGCTCAGCTGGATCGGTTGGATTTGTCCTTTAACAGGATAAAATCGCTACAGAACACAGACTTCATCGCAGTGCCGAAGCTGTCCTATTTGGAACTGAGCGGCAACCAGATTTCACTCATCAGCGCCAAGAGTTTGGCCCCACTGAAGAGTCTGTTACACCTGAAGCTGAACGGCAATCGGTTGGGAGAATCGCCGACTAGCTTGCGCGCCCTGGAAGCGTGCGTTGCCCTGAAGGAGCTAGATCTGCACTCGAACGGTATCAAGGGGCCGCTGCAAAACACGACGCTTCCGGCCATCCGAGGACTGGAGATCCTCTACCTCAACAAGAATTCCATCTCGAGCGTTCACAATGGGGCACTGGAAGCGTATCCTTACCTGCAGATGCTCTCGCTGCGCAACAACCAGATCGACGTGCTGCAGGATCACGCGTTCTCAGGGTTGGCCTCGCTGCAGGTGCTCGACCTCGGGCACAATGGCATAGTGACCATTTCCGGCGCTTCGCTCAAGCATCTGCCCCGGCTGATCATACTCGACCTGACGCACAATTTCCTGCGCGTCCTGACGGCCGACGTCGTAGCACCGTTGCCCGCCTTGAAGGAGCTCCGTCTGGATGGGAACGATATTTCCCTGATCGCCGAGAGTGCACTGGTCAACGCGACCCAACTGCACAGCCTGTCGCTCGAAAACAACCCCCTCGTATGCGACTGCACGATGAAACCGTTCTTGGAGTGGCTCGCCGGTTCGAGGATAGCGTCACAGGACATTCTCGGGGCGATCTGCGCGACACCACCGCATCTCGAGGGGGCTGCCCTGCTGCAGCTGACACCGCAATCTCTGAGCTGCGACAACGGTGTGGGCAAAGGCGGCCAGGAAGATGCGGCTGGCGACCAGGAGGATACGTTCAAGACGATCGAAGTGATGCTGAAGCTGAAGAACAACGCGTCGTACGTGCGGGACATCGGGCAGGAGGTGAAGCTGCGTGGCGTTAATTTCACCGACGAAAGTGACGTCCACCTGTACTGGCTGCTCGGGACGGACGACTACTCCTGTCGCTTCGTGTACGTGTTTCACGATGACGATCCGGAAACTATCCTGTTCAACTCGGAGGTGAGCAATGAAAACTCAGTGTGGAGAGTGCGGAACAAAGAAAAGGACGCTATTGATTCATTTGTATTTTAAAGGTGTCCTGTGCGATAAAACCGGAAGAGCAAACGGCAATGGAGTATATTTACAGAACAAAGATCACCGGAGCTTTCGATTTGCAAAGTGATGCTAGGTAAGTATGACGAGAAAAGGATCATTGGGCGTTCGTTTATTACACCTGGTATTATTTCAGCTACAAGTTCTGCCTGATAATGAAGGAAGACATATCGAAGGACGAATATTTGGGGGCCTGCCAGGTGGCGACGCTTCCACCGCCCCATCTCAATCCGACGAAGCGAAAGTCGATCAAGAAGGATCTGCAGATCAGCACGCGCCAGACAAACGAATCGGACATTTCCGATCTGGGCCGAATGGCAAACTCTTTCCGCCACGACGACCAGAATCGAGACGAGCTACTCAAAGCTAACGTGGATGATGACAACGGCGACAACGATGATAACGACGATGACGACGACGACGACGAAGAGGATAGCGATGAGAGTGACATTGATCGGAGCGAGCATACCGATGGGGAGATCGGAGAGTACGATGACACTGGCGAACTTCTGACGAATCACATCCGAGACGATCCAGACTTTCGACGCTTCCGGTTGGCCGAGGCGGAAGCGGCGCGGCTTCCCTCGGTGCACGGTGGACGCGTACTGCTCGAAGGGCTGGGGACGATCATCATCATAACCAGCCTGGTGGCGTTCGTGTGGGGCTACCTGCGGTATAGGGGGAAGAATCGAGGCCTTCCGTCGATGAGCACCTGCTACACGGTGGATGACAGGCGCCGGGCGGGCCACCAGGACGTAGAAAGTCGCAGCCGGTACTTTAAGTTGCAAGCTACCACAAGCCTGTAGAGGTGGGTGGAGATGGATGAAAGGAAACCGGATCGTATGAAACGAGTAGATTTCGTTAAAAGTGATTTCGTTTTTGGTTTTGTTTGGATTTCAAGATGTTTTTTAAGTTATTTCTACACTGATGTAGCAGAACTCGGCACAGAGGAGAGAATTGGCGTGTAAATCATTGTAAATATTCGGGAAACCTTTACCTGCGTGAGATAAAAAAAAGTGTTATTTATACTAGTAGTAGAAAGACGGAAAGCGAGCAAACATGTTCACATCGGTTCGAATTCGAAAAAAATACTTAACAAGGCTATACACATATATTCGTAGGTTAGCTAGACAAAAAGTCATGTAGGTCTGTTGTATTGTACTCTTTTCACTCCTCTACTAATCCAATTGTGCCATGCGAGGGTTTTGTATGGAAGTATAGCATTTGTGTGTATGTACGTACAGGAGCTAACCAGGATCGTTCTAAAATAGCCGTTTCAAAAGAGCGTGAAATTTGTCCATGAGTTGTTTTTGGGTATACCGTTTGGTTTAGAGCACCAGGCTTCACCATGTTCATCGATCGAAGAAAAACGAATGTTTTTTAAAAGTCAGCAAAAGTCGTAGAATTTGTGATTACTAATAAAAGGACGATTGATAAAGCATAAAACAGATTAATCAAAACGGAGTAATGTGTAAACCACACGTACATATTCTTTCACAGCGTATATGTTTTGAAAACATATGATCGTTTTTATTCTCTCTTTACGCCACTTAACATACACTCGCTAAACGAAACTCTACCAATAAATACTTCTACGCCACATTCATGCATGCACCTTCGTTCGTGTTTGTGCGTTTGAAGCAAAGGTTTTTTTTTTCAAGGAAACGATGCAAAATGAACGACAAAAACTTGTTTGAGATATGCCTAAAAATTTTCCTACCGCTACTCCTACATCTCCAGTCATTGGGTGCTTTCTTTGGAGACCCCATTCCCTTGGGGGCACAATGGAGTGCACAACGCACTCCGGGTCGCTCTACGTTCGCTTCTTGTGCGTGTGTCACTAGAAGGCACTTAACGTCGATTCGCGATTCAAAAACCCACCCGGCTACGGATGTGGAACCACGTTAGGATGTGGCGGCCCGGCCGAGCCCACGATTCGGCGTGTCGTTCGATGAAGGGATGCCCTTGACGCGGTTTCCGTTGGCGTCGATCGGTTCGGCCGTCGAATGATCGGTCGCAGCCGGGCTGACTGCGGATGGTCCGTTTATTGAACTAATCGTTCCGGTGCTGAGATCCGACGGAACGTGGCTAGTTGTAGTTCGATGCAGTTGGGCCAGCTGATGCTGATGATGCGTTCCTGTTGACGCTTGAGCCCGAGGAACTGCCGGCGGTGGCACAATCATTTCCGGCACGAAAGTTTCCACCTTGGGATAGTAGGCAGGCAGTCGTATCACTTCCTCGTAGGACGGTGGGGGTTCTAGGGCTACTACAAAGCAAAACGAAAGATTGAGAGGGGCTTGATTGCGATCATTGCGAAAAACGAAGACTCTTCGCCTCGGGTCCTTACTTACCCATACTGTTGCCGGGATAGACGGAACCGTCGTCACCGATGAAGGCCGCGTTCGAGTGGGTGACGCTGGTCGACGAACGCTGCCGGTGCTGGGCGATCGTACCGTGCTCCATGCAGCTGTACACGCCGCTGTAGTTGTCCCGGTGCAGCGACATGATGTCGTACAGGTTGGTGCCGATCTGCACCACGTGCACTTGCTGCGTCATTTCCTCCTGCTCGGCCAGCCGCTTCGCGCGTGCCTTCTTGCACTTGAGGATGATGATCAGCAGCGCCCAGGCGAGCACCAGGATCAGGTAGAGGAATATGATCATTGCGAACTATGTGTGGGTGTGTGGGTGTGTGTGTGATTATTTCGCTTCGCAAGGGGCGTTGTTTTGCTTTCCCCTTTTGTAGACTTCCGCCTTCGTTGCTGGCACTCGGTCGAATGAGGCTTTCTGTTTCCTGAAATGACGAAAGAAAATGTGCTGTTATTAGAAGACGGCGTGGATCGATAAACAATCAACACATGGTAGAGTAATCGGAGAAGGGAATTGCGACGATGACGTACACTGCACCGGACGTCTTTGCCGAACACGATCGTTCATGCAACGCCTCACTGTGTTGCGACTGACATCGAATGATCAGTGAAATCAGGTGGTTAACAGTTATAGGCGAGATCTTGATAAGGCATCGGAACGACCGAGCTGATTTTGAGAATGTTTTCACGGTAGTTTTCATGCCAACAAACAAACATCAGACAAGCTCATTTATTGTATGTGGAAGAAAGCGAGTGCAATAAGGACACCAGGCGTGATTGCATTTCTTTTCCCTCAGGCACTCCGAAAAACATTAGCAAAGAAAGGTCTGATGTGGTATAATATACCCCCCCCCAAAACCTTGGCGTAAAGGGTATTTTCATGCTCATGCACCTCGGCTGAGCCTTGGGTAATCCGGAAGTTCAGTTGCATAAAGGTGCCCGGTATACTTCCCGCGCATCACGCCGCAATCGTGCAAACCGAGCCAAGTGCAGAATTTATAGCATTTCGCTAGCCGGCGGTGGCCGGTTGGGTTTGGTTGCGACCATGCTGCATGCATGACCATGCTTTACGGATATGGTTCAAATTTATTCATATAGCGAAGGTCAGCTTCGCCCGGAGGCACGAAGGCCCAGGATGACCGGGGTCAGTCAATTTTTACCGGTACGAGGACACAAAAACCTCCGTGTCCCTCGGCAGGAGCAGCAGCAGCCACGGCAGGTGAATGTTTCATATGTGACCCGTGTGTTCACAATCGACGACTCGCGTGCTTTCGTCGACTTTCGTAGGATGCAAGAGAAATTCAACCTGCGATATCCTGCAGACTTGGTTAGGCCCTTCGGCAGCCCTTTTTCCTTCAAACCGTGATGAACGTCGTTGTTGCACAAAGTCGCTCTCGTCGATGCAACCGGAGGAAAGCTGTACGCAAAGGTTTGAAAGCAAAAACACGACGTGTTTCATGACGCACCAGAACACTGGCGACACAAATGTCCTTGCGAATCGTTGCCCGGTCAGTGCTTTCCACCGTTTGATTAATTTAACGAACTGACGAATGTAAAATAAAAGTCGCGAACGTACCACACCGTTGTGCAGCGTTCCAGGCCGGTCTCGCAGTACTGAATAATTAATCAATGTTTCTCTTTTCGCTGTTGGCCATTTCCATGCTGTCCATTGTCGGCGTACGCTGGTGAAAGGGGGGGAAAATAGGATTCCATCTGCATGTTGGAGTATTATTTCCGCCATCTTCTTCGTCATCGTTGTCGTTGCATCGATCGATTTTGTGACGTTCTGACCAATCAATCGATGCAATTTAGTGCAGGCCGTTCGCGCGGAACCGACGGGTGGAGACGGTGCAACGAACTGCGCGACAATTAACGTGATTCAAACGCAAATGAAGCTTCGCTTCATGGATTTGTATCGATCGATGATGGTTTGTTGGGAGGATTAACATTCGTCGAAGGGCCTGCACATAGGACTAGGAAGCCCAGCACGCTGGTACACTTTAGCTAGGAGTAAATTATAGTTCACCGTTCCTTCTCCGTCCCTTTACATAAACCAGGATTCAAACAAACAGGTTCACAAAACTGAATTGTGATGAAAAAGGCTGTAGCATGCGAAGCCATTAGTGAAAGGGTTCCAGATCCCCTATACCAAAAACCCCAATAAGGACTGAGGTTCAATATGAAATTGATTATTTCAAACAGGGAAAAGGCGCACTGGAAACCTGGACCACGATTCACTTTGATGTTTCGGAGACGAGTCCGTTAGCTTAAATCGGGAACCGTTCGAAGGTTGCCAATGTGCTGCGTTCCTGTGAGGCATAAGTGTCCCGAAGCCGAGTGTATAGTTTGTCGGCTTT
The DNA here is from genome assembly GCA_914969975.1 of Anopheles atroparvus. Taxonomy (NCBI): domain Eukaryota; kingdom Metazoa; phylum Arthropoda; class Insecta; order Diptera; family Culicidae; genus Anopheles; species Anopheles atroparvus. The sequence goes on along the minus strand of CAJZCY010000002.1, from coordinate 42,867,143 downwards.
GGCGTGATTTATTTTCAGGGTGCGCATACGTTCGTCCGCTTCGCAGATCGCTGTTGTCCGATTAGCATCGAGGTTGAGCACTAAATTTCGGAGACACCATTATTTATCGTTAGATTAGACGTGGGGTGGACGAGTGCCAGTCTAACGAGGGCCGGCATTTGTGCTGCGTGCGTGTATGAGCCAGCTCGATGTATTGATCCACGGGGAACTGGTTGACGGCTTGACATCCGCGTGGTCCCTAGAAGGTGAGCATGTCTATTGGGGTAGCAGATAATACCGCAGATTACGGCCAGCTTTGGATTAAGGGTTATAATTTAACCTTTCCCTCCCTCCGCAAGGACTCCGGGTGGCGTTGTGTGTCCTGAACGGGGCCCTAGATATCCTTTGCCATCGAATCACGGTGTGTGTTCGTCTCGTGACCGATGTTTTGCTCGCATTCTTCACCGTGTGCCAAACACGACAAATCCAGCAGACATTCCTGTTTCTGTGTGAGTTTGTGTGCGGTTTGCCAATGGAGTAATTAAGCTCCATGAGAGATGGCCATCGACACAACATGGCAGGCACCGTGGCTTTGCATGTCTCGAGGTTTAAAACTTTTTATCAAATTGTGCCACATCTTTGTTGCTAGGGAACGGACGGGCCGTAGTGTGCGTTGCGAATAATTGTCGCTCTGTCCTGTCTGTCGTCTGCTGTCGCCATTAGCGTAGGAATGTTAAACAGATTATGCTGCTGAGCAAATGTGAGCAATTTATGGCCGGTACGGACATGTTCAAAAATGTTGTCCTCGTAGCCGTGTTCATGTGAATGCGCTATAGAATAAAATTTGTGAGTCTAATATTGAGCCGATTGATTTTGTAGGTTTTTTTTGTTTTTAAATGATTTTCAACACTCTTTCAGGTATTCAATCGGATTCGCTGGAAATACTTTGTTTACCTTTTGTATAATAAAATCGTCCATCCTTGCTGATGATAATATATTTACATGAGAGTGCCGGCGTGCAGAATTTGTGGCTGCCATCGCAAGCAACCTCCGACCTAGGGACGCTGGCACTGTCTTATCTTTTCGAGCGAGCGAGCCGACTCTTCTTTATCGAACGGGGATTTTCTATAATTAGTTTAAAAGCAAAGATACCGAGCCGCTGCTTTGCTGGGTTGAAAAGCGAGCCACTTATCATTCTATATCTCGCTGACTGCGGATGAAAGGATTGTTGGAAAAAAAAACAAAGTAAAAAAGAGCAGCAACACTTTGCCACCTTAAATTTAAAACCATTTGCCTTTTCCACAAATGGAGCTGCGTGATCATTTGTAGAATTTCGCAGAATTACTCATTGCATGTCACTAATTCCCCCGAGGCGGATGATGTCGCCCGTCCCTTTGGTGATTGCGAACCGAACTGATAATCGAAAAGACGCGCAAAAGTTGGCGGCGGCACAACAAAACGGCGACTCATTTCAGGAGCTTGGGTGTGTGTGTGTGTGTATGTTTGTGTGTCGCGGTCAAGTTGGTCAAGGTGGCACACAAAATTACAAGGAGCGTTCGATTAGATGGCGCGATAAGCAAATCCGGCGTTCGTTTCCAGAAGACGTTACCGAGCGAGCAAGTTCCGTCCGAACAAATTTGAAGGACAAAAAGTGCGAGCAAGAATTCGCGCACAGCAACATTCCAGAAACAAAAGGCGGGTGAAGGTGAAACGATGTTGTAGGGATGGAAAATTTCATGGGGAAAATTGTCAACGGTGTGCGGACACATTTGCCGTTATCAATGTCCCGGCGGTGTCCTTCAATGTTAGGTTTTTGTTTTTAACATTCGGTTTAGGTCACTCCGGATTGCATTCATTTCGCGGTCAACGTTGACAATTCTCAATCTACGTAAAACACAAAAACAGCCCGGGAAACACTTCGCCTTCGTCCGGAATAACTCCCAGGATGGGAAGAAACCTTGGTTCCCACCACGCTTGGAACGGTTTAGAGTGAGTAATTCATATTCCGGACACGCGCGTCCCACCGGACCGGGTTATTGAAGGAACACTATCGTCTTCTTAACGTCGATGCTAATTCTGCGAGCAGCACTTGTGTCACATAAGCAATAATCGCAACTTATCGCACAAGTGTTTCATTTTTTCCTTTCGTCAGTTCCAGCCGTCGTCCTCGATGCTGTGTTTTAATTTGATACTTCACTTGATGCAACACACCAGGCCACGCCATTCCTTATCGCGATAGCCATTAGCCAGAGGCAACAAGGTTTGTATTATACAAATATGTTTGCACTTGCACATGTTCGTTACACAACCGTTGCATTTAAAATCGATTGCCGATAAAAGATTGCGAGAAGAACAGCCCTACGCCGTTTCATAATTGAATCGCAGAGTGCCAAACAAATTGGTTGTATTGTAAGTTTGCTAAATGCCTCCCTAACTGCCGTTCGAGCTTATGGTGAAGTGAGTGAAGGGTCTACAGTACAATAATAAACCTGAAGTTTCCGTCATCGTTGGCTGGCATTCGAATCCCAGTCTAAGCATTCAGAATCCCCAAGATCTTTCAAAGAAAAAAAAAATGATTACCATACTCAGGATTAATATGGTCCATCCCGCCACGCCTACTGTGCAAAATATTTTAAATTCTATAGAAGAAGGCCTTTTTCACTTCAGTGTGGATAAGAGTAGGCGTTGTTTTAAATATGTATGCCACGGTTGTTGGGTACTTTAGCATCTTGTTCTATTTTTATCATCCTGATGCACTTTTCCTGAACCATAATTGTCCGGACTTTCCCCATTAGTCCCCTCAGACTCCCGCAATCCTTCCAACGTATGGTCTGATGTCGTGGAGTTAAAGATTGTGCGTTACTAGTACGCCTGGTAGCTTGATTGACGCGCTTGTCCTTTTACCTATTCGTTCCGACTAAAGTATTTATTCAGTGTGGTCGTAAGCCAGAGGCGCTTGGCGTGGTTCGGTATGTTCTCTCCACAATCACTATCGCCGGGCCATTGGACTTCCGTAGCTCCATCAATCTTTCAGGCGCTGCTACCGTACGGCACAAATCACCATCGAACGCCAGAGACTGGGACAAGGGACTGGTTGAAGTGACGACGATGTTATCCTGACGCTCGCTTGGCCGAAGTTTTATGGACAGATAATAATGACCCGTTCACGTGGCTAGCTATGCCGTCCCGCGCCTAACCTACCTTTCCTTCTCGATGGTGGTGGTACTCCGGCCGATGCCTGCTGTGACAGGCTGCCTTAGGCTTTTTCCGGCGAAAGAATCGATTACTGTCAGTCAAAAGGACACCTTACAAAAGACCTCTCTCGAATGGTCCTGACCAGGACTGCTGGCCGGTGGTGGGTGGACGTGGGTAGGGAAATTGGTGTTCAGTCCGGTGTGTTTCCTTCACCCAAAACTCCCGCTACCGCCGACCTAGATCCAGCCGGAGGAACGAAACGCTATACGGGCCCGCCGAGAACGGAACTTGTAGCTGCCGGTACCGAGGATTGGGCACAATACTGCCACTGTGGCCACACAACTACACAACTACACAGAGCGTTCACTACCGCCTGTCCACTCGCCTATCCCTTCCTTCCGTCGCGAATTCCAGTTCCCCTACCACGGTGGGACAATGGTTCGCAGTTTCGCGTTTTTCTAGCTCGCTGTTCCCAACGGTCGCGCTTTCATTAAGTTCACTCGCGTTATCAGTGGGATATATCTGAGACCAGTACACAACCAACCCGCGTAGGCCGTCCGCTAACCACTTCTTCCGGTGTGCCTTCGGCCTCACTTGTTCTTCTCCGGGTAAGCATCCAACACACGCTCCGCTCGGTGGATAACGTTTTGAATGTCCTTTGGGTCGTCCCGTCCCGTGTGCGACTACCCTGCGTGCGAATGGAATAACTTTGGCATCGATCGGCCGGTCTTGGAGCTTTCTGTTGCTATGTTTTTCTTTTCTTCGCCGTTAGACAAAGGTTCACTCGACAATGGTGTATGTAAATGTTTCACACGAGCAACGGCATGCCGGCAGCATCGTTCCCACTCGTTCAGGGCTTTCACAATTCTGTGCACTATCGCTCCAAAGAGCGGACAAGTTGCAGAGTCCTTCACCTCGAATAGATAACGAATCCGCGTGGCTGTCCATCACACACAGATGGTCCCCGGGGCAAGGAGAAAAATCCCCCTCCCCCGTTTCGCCGGGGAAGTTTAGTTATATCTTTGCGGTCTGCCGACGGTTCACAATCTGTTCGAAATTCTGTTGAACCATCACCATCTGGTAGGTTCCCGCGCGTAGGAATCTCACAGGAATGGGAAAGAAGAAGGGGTGGTGAGGGGGGGGGGGGGCTGGGTGGTGAGGACAGGAAGCACACAACACTTGGTCGGCGGTTCTCAACACGTGCGAAGGGGCGCCTCCACTGTTCCAAGGCCTCCAAAGGCAAGTTGGGCCGGGAGCAAATGAGTCAGCTTCCTAAACTGCGGTCACTTTTCGAGCTAGACGCTTATAATTTCTAGACGATCCGCTGCTCGCTCGTTCGTCTCGATGTGGTTCTCTAGTGCGCGTTTTTTCCCCTGACCGATGCCGGCTTCATCGAGCGACGGACTGACTGTAATAACGACTAACGCGGCCCTCGAGGGCCAGCACACGGACACGTACGTTCGTGTATGCACGAACGTCGCAACGTGGTTTGTTTGCGTTCGCAACCCGCGGGCCCGTCAACAATAATGCGCCCTTTGCGTGTGTGTTTTGTGTGGAGAGCGGGAGCACCACACGACGACGATAAAGAAGAGCGGCTGCTCCAACTTCGCTTCCGACAAGTGCTTACACTCACACACACACACACACACCGGTCTCAGCTGATAAACTGAGATTGAAAAGTGTCTGTAACGCCAACCAACGGTTTGCTATAGTCATATATTACTATCACAACTCATATAACATGGCACTTGGTGAGCAGAGACCTGTGGAATCAATCTAATACGTTAAGTAAAGGATCTTCCTGTTATTTGTTCGATGCGTTAAAATACCTTCCTTTTTAATTCCCTCGAAGGTGTTCAGTATGATAATATTTCATCATCATATTTCGAATTGACAAGGAAGTGAGTAATGTACTGCGTGGCGTTCGCTGAAGGAATTCTTGCCAACTCAAAGCCGTTAAAGTCCACAAATAGCTCTTGCAATGAATGACATCTCCTATGCTAGGGCTCCAGTATAGCGTAGCTACAAGATCAGCGAAACCCTTGGTTTTCCTTTAAAAAAGAATTGCAATCATCAAAGCAATTGATAATTCGGAATCAATGGAAGAATCAAAATGAATCCTGAAGTCGACGGCTTTCTTTTGTAAAATAGTTAAATTTGCGTGGACTTATTAAACCTTCTTACCTTATCTTGACCCCTTGACGTACAATGACGTGTATGAGATGTTAATTTTTAATTTATTGAGTCATAGTAGGCCTTCCTGTCTTCCGAGCGTCCTTTGCCATATCCAGCGTTGAGCCTAATGAAATAGTATCCTTAATATGGCGCGTCATCACGCATCTAGTTTTGCATGGCAAGGCGTTATGCAATAATAAAAAACCCTTTAAAATTCGTTTCTTTAATTCGTCTCTCAAATCACGAGGCTACTAGATCCACAGGAATCGTCCGAGCGAGTCTTCAACGTCACTCAAATGCCACCGCAGCCATCACAAGCAGAAGTGAATGAAGACAAAGGATAATGTAACGGCCCCGAAAAAGAACTCGCGGATACGTCAAGTCAATAAAGTCTCGGAAGAAATGGAACCACAAGGTAGGATATAGCAATTGGTGCTAAATTTATTTGGTATGCCCTCCTCATTCCCATTCGTTCTACTTGTAGGTGTTTCTGTCGTGTGTGTCACCACCTCCGATCCCGACGGCTGATAAAATCCGGACCCTTACCCCTGACCCTATGTCCCCTCTGTCCGTGTGTGATCCACTTTCATTTAGTAGCAGCCGCACTCGGACAATCTAATCAACCCTTCGTCCACCTGCGACCCACGTTTTGAGGCCAGGGACGTTGTCGCCTGTCGTGTCGTGTCGTGTTGCATCCTTCCGGTTCGTTCCGGTGACTCCCGGGAATCGATAGTGCTGACGTCCGGGTGGACGTGGCCTCGCGAAAGATCATAACGGGGCCGGGCCGAATGGATCGATTCGAAATCGCTCGCCGGTCACAAACGCTACCCGTCCATAACCTCGGCGGATACTCTCGCATGGGAATAAATGAATATAGGTTACTTCCCGCCGATGACTGCGACGATTCGTGTGGAGCGGGTTTGAATGATTAAACGGAAACCGGCCGTGGTGGACATGATGCGGAGCTCAAGGTGGACCATATGGACCCGGCGCGGAAGGAAAACCGTTCCGTTCGGTAATTACTTTATTATATAATTCAGTGGATTAAACACCCTTTGGCCTTCGTGGCTAAAACCGGCGAAGCTGTTTTTAATTGAATTTACTCTCCAATGGAACGTTGCATTTCTTTTAATGGGTTTGACAATAAAATGAACCAACGTGGAGCATTTGTGTGCAAAGCTCCTGTTCTACATTCACTAAAGAGGTTTCCTTTAATTATTATTTTCTTTCTATTTGTAAATTTCAGGAGCGTAACATCATTTGCAAAGGATCGCTGGACGGAAAACCGTGGAAAACCCGAAGAAAAAAAACGAGTACAACAGAAATTAATAAGGAAAAAAATGCAGCGTTTCGCCCTTGGCCAACTCCCGCGTGCATTGCATTATTGGTTGCATTTCCCTGCCGACGCGATGAGAGAAGGAAAGCAAACCACAACGAGCTCGAGAGGACCGAAAGGGCGCGAGAGATCGAGCGAGGAAAAGCGCCATTAATGATGTGGTGGAATTGTGGCGTATTTTCGTACAGTTCCCCTTCCATTCTTCTACTGACGGGGAGCTGCAGGCAAATGCCATTGGTTTCTTTTTCCACTCGAAATCCACTCGGGGCACGTTTCGATTTCCACGTGCAGTTCGTGTCCCGCCCGAGGACGGAAGGACGTGCGGATCATCAGCCAAGGCAGGAAGGCGTGCAGAAGGAGCAACTCTCATCGGTGGGTCTGCTCCTTCTACGATGCTATGACAATTATCGACAGCTGCTGCCGTTCCTTCGTGGCTCTTTACTATTCATATATGGCTTTCAAATCGCGAGAGGATTGCATGGGCGGCCGGAAACCGTATGGCGGTGGAACAAACGGCGAAAACAAACACCGTCCTAAGTGTCCTGCGATGAAGAAGCCTGCGAAGGAATGCAAAAATGTTCAACGAAGCTTTTCCGGCTAGCATCGACGCCATTTACCCACCTTCCTTACCACTCGTTTGATGGGTTTAAGGAAATCTACCAGTTTCGGCTCGGTAAACGTACTCATTAGGACGGCGTTCCAGGTGGCCATAATAACCAGAATCCTTGTGGAGGTTTCTAACATTCTGGAAGTGAAAAAAGGACTTCTAAGGGCAGGGGTTTTGAAGTAGGCAAGGAAAGGATATCGGTGTGTTATTTTGTTTTTAACGAAATTTTATAAGTTGATACATTTTACTTGATTTTTACTTTTTATTTTAACGAATGATTTGTGAATGTAATTTGCATACGTTGTCCTTGAAGGAGACGCCTAGTACGCCGTGAAAATATTTAAAAAATAACATTGCTACAATAATATAGTAAAAATAATACAAACATGTGTGTCTTTAAGCAAATACAAATGATGACAACATGATCTAGCGAGAAAACACGGGTAAGGAAAAAAAGGTCATCTCATCTCTTTCACCTCATTCGAATTTCACGATCACCTCGACGATCTTCTTTGCAGTGCGAGGGAATCAATCTCAATCCTCCGCAAAATGTGAACAAAATACTAGGGTAGCAGGATCGGGAGGAGCATAACCTGTTTCAAGCCAATCCTACCGGCCACCAGGGGGCTACTGCTGCTCGGGCTGATCAATAGATGGCGCTACTCAATTTTGGGCGAGCAGGGAATAGTTTCTGCTAGTCCTTCCTAGATGGCGCTGCAAAATGTAGCTCAGACAACAACCTATATTAACGGAACGATTCGAAACTGGTTTCCTTTTTTCCGGAAGTGGAGTCCATGGTTTTCAGACGAAACTTTTATTTTAGCATCGGTAAATAAGATTTTTATTCGGTTTTCAAATCACTTTCCTGGAGTTTTTTCTGCCCATTTTCGTTTTAAAGGTATATCAATCGTTTTTTGCATTAGAAAAGGGTCCGTTTTCCCCTGGCGTTTTGCGGCAGAGTTGATGGCGAGACATGACATAATGACAAAAATAATATCACAACAATCCTAGCGCGGCAACTCCTTTTGCAGCGTTACTTCCAACCCGTGACCTCTCTTCCGAGCCGCCGGCCTAACCTTTGGGCATACAGTGTCGCTCGACGAAGGACACCAGCTGGAGGGGAATCTGGTTTCGGAACGGAATTCGGTGCTGGGCGATCGCTCGAGCCGACAGGCAGCGCAGGTTGATGGCCCGAATTTCGTAGCCTCGAAGGAATTCCCCCATTGGAGCTGAAAGCACAAGAAATTTCAACATGGTTGCAGCATGAAAGCAAATCTCGCTGGTTAAGAATGGAGTACTTACCATAATGAGAATCTTGCGATGCCTTCAATCCGTCCGTGTTGACCGCATCGAGGTGAACGCCCGCTCGCACCAGCACATCCACGATTTCCTTAACCTCCTCCACTGCGTTGCTGTTAATTAGACGTGCCGGTTCCACCTGTAAATGTAGAGATGGAAAACTAGAAGGGTGGGGCAAATAGGGGACAAGGTGTGAAGTGGTCTTTCAACCACGCTTACCGTTCCGACCAGCGTGTGCAATGGTGTGTTCCGATCGCAATCGACCACGTCCACGTGAGCACCACATTTCAGGAGCAACTTTACAGTATCAACACAGGGAAATCTGTCCAACAGAGAGAGAGAGAGGCTTATCAGTAATGGAGGAACGGACGGGAAAGACGTTCGTGGCGCGTGTACCTGCAAACATCCTCCGTGTAGAACTCATCCACCGGAGCGATACCGTTCACCGCGAGGTGTAGCAGCGTCTGATCGTCCCGGAGGCGCACCTCGAGCTGGTTGAGCTGGTAGATCATCTGGTAGGCCTGCAGAATCAGCTGGTCGGTCGGTCGGAGCCGCTCCAGACGCAGCAGCTTCGTGACGATCGTCACCAGGTACAGCACGGTCACGACGTTCATCTCGTAGTCCTCACCGATCGCGTCCGGGTCGTCGCGCGGGCCCGGATTGGTCAGCTTCTGCTGGTTGTAGCGCAGCTCGTCGACGCACGCACCCAGCACGGCTAGCACGCCCTCGAAGTGCATCTGCACGTTGATGGAGAACTCCTGCGAGAACAGCTGCACGAAGCGCAGCAGATCGCGCTGCACCGAGAGCCCGTTCTGTTGCCGCAGCCGGATCGCGTGCAGCCAGAGGCTTTCGCAGCGATCGAAGCGCCCGTGGTCGGCGCACACCGCCCCACGGTAGATGATCGAGTGCACCACCTCCGGGCACTGGCGGCCGAGGATGCGCTCGCGGATGGTGAGCGATTCCATGTGGAGCGAGTTGTGATTGTAGCGGATCGCAAACAGGTCCTGCACCGTCTGACACTCGACCCAGAGCTCGTAGGCTGGGACGGGCGGCAGTGTCGGCTTGCGGATGATGTTTTCCGGGTCCTTATATCTGCGAGGCAAAAAAAAGGGAAAAGCTCAAATCAATCGAAAGGGTCGAAAATCAGTAACGTAACGGTAAGGGACATACCGTTCCTCCATTCCCATCATGAGATACTCGAATGCCTTGGCGACGTTGTAGTTGTTCTTGTCGTTCGCGTACGAAGCCCCGAGCAGCTCCAACACGTCGATGCGTTCCTCTCGCGTCAACAGACCGGGTCGGGCCAGGAACGCCAGAACGGTCGACTCGCGCGTTCTCTCCGCAGCCGCCAGTGCCGGCGTCAGGCCGTACGTGTTGCGCAGCAGGAGCGCACCATGGTCGAGCAGCCGCTCACAGACCTCCACGTAACCACACTCGGCCGCGTAGTAGAGCGCCGAGGCGCCGCACTGGGCCTGCTCGTTGACACGCGCTCCCTGCTCGAGCAGGTACTGCAGCACGTCGGGGTAGTTCTTGTAGGCCGCGATCATCAGGCAGGTATTGTTGTACATGTTGGCCGTGCACACGTTCGCCTGGTGCGCCACCAGGTACTGGATCAGGTCGAGGCGGCCGTCGAAACAGGCGGCCCGCAGCGGTGTAGAGCCCTTGCGCGTCGCGTGATTCACCTGGGCGCCGTGCTGGATCAGCTGCTTGACGATGTTGAGCCGCCCGAGCCCAGCCGCCACCCAGAGCGCCGTCACGCCCTGTGTCAGCTCGCCGTGCAGCTTCACGCAGCCCTCCTTCTCCAGGTCGGGCTGGCCCAGGGTCAGCAGGATGTGCACGATTTCCGCGTGGCCGTTCAGTGTCGCCAGTATCAGCGGTGTGAGCACCTGGTGCTCGTTATCCTCGACCTCGTAGTCGCATATTTCCTGCCGAATAACCAAGTAAGTAACGCCATTATACATATATCTCACGACGAAGTAGTGCAATGCGAATTTTCCAAGCAACCATCCGGAAAAATATACAACGACGGGGCACCTGAATCAAACGGCGTCGTGTCAACGGCTATTAAAAGCGATGAGCGCAGATGGTACGACGCCGCTCGACGGCGTGCTTGGGGAAATAAAGTTGTTTTTTTTCGGATTGATTCAGGTTTCTTTTGGGGGCGGACGGAAACAAAAATCATACCATCATTCTACCACACACCGGTATCTTTTTTATCCCTCCTCATTCGGCATGATTTCATCATGTTTCATTTGGTTTGGTTGTGATTCACCGCCGTATCAAGGGTCTCTTCGGGGAAAACATTGAGAGCCATTTCGACATGGGCGTGCGAGAAATTCCACTTCCATCTCGTGTGCGTTTCGGAAAATTTCTGATCGAACCATTCCAAGACTAATGATTCACACGTAGATGCGCGTAGGCGTAGCCAAAGCACGTCGAGGTGTTCAAAGGAATCAAGCAAGCGTCGACGCTATGCATTGTTCAGCTACGCACGCTGCGATTATACCAGAGCACAATATGGTTGGGTAAGGATATTCTTGGACAAGGCTTTGCTCAAGTGCAAGTCGGGTCTGTGTCTACGTAAAATTGTACTGCCCTAGGCAGTAGTTCCTGGCAGATGAAAAGAAAAAAATGGACGGATTAATCTTAAGACATTTTTCGCAAGAAAATAGTAATGAAGCTGGTATAATTTGACTTTCACGAAGTTTAAATGTTCCAGTAAGTAACATATTTACGACAACGCTGCGGTACACAGTTTTTATGTTTTTTCCGTCCACGTGTCAAACACACTTCAAACAATAAACGGGCGTAGCGTCATTGACCGGGGCCAGGGGCTGTTTTTGCTACGGGAACGACGTATTGCGTTTATTGCGATTCGAAGGACACGGATGCTGATTTCCCCGACCTCACTTCCCGCCATCATGTTCGCACCCATTGCGACCCCCCTAACTATTCCAATGCGGGAGCAAACACAAACACACAGACACCAGATTTGCCATTTTTTGATCTATTTTAAGACAAATTCTTTTGCGTGTGTTTGCCAACACCTCTGGGACATTCACTAAATGGAAACTTTTTAATGGGTTACACAAATTACAAATAACCGTTATCATACAAATGGATGCCCAGCCTACTACAAGACATCCTCCAAGAAACGCAACAATCCTTGTACGGTTCAAAATATGAAATTTTAACAGGGAGCAACAACCACTCTACAAAGAGCTGGGCGTCTCCATGGACGCGAGCATGTTTCCAACGGGGCAATATTTCCCTGCCTTCGTTCAGTTTTGGAACGACACGGAATATATGTTTCCACGATGACGAATCGAAGAAAGCGACAGGAAAATTTCCCGTTCGACAAAGCTGCAGGAAAATCTCAGTTCAACTGAAGCGAAATGAAACAGCTGTCGGTTGCATGAAAAAACTGTCTTCCGGCACATGTTGTTCCATTTCAATACTGGAATGTAAAATAACATGCATGGGTTTTTACTAAAAAAAAAATCCTCTATAAACCTTCTAGAACTGCTTAACATCCACAATGTACGAGTGGCCTCCTAGACAGTCTGGCTATGTTCAACGTTATGAGTCTTTGTTCAATTATTTCACCTCTGCCTGAGTCACTTGAGTCTCATGGATTTTACGACCGTTAAAGAATGAGAATACGGAAGTGAAAGCAACCCTTCGTCCCAAACGCTTTTCCGTTTGTTTGTGAGCTTCTGAAACGGGACCGTCAGACGCAGTCTTATTGCTTCCCTGGTTGGTACGCGGTTTTCTTTCAGATGAAAACGCACGGAGTGGGATTAAAAACGTAGCAAAATACAATTCCGATGCGCAAATGGCGTCTTTCTGGGCCATCGTGTAGTCTTTGTGTGGCAATGTTTGCCATCCATTAACCGTTTACAACGGATGCGTGCATTTTTTTTTTTCGTGATCATCCGTCTGCGGGGAAAATGTTGTATTATTCTCTCGACCGAGAGTTTCAAAAACCTGGACACAGCCGTGCGAAGGTATATGAAGAAGAAAGCTTGGTTTCGAACGCCTTTTAGGGAAGTACAGGTATTTTTTGGTAAAATTGGAACAGGCCGCGATCAATCCTTGACCGTGAAACGGTGCTTCACACTGTGGGTTAAGACGGCATCCTATTGGACGCGTTGGATTGTTTGATGCTGGTTGTTTTACTTAACCTCGCCGCAGCCTGACTGAGACCCGAGGGGCAATATCATCCATCCCGCACGCGACTCCCTCGCCCTCAGGCTCAGATTCATCCGGTCGTTGTAATATACGATGCGTGGCGCAAGCAACTCAATCATTGCATCGCTCGAAGGAAGCTGCGCACACGCCGTGTGGATCATGGCTTTGGCATGTCTGTGTGTTCACATGTGACGAAATTAGATTCTGAACACACCAGAGCCGTATGATGGCGTGCCGCTAGGATGATGGGGGAGGGTTTGGTTGCGGGTTTTCCCTCTTAGCTTGTCCTAGCATCGCCAGCTAGGGAAATGAGAGCATCGCCGTCGGAAGACAAGATACAACACGCTACCGAGCGATTTGTGTACGCTCGGGGCTGTTGTTGGCGAACCTTTTTTTATAGTTCATTAACGTGCCCGACCAGCACGCGAACGTAAATCGTAACATGCGCTCCTCCCTTGCGAGAACGAGCCAGAGCAATCGCGATTTGTTTCGGGAAATGCGGGCATCTTGCGGTCGCCTGCGTCGTAGCGAAAATCGGCCTTCCCTTCTCAAACACACACACAACTCCCTCACAACACCCGTCATCAGCTCCCTTGATGGTCCTCTGCCAACGACAGCGACATAAAAAGTAAAGTTTTCATCCGTGGGGCGGTGTGTAGCTGCTTAGAACGTCGCTCGCTGCGTGTAGAGTTGCTGACGATGTTGCTGTTTTCTTCGCTTTGAGGCACAGGTTTCGGTTACCAAAACCGGCCAAAGATCACCTTCGGTCCGCCCCAGTCCTTCGTCCATTCCCAGCTCACCTGATCGACAAGCGCACGGCGGTCCTCCTCGTCGGGAAATTCACGTAACAACGCCAACAGTTGCTTACAGAAGCCTTCCTTCGCGGCGTACGACAGCCGTTCCATCGCGTTCCTACGCAAGGCTTCCTTCTTCTGCTCTAGCTCTTCCGACTCCTTGGTCATCTTGGCCATGGTATCTACGTGGGTCGTGGACCGCGTCCGGCGCTTCCGGCACGCGGTACCAGCACTAACCGGGGCCGACACTTTTGCGGATTTCCAATCTCGCAGGGTAACAGGACGAAAATTACCACAACAGCTAGCCGGGTATTCCAGTCAGCTTCGAATCACAATAATAACAAACACACAGAATAAACTGTTGCACAGCACTCCCGATAACCCGCACCGCGCTAGGATTTGCTGTAGGCAAACGTTACGCTTTTTCCACTAGCAGATCGATCCTGCTCAGATCGCTGACTAGTGCGTACTAATTTAGCCTGAAAAGACGAAATGCTACTGAGAGCGCTGACTCGACCGTACCAAAGTGCTTATGTTGGGAGGTGTTGTCGTTCCGAACAAATCGCTTTGATTCCATTAGAAAAACACACGAAATTTGACAATCGGAGGCACATGATGTTTTGGTTTTCTGTATGCCGGTTGTTGTACAAAATAAAAATAAAATTAGTACACCACTTCTGAATATTTTTTCATAATTTTCATTGAGCAATTCCTTCAGTTGTGGTTGAAAAATAGATTGGATATGGCCACAAAATACGGCGTTCTTGTAGTTCTTGCAGTTCGTTTGTGCAGTTCTTGCAGCTACGATCCCACCTCATATGTTCTTGACATACCGTTTTGTAAAGCGGCTCAAAAAGTAAACAAAGCACTCGGTCCATATAGTACGTCTTCAATAGATTGGAAAGTTGTGATGCAAATGTTGTAGCGATTTATTTTTGGTTTAAATTCGTGTTATTACAGAGTACAGTACGGAATAGCAATAATGCTTTCATTTTTCCGCAAAAAGACTTCCGACGATATGACCGTATCGTCGTCAAATCCGAAGGCTGGCACCGGAGAAGTGACCGATGGTCCGTCCCTGGAGGAACTAGGCTATCGCCATTCAAGTGACCTGAAGGAAACAATCTACGATTTCCTTCGGACTATTCGGGACCCGGAAAAACCAAACACCTTGGAAGATCTGCGTGTCGTCTACGAGGATGGCATTTTCGTACAGGAGCCTACGGCAGGTAATGTGAACGTAGTACGCGTCGAGTTTAATCCCACTGTTCCGCACTGCTCATTGGCTACGCTGATAGGACTGTGCATAAGGATAAAAATCGAACGAAACATTAACCATAATCTAAAGCTAGATATCTACATCAAGAAGGGGGCACATTCGACGGAAGACGAAAGTGAGTAGTAATTATGACCAATCATCTTGTTCGATCTCGCACGTAGTTACCCGATTCTTCCGATATTCGCAGTTAACAAACAGATCAACGATAAAGAGCGAATAGCAGCTGCTATGGAGAATCCAAATCTAAGGCAATTGGTGGAGAACTGCATCAAAGACGAAGATTAAAAGACTGAATAGCAGACGAACAATTGGTGAGGGGCACGTTTACGGTTAGAAGCTTGAAGTTTGTAATGTAAATGAATTGTTAATAAAATGAGTAATTTTCAATATATCAAAACTATTACACGAAACTATTCCCACTGTGATTTTTTAATCAAGATACAAGATCCAAATAACAGTTCAGTAAGTAGTTGAATAGGTAAGCAGATCATTTTTCACTACGTTGGTATTACGTTGGCTTGTACAACAAGAGCCTAAAACGGGAAATAGTAGCTGCTTTGGTAAAGATGATAATCTGGTTTCCAGATGTCATTGCCCTAGCCGACGGAACAAATATTTCGTCCTGCTCACTCAAGGATTGCTTTGTATTTCTTATGTACAGTTTAGTCTTTGAAATGAGTATGTGTATGAGTCCTCTTACAGCCGCTTGTATAGAAAAAAATATTTTTTTTCTTTTCAGCATAGAGCATGTGTATCCAACAAAGGAGCCGATAAGCTGGCCGAGATCTATACTAAACTACGGTAATTTCGAACCGCTCCGATCATAATCGTTTCATCCTTCGAAGAGGAAACATCTAAGTGAAAGCTCTCTTAAAAAGATTGTGCTAACGGTACAACAGTTAAATCAAATAATCTAGAAACTCGTGTTTCAACTGTGTGGTGCATTACAAGCAGCAATTCGATAGTTTGGTTGAAATTTATCCTTTTTGAAAGACGACATCGATCAAAGGTAAGATCTTAGTGAACATTGATTGGAACGAAATTGGCATGGGTGCCTAATTGCTCGGTTTTCCCCGTAATTAAATCATCGTAGAGCGGAGAAAAAATGGTGGTCGGTTTGGAAGAATCGAAGGTGGATGTCGATGAGCAGCTGTGTGATGAAAGCAGCTTCGACGAGTGCGACACACCGGCTGGTGTCCTGTCCACAAAGTTCGACAAAACCGACGTGTCGATCAACGCCAATCCGCTGCCCTACGGCAAGTACACGCTCATTGGTATCGATATAGATACGACGGGTCGTAGACTTATCGATGAGATCGTCCAGATCTCGGCCTTCACCCCGGAGCGGCAGTACGCGCAGTACATTATGCCCTTGATGAACCTGAACCCGGCTGCCCGCCAACGGCACCAGGTAAGGGTGATCACGGTTGGGTTTTTCCGTATGCTTAAGAGCATGCAGACGTACCGCGTCATGAAGACCAAGATGGAGATTTCGGCGTTGAACGAGTTCCTTGATTGGCTTGAGGAGCGCCTTCGCGAGGACGAAGGATCCGAAGGCGTTGTGCTTGTGTATCACGAGCAGCGCAAGTTTGTGCCGTACATGGTCATCGAGGCATTGAAAAAGTACAAGCTTCTCGATCGGTTCACCGAGTCGGTCAAGTCCTTCGCTAACGGCTTCAAACTGGCCGAAGAGAAGTGCAGCAAGACGATCAAGTATCTCTCCATTCGTCAACTGGCGAAAATCGTTTTGGACGAGAATGATGGGGCCCGTGATGGCTTCGAGGGAAATGCTGCGTACCGTGCAAGGATGGCGTTCGAAATCTCGCGACGTTTGGCTACTGGTAAGTGCAATGGCGGTTCCGCCATTTTGGGGATGGTTGTTTTCTGATGCCAAAATGGATGCCATGGTGAATTAACTCACTATCTTTCGCTTTAAAGGTGAACCGGGAGGAAACACGGAATATAGTCTTGTTTCATCTCCTACCGAAACCGAACCGGATGTTTCTGCACTTGTCACGAAAGAAACCCCGGAAGCATCCACTACCAACGTAGTTGCAGATAAAACCGATGGAGATAAGAAGGATGAATGTACTGGACAGACGGCCGGCAAGGCGGACCAAGAAGAAGCCGTTGCGAAGCCAGAGAACGCGCCTGCTTTTACGCCTGCAAATTCAGCTTCGCTTCCTCTCACGGAGGAGGATCGTGAAAAGATGTGCACTGTTCTGTGCGAATTTTCTTCTCCCATTTCCTCTGAAATTTCCGAGCTTGACGAGCAAGAGAAGATTCTTGTGCGTCAAAATTCACTGAGGCCGGTATTTTTGCTCTACTTTAAGACGACAATCTACCATAGGTATGGTTTTTTAATGTTCAATTTTGTCGTTGGATGATGCATGCAGTTCGTTACCTTTTAATTTTATTTTACTTTTTTGCAGGGTTAAGGCTGTTACGTATAGACGAGTGCTGGCAGAATTTGGCCACGACTACGAATCTTTGCGTCAAGCCTGGCAAGAGAACAAACGGGAAGCATTGGAAGCGATCATCAGTAAGATTGGAGAGTTGAAGGAAGACGAGCGCACCGAGCTTGTGGAATTGCTTGACTGCCATTACGATCCGGAAAAGCAGGCATTTAAGCCGATCGTGAAGCGTAATAAAAACCATTCTTCCAGAGGTAAGCTTTGCTTTATCAACATTTTGCCAGTTTCATATGTTTTAAATTTTATACATTTACCTTTTCTTTGCAGGACGTCCTTTCTTCGCAAACAAGAATGGCAATGTTCCGCAGACCCAGAACGGAAATGGCCAGATGGTTAAGGAAAATAGGAAGTCTTTCCGCAACTATGGTAATCAGAATGAAAACCATAATGGCAACTTTATGAACAACAGTAACAATGGAACACAGCAGCAGTACTACAATAATCAGCAAAACAACCAAGCAACGAATGAATCGGGTATGGGAAATGCAGGCTCCCCTGGAAAAGGTTTTCGTCAACGTCGGGTGCGCCATCGTCGCGGAGGAAACAACCAGAACAATAACGGACAGAATCAGCAGCAACCCATGAAGAATCACAATGGCAACCATCATTCGTTCACCAATTCGAATCGCCACAACAATCATCACCAAACTGTCCCAGTGCACGGCTAGGAAGTGAGGGATGCTAAGAACTAAAGGCTAAGGCCAAAAAGTTTTGGAACAGTCAGGAATTGGTCCAAGATTTGGCATGCAAGATTTTGAGCAATTTGAATCGCTTTTTAACACAATCTATTATGAGTAAGATCAGCACTGCTAGAGCAGTTTCACACGGTGACATGTCTATTCGAGGCTCTTTGTAATAGGTGAAGGAACCTGTTTTAACATAGGTTAATATGCATGATACTGTTGTGAGGCGTCTTGTATCTTACGAAACTTTTTTCTCTGCAGAGCAGGAGCTTTTATTGTAAACTAGTGGTGAAAGCCATGAACTATGCTTAGATTGTATGCTACTACTAATTGATGGAAGGTACAACATTTGTAGTTTGACTTCTTCGAAGTCATGCTCTCATGTTGATGCCAATAAATTATATTTTTGCATAGAAAAAAGTTTTTTTATTCGGTAATAAATCTAGGAATCCAAAATTTTATTTTTCTACATCAGTACATGGCACAATAAAATTAATCCCATTCGTTTTGGCCGAAATGTCCAGCCACAATAATCGACGTCAATTTAACATATATTTTATACATTTTTTTCCCCTGTTTTAATCGCCAATGCTTTTTCCAACAAAAGGACTCCCCCTGTGTTGTACAAACAGTCATACGAATCCAGAGCAAACATTACTTGAAATTTCTTAGGTTTTACTTACAAAGATTATATGCCTCGGTATTTTAAACAGTATTGTACATTTTCAAAGATTTTTAAAACTGAGGGATGGAATTATTAGTTATTTTATTACGTAGCCTCGGTGTTACACATTTTGCGATCGATGGATTAATTTACGATGCTATAAAATAATCCAGAGGATAATGATCTACCAATAGGATTTCAATTATAGCAAACGGAGCGAAGTAATATAGTCGTCCTTTTCTATACTTATGAAGACCCCCGTGAGTTACCATAGGAGCAAGTCATCAAATTATCTCAAATCACCATTACCAAACCAGTTCATTTCCAGTTAACCATCCTAAGGAGACGCATCTAAGTGAAACCTTTTTAGAGGGTCAGAGTCCTTGAATAACCTCAAAAATTATCCTACGAATCCGATTAAGGCCACGTGTTGTGACGGTGCAGTGCAT
Organism: Anopheles atroparvus; assembly: GCA_914969975.1. Lineage (NCBI taxonomy): Eukaryota > Metazoa > Arthropoda > Insecta > Diptera > Culicidae > Anopheles > Anopheles atroparvus. The sequence continues at coordinate 42,848,018 of CAJZCY010000002.1, read as the reverse complement.
TAAAGCAGCAAATCGATAGTTTGGTTGAAATTTATCCTTTTTGAAAGACGACATCGATCAAAGGTAAGATCTTAGTGCACATTGATTTGCATGGGTGCCTAATTGCTCGGTTTTCCCCGTAATTAAATCATCGTAGAGCGGAGAAAAAATGGTGGTCGGTTTGGAAGAATCGAAGGTGGATGTCGATGAGCAGCTGTGTGATGAAAGCAGCTTCGACGAGTGCGACACACCGGCTGGTGTCCTGTCCACAAAGTTCGACAAAACCGACGTGTCGATCAACGCCAATCCGCTGCCCTACGGCAAGTACACGCTCATTGGTATCGATATAGATACGACGGGTCGTAGACTTATCGATGAGATCGTCCAGATCTCGGCCTTCACCCCGGAGCGGCAGTACGCGCAGTACATTATGCCCTTGATGAACCTGAACCCGGCTGCCCGCCAACGGCACCAGGTAAGGGTGATCACGGTTGGGTTTTTCCGTATGCTTAAGAGCATGCAGACGTACCGCGTCATGAAGACCAAGATGGAGATTTCGGCGTTGAACGAGTTCCTTGATTGGCTCGAGGAGCGCCTTCGCGAGGACGAAGGATCCGAAGGCGTTGTGCTTGTGTATCACGAGCAGCGCAAGTTTGTGCCGTACATGGTCATCGAGGCATTGAAAAAGTACAAGCTTCTCGATCGGTTCACCGAGTCGGTCAAGTCCTTCGCTAACGGCTTCAAACTGGCCGAAGAGAAGTGCAGCAAGACGATCAAGTATCTCTCCATTCGTCAACTGGCGAAAATCGTTTTGGACGAGAATGATGGGGCCCGCGATGGCTTCGAGGGAAATGCTGCGTACCGTGCAAGGATGGCGTTCGAAATCTCGCGACGTTTGGCTACTGGTAAGTGCAATGGCGGTTCCGCCATTTTGGGGATGGTTGTTTTCTGATGCCAAAATGGATGCCATGGTGAATTAACTCACTATCTTTCGCTTTAAAGGTGAACCGGGAGGAAACACGGAATATAGTCTTGTTTCATCTCCTACCGAAACCGAACCGGATGTTTCTGCACTTGTCACGAAAGAAACCCCGGAAGCATCCACTACCAACGTAGTTGCAGATAAAACCGATGGAGATAAGAAGGATGAATGTACTGGACAGACGGCCGACAAGGCGGACCAAGAAGAAGCCGTTGCGAAGCCAGAGAACGCGCCTGCTTTTACGCCTGCAAATTCAGCTTCGCTTCCTCTCACGGAGGAGGATCGTGAAAAGATGTGCACTGTTCTGTGCGAATTTTCTTCTCCCATTTCCTCTGAAATTTCCGAGCTTGACGAGCAAGAGAAGATTCTTGTGCGTCAAAATTCACTGAGGCCGGTATTTTTGCTCTACTTTAAGACGACAATCTACCATAGGTATGGTTTTTTAATGTTCAATTTTGTCGTTGGATGATGCATGCAGTTCGTTACCTTTTAATTTTATTTTACTTTTTTGCAGGGTTAAGGCTGTTACGTATAGACGAGTGCTGGCAGAATTTGGCCACGACTACGAATCTTTGCGTCAAGCCTGGCAAGAGAACAAACGGGAAGCATTGGAAGCGATCATCAGTAAGATTGGAGAGTTGAAGGAAGACGAGCGCACCGAGCTTGTGGAATTGCTTGACTGCCATTACGATCCGGAAAAGCAGGCATTTAAGCCGATCGTGAAGCGTAATAAAAACCATTCTTCCAGAGGTAAGCTTTGCTTTATCAACATTTTGCCAGTTTCATATGTTGTTAAATTTTATACATTTACCTTTTCTTTGCAGGACGTCCTTTCTTCGCTAACAAGAATGGCAATGTTCCGCAGACCCAGAACGGTAATGGCCAGATGGTTAAGGAAAATAGGAAGTCTTTCCGCAACTATGGTAATCAGAATGAAAACCATAATGGCAACTTTATGAACAACAGTAACAATGGAACACAGCAGCAGTACTACAATAATCAGCAAAACAACCAAGCAACGAATGAATCGGGTATGGGAAATGCAGGCTCCCCTGGAAAAGGTTTTCGTCAACGTCGGGTGCGCCATCGTCGCGGAGGAAACAACCAGAACAATAACGGACAGAATCAGCAGCAACCCATGAAGAATCACAATGGCAACCATCATTCGTTCACCAATTCGAATCGCCACAACAATCATCACCAAACTGTCCCAGTGCACGGCTAGGAAGTGAGGGATGCTAAGAACTAAAGGCTAAGGCCAAAAAGTTTTGGAACAGTCAGGAATTGGTCCAAGATTTGGCATGCAAGATTTTGAGCAATTTGAATCGCTTTTTAACACAATCTATTATGAGTAAGATCAGCAAAGCAAGAGCAGTTTCACACGGTGACATTAGCATGTAGTTTAAGCTGTTGGCGGAGGCATTCCAGACAACAATACTCGCGTATAATAAGCTGGTACATGCCCGTTTTAAAATAGTTTAATTTACATGACTTCGTTGTCAGGCGAATTACATTTTTCTATCTCTGCAGAGCAGGAGCTTTTATCAGGGTTTATCTGCAATGAATTATGTTACGATTGTATGATATGAATAATTAATGGAAGGTACTACATTAGGAGCACTGCTTCAGGAAAGTTTGCGCTTATGTCGATACCAATATATGATTTATAATGAATCATTTTTTTTTATAATCCTGCTTTCGGATCAATAAAAAGAGGGCACGTTTCATAACTGGGTGTTATAAAAGACAAGATATTTGATTTTATTCATTCATAATGTAAAGGAGAATGCGTACGTTTCCTCTCTCCATCTGCTTCATAAACAATTATCTATTATTTGCCTTTTGTACAAATTTGGGAACATCAACCCATGTTGATCGCAAACAGGCAAGGAAATAATGTTGTGTCTGTCAATTTGCCTACCTATGTTTTAGTTTTGTGTAAATAGTCAATGCAACAAAAAAAAAAGGAAAATTAAAACACACATATTGCATCACATTGAATCCATGAGTGTCTTGGGACACGTTGTACAGGTTTGAATCAAAAGTAATAAAATCAAACGAATCAAACGAATTGTTTGACAATGTTCAACAAAATAACAAGCTAGTAATAATAGTTAATATCACCAGACCACTCGATACCATTAGATATCTTAATTGGCATGCTACTAAACGTTCAAAGGAGAAAGTGAATTTCAAATCTATTTTTGTTGACGTAACCAATCTGAAACGGAGAGAAACAAAATCATAAGAAATAATTTGTGCGCATCGTGCCAAGATCAGGAAGAAAGTAGATTGAAATGAGAACATTCGAATACTGGGTTGTATGACGATGCCATTTTGCCCTCCTTTTTAGTTTTATGAAAAGGTCTTGCCATTGGTAAAGTTATATTTTTGATACTTTGTTGCGTTAGCTGTGTGTGTCTTTATAAAGGAATTGACCGTCGCTGGTACAATGGAGGCTGTAGTAGGAAAGGAAGGAAATGCTAATTTCAGTGGAACCAGTGCACTCGATCATCGTAATTAGGGGTGCCTCCTGAGGGAAGCCGCCGTATCCAGTTGTACGTTTCGTTGGCGATTAAGTTTTGATTCTTTCAGGATACCGAAGGAGGTGCACCATCATTATTGGGGCCCTGTACGAGGTGAAAGTAGATAAAATCTTCTGTTATTCATCCCATTTTCTGCAAGAGAGCATGCAACGCATGGTGCAAGGATAAGCATGCTCCCAACTTACATCGTTTGATGGTGGGGGAAGGGCTTTGTTGAGCTCATTTCCACGTCGAAGAGATGAAGGCCTCATCACGTACATAACAGCCACAAAAATCAAGGCCATGATTATGAGGAAAAAGTTAGTTCCACCATTGACCTCTGGGAGACTGGGAACTGAATGAAGATAGTCGGAAGCATATTAGATCCAGTTTTGATAAACCTATTTTCAATTTTATACTTACGATCGGTGCATTCGCTATCGTTGCAATGAGACTGGCCCTGTCGGAGCTAAAACGATGTAGAAAACGTTGAAGTCATTTGTAAACACTCCGTTAATAGTAGATACTCCTCAAACAAACGAACGGAACCTACCAGCGAAAGAAGCCGCCGCATGGCGATTTCATGGCTCCAGAAGCATTCACAAGCATCAAATTCGTCTGCCATTTTAAACGTTATAGATTACAAACGTTTTGGGGCTAACAGAACAGCATAAAACGGGGATTAAAAACACACAAACGATCCGTTCCTGGGCACTGGATACGAAAACTGGAGTGATTCGTTGGGTCGCCGATTGTGTACTAAAGGGGAAATAATGCTGTTTTTGTTAAACCTACACGCGTAATTTTAGAAGCTTATTTTAATTATAACGTGAATAATTTTGCACTTGTATACGACAAACATAAAAGTACTAACAGCCTCTCCATAACGACTCCACCAGCGATACCAGTTGATGGTAAACACTTACGTGGTCTTTTCACATTTGCGAAACTTGTCACCGTTTGCACGTCGTGACTAGTATTGGTTTGCCAGTGATCACCGTACAATGCGATCGTATTGTGCACCTATTTCTATTTGCACAAAGAAAACTGTGCGCTAGGAGCGCAAAACAGAGGTCTTTTTCTTATCAGTGCACTCGATGGCTTTTTCACTCTCTTAATTTTGACACTTTTGTGTGCAATACTGATTCCAATTACGTAGGCGACGACTTTCGACGCGCTGGTCCGATCTGTACCAATGATATCACCGCTCTTCGACTAAGCAAACCGGATTGTACCGTAACTGCTCCATGCATATGGAAAGACAGTTTTGCTTTCCGCGGCCCGGATCATCTCCCAGCTTACAAACGCCAAACGGTCACTAGAAGCTCCGTTTTTTTTCTTTTGCACGCTTTGTGACCTTCCATTTTGCGTCAAATATTTACGTTCTCGGAGTTACCTTGCTAGACTCTGCCCCGCAATGCTATCGGTCGACACTGGACGAAAGTTTGAAAACAGAAATTTTGCTAATGTGGCAATTTTGTGGGGTGAGCTGCGTCCCGCAGTACGATAGAAGAGACTGAAGGGCGGCTCAGTGAAAAAATAAGATAAAAGCAAGTACGACACAACACTGTCGTGGAACAGTTGTCAAAACATCAACAAAAGACTTGCTGTCCCCCTCGCGCACGAGCAACATGTACTCTACAGAACACACACACGACGAATAAATCAACTTTCGCGTTTCATCTGTACAATCATGAGTGTAGAATACTTGTTGGATCGATGGACATGAGATTTGCTTTAGAAACAATGGTCCAGCTGTGCAAAAACTGCGATTTCTCACCGTTACGAAACGAATAAACACCCGAGATGGCGATTCCCAGAACACAAGCGATGGACTGTGTGGAATGTCAAGAGTCGAGCGACTCGTCCCGGATAGCGGCTCCGGGAGAGTACGGATTTATCGTTTTTACCTGGCACTCCTCAACCGATATGAACCGATTCCATTCAGAACAGCTTCCATACGATATGTCCCACGGTTGTTCTCGATAATTGATTTCGCGAACCTGTCCAGCGAACTGGGGTTCTTGAGATTTGTTTTTTCAATTTTACCTGTATACCGGTTCACCGCGTGAGACATATCGTTTCCAGCGGAGACATCTCGTTTGGGAACCATGGAGCTACCGTTCCTTTTAACATAAAAACGATAGACTCGTTATCGTTCCTAGTTGAGGAACATTGTACCCCGTTCCAAGAAATCGCAATCACCGCGGTCTTTTCCGGCCTCTTCTTACACGCAAAAATAAGCAACGTAGAAAAACATCGCGAATGTGGCTTCATCGTATGAAAAAAAGAAGGAATTAATGGAATGGAAGCCCAAACTTTTTACGACGAAATGTTTGAAATTTAATTTACAACAACGCTGAATGAACGACTCATTTGCAGGATGGTAATATGTGAACATACAACAGATGCGATGGATTTTGATATTTTTTTAACTAGTTATGAGGCCTGATAAATAATATACAGTACTCACTGACCCGACGAATTTTGCCCCGTCCAACATTTATGTTTGCATGCAAAAAGGTTTTTCTTGAAAGTTTCTAATTTGAAAGAAAAAAAAGTTTGAATTTATGTTATTTATATTTTATAATGGAAACCATTTATGCTGATTATATGACTGCTTTCAAATGTACAGAGAAGCCGGTTTTCCAAAGCGTTAACACGCCACATATAGCTGGTTATGTAAAAAACCTGGCATCTCAAGATTTAAGCTACACACTTCCAGCGACTGTCCTTGTGTCTTGTTGATTTTCATCGCAAATTTCACTGGAAATTGTGTTCACTTAAAATTAAATGGCATATCGTTGGAATTCTCGGAATTAAACATTCTGCCCCCATATAAGTCCCTTTCAAAATTCTTGCCACTTTCACATTGTTCGATAGTTGTGTCACAATCAGTCGTGTTCCATTACACAATTTCGGGGCATGAAGATTACGAAGCATAATGATAACAGATCCAAATTTGAGTCGCAAATGATGCGGCGGCATACCGGGCAAATCCAGAGAGAGAGTTTAGAAATTCCACTGGATAATTCACGGCGTCGTCTTCATTTTCAACACGATCGATCGATTTGTATGATCGCAAATCTCCCGGTTTTTGGTTTTGAATTGTCCAGTTTAAGTAATTAACATCTGTATTTTTTGCAGCTAAAATGGCACGTGCACTCAACCAATCGTATTTCAGATAACAACGCAGCCGTAGAAACAAATATTGCTCTCATAGCCTCCTACGTATTCAAAATCAAATTTTCAATTTTTTATTTTTTTTATGGAAAACCCGATGCATCAATTCCCCAGCTTTTCCTTCGGATTTTCCAATTTTCTTTTTTCCTTCCAGCCGTTTTTGAGTTTCCTTCTCAGCAGGGTACAGCAGAATGTGTGCGATAAGATAACAAAAGTTACACCGCACGATCTGGCGTTGTCTATTCATTTCATGCATAGTCGAACGCAGTCAGATAAACAGGAAGTTGTTTGCATAATAAAGAAAAGATTTTTGAAGATACTTTCTTAAGGCACCCGATTTTTTTAAACCATACGATTTTTTAAAACCATGTTTCTCACTTCGCTTAAACTGCCGATTCCAGTCCTTTGTTGCAGATACATAAATATAAATAAATTATCTTTGTCGGAAGGTGAATGGTGAACACATTCAAAGCTCAAAGCTTGTTTGCTTTGGTAGTTTTGTAAAATGCGACATCCCGCACGATTTGAGCCAGGTCTGCGAAGGCGCCGATGTAGTAATCCGGTACCAAGTAAGGGTCATTAAGGGACACGTACTTTTGGAGATCACCTTCTTGGACACCACCGGTGCCAACAAGTAGCGTCTGGAAGTTGGAAATGCCTCCAAACTTCACATCCATCTCGGGTTGATCGCCAATGAACAACACACGTTGTGGATTTTCGATCGCGTACTTTCGCTTCAGCACTTTGCTCATAGCCAACCCCGGTTTGCCCAACACGATGGGCTTCATGTCGGTGATATCCTGCAGCATCTCCACGTAATACCCCGGACCCAGCAGTCGCATCTTTGGGCCGACCGGTAAAACTTTGTCCATTGCACCGGCGATAAACCAACAATCTCGGTGCTGCAAATACAGCTGAGCCCGCAGCAGCTTGATGTTGTTGCAGTTGTAGTCAAAGTCCACTATTACCGCCCCAACAGGCTTCTTATCTGCAATAACCGGCACTATCTCTGCTACCGATTCATTCACCGGCTCATTGGGCTGGTAGTGTACATAAAATAAAAATAAAATAAAATAATTGTTATCATTTCGTGGACACACCATTACTTTCATATGGCCGTGAATCATTCACCAAGCATAGTAGCACTTACACCATCGAGAACCTGGATGCCGGCATCACGAAGACATTTCTTGAAATGTTTGCTTCCAATTACGTAGCACAGCGAATCGAATCCGCGCTCCTTCAAATACGCGATTACGACCTTGGCCGGGTGAACTATGTCTTCTTCCTCCACGGTATAGTCCGTCACCTTCTCTAGCTTGGCCCGGTAGTCGTCCATCGTGCGGACACTGTTGTTCGAAACGAACACCAATTTCTTCCCATTGTTTCGCAGCTCCTTGATGGACTCTGCGACGCCTTCGTACGGGTCCTTCAGCATCCACAGTACACCTTCAAAAGTGCAGTCAAAATACGCAGCATGATAATGACGAACGGAACACGCTTTGCCTCACCGGAAGAAAACGGGCGTATCTTACCATCGCAGTCCGTTTGAACCATATCGAACGAATCGAGAAACTGTTCCTTCGCCTCAATCGAAAGCTGGGATAGATTTTTCGTCACTTTCGCCATTTCGCTGCCCAAATGTTGCACCCTTGCCGTTTGAAGTACAGTTCCACAAATGAGAAATGTGTTTATCGACGTCAAGTAATGTGCCGGCACACTCGCGACGCGAAGTCTCTGACTCAACAAAACGAAATGCTGTGCGTGAACATTCGATGAGCTTGAAAGAATGGAAACGTCAACGCTCTCTAGGCGATTGCGAGAAGTTGGAAATTCGCTCTCTCGCTCTCAGCTGCGTTTTATGTGTTTCTCTCTGCACGGATGAACCCATTTTATGATCAGTTATTTCAAATAAGACGGTCAAAAAAGAATAGAAATTTGTTTTAACATATTCACCAAGCATTATGGTACCCTCGGATGCTTCATTAATGTGTCCGTTAATATTATTTTGATCAACCATTATGAATAATGTGATTTTGAATCCTTGACATGCTCCACAACTGAAAAGTGCGAATGAAAATATGGTACGCTCCAACATGCACTTTATATTTTGAAGAGCAAGTTGGTGAGTTTCGTTAGATATCCTGCGAGATAGAATGAACAACACCAAACGCGTTCATGGGGAGAAATAATTTCGATTCAAGCGGGAGCTCACATGCTCGAGCCGTCAACGGACGAATCATCAAACACGCCTCCTCGGTCACAATTCCTTTTTACCCTGCGCTTTCCCGCCATTCGCCAATTTGGGCCGGTTTCGGTGGGGCGACTCGGGATGCTGCGAGCAGGATCGCACTCGGTTCCTGCCAGTGGCACGCTATAAAAGGACGCGCCAGCCCGCAGCCAGTCGCTAGTTGTGTGGCAGCAGGCAGTCGTCCCGTTTGGCAGGCTGGCTGGAATCCGGATCCGGAAGTGTGTCTAGTGAGAGTGGTCGCTTGCTAGCTGGATGGCACTAGCACAAAGGGCTAGTTAAGTGCATCAGAACCTTAGCGGACGGATAGTTCCCATTCGGGCAATCCGTAGACGACGGTCAACCAGCGGTTGTGAGATGCCACGAAGAATACATTTTTGACATAAAGTTTCATCTGAGCCATAGTTTAGTCAATGGAAAAATGACGATTTGTCAGGTGGACAATTTCGACGATTGGTTTCGAAGATAGTTCAGTGACGAATACACTTATGGCAGCCAACCATCACCGTGCAACGTTCTAGCAGTTTAAGTGTATCTACCTTAGGCAGAAAGGACCGTCAAAAGTTTGCTCGTGTGTAGCTCTCCTATCAGTTTGCTGGTTGAATTCAGCCAAGGGACGGATCAAGCATCCGCTGCGGATATCTGTTTGTCGAAAATTTGCCAAACCGGACTTATGTTCGAGCTGGATGATCCACGGGAAAACCTGAGACTGCTGGAAACGCCAGTGAAAGGCACCGATAAGTCATCAGGTTAGTGTTAAGTACGTTTGGAAAGGATATTTCTATCATTTACGATTCACATAATTTAGAGAAGTGTGCTAATTCGATATGGTGATCTGTCTACTTAATAAACAGCCAAACTCGGCCAATTCACTCGGCCAAACAACCGAGCCAAGGGAACCGTTTTGCCAACGGAAGGTGTTGTTCGGTCTTTCTGCTTTCAAGTGTTACTTCGCGCTTCGTTTACCTCCACAATCCCGGAGTAGTAGTTTCGCTGCTAACTAATAGAGGGAAATATTTCAATCACTTACACCAACAGTACTTCATTTATCTCCCACTTTACGGAGCACTTCCTGGTAGTTTACATTTCCGTTCCATTCCCAGCCCCTCCCTTACTATTCAATCTCAACTTAATCGTTCATGAACAGTTGTCGAAATTAAATAGCGAGCTAACTGACCGTACCGTAAATGCGCCCTGGAATGCTCTGCAACCGTGAGCAAAAGCCTTCCCGCACAAGTGGAAGCATTAGTTCAGCAAGGTATCAATAGGATGTGGTTTTTGATGATTTCACCCGTCGGCAGCAGGAAACGATGGTAGAACACCCTCCCTTAACGCCGGGTGGAATGAGGCCCCCCTCTAAAAGTGGCGAAAGGAAATGAGCTGAAATTTGTGGCTGTGATTGTTTTCCTTGTTAATCTAGCGAGTCTGTACTGCATTGGCTATGATTGAGGATTTCATTCCCACAAGAACTTCGTTGGCCGTTGCGCGCCCTAGGCATGGTATGGCAAGCAAGCGCAACCAGTAGGAAAATAGAATGCTAGGGTTTCCACAAACAAAAGCAGCCTTTCCTCCCTCATCCAGACTGCTGCTTCGTGTTTAGTGTTAAACCGGAAAATCTCATTCAATTGTGGTTGCACAAAATTATGCGCACTGTTGGCCGTTGGCTATACGATATACACAATCGGATATTGAATACCGATTAGCAGATGAGCAGCACATTTATCATTGAAGTGTTTTATGAGAATTTTAGGTTGATTTAAGTGTTTAAAATGTTCTGTTAGTTATTCTGATCCGTCCCGTTTTCGACAGCACATTAACCAACCAAGTGGTTGGTTGAGGCAAACCACAAAGGTCGTTCTTGCGGTAGCACTGCCTCCGAAAGGATTGGCTCGTTTTAAATTATCCTGAGAAGATCAGTGCGAGTGAGGAAAAAGTATGTAAAATAAGTTCTTCCTGTTGAAAGTTCTTAAGCCAAGGGATCTAAGTTCCATACATGCATGGGAGATTATTGAGGTGTAAAAGATTCTTCCAACAGTTACACGACAATACGACACCGCCGAGAAAAGCTATGGAATAATGTTCTCATCAAATTTTGTTTTTAGTTTTTAAGTTGTTCTCTCGTTTGATGTACCATTTTCCTTTATACAATCCCGTCGGCATAGTTGGCAAATGGAAAACAAAAATAACTCCTCAATTGTTTGGAACTTCATTTTCGTTGTGAGTAAAATCCCTCCAAGGAAGTTATACTATCGGAACATGCATGCCTCTAGTATAACTTTAGGCGTATACAAATGTGGTACAATTAAGGCTCGATGTACATTATTCACGCGTCGATTCGCTTGAATTTCGATAACATTTTGCACACGAGTCCTACCCCTAGGCGACTTTTGTATCGTTCAGGTTATAAACACCAGAGAAATAGCAGAAAATCACTAGAAGACTGTCACTTCAAGATGGTGCCAGAATACCGACCCTGACACGCATCATTGCTAATGATTGCCGACGAATGGCATACACATGCCTTTTGAGAAAAAAAGCATGACTTGAAGAGAAAAAACTCCTTTTAAAGATCCAATTTGCCATTCCAAATTGTTGCGCTATGAAAAGAATTAAACAATAAACATGTGAAGACGGTCAGTCTAATATCAGGCCGGGCATTGCTGTTTGCTGTACGCGATAAAGGTTTTCATTTATAACTCATCAGTTACTGCTATCAGTTGTTTTATAAGCCATATGTATAAATAGTTTTCCTAGGTAGTGCTCAATGAGTTGCCGATGATGCACTTCGGTGGAAGTTCGCCTTGAAAAATTAACTATTTAGCGTCAGAGAAGGTTTACTGACATCGTTATCAATATGTTATAATCATATTGTTTTGCATTCTAGTTATTTAAAATGAATTTTTTTAAATAATGTGTTAGAAGAATCGAACTTTCATAAACAGTGTTTACACACGGCGCAATCCATAGTAAGGGTTCACGCAGCCTTCAAGTTCAAACAAGAGTAGCGATAGTACTTAAATTTCGAATGCCAAAGTTGTTTAACAGTTGCATAACATTACTCAAAAGCTTTTGATGTTGATAAGAGGCCCAAGAACCAGATGAATCCGTCTAACGTCCCCTTAAGCGCCCCCTCAGCTTGTTCTTAGTATTGGTGATGTTTCACCGCGCCGATGTAGCTTTGAGAAACAAATCGACGGATTCGTTTGAATCCACAACGTGTTTGTATCAGTTTGCGCGAGAGGCTCGCGGGAATCGTATGCGATCGTGCGCATGGTGACCAGTTGTGTCTTCTCAGTGCCGGTTTTTAGTTTAGCATATATTTGAAGTAGTAGCTTGCTAAAGAGATTCTAGGATAAGGGCTGTGCAACAAACATACTGGATTGATAGCGAACGTGAAATAACGTGTCTGAAATAGTAACATTCTTCCAGCTTTCTAAACATTTCGGATGCATGAAAAACAGTTTTTTGTTGCAGTTGAAGCTTTAAATTTACGGGGGGCCGTAAAGAAGAACTATAAAACTACTGGACATCATTAACTTTCCGTTGAAAATCAGTCAGTTTTATGGGCCATTTACCTAACATGGAGTGAATTAGTCAGATCCAAATCCAGAGTGGACCGGAGGGAAAAAACTATATAAAGTGTGACTGTGATGGTGTAGAGGGTGTGAAATACAAATAAAAAAGTGCTTTCCACGTGTGTTTTAACGCTATTGGCGGCAAATGATTCGCGTGCAGCTCTACTGAGTATCGTGTTGAACATATCGTTATAATGCTGTTTCCTTATTCTTCGACGAAACGCTTTATTTGCTTGATAAACTTTACAGCACTCGATCTTAGCGAGAGAATACGTCATCGCTGTTCTTAGAAAAAGAACGCTTCTAATTACAACCAAACGATTCTTTTACGTTAAACATTAATGAATTAGATACGCATCGAACATATTCCTGGTGAAGGTAGATAAAATGGTGGTTGGTTCAAATGCGTGACACCAACCGTTCCCAGTCGAATGCAGACTTTGTTTGAAACTGGAAATGATAAATTATTGTTAAATTGTTTCCTGCAGGACAATGGAAACCGCAATGATTGACGGTTTGAAAGATTCTGAAGTCGCCATGTCCTTGACATTTTTGTCACCAACCGTAAGCTTCGGCTCAACGCTCAACGTTTGGTAGAATTGACAGAACTTGTTGCCGGCATCGATTAATTCTATTCAAATGTTGATATTCTTCATCCGCACAAATCCTGTTCGATTACGGCTCTAAGACAGCAACAAATAAACCGGTTTCATTCAGAGAGAAAGATTGGCAGGATTGAAAAAGGCTGCGCAGATGGTTGAGTTCCTGCTTGTCTTGAAGAGGAGAAATAATTTAATTTGATTCGTAATTGGACCCCAAAGGTTGAAACTTAAAAAAGATTTTCTGTGTTGATGCCATTTGTTCATTCATATTCTGCAAGTGTTTGATTCTGCAAGTTTGCTTATGATTCACGGTCAGACTAGTGGGGATTGTTGTGAAATAAATCCCATGAACGAATGAAAAGAACAGTCAGGCGTATAATTTATTCCACAAAAGCTTAAGATTATTTACACACATGTCCTCATTGGAGTCCCCCGCTCCTCCTCGGTTCGGTCCCGTGCCACAATGGTGCGCACACCTAAGGCCATCCGGAAGTGACGGGGAAAGCCGCGAGCCGGAGAGCTGCCTAAAATCGGCAATGCCACCCACTCTTTCCCTTCCGGCGCAAACGATCATCGGTCGGAAGGGGGTTAATAGATGTTCTCTGCACCGGTGCCCAGCCAAGCATGAAGGTTAAACGGTGGTTTGCGCAGGCTTATGGCTTGGCGGCTTCGTAGAGTCGTTCGGTTTCACTTGCTTCATTTGCACGGTGTTGTTGAATACCTTTGCGCGAAACGGTGACGAGACGTCGGCGAAACGAGCCAAGAAGCTGGTTTTGGTCTCTGGTCGTTGCATAGAATGTAAGGCGGCCAGCGAGGAGACACAGGTCAGCTCGTTAGATGAACGGTTCTAGGCCACATACGAGTGTGCAATTCTGCGACATTGCTAGTTCAGTGTGATTGGCAAATTTGTGCTTTTTCTAGTGCAGGTGTTCGTCTGATCCGCGCCGATGCAGTGTTCGTGGGCAGCTTATTAATAACTTCTAGCGAAACGTGTTGTATGTTGAAATAACTTTACGGTATAGAATTTGCCTATGCCCTCAACTTGTTGCACGATCAATGGCTTACCGGTCACGACTTTCGGGCAGTGAAACTAAGACCGCGAATCGTGAAGAAACAACAGTAGGTAATTTAATTTCCAGATTCAATCGGCAGCCGGCTTTAAATTGGCTGAATATGTTTTAATTCAGTCTCGTGCCAACGCCCGGCGTGGCTTAATTTAAATTTGCTTAATCTGTCAGCATGGCCAGGAGTGTGGCGACGCACACCGTAAGCCTCCGTAGACGGTCAGTAAAATGTGGGACAGCAAGACATAAGTCCCCCGAAGCAAGTGATCAGATGTAATTACCTGCCTTTAGAATCTTGGAGCGCCATACTAGCATCGTTAAATATCGGAGGGCATGAATATCAAAACGTCCTCTCACGGAGAATTAAGCTAATCGGTTTTATGCGATACTGGTAGCCTCCGGTCGTCAACTGGCTTATTGCCACCAGAGGAAAGCGAGTATTTTATCGAGACCAGTATGATTGCGATTGAGATCATGATATCATGAGATATGCATGCATTGAGTTCTATTGTTTGTATAATTCTTGTGCTAATTTCAGATGGTGTAAGATGACAAGTTGTGAAGTGTGGTTAAAGTGATATCATAAAACGTAGTATCGTTAATCAGACTATTCGATCCAGTGTGTTAAGCTGCCAGAAACTGCAGAATGGGTCGCACGAAAAACGGAAAAGGTAAATTGGAAAGACATAAAATAGACGATCATTGATGAACAATCATTATGTAATTTATCTGTCAGTGAGAGATCTGAAGTTAATTCTCTTGCTATAAATGTAAGCGATCCGTTGCGGCTTTGTGGTTAAATTTTAGAATGAATGAGCTAACCACTGGCTCTATAGGCGGTTGTGTAATGCTTATTCGCGAACGTCATCAAGGGAGGAATGAAGCCACGTTGCATGATTACTTAGAACTCAGCCTCAAAGGCGAAACTGCGCATGTAAATTTGTAGTGGGTTGTGAGGGGATATGATTGTTTGTCTAGTTGGTTTATTGAAAGTTCATTTCCTCAAACGTTCACTATGGTCGAACGAGCAAAACTAATCACATTCTAGAGGCAGCGGAATCTCCAGCTTCAGTAAGATTCTTTTCGCAATGATTGTTGGCGTAAGCAAAGATTTGTTGCTGGGGATACCTTTCCATATTCTATGTTCACATTGCTGCTTTGACTAAAATACTCTTCGAACTTCAAATTTTACTTCGAAAAGATTGTTTTAATCACCGAAAACGATCACCGTGAATTTCAAAGCAACAATCCATGGCAACGTAGAGTGGGATGTTGGCTATCTCTCGCGTACGATTATCGGAATCTTGATAAACCACAGCTAGCATTTTCCCAACGGCAGAAGATTTTCCAACCTGCCTCCATCCAGCGTCCGATCCGAGATTTATCATCCGCGGTTAGTCGCTTCAATCTCGACCGAATTCTTTCATCTCGTATCGCTCTAGCGTTGGCTAGAGATAGAGATAGGAAAGCCGTAAATCGTTCCCAAGGAAATGGAAATCATCTGTTGACGGGTTTGAGGAGAAAAAGAAAACCTTTCTTTTCCACAGCTCATTTCACCAGAGAGTTTCATGGATGATAAGAATAAACTGGACCTACAGGGTTGAAGAATATTTTCCGAGCATTTCAAATGAAACCGTGCAAGAGTGAAAGAGAGAGAAAAGAAAGAAGAAGGAGAAGCATTTCGCAAAACAGGAGTGTCTGGGGTGGAACATGGGGTGAAACATTTCTCCTGGCCAGGGAGCAACTCTCCCACTGAAGCTGATTGGTAAATAGATTTGAAGGCAGCGAAAGACATGGATAGAAAAAGGGCGAGTGGAAAAGCATGAAGATGAATGGAAGGTGCAATCGAATTAGGAGTACTTAACATTGCTCCACTTCCCCCCTGTCCTGTGGTATGGGTTGCACGAGGGGATAGATTTCCACCTCTTCAGTAGATGTGGTTGAGTTTTTATTCTGCTCCGTTTTAGAGCGCTCCTTTTTGATGCTTTCAAAAATTGACATTTACATTCATGCCCGTCGATTCATTTGAGTTTTCTCCTCCCCTGAACACACTCACACACACACACAGCCTCCTAGCCATCTTGTGACGTCGCTGATGGTGACGGGGGCAGGATCCGATACGTCATAACAAATCAAATTTGTCACCCCACGAGCAAAGTATATCAATGTCGGCGAGGAAAAATCAATTTCCTCTCGCGGCTGAGTGCCGGTTTGTCAAACGCACAATTACGCTCCTGGCACACACATATTTGGCCCCCACGCGTCGAGCTGGTGGCGTGATTTTAACCAGCGTTCCGGTTCTTTAATGGAGCCGTGCAACTTCGCAAAGTCAAATTTTGCCTCATGAGCATGTTGGCTTCATGAACGAAGGGAGGCACGGAGATAGCTGTGAAGTAGAAGGGACTTTTCGATGATGACTCGCGTGGCATCTGTCTACCCCTCCCCTCTCACCATCCTCTTATCATCCTTGTCGATGTAAAGTAGGATAAAACATCAAAAACATTACCAAACACTTTGTCAAGTTGGAGGACTCTGCTACCGGACCAGGCCGGATCTTGACTGGACTTTCAGGAATACAGGGACCGTACAGAGGGAGGAAGACAAGGGAAGTGTCCCGAGAGGCTGTGAGAGAGCCGTGTGACACCAGTGACACACTCAACACTGACCACTGGCTCCCGAATACTCCCTGTGGCGTTGTTGACCTACGGGGGAGGTGGTTCTATTATTAGCAACCTCTTTAGATTTTGATCGCAGACTCCCCCCGTCGTGTCCTTGCTGGTAGAGGAAGGAAAACAGCACTTTCCGTCTCCCAACCGGTGTCCTTTGTCGGCTCGCAACTGGCTCTAATTTGCCTACGTTAGGCCATTTCCTTCCTTCAAGTGGCTTCCGATGACTCGATAGTACGAGGAGTTGAGCGTTCTGGTATGGGTGGTTAGGTTTCGGTAACATGCTCTCGGAGGACTTGGTAGATTGTTACCGTGCATATCCACACTTTTCGGCAATAAATTTTAAGTCAAGTGGAAGGCTCAAGGGTTTACGTTACGTTGAGAAAATGGGCAATGTATCTTTTGGACAAAAATGAGAAATTGTTCTATTGTAGTTGCACAGTTTTTTATGTTCTCCTTTTTATCTGCAGAATCCATCGACGGCGACGCGCTGAAAGAGCTGAACGGTGGAGCTGAAAACGGCGTCGGTGGCGACGGCGAGGAAACCGCCCTGGCGATGGCCACCATCGGCCAGATCAAGGCGAAGAGCCGCCCGGGCCTGCTGCCACGCAACGGCGGTGGCGACCCGGACGACGGCGAGCAGCGCGAAACCTGGAGCGGCAAGGTGGACTTCCTGCTGTCGGTCATCGGGTTCGCCGTCGATCTGGCCAACGTGTGGCGCTTTCCGTACCTCTGCTACAAGAACGGTGGCGGTAAGTAAAGTCACACACACACACTGATGTGTATGAAAGGAAAGAAAAAGGAACCCTATCCTCACAATCGTCCAAAGGTTGAGGAGAAAAATGAGGTGCTGGTAAACAGGGAGGAAAAGGACAATGTTGCACCAACAAGTAACGCACACGACAGCGATTGGAAAATGGTTGTATCGTCGTCGTTTAATAGCTAATTACCGGCGAGAAAATCGAATTTGGTTATGCCACGGAAGGAAAATTGATATCGAAAGGACAACCCGGTCGTGGCTGGCGCTCGTACGTTCGAGGGAACCGAGCGAAGCGCTTTTGCCATTCAACTTTTACGTGCCAGGAAAATGACGAAAACATTAGCGCACCCAGGGGATCCCGACGACGGTAAATGGGAGTTTCCTCTGACGAAGTGATGCTAACTTGCCCTTCCGGTCTGGTCGGAGTGTGTGTTCTCGGGTTCGATGGTGGGCTCGATTCCGTTCCCAGTTTTTAGGGAAACTTTTCGGAATAGAATTTGCAAGGAACTATGCCCGTTTTAGGTCCTGGTTTACAGTTACTCACCAGCGAGGCCGTTCATTTATGCTCTCGACCCCCGCTTTCCTGGATTCCTTTAGAACCAATGTTCTAAAGTAAACTCCAGTAAAGTACACCAAATGGATGATGCCAAAGTCTTGTTTGAGCTTGCAAACGTATACCAAACCTCATTCGGTCGGAAACGTCCAGTCTACTCGCTAATGTTAGCTTCATTTTGTCCATTAAGGTACTGTTAATAGTGTTTGGAGAGCTGCTTGGAAAAGTAAAAACCAGTTTTGGACACATGGTGGGTTTAAGAAAAAAAAGGAAAGCAAAAATTGAAACCAAACCACGCTAAAGAATCATTTGAAACAGAAACAGCTGGAACCGGGCGTGGTACAGTGTAGATTCTTATCTGCACGTAAGGTAAATATATTGCGAGCTTGAGCTGCTGGGAATGAGCGAAAACAAAGAAACACATTCCACAAATGTAACCTTGCGAAGACGATCAACCGGTAAGCGGTGGGTGGTGAATGAGGGAAACCAAGGTGAGGATACCCAAGCCGCCTGCGCGCGGGATGAGGGAACATAAATCATACCGAAGGGATTGGGTCCACGATCCGTAACCACGCTGAACAAGCGAACGCACTTCGCGTTTTTTTTCTCCTTTTCTTCCGTCGAGTCAAAATTCTGAGTGGTGCAGCCGCTTTGCCATCGCCAGTTCGACTTGAAATGGGCCAACGGGTAACTGGACCGTGGCAAATTTCCTTTCCGAGCTGCTACTGACCACCAGAAGTTCTCCGATTCGCATAGTTTCACCGGTCGTCCTGGGTTTTTGATATTTGCAGCATGGGCAGAGACGTACGGCCCGGCAGCAAAGCGGCTTGTTGGTGTGCGGATGGGGAAATGTATGTGACAACAGAGATTTACGCCCCGCGCCACCCACTTCGGCAGCGTGCCAGCGGAAGTCGGCATTTGACGTCTTGGGACGCAGGGAAGGCAAAACAAAAACCCTGCCCTACTGCGAATGATTACGTTTTCTTTGGTTCGCCTTTCCCGGAGGCTTGGCTGTCGTGCAAGGACTAGCGAGAACTTAATTTCAAGACGTTGGTCGCCACAGCCGAGCCTCCCATTTGAGCGCTGGATCACCAGTAACATAGTCAGTTCTCTCGCCTTGTGGGGGCCAAGATCAAATAGGGTTGCATGCGGGAGACATGGAACGGAAATTTCCACTTTTCCAGCATTGCTTGCCTCTAATCGGTTGGCCTTTTTGTCGTTCTCCGTGCGGCCGACCACATTTGCCTTTGTAAACCGGCCATGATGCAGCTCCCACGAGATGGGACGGTTGGAGGTTCGGAACGGAACCGGGCAGGAAAGACGACCAAAGTTTCACGCTAATGGCGTTGATGTCTTCATTCACCGGAGTCACTCAACCATACTTCCAACCCTCACACATACACGCATTGCCGATGGCCCTCCGTCCCTCCATATCCTTACGGCTAGCCTTGGGATTGGGTTAGTTTTTTTTTTCTCCATTTCGTTCAAGTCCATCCGAAGCGTCGGAGGCTGGATTATGGAATGTCTTCAACCGAGTTGATGACGACTGATAGAAGCGAGCGTTGCGATTGGAGCAGATTACACGCTGAAGCCGTGCCGTAAAACCGGCAGAGTAAAGTGGACGGCCACCCTTTGCAACTCATCTTCAGCCTCACCGTTGCCCCATCGACTCCCACCCCCCTTTCTTCGGACGAGATGAATTATTACAGCTTTCAGCGAGTGGCGTTCCACACGACTTCCGGTGCGAGCCTCCGGCAGCTGCCAGAGATTACATTTGCCTCTACCGGATGGCAGGCGAGATTGGCGACAACTTGTTGCATGCCCTTCCGGGATGGGCTCATCAACGCGGCCCGAAAAGAGGATCAGAATGTGACCGGGAGCAGGACGAAGAGCGTTCGAGTACAACAATTTAAAAGTGAAATATGTCAGTGTAGCTTTCGTGGCAGTCTTTTTTGCTCTCTCTCTTTTATTTCCTTCTGTCCCTCAACGTGGCCGCTTGTCGACAACATCGGCAACGGCTGTCTTAAGTACGTGTTGAGCGAAGAAAATGACCCTATTTTTCCATCTCCTCCAAGCCTCCGCGTGAACTTTTGGCGCTCCATATTGAAGTCCCTACTGGCATCAACAGGTTGTGCTGGTTGGTTTAGTTCTCTTTCATTTTCTTTAAAACGGTAGAGTACAAATGGAAACACCGACACAATGGGAACCGTACGGTGTGTGGAAGAATGGTACGGAAGATTTTAAAAGGTACGCGTGCGATGTTTCCTTCTTCCCTGCCAGGGAACGTGTTCCCGACCCGACCCGAGATGCGTTCAACTTTGGCGGTCTTCTGTCTTCGTGTTTTCGCTGTTCACACTCTACTTGACGCCTTTGCCATAAAAATCATAATAACCGAAGCAGATTTCCATCCCCCGGTGGAGGGAGTGTGAGCGTGAATATTGCAGGAAATGGACTTCCAATCGATTCCGAAGGGCGTGAACTACTACTGAACCGTACAATGTCCCCGCGCAACAAAGCTTTCCATCCCGATTGCTTTCATGTTCGCCCATTAGGACACGATGGTGGGATGGGAAAGAAGAAAGAAAAGAAGCTGGACTCGTCGGGCTGTACAAAGCACCATTTGAAAATGGTTCAACGATAACTTGAAACGCAGTTATAAGTTATTTTAAAAAAAACCACCTCTTGGTACTCAAGCATATTTTGCGGTTGTTATAAAATACAACTGAATAAAAAGTGAGGTCTGTTCATTGAAATTGATCATCTGTAACGATTCGATCCTCATCTTCGTAGCTTTGAGTGACAGAAATAATTTTCTGGAATGTCGAGAAGAACCAAACATCCACCATATAATTATGGTCTGATATCGTTTTTATTGGAGGCTGCTCGATTATTATACCCCTTTGCTATACTCTATTGTTGGCTGGTTCGGAACTTGTTCGTCATCCATCTGAATCTGTTATCGCTCTGTTACCGATGCCTTGACGACAAATCCGGAAGCAACCGAAACGCTTGAAACACTGCTTAGGAAATGGTACACTCTGACTCCGACGGCTCGACGCAGGTCTGTGCGGCTTCGCTGAACCACAGGCCGGGCTGGCAGATCGACGGGTAGCCGGTCTCGTTGACGCACACGTAGAACTGCGTGCAGGAGAACGGGCTGGCGACGTAGCGTCCGTCCGGCTGTCCCTCGCAGATCCCGGTGGTCGGCGCGGCCGTGGTCGACGGTTCCAGCGTGCAGTCAACGTTCTCCGGGTCGTCACATTCCTGCGTGTCCTCGTTGAACAGGAGGCCGGGCGGGCAGAAGGACGGCGAACCGACCTCGTTCAAGCAGGTGTAGAAGAGGGCACAACTGTCCGGGCTGGGGACGCGCGTTCCGTCCGGCTGGTCGTCGCAAACGCCTGGCGTCGGTACGGTGGTGACGGAGTCGGCGCACTCCGCCTCGTCGATCGGCACGCAGCGGAGGAGGTTCCGGTCGAACCAGGTGCCGCCGGGGCAGGCCAGCGAGTACGGATACATGTTAACGCACACGTAGTAGCGGGCGCAGTCGAGCGGATTGGGCACGTACGTTCCGGACGGCACGTCGTTGCAGATGCCTTCGATCGGGGATGGGGTCGTGGTGAGTCCATTCGGGCAGTCGACCTCGAGCGGGCTGGCGCAGGTTTGGCGCCCCTCGTCGAACCACAGGCCGGCCGGGCAGATCTGCGGGAAGCCAACCTGGTCGACGCAAATGTAGAACCGGTTGCAGAACACCGGGTGCAGTATCTGCACGCTGTTCGAGAGACCCGTGCAGATGCCGTCGGTGGGCAGGGGCGGCGGCAGTACGTCGTGCACCTCGCACTGCACGTTCGCGACCAGATCGCACACCTGGCGGCCCTCGTCAAACCACTGGTCGTTGGGGCAGATCATCGGGAAGGGGACGCCGTTGACGCACTGGTAGTAGCGATAGCAGAAGTCGTCGTCCGGCACGAACGAGAGGTCCTCCTTGCCGGCGCACCGGTCCCAGGGCGAGGGTGCGATCGTCGTCGGCGACAGTGGACACTGGACGCGCTCGGGCAGGTCGCAGATCTGGCGGTCATCGTCGTACCAGAGGCCGTCGGGGCAGATCTGCGAGTATCCGATTTCGTCCACGCACAGGTAGTACTGATTGCAGAAGTTCCAGTTACGCGCAAACAGTCCGTTCTGCACACCGCGGCAGATGTCGGGGGTCGCGATCGGCGGACCCGACTGGCCGGGGCGTAGGAAGCATTGCACGTTGGCCGGATCATCGCACACCTGGCGCTCCTGGTCGAACCATAGTCCGGCCCGGCAGATCATCGGGTACGGCACGTCGTTCTGGCACTGGAAGTAGCGGTAGCAGTAGAACTCGTTGCGCAAAAGTCCTCCCTCCGGTACGCCATCACACAGCTCGAACGGATCGGGCGTGGTGAGGATTGGGGCAAGCGGGCAGTACGCCTGGGCGGGCGGGGCACATCGCTGGTGCTGCGCGTCAAACCACAGCCCCTCGGGGCAGAGCAGCGGGTAGCCGATCTCGAACACGCAGATGTAGTACTGGTTGCAGGCACGCGGGTTCAGCACCATTTCGCCGTTCGGTACGTCGTTGCAGATGCCGGGTGTGGCCGGCACGACCGGGGGCGCCGGGTTGAAGATGCAGCGCACGTTCGCCTGGTCGTCGCACACCTGCCGCTCCTCGTCGAACCACTGCTCGTTGGGACAAATGAGCGGGAAGGGCCGACCGTCGATGCACTGGAAGTAGCGGTAGCAGTAGTACTCGTTGCGCACGAAGCTGAAGTTCGGCACGGTGTCGCACTGTCCCCAAGGGTGCGGCGCAATGGTGGTCGTCGTTGGGGGGCCAAGCTCGCAGGTGGCTTCGGCCACCGGCAGGCACGTCTGCCGGTCCTCGTCGAACCACATGGCGGGCGGGCACACCTGCGGGAAGCCGATCTGATCGACGCAGATGTAGAACTGGTTGCAGCTGAACGGATTCGGCACCTGGATCGAGTTGGACACGCCGTTACAGATGCCGGCCGTTGGTGGGGGACGCGTCGGCGGCTCGGTGATGATGCACTCGACTTCGGCCTGCGGGCGGCACTGCTGGAGGCGCTCGTCGAACCACTGCTCGTTGGGGCAGACCATCGGGAAGGGTGAGCCGCTGACGCACTTGAAGTAGCGGTAGCAGAAGGACTCGTCGCGCACGTACGCGTTGTTGGGAATGCCCGAGCAGCGCGCGTACGGGTTGGGCGTGGTCGGCGGGCGCTCCGGGGCCAGGCCGCACTCGATGGAGCCCGCCTCAGAGCACGCCTGGCGCTCGACGTCGAACCAGTAACCCCGTGGGCACACCAGCCGCCAGCCGATCTGGTTAATGCAGATGTAGTACTGGTTGCAGTAGAGCGGGTTCGCCTCCAGCTGACCGTTCGGGGCGTCATTGCAGATGCCGAGCGTTGGTGGAGGGCGCACGATCGGCGGTGGCGTCACCTCGCACGTCACAAACTGCTGCTCGTCGCATATCTGACGCTCCTGGTCGAACACTAGGTCACCCTCGCAGATGAGCGGGTAGGGCGTGCCGTCGATGCACTGGTAGTAACGGTAGCAGAAGTTCGGATGCCGCACGTACCCGAACTCCTCCACGCCGTTGCACAACATGAACGGATCCTCGGGCGGAGGGGTGGCACCGTGCGGGCAGTCCACCTGGAGCGGCGAGCGGCAGGACTGCGTGTCCTCGTCGAACCACAGCCCAGTGGGGCAGATGACCGGGATGCCAATCTGGTCCGCGCAGATGTAGTATTGGTTGCAGAAGCGCGGATGTAGTACCAATCGCTCCTCGACAATGTCGTTGCAGATGCCGGGCGTCGGTCGGATCGTAGGCGGGGGCCCATCAGCCACCTCGCACTCGACCGTGCGGTAATCGGCACAGCGTTGCGTATCCACATCGAACCACTGGTCGGCAGGACAGATGAGTGGGAACGGAAAGCCGTTGCGGCACTGGTGGTAGATGTAGCAGAAGAATTCATCCCGTATGAACGCCAGGTTCTCCACGTCGTTACAGGGGTTGTCGGGACGCGGTGGTGGCAGTGGTGGGCCCAGCGCGCAATTGGTGTAGCCCGGTGCGCTGCAGGTCTGGCGAGCCTCATCGAACCACAGGTTCAGTGGGCAGAACTTGGACCAGCCGATCTGGTTCACGCATACGTAGTACTTGTTGCAAGCGGTCGGGTTTGCGGTGAGCACGTTGTTGGGCGTGTCGTTGCAGATACCGTCAGTCGGTGGGAAAGTCGGTCCGCCCGGTCTCAGCTCGCACTCCACGTTCTCCGGTACATCGCAGATGTCGCGCTCGGGGTCGAACCAGAGGCCGTCGGGGCAAGTCATCGGATAGGGGAACCCGTTCACGCACTGATAGTACCGGTAGCAGGCGTACTCGCTGCGGACGAGCGCCAGGTCGGGCTCGTCGCGGCAACGCGCCGCTCCCGGGCGTCCGTGAGGACAGCTGATGTCGGCCGGGTCACCGCAGATCTGACGGCTCTCGTCAAACCACAGGCCCACGGGGCACATCAGCGGGAAACCGATCTCACCGACGCACAGATAGTACTCGTTACAGAACAGCGGATGCAGCACGAACCGGTTGTCCGGGGCGCCGTTGCAGATGCCAGGGGTTGGCGTGACCGTCGGAGGGCGGTCATCCAGGTCGCAGCTGACGTTGGCCGGGTCATCGCAAACCTGACGCTCCTCGTCGAACCACTGGTCATCGGGGCACCGAAGCGGGTACGGGTTGCCATCGATGCACTGGTAGAACCGGTAGCAGAAGAACCGATTGCGAATCAAACCAAAGTCCTCCACATCCGCACAGCGCTGGTCCTGCCCGGTAACCACCGATGCGGTGGCCAGCACGAGGGCAGCGATCGTCCATACAACTGCAACGGGGGGGAAAGATTCAATACACGCTATCCAAGGGGCGCTTCCTGCCGGTTTCTTACCTTTCGATGCCATCCTAGAGGAATCTCTCACCCAAAAATCGCTAGCCTTCACCTCACTAGCGATCACTGAAGAATCATCCGCAACGCCTCGAGCTTAAATACCGACTTGATAATCATCGACAAAATCGCCCCAACTTCCTTATCAACGGATGTAATTAGGATAGATGGGTCGGACTCAAGCGAAGGGCTGTCCATCCCGATAGTGGCCTATCAGCACAGCACGGCTATGCCTTCCCGAGCGACCTTGGCGGTCAGTCTCTTCGTCAAAAAAAAACGGCACAAATCTATTGCATTTTGCAAAACGTGCACCCGCGGAGAGCTTGACAACCGAAAGCGCTGATACTTCTATTCCCAGACAGTGACGTTTTGTTAGTTACATAAGACGTATTCCTACGGACGGATGCGCCGGTCAAGGTAGATGGTAGGCCCACACAGCACCAAAAAACGAAATCACAAAACTCCAAAATGTAACCTATCCGTCATAAAGATAGACCCACACTGGTCGCCCGTAGTAGTATCGGAGCGATTGCCTAGTATCGGTTAGAAGATGGATTTATATGACCGTCCTACGGCGGTTCCGGCTGTATAGATCGATCGATCGATTGGATTATCTATATGGGCGCAACTCAAATCGAGAAGATGAGCCGCTGTGAAGTCATCGATAAGAAGGTGTGATCGATTTTCGCCAAACCCGT
This sequence comes from Anopheles atroparvus, assembly GCA_914969975.1. Taxonomy (NCBI): domain Eukaryota; kingdom Metazoa; phylum Arthropoda; class Insecta; order Diptera; family Culicidae; genus Anopheles; species Anopheles atroparvus. Next base: position 42,822,221 of record CAJZCY010000002.1, on the reverse strand, counting down.
GGGGCCAATTTCAGTGGTCATATGCAGGCGAATGCGCATTACATCATGTTAGAAGAATGGATATTCTTTACCGATTTTATTTTTTTAAACTTAAAAGGAGCCCTTATAATGTTTAATTTTATAATGCAACTATTTCGTCCATCATACCCACGATAGATGCGATGGCGTTTTTCGGCTGTCTTGAGCACGTGTGGACCGATGGAAAATAGCCTGTTTGATGGTAGACATTAGGAAATAGTATCATTGTTTATTGATACGGCGAACTGTGCCTCTCGGCATGTGTTACAGGGTCGCTCAAGTGCCGCACTAATTCATATACACACACGGAACCTCGTAACGGGTAGAATAAAGTTTGAGCAGTTTTTCTTTTTATGAACCCAGTTCTGCCGGATCGAGCCCCCTCACAGAATTACTTTTTTTTACCAACACCCACAACCGTGTTGGAACGTCTTGGACACATAATCTCCCCCAGGCGCGCTGGGACCGGTTGGCCTAGGTTACGGCGTTCCCTTCATCCCGTTATAAATCGTCCCCATGCCATTCTTCCGCCGTCAACGCTGCTCCCAGGAAAGCAAACGATATTTTCTCCGGTCCATCTTGGTGAACATTGCCTTTCCCTTCGTAACGGTTGCAATGAACTTCAAGAAGGTGAAGGAAAAGTAAAGAGGAAGAATGGATACCCTGTTAAGTCCCTGTTATTAACTCCCGCCACACAAGGCAGGGAGAGGGCAATATTCCGAAAGCAATGTAGAGTGTTTCCTTGCACAAGGATAAGATAGTACCGGGGTAAGAGAGCGATGCCAGTGGGGTGACTGGACGGATACCGCTCTCTGCCGGCGCACATCGAATGAATCCTTCACCGGATTAAGTCAATAAAAAGAAAGGAAATGATAATGCTATTATGCCATTGTCATAGCATCATCATCGTCCTCGGAATGGACCGACCACTAAGCGGAAGGAGGTGGCGTACGGTGGTAGTTCCCACAGGGCTGGAGTAATCTTTGGCCTGTTGGGATTGCGCTCAGATTTTCCTGGCGCATGGGGAAAAATGTGATTCTGTTATTGCTCCGGTCTCACGTTCTTCTCCGTCTCGTTGCAGGTGCGTTCCTGGTACCGTACGGCGTAATGCTGTTGGTCGGGGGCATTCCACTGTTCTACATGGAGCTGGCGCTCGGACAGTTCAACCGGAAGGGAGCCATCACGTGCTGGGGTCGGCTGGTGCCGCTGTTCAAAGGCATCGGTTACGCGGTGGTGCTGATAGCGTTCTACGTCGACTTCTACTACAACGTCATCATCGCGTGGTCGCTGCGTTTCTTCTTCGCGTCCTTCACCGACAGCCTCCCGTGGACACACTGCTCCAACGCGTGGAACACGCCGGAATGTCAGCCATTCGGGTTCAGCAACAGCACGGAGGCCGCGACCGTCAGCAACCGGACGACTGCGGCACTGGCGGCGAACATTACCGCCACGGCCACCGTCGCCAGCGAGACCAGATTTGCATCGGCTGCATCGGAGTACTTCAAGTAGGTAGCATTCAATCGCACTCCGCTCGAATACGCTTCCATCTAATCGATGCTCGCCACCCCCCCCCCCCCCGTGATACAGCCGGTACATCCTCGAGTTGCACAAGAGCGAAGGCATCCACGATCTGGGCGCCATCAAGTGGGATATGGTGCTATGCTTGCTGGCGGTGTACCTCATCTGCTACTTCTCGCTCTGGAAGGGCATCAGCACGTCCGGCAAAGTGGTCTGGTTCACGGCCCTGTTCCCGTACGCCGTGCTGCTGATTTTGCTCGTCCGTGGCATCACACTGCCCGGCTCGGCCGAGGGCATCCTGTACTATCTGCGGCCGAACTTCGACTGCATCTACAACGCGCAGGTTTGGGTCGACGCCGCCACGCAAGTGTTCTTCTCCCTCGGACCCGGTTTCGGTGTTCTGCTCGCTTACGCCTCGTACAACAAGTACCACAACAATGTCTACAAGTAAGAATACTTCGTAAGGCGTCACAGAAAAACATCAATCTAACGGAACTTTACCTTTTTTCCTTCGTCAGAGACGCTCTTCTGACCAGCTTCATCAATTCGGCGACCAGCTTCGTGGCCGGTTTCGTGATTTTCTCCGTCCTCGGCTATATGGCCCACGCGAGCGGGCAAAGCATCCAGGACGTGGCGACCGAGGGCCCGGGCCTGGTGTTCGTCGTCTACCCGGCCGCCATTGCCACCATGCCGGGCAGCATCTTTTGGGCATTAATTTTCTTCATGATGCTCCTCACACTCGGACTGGATAGTTCGGTAGGCCGCAGCGATCCACGATGCAGTCAATGAACACCCAAAGACCGTGCTCCGCTTTCCCTTCTTGTGTTTTTTTACAGTTCGGTGGTTCGGAAGCCATCATCACCGCGCTCAGCGACGAATTCCCGAAGATTGGACGTAACCGGGAGATTTTCGTGGCGATCCTCTTCTCTCTGTACTTCGTCGTGGGCATCGCGAGCTGCACCCAGGGCGGGTTCTATTTCTTCCAGCTGCTCGACCGCTACGCCGCCGGTTACTCGATCCTCATAGCGGTACTTTTCGAGTCGATCGCGGTATCTTGGATTTACGGTGAGACGATTGTTCAGTGCCTGCTTTACTTGCATCGCTTTTGCTAACGGCGACGTTTGATTATGTTTGACCCAGGCACGGAGCGGTTCTGCAATGATATCAAGGACATGATTGGCTTCGCTCCGGGCATCTACTGGCGCGTTTGCTGGAAGTTCGTGGCACCACTGTTTCTGCTGTTCATCATCATCTACGGGCTGATCGGGCATGAGCCGCTCAGCTACGAGGACTACATCTATCCGGCGTGGGCGAACGTGCTCGGATGGTGCATAGCGGGCTCGTCGATGATCATGATCCCGTTGATGGCGTTCTACAAGCTGATCGTGACGAAGGGAACGTTCCGACAGGTAGGTTGCAAGCCTGAAGGCGTTTCAAGCGGTACCATTAAACGGGTCGCCTAAAAGAAATCGATCGTTTTACGTTCTAGCGGATGAAAATTCTTACCACACCTTGGCGAGACCAGCAGATGGCCGTGAACGGCGTCACGATTGAACCGGCCCAGGTACGCCTGACGCATTCCGACGAGGGCGAGGAGGTTTGAGTGCGCTCCCGCTTCTGTGCGCCCCGATTTGATATCTACTTCGTATAGAGCACGCATGTTCCCCCATGGCTCATTCATTCCCAGTTGTGTTTCCTTTCTTAATCGTGTGGGCTATACCAATGTTTATTTTTGTGTTTCCGTTACTCCTCCCACTACTCCTTATCTAGAGAGTAAGCGTTACTACCATTACCATCATTGTTAGGCCTAGCACGCGGACGGATAGATTTCTCTAGGATAGATCTGACGTATACTTTCATGAGACGGTTTCCGGAAGCCCTCAAACACTGTTGGTTCGGAGAAGTATGTAGGGTCTTTGTAAGTACTGTCTCTTACGAGTGAAATACTCTTAATGCTGTATAGGATAATATGAGTGAAGCATGATAGCAAAACATAAACACGTGGCGACCCAGCTCACCACTGTAAGATACGAGACGAGGAGAGAATGGACGAGGGCATTCGGGCCGCAAGACGCTAGTCGTTTCTGTACCTCGAACGCCAAACCTGTACATAAGGAGCAACTCTTAACACACGTTGAAATGCGGGACAATTTTGAAGATATCAACGATCAAGCAGCGCCCCGGGAACAGTTGGAGCCAACCGACTTTCCGATGGATGAATTGCAGAAGTGATTTCACTTCCAGCACCTTTCATCGGAACCCAGCGGGGTGGTTTTATTTTCTCGATGCAATTAGCGATTACCATAGGAGTTAGAAAACGTTTTAATCCCAGTGTCCGTTCGGAACAAAGGATCTTTCTATTATTTTAAAACCCATTTTAACGAACCGGTTCACAGCGACCACAAATTCAAACATATGTGTTCACTCTCTCTCGATATGATACACAATCGCATGAAAGCCGAACCAATCAAAACAAAATGAGTTGAATGGCTTTGGAATTGTAGACAAACCAGGTAGCACAATACTGTTAAACCTCTAGTTCACAGATGTATAGATATATCTTTAAAACAAGTTACGCAAATGATAGAAAAACGATAGAATGTCCTCCACAAGGAGTATAGTTGTTGAATTGTGAGTTTGGAAAAACAAAACAAGGCCACAGTATCAACTGCGAGATTGTTCTAACGGAGTAAAGTTGAGATATTTTGTTTTGTTCAAAGAGGAACATTGTTGTTTAAAAGACGGGTGTTTTCTAATACTGGCGACGAATGAGACGAACTTGTGTTGTGAAACGGATAGAAAATGTTAAAGCAGCCTGTTGTAAGGGGCCGTTCTGAATCGTCCAAAACTAGTGATGAGAGTTCTGTGAAGTACGATGGAGTGGAGATTGATATGCTCCTAGAAAAGAGATGAATACCCAATTGCAGCTCGTTATCATAAAATTACACGAATGCTCATCACTAGTCCAAGCCTTCGTGAAGAGCTTTCACACAGCCATAAAGCTTTTCTCGGAAGCAGCCGATTCAAAGCACGCAGCCCAACATCTCTCGTGAGCTTTTGCTGAAGGTTCAACACCGCACACAGCCAACTCTTCGGATCGGTCGGCCGTTACGTAGCGTTACACCGACGGTTACAAACAGGCAATGTTGAACATTCATACCGAATTGATGTACCGCTTGCAGGCTTTAAAAAAAAGGCAGATAAAGCTTTCTGTACCGCCCAATAGCGAGCACAGAAACTATTAAGTATAATTGGCAACAAATATTGAAACTAATCGCTTGCTTAGAAGCGTAACATTGATAAAATACAGCTATCATGGAAGTGTTTGGCCATCGGAATCGCTGCAAAAAGTGTTGCAACTTTAATATGCTTTTTGCTGGATAGCTTTTACCCTGCAGATTTACAACTATGTATACTAGATTCTTCTGAGCCTACCAACGGAAAGGAACAGAAGTGTAACACAAGAAAAGGGAGAAAGAAACTCCAATAACACCAATGACTTGCATGCACCGATGAACCTGGACAGATCGAATGATGACAAAGAGCTGGAGGAAGAGACACCCGAACACCTGGCGCATGTTTTTCCACACAGCCATTGGGAAAACATTCGTCACTTGCGGCCAATCTGAACGGGCATGAAAATGCTGATAGAGGGGATAAACAAACGACACAACTGGGCAGTCTTCGCCACTCGAAGTCGATGCTCGACCCGGGCCAATTGGTGGTGCGTTAGAATGTGTTCCCCATTTTCTGTACATTAAACCGTGCGAAGCACCACGATGGAGATGTTTTCAATCGTGCATTCTCGCGGCGCCGGGCGGTTGAAAACTGCCACCATACAATTGCATAGTTCAGTCACAACGAAGCGGAAAAGGCGGAGAGGCGCGCGGGAGTGCAGAAACGAAATCATGAGAATCGAATTTAGTGTAAAGTTTTCTGCCACGCACGATTTCTTTTTTTAAAACAGCCAGCACTGAAAAGAAAAACAGAACAATTTACCAGTGTGGAAGAATGCGATGAAGAGTGAGATGATACAATACGACGAATGCTAGCCGCTTGAATGTTCGATGGACTGGCAACATTCGTGTATAGGTTATTGGTACTTTTACTTCTCGTAACGTCTGCTGGATTGGAAGCATTTTTTTAAATGCGTTTGATATTGCCTCTATTTGTATGTCGCACGATACCGTTGATTTGATGTAATAAATTTATCATTCGATAGAAACAATACACTGACTAAAAAGCACATATATCTTTTACAAATGGTGAGTCTTGTGAAAGAATCAAATTGTCAAACAATATCACTCATTTTCGGATGCTAGGAATCGAAAACCGTTCATCCGTCCATCAAACAAACGTCATGACAAAATACGTACAAGTTGTATAAGAATTTTATTTTTAATATATATTTGTTTTGATAACCGCATGTTTCCTTTCCTTATTGTGTATAGCAGCATAAAAGTAATATATTGTTTAATGGTTTCAAAATACTTCCAAGACATCCACCGAGCACAAATCTGGCCATTTGCCGATGGCACCATTGAGTTTCCCATTGTGGGACACCAGCATTCAACATCAATAACATTCTCCGTTCATAACTTCTCTACGCCGGCCAATTTAATAAGCTAATTCATTGTATTCCTTTCTCGTACAAAAAACCCTCCAATCCACTTACGCGTACAAGCTTTAACTCTTTTCGTCTCAAACGATACGCCGCCCTTTGTTCAACAAACCGATTAATTATTACTCGCCGGTTACTTTCACTGCCCTGCTTTGCGTTGATTTGGTTTCCGTTTATCAAATACTGCTTTTACACACACACACAAAAAAACAAATTTCCTACTGCAATTTCGCCTGTCTTGAATCTTGTAGTTTCTTTGTAAGATGATTTGCACATTCAATACACCGTAGCAAATGGGGTTTGCAACATTAAGGGTTGACGCGTACAAAAACCTTCTCCTGCTTCGTAAATTTTGTGTGTTTTCTTCTACGTACACCTGTTTTCCATCCAGCGGGTCGGGTCCAAAGGACGTAATGTCACAAACATGTAAATTCGTCGAACTGAAGCCCATGTAATTGTTTGGCGGTGGCGTATTGCGCACCGTTTACAACATCGATGCCAAACGCTGAAACCGATTCTACGTTCCAAAGTTCCTGCTTAACTCTCTCACCACATGTTGTGGCAATGCATTCTGCCAGAAGTTAGCTAGAGGCCTGCACGAACAACAATGTCCCGGGGACGAACTTCATCTCTTCCCTACATCAAATGGACATGGAACAACACTTGGGTTTAACAGCTAGATGGTGGGGGAGGACAACATCCTTATCTACCTCATCATCCCGCCAGGTCGGCGGATTTGTCTAATCGTTGTCGTGTTTTGTGTTTTGTTTTTACCCCCGCATCTCTTTGGAAGGCGGGTTAGGACTCCATCTCGCCTGCGGTCATCTACTGCACCGAGCAGGAGTGCCGTTTCAGATAGTACTTGGCGGAGTTGGCTCGGGCCGGATTGCTGGCACCGGTGTAGCTCGGTAGGGACTTCCGGCGGCGGCGCACGGCCGGGCTGAGATTATACTCGATGTTGGCCTGCCGAAGCAGCTGTTTGAACACCGTCAGGATGCCCTCGTTGTTCTTGGCGGAGCACTCGGCGTAGCCGCAGCCCCACTCGAGCAGGGCGCGCGACCGGGCCACTTTGAACGGGATCTGCCGTTGCTCCTCGGGCACGTCCGCCTTGTTGCCGACGACCACGATCGGTACCCGCGAGCCGCGCACGGCAATAATCTGTAATAGTGGCAAGCAAAAGGCAAGGCACCGCGGTTCGATTATCGTCCCCGAACGACAACCCTAGGAAAAGGGGGAAAACCGGGCAAACGAACCTGTTCACGCAACCGCTCCACCTCGTCCCAGGTCTCCTTGTCGTCCACGGCGTACACCAGTATGAACGCACCGCTCGTGTTGATCGAGAGGGCGCGCATGGCCGGAAACTGGTACGACCCGGAGGTGTCCAGGATATCCAGCGTCAGGCTGGATCCGTCCGGCAGCTCGTACTCGCCCCGGTGCATCTCCTCGATGGTTTGCTTGTAGCGCGACAAATACTTTTCGTACAGGAACTGCGAGATGATGGAGGACTTGCCGACGCGGGCTGCACCCATCATCGTCACCCGGTGGCGCTCCTTTTTGACAGGGGCCGGTGGAGACGTCGGCCCACCTAGCTCCCCGCAGCTGAAGATGTCGTCATCGGCGATGGTGCCGGAGGGTGCCGAGGAGGGCGGGGACGTGGCTGCCGTCGCCGGGACCCCTTTGGTGGAGCGGCTCGAGACGAGCGACGGTATCCTGAGCCGGTGGCACGTGCCCGGCATCGCGTCGATGAGCGCAATGGTGACGATGTTGGTGCGCTTGAGCGCTCGCTGGAACACAGATGCTCGGAATGAAAAGTCCAACGACTTGCTGACCGCGATACGCTGCATCGCAGAAGGCATTTCGAAATAAAGAACAATCGCGCATAGAATAATTAAATTTAACAGTAATTGCAAATAACATATCACATTGCAACGGAAGCAGAGACTCGTCTTCCTCAAATCTATGAGACTGTGGCACCTGTTCCTTTATCGTTGGTTCCAGCAGGGAGTGAAAAAATACAAATTGACAAATTGCGACAAATTGGTAACCGATGAGACCAGGATGATGGAAACACGGGTGCCATGGTGATTCTTTGTCAATGGGGTTCAAGACTCGTTCGATTATTGGCAACGCACCTGTCCGGATTCTGGACGTTTTTCATTGTAAAGCAATATCAGCAGGTAGATACACATGTGTTCCTAGAAATTCCATCCAGATGGGAATATAGAAGAAACTCTTACAAAGCGAGATGGATTTCTTTAACATTTGTATCGACCAAACGTCAGTCAAACGCTTTTTTCGTTTATTGTTTGAAAATACATCAGCAAAAATCTAACTTATTTTGGGAAAATTATTTTTAGGAAAGAAAATAGAATCAAACCGTTACGGAGATGGCTTCAATGTCTCGTTCGGCACGAGTCTCGTTCCATCTCCATGTCTTGATATAAAGTTTCCAAACCAAACAAAGGATTCATTCTTCATTGCATTTTCATTGCTTAAGGGATGTTGTCTGCCTAAAGCAATGCGAGACAAGAACGCCAAAATTTATGAAATTCCCAAATGAAAATTCAAATTTCACAAGCTCTCTGAACAATGATTGTTAAAGAAGACTTATAAGAATAAAAATCCATAAAGGAATACCTTTACTTTGTATTTAATGTATTGGTTTAAATGAAAATTGCGGATGATTATATAAAATAAATCTATTGTGTTGAAACACCATCCAGTATGTCTACAAAATGAAAGCTGACCAATTGTTTTTTTAATTGAATTGAAGCTGTATTGTGAATATTTTTTTACAGTTGTAGAGATTTTCCTTTCACGTAGCGTTGTCGTAGCTTGGACGCTAAATGTTTTTTTAAAGCTGACCATTTAAATCTACCATTCTACGATAAAAAACATTCACCACGACGAACCATAACTAGATCACGTCCATCGCAGTGCGAAGGAAGCAAAGTTTACAATTGTGCTGAGCTTTCCAACACCTTCTTTTCACCTTCTTTACTCACCGCACCTGACCTAAACCTTTAAGTGGGCGCAAGGACGATCCCAAAAAGTATACGAAAGCGTTATTGAATTTGAGGTTACGGCGAAATATGCTACTCAACCGAACCGTTCGCGAACGTTCGCCCCCCAAGATCGAACAGTGCAGTGCAGGGCATGGCATGGTTTCAAAAGTGTTCACAGGTACCGGTCCGGATGAACCAATTATACCTCCCACCTATTCAAAAAGCACCTCAAAGCGAAAGTTTGCAATGGCGGGATGAAATTACGGTACGGTTCCTCCTCCACATAGTACGCTTCATTTGATTCGCAAAGGAGCGCGGTCTCGTGGCCTTCAGGCCAGTTGGATTGCGTGAGGCATCTGCAGTCCTTGCGCTATTTTGCCAATTTCTTCGGTCCGAATAGCAGACGGCAATAAAAGGCGGAGAGTGATATGAAGCCTGTAGATACGATTTTTCGCATCATACTTCATTCGAGCTTTCGAACTGCGAAATGGCATGAAGGTATTTCGTAGCAAACGCTGCCGGCCATTGGATGAAACTCGGGAGATGGAACTAGTAACATTCCTATCAAACACACAAAAACACATACTCACACAAACGCATTCTAGTTTTGGGCGTCTGTTTGATCGTGATTCGAGCGAATAAAAAAAATGAAAACCCACACCGTCCGCAAGGAGGAAATGGACAGGCCTCGCAATATGCAAACACGTTAGAAAGAGGACCGATTCTCAGTACCAAGGGTTACGTCGTATTTGATCAATGCGCTTAGATTTCGACACGGCCTTCGGCTTTTTCCCACACAACTTTTCCATGGGCGCACAGTTTTTTTTTCGAAAGCAACAGGTTGTAAGGCACAACCCTTCGATTGTCCGATGACGTACAAGAATTTCCAACACGGCTGCCCAACGCGTTTGACGTAGGTAACGCGTCTGCCTGCCCTAAAATTGGATTAATCTGTTCCATTTAGAAAATGTTTCGGCCAGGCTCCTTCCCACTGTCGCTTCGGCTGTGCGGCTGTTTTGCACGGGAAATCTCCATCGAATTCTGTGCCACCTTTTTCCACATCTCCCAATAGACTCACCTTTCTTCTCCGTTCAAAATTGCCGAAAGGTTTAATTTCATTTTTCATCTTCAGCTTCGGTTTGGTGTTGTATGCCTTCAGTGTGGCGTTGTTTGACCATCGGATTGAAACGCTGCATGGCACATTTTCGCGCAGACAAACGGTTTGCGAAATTAATTGAATCCTTGGCGTTGATGCTTCAAATGTTTACAGCTTAAATTACACTTTACAGAAGCAATTATAATAGACCAATGGACAAAGAATACAGTTTAATAGCGGCATAAAGAATGTTGGGATGAGCAGTGAGGAAAGTTCCAACAGTTGAAGCATGAGCTCTGATCTGACCACTAATTATGAAGTACTAGCTAATTAATATGTTTCGCTCGTTGGGAAACACATTTCTACAGCTACAATTCAGTATATCGCGCCTCATAAGCGATCTGCCCTTGATTTAGGAGACAGCGCAAGCTATTGGCACGTGTCGATCGATGAATCGCTTCCAGTAAACCAGATGGCCGTTCGGCGAAACCAGGAGACGTCGGAGAAACGCGTGCGGGAGTTGTGGGACGTTTTCTGCACACGTTCGTGAAGGACGTGACTTTTCATCGATGCACACGCGCTTATTCGAAAGCCCAGCCCAGTCCTTCTTCTGTCTCACAAAAACCGGCGGAAGAAGCCGCAGTGGTGCAATCAGTGGTGGGTTTTTTACCAGAATCAATCAACCATTCATTTTCCAACGAACCGATTCCAAGCGGAAAACAGAGAAATTGCCACAGAAAAACACCCGTGGATGAAAGATGATTATTGCTGAATACGATCTCACCTACCGGTGGGACAACTCGTGGAAAAGATCATCTTTTTTTTTTCTTCCTTTGCTATTGTGAAACTATCACGATACCGCACTCCTTGACCGAGGGTGGTCCGTGTCTGTTTTCTGTGCTTTCCCAGTTTTCACCATTCGAGGTCCCCTGCTCCGGTTTCTTTCGAAGAAAAGCCAGGCACGGACACGTGCCTCGAGCAATTCAATCGTGACAACCGAACCCAGCGGGAAGCGGATAAGCAATGGGAGGAGGAAATCATTATTGCAACGAGAGTTTTTATGATCCGCACTTTCTGTATACTTCCATGCAAGCACTTTCCGGCAACAGCATCGTTCAATTGTGGTCAATCATATTATTATTGCATGATAAAATGATGATGAAAACTCACGAGGCAACCTATCCAACCTGTTGCTTGTTGTTGAGCCGGCATTTTGCAGTGCTGGCGGTGCATAATTTAAGCTGATTAAACGTACACGTGCATTTCGTCGTTGATGCTACAGAGTGAATAAAGTGAGCTTGTCCCTCTCTAGGGCGTCAGAGTGCTGTCCTGTGGATGTATCACGTTGCAAATTCTAGAGATATCCGGATGGTGGAAGCTTATTTCAACACGATCGACATGCGACGAGCGGACAAGCAGAGGAAGAGCGAAGACAGGCACGCAATGACTCTTATCCTATTGATATCCTGCGGATGACGCTAATTAACAATCCTGCCGCATTACATGCATCCAAAGGAGGTCCTTGTTACCGAAGGACACCTTCTAGAAACAGGACCAATACCGATAAAATTGATACCTATCAAATAGAACTGAGTACACAGCATCGACATCGATAACGAGGAATTTGAGCTTTTTATTTTATTTTTAGATGAGACGGCAATATGAAAAATTGCGTCGTCAATCATGAAGCTCTTCATTTTTTACTGTAAATATGGAAAACTTGTCTAATAAATATGGAAAAACTCTCTAAAAAGGATTAAAAGGTTATAACGCGCACCTTGCAACAAAACTCCCTTGCCAAAACTGCCTCTTGAATCACAAAACCAGGGGCTAATTTGAAAAGTTATTCATATTCATCGCCGGAAAAACTTACTCTTGGGCCAGGCAAAACCGACCCTTTAAAGTTTACAAATTTTAAACCACCAGAGTTAGCACAGTCCAAGTTTTGCAACCTCCTTGCGTCGTGCAATGGAATTTTGTGAAAATTGCATCATCCTTCCGGGGTAGGAGCAGAGTGAGCTTTGCATACGATCGCTTATTTTGCATGCACGCAAAATCATTCTGCAGAAATAGCAAACCAAGCTACTAACGATGAAGTCTCCACACATCCGGGTGATATTTCCCTCCTACTCCTTCCTCCTACTCCTATTTCCCTTTCAAACGAATCGGAGGAACCGGCAAAATTTATTATGTATGTCATAGTGTATGGCCCCGCACTGCTGAGGCATGCCAATCCATCGGACTCCGGCAATATCCTGCTGCGCTGAGCACTTTCACCAAACTAGACCGCATGCCGGGGGAGCATTATTTATGCCATGTAGGAAAAAAAAAGCACAGCTTTACACATGCCTTTTTCAGCCGGGGAACGGGGGCGGGCGTGTGTGTCCCGGTGGAACGTGATTGAATTTCAACGAACAACCCACCGCGCCCCATCGGATCAATTGTGGATGTCCGGTAATCCCGTTCCGTAGCTCGAGGGGGCGAAGTAGTAAATCCATCCAAACTGATGCACTTTAGCTGTTTCGCCACCATTTCCCGCGGTGAGCGATTACCGCCAGCTGGTCGTTTTGGTTCGCGCAGTTTCCAGACTTTCCAGAAACTTTTCTTTATCAATCTTTCACACTTCTCTTTCACGAAAACAGCTTTGAGCGATCTGCGGCAGAATGACTCGGTAAAATGATCGATCATAAAGTGTCCGGTTGCTGTCGAACTGCCAGTTGAACTCGGTCGTGTTTCTGGAAGCTGATTCCATAGGAAGCAGTTGGCGGCTACACAGCCTCCAGTGCTGGGCATAGTTTACTCAAATGTTCCATGCCGGGTGAAACATGGCATTGCAATCAGAGCAACCGATGCGCCAGGGGAGGGGGGCTGGGGGGCATGAGCATTCAAAGCAGGTCAAGCGACAATATTGGCCCAACGATTTACGCTGGGAAAAGGAAAAACAATGAGGCTATTTGTTCTGGAGAACCCAGCATGGTGGAGCACAAACTAGGTCAGCAGCGACGGAGGTTTGGGACACAGTTTTCTACTGCAATGTACAAGAAGATTCTCAAGATTGTACAAGAAGTCCTACTAATGCTGCCTAGCTTGCTGGGATGTCATAAAAGAAAGTAGTTCACCGTTGAGCTCGCAAGTCACTACGAAGGAAGAAAAAATAAAATGCCTACGGTTATGTGGCACAAGAAAGCCGGAAGACTAGACGTATCCTTTGCGCACAGAACGGCTTGATTAGGTCGGATTCGATTTCGAAGAATCATTGACACACTCATAGCGCGCGGAACCGAACCTAGACAAGCATGATATGGCGGTGCCGTCGAACGTCTGACGAAACCACCCGAGAATTGTGGAGCCACTATTGGCAGCCCGACCGCACCGACAGCGTCAGGGACAATATCATGTGTCGTCTGCCATCGGAACATGTTGTTATCGTCGATAAGCGATTTTATTCAGATAACGTTCAGGCGACGCGGCGTAAGCAAGCAGCGAAACCGGCACCAGGGAGACGATTGACTGCGACGGCCCGAGGCCCCAGTAAGCCGCCCGTCATCATCATCAGCGCGGCCACCGTCATCTAGGGAAGACATAGTAGGAAATTGCAAGCCATAGAACGTTCGACACTCCAACCTCGATTGATGGCCGCAATGTGCGCGCTGCGGACGCCACGCATATTTACTCGACACAACCAATACATAAGCAATATCAATATGATTAATTTCGTCGTTGCTGCACCGCGGCTGGATTGAGTGAGGATGGTTACATTCATTAATTTTATATTGCTTTCAAGCGCCCGCGTGGAGTGCAAAAAGTGTACGACTTAATGTAGGTTTTCCTTCAGAAAAATTACTTTACCGCCGGTGGAGACGCATGGTGAATCACTCCGGATGGTGCCATAGTAAATCGAAATTAAATTGAAAAAAAAACCTTACATAGGAGCAAATGAAAACAAAAAAGGGATGGATTAATTTTTGCCTTATATATTCGCACAATATTAAAAACTGTAAATGAACGACTAAAAAAGACAAAGAGGCGGAAGTGCTTGAAAGTACTTCCGCAGGAATATTAGTCTCCCTCCTAGAAATATTACTTTTGTTCACCCTTTTTTTGGTTCGCAGTGTCGGTTAATAAAAGAATAGAAAATCAAAAGAGAGGATCAAAGGCAGGTAGCTACAATGGCTCACCTTCCAATGAGCTGTTTTTTTTCATATCGACCAAGCAATCCATAACGTGGATTGATGAATGATGAGGGTTCGATCTATCTTAAGTGCCTTCGGTTTACTTTAATTCCGTTAGTTTCATTTTTGCCTAGTTTGGATTCTTTCCGTCGGGCGCCTTTATCAGGCTTAGGACTCCGGCTCAAATAAACCGCAGCCTTGTTGGCCATTTTTTCCGAGCCTGCTTCACTTTGGGTAGCAAAAGAAATCGTAACGCTGTTCTTCCAGTGAAACATTGAACAAATAACATATTTAACTTATAGTAGCTCACATTACCTTTACTGAAACTCAACAAGCATTGTTGAAATTTTTAAAATACATGAAAGCATTTTGGCAAACGGAAGAGTTTTTTAAAGCAGAACATAGCAGCTACTGCGCAAGACGCTGCAGTATTTGTATCATTTCCCACACTCGATTTCTGCTCATTATAACTGTTAGATTCCTTCTAGAAAGGAAGAAATACATACTTCACGAAGTAAAAGTATCTCTTTCATCCTTTTCCCATAAACCGGGGCAAGGGTTTCGTGATGAAGAAACTATCCTGCAATTTGAGAACATATGTATGCTCTCAAATTACCACCTGCTACGGCAAGATACTCTGAACCTGTACCAGATATCTTGCCAGATATACCACCAGACATTTAAAGCTGACTGGAAATAGAAAAAGATATTCCCTTGTTTAAGTGCTCTAGACCCCAGCTCAGTAAGTATACAGAAAATTTGGCATCAAAGACTCACAGACAAATTCGATGCCGGCACTGAGGACCTATCCAAATACGCACATCGAATGTAATCGGTAAAGAAACGACCAAGCAGTGCCCATACCAAGAAGCAAAACAAAACTTCCGCTTCCTGCGACTAACATCCGGCTCTAATTCTTCGACCTCGCGCGAGACGAGAAACCTGCGGGAAAACAAACTGGATTTCGTGCCCGCTTTTTGACGGTTGACGCCGCCATCATCCTCATCATCGCCCGCTTTATCTCCTGGAACATGCGGGACGCCTTGAACCGCGTCCAAAACCAACATGCAGACCCCGAACAGACAGCCGAACCAGGCCATCTCGGGCGGCGGCTGCAGGCAG
Organism: Anopheles atroparvus; assembly: GCA_914969975.1. NCBI lineage: Eukaryota > Metazoa > Arthropoda > Insecta > Diptera > Culicidae > Anopheles > Anopheles atroparvus. The sequence continues at coordinate 42,806,669 of CAJZCY010000002.1, read as the reverse complement.
GCGACGGCTGGACGGCAATCCCTTCCCGGAACCGAACCGTAACCGTTTTCGCCAGAAATGTTACTCAAACGACCCATCCGGGTAAGCTGGTCCGGGGCTTCCTCAATCGGTGTGTGTATGTATGTGTGAGTGTGTCCCTGGTGTGCTAGTGTGTAATCACCCTGTGCACTCGAGCCAGAACCGATTGCGCCAGCACATCCAAGCTAACCAAATCGTCTCGTCTTGTAAAAAAAAAAAAATGGCGACCGTGGGTTTCATCAACAGAAAGTTCAAATCATTTCTTGCCCTGGCTAAGGGTTTCTGGGTAGGGCAGGGTTTTTTTTCTTCCATTTCTTTCCATTCCATCCATTTTACGCTTTGATGAAGTATAACTCGATCCCAAAATGTGTAATTAACCAACATGAGGTCGGTGCAGAATTGGGCGTAGCTGTACGCAATAAAATTAGTGAAGTTATAAAATGTTCCTGGTGTAATTTTGTTTGACTGTAAATGAAACGGATATTTTCCAGCCGTAAAAATGAATTCAATGAAAAAAAAATGTGGAAAATAATTTTCACTAATGAAAACGAATGTTCCCCCTTCTTGGAACGCGAGCGAGTTTGTTTTTTCTCGCTGTTGTTTTTCACGGCAACACCAGGGCAGGTTCTCGGGAAAAGTAAGGAATTGCCTCCGATAAGCATCGTAAACATACAGAACCACTGATAACATGTGTTTTGTAGCACCAGAAGAAAAAAAACACAATCACGATTGTGTCGATTCAGTTCAGTGCAAATACACAATTTATTTTTTTTAATGTCAATGGAAATTGGTTTTTCCTCTCCTCATCGTCTATTCTCTGAACGAGAAATTTTAAGCGTATTTGATTGTACGTACGTTCGAGAACCCAATTGCGCGCCATGTACTTCCGTTTGGTATTTATCGTGCCACCGTTAGCTCAGGGAAATTTTTTATCAAAGCTTTGCCCGGGATAAATATTTCATCTCTAACAAGAGAAAGAAGGTTACAGACGCAGATTTTGTTGTTGCTGGCACATCAGGGACGGTTTTCCTAGGAAGCCCGGCATTCTGAGCCCGCATAATTAAAACGGTCGAAAAATGGCCGAATGTTTATTATAGTACCTATTATAGCGATCTTTTACTCGACGCTTTCATTTATTTTCGATTAAAAGAGCGACACCACAATGTCATGTTAAACGGGATTTTTGCTTGTTTTTCCCGTTCGTGATGGTTAAATAGTCAACAAACAGAGGATTAAAATCCAGCATTTTACAGCCAATTTGTGTGAATTAAAAGCAAATAATTACTGCTTTTTTTTTCAATGTCGAATGGAGCGACCTGGTGGCGTGTGAAATGCAAGTGAACTCGTTGGAACATCTACATACACAAAATTTGCCCAGCAATAGGAAAGAGAGATAATCAGTTTTCTTGGTGAAAGACACAGTGGTTTAATTTACTTATTACTGCATGCAACGGTAAAGGTAGTTAGTTACTGTCTTCAAAGTCTGCAATTCGTAGAAGGGCATTTTATTTTCCAGGCATTTTATTTTCTTTTGAAGAGTAAAACAAAAATAATTCACCTCGAAATCTCTCTTGCGCTTGACGGGTTGGTACGAAGATCACTTGTTGCCCCTCCAGGGATGCAAAAGTAAAGTATGGCAAACATTTCATCTCTAGAGAAAAATGTTTCTAAGAAGGAACACAAGTAGCGATCGGTTGAAAAAAAAAAGAGAAAACTCAACAGCCAACCAACGTTGGTGGAATGTGTAACACAAAGGAACAGGAAGCCCGAGAGCTCCCGCGCAGATGACAAGAAGAACGAGCCTCAAAGTATAGCAGAGAAAAGGACAACAGGATCAACAGCAACAAAAAATTGTCCCCTTAATAATGCAGCAACATGATACACTTCAAACGCACTGGCGTTCGTTCCGTTACCTTCTGGTTTGTAGTCCTTTGGCCGGTCCCTTGGCGGAGATGATTATGATGATAATAATTTCACGACGCAATCATAAAAACGGGAACACCCGGTGACGCTCACTCTTGATTAGGCTCCGATCGCTTTGCCCGGTGGAGCCGAGTCCGCCGCAGTTGCCTGTTGGTTGCTCCCGAATGAGGTTATGTCCTTGCCAAGCTGTGCGTTTGGAAAGGGTTTTTGTCTAGCCTTTTTTTTTGTTGATATTTTGGTTGGGCTGTCGGGTATGCCGCCGGCGGCTGACTGCTCCGTTGTCCACTAATTAAACGGAGTTTGGTGGACGTTGATGTGGACGAACAACGCCGTCGTCGGGAAAAATAAACACTCACAGCGGGCGGTCAAAGTTAATCAGCAACTCAAACAGTCTGGTTTGGTTCACTATTAAAAGTACACACCGTAGCTCTGTTTACCCTTCTACTTTGCAGTTTGCTGAACTGACCGGAAAATAAACCACGAGTGTGCACATACACAATGCCGTTCGGCACCGATCTATTCCTTCACCTTTGTTCTTATCACCTTATACGGTTCCTGTTTCTAGCAAGAGGCTGCGTGTTTCTTCGGTGTTAGATTTCACAGGAAGGTATTTTATCTACTCGACCAATCTAACTTGCCAACGACGGAACTATTCTCATCCGTGCGAAAGCGAGCCAACGAACTTTGGGAGGTCCGGAGGGGTTCCGTTTTTTTGGTTTTTGGTTGCTGCAACCAACGAGTGCACGATAACGAATGATAGCAACCGGCAGCATTGCCGCCGCATTTATATACTTTTCACCGGCTCGGGAAAGCTTTTCCGCTTTTCGCTTCGGCCACTGCCGAACTCTCTCGTTGACGGACTCTGAGAGAGACATAGAGAGATAGAGAGGTAGAGACAGAGAGAGAATGACAATTTCACTACCGAATGCAACAAATCACAGCGGCGTCCTGGTGGATACATTTAACGAGATTTCCCTCGTTTTCCCCGGCATTTTGCTCGTTGATCAAACGTTTGAGATTCGTTAATAAAGAGAGAGGAAGAGAGGAAAAGGGAATGAGATGAGAATAGAGCAGCTTAGAGCAATTACCTGGAAAACTTGTTTATCAATTTCAACTTCCCTAGACACCGTGAAGGGCCTTCATAATGTGAAAATTTATTGTCAAATTTTAGGAAATGATTTTATGTAAACTTTTGCTGACCAGAAGGCACAATTTGTACATCATTCATCCCTCATAATAAAATTGTTATCGTTTTGGGAGTTTGTAAAATAAACCGTTTATCGACCGCAATAATGCAACCTTCGATTCCCAACACGATCACTGGAGATGCCTGTCACTGCTTTTTAATGTGTTTGAAATTGAAATCCGCATCCCGATAGTAATAATTTATCAGCATACAAACGCACTTGTACGGCGCATTACCTGGCGTATCCTATCGGTAGATAAAACAAAACCACTCCGCCATGTCACGTCAAAATCAATCAGCGATCGAAAGGAACGGCCGGTGGAGGCGCCGAGCAGGATGGTGCTCCTCCCCCTGGCAGTAAGCATAAACAACCGGTCAGACGTTACAACGACGATGTTGCCGGGAGATGTTGGGGCGAGAGTACATTCGTGTGAAATCAACCGACAAGAGTTGGCGTTGGGGGGAGTGAAGAGGCAAATACAAGAGAATACTATCAACAGACAGATAATGCCTCATGCAGCGGGAAGCGGGGGGAGTAGCTGGCAGTACTCAACGTGAGCAAAAGCTTCCCCGACGACGGCGAGCCCCCGTGCGAACTGTTCGGTGAAAAGCTCACAAGAGACATCACAATGAGGAAAAGCTGTCAATTGGCTGAAGGATGTGAAGGGAACTAAGTGGTCGGTAAGGGGCTCAGAGGAGTGCAGGAGACAAGCAAGGAGAGAAAAACTGGGCGTATTAGACAGCCATTAGTTGTAGCGAGGATCTTGCGTAGCGTAGTAAATAGCAGAGCTCGTAGCCGACACGTCACGGATCAGTAACATATTTGACGATAGATAATCTCTTATGTAAGCAAATTTGGAAGGAAAAAGGAAGGGAAACATAATTAGAGCATAATTCTTTTTGTTCGTTACGTTGATATAACTTTTGAAACTTCATTATTGGCTAATAGTGAACCGAAATATATATTTCTTAATTGAAAAGAGAATGAGGAGATACAATTAGGATTTGAGCTGTTGATTGTCTCGCTGCACCATGGTACTAGTTTCAATATGTTCAGTTGAATCTAATATAGTTTAAAAAAACTATATAGTCAATCTTTATCGAAGTTCCTTTTTGTGGTTTTGCAATGAACAGGCCTTCATTTTTATCCACTTTTTAAAGTTTGCAATAAAAAATGTACAGCCTTGGCGGCTCAGGACACTGGTTATCATCTACTTGTCATCGTCGTTTGCTTACGCACTTCAGGGAAATACACGAGAGACTACACGAGACACGTGAAGCTTGTATCTGCTGCAACAGCGAGAAGAGCATCGAAGAGAGCGATAAAAACGAAGCAATCTAGCAATCGTCCAAGCATTGACAGCTCCGAAACTCTGGTCTTGGCTTTTAATCATCGGAAAACGATGATCCCCTGCCGATGTTCACACATATTCCCATGCTTTCACGTGTTTCCTCTCTTGCAGGTGGCGTTTCTCGCTGGTATTCCCGGACCAGCACCAAAATGCTAATGCGTGCCAAGTTTGCCCCGTAACTGCCACACGAGAGTACGGAAATCTGTCAACCTCTCCTCTCTCTTCCACTTGTCCCCACCCCCCATGGCTTCCTCCTGGTGCCATCCTGTTTGATGTGGTGATGAAAATGGGCGTCCTGACAAGCACTAACAAGCGCACAAGCAACAACCACCCTCAACGCGCAACAGGTGCGGGGGGAATGGTTGATGGAAACGCTACGAAGGGGCAATGTTGAGCCGTTTGCAAAATCAACGTCATTTCTGGCAATTTCTGCGATGCGAGGGTGAGAAAAATGATCCATCAGCCGTTTCGGCATTTCGCTGCCAAATCTGTTGCATGTAATGAATCTCTAATGTGCATATTTTCGTTTACGCTTGCTAAATGCTGGAAACGGAATTGATCCGTAAATATACCATTTGTTTGAATCAAATTTGTAACAGCTTCCGTTCGGAAACACAATAAAACTGCTTTGTTCAGCGAAAAAGAAAAGCCAGAACATACTATGACATTTGGCTACGAAAGCTTCCCTGCTCGAACGCTTTTTTCGAATGGAAAATGGTTGTTCTTGTACCTAGCCGCTCCAATTGTCGTGCCGATGAACTTTCACCTTTCATCGTAGAAGTGGAGTTTCCTTGTTGGCGAAGCAGTCGAGCCAGTTTTTTTAACGTGTTTTTCACTTGCCCGGATTTGCGCAATGTCACAATACCAACTCAATCGCTCGCGAGAGCAAATCGAATCGAAGACGGCAAGGTGCACAGATGAACGATTGTTTCTTGGAAAAGAAGCTTGACGTTTCCGTGAAAATGTCAGCGCATCCGTCGTGAAGGTATATTTCGGAGATATTCCCTTCGTGGCAATTGTTCAATGTTCCGAGGAAAGTTGTGCAAGAGAGCGCGTAAATTTACCATGATAATGTTAGTTTTCCTTTAATCGACCTTCTACAACATCAAATTACCATTTAAAGCGAAGTCAGCAGCGTACAGAGGATTTAAACGGAAGCTGGCCGTATTTGCTGTTGATTAATTTGCAAACGAAAAAGTGTACTTGTCCAGCTGTGCACACATTTTCACACAGCTGAAAGACAACAAAAATAATTCCAGAAATTGTTGCCAATGCGTTGCCCGTTGGCAGAAAACTAAGTCCTCGTGTTACATCGCGTAGAGTTCACGGCGTTAATCGCCATAGTTAAATCAACCTACATTAAAGTATTCACGACGAGGGCATGATGTTGAATAACAGCTCAGATTTAGGCTCACGCCACGCATTTTTAAATGAAAATAAATAAATAAATAAGGCATACTTTGATCGATATTTTGAAGTTCCCCTCGAAATATTCCAAGATGCAGTTTAAAAAAAAAGAATAATCTTCAATCCTCTTCTGGGATCAAGAATAATCCAATAATCCTGACTGAACACGCACGGCGGACAAAACAGAAAAAAACGACGGGCTTGGATTAAAGAAGAAAACTGACATTTAGGTTGAAAGACGGAAGCTGAGCGCCGAAAGCGTAAAGGCGTTGAAAAAACAACACTGCAACTAAACAACTGCACCGTAGCGTGATGCAAAGACCAAACGAGCTGAAAGTGCATCCGAAAAACTCGATTACCGCTTGGAAAAAAAAACTGAAAGAGAATGCAGAATGAGCCAGCGATCATGAAGATTCTCGCATTGCCTAAACGAATGTGTTAGGAGCAGGTTTTAATCCGTTTCTCCTTCATGCATTTGGAAACGAGAATTAACACATGCAAACACCAAAACTTCTCATCCCATATAAAAATATGCACCCAAAAATGCACGCCCTTGCATTCGCCGTGGGTCGGTGAACTTGTGCGGAAGCAAAGTTCTTTCGTGTTCGGTGTTCAATTCCGAAACAGTTGAAGTTGCTTGAGCTGTGATTTGGGAAGGTGGCTTAAATTTGTGAATGATACTTGACGCTCAAATTGTACCCATTGGAAATCGTTTAATTCAGTACAATTTTTGAAACAAAACTTTTAACAAGTTGCTTAGAATGCGAACGATCCCTGCGGTGTGGTTTTCGGTGCTGCTGGTGGCTTCGTACCATCATGTCGGAGCTAACTTTGGAACCGCCAACTACGACTACGATACGGTTATAAACTTCCTTGTGTACGACTGGTAAGTCACAGAAAACCCGTAGAAGTTTCTTTTAATATTAAGAATGCAAAATTGGCGACTTTGATCCGTGCAGAGATGTGAGATGAGATTACGTGAGCAAACTTATTGTTGCCAATTTTCTCTTCAATTCAAATGTGGTTTCTAAAGCTGCCTTACAGTATCTCATCTCTCGGCATCCTAAAAACAAGTTAAAACTTTGTGTTACTTAAGGAAATCAAAAGCCAACGATACGCGTGAAAGCATTCTCACTTGCCGCCGGGATGATTGTAACTTTTAGGAACATGAACACATTCGCCAACCAAGCCACCCTCGAAACGAACTTCGACGCATTCGGTTGCAAAACGACCGATCCGTTCGTGGTGGTCGTGCACGGCTGGAAGGAGGGTTGCAGCACCACGCAATGGGTCCGTGAGACGCTCAACAACTTCGTCATCAAGCGGAAGGGCTGCGTTCTGTGCCTAAACTACGCCACCATTGCGGCAAACGACTACACCACCGCCGTAAACCAAATGGACGCCGTGGCACGCACGCTGGAGAAGAAGCTGCGCCAACTGTTCACCTTCGGTCTCGTGCCGGCCAGCGGTATGCTTTACGCGTTCAGTTTGGGGGCCCATGTCGCCTTCCAGGCGGGCCGCAACCTAGGATCGCTGAAGCTGGGCCGAATCGATGGTGAGCGAATCCTGGCTGTAAACCGTTTGCGAAACGGGGAACAGGTTTTGAGACATCACTTAATCTTCGTTCCTTGCTTGCCCATTTTCTCCTGCAGCATGCGATCCGGTGTGGCTGGGATTCGATCTAAACTCAACCTACACCGGGCTGAGCGTGATGGACTCGGCCACCAGCGTACAGTGCATCCACACGAGCACCGACTACGGTACGTCGAGGCGCGTCTGCCACAAGGACTGGCTGATGGGGTACTGCGGCTGGTTCCAGTTCGCTGCCGGCGCTAAGACGTCTCACGGGCTCTGCCCCGAGTTCTACAACGCTGCGTTCTGGTTCGACTTCCCGGCCATCTCGAATCCGTACTACTGTCCCACCACGCGGGCCGTCAGCTCCTGGCCGACCGGGTTTAAGATGGGCTACTTTATGCCCCAGACGTGAGTATCTCGTGGAACATTCGAAATGCCTCCAAGGAAAAACATAGGACTGACGCAATTTTCTTTCCTTTTGATTTTTCTCCACATTGCCAGAACCTTCGTGGGAGATCTTTTCGCGAAAACTTCCTTGCAGTATCCGTTCAATTAATGTTGATATGCTAGACATTTTAACCCGAACTTACTTACACAAGGAAGAATGTTATCAACGCATCAGAAATCCATCCTAGATTTATTGCATCATCGATTTAGCTATTATGACTCATACGTTCGATTTGATTTGTTTCCAATAAATATTCACACATTTACACTCGGTGACATGAGAAACAGAAAAGAAAGGCTGTTTGAACTTATCAACTTAAATAAAATGAATAATTCAACAGTATTCCAAGATGTGGTTGTACGTTCTGCAGTTTAATCTGATTTCTAATTTCTGTGAGAGATTTTCTCTGTGTTCTCCCTTCCCCCATGAAATGAATTAGATTGGTAGCGACAGTGACATGTGTCCTGAAATATACACCTAGACGTGAGCATCGTACGTCATATTTAGTAAAACGTTGCAGAGATAAACCGTGTGTTCGCACGCTATTATCGGCATCGCTTACGTCATGCGTTTACCCCGGCGCCTAACAGACATTAAACACGTGTTGGATACATGAGCCCATTCCTTTTGATGGCGTCATTAAACTGGATCTTGGACAATTCATTTTTTACGCTTAACTCAGCATGGTAGTGCGAGAGAAGACGCGATTAAAGAAAAGTATAGAAAAAAGATAAGTTATAGCATAAACTGAATGAAGTTTCATGCACTCGTTTTAAACTTTTCTTAAAAAGCCCTCTTTAGAAATATTCTTTAAATGCCACTGGACACGAGAATAATGCGTTGGATGAGAAGCAATGTTTTTCTGTTAATTTCAGCCATCCGAATACCTCTTGTTGTTGTTCCCTGCGTATTGCAGCATGATGATAAGATATTGGGCGGAAGTAAAACGATAAAATTGAAACTACACAAAAAGAAAGAAGAGATGAGTCAACAGCTGGCAGCACTTTCCTCGTCTTTTCCCGTGCAGCGACCTGGATCGCATTTTGATACACGTTTTCAGCGAAAGGTTTTCCACTGCACGCGACGAGCCGTCCCAACAGCGCCACGGGATGTAACCGGCAACCAGCTTCGGTTTGGACACGAGCCTGTGGTTTTTCTCCTACGAGGATTAGGATTATCCGCGATAAACCGTCCGAAAAGAAGGCGGCAATGGAAAAATATCCCGGCATCTCACGCATGCCAGCTTTTTTTTCTCTTAGCTGGAAGATTGTCTACTATTTTTCGTCCTGCTTCGGTACTTTTATTACTTTCTTTCGCACGCTGAAATTGATGGATCCCTTCGGTGTACTTATGGCTCGGCAACGTGAACTCCGCGGACGCCACCCACGTCCCGTGACGGGACTCGTGATTTATCTCGCCAATGTCTGCAGAGATGAAGGATCGTGCGGTTCAATGTAGGAACAGAGGAACTGTCCGCCAAAGTTACGTTTTTTCTTCGGCTTTGCTTTATTATAAACGTAGCACACCTGTGGGTTAAAACATGTTGAGATTTTCAAAAACGAAAATCAAAGCTTAGAAGCGTACACATTTTTAAAAAGGAAATAGAATATTCATTCAAGAACGTTCCATTGATGAAAATAAACGAAAGTGTTTTCTATCCAAGTCTCATTTTGAGAAGAAAAAAAAAAACAAGTCAGTCGTGTCTTTTCGACATCCTACTCTACCAAAGGGGCCCACGCTGGACCGGAAGCAGATCTGCCTTCCTGTGCCTGATTGACATTTATTTTTGTAGCATCTCCGGGAGAGTTCAATCGAATCAACAGATGGTTGAAGGCAGTAGAAAACAACCAACGTGTCCAACAGGTCGCCGGTTGCGATTTGGGAATTCGTTGCCGCCGGATATTACTTCCACCATCCAATTTTCATCCCATTCATCGGACGAACGACCCACGCTCCGGTCAAGCTTCTATTCCTGACCTGACCTTTCGATCGATAAGCATACTTTTCCAGCGGTAACGATTATATCCAGAAGGTTCTCTTTCGACCACATTTAAATACTTATTAAAGCTTGGCTTGGAAGAAAAATCAAAATGTTTGGTTCATCTGCCCATGTTGTCAGTCACTTGAAGGCAACGAAACCTACGTCCTCCCGGTTGGCATTCCCGTTTCATCAACCACCGGAACCTTGTCTTACTTTCATCCAAGGTCAACGCCTTGCTGCGAAACGAAATAGCTCACGCAACACGTGTGAAACGTAAAACATTCGGAAGTGAACGGCAGTCGAGGAGGTTTGTCAAGGTCCGCGTCGCATCTTGCTCTTCATCAGAGATGATTTGTCACTGTCCACGTGGTTCGTGACAATCCGTAAAACAGCGTCGGGTGAGAGCGTACACCAGCGATTGAAAAAGGTAAATTAAGATACTTAAATGTGGTAAAGTCCATCCAAACGATGATTGTACGAGTGCGTTCAAAAGGAAAACGTACATCATGACTTTGGTAAACAACTTTTCTTGTCCAGCAATCGTTGAACAGTCATGCTCCAAAAGTCCTGCATTCTTTCGCATGCAATAAACTGGCCCAATAAGTTGCTGCTGGTCGGGTAGAGCAACTCGTACTGGCCAAAGGCACTACACTGAATCCAACTATCCCGCTTGCTGCACAGCTGATTCGTTGAGCCACACACATTTAACCCTTGAGTGTGCGGCATCGTTTCCATCCGGCTCGCAAGTAGACTTGATATATTGCACTTTTCAGTACCCTGAACCTAAAAACCAACAACGTTCAGCACTGCAGGGTTTTTGGAGAGCGACACGCTTGGCTTCGTGGTTCACTCGATTCGGCTCGCCTTGCGCAGAAGTGCACAGCATCACGCGCAGCAAGCGACGAACCTGTCGGCGCGCGCGCGCGCGCACATGACTCGGAGTCGCGCCGTCAGACCTACTTTGGCCTACTCTAGCCAGTTTGCCTGCGCATGTGGACTGCATAACACGTGTTAAGTAACAGTAATGCTGATGAAAAAGCCGGCGACTGCCGTTTGTTCGACCGTTTCGAAAATCGAATCGAAATGCGCTAGTAGTAGGGACGTCGTTGTCGTGTCGCCGCCGTCGTCCCCTCCTCCTGCTGGGAGCTGGGAGAACCGAAACTCGCCGGCCATAAGTGTGTCGCCGTGCCACGAAACTGTGTGAGGGTCTCAAGGGGCCACTAACTACCACCTGCCGGTAGCAAACACACAAACATATGAAATGACTGCCGTCCCTGCAGCACTAAAAAGAGACGGATAGAGCCAGTAACGAAAAAAGTGGTCTGCGTGGTTCACGATCTGGCGCTTCTTCCAGCAACACTTTTCCACAGAGCTCGAGAGTTCTTTTCACTTTCAGTTTCACTCGTGCATTACGTTCGGAACGTTCGATAGCGGACCGCGGGAAAGGTATCACCACAGCGAAGGTTCGTCGCTTATTCTGGGCGGTGAAATCAGTTGGAAAGAACCTTCAAGCACTACCAAAAGCTGTTCTATTTTGTGAATTTAAGCAACCAGTTAACCTCTCACCTTCCTGTCCTGTTTTTGTGGTTGGTGGTTTAACTAAAACGAACTCAATTAAAAAAATGATCGTGCGAGCCAACGTTATTGCAACGCTGTTCGGAACGTTCTTGCTGGTGGGAGCCGCTCCCCACGGAAAGCAAGATGATGATGAGTTTCGTGATAAAAAATACGACGAGGAGGTGAAGCACGTTACCAAAGTGGGCAATACTTATGTAAGTGTTGGCGTTTTTATCAAAATGCGGATAACAAATGAATCAACTTTGCGAAACGATTTAAAGAAACGAGAAAAAGAGTTAGTTTGCAAACTAGTTGGAAGTGTTTCGCAAGTGTCGGTGCGCCTAGAATTATGATGCGCTATTCTTCCTGCTTCCAGGTGGCCGCTCTTGAAATTTACGACAACCCACCGGATCAAGACAACGCCCGGAAGGAGGTGGACAATTTCCCATCAAACATCTACAGCAAATATGATGGCCTGCAGCACAAAGTGAAGAGCTTTTTCGATGTAAGCCAATAGACCACGGTTTTGTGAATCTAGATCGAGGAATACGTGCTTTCAGCTCGTGCATGTGTCGTCTTATTCTATTCCTTCTTACCTTCTCATGCACACCGCGAAACGCCCGGCCCAATGACATCGTCAGGCGGAACCACTGATCGATAACATCAGAGAATCGGACAAGTACGGCAACACGGGCGACCAGTTCTACTTTATCACGAAACCGCTCGTCGAAACGACCGCCAAGGTGAACATGTTCATCAACTCCGTCATAGCGGTGAGTATAAACCTTCCCCCAGGGTGGATCCAAAAAATGTTTCCAAGGACGCGTGCAGGTTTACCAGATTTATTTGCATGCCGTGTAGGAGGAGACAATTTCATCCCAGTTCGTAACGAACTCTACCTTTCTTCCCGACAGGCACCAAAAAAATTGCTCAGCGGCTTCCAAAAGCAGGCCAACGATAAGCTGAACGATGTCGGAGCAGCGTTGGTTGGACTGAGGCGGTGATTGCTGGAAAAGCGGGTAAATTAGGTCACAGGTACGGACAGTGTGTACAGTGTAAAGTGATAGGGAATATTTGTAAATAGAAATCAGCCTAAAGTATATACTTGATTAGATATTTGACATTTTATTTTGATCATTCATATGACCATGCCTCGAAATAAATAAATAATTCAAACGTAAACTAAATTAAAAATGATTTTTGTGCTCAATCAGATTCACGAAGTATAAAGTAATCGATAAACTATTTTCAATGATTGCCATTGGCGGTTCTTTATGTCCGAATGCAACAAAGTAGCTGAAAGTGCATCTTACCCTTCTCCAGATGTAACTGCATGACTAGGCTTAAACATTGAGTACACAACCAACACTGCTACCGGCACACTGTCCGCTAATAACAGCCATCGCAGCAGAAATGAAAAATTCAAACATACCTGCATCCATCAATGGATCCAACGAACTCAACTCGCTAACTCATTGTTGATGCGCATACGGGCGCGAGAGCTACGTTTTCGGTTAGATAATCGTACACGTCGCTTATGCCGATGGAGAATCAAGTCTCGGCTAAGTTCGGCCCTACGAGCTGTCCGTCCCAACTACACAATTGGTCTCCGCCTCTGAACGGCAGCGCAACCTCGACTGTCGTTAGCTAATATTTGGCTTGACCGCTGAATTTTTCGGAGGTTTTGGCCCGAAACCAAAATGCACGCGGAGAGGTGGAAGTTTTTGGACAAATAAGTTTGGCAAGATGTGAGCAGAACGGCGAGATGTTGCTTGCACAAGACCGTGCGCCAGTTGTCCGAGATCGACCGAACGGACCAGATGAGTTCAAGTTTTGGTCCGCAGGTGTGCTTTTGTGTGGAGTAGTATATTCAAGTGCTGTTGCTTCGAACCACGTAGTATATCCAACGATCGATTAATAATCTAAGAGGCAAAATGATTCTTCGGCTGAGAGGAAGTGTTACGGTGTGGATCAGTTTCCTATCACTACTAAACCAACTGCATTGCCTTCCACTGCCAGGCCTTAGCGCGGCCGATGTGGAGGCCAAGATTCAGGCTGACCATGAGCTGCTTCATACTGTGACCTACGTGGGAAATAACAAGGTGAGTCATTATGGGCTCACGGTAGGACGATTAGTTACGCTCAGGTGTTCCCGACGAACGGAAGATTTTCTTCGCTTTGTTCTGCTTACGTGTTTTGCAAAAAAATTTGTGGCATAGTACATAGTTGGAAAACACTCCAAGATTTTGATGCTAGCTATCGCCAATCCACTTTCATGATTCATTGTAGGTATACGGACTTCTATCGAACGAACAGCCACAAATGCGTGAGGCGAAGCTTGAGAAAGAAGATTTTGACTCCAGTGTATTGACGAAGCTGGACTCTCTGCAAAAGAAGTTCGTTGAAAAAGGACAGGTAACGGAATGAAAGTGGACGAGAGGGGTCAGCTGTGTGATATTAATGAACCGGTACAATACGATTTATGCAGGTTCCAGTGCTAGTGGATCAAACGCCACCGAAAGATTACTTTGGCAACGATGTTAAGGATGAACCATTGCGGCGAGGAATCGTTGGCATTGTGGAGCAATTGTCCAATGTGTTTAATGCGATCATCGAGGTAAAGATCTATCAAATGGTTCACTCATTGCTAGGAACAGAGACTTAATTCATCGTTTTGGTCCCTTTTGCAGAAAGTACCAAAAGGTGCGGTCACCAACTTGAACAAGACTGTCCTTAATAGACTGAACGCAATCGGAGCCGTGCTCGTTGGTCTGGAAGACGAAATCAAATGAGCTCACGGAAAATTATCTATCACCGGAACAACTTTCTTCTATCCATCGTAATTTATTCGTTCTGTAAATACCTAAAATCGTAGCATGCTCTGGGTAAATAATTGCCTGGAATGTAGCTGTTCTGATTGCAATGGTGACTAAAGTGTTTCTGAAACTCTTTTCTCAAATCTACAAGGTGTCATCGTATATGAACACGTGAACTCGATCTGTGGTTGTGGTAGTTGTAGGCAGTTTGTAGCCCTTATTGCGCGCGACTTCTTCTGGCAAACGGTGGCCAAGATTTAAAATTAGTGTTTCTTGTGTATAAATAAAAGTTTGCAACTCTACCTCTAATCTAGGATCCCTGTCTCACGCAATTCTTTATCCCGTAACGCCAATCGCCCTCTACTTTATTCACGTTTTTAATCACGGTTTTCACCTGACCTGCAGCTGCTCTTACGTCGTTACAACGTCTTTATTCATGCATTTATCTTATTCATCCCGTTCTACTTTATGTTAGTTGATTTGTCTGATTTGTTACTTCGTTTTTTGGCACAATCATCCGCGCAAATTGTCACGCATTGAGGATCACACGCACGCTCGCGCGTACACACAACCATGTCCTTGCTTCCTGGCGTCGTCCCCTGGTGGGTCCCCCAGGAGCAGGTGAGTATTGAATCCCATTGGTTTGGTTTTTGGTGCTGTTAGTGGTGTTCGGCTTCGGTTCTCTTGCGAACGCTCGCGAAACCACTCAGCCATACAGTCAATCGTCCATGTAGGTGCCACTGGTGCCGTTGCGATTGAGCGTCGTGTCGACTGTTGGCGAGTAGGATTTGTATGTTTTCGAGGAGCGCTTATGTTTGACCGTACAGAACAACAGCATCGAGGAGATCAGGCCAAATAACTGCGATACAATACGAGACAAGATTGTCAACAACACCAATCGAACATGCAAACGAAGGCGCGCATAGTTACCTGTAAAAACCCTATCACAAGACCAACCGTTCCCACAATGTGAAGTCGCTGTACGAACCACATCTGCAGTATCTGCCCGCAGCTTTTATCCCACAGCAGGGTTGGATTGCCAGCTCTAGAAGGAAAATATAAATAGGAAATGAGAGCGCTGATTGGGTTTGAGCGCATCGCCCAGAGGGTACACCTACTTCCTGCAGTCAACGTTCGGTAGTTCGTCTCCTGAGCCTTCCGTAAACATCGAGCCGTACTGCGGCCGACAACAGGATCGGGGAACCCAACGCTCGCCGGGCCACGCACTAATATCGTACCAATCTTCGTACGATGAAACACCACAGCATTGTAACTACAGTAAACGAAGAAGACGGGCAAGGCATCAGACAAGCTAATCCACAGAAGAACTAT
This sequence comes from Anopheles atroparvus, assembly GCA_914969975.1. Classification (NCBI taxonomy): domain Eukaryota; kingdom Metazoa; phylum Arthropoda; class Insecta; order Diptera; family Culicidae; genus Anopheles; species Anopheles atroparvus. The sequence goes on along the minus strand of CAJZCY010000002.1, from coordinate 42,791,074 downwards.
CTAAGCTTACATCGCCTTGAAGGTTGTCCCAAATGGAGGCGACCGAAGGAGTGAGGAATCCTCCACGGTCGGACACATTGTAGTGCTTCTCGATACCATACTTCAGCTCCTGGGTCAGCATGCGGCCGATTCCACCGCGGAACACGAATGCCAGCGAGCCAAGCAAGAACTCACTGAGGAACAGCAGCACAACCAGCGTAAAGTACTACAAAGAAGTCAAAGTGAGTAAATAGTTTCGGGAAAGCTAGCCTACAAGGACTTACTATCACTAGGAAGCATCGCGATTGGAACCAGGAGCCACAGCAACCGAAGAACGCGATCACAAAGCTTATCACGCCAATCGTGATGAACATGGAGTCGGCACTGAGTACGGCATGCTCGGGGAGAAGTGTGGCATAGCCGGGGTAGGCGAAGTGTAGCCAGACGCCTATCGCAAGGAAACCACTGCCGCAGAGCTAGTGTAACAAAGAATGTCACAAGAATCCGGCGCAAAGAAGACGAGAGAGAAAGTTAACAGGATCTCCGCATCGCCAAAAGCGAAGTACCTACCCAGATGAGAATGTTGAAGGAACAAAATGTCCGTCGTATGCACGTGTACCCTGTACTGCCCATCGTTCTAAAATTGCAGCAATGAAAGAAATACGATGTTTATTTTTCGCAACGTCCTTTAATTCTAGTCATTGACTCGGTGGTTAACATTGAAAAGCGTCCGAATGGAGCAAGCGTGGAGCAAGCGCCTAAATGTATGCAAAAAGCAAAGCACCCCGTGCATGAATTGCGTGCAAATGCAATGAAAACGAAGCGATGAAAACGTCTCGATAAAACGACGAATGTGCAGAAGTAATGTTTTTACAGTGTTTAAGCTTTGTTAGTAAACTTCTACTAAATATTGTTCGTAATGTTTCGGAATGTATTTTACATTATTTATGTATACTTTAAATTCACGATGCATGCTATTTACAATAATTCGAAAGCCTTTTTTCAAAAACCAAGGGATAAGCGACAATAGATCCGTTTTCTAATTCTAAATCAATTTCTTTTTTTACCGTAATGGACCATCATTTAATTTCATTATTTGTACATAACTATGAGTGAATAATACAAAAATAGCTCGTTGTCTAGAAGCTTGTCAAATGCTCCATTGCTCCGAATTGTTGGTTTAGTGCGCTGCAATAAGGATGCACTATTGCCAATAAATCACAAATAAAGCAAACAGCATTCAAAGCTTCAACCCCTGGGAACCAACGTTTCAGAGATTGTTACCAACCCTTCCCGTAAGGAGAAATTATTGACGTTGATAACCCAGATTTCGGTGGCTGGCCACCCCAGTTAGGGTTTCTGGCTGTTTTTGTTTTTGACCGCCTATAACCTTGATTCTCAATTCCCACACGACCGTTTTGTGGGGTTGAAGCGCTTCCGCCCTACACTACACGAACGCATTATGAGACGGGCCGTTACATCTAGTGTCTTCTACCAAAGCGGATGTATTCATTATGTGCCATCATTTGCATACCGCTGTGGGGTATGATGAATACAAAAAGAGCAAAGCAAAACACCCCTGATACTAACATAAAACCTCCCCAGTACGGAACTGCACGTTTATAAATGGATCCAAAACAACGCTCTAGCTTGGGGCTGAGCGCATAAAATGTGTTTCATGTTAATATTTCGGACGGGTGAAGCGAGGGAACGCCCAGCTGAGCTTTTCGAATTTTTTTTATCCTTGAAGAGTATCGGACTCAAACTTGAAGTAAGAGGAGCCGATAAGCCCTGGAAGACTTTTGACCGTTAAGCTAACAATGGGCTCAACATAACAGCGTCCAATTATGCTCCAGGGCGGCTGCATTGGATGATGGCTCTTAAGTCGCATCGATGACCGGGCGGTGTCGTTACTTTTACTTTGGCTGCCGCTTCCGGAAACGTTTCTACGATTCTCTTTAACATAACCCTTCTTGCCAGAGACACGCGAAGGCCCACACAAGTTTCGTTAGCCAAACGTTTAGTTAATACGATCTTATCAATCTCTCAGACATTTCTTAGGCCTTAATCATAAGTCTTATAATTGTATAAATTTGTAAGGCTCGATCGATGAGGAAAGGAGAGTTTAAATAATAATTTGTCAAGTCCCATTATTTATTAAAAAAGTAATATTAGTGTCTGTCGAACGGGAAAAAATACTTTCTTCTATATTTATTGACGATAAATCAATTTTGATCGGAGGAATCATAATCCATTTTTCAATCCGTATGATTTGCTTTTCAAAGCAACGGGGATTTTGCTAAAAAAATTTTCTTGGAAAACTCATGATTATTCTTCAAACATTTTGGACAGGGTGAAACAAATTAAAATCTGTCGATGAATTGATCGCAAGTATCATAAAAATCTTTGTTCCGTAAGCTGGATGGATTATGGATGAGTTGAACTGGGTATTGAATATGAAACAAGAAAAGCTATGTAGGAGAAAGGGCTATCCGGAAAACCTCCAATGTCGGACGGAAAGGTTATGCTTCGGCGATGTGTGGGTTTTTATCTTTCCCTAGATCACGGCTTAGTGTATGATGCAGTAGCCGAGGGGAAATTCTATTTTCTATTATTGCTTTCAATATCACACGGAAAGCAACGCATCATAAGTTTACTTTTGGCTCAACTTTGAACATCATGACATTTTTAACTTGCGATTTGTTTGCTCCTTAATTTCCAGCCCAGCGTCCAACTTCCAACGCCCCAACCAGCTAGCCGTTCACGCCCCCACCCATCGCTTCAAAACCCCAGTGAGCGTTGAGGTGAAGGCGTGTGAGTTGGGTTTCGTTCGCTTATGCTGCGAGCTAATGCTTGCGCCTCGTATTAGCGCTTGTTTGTAATTGGTAATTAGCTGGACCAATAAGTACCCTTCGGTTTCCGAAAACGACCCGCCAATCTCATTTGCCACAAATTTGTGGTTTTCGGTTTCGGCTGCGGTCTGCCTGCAAACGAAAGTGGTGCGTCTAAATAGCTGAGATTGAAACGAACAAAATTAAAAAAGAAACAAAAATACTAGGGTGGAAGCAGTAGCCGATACTACAGGCGAGTAGTCGCAATGTAACGCACTTAGAGAGCGAAAAATTATATCGAATAAAAACACTTTCCATTGAAGCACCAGCATCGAATAATTATGAAGAAATGATTGCCGGGTTATCTACAGCGCTGCGGCGGTCAAGACCATCGGAAGTAGCCATGCGTTGAAAAAGAAATGAGGATCAACATAAGAAAAAAAGGTGCAGCAGAGGAAGACTCTATGTAATCAATAGTCTTTATGTTTACTTATTCTCCAAACAAAGAGTTTTTTTATATAACTTATTTTGATCAATTGGTTTTCCAACAAAATAACACTTTAATATAACAACTACAATGAAACGTGCTCTCCAATTCACTACTTGATGAAGTCATTGCACCCAAAAGACTATTCTACTTGCATACATTATGCTTAGTGAAACATTCTTCACATTCTAAGGGTTGGTAGCACGATACTTGCTTCAGAAAAAGCTCCATGCTGAAGGAGATTGAATTATTCATAGGCTGAAAGCCGTCCGGCCGTTCCGTCCTCTGTGCTCGCTTCCGCAACGACAAACAGTGGGGACAGTAAATCATGTTTCCCCGTCGTGACTTTTCCAGGTTGGAAATTTACATTCTCTCCCGGATAGCTTGGTGGAAATGGTACATTTTCTTTATTCGACAATTGTCTGCTCAAGTTCGCGCTACATGAAGCAATTATCCAAGGTTAGGAGAAGAGAGAAGTGAAGCATACCAGGGCCATTCATACCGAAGAACAACAAAAAAAAGGCAGCTACCGATGTCCAGCCCGAGAAACACAGTTGCCCGAATTTGTGGAGCACAGTGCTGGACGAGCCATTCTGCTGTTACTTCTATTTCATTATCACCATCTTCATTAGGCGTTTCGGTCGCGGGGCCGGCACAATCCACCGTTGTATACCGTTAACCTTCCGCGGCTGGATCCGGTGGACACAACCCCATAGGCGACAAACCGTTGGAAAAACGCCATCATCCGTATCAACCGTGGCCCGGCAAGAAAGGCATGCCCATTTTTCGAATGGGGCTTCAAAATGCGGAACGTAGCGGACGAACCTACCGAGCGACTCGTGAGTCAGAATCCACGCTCAAGTCGGGTTTCGAATGTAAGTGGCGACTGGTTGTACCCACTGGCCGTAATCCAGTTTTTTTTTTCTGGTGCGTCATAACCACCGGTACCCGAGTGGGTGAGGGCGAGTTGAGAAAAAGGGTACTTCCGATGACCAACTATTCCATTTTGGAGACGACTAAGATGTAGTGATTGGATGGCGATTGGAAAGAGATTAATTCACGAAACTGTACATGCTCTAGTTGACTGTTCCATTGGATCAGCTTCCGTATGACTTTATGTTTGGTTGAGTAGCTTTTAGACAGCTCTGACGAATGCCAAAGAAGTTGAGTATCTCGAGATGTACATAATAAATATAATTTAAAGGTAGACATACGATATGTAATGTTTAGCAAAATGACAGACATAATGAAATGCAATACTCTATCAACGTTAAATCGTGCATAAAATGTTAGATGTGTTAACCTGAACTACAATCAATTAGTATTATACATAATGTAATGATAGAAAAGATCCCATGCATCACCAAGAAAGCAATTATGTGTAGATAACATTATCCTTTCGAAATATTCTACTCACTTTTAAGCTTTGTAAGGATTGTGAGCGGCCAAGTCGTTAGCCCAAGATATTTAATGAACTCTGAAATAGAAGAAAAAAAACGTTAAATACATTTATAAAATGCTTATCAATATGTTAAAAAAGGACGACAATGTTCTATCAACAAGGAACAAGAACACAAGGAACAATAAAGGAGGAGAAAGGAGAACAAATAGATCGCCCTGACACAAGAAACGTTTTAAGCATTCTATATCTGAGATCTGAAACGTGTTTAAAATAAACCCCGTTTGCATAAAGCTTGTTTTTATTGCTATACAGTCAGACAGTTGTGACAGGCTTTGATGCAAATTTATGAAGTGTTACTGTTCCCATCACAGCCCAATGCAAACAGATGCGGCGAGAGTGCCCTAGAGGCACCCGTGCATTATGTCATCTCCATTAAAAATCGCCCGCTCCCCCCATCTCCCCCCTTTCCTTCTGGTCTAATAGACCTCTGTGAAGTAGGTATGTCCGCTCGCGTTGAACTAATTTTACTACAACCTTCCAGCCCTGTTCCACGATGCACCACGAGCTAGGCTGCGCTACACTTTGCCTGCAATGATCATAAACTCTATGCTCAGCGCATGCCGGTGGTGGGTTTCTAGCGAATAGCCCGCCGCCCCCTTCCCCCTCTTTTCTGAACGTGCCCGGCTATGAAGCGGCGGAAATGCACATTTGCACTCGTTGCAATCACAAACGCGACTGCGGCAATGCGGGACGACTGGATGAACGGAGATGTCAACGAGCCGCCAACGGGCGGACGAAACTCATCAACACCGCGGCGTACCGCTAAACAGCGGGTTGTATGTACGATTTATCTCCAGTCTCTGTCGAACAAAGCTGTCCCACCAGGCCCAGATTCTCAGCCGTTTCGTGACGCACTTGTTCCTGATCTCTTTGGTCCCGTTGGTACACGTGCCGTGTTGACGTTGTAGAGTTGTCTACTGTTTATCCATACCCCGTGCTCAGCTGATGAAACGACATTCTGTCACACAAAACCGACCCCCGGAGAGGGAAGGAAATGTGAACCAAATTTATCGAACGGATTTATTTATTTATTTATTTATTTATTTATTTCTTAACGTTTACAGATTAATATCAGTTTGCTTTACCCAAGGATGGTCAACGAATCTGCTGAGGATTTTAATAGTCACCAGAACGGGTTAAAAATAAAACAAAGTACTAAAGCGTCTGGTACAGAAACAACAAACCATTGTTGCAGTTTTCCTCTTGGGACATAGTTGACCATTTAACTCCATCCTGCAACTGCACTTCAGGCACGCACACGGGCAAATTACAGCAAATAATTGCGCTCAAGGAGAACGCTTATCAGGCACGACATTTAAGAAGACAACCCCGTGTCACCGGTTGTTTGCCAAGATATAAATTAATAGGCTTTGAGATGCATGCAAAGCTCTCGTCAACCGTGAACAGTGATGAACTGAAAGGATTGAATTAAATTAGGTGCGAAGAACTCGCGGCAAAAAATTCAACAACGTGGACACATAACAATTTAAACAGATAGATTTGCCACCGCTTTCTTCCGAGCTATCGATCGTGCTTCAGAATTTAATCAATCAAACACAAACTAATGCTTATCTGAAGGAAACGAATGACAAGTCACACCTAACAACAACACATAAGTGGAATGTATTTTTCCACTCCTTTGACGCGAAATGTCACCAAACCCTCCGGCAATGACTGCCACATGATGAGAGGATGATGATGTTTGTTCCGCATTTCACCGCCGCCCGACGGCAAATATCACAGCCCGGCTTATTGCTTGGCCATCGTAAAAGTTCGACGATTTCCGTTGCTTTTCGCTTTGTCTTCGGCCCTTCCAAGGCTCGCCTAAGGCTCTTAGCTTCATTACACCTGGGGATAGCAGCGCGCTTGGCTCAACTCCACCGAAGCCGTAGAACACACATACGCTTCACACCCATACCTACAGCAAACAGCGGCAGCAGACAGGCTGGCGTGGAGAAAAAAGAAGAAAGAAACAGTCCACAAATGGGCAAAGGCCACAAGTCGTCTGCAGAGGAGCCGAGTTGCCAATGTGACATCGTAAATGTTGGCCATTGCGGCCGATTGGCCTCTTTCTTGGCACGTCTTCCGTATCTTCCGCTTGGACGGACTGAAGATCGTTGGAGTTGCTCTTCTCGAAAGGTATCCCCCCCCCTCCCCCCCCCCCCTGTTCAATCTTGCTGGAAAATCAACTACACACAGTTTACGAAAGAGAAAAATTAAAAGAGAGTCCGGCGAATGGTGAGCTTTTCACCCGATTGCTTGATAAAACGTCGGCACCATCTTCTGCACGACCGGGCGAGTAAAGCTGTTCTATCCCCAGGAAAAAAGGGCCTTTTCTCACTCCACTAATGGCGATCCAGTTCTCACCTTCACATAATATGGGTCAGCAATTGGAGTGCTCGTGGGTTGGGTGTTTTTGTGGTTTTTTCCTTTCCCTCCCCGCAAGCTGTCCACTCAGGTACCTTTCGGTGGGATTGGAAGGACAGTTTTTTTTAGTAAGATTCGTTTCGAAATACCTTGGGGAAGAGTAATGAAATGCCACAACGCGCCGCTCGAGATCGAAATCTAAGCAATGGAATGATTCCAACGTTTTCTTTTTTAAGACTCACGCTACGCGGCACTAATCTAAAACTGGTCGATTGCAGGGTCCACTTCGAAAGAGTTTTTTTGGATAGTGGGAAAAAAGATACTTCCATGAAAAGGCGCGCTGAAATGTTAGTTTGCTCTCACGTGAGAACCAACGCCGGATCCACACAAGAAGGGCTCGCCTAGGGCCTTTCATTTTTAAACCAAGACCTTTGAAACCTTTGACAATTTGGTGAAAATTGAAAAATTTAAGCCGTACTACACCTTTTTCATTACAAAATTGACGTTGAAGAGTTTTTGCAATCGAAGACGCTCCATTAGGAAAAAGGACACTAATGCTTTTGCCAATATATTTGTAAAAAAAAAAAAAGTTTAGGATTTACATTATGGTGATTGATCATGGTCATTAAACACCAGCGATAAATCAACCTTAGTTTGTGAGAAGGAGAGTAAAACAAGTGGAACAATCTTCTCCTTCATGGAAGATTCATGTGAACACAGTTTCACAGTTTCCCATCACTTTAACCTGTGGTGCTATTGAATCACAACTCATTCGCACATTCTTGTGCGCCAGGGGGGGTGATGAACAACGATCGAAAGTCCTCCGTAACGACAGAGAAGAAAGCAAAATGCCTCCTCTAGGCCTCCTCAGATGAAGGTGGCCCTGGCAATGCGGTAACACGTCCACGGGCCTGAGAAACCTGAGCGCCATAAAGCAGGAAACGTTGTTCTTAAGAATATGCCACACTACTAAAGCCGGTGTGAATGGGCGGTGTAGTAAAATTCACTGTGATAATTCACGCCACTGCTACTGAATTGCATGCTGGTGCAATGGCGGAATTTTATAATCCATTCCACGAGGGTGTTTCCACGAGAGTCCACGCGATTATGGGAACCACGGATGCATCCCCGCAATCCGCCGGGCAAGCGTTGCTTGCGATTGTGTTTGTTTTTGCATTTTCTCTACCGCGTGCCAGTAGATACCGCCCGGATCGAGTGAAGAGATCGAGTGAAACCAAACCGAAATTGCAACGATTATGATGTTCGCCCATGCACACGCACAAGCGCCGGTCATACACGTTCGCTGGCTTGTTTCCGTCAGCCTCGAAACAGAAATAAATAAACGTTCAATCTCCCTTCCCCAACGAGACGAGAGATGAAACTGAAAAGCCTGGAAAACGGAAAGGAAATGTGCGCGTCGTAATTCTCGCGTTCGCCCGATCGAGCCGGGCGGGCTTCTGCCGTACGTAACCGTGTTTGTGTTTATGTTTTTACTTTCGACGTAACGCACGTCCATTGCGGCAGAACAATTTTCCTGATCGTTTCTTGCGTTTTGTTGCAGATCTAGAGTTTTGTGCCTCCCGTGTTAAACCAAATCGCACGCATGGGAATGGAAAAGATTCGCTCAACATCATCTGGCACATTTATTTTTGGCCCGAAACGAAAGAAAGGGAGCAATGAGTCAAACATTTTCTCCCATTACCAAACACACAGCACCCCGTTTCAGTCGCCTACAGGTTACCTATGTTAGCATCTTGTACTTGAAGATCATACCTTTCTTTAACGATGAAAGTAAAAGGCAGCTTCAATCGAAGACACAGTAATGAGCCCCATACTGTCTGAAAAACAATTGATCTTCACACAGTTTTCGTCATCCCGAAAGGCATTGCATAAGCGAAAATTAAATTTCAGACAGCATTACAAGCATTATGCTACCAGAAGCTAATGACAAAATGTTGCGTGCAAAATTGCCATTAATATATTCTTCACTTTCCCCTGATGGAAAAAGAAAAAACGAACTACAGGCAAACCTGGCTCCAGTGCACCGATTTTTCTAGGCACGGATCCAAACTCGGTTGATTATTTTTCCCAGCTACTGACTACCGGAAAACCCTCCAGCTATGACGAAGACGATGATGAAGCTATTAAAAATATCCAACACAACCCCCCTGCGGACGCCGGAAGCAGAGGACCGCAACATAATCTTCCATCGAATGGATTCGCGCAGCATGGTTTTTCATCCCTCTCGAACACACGTTTTTCATCCCATTGCCCTCCTTCGCGATCACTTTCGATCGCCGATCGCAAAAAAAAACGGGACGCAAGCGTTTTTGAACACTCAAGATTGAATGATTCACTATTTTTCTTCACTACGGGAAACCATTGCCAGCCGAATGTGCGGTTGCGTTTTTCGTTTGTTTTCGCAGCCTCCGTCGTTTCATGTTGCTTCGACGGTGAGTCTTGTGTGCATAAGCATTGAGTTTTCCATTTGTTTGTTTTTGGCTCATTTTCCATTTCCATTGCGCAACAAGCGCATTTTCTCTCGTTGAAGGCGCAGATGAATTAGTTATTTTTTTGTTATTTTTATGCAACCACTAGTTAATCTACACAAACAGAGTTGCATAAACATAGTTGGGTTTAGGATACGGAAATAAACATCAACTGGAGCAAGCAACTGAAAGCCGCGGAAGTGAGAACGCTGAAAATATTAGGCAAACGATTTAAATTGATCTAATGGATATTTACACAAAATTTAAATGTAGCTGTTTAGTACATCGACAAAATATGGTTGGGTGGACCTGCCTCTACTTAAAAAGAAAACACTCCTTATCTGACTAGTGGGTTTGAAAACCGTCTTCGAACGGCGGACCTACCGACCTACATCACGCTCACCCCCTAAACAACCTACAGTAGCTTCTCCCAGCTCTCCCAAACCAACCGCGGACTATATCCGGTACTTGAAACCGATGGGCGACTCAGCTTGGGGCCCGTGAAGTGAAGGTCAATTTCCGGATCATTAACACCCACCGTGACGCAGCAGATCGTACGTGCAGCCGGCGGGACGGGACGAGGGAAATCGCGGATGCCCGATCAATTCAGCTCAAGAGATGCGGGCCAAAGGCAGAGCTAATCATTTGCTTCATTTATTTTTTTGTGGGTGCAATTTCCATTCGTTTTCGTGGGCCGGAGGTGACCATTTCGTGATGGTTTTATTGGGATATTTCCGGCGCGAAGAGGGTGCTTCGTTTCGATTTGTTGCTTTCTTCTTACTACTCTCTCAATTTTTAAAAGTTAATCAATGCATTTTGAAGACATGCTCAACCATTTGTGTTTGTGCCTTTTGTGTTTATTTTCTCACTTTCGAGAGTTCTAGGCATGCAAACATAAAGGCAAGCATAAACACCACATGTAAACACGCGTCTAATGAACGATCCGTAGGAAACTCAGCTTAGAAAAGGCGGCCTCAGCTGATTCTGTCCTTTATTTATTGACATTATGAGAACTTATTGAAAGGCTCAGAGTGTTTATTTTTTGCGTATATATTTATGTTTCTCGACAGTATATCAAAACCTCACACCTAAGTAAAAAAACTGTATGTGTTTTACGGGCCCCCGACTGAAGAGATCCCGTTGTTCGAAGAGGAATTGAAACCCAGGACGCACTGGATTAGTGTAAAGTATGCTTACAACTGAGCTCCATGCCTTAAAAATATTTGTTTAATCAAACTCAAACAAACACTTTTAAGATCGGAGTTTAATGTTGTGAAGACAACGATTGAATGTAGAAAATTTACAAAAATCGACCGACAAACTTGCACTAGGACCATGAATTTGTTTCGCTCCTTCTTGGCTGAAGCAAAACGGACAAACGGTTCGGTGCATTTTTCATCGCCATCAACACGATTTGTTTGATCATATCTCACGCCCGATCGGCCCCTTCGTTAACTCTTCTGGCCCTTTTTGCTGGCAACATTCGCGCAACCACAATGAGGCGACAATTACCATGATAATTTAGAACAATTTACTCGAATCAATCCATTCCGGCGCGCCTCGCGTGCGGCAGAATTCGCGTTGCCGTGGATAGTGTGCGTGGTGTGTATGTGTGTTTCAGTCCTCTTGCCACTCCAGAGGAAGGCAGAGGCGAGAATGATCGAGGCGTGATCGCCGCGCGATGTGCTACCCCGGACGAGTAGAGATCAGTGCCGTCGTCTCGTTTCGGTCTCTTATTTATGCCCTCCGCAGGTATTATTATTCGGTATCAGAACCGTGCATTACCATAATCCCCGCCCCAAGCGGCACCGGCTTTACCTCGTCCAGTAGAAGTAGAAAAAAAACCGGCCATCCCAGCTGATGGGACGGACGTAAATTTCCTGTTGCGATACGGGTTGCATTTTTATTTCGACGACGATCGTTCTCGTGCTGGACAGTGGCATCATGGGTGCCACACAAATCCAAAACACCCCAACCACCACGATCGCGCACGTTTCGCTGGACCAGGTTATCGGATAGATGCCGGCCTCAGGGTCAAGCGCTGGCCCGTAGCAGCACCCGGTCGGCCGCAATCTGCGGCCATAGCGCCGACGACGGTAACAGATTATGCACACACCAAAAATCGAGCGCAAAAACATCCCCCCAACGATCCGTTTCGCGAAACGCGTCCCCAACCGTTGGGGGATAGCGTAGGAAATAGCTCGTTTACGCGATGAACGTCAAAATGGACCGAACGGAGAGGGTCTGCACCCAGTCGTTAGAGAAAAAAGTTTCACATCAACGCTGAAGGAAACACATTCTGAAATACCTGGAAAAAGGGTTTACTCTTCGTATGTGTCATTGTAGAAGAAAGGGCCAAGATATTCATTAGTAATATGATTCGTGGAATCCTATCGCAACAGAACCAACGAAGGCAAATAATTTACATTTTTTCGCTTAACACGCCTTCGTATGTCAGCCTTTTTTCTACCCGGCTCGCAACGGAGAATCGTTTTGGGAAAGCTACGCACAAGCCAAGTTGTTATCAAGATTTGCTTCTAATTTTGCAATCAAAAACAATCAAAGCAATGATAACCGTCACGCCCTCTCCAACGCTCTCTCTCCCTTTTTGTCTCCCCCCCCAAATAGCAAACGCAACGCAGCACAGACACAACTGCATTAGCCCGATGTTGGTTACAAACATTCAAACTCCAAAAAACGAGCGATGGAAAACGGTTCTGGTGGCCAAAATCGTCACCGATTAACCAAAGTCACCTAAAATGCCTCAGCTGGCGAGAGTACATATTTAAATTTTAGTCATTGATCAAACAAAACTGCCTGGCCATCAGAAGCATAGACATTCATAGGCATTCAGCTAAGTTTCATGTTCTCAAATCAATCCCTTTAAAACAAAACATTGGCAAGACGCTTTCAGGGATAATATCGTATGCAGTAGAAAATAGATTTTGGCAGTTTGAAACTTTCTCTGTTCACTTTTTGCAACCTAAAGCAGTTTGTGTGCCAACTCCAGAAGCAGCCTCTGTAAAGATGATGATAATACACATGTTTAAACTTTATAATCCAAACTAGTTCGTTGCTATCCGTTTTTATGGCTGTGATTTATTGGAGGGAAATTAATGTCTACCGGATTGCGGAACCTTCGGGGGCCTAAACAACTTTCACGGCCATGTCAATAAATGAGATGATTTGTATTTAACGCATTGTGTATCTTACAATGCTTATCACCCAACAGGTGGGGTTCACATTTTATACACTTTAACGGAAATGTGTTTCAAGCTTCCTAACCGTACAAATTTACATTGATGCGGAACTGCACCTCTCTAGTGTTTTTTTTTTTTTTTTTTTCAACTGAGCAAAACTCATCATTTTGTGCCACCAGGGGAATTGACCAATTTTCTCATTTTAATGCATTTTCCATTCAAATTGTGCTCTCGGTGTGTATCTCTGATCGGTCATTAATATTCCGTGAAGAAAGCGAAAACGAACGCGCACCGCGAATTGCCCGCTTTTGTTGGCCAAACACACCGTACCGGAATCGGCCTGAAAGCTTTCTTTTTCCGCATTTTTCACGGTAGCATGTGTCGCTCTAGCATGGAAAGACCTCAACTCAAGCCAAGACAAACAAAGTGGCAAAAACACACCTAACGCAGCGCCTCCGAAGTGCGCCTTCATGTATCTTACTTTGGCGTGGATGATGGGCGAACATTTGCATAAAACGTTTCGCTACCAACAGGCAAAAATGTTTAACGCGCCGACGTCCAATTTTTTGGCATTTCCCATGCCAGTTTTTTTTTCGCCAAAATTGACCATTTTTTGAAGAAGCAGTTTGCGGTTGTTCACTTACAAGCAAGTGGGCAAGTGAATCCGGTAAAGAAAAAATGTTCCAATATAAAATCTCTTTTTCATTTAAAAGTTTTCGGAGACCTCGGTTAGGATCGTCAGTTAGGATTGGAACGCTTGGCAGGCTTGCGACAGTTCAGATGATGCCTTCACTCACCACATCACGGGATAGGCGTTTGATTCTCACTCCTTTTGGAAGAAACTAATTTTGTGTCCAAATTTGGCAACTGGCAGAAAATGTAAAATGGTTGAAACATTTGGTCATTTGGTTTCTTCAACCAGTACCTTCGATGATATCATACCAAGTTGGTGGTGGTGCCATATTCGCATCACAAGATGTTAATTGTTTATGGAATCTTTTTAAACCATAAAAACCATGAGCCCGCTTGATGATCTCACTCCATAAGTGTTGTTTATTTAAGTACGGTTTCACTTTGGCTCTGTGATTCTGATTTACTGTATTGTTTCTCAGTCGCATGGACTGCAAAATATGCTAAACCTGTTGGGTAACTAGATATTCGGAAATGCATACAGTTTTATTACTCACCACCTTCAATCGATGTTTGAAAGATGTTAACGTCTGAACACGCCCAAGTCGCTATCGGTACTGGAACCTTCCCCTTCGGAACGTTCCTGCCCGCGTCTGCCCGCTGTTGCTTGCTGGTTGATGAAAGTGGACGATCACGTACGCTGGGGATAAGCTGTGAGTAGAGCCTCACGAGCGATGATGCTAATGCAAAGCACAATCACACAACCGAAGACAGGGACTGCACACACCTCGGAACGAGCTCCACACAGGACACTGCTCAGTACGAGAACCTCCCCAGCACACACTGCTAATCGACACTCCCACAGCACTAGAAAAAACTCAAACTTCAAACCACACGTACACCTATAAATATGCAGAATTTAAAAATTTAAACATGCACACAACTTTTCAAGATTTTGCTTATTGGGTCAATTTTTTTTTTCAAACAGCCTGTTTCACTCCAACCGATCAACGAGACGGTCGCATTCCACCGACCCCAGCATCGATTGATCAATTGATTGATTCATCACAACGTTTCTGCCATATATATTCCCGTCTCGCTCTGCCCTTCTAACGTCCATGCATGGGACACAATGGAGATCAAGCCGATCAGTAACGATCATCGGTGATGCCGGTAGAATGGCATTTAAAGTAGTTTCTTTTCAACTGGAACTGGATGGGTGCACTCGAGCGGCTACTAACACATCGAAGTATCGAGGGCTTTCGTTACCTATGGTTACTACAGCGAACGTTCGCAGCACAGTGCACACGCTGATCCCAACATGCTTCCTAGTTCTTATTGTGCTGACCAGCCGTTTGTGCTGTCGGTGACAAATGTTACCTTTCACTACAGCTACCGCCAGAATTAAAAGCTTGCAATTGCATTAATGCTTCATCGTACTCCCATCGTCACATACGCAGGTACCCTGCTTTAGACGAGAGTGAACAGTAAGGCATCACGTTGCGCTGGACAAAAGAAAAACACCTATTGTACCTCTCATTGTAGCTCGTTGAGCTGGTTGCGATTCTTGTCACGTACCACCGCGCACTGGCTGTATATATAAGCATATACCTTTTGTTTGGCGTGCTTTCTTTTGATTCACACACGCTTCCTCGACGCACCGAAGAAAGAAAGAAAAAGCACAACAGTACACCACCAGAAAACGTTCACACGAAAACGAATCAACGCGACCGAGCACCGAACACGCGTGTGCTTCTTTCAGAACGGCCGGACGTGCAATGAATGAGGTTTCAAGATCGTGCGCCGGCGTACGCACTCAGCGCAGCTGTTGCTGTGGGTGTGTGCGCGTACTACCACCACACCTTGGCTCGAAGGCGTGCAAAACCGTGCGATCGCTTTCGCCGCAGAATCACGTCTATACTCACCGAGCGCTGGCCGGGAACTGATTGATCGCAACCGGCAAGACGCGATACCGCTGGACGGATCGATGACGCGCAGTTGTTGACCATCATTCTCCCGCCAACACCCAGCCTATCTCGAAAAAAAAATCAACAAAGTTGGTAAATTGCGAAAGGAGCCAGGATTACTGAATAAGATTCCCAAATTTGTTAAATTCTCCAATAAAATTTGAAAAATCATATATGTTTTGAAAAAGATTGTATTTAAAAAATGCCCATGAAATGTTACAAAGTGATCGTGTGCAAGTGCGCCTACGATTGCATACATTAAGGGGTGCTCTAAATTTAGGGGTGTACATTATTCAAAATCACACTGTTGCTCACTGTCTGCTGCGTTTAAAAAAAAATACGAATAATAATAGAAAAAAATTAAATGAATTTTCAAATGATAAAATCATTTAAACCACCTTTTTATTAAAATCTTACGCCATAACCAGTTAAACCAGGGAACGTGATCAATTAACCGCCATTTTGCTTCAATCGCTTTTAATTTTCCGATTACCTTTGCTACCAAATAAATTGGAAACGATCCTACGCAACATGGTATAAGCAACCACCAGGGCTAGCAGCATAAGTCCAACCACATCAAGCAGTGCGAGACTTATCCATGGAAGATCCAGTGCAGACGATCGAATCTGCGGTGCACCCTTGTGCCGCGTGACGTACTCTATCCAGTAGATGGCCTCATCGAGTGGGGACAGCGGGCGATCGCGGAACACTTGCGATACTCTCTCTATATTTTGCTTGTAGGTCGGATTGTACAAAACCTCCTCCAGGGCCCATCGGAACGATTCTGCCGTGATGTTCGGAAAGTCCAGTTTCACCGCGTATCCTCCAACGGTTGCCTTGTTGATGTTCAGATGCTGATCGCAGTAGATTGGTATTCCTACCATCGGCACCACCCGATGGACGCCCTCCTGCGTTCCCAGCAGACCCCCGTGCGTTATGAACACCTTCACATTGCGGTGGCCAAGAATGTCACTCTGCGGCAACCAGCTGCGCACCAGCACGTTTGGGGGCAGATTCTTAATGTGTTCGTCCTCAAACTTCCACACCACGCGCTGCTTCATGGTACCAAAAACTTCCAGTATGACGGTAAGCTTCTCCGGGGGCAAGTCAGCCGAGCGGAGATTCGTTCCAAGGCTGAAGAAGATCACGCCATCCGTCGCCTCCTCGATAAACTTTTGCAAATCGTCCGGAAGTCGCTTGGGCTGCTTGATGTGCAGTCCTCCGACCTGCACCAATCCGGGCACCTTCGCGCGAACCGTAGTCAGTGGATGGTAGCTGTTCAGCAGAATGACCGACACCTGCCGCTCGAGATCGGCAATGCGGGGCAGCGGACCTGGAAGGTACGCGAAATGTTTCGCCGCCATTGCTTCCTGCTGCGGAAGGTAGTACCAGGAACGAAGTAGCAGCTCGTACAAGCTTACATACGTGTTGTACGCCCTCTGAGTAAGTGACATCTGATCGGTGTACGGTAGAAACTCGTGCGGAACGTGCGCCCAGGTACCCATCAAGCCCATCAATGGGCCCATATATTGTGCGAAGCCGAACGTGCCTATATTAAACCGTTGTAGAGAAAATTAACAAGTTTTCCTAGTTGATCTCATGGATTCGAAAGTGCTCCTACCTATCGTGACGATCGGTACTTTGTACTTGTGCGCCAACATCAGGTAGGATTCCTGATAGAACTGCTCCGCCAGCAGGAGATCGAAGTGACTGTTATCGTTCCGCAGAAAGTCGGCGACGTTTTCACGCGTGTACGCATACTCGGCCGTCTCGAGCCCGAGCGGATACAGGAAGCCCATCAGCATGTGATGGATCGAGATCTCGGTCAGGTCGTACAGCGAGTCCACCTTCACCGACTTGCCCCAGAAGTCGTAGATCGGGGCGATCACGATTTCCGTGTAGTTCGGATGTGGTTGCTTGCGGGGGTAGTTCGAGATGACGGTCAGCTCATGGCCACGCTCGAGCAGTTCTTCCAAAATAGCGCTAATCATCATCCAGTGGCTACGTCCGGGGAATACGTTCACCGAAAGTATCCGGGCGCCATCGTTGATTGGCAGGTTGATGAGACCGATGCCAATGAGAACAGATACACAACTTGCTACATGCTAAAACAATGGTTGGGGCAATTAAAATACATGTAATGGTTTGGATAGCCTAGAAACATCCCCAACTACTAAACTGCTTTGTCGGATACAAACGAATCGGAAAAATGTGCATGTCATCCAAACAAAGTACAGCATAACAATATGGAAAGCGAGAAAAACACCCAGATATTCTGCTTATCATTCCAACACTGCAGTACGGTGCAAGATGTTTAGCTTCCTTCACTTCGGTCTGGTGCACTTCTCTTTCTCGCGATAACGATCGCGATAACAATTCACCCGATCCATTATTGATGATAACAATGATGATGATAATGAGATCTAATGATCTCTTCATGCAAAGGCAGAGCCGTTCGACTATGATCGACTATGACCGAAGGTACGAGTACAACTATTTTCACTAATTTCAACTATGTTCTTAAGTCTAAAACATAAGCCCTACATTAAATTATTTTACTCAAAGGACGGTTCTGTTGGATTGTTACTTACCATGTTTGACCTTAAATACACTGCTAAGCTCGATCCAACCTCAACCGTCAGCTGATCCGTCTTCTACGAGCAACAAGTTGGAACTAATGATCGAGTTGGTGAGATTACACGTGCTGAGCTGTTTTTGTGTCGGTGAAGCACGATTTTTTGCCATGTATTTACACTCTCCGTAGCATACACAGCATCGTTAGACACATTTATAGCTCTAACTGTGGAGCATGTAGTGATTACATTGTTGGTAGTTCACTGGATGATAGACCTTCCACGTTGGTATTTAAGCGCGTCAATATTCGGTGACAATCAAGAAGCTCGCCCCATCACCTTTGATGACAGGGGAACATCTAGTTGCACGTTTGCTACTAGGAAAAGCCACAGCTTGAAGCAAGTCGTCCAAGTTTCACCATTCTTTGGCTTCGACGAAACTATATACAATTTTGTTCGGAATGGGCCACCGTCAAATTTAAATTGGTCCGAATATCACGCAACATTTCATGCGGAAGTCACACAACAGCAGTTTTCATTTCACATCCAAGCTTGATTATCGGAACAGACTCTAAAAAAAGTTCTTTAAACTTATCTTTAACATACCATTTTTGTCGGTTATTTATTTTCATCCGCTCAACTTTGTCACGCAACGCATGTCATCCACGTGAAACTGGTGAGTATGGCGGTGCTAATGAAAAAGGAAATTAGACCATAACGATGATTACCCAATTCTACAAAAATAATTTGAAAGGAAAAATTTGAGAACACTAAGCAAATGTCAGCTGTAAGGAACGCTGCTTGTAATCAGATATAGTAACATTTCATTACGAATAAGTTAAGAGCAGAATGAGATTTTATTTTTCTTGGATATGTGAACACAACGGAAGATCCCATCTAGTTGTGTCACATTAATTACGTATACGGCAATCCGAAGGAACAAATCCCTTCTGTCTGCGTATCTGTGAAGCTTTCTATGAATAAACAGCATGATAGGTTTCGGAAGGGTGAGCTGAAGATAATCATTCTTACCGTATGTTGGAAAAGTTACAAAGAAAATTAAGAAGTTATTTGAGGTATTGATCGATTTGATAACGTTGTTTCGAATAGTATCACAAACACACATGATTAAAACAATGGGGGATAGTTTAGTTTGTTGTAACGATATCATATATTATCCTTTCCTATACAGAATAGAATTTTCTCTGTTTGCGCCCACCACGCGTTCATACATTAGTACGGCCTCTTTTTTCCCGATAGCCCGTATTTCCCTGCACTGCATCCTAGCCGACTTAGTTATTCTATAGTTTCCGCTAGTCTCTTGCTCAACTACAACGATTAATACCACCTGTGGTGCTGCACTGTCCTCTCATACCATCACTGGGACCGATTTGTGTTACACCTGGTTACGTTTATTCGCCTACCGTTACCGATTTATTCGATTCTACCATTCAGAGCTGTACATGCAAAATGTGCGGAGTGCAATTGATCCTTGTATGGGTACTAGAACTATTCCAATTTATCTGCCAAAGAAACATCGTTTCCTACAACCGTTACCTTTGCCTGGATCTAGTTACTTTTGTTGCCCCCGCCGGAGGCTTGTTCGTACTGTACTTCTATACTGCAATATCGTTTACCATTTGTTTCGAGAGAGATTACACAGAAAATCGTTTTCCCTTTTAAATATGTGTATATATTTGTATAATATGCTCTGTGAATTTTTCGTCAACAATACGATTGAGAATTTCCTTCTCCCCATGAGGGGCAATGCGAAGTCGCGTGGAAAAGTCGCAAATGTTGGCGTCCGGTTCGCGCGAGCTTCCATTCCATTTGCCACTTTTTCTATCCTTTTCACCCCTCCAGGGGAGTAGTGGGAAGTCTATTTAAGTATTTACACCGATAATGAAATCTAAATTTATTTAACGAATGTCTATAGACTGTTTGTATAGTTGATGCATATATAACCATCTTTAGGATTTCCTTCCCCTCCTCTATCTACTACATTCAAGGGCGCGATATCTTTAAACGAGTCTTGTTGTGTGTTTCATTTCATTCTATATACTATGCGTTAAGTTCAACTATTGCATTCCGGTAGGTCGCGGGTAACTGCTTGGGGTAAATGAAGATTTTTACTATACTCTTGAAACTTTTTTCATCTTTCGATTCCTTTTGTGTGTGGTGTATGTGTTTAATGAAACATGTCCCAACAACCCGATGTAAACCATGGAAAGCCCTTAACCGCTCAAAACAATCCAAGCTCAATGAAGAATAACAAGTGTACATAAAAACGTATTCAATAATGGCATTGGTAAATCTCGACACACCCATTGGGAACAATGCCTCATTTGGTAAAAGATAATGATTGAAAATGATATGTATTTGAAAGTGTAACCTATTTCCAGCAAGGGAGCTTTAGATGCGTTCATTCTTAGATCGATGCTGTCTTTTAACGGTGCGGTAATATCATCCGAATCAATTGTATTGAACAGTACCTTTTTCTCTTTTTATCAACACACCCCCTACCCTTAGACAACAAAATTTGAAGGAATAAGAGCAGAGGAGATATTTAATATCTCGTACCTTACAGCCTAGCTAATGCTGATGGTTTGCCTAAATCTGAGGGAACATTAATATATGTAATCATCATTACCGCCTGCAGATTGGTGTATGTTCTCTGGATGTTTTGCTATTGCTTTCTGGTTGCCTTTTAGTTATGCTTTTGGAGTAAGATTACTTTTACACCGAAATCGCGGATTAACGAATCGATTTATAGCTAAAAGATACAGCAAGATAAGTTTTACTGTTTCTCGTACAAGAATCATTTTCGTTGGTGTCCTTCAGTTTTCACTTGGTACCAATCTTGCTGTCGCTTTTCAGTTTTCAACGTGTTTGCTTGATTGACACATAAAAACACAAGGGATCAAACAAATAAACACCTACTCAATAAAATCCAATAACATACGCACATTATTGGCACATTTGCATGGAAGAAATGTAGCTTTTAACAAACATATTGGCGTAAGTGACGAGAACTTTTGCACATTGCCAATCGATGGGATCAAAACAAGACCTGAATAACTCCTTTCGTTCGATTCAAACCGAAACATTCCATCAATGCTTTTTTATTTTGTTAAGTCACGTATCCTTGCTGTGGAAACAGAGTCTCTCTGCGAATCCAACCCACTTAACTTGGGGTTTATTGATGGGAGAAAACGGTGCCGGGACTGCATTGATGGCGAATCGTGCTTCGTTAGATTGGGATGATAAGCTTTTGTTTGCAAACACTTCGCGCCTTTCATGACTTGGATGTTTCTGGTGTTGCTTTAGATCCTCCACAGCTGGTGGTTGAGGGATTAGTGTTGTTGTTTGCATCGTACGAAGCAAAAAAACAAAACGCGGATTCAATTAAATTCGCCGTTCTTTATAAACATCTGCTGCTGCTTGCGAGCAGAGTTGGCAGACACAAACTAAAATTTTGCTAGCTTACACATAGATTTGTTTCTTCTTACACATTAATCGTGAAATAGCGACACACTTGCAAATCAACATAAAACCACAACCTTGAAAAAGTAAAGAATGGAAAACGAAAAAATATCATACCACGAATCCATTACAACCAAAGTGTGATCAAATCGATACGTAAAATGATGATTAGAATAAAATGGATAAAAATGCAACGGCGAAAACGATTTCCGTTAATCTGTAGAGAGTTCGTTTACTCGGATGATCGACTCGTTCTCGCAATGAGGGGCGCCGTTCCAAAGCATTTAGGTTAACGCAATGAAACGAGCTACTAAGGATGGTAATAAAGTGATGCTTACTCTAAACTGATTCATTCATTCCCCGAATCGCATAGGAAGCATAAAGTCGTACGTTCGGCGTCGGTAAGCCATTCATATTGAATGCAAGGTAGTACCTTCTCCCCCGAGCTGGTTCGGTACGGAGGAATAATCATGTTTGCCAGTGCGTGGGCCGGATGTGTAGTCTATACTCGCCCGATCCATGACACAGCGTCACGCTAAACGCTTCAAGGATTACGCGCTAAACATTGTTGATTTTAGCGTGCGGTATGAGGAAGAGTGTACGCCAAAGGATACAAAAATGAAGAACCAACAGTTTACACTGCCTTTTGACGTTGGATTTTCAGCGTACGTTATACTGACTGAAAATCACACTACATCAAAGATTGAAACAGATGAAAAACGGTGAATAACGGATACAAACAAAAGGTAAACTACAACAGATATGTACTATCACATACAATTATAAGACGTAAACGTAAAATACAAAAAAGAAAAGGCATCATTCAAGCTTATGCAACAAAAATCAAATACTTTATAACAACACTCAGTTAAGAAACGATCACATTAAACATTTTATGCATAAAAAAACAAAATCTTATGTTCCGCCTTTTTCAGAGCATAATAGAAGCGCATCGATAAATGTATAATTAAATGTAACATGAAATAACGTTTGATGGGGTTGCACGAAACGAAGATTTTTGGGAGGAACTAGGAATGGGTTCTTTACGAAGGCTCAACCCAATAGCAGAGCAGACTTCTCCCTACTAGTGCGATTATGATCAATTGTTCCTAACCTATCGTTTCAACTTGTTTGTGTAGTGTCTGTATGTGCGTGCGTGAGTGCCGTGTAAAAGTTCAATAAAAGGATATCACCGTTCTTCGTACGGAGAGTCTTTTTCCAAATCGTCTAAAGGCAAAAGATGTACACGTGTAGAACAGTAGTACAACTCAATGTTACGGTATCTGTATTCACGCGGTTTCCGGTATGAAGCAAATAAAAGTAGCACTAAGAAAACGCACCTACGCTCACACACACACAACACCCAGCGTACCGGAGGAACTATCTAAACTTGACTAACTTGTATGCTTCCGTGGTTCTTCATGTCCAGCACGGTGGTTTTAATCGTGCTGCCTCCGTTGCTGCTGTTGCTGTTGCTGCTGTTGATGACGGTGTTGCAGTGGTGCTGGATCAGCTCGCTGCCAGAATCGAACGATTCACCGTTGTCGAGCAACTGCTTGCCCAGGCCTCCGTTCGCGGTGCCACCACCCGAACCTGGCGCCAGTGTTGTCCCGATGACGGTGCTACCATCCGTTCCACTGTCTCCGTTCGACGTGGCGCTAGGGCCGGCGCCCATCAGAATGCTGCCATTGGATAGCACCACCACCGTTGCCGGTTGCCCACCGCCCACACCGGAAGCTGCAATAAAGACAGGAGAGGGACGGAGGGAGAAAGATAAAAGGAAATCCACAATTATTGCCATCCTCTGGCAGGGCTCCTCGGAGCTCGGTAGCGTCGCCCGGTCGTCCCATACTTACCACTTAGTTTCTCTTTCGAGTTGAGCTTCTTGGCCGATGACATTAGGGCCTTCGCTTCCTCTACCAGCGACGTGCCACCAATGGTTGAACCGGTACCTCCGGCATTTCCCACTGGAACCGTCACACTACCCGTGCCAGTGGAAACGAGTACAACCGGCGTCGTCCCACTGGCATCCTTGCTGTCTTTATCTCTTTCCTTATCCTTATCCTTATCTTTATCCTTTTCCGGTTTCAGTTTCTTGAAGCCACCGAGCACCTTGTGGGTTTTGGAGTCCTTCGGTTTGCCCGGGGTGCCCGTCGCCGATGCACCGCCAGTCCCACCACCTGCCGTGGCACCCCCACCGGCACCACCACCCTTCGTGCTACCGTCCGCCGACGGCAGTCCACCTTCTCCCTCCTCGTTGATGCTGGTCAGGTGCGGCGGGCCACTGTTGTCCTCCTTCGTGGGACCCTGTATTGGAATATCGTCTGCGAGTGACGACCGTAATCACATCATCATCGCAGGTCCGGACAACCGGCGCGGCAAGCGTAGCGAGTGAAAAAGTAAAAGCAACACGGGGAATTAATTAAAGTTTGTTATACACCGGAACGCGAAACCGACGGTGACCACATGAAGAGGGTGGTGGGATAATAGTGGGATTCTTCTCCTCCCATAGATATACCGTCGGTTGAGTAGCGAGGAAAAAAAACCAATCGAAGGGTGTACCAGGAAGTAGGTGAATGTGCAAATCGGAAATACAACGCCAACGGGGAACTAGGATGAAAGTTGACCGGGAAGAGCATGAAGGGGAAGAGAGTGAATTACCATCCGACCTGCGGATAAAACGTCGTAAGAAGTAGCACATAGTGCGAGCACACAGCGTGTGCCAGAAGACTGCGGCAGAAGAAAAAGTGTTCCTAAAGAAAATATGTTTCTTTTGCTATTCGGATAATTGTATCACATCGAGCTGGACGCGATATTCTGATCCGCTGCTGAACTTCACACAAATTCTATAGAAAGATTTCTTCCAAAGACGTTGGTGGACAGAACTTGATACAGCATCCAGCGTAGCCGCAACAAGCACATTTTGTTCAACAAGCACATTAAACATCAAAGTATTTTTATATTATATATTGTGATTTAATTTGAAATATTACAAAATTTGTAATGGTGAAGTACCTTTCAACACCTACTCTCCTAAGGGATAATATTTGTTTCCTGGAAAAGTTGTCTCCCAAATCCGTTTTTCATCAAACAGCTCCCACGCAAATCTGGCCGTTGTGCACGTTGCACATGGGCTCGAAACAAGTACGCAACATAACAACCAAATAAAAAACGAACGTACGTATTCAATGTCCCAAAATCAACCGGCTGTTCAACCAAACGTCCCGTCGGGTTTTACACTGCAACGTACGAGGATGAAAAATTGGGAGGGTTAAGAGACCAAAAAAATATTTAAGAAAATAAAAACCGCAACGCAAATCCATACGCGATACCATCTGTAGAACGCGATCGAACATACACACAAAACGCCAAGCGTATTGCGTCCCAGTCACGTTGAATAAACAACCACGTGAAGGAGAGGAAAAATACAAAATACAAACCATATAAGCACGACCGTGAAAAGCAGAATATCGTTTGATGTTTGTTCGGAATGAAATTGGAGAAAAATTGTGAAAAACATTGCAAAACTCATGAAAAGAAAAATAACTACAGAAAAAGCAAAACCTCCCTCCCGAAGCTCTGCTCTGTTGCCAAAACGTTCGACCAACAGTCGCGCAAATATTTGCTTTGGTTTCCCTTGTGGGATAAATAATACGCAGCATGGTCGCGACGACACGTGCTTAATAGGGGAGGCGTAGGCTTTAAATATGTATGAGAGTAAAACAAATTTTTTAACCTCACATATGCTGAATTCAAAATTGTTGAACATGAAAACGATAACCATGTCCAACGGTGTAGGTCTGTAGACGAACATTTTATTTTAATAGATAAACACCACTAACGACTTGAAACGTGAAGCTTGCTTGTACGAGGATTACACATATCGATTCAAATATTCTACCTTCGCAAAATACAAGAATAAAGTAAATAAAAAAACTAACACGAGCATGGAAAGGCATTGAGGTACGCAAACAGTACAGATGATACTCTATAAACTATCGATACTTTATTCACGAGACTACCAAACCATTTTTATGCCAGCGGTGATGGGTGAACTTGTGCGGGAGAACATTTAAACGGGTGTTGACATTCAAAGTGGACCGCATGGTTCGCAAACTACTCGGTTGTATTTTCCTTGACCATTTCATTCTGATTGCAGTGCATTTGTGGATAGTGCATTTGTGTACTGACGAACGGCGAACCCCAAAAAGAAAAAGTGACTGCTGCGACAACTCACTCGTAGGGTGAAATCATACATCCCAAATAATCACTGCTGGCAATGCACTTGGAAGCAACAACAACAACAGATGGCACAACAGACACGCCTGTGCTTCACAGAACAGACGATATCCAACTGAAGTCAAACATAAGAGGAAGCTCCTCAAACTGTAGTACTTCGACCAACTTTCACTAAGCAAATGGGTACAATCAGTAAGCGGAAGGTAGCTCCATCGGGTGCAGCAGTGAAACCATTTAGAAGTGGTGCTGTGGAGCAAAGGAAAAAGTGAAGAGACACAAGAAGAGCAGCATACAGCGCGGCCTTGTGTGAAAGAACCGTTTGCCAGAATTGCGTTGCAGTGGAAGCGATCGGAATGGAGATGGTCTTACTTGGTCAGCATACCTTCCTGGGTTAGTTTCGTGTGTGCGTGCAGGTGGACAGGCATCACCCATCGCTGACTGTTGAGCGTGCTGTCTTATCATAGGTTATAGGCTGCATTGCTTAACTTCTCTAGGCGGATGTGGAAAGGGTAGGCTTCTGTTGATGGTAGAATCGTCATATAGGCATTACGGCAGCCGGCATTTAGATCGTGGTACTATGGTGATTAAAGTGTAGACCTTGCATTGAGGTCAGCATTGATAAACGAGAGCATTGCAGTTGTGTAGTAGCAATCGCCCCTTTTGGTGAAAGATCGAGTGATGTGATGCGGCGCTCTTAGGTAGTTCGAGATTCGGGTAAGAGTTATCTGGCAGCAGCAGCAGCAGCAGCAGCAGCGTGTCCTCAGTATAGACCGGGTATGGTTGATGGTTGTATGAGATGGATCGTGGCCGGGCGTCCGTTCACGATCAACGCGGCCAGCTCGTCCGAGTCCGAATCCTGAAAGCTGCTCTCGAACTCTTCGTACAGCCGGGCGCCAGCACTGGCCCTTGCCTCCGATCGATTCACAGGTGACTGGTTTTTGCTCGAAAGGAACTTCTTGCGCCGCAGAGACGCCGGTGAGATGCTACTGTTCGAGTTGACGTCCTCCACCTTGCCCGTGCCGAGCAGCAGCTTGTGCTTGGGCGAATCCGCTGGGCTCGAGTGGCGCGTCGAAGCACCGGAGCGCTTGGGAGAGTCCGCTTCCTCCTCGATGCTGGCCTGCTTGGGACCGCCACCACGCGCTTGTTCAGTGTTGTTCGGATTCGCCGTCGCGTTTGCGGTATTCGTTTTCCAGCCCCAGTTTTTCCACTTCCGTGAGGATTCCTTCTTCTTTGGCTCGGCTCGGGGGCTGCTCGAGTCATCCGGGTTGCCGCCCGCGTGATCCGCCGCTACCATGCCATTGGCCATCGTTGAACCATTTATTGCCGATTGTGACCCACCACCAACACCACCACCTTGCGGTCCTGTGCTGGCACTAGCTCCAGCAACCGGCATTCCGGCACCGACCGTAGTCCCGTTACCTACGTCAGCATCAATCATCGCCAGCTTGCTCATCATCTCCTGCTGTGTCGTCTGCAGTGAATTCACAAACTCTACCTCCAGATCGTCTGCAAATCGCCCCGGGCAATCCGGTGCGGAACCGACCAGCACATCATCACGCCAACACGTTGGGATGAGATTTGCAAATTTCGAATAGTTATTGCACATTTGCATGTGATATCGCGTTTTGCACACAGTTGAGTTTTCATAGAGAGAAAAGATGGAGAAGGAAAATTAGAAGAGAAAGAGGAGAGAAAAAAGGAGAAAAATCTTTCTTTAAGCATTCCATGAAAATAATCGGATTCTTTTTCAGTTGCCGGGGGAATAAATTGTTCCTAAGCTTTGCCAGGCTCAAGCATCTCTCGGGAAAATGTGCGAGCGATGTTGCGTTGGTTGTGGTTTGTGCATGGTGTTAAGAACAGTAAAGGCAAAGAAAAGCCAAACACTTAATATTCGCTCGAGTAAAAACAACCTCGTATTATTATTTTTGTTCGCATGGTGTACGTAATGTTCCCTGCTCCATAACAATTGCACTTTCCTTCAACTCTATGTATAAAAAAAAAGAGACCATAGTAAAGGAAAACTCGCCAGGCGTGAGTAGTGCCATTGCGTCAGTTTAAAAATCTTGAACATAATTGCGAAAGCTTTTAAGGAAATGGAAGCTCAGGAAATAGACATGTTCAATATTTTCTTTTTTTTTTAATACAACTGAGAATATAAATTAATCACTTTGCAAAGCGTGTTTTATCCTGCCATGGTATCTGTTGGACGAAAATTATAAAGAAACATGCACCAACACATGCTTCCGTTTGCATGATGTGTTAGCAATGATGAGGAAGATCGGTCTTGTAGATCTTTTGGCAAATAATCATGTCGATTTCAACATAAAGCTAGGGTATTTTTAATTACATCCATTCATATGATAGCGTATGCTTCAGCCATGTTAGCATGATATGAGAAAGATAAACAAATCTACAATAAATGCTTTGTAAAAAATGAGCTTTGACTTTTGCCAGATCTTTGCAATATGTTGTTTAAACACTGCAAATCTGATAATGATTTAATGATATTCAGACAATCTTGCCAATAGCACATCGTATACACAGATACAAGCCACATGGTAATAATAGAGATTTGATATTTTTTTGCGTAACATCTCGCCAACTTCCAACAAATCAGCTGTCAAAACCAGCACAATGT
The DNA here is from genome assembly GCA_914969975.1 of Anopheles atroparvus. Lineage (NCBI taxonomy): Eukaryota > Metazoa > Arthropoda > Insecta > Diptera > Culicidae > Anopheles > Anopheles atroparvus. The sequence goes on along the minus strand of CAJZCY010000002.1, from coordinate 42,762,729 downwards.
TACATCTTCAAGGGTCAACAGAGTAGAGTCACACAGACATAAATCTCAACAAAATCAATAAAAAGAGTGTCTCTTGTGTAACAGTGTTTTAAATGCCTTTTTAATTTACAAAACTCCCAGGTTTATTTATGGATAAAAGTTCGTTACGATTGAACACCTACGAGCCTCCTTCGTAGTTTAAACAGTGGATTGCAATGAAGCAGGAAAAAACAAATCCATCCCAACTTTTCAACTTAAATGACCATCGGTGTGCATCGACGATTAGCTAACATAATCCCACTTACTCCCAGAGGCGACGAATGAACGAGAACGATAACAAAAAGCCCGCCCCGAAAACGTTTTCGACATACGCACCAGAAGAGGCGGTTCCTGGTTTTGCGTAATCATTTATCAATCGTACGGGAAAGTATCACGAATGGGTGGCATCGGTCACGTTTTTCAGCATGCTACGTTGCGTGAAAGGTAGCCTGATCAGTTCATCACTCTCAATTTCTCTTTCCAACTGGATGGGGTTTCTGGGTAGTGGGATTATTTTCCGAATTACGTGTCATTTAACAACCATACGCCTGAAAAAATGCCCCACCCCCCCCCCCTCCACCCACGCGCCTACACCGAGCGTAATTTTAAGTCAATTAAAATATATACGTACTGCAAACTTGTGTAGCCATTTCAAACATTCTGCTTCATCATGCTCCAATAATCCTTCCGCGTGTCCTCAGGCGACAGACGTCGGCTCATATTTTATGGAAGAAAGGGGCTGCCAAGTACGGTGCACTTGCAGTCAATTTCAATTCGGAAATCAAGGCCAGAAGAATGGCTGATTGCTGCTCATTGTCTTCCGATTCAGCATCCAGGTGTCGGAGTCGAAAGAAAAGCCCACAAATTACTAACGAACCGCTGTTGAAAGGAAATTGCAAGACAAAACTTCCTCTCTGCTCATTAAGTGAAACTATTGTCAAGTACAATGGCGCCGTAGCCATTGGAGTTGTACAAAATTAAAATTGTCACCGAACATGCCGGCACTTTTAAGAAGTTGGGCACAGAGGCACATCCTACTCTGCTGGAAAAAAACACATGAAAAAGGACACAGAACGTTCTTGTAGTAAGAAAGATGCTATTCTCCAACACTAAACTCTCGGGAAATCAGGAAGTCATTGTCTTCAGCAAACTAAACCAAAAGGATATATGAAACTTTGTAGTCCCACGTTGCTTTAAAATTTGTATAGCCTGTAGCAAGAATTGGTAGTGTATTCCTCCAGCGTGACTTTTACGATACTAGAGAGCTGCGGTAAACAGTCCGCTTTCACAGCTGGGCTATTCATGCGAAGTTAAGCTTAAAAGCGAGTTTTTTGCCATTCATTAAATAGGTACTGAAAAATGGAAGATGTGGGAGAAACGAAATCCGATGTATACAGTTTGTCACATTGTCACGTCTAACAGAGGTCAACAGAAGAGAGCCACACAGAACGGAAGTGGAATTCCAGGACAAAACTATTAAGGTCCTATCATGCACACTGACATTTCTTACATACACTGGGTATGTATACAGATCAGGTAATCAACACACATCAGTACGATGGAAGCAGCTATGCATTTTCCTCCTTTCTTTACATATACTGTACAGTGCAGGGGCACTTTTATTCTGTTAACAGTAATGTAAACATACACTTTAAGTTGAACATAACTTGCGGACAACAATTTTTCATATTTAAAAGAGAGTACCGACGTTGGGATAGAGGGTCTTTGATTCTTGGAGACACAGCAACACATCGAACCAGCCTCAAGTCCCAAGGTTTACATGCTACATGCCGAGCAATTCAGAGGTTTTCCCTGACGCGCTGAGCTACTTCATGGCGACCGATTCGGCAGATCGTTCGGCGATCGTTGAGCTCTAGATACCTAGGGATTCGCACCGCATGAACATGGAAAGAGAGACGGGTGAATACACGCAGGAAGGGCAGAAAATGTTGAGACAAATTAAGCTTCGAGTTGTTCAACTATCCTTCTGAAAAAGATCTTTCCAGCGAATTTTCCTCAGTTTCACATTTTTGCACCTGGAATGATCCGCCGATTGGCATGAACTATCCACTAACTGCCAGAGTATTTCCATCACCAGCAAACGCACTTCTTCTTGACCATTTTTCAACAGCAAAGCTTCTGGCACAAAATTTTCGTCTGATAGAAGGAAAAAGATAAAATGAAATTGAATCGAAAGCTTAAACAACAAAATGAAATCATTGTCTGCCGCATTCATTATGTTACTCTGGGGCCAAATTCTGTTAACTAATGGAGAAACCTAACCACCGTAAAGGAAAAAAAGGCAATAAGTTGATTTGTTTTCTCTCATAGTTGAGTGCAAAAAATAAAATGCATCTTCTTTCGTACACAACCGGAATCAATCCAATGTTACAATTGTATACGCCCACGTCGTAACAGTCCGATATAACCTCCTAATGACCTGCTCTCAACGCCCGAGGTCTATTTATCCGTCATTTTCATCAACAAATATCCACACCCACCTCTCGAATCAACTGGCCGGTCGTAATGATTGTTTACGTGTCGCGAAAAGCAAGTTTTTCATAAGGTTCCTTTAGTTTTTCTTCGCTCCAACCGAATCGAGACACTCAACCAGCAGTGATCACATCATCCTAGGATAGCGATGATACTGGACAAAAACAATACCCGCATTACAAGCTATCACAACCGAGTCAAATCCAGGCAAAGCGAGCATCCGCGGAGGCGTAGGGACAAAATGAAACACTCCCGTTTCCGTTCCAACTTCCGTTTCCGACACTGGAGCCGCGGCTTCGATAGAGAAGCGAATAATGAGCGAATCAGCCGTCTCCTCCCACGACGAACGGAGCGCTGTTATCCAACTGAACCAGATAAACGATCCGGAGGCACGTGGAAGGACGGGCGGGAACAAATTAGCTCTCGAAGCGCGTTTGTTTTGCACACCACTAACCCACACGACTACCGTTTCGAGTCCTCCTCGTGATCCTTTATCCCTTGGCATGATTTGAAAGCTCGGAAATTAAGCTTACGACAAATGAAACGGTGGGACAGATCGGCCGCTGTAATGGTTAGGGGAGGCAATTAGAAACAATTCTAACAACATCACTTTCTGTTCCCCAGGATGCTATTTGCCAGCAGCATTTGCAAGCGTTAACTGATAGCTTAAGCTTTTGATCCCAACTGGCGAACTACAATCTAGGCAAATATAGTAAAGAACACATTAACCAGATTGATGTTTTCAGATACAATCAATCCAACTAATTCTGGTAAATTAAATGTCAAGGTAGTTCTGTGGTCATAACAGATAACCGATAGTATCGTTTAGATATAGGTCTTCAAAGTTGATTACTCTTATCTATGCGAGCTAGAAATCTTTGACCCGAAAAGCCGACCTCTTCCTGCTTGAATTTACGATGAATATTTGCAAATCAAGCAAGATTTGCGTAAAAAAATGAATAGTTATTTTCCTTGGAAGCAATCACCTAATGCATTCTGCATATCAATCTTTTAACCGTCTTTGAAAAGTCTCGAGGAAAATAGAAACTGCCGTATGTTACTGCTGTCTTGTAGCCCGGAGAACCAGACCGGAACCAGAGGACCAGAGGAGACGAAAGGCAGCTACTCAGGGGAAAAAAACACAGATTTAAACAACTATCCAAATCCGACTACATTGTGAAAACCCTTTTATACCATCATGTAAGAGAGGAATGTAGAACTGGAATATTTTGATTACAACAGCCTGTCGACTTCATTTGGCGGGCATGGTATAATGTCAAGCGCTAGTAACAAATGAACGGAACAATATTTGCCAGAAGGAAGGAAATAAATCGTTGAAAAAATTGAACACATAAACAACAAGAAAGCAAGAAGCTATTGGAATGGTGCCCGTTTCAGGCCGAAGCAACGAAAGCCAGGGGTGGCGGCTGGGAAAAGTTAAATGTACGAGAAAATGGTGAAGAAAGTTAAACGGATTCCGCTTTTTCGGGTCCCTTGTGGACTTTGCTATGGTAGTTCGAAAGGTGACGGAACAAATTTTGCGTCGGAAAAATAACGCGTGGATTATCACGCCAATAAGTCACCGATCGATCATTCTGTCGCTATTGCTGGCGGAATCGGTACAAGTGAACATAATTACAGTACGGAGTGCGAATGTGTGGGAAGAATGAAGAGTCACACACGGGTGGACAGTGAGTGGTGAGGGGCGAATGTGGGTTGACCTTACTGGCGACAAGCGAACATCGATGGCAACGGGGCACGTACCTGGCAGCTTCTTCGTACGGAAGGATGCGTTGGTGATCATCGACTTCGAGACCGTCACCGTCGTCGTGGCGGGCGTCAACGCGACACTGATACCCATCGGACCGTCGCTTGGTTGGCCTGCAGAAGAAGAAACCCCCCACGAGAGAAGAAACAGAAAAGCTACCGTTAGGCCACTCGCACGCTCGGCGGAAGACCGCCGACAGAAGGATATCGTTGTAATGGAATGCTGCCCCTACCGGAAGGATTCGCGTGCAGCGAGTTGCGTATCGCGTTCGAGACCAGTATCACCTCGGGCAGCATCTCGTAGCATGCCCGGCTGTGCAGATCCGTCACCGCCTCGATCGCGGCCGATCCGAACTCGTTGAACATGGCGAAGTAGTTGGCGTGCGCCAGTTCGACCAGGAACTGCGCGTTCACGGCGATCCGAGGCGGGGGCCGCACGATATGCGACGGTGCCGCCATCGGCTGCTGGGGCGAGATCGGATCGCTGCCGTAGGACGACCGGTGCATGTGGCCACCGGGTAGCTTCGGGAAGCCCTGGTTGACCAGCAGCGACGTCGTCTTGCAGAGGTGGTACAAGGCGGGCTTGTGGATCTGGTTCAGCTGCTGGTTATACGTGAACAGCAGCGCCGTCATCACCTTCAGCCGATTCTGGGCGTTGATCGACTCGATCGAGGGCAGCGGTCCCCAGTTGATGTCCTTGTTGCTGTTTTCCTCCCACCTCCGCAAGTCACTTGGCTGAAGGCTTTTCTCCTGTAACCACGGAAAAAGTTGAAAGTTAGTATCTAATAATTCCACTGAGCTTTGGTGTGACGCGAAGTAACCCGAACAACGCTCTTACCTCATGGTACACGGACGCTTGCGCAAGAACGGGCATCCGGAAGGACACCACCTTCGGGCTGCCGTCCTCCGAGCTGACCTCAATGTTGTAGATGCAGATCAGCAGCGTCTCGATCGACCGACAGCCCTTCTTGTCGCCGAGCGCCACCGAGTTCAGATACAGATAGATCAGCATCGGCACGAACTGCAGCGTGAACCGGCGCAGCTCCACCTCGTTCGAGCGGTAGAAGTTGCACAGCTGGTTGCAGATGGGATGGATGAGCTGTGTGGGTCAGAAATGCAAAACCGTTTATTAACAGCCCGACTCAACGTGCAAATGGCTCAAGACGAGCGCACTCACATCCTTGTACTTGGTCCGCTCGTTCAGGATCGTGTAGAGGGCCTTCGAGATCTCGAAGTCATGCTCGTGCTGGGCCGCGTACGTGCGCAGCTCCGTGTCCTGCAGCGCGCTGTAGTCGGAAATCCAGTCGGCAATGATCGCCTCCGCCATCGTGCCCTTCTACCGCCGCACCGCACCGGCTGCCGGCGACTTGCCACCGAGGTAAGAGCAACGCGTTTCCGGTTCCGCCGACACACCACCTTCACTGTGTTTGTCGTCGCACGAGGCTAATGCTGGCGATGCTACTGTCACTGACACTTAGTCGTGACTCGGTACATTCGGAAGCGGTCCAGACTTGTTCCCGATTAGTAACCGAAACTTATGATTTATCTCATTTATTCACTGACAACGGCGGTGTTGGTCGTGCTCGATATCCTGAGTTGTCCAAGTTGCAGCAGCACCGATTTAAATGCGACAGTAATCGTTAAAACTAAACCTCACATGTTCAGCACAAGCTACGTGGGAAATTAAACATAATCATCAAGCTGGTAAGGTGCATCTAATCGATCATTTATAAACCAAACAATTATTGGCGTTCCGAGAAAGCTTCCAGCTTTGTTTCGAAATAAGGATAATGATGTGACAGATGTCCCGGAATTTGCCATTGACGACATGTTGCTTTTTCGCCCCGGTAGGTAGGCCTAGCAGATTATGATGTATGTAAATCGTTGCCAAAATTGGAAATTAATCGCACGAGAAGGCAGTGCTGACGTCTGCCGTTTAGCAACGTGACGTGATTGCACGTGATGAATGTGATGGAAAAAGTAACTTTAGATGTCGATTTGAACATTTGCCACATGCCTTCCTACTATGCATGACGTGTGGAGCTGAATTTTGCATCCAACCAACTGAGGCCTGGAACCTGGCTTGAACAAACTTGGTTGAGTGAATTATGTAGCTTCACTTCCGTCCTCTTAACAGGTACAATAGTATCTTTTTCCCCATCTTTCGAGGCGCACGTTAATCACCGTTCCGGGCCCTACTCCTTAGTCTTAAGATGATAAGGACACGAACGTGCCACGCGAAGGCAAATGGCTTAATCGTTTCGTGACTGTTTTGCTGCCCCTTAGTTTTCCATCATCCTTTTTCCGTTTAGTTTTTTTTCTGGATGCGAATTGTCTGCTGTTAGGTTTTGAAAGCAACGGTGCAGTCGATGTAATATTCGTATCGTGTCCTCTCGCGAAGAAACACAGTTGCAGCCTGGAGTAGATCAAAACGTACTTTGTACTAAGCTGTCTTCCCGCTCGATCGTCTCCCCTGTGTCGTGCGCCCCGGAGCAATCGAGAACGGTGGAGAAATTTATTATCCAAAGTCTAGACACGACCAAGGCTTCAGGCGGGGGTAGGACACGGGATAGCTTTCGAGAAGGAGTATTTTATCAGAAATCGATTTCAATCCACTTATCGACGATTCTGTTTCCTTTTAGCCGTGCCATCTGATGGTGCAACGAGGCTTTGGTAGGACCATCACGCGAGTTACAACCGTCGATAACGTGGAAACGGTCTTCCAGTTCGAAAGGCAATCGGGAACATTCGACGATGCGAGATGGGGCATTCGTTCCGGCCTTTCCATTGGAGCTTAAAGATAACTCTCCTGGCTATTCCAGGTCGAACAGCTTTTTGTAGGGAACCGTAGGGCTCCTCGCGTTCGTTGTACATATATCGTTCAACAAGCATTAATAAAAGACAAGTGGCATCCTGCAGGCACAAAAACAGGTTGATCTGCAAGAAACGCATTCTCACTCATAATTGATTGATGGAACGCTGCATAAATTACAAATCTTTCCGAGTTTAAATATATCCCACTAACATTGTAAAGAACCGATTCCGTGCTTCCATCAAGGACAAACTATTATCTTGGATCTTTCCAAGGATAAACTATGCCACATTCCCCAGAAACCGTGACGATGTTCAAGCTTTCTAGCTTTAGCTGTCGCAGGTTTAAAGTGCGACAGTGAAGCTGAATGATGTATGGTCTTCCGAGACGACGTGAAATATTAAACGAACACCAATCCTAGCACAACTTTGAGGAAAACTCTGGAGATCTTTCTCTTTCTGGAAAATTTGGTGGTCGCGAAAACTTTTATCCGACTGGGTGATGAACAACAAAGAAGATCAACAAACAGCACGACACATCTAAAAGTGTAGCAAGATAGCATGAAACGAGATGTTGGCGAGGTTGCTCAGAAGAATACTATGGTCAACAGTTGGCTGATACGATTTCCTTCTTTTGCGAATTCAACATTTGGTTCGTTCACAGAGATTGTTTGCTGTAAAACTTCTGATGTTCTTTAAAGCAATCGCTAAGTTGTTTTTTTTTTTCCTATCGCTCAAACCAACGATAAAAGCTTTATCGCTTCTGCAAAGTGCTTGAGCGAGCAATTAATGCGCCCGTCCAGTCCGTAAACCCTTCCGAGGTCGGCCTTTTCTAGCGTCGCACCATAATTAACATTGGCAACACCGACCGGCCCCACCGTGCGGCTCCATCAGTTCTGCCCCCTCATCGCTTGGTTGACGCCAGTTGTCTTTACGTTAAACTTTACGTAACTTGTCGACATGCAACTTCTCGAGTCTCTTTGGGCCGTGGTGGTTATCGTTTCTCCGGCTGAGAGGTCAAAGACGCGCCATTTGCACAATCAAGGGAAAAACCTCCAGATAAACTACATAGCAAAATGGGAGTGATCAAAAATGGAGAAAAATCTAAAAGATATCAACATCTTTACTTGCTCAAGCCGTTTCTTACAACACTGCATAGGAAAATCTAGCTTGCGAAGATATACAGAATCTGAGTTATACAAAAAGCCTTCTTCGAACATGACGAATTCCAATTCATCACCATCATCATTGAAACCGCGTTCCTGCTCCAATTTTATCAGGGCAATCCAATTAAATTTTCAATACTGACCGTCCCCCGGAACATTTCATTGGTGAGCGGGAGAATCGCGTGGATAAGCCAACCGACCGATCTTTCCTGCAACACGTCAATTTGAAGGCTTCTGCAACGAAACCTAACCACGTACTCAGCAATATCTCTGGAAACAATGGGGAACAAACATAGAGTTCCTTCAACATCGAGTTGCAGTTATCAATTCAATTGTGAATTAGGTGACCACATCTGAACACCACAAATACCTTCAAAACATTACCAAAAGGTACTGTAGAGTGCGACACCCCTTGATGACAATAATTACCTTGGCTAACCAAACGATAACGACGCAAAGATTATAACCGCCGCCAACCGCCCCGTTGTGTGGTTATGCTTATCGAAGAATGTTTCCAGTGTAATCTTTCACAACGCATTGACATCGAGGCGCAATTCGAGGCCCGGTTTTTAGCAGACAGTTACGACGTGTTAATGTAGCCGTGATGATAAAACAAACTAATTAGTACAACATTATTATGCCGTTGAGTAGTCTTCGACACGAAAATTCCATGATAACGCCACGTCGAAATCTTTGAACAATGAAACCATCCTTGAAGGGGATAGAATGAACCTGATGCAAGCTTACATTTATTTATGGCCCTACATTTACTCATTCCCAAGAGCGTAGAGCAACAGTTGGATCCGTCCCGGAGCCGGAAAATCTTTCGTGAAAGTATCATAAGCGATGGAATAAAACACTCGTCACATATATGTGATGCTTTTACAAACCCAAAATAGAATCAATTTTCCTCTGCTGTCCCCCGGAGAATGGGTCATAAATCTCCATATTTCCAATTCGACCGGCGTTTCATTCCATGTGTTGTGCAGCAAATTGTGGCGATTTGTTCAACCGATCTGAATCTCTTTCGACGCTCCTGCACTGCGTCCACATCCTTTCTGCCCTTCTGACCTACGGCAAAGGAGACGATGTTTGCCAGCAATAAGTGGGTTTAAATCATTCGGAATACTTTCCCCGCATCGCCGACAGTCCGTCCACTTGAGGCTGAACTAATCGGTGTTGTTGCAGCTTCCATCCATTTCTCGCACTGCTACACGGTGCGGCATCAGCCTTGTATTTGGAGCCATTTGAAAGGCCAAAATAATCAAATGCCTACCCAAGCAATGGGAAAGGCACAGTAAATCGATACTGGGTGAAAGCTATTGTATTTTTCGGTGACATAACTGGGCAGCCGAAAGTACATACACGAGGACATAATCAATAGTTGAAAGAAATATACCCCTATTCCTGCATGCATATAGCTTTTCAAATCATTTTCTGCGCGCCGATTGCTGGAATAATCCAATTGATGTGCGTCCCTCTTAATTAGATTTCTAACGCGCGGCAACATTTGGCGACGACACGCAGGACACGATGGACCGGACTTTTGAGGCATTACTTAATCAAATCGATCAAGCGAATCAATCGAAAAAGAAAAAAATTAATGAGAATTTTGGCCATCGGCCATATGAAAAGGATATGAAACGAAATTCGTAAGGCATCCATCGGAACGAGCGGTAGAAATTAATATATTTTTGTGACATAATAGTGATAATTTTTAAGCATTGAACTGGCGAAGAGGTGACTTTTAACATGGGAGTGTCTAGTAGGGAAACTAGGGCTTGCCATGGATTGCATCGAATTGCATGATACACATCGGAACAACGACCGCAACCAAATCTAACTGCCTATGCAACGCGTGCATTAGTGCATCGATTGATTGAGGTCAAGGTTCCGTGGTGCTGGTGGTGCTGCTGCTGGCTCTGCACTTTTCCAGCCACCCACCAGCGCGTCAAGGGCATCGGCGGGATCTAACTAACACTGCGCGGAAACACCGTGCACCCCCATCCACACCTCGGCAGCATTAATGGACCCTCCTACGTAGAGGACATGCCAACGAGCACATTAACGGTCACAACTCTCGGTAACTAATTGGTGGTGCGCTTCACTACCGTTATCAGCTGCCCTTTATATTATAGTACACCTTCACACACTTTCAACAACACCAACACAGGGTACGTAGTTCGGGCCAGAAGGTTTTATCAAGCCGTGGTCAATCGCGGCCCAAGTTTATCGACGGTAACATTGGAAAGGAAACTGGCTGACAGTGACCAATGATGGTGATTCCATTTCGCGTTTCCTTCCACATGCCTTCCATTGCCAACGCTGTTACATTGGCCACAATCGTCACACTTGGTTGCCTGCATCGATATTTGCAGTCACTCCCCGAAAGTACAGCTTCAAGCAGTGAATGATGAAGGCGATGATATCACTCTCGCCGTCATCGCACTCGACTCCTAGCACTTCTGCCTTGGAAGAAAACGTACACTACACAGCAGGCGGCTAGCCCGCAGCCCCCCAACGACAGCTTCACAATAACGAAACATATTATGCGGGCTGCTTTGCCATTGCTTTGACTACTTTTTGCAGGCGAACGAAGGACGCACGGGAACCAAACCAACACAACACACTTTGACGTAAGACGGCTGCCCCCTGTGAATGGCTTGAGGTGGCCAATATTCAAGGGAAACACCATGGAATCGGGCTGGACGAGGCATTTATACTGCACCGCTGGCTGACACAATATTTCCTACGGACGGGCTGATGGATCCCGTTTAGTCAATCCCATGCAACGGATTTCTAACAATGTAAAGTACTCGTAGTGTTACGTACAACGAATGAGTATTGTTAGTAGTATCTCCGACAATTGTACACCGGAGGGCAGCTAACCAATTACCTTTGAAGCAATTTAGAACCGAAATAACACTATGCACCCGACTCAGTACTGCAGCGGTACGGGGTCTTCAGTTTAGAGCACCGATATTTCCCGGGGCGTAATATTTTGATCGAAACTAAAATCGCGGATAGCAAAAGTCACTGCCGCTATGATATCACACCACGTACCGCGCGACCGAACTGATTAAAAGCGAAAAATCGAAGCGAACGCACACACTTTTGCTGCTCCTTGTGATTTGCTTTCCTCGGCGATGTGTCATCAGTTGTTTTCCATCCACCGCTGTCAAAATATAGTCAATCTCGACACCGAAGTTCAAATGTGTTGAGGGAATCTGTGGCGGGTAATAGTTTAAATCTGCTAAGAATAGCTCGCATCGTCTTGGGCAGATAGATTAAATGTAGAAAAGGGATTTTGAGCATACATGTTGGTTAACCAGCGAAGAAAAAATGCTTCAAAATTGTGCGTAATCGTAAATCTCTAGCGGATGACACAAACCACTAGGCATCGATGAGCTATGTTTGCAAGCAGCTTTGCTTGTGTGTGTCCCATCATGACGGTCGCTTGTTGACGCTGTCAAACGGGAAACACTCGACGAACTGGAAAGATTCAAAGAAAAGAAAATCAGGCGACGCTAGTGAAGTTGAGTTTTTATCGCGGAACACGATAACGTCCGCACTCGTCCGCACCTATCAAACCGAAGATGTCACGCCAAAGCAGCCGTCTCGACACGAAGAAAGTGGTAAGCAAACGAAGGATCCGTAGCGAAGAAGAAGCTAATTGACGCCCCCAGGAGCGCTTCACTTTCTGGAATCTCTACCTCGCGTTACACCAACGCATCGCGGAACACTCTGCATGCCAACTCCCCCGGCTAGTGACGCTAGCCAGCCATCGTTGCTCGAGCTAATAAATGGCGCATTCGATCCGAGACTTCCGAAAACCACTACTGCCATCATTTTCGTTCCGTACTCTGAAGTCTTCTCTTCGTCTTTCTGTTTCTTTCCTCAGTGAGAATTTATGAGGCCGGGTCTGTGCGTCTTGTGTTTTGTGTCAGGTTTCATCGCTTCCGTGTTCATTAGTTGCGCGAAATCAAAAGAACAGAGATAGAGTGTTTTTTGTGTCTTTAAGTTCGTTGGTGTGTCAATCTGCACACTGAAAAAACCTTTAAAAATCGCCTGCGATAGCAGTAGTCAAAAGGATCACCCCCTCTTTTGCATATCAAACATTTGACCAAAATGAACAACACAACTGCGACAGGTAACGCGTATGGCGGATTTTCGTTCACGGATCTTACCGGAACTACGGCTACCGCTACCGGACATAACACGGGTGGCCTTCAGCTCGTACAGCTGAGTCAAGTTATGCAGGACCCGAACTCCCAGCAGCTCTTCATGCAAAGTCTCCAGCAGCAGCTGACGGGTGGAGCACCGGCCATACAGGTCATTCCCATCGGGGCCCTTCCGCAGCAGACAGCCACGGTTGCCCCCACTTTGCAGGCCGCCCCGCAACAGCAGCAGATCGTTCAGTACACACTGGATGGGCAGACCTACCTTTATCAGGCTATTCCTGCGCCCGAAACCACCTTCCAAAGCGTTAATCTTCCCATCGTGCAGCTACCGACCGCTCAAACGCTCGGCACGGCCGGTGGAGCCCCCGCGTACGCAAATTTGCAAGGGACCGCGGTGACGTTTGCTCCAGTTCAAACGGCCACCATGACACAGGGCATTCCTCAACATCATCAGCACCACCAGCAACATCAAACTCATCCCCACCAGATGACCACGACGATCGATGCAAGCACCCTGCAGAACCTTGTCGCTGCACCGGTCACCCTGCAGCAGACGGCAACCGTTGTTCCAGCGGTAACACAACCGACTGCTATGCAAATACCGGCACCCATGTCCATGCCCGTCGCCACAGTGTCCGTCGCTAGTCCGCAACCTACGAATGGCGGTGGCGTAAGTGCGCCCACGGGCGGACTCTGTGATACGACAGCATCCGGCAGCGGCTCGGGAGTAGACACGGAGCAGGAACCTCTCTACGTCAATGCGAAACAGTACAAACGCATTCTCAAGCGAAGACAAGCGCGGGCCAAACTGGAAGCGATGGGTAAAATACCGAAGCATCGGCCTAAGTATCTCCACGAGTCGCGCCACCGGCATGCCATGAATCGGGTACGCGGCGAGGGCGGCCGGTTCCACTCAACCGATATTAAATGAAAGACACTGGCGCTGGGTAGATGTATCATAAGGAATGAACCAAGATACTAGGGATCATTCGGGAACATAATGCCACGTTGAGAAGATTTCAACAAACCTTTACTGTAAATGATGATGTGTGTCGGTTGATGTTATGCGAGAGAAATGCATTTTTAAGATGTCTTATGCACCAAAATGAAGACAAAATAAAGAAATCAGATGTTGCCAAAACACATTCAACATTACATTATTTTTCTGATTACTTTCCCCTGGTCCAAGTTCGGAACACCACGTTGGTAATGTTTTCGGAATCTCGAATGGCTTGTAATTTTCTTTCATTTCAAGGATCCCCTTGAAGGTTAACATGTGCACTGTTGCACATTTTGTTCATATCCGTTCTTTTTCTGTTCGTTCTAGAACTCGGAGCTGCTCACGTTAACGTACGGAGCTCTAGTCTCCCAGATGCTGCGCGATTTTGAAAACGTGGACGACGTCAATAAGCAACTCGATCGGATCGGATTCAACATGGGGTTGCGCTTGATCGAAGATTTCCTCGCTCGGACCGGCTCCGGGCGATGCCTTGACATGCGTGAGACGGCGGACAAGATACAGCTCGCGTTCCGAATGTACCTCAACGTGCAACCGACCATTTCGAACTGGGCCGCATCGGCCGATGAGTTTTCGCTCATCTTCGACACCAACCCGCTGACGGAGTTCGTTGAGCTACCGGCGGACTACCAGCAGCTGCGCTACAGCTCTATCCTGTGCGGGTGCATTCGCGGGGCGCTGGAAATGGTACAGCTCGAGGTGCAGTGTTGGTTCAGTCAGGATCAGTTGAAAGGTGATGCGACCACGGAAATACGGGTGAAGTTCGTACGACGCCTGGAGGATGCCGTACCGGCTGGGGAGGACTAACGGGTCTATCGAAGGTTCGCATTGTACTAGGTAATCGTTTATTTCGTTCTTTTAGAATGCATTCCAATAGATGCATTAACTTTGCGTTCTACTGTGGTGTGGTGAAAATTGGCCAAGTTTGACGAGCCTGAATAAGAAGAAACCGTTATTTAATAACTGCTAATTAAAATAAAACTGTCCGCTTGTCTACGACTGTCTCAAACGGTACATTAACTCATTTTCGATCTGTGAATGAAAGAAATCAACTTATCCCAGAGGCGGTTCTAATCGATCCATTTTAATGAGTCGGTAGTTCTTGCTTACTGCTAAAATTTGGCAAACATAAAGCATATTGCACACAACCCGATCGGTTCGAATTTGTTCTTTGCTTTGATTTTCTAATCTTTGTTTGGATTTTACTTTGGTATTTTGATGATTTCTGCTGTGCGGTCACTAGTAGCTTTTAGGTGGACGTGACATATTTTCAGTCATTTTTTTATAGTCATCCACAGCAAAATGTAATCTAATCCTGCGGGCATTATGACTAGGCAATAAGCGTACAATTTGACGGCTACAAGTGTGTTCCCTTTTTGCACGGACAATTGATTCAGCGCACCCCTGGCAAGTACTTTTTTTCCTACCCTGAAAAATAATCGAAACATGTGTGATTTAAATCATTACATTCAAATCTTCTGCTCTATGAAACGTTCTATTCTTCTATTGATATCTCCCACAACGCCGCAATCCTACTTATAAAATCCTCCTAAACTTTCAGCTCTCCCCGATGTCCTGAAAGAGGGATTGCGTTTCGCTTGGTAAAGTGTAGTAAAGCTTAAGCATTTAACGGCCATCATTCTTAGCACTTGGCTTGTATCTTCTACCTACTGGCATGTATCTTCTAGTGGCGTTTCGAAAAATTCATGCGTTTAGTACGAAATAGGAACAAACAAACGGAGCCCGAGATAGTGAATAGTTGCGGTAAAGATAGTAGTAATAGTATATGTAGAAAGGTACACAGTAAGAATCTGTAGACAGAGTAAGGAATAAGAAAATACTAACGTAGTTTTTGGGAACAACTTAAAAAAGACACCTTTGCTGGCGTACTTTTCTAAATATTGCTCCCTGTTTGTCATTCCTTTCTGACGTACGGATAGTTCCCCGTTAAAAAAGCGAAAAGGCTCTTATTCAAATGCGAAATCTAATAGGCATTACAGCAGAGTATAACTGAGTCATTATGTTACTATGTATAAAAGTGTTTCAAAGAGTTTAACAAAAGGCGAGAGGACCGATTGGATCGATAAAATTGCCAATAACATAGCGCAACTTATTTCAAATATAACACAATGCTGGTACCCAAATTATCATTGTATACCTCATCTCCTAATGTACGTATCCGTATATTACTTATTTCGCTTTTCTTTTAACAGGTGATGAAAAAAGCAACTATCATACCGGCTATTGCCCGTTTTTAACCAGCCCTTCTAACCTCTCTCTTTCTCTATCGCTCATTTTACACAAACAACCAAGGTCCTATGGCTACTGATCGTTGTTTGTACTGCATCGCTGAAAAGGAAACCACAAAAAAAAACAGAAAACATTCCCCCGCTGGTCCCTTTTCAAGGTTATTTTTACGCTTAGTTTGTGATGGCACTACTACTGCTGTGGCACTGGATAAGACTAGAGTGCGTGCTGAGAACCTTCTTGAGCGTTTCTAGGGTCTTGAGACAAATCACAACGCAGCACCCCTTCGAGTGGCCGTCCCGTGGTCCGGCGCAGGAACAGTGCTGCAAACTCTTCAGCATGTTGGTCAACGGTTCAAGTTGATCGGTCAACTTCGGCACCATGCTGTTGGTTCCGTTTGTGATTGATGACGTTCTGCAGCACGACGCTTGTGGACGTTTTGCCGGTTCATGAACCTGCTCCTGTTGTTCCTGGGCCACCAAGTCCACGATTGTAACGCCCGTTTCAAGCACGGATCCGGATGTTTGGGGTGCTGGTTCGATAGTGCTGGTAGGAGGGCCCGGCTGCATCTCCTGATGGGTTTCGAGTACTGCAGGTAACAGTGGAGTGTTCCCAGTAAACTGTGGGGCCGTGGAGCGGCAAGGATTTTCTGGACCACAGCCTCCAATGCAACCCTGCATCGGATCGCACTGACAGTTCACGCAGCGGCAAATATCGGCGTCGGCCGTAATATCCTTCAACGTCTTCGACACAGTACCAGCACCATTCACTGGAGCTACCACGTCTTCACGTACCATTAACACTTCGTCCGCTGGAGGTACGTCAAGCTTCGGCAGGAACTCATCGGCAAACAGCTCGTTGATCAGTTTGTCAGTCTCTTCCTGCTCTTCCTGCTTCACGCCACTTCCGCCCCGCTGCTCGCTGTTCTTCTGTATCGCACGATCGATCTGTACGGTGGCGTTGGCGCTCTCGAGTAGATTGTTGACGAAGTAATTGTCAAGGGTAGAGTACACTTGCGAGCCTTCGGATGGCATCTCTCCAGACCCGATGGCAGATTCGCCACCCGGCTGAACGTCCGTGGATGGCAGAAAATCGGCCACATTCACGTTGAACGAAAGATCCACATACGAAGGAACATTGGTTGGCAGAGCCACACACGCGGACGTTACGGGATCCAGCGCGGCCAGCGGTTTGGTCTGCAACATCGAAATGTCGATCCACTGGGGGTTGAGCTCTTCCTCTGTAGCCAGCGCCAGCTCGAGGGCTTTCGATTCATGGAAATCGCTCACATTAAGGAAACTGAATGTTTGTTGGGTGGATGGCTCTTCGATGGAAGCTGTCGGCAGCATGGCCATCTGCTCATCGCTAGCCAAACTGCCATACAGCTGCTTCTCGTTTGCATCCGTTTCAGGCGGTTCCGTTTTCTCCGGTGTTGGCTCGGCGTCGTCGTTAGTGCTCATCGGTTGCGGTTCTTCTTGCGCTTGCGCTAGTGAGCGAGCCTTTTTCAGCTTGCTCTTAGAGAACTTTTTCTTCTGTAACCAAAGAACAGCCAAAGTAAAGACGAAGCCAAAGTAAGGAGAAGTTAGTAAGGCGTAAACAGGGCAACAGATGAACGGCAACGGATTTCTTACCGGTCGCTCGTGCGTTTTCGAATGAGTTTTTAAGCTGTGCGGCGTACTGAAGGATTTGTTACAGTCCGAAATTTTGCACGCAAACGGCCGCTCGCCGGAGTGTGTCCGGATGTGAGTTTTCAGATGATGCGAGGCCGTAAACGCCTTCCCGCAGCTGTCCTCCTTGCATCTGCAGCAAACAAGAAAAGAAAATGTAGAGTGATGCCTGACCAATTCCAAAACGGTCTTTCCCCCTGAACCTACTTGTACGGCCGCTCTTGGGTGTGAACGCGCGAATGTTTCTTCAGATCGCTCAACGTGGTGAACACCTTCTCGCACACCACGCAGTTGAACGTTTCGCCATTGTGCAGCCGCTCGTGGGCCCGTAACCGGTACCGGGTGTTGAACGCTTTCCGGCAGCTGCTCTCCCCGCAGATGTACGGTTTCACCTTGGTGTGGACGCGTATGTGAATCTTCTGGCTGTAGGAGGTCAGGAAGGCTTTCGAGCAGCCCTCCTCGGTACATTTGAACTTGTACTCGCCTGGCGGTGAGGAATGGACAATAGAAAACATCACTACCAAGACCGACATATTTTGCCACCATAAGCAGTAAGCTTCTAGTTGTTAATTTCATTTAAAAGAAAGCAGCGTACCAAAACTCTATTTATCCTATCCATGGGCAGAAGCTTGAAGGGCATATGTTATGATTCGATTTGGTTAATGAGATATGATTGCTATTTAAAAATAAATGTATGTTAGATTCGTTTGTTATGCTTAAGCCTAGAGAGATCTGTTTGCGCTCTACATCGAATTCATCGAAAGTTGCACTTACCACGATGTGTTTTCATGTGCGTTCGCAAGTTTCCCACGGTACTGTAGCTTCGATTGCAGCTTCCATGGTTGCACCGATACCGAGCCAGTATTTGATTGTCCGGGCCCTGCGGCAGGAAACGCGGAACGAATAAATACACAGGAAACTCTGTTAGTGGTTCGTAGAGGATATCACGTATGTTTCAATAACGTTTGCATTTACGTTACACCGTTACAACAGAAGGATTTTTAAAACAATTTCTCCTGCCCAGTTTGAAAGAAGAATATCAAAAGACGGGAAATACTTGTTCACAATTTTCTACCTACAACAGTGTGTGTGGTTTTAAAACTCCCAAAGGATAACACAAATCAAACCAATTTATGTAGCTACTACTAGATACTCTTATCGTATAAATTCGAAATTATCTCTAGTTTACATCAATTATCTAATCGTTTGCATTTCCTTGGTTAATATGTGTTACTTTAGATTTTTGTTGTTGTCGTAAAACTAAGTATATTTATATCCTACAGAATGTTTATTTATATTCAACAATACTTAAAACACTGTCACAATTGAATTCTCAGCCTAATAATCACTGTTACTATTTTTTTATGCTAATTTTTTTAATGTGTACCTCGATTGTGATTGTGGCATGCGATGGCTCTCCGTCTTCGTATAGAGTATTGTTTTCTTTATTACTATATTGAGGAACGAATTGGAAAACGGATTCATCATCATCAGTTCATTATTTTTACTATTTTGGCAATGAAAAAGAAATAATGATGCAATTCTTATGGCAGGAGTAAAATAGTAGCAGCAAGAAAAAGAGAAAAAAGAGAGAGAGAAGAGAGAAAGAGAGAAGAGATGTAATGTTAAAGCATCACACATGGACAAATTAGCTTGTGTTATTATGTTTGGCAACATAAGAAGTGTGATGCATTTGGGCAACATAAGTAAAACATACGTTTAAGAAAACGTGAAAGGAAAATAATTATGCAGTATTACAGGGATCAAACAGGACATTGCAAAACCAATAAGTGGCCAAAATTGGCTTTCATCAAAATAAGTCTAATGGTCCAAGAAAAAGCTACTTCTACATCCGTTACAATAAACTGTAAACATGCGGAACAAACTTGCGGAAAAGGCCATCGAGTGTGGGATAGAGGGATTCTTTTGGTATCTGTTTGACATTGAAGCAATACGTTTCTTCAAAATGTGGTGGTGGCCGAACATTACCCAGGAGCCGGCGGGAGGCGGTTTGAGCGGGGAACATGTTTTCATGTTTCCACCAATCGTCATGGAGCTATTTTTATCTGCGACGACTATTGCATAGCCTTGCGGTAACGCACCATTCTCTGGTGGAAAGCGTAAAATAAAAGAGTGTCAGTATTAACACTTCATCGGTACAGGAAAATCGAGAAACTAAGCTAAAAAGAGTGGCTTGCCACCCGCCGAGCAATAGTATTCAAAACAACCCAATTAAATAAAGGTCACAATCTGCTCGCTGCGAGTGCGGTCAACAGGTGATCCGCTTTGCTTGGCCCTCGCCTATTACATCGTTTCCTTAATCCGATACGATCTTCGGTCGTTCGTGTCGCGCACCAATACCAAACAGAGAGGCTTCATCGCTTGAAAGTGGTAGACTGCACTCCAACAAATATAGAAGCTCACGAAGCCACCTGCAACGTTATTGTAAACATTACTTTTCTGCGAAACGCCGATGATCATATCGTGTAGATATATTGCTTTAAAAAGGAGAAAATAAAATAAATCCCCACCAAACAGCGACGAGAAGATTTGACCAATTTGCTACACCCACATGAAAGTGGCCTCAACACAGTGCGGCGGCGCTTTAAATATAATCTTTTTTTTTTGTTCGTTCAGTTTGTTGCCACGTTAAAACCGTACGTTTATTCTCTTGCGGACAAATGGAAGAGACCCTACTAAGGCCTCATCCGTGCGTGGGAACAACTTGTCCGATAGATCTTTGATTCCGAATAGTCGTCGCGTGTTCCACCAACCCGTTGTTCTAATTTGTTTGTCCCACGTACAACGGAACGCATCGGGACAGATTCGTCTGGCCAGAACCACCGACCATCAAACAATCAGCTCGACCCCACAAAACCGACTGCTGACAAGAGGGCGAGCGCTAGAAGCAAGAGAACGAAGATTCCCACGACAAAGTAGGAAGTTCTATTAATAAATATTTTGGAAAGTATACTACTGGGCACGGGTATGGCAGTTTCCACGCCGTCCCACGATGCAATGTGGAAAACGGATGAATCTCTCTTTCTCTCTCTCTAATTCCACCTTCCGCGGCCAGGCTTTAGTTCCCGATGGAATGTATGTCATAAAAATTCACATTAGCCGACACACGGAAAAAGAAATCCACTTAGTTGGTGTAACATATTTTGTCAAACATCATATGTCTTACGGAATGGATTATAAATCGATCGTACATGATCGTGGGCTCGGATTAAAGGGATTTAATTTGGTGGAAAACATTGAACATTCTTGGCAGCCCTTTGGTAGGCAAATGTAGCGAAAATAGAAGCAAAATTGAATGGTGCAAAGCAATTAAAATTCGCTAAATAAAAGCACTGGTTGCGCTACTACCATTTCTACTTGAACGATTAGGCAAGGTAACTTCTTGTATAAGGTTGTTGGTTCAATTATTAATCTACAGGCAAAGTACAAGGATGCAGGGGTAAAGGGGCAAAAATGAAGATAAAAAAAAGAAGAAACCATGTCTTCTAAGTACCATCCTCCGTCCTCCAGTTCATCATCAATCTTTTCAAACTCAACCAGAATACTATTATCATTGATGTCGCAGAATGAGTTGCCTTCGCTGCCACTACTTTGTTGCTCATCGGACTGGTGGTGATTCTGTCCGTACAGAAACGGGTCAGATTCTTCGATCGATCGAGGGTTGATTTCGCTCGAGGAAAGGACGACGTCGCCGTTGCTCGTATCCGGATCGGCCAGCGTTATACCGTCCAGCGGCACTAGGTCGAACGGGTTGAGCTGGTTCTCTTCGGCCAGTGTCTGAAAGTACTGCGGGACCTGTTGCTGGATGGCTCGTTCTAGTGCATCGATATCGAAATGGTTGGACAATGCAAAATTCATCATGGTTGCCAGCCCGAAACTAACGCGCACACCACAATCTGCACCACTTTTGCTATGGAACTACACAGCAGAAAACTCAAACCGGCTGAGAATTCTACGGGAAATTTCGATTTTCACGCACGGTTCTATATCCGCAAAACAGAGCGATCGAATATTTTCCTTTTTCTGTCTTCCAACATTCGACTAGTGACGAGAGTTCCCACCAGCACCCAGCAGGTTCGTACCGTTCCCAAGGATTAAACTGGAACGATGCACCCAGTTCCAAGAAATCGACATCTGTAAATATTCTTAGCAATTATCGCCGAAGTTTACTTCTGATATAGGAATTCCAAAGTGAAATATACTATTGATGAATGTGTGATGAATTGATTTATTCTTGTATTATCGCTTCTGATATTTGAATCCAGTTTATTTGTTTCGAGAAACGTCGACCTCAGGGTTTGTAAACATTTGTAGAGCTCTCTCACTGACAGGCTGGCTGTTTTGCCAGTATTTCTCGAAAAGCTGTCGGTAAAGAAAATATAAACATTGGCCAAATTTCGTTGTTCTATTTGGTACTGTGTACTGAAAAAGAGATAAATTAAACATTTTACAAAAAGTAAGTAAAGAATGTAAGATAAAACAACTTATCATTTGCTAACGCATGGCAATCATAGATCTTATATTTTGTCTCTCAAAATAAGACTACTACGATCCAGTAGTGGATCGATTAATGGAGTTTTTTTTTCCATTTTCTATAAATGGATTTTTTCATTTACGAATAATTAGGATTATGGAGCTTGTAACTTCCTTTGGCCTTGTGCTTCGTTTGACTCGTATAAAAAGAATTGCTTTCCATAACCTTCGTTTTAATGTGTTAAAATCTATCCCAATTGGTACACAACTATTAGAGTTGCCCGCGAGGTAATATGGTTTTTTTGCTTTTCAAAAATTTGAAATCATAATTGCCCTTATCGCGACTTACGACGATTACAGTACCACAGACCTACAGATTCTGTGGGCTCGTTATTGTGACAAATCAGCTCATCATTTCTAGGCATTAAGGATGCTGTAGTTCTTGGAGGTGTCAGCATAATTCAATTATAATGCTCCACTTATCGCGACTTCCGTCTTCTTGGCACTCATGCGTACAAGATTTTTAACGGAATCCCAAATTAGGCGTAGCTTGCACTGAACCATACCCATCGGAGGGTTAATTGGTTCGCCTGAACGCATCCTAGCGAATGTTCTGATAACCCTTTAAACGGTCCGTACGGGGCGGTGCGCTCTTCGCTTATCAATGTTTGAACATGAACAACAACAATAGCACCATCGAGCCATTCAGCATCACACTTCGGCAAAAGTGCATCTGGAAAACCTGATGCCAATGTATCAGGCTGCTGGCTATCTAGTATCCATTGTAGAATGTTTTGGATGTGTTTCGGAGTAGCCTGCTATGGCCACGTCCTCCACGACCTCAACAGCTCAAGTGTGCCCTCTAACGAAGCTAAGGGTGCTTGTGCTATCAGTTACCATATATTTATCAGGTCTTATCGCTAGCTCCACATCGGTTTGCTGTTTGACTTATCCTTCGTCCAACGCAAACCTCGCACCGGCATGGAGGCTATTTTTTAAGTGGCTATCTAACGGAGTAAAAATGATTACGTTTTCCTTTACACCGGTATGGGTAAACTTAATGGTAGGCTTCGATCTTGATTTCCAACTTCCCAAGAACCACGTTTCCTACCAACCAAACCAGGGTATACAGTTTCCTCCAGGTTACATAATCGTTCGATGTTTGCCTTATTTAGTTTATCCCAACAAAATATGTCGATCGCACGGCCACCGTTTTGCAGACGAAACCGACTCGTTGACTAATGGCGTGCTCACAGAAACAAACACAATAATCGCGTCTTAACGCGCGCGCATTGTGTGCTGACCACGGAAACTACCGCGTTGTGTCGTTCCCGCGTGACCCTTCCGCCGGATCGTCGAGTTATCTTCCTTCGGTCGCAATCAACCTCGATGTGATCAGTCGCTTCCATTCCCTCGACTCGTTAGGACACACTTGTGACTCGCTCGCTAGCAGCCATCGTCCGGTCGATTCCGTAACCATTCCGGTTTAGCTCCAATCCAACCCTAGTGGACTTTTTCCTTACCCGGAAGATTTTTTGTTCGTGATTACTTTCATATTTTCTCCCATTGTTGTATCGCTAGTGTGATCGTTGGTGTGGTTCAAGTGCCCTAAGCCATATTTGTGTAACCGTTCCTTTCATTATCGTTTGAAATCATCAGACATTAACATGGCATCCAAAATGAAGAAAGAGAAAGTAGCCATCATTGGCAGGTAAGTACATAAGATTTTATCATATTTAAATCAGAACATCAGTTTAGTAGATCAAAAAATCGATTGAGAATCATCCAGAACCGGAAGCAGAACGTCCTCAGATGCATGTCGAAATACAATTTCTATAACAGTCATTGAATCGTCAATTCATTGACGTAGTTCATTTGAGTGTGTGTCCTTTGGTCTTTACAAGTCGCTCGTTAACTGATAGAGCGATGCACAATACATTTCGATGAGTATGCAATAAAAAAATTGCATTGATTCAGTAACTGCATTCCCTGACCAATGCAAGGCAACAGATAGAGTAACAAATTGCATATGCAACACGAGTGACCTAGCGTTGTCATTGATCGCCTGTTGTTTCCGTTTATGCCAGTGGTCTGATCGGACGTTCCTGGGCGATGCTGTTCGCTGGCGTCGGCTACCAGGTCACGATCTACGATATCATCCCCGACATCGTACAGAAGGCGCTGAAGGAAACGCAGGAAGAGCTCGACAGCCTTGAAAAGCGGGGCCTCATCCGAGGCACACTGACGGCCGCGGAGCAGTTCGCTTGCATAAAGGGTACGGCAGAGCTGAAAGATGCCATCACTGACGCCATTTACGTGCAGGAGTGCGTACCGGAGCGCCTGGATATCAAGAAAAAGCTGTACAACGAGGTGGACCGGTTGGTGGGACCGAACACCATACTGGCCAGCTCGACGAGCACCTTTATGCCGTCGCTGCTCAGCGAAGAGATGAAGCACCGGGCGCAGGTAAAATGTCCCCCACGTGACTGCATTCATTTCCACAACGTTTTCCATCGGTTTTTCTTTCCCTTCAAGGTGCTCGTGGCCCATCCTGTGAACCCTCCGTACTATGTCCCACTGGTGGAGATTGTGCCGGCACCGTGGACGAAGTCGGAATACACCACGAAAGCCCGCGAGCTGATGACGGAGATCGGCCAGAAGCCGGTGACGCTCTCGCGCCAGATTGAAGGGTTCGCCCTGAACCGCATCCAGTACGCGATCCTCAACGAAACGTGGCGCCTGGTGGCGGATGGTATTCTCAATGTGAAGGACATCGATGTCGTCATGTCGGAGGGGCTGGGCATGCGGTACGCATTCCTCGGCCCACTCGAAACGGCGCATCTGAACGCGGAAGGCATGCTGAACTACTGCGAACGGTACTCCAACACGATCTTCTCGGTCAGCGCGACGATGGGACCGACGCCTCGCATGGAGGGCAAGGTCGCGGAGCAGGTCGCTAAGGAGCTGGAGGAGATGGTGCCGATCGATAAACTGCCGGAGCGGCGTGCCTGGCGAGATGCCTGCCTGACGAAGCTGGCGCAACTGAAGAAAACTATTTAATTGACGAGTCCGGTAGTTATTTTGTCTGTCAATGTTTCATATGCTTATTCTAGCATAGTTTTATCGGAAGATGACTTGCTCATTACTTGCGCAAAAAATAAAATTACTTTTTCGAAGCAAAAACATGATTGCATTTGGAAACCTACATATATCACAAACCATTTGATTTAACCAGTGTACTAATCAAATTCTATATGCTTGATTATATATCATTCTAGGGTAGTGTAATACGTCTCACATTCTTGTAGGGTACAATGAAACTTAATGGAAATCTCAAAATAGTCGGTACCAAGGTGATTTTGGTTCCTTATGAGAGTAAACATGTCGAAACGTGAGGATCCAAGATGACTTACTCAGGTCAGAAAGAACGTACTGTAACTTTAAAGCTTATTTTAAAATTATTCTGTAGATATCACGAATGGATGAAAAACGAGGAGTTACAGCAATTAACCGCTTCCGAACCGCTAACACTGGACGAGGAATACCAGATGCAGAAAAGCTGGCGGGAAGACGAGGACAGTACGTAAAGGAGCTTATTGCTCAATGAAATCGTCCTTTTTAGGTTTTAAAATTATTTTCAGAATGTACTTTTCTCATCCTCGATCGGGAGCGATTCGAGAAAACGAACGATGAGATTGCTGCCTTAGTTGGGGATACGAATATTTTTCTGCTATCGAGGGCAGAGGATGATGAAGCACTGCTGGGACAGGCAGAGGAAGAGGACTCCAAAGGTCGGACGGGTGAAATCGAAATTATGATCGCCGAAGCAACTGTGCGAGGGAAACGCTATGGCTGGGAGGCTACCCTCCTGATGCTGCTCTTCGGCGTAGAATACCTACACATCCGCCAGTACTTGGCCATCACAAAAGACACAAACTCGAAAGCGATGCAAATGTTCGAAAGGATGAAGTTCCGTGAAACCAAACGCACACCGGTGTTCCAGGAAGTCACATTTGCGCGTACAGTAGACAAAAGTTGGATGGAGTGGCTGAAAAATGAACTCGGCTCGTACACGATCTTGCCGTATCACACTGATTGAAGCCGAATGTAATTGTAAAAGGATTTTTATTAAACACGGTCAAAAGATGCTTCCATTCTTTCTTTTCCCATTGCATTTATGGTTATACAAGGTTGTGAATTATTCTACAGTCTCTACGAACTTTGCGTATGTTGGCCATACCAGCCTGCCGTACGAATCATATGCGTCCGTTTTTGTAATTACCATAATCCTAATTTAGCTATTTTTGGCAGATTTATGTAGTTCTGTTTTTTTTTTTAATAACTTCCTCTACTAACCTCTCATTAGTTGTCAAACGCTTGTGTTGCATTATTTCTACGCCGACGAGCTAGTGCTACCTTAAGTCTACTTCAGATATTTGTTCAGCTCATCCACAGCATGAGCATATTCCGTAGAATCATTAGCGTTACTCCAATCCTATCGGTTTGCTCCTCTTCTTGCTCCTCGGTTGTGGTGAAAAATGTGCACGAACATGTACACGGTGTAAACGTAATCTTAATTCTCATGGGGCAGTATAACATTGTTGCATTTTTACTCGATTCGATGCCTCGATTGCGATTGCGGACACATCTGGGATTCTCCGTAGCTCGATTATGTTGGTAATCAGTAAGGTAAGGATTATTTTCTATTGTTGTCCATTAACTTCCAACCCAAGCCTCGTTGAAGGAGCCATAATGTATAAATGGAGTGAAATAAACAATTTAAATGTCCACCTCCTTTGAGTTATTTTCGAGTGTTCTGTAAGAACTCTTCACTTCTGTGTTCTCCCGAAGGTCAGTAGAGTGTTCAGATCGAATTATTTTAATTTGTCCTATCTATGTTTTTTTGCCATGTTTGTAAGCTAAACATTGTTGCTTAATTCTCGTAAATTTATTTACTTTTTTTAATTTTGCTACACATTTTGTTCACTCACTACATCTGCTTCAATTATGTTCCTTTGTCTTCAACACTAGGGCATGGTTTTACCACGGGTTTCATTGAGAACTCTACATTCTGTGAAGCAAAAGTGCTGTACTATCCAAAATCTGATTCTATCTCAAATGTGTGTGTGTGCTTTTCTTTAGCTCTATAGAAGCATTAAAATGCATGCGTGATACGATGTGTCTATCGATTCAAAGCCAAAGTCAAATGTATGATCCGTGGAACCAGTTGATGGAGCCTAATACAACGAAAAAAAAAACTCATAAACATTACGATAGCTATAAGCTTTGCTGAGTATTTCACAGCATTGACTTGGTTTGTGTGTGTGTGTGTGTTTGTGCTTGTTCGTAGGTAGTTGCTATTTTGTCAATAAATAACTCTCTGCTTGCACCGCTCTGCCCCGTCTTAGTCATAATCCCGCCGATACTAGAAACTAAAGCATGCTGATAATCTACGATCGATCATTCGGAAGTGACCATATGTTTGAGTCAACTTTAAAATTGATCCCTAAAACAGTGCTAGGAATTCGACCTGAAAGCTGCAACTTACAACTCTTCGCGTTGTTATTTCGTTTTAAGTGTAATTTTTCAATCTTTCAGACAGTTTTATCCGTGGCGCATATTCAAATACACATTCAGTGTGCAATGATGTCGAGACGGTGTGGGAAACGTTGAGCAACGTTTTTTTTTTTCAATTGCGTGCGTAACGCACCCTGTTTTTGATTCTTTCCCAGCAGATTCTTTTCCGTGATAGGGCCACAAGTCTACCGGTCGACAAAGGCCTCTCCTATTACCTACCCGTAAAGATACTCTTTGGGTTGGTGCATCCACGCTTCCGTATCAGTCGGGCTGAAACTGAAAACAAAGTTAAAGGTTAATATCTGGGATAAGAAATATACAGTGGGAG
The DNA here is from genome assembly GCA_914969975.1 of Anopheles atroparvus. Taxonomy (NCBI): domain Eukaryota; kingdom Metazoa; phylum Arthropoda; class Insecta; order Diptera; family Culicidae; genus Anopheles; species Anopheles atroparvus. The sequence continues at coordinate 42,734,962 of CAJZCY010000002.1, read as the reverse complement.
CCACCCGGTTTGCTTACTTGAGTTATCCTGCGGACTGAGCGGTCGCTCCAGGACGGTCTGTATCGCGGCTATCCACTCGTCCCGGTCCTGCTCGCTGTGCGACGACATGTTGTACGTTCGCTCGGGCGTAAACAGCGTAAAACTAAAGCCCTGATCTTTGGCCCCGGCCGGTGCCCCAATGCGCACACTGTACCCGTCGAGCTGGTTGCCGAGGAAGATCTCACCCTTCGGATTCGCATCGAGCTGATCGTCGTGGTACATGAGCTTGCGATCGTCCAGCGTGAACCAGCGCCGCTTGTAGCTGTCCGTGGCCCGCGGGCCCGTCTTGAGCAGCCAGCCTTCCCGCGTGAAGTCGTGCGTCAGCGAGTCGGCCAGCTCGCTCTCGGTGGCGCTCGGGAACGCGATCTGCAGCCGGTGCAGCTTGGCACACCGGATCGCCATGTACCAATTGTTGATCACCTCCGGGTCGTCGTGGTAGACGTAGATGTGGCGCGTCGTGCCGTCCTTCATGAACGTCAGCTGCAGCGAGTTCGGGTTGCCGATCTTCATCGGGGCGTACACGACGTTCAGCTCCGATATCCTCAGGATGGCCTTCGGTTCGCGCTTTTCCTTCACGTAGTAGCGCAGCGTGTCCTGCAGCCCGGAAAGGACGAACTTTCGTGGCTGATAGCGGCTGTCCTCCTTGCCGCGCTTCATCAGAAAGCCCTCCATCCGGCCGGTCGTGTAGCTGGGTCGTTCGATCATGCAGAACTCTAACCGCTCGTACTTCGCCCTAATCCACTGCTCGATCAGCACTCTGCGAAGGAAAGAAAGCGTGAAAAACTACACCTGCAGCTGGAACCGAACGCCCCGGGTGCTCGGGGGGGTTTCTACTACTCACTGTGGATCGTTTTCCTTCGGTCGTCGATAGCACGCCGGTACGCGACTTTCGTATTTTACCCTCGCCGCCTTATTGCCCACCTCGATCATCCGCTCCAGCTGACTGTCCTCCCATTTGTCCAGCTTCAGGTGCTTCACTTTCGATATGTGCGCGCCCATGCTGCGATGAACCGCGCAGCATCTGGTGCACAGGAATATTCCGATGTTGTAGGATGCCCATTCTGGATCTAGAAGGAGAGCGGTATAAAAAGAAAATCGTTACGTTATTAACAAACATTTTAAAACCAACCCAGTGGTATTCTTGCGAAATCCGCGTTTAAAGCAAAACACAAGACCTATCTGGAACCAATTAAATGACCTTAATTGGCCAATTAATTTCATCAATTTAATTAGTTTTTGGGTGTGCCTTCATGCTCCCTTTCCAAAAATAAATACCCCACAACAGGGAAATGAAAATAAAATCCGTGCCCCTTGCCATTAAAAACACAAACCTCAAGGGTTGGGAGGGTGAGGTTCCTTCGCCTTCGAAAGCAATATGTTATGAATCAAATAATCGGTCGTTTCTAGTAACAACCGGGTGGAGCGGAGTGAAGGGAGGGGGTTATGGGTGGTCTAGAGGGGGGAGGAACACTCAATAAAATTTGACGCTGTTCGCTCTCCAACCCCCTCTCCGTCCATTCCAGCTTTCCTCAGCTTCAACGACAGCACGAAATGTTTGGGTGTTTTTTTTTTCTTCCACCTTGTTTGCCCATTCTTCCTCACTTTGCTTCCCAGTTGTTCCCATTCGCACAACAACAACAACCACAACGAAAAAAAAAAAACTATGTCCCGCTTGAGGGCGTCCCCAAACAGGGTGGAGACGGACGCGACGGAGTAAAAATCAAAACAAACCCACGACGCACCACACACCTGCCACTCTCCAGCCATTTAACATTCTCACTTTCGTAGCAAGCCGTTTCTTTCCTTCCTTCACTCTGTCTCCCAACGAAGTGCTGGCAGTAGGCTGTGCGTACCGCGCTGTTAGTGTGCGGGAGACGGAAAAGGGACCGTAAAAGGGACATCAGCAGTGAAGCACGGCCCCATCGTTCGCGCAAGGCGCTAAAGCTAGCATATACTCGCGAGGAAGGAAGAACGCAGCATACGATGAAGCATCGCTGCGGTGGTTCTGGAGTGCATTAACCTCGTGGCGCGTCTGCCATGGTAGAGCGACTTTTACACTCCGATGGAGAGCCGCACGAAACGCACGCCACGCGGTGTTTTATGAGTTCTCATCCTGCCACACATGGTAAGCAACAACACAAGGTTTCGATTGCTTCCGGAAGAAAACGCGATTGCTTTTAAGAAAACGCTCCGGTAAACATCGGTTAAGTGATTTTATCCCCAATTTGCTAGCTGCCTGAGTCTGCCGTTCTCGTTGCGTGTTTCACATGCACACAAAAATTCTGTTTTTTATTTCTAGTTCCATCAAATGCTTGGATTGCACGTGAGTCAAAGTTGGCTGCGCGTGCATCAAATCACGATTCGAACGATCCTAACTGGTCTGATTATAGTACAGGGAGGGAAATTCTCAGCATATCAGGGCAAGAGTTATCAACATCGACAGATGCGCAGTCGCACAGGAAAAAATAAAATAAAATAAATAAAGCCCTCCATCAAAGTTGTTTTGGGGAGCTTGTACCACCGTGTTGAGAGATCGCGCTTTGGTTCACGAGATCCCTCGACAGATTGATGATGATGATGATGCTGTGAATGGCGCACTGGCGCGGATCATCATGCCAAAGGAAAAAGAGTGGGCAAAGAGAGAGAGTGAGAGAGAGAAAGAGACATAGATAGAGAGAAGTTTCTACGAAATGAATGAATGAGTCATTATTTTGCTATTTGCGTTTCTTCTACCAGCAGGCCACAGTAACGAAGGGCACCCGCCCGCGGCCCGCACCCCATCAGAGGGTACGGGGGGAAAACTATTTACTAACCACAGCCCATTAGCCTATTGCCTCTTGAACACTTCCTGCCATTAGACGAACCACACAAGAAGGAAACATAATAATTTAGAGAGAGAGAAAAAAAACATCGAGCACAAGGCACAAACAAGAAGGGTGGAAAGCAGCGCGCACGGGACGTACTTTTCGTATCGCAGTCTGCGCAAATGTTGTTGCCGTCGAGCTGTAGTAGACGGTGAAGAATTTTCTCGTTCTGGTCAGCCATGTTTCCGCCTTCGTTGCGTCCGTCGTGCATCCGCACCGTGCTGCGCTGGTGCTAAATTAAAAACAATCATCCGCACGCACACACAGGTGTGCAAACAGACACATGCACACACCCACAGGGCTTTCCTGTTTCCTTTGCCAGGCTGGGCCAGGGACACGCGCGTGCGATATTTTTGCGTTACCACCCGCAACGGTGCGGGCAATGTTTATATTGATTGTGGGCGATGCGGCTGCCGATTTCGAGCCTACGCTTCTGCACTGCACACTTCACTGGTTCACTGGTTTGCCACATTCGCCACACGACACTCCTGCACTCTAGACGCGTACAATGTTTTGCGTACAACTACGCAAGCTACGCGAAATCCGCCACTCGTCCGTGCAAGTGAAAATATGATGCGTATTTTGCTTTTCAATCATTGTTTACGTTACGACGTTACGACGATGACTGGCGACGGACTAAGCCCATCCAACACACACCACCGCGCGTTCCATTCGCTATGCAACGGAACATGGAGCAAAAAAAAATGAACACACACCCACACACACTACCACCATTCACAGCAAACGATAAACATCACGCAAAATACACTGCGACCAAACGTGTACTATCAATCGTTCCGCTGGCGCTGATACCAGGATCTTCTCTGTCCAACTAATTCTCCGAATTCCAGACCAGGGTGGAGGGGGGGCACTTGCAGGAAAACGATGTAACCTAGTTACCTGCGCGGCCGACGGTGGAGTTCACTACTTTTGCCCGTGGGCATCTATGTCTGACGCAATTGGGACCACTTTACCCGCGACGGCAAGGTTCGCGGTCGCGATGTTTCCTTTTTTTACGTTTCTTCTGAACTATTACGCTGAGCTCAGTTATCACTAAACTTAGCTGGGCAGGACGTCGAAGAGCAAACACAAATATTCCTGTGGTGGGTTGTTTGTGACACGCGCGACACGCCAGCAGCAGCAGGAGATGGTCCCCTAGGTGTGACGATGATGATTGCTGATTGCTGCAGGCAGTCGGGCATGTAGTGCACGGGAGGACCGGTGACGCCCGTCTTACCATACACGTAATTGCCGTACACGTCTAGCTGGCAGGGGAGTAAAAATACTACAGGAGAGTACGGCGACGAAACACGATTGTACTGTTTACACCAAACTAGTGTGGAGAGTTCCGTGGAGCACCTACCACGGGAACGGTTCGTTCCTGGAAGCTGTAGTTGATGCACGCAAACCCTGGGAAAACTGTGGCTTGGAACCAACTAAAATCCTGCTGGCTGTGTACAGAAAATAATCACAGTCGACTAGATTCTTGGCAAGCAATCAAACACCGGTGTGCCGGTGTAAAAATGGAGAAACTTTATCTTCGATCCCGGACATTCCGTGCAAACCGCTTCTACCGGTTGGGAGTACATCTCAGTTCCGGATTCACTCCTCATCACTTTATTTTCGAACTCGGAGCGTTGGTGTATTGGATCACCAAGGTTGCTATAGTCCTATTGCGTTCGATTTGGATGTTCCCTGCTAGATTTATGTTCCAATCGAATTAATAATAAACTCATTAACAGCCTAAAAATCGCTACTATGTCTTAAATGTTGAGTTACAGCAGAATTGATTGTATGTATTTCAAGCGTTGATAAAGGGCAACCAAACCTACACAATTGCTTACCATTTGAATGTCAAAATAATGTGCTCAATGTCGCCTGCGTGGAGTTGACGAACTTTGAGCGAAAGCAGCGGATAGTTTGCACCTCTCCGATCGTTCCCGTCGTGTCGGCCGGCAAAAGTTGTGAAAAAACATCCCCTACACGGCTAAGTTGTTCAATTTCCTGGACCAGAAACGATGGGTCTCTCGCACAGCATTTCCGTTCCCGGTGGAGGTACCGAGGGATACCATGTTTTACGGGTATGTTTCGTGTTCGCGAAGAAAGTCGGAGCATCCCCAAGTGACAGATGACGTGTTCACTTTCGACCCATCATCCAACATCGACGTTGCGGTTGCTTTCCGGGTGTCGGTCCGCCCTCGAATGGTTCTAATTGGCTCTATTACTTTGTTTGCACAGGTGCAAGACAACTCGCCGGGCAAAACGGCGGGGCTGGAGGCGTTTTTCGACTTTATTCTTGCCATCGAGAACACCCGGCTCGATCAGGATAATGATACTTTGAAGGAACTGCTGAAGGCAAACATCGACAAGGAAATTCAAATGACAGTGTATAGCAGCAAAACCCAAAACATCCGCCTGGTGGATATCACTCCGAGCAGCAGCTGGGGCGGGCAGGGTCTTCTTGGGGTTAGCATTCGGTTCTGCTCGTTCGAAGGTGCAAATGAAAACGTTTGGCATATTCTTGAGGTGCATCCGTCGTCGCCAGCGGAGGAAGCAGGCTTGATACCGTTCACGGACTACATCATTGGTGCAGACTCTATTCTACATGAAAGTGAAGATCTCTTTACGCTGATCGAATCCCACGAGGGACGTCCGCTGAAGATGTACGTGTACAATACCGATCTCGACCGTTGCCGGGAGGTGACCATTACACCAAACTCGAAATGGGGTGGCGAAGGTAGCTTGGGATGTGGCATCGGTTATGGCTATCTGCACCGGATACCAATCCGTGCGCTACCAAGCGAAGGAATGAATCCATCGAGCGGAATATCCGGAGCAGCTCAGTCTGTTCCCGTTGGATCTGTTACCACAGGGTTGGCAACTTCCGTTGCAACGTTTGTACCCTCATCCGCTGCTAGCTACGTGGACACGACGAATGCAAACCGTAACGTACCGTTTATTCCGATGGTGCCTCCGTTGGCAAATACTTTCGCGCCACTAGCGAACAACGCAGCGAACGATTTGCTGACAGTTTCGCAACCCAGCGGTACGACCACAACTGCCACTACCGCGACGGGAGATTCAACTGCTGCGCTGGCAAATCAATTCGCCAATATGTCCACCTTGACGGGAGCAAACGACCAGGTGAACAATAACGTTGAAACGCAAACGACCCCAAAGCAACCGGTGTATAACAACAACCCGATGCAAACGGCAGAAGGAGTTGCATCTCCGCCAATCCATGTCGGTCCTGCAATCTATACACCGTTTTCGGGACCTGTGGAGCAAGGTAAGGGGCACTTTAATTCGTTCGGCTGTTGCTTAAACATTACAGAATCGTTTCCCTCTTTTCCCCCGGGTTTAATTTCTACAGCTAGTGGACCCGCCACAGTGACCATGACGCAGGCGCCTACTGGTCCATCTCAACAGCCACCCATGCAGAACCTTTCGTATCCTGCAACATCCGGTGCAACAAATCCGTACTCCATGGCTAGTACGGTGCCGCCGCCATCGTCACTGGCTAGCGACTTTTATCAAATGTATGGAGCACCAGCTCCGGCAAATACCGCAGTATCAACCCCGTCCAACGCGAGCAACTACGCCATGTCTACCACCATCGACTTCCTGCAGAGCCAACAGCAGCAGCCTGTGCAGTCGCAACACCAAATGTGGTCCCAACCGCCGATACAGATGTACTCGACGTACCCGCAGGTTCAGCCTATTCCAGATCCATCGATTTCTCCCGCTCGCGCACCGGAGGGAGGACCCCTGCCAACTTCGACACTATTCCAAAGCAACGCCGTTACGACTCCAATTTCTCTGCCCGGAATGCCACCGATTACGGTCAGTGCTACCATCCAGCCCGAGGCACTGCGTGGATTGCAATTTACCAATACCCCCGCAAGCAGTGGAAGCCCAGCGACTGGCCAGCAACAGCAGCAACAACCACCGCTAACGACCATGTTGCCTACGTTGCAATGAATAGCGGTTTTCATCTCTACGTAAGTGCAATGTCCGCAATGATTTGCGTTGTTTGAATATGGAAAATATTAGATCACGTCTCATGCTCGTCAGCCGAATAACTTTCTTTTGTAAATAGTAAAATATTTCCCTGTTTCTGTGCAAATGGCTACCCATTGTTTCCTACTTCTGGCGAATACCTGGTAAAGATTTGTGGAAAAGGAAGAGGCAAATTTGTGACCATCGGTCTTTGTTACAAATCGAACGTGGGTGAAGGTAAAACCCTCGTGTGAAAAGATGCATTTCCGGTTCGAAGACATCGGATGAGGTGCAGCGTTTTGTATCCGGTTTTTTGTTTTTATCTTGCGCTTTACGGTATTCTTAAATTTAGCCAATCTATGATGCATGATAAAGTATCGTTATAATTATGTAAACTGTATCCAAATAAGCGAATTGTATTTCAAAAGTGTTGAAAGAAATTCATTACGACTTTGTTTCGTTCTGTCGTTCGAGTTATCTTTACACTTCAACAAAGTCGATGCGCCTGACATTTTGTAACAAGTTTTAGAATATTTATGTGTCCGGCATTTCAAATAAATTAAGCAAATATTTTATTTAAGCAGTGTTGAACTCATCTTCTAAAAAACATCAACGTCAAAGAAAATTGAAAACTTCAAATTTAGATCGTATTCGGCTGATTGTCAGGGATTTGCTGTCAAAGTAGGGGAGAAAATAACAAAGATTGTTCGGCTGCAGCTTCGTAGTGCCTGGGGAGCTTCGTTGTTGAAAAAGTTTTACTCGAAAGCGGGCCACAAAATGTCCAGCTTGGTGCGACTGAGCAATGCGGTGCTAGTTCGAAGCCTGGTAAATCACTCGGTGCGGAGTGCTCGCCTGATTTCGTCATCGCAGAAGAACCGCGATGCTGCAACAATCGAAATGCCGAAGAAAGCGGCCGCCAGCGGGCCGGCTGCAGCAGCTTCGGCCACCGCCGGAAAGAACTGGGTGAGCTATGGATTCGACCGGAAAGACGAAACCAACGACCGCAGTGCCATGAATGCGTCGTTCTTCTTCTCCGTCACACTCTGCCTCGTCCTGGGAAGCGTATACTGGGCGTACGTTCCGGATCCACAGCTGCAGGATTGGTCGCAGCGTGAAGCCTTCCTCGAGTTGCGGCGCCGGGAGGCGGCCGGCCTGGAGCCGATTAGCAAGGACTTCGTCGATCCCGCCCAGATTGTGCTGCCATCGGACGAAGAGCTGGGTAAAACTGAAATCATCATTTAAAGCTGTGACCAGGCAGATCAATCGCAGGTTATGTAACGGTACCATTTGGCATCTAAGGAATATGCTTAAAAAGATCAGTGCTCCATGCCGTTTGTACATAACAGCCAACCAGAGGGACAATGTAGCAGTGTTATGGGGTCGTGATGATGGTTCAATAATGAATAAATAGGGAAACTTAATAAACAATCCGTATCATTATGTTTGGTTTGTTTTGGTGAAATGGAGAGGCTGAAATCGATCTAAAAGGATGATAATATCTAACAAGGTATATATATTATTGAGCATTGCGAAAAGGAAGTGAAGGTGAGCAATTTCCGAGTTGCTTTGAATCTTATTGGGTCAATTCAGACACAAATGCAATATTTTATATTTTCTTTTCTTTGCTTTTCCTTCAAGTCAGAGATAAACTTGTACGACCATTAAGGGAGGGTTAGAAAAAAAAGATTTTGAACTAAATTTTACACTGGGTGCTCCTGAACCATGGAACGTGCAGAACTTATTCGAAAACTAGGAACTGACTATCCACATTTTTGTTTTAAATCGTCTGTTCAAATGTTTCTAGTCGAACCGCGATAAAACTGTATGCGTTTTTGGAACCGTATTTTTTTACAATGTTTTGAAATGTACTGAAGAGTATATATTCGAGTTATGGGTTGCTTACCTGCTTCGGTACAAACGATCGGTTTGAGTAGCTTCAGGCTCGTGGAACCAGCTGGGTGCAGGTAGGAACTCTCATCACCAACCTCCTTTTCTGAACACCGTCCGCTCCGACCAACGAAGGCAGAGAACGATTGTGGCAGTCGCAGCGAATCCGAGCAGTGAAAGAAAACTCTTCATAGTTCTTCCTCAGCGCAATAGCAAACAACAAAGTGCGTACTATAAGCGACCGGAAACCAAAGTCAATGGCTTTGAGGCTAAGCTAATCCGGGGGAAATTTGTTCGTTTTTCGTCAATGTAAACTGGCGCCAGAAGGACACTCGCAGATTTCGAAGGAACAATACAGCATCCCGGATTTTTTGAGCCGGTTCCCCCTCTTGATCGGGCCTAGTTTTTCCCTGCTTTGTGAGCATCACCAATTCTTCAGGGAACTTTTCATTCGTCGTTTCCATCGCAGGCTTAACATTCCTTTCACCGCAGTGGTGGTTTGTTTCGTGAAACGTGTTACGATCCGCTATTTTGGACGAGCGAAAGATTCGATATTTTTGTCAATTTCCCATCGCGCGTCTCCGCCACACCCTGCCCGTCGGCGAGTGCATTATTATCGTAGGAAATTCCTCTCCCGCAGGTGGTGTTGGTGCGTCGTACGTTTCGTGTATTTATTATTCTATTTTCTCCTCCCCTTCACTCTAGCAATACACACGTCCTCTGCGCCGTCGATTGTGTGGTGTGGTTGTTTTTCGCTGACGGTGTAAAGTATTTTCTTTCCCAAATTCTATCAGTGCGTGCACAAAAAGTGGTCCTAGCAGGCAGTGATTAGCGGTTGTGAAAGCATCATCACAGTCGTTGCAGGCAGCACCCTAAACGCGAGTGAACGAGAGGGATCGTGCAGTGGCGAGATAGAGAACGCGCGAGATCGACCACCGACGAAAGTGCTCTAAAGTGGGGAAAAGGAAACATCTCGAGAATCATCATCTCGTCCGCAACCAGCCCAGTTTCCGAGCTTGAAAAAAGTGACTGCTTTTGATCGCCACCATTCGCCCGAACCCGTAACCCAGAAGCCCCGTATCAAAATGGTTATCAAAGTGTACGTCAGCGGAATGTCCGGCAACAAAGAGGTGAGTTTCGGTAGAATGTGGGTGTGTTAGAAGGAGATCCGCCCGTCCGCGTATGGCGGTGGGAGGGGGATCCGAAGGGCGTCGTAAACAAAACCAAGAAAACCGTGCACGGGCACCAACGTCGACCGCTCTTGGCCATGGCCATGAACGAGGAAATCACCACAACGCCCCACGTCCATTCCCAGCACATTTCCCCTTCAATTTTCGCGTGGTTCCCGTTTGGCATTGGATTCTTTTCGTCCGCCTAGGCGACGCATGTACGTATGGCCGTACGATCGCCGGACGAGTGTAACAGTTATAAATAATCACGTTAAAAAAGATGTGTTGGGAACATATTTTTTCCTATTTTAAAGACGAAACAGTCGCGAGAGAGAAAGAGCGTGAAACCGAGCAGAGAATTAAAGAATACAAGAAGGCAAAGGGAATGTAGCAGCCGGGCGATGGGTGGCGTAGGGGGGGGGGGGGGGGGTGGATGATTTGGGAGAGTGTTTGCTACTTCCGTTTGTTTGCCGTTTGCTGCGGCGCGATTAGAGATGCCGACCAACCCCAGCGCCCGCCTTAGATGGTCATCGGTTGGCGGAGAAGGAAACTGCCGTCGCCGTCTTGGTACGAATAGCGTTAGGGAAAATTCCACCTCGCGATCGGCTGTCTTTGATCGGAATATGATCTGTGGCCTCGTCACATAGGTAAATTTACTCAACTCCAAAACGGGACCAAAATTCCAAGTAAGGCAGGTAAAACTAGCCCCCGACCCCTCCTGTAGCATAGGATCCGCAAAAAGGTTTTGATGCCGTTTTGAATGGCATCGGAATGACAGCCCGTTCCGGCGTGCAGCCGTCGTCAGCGTAGCATTGAAGCAACAACCGATGACGATGCTGCTGCTGCTGATGATGATGATGATGTCATGCGAAACAAAAAGAAGCTAAGTAAAACCTTGGACGATGGTCGACGATCGATGTTGGACTGTTAAAAGGTTTAAATGGGACACAAAGTCGGTCTGTCTAGTGGTAGATAGTAGTTACAATGTGGTAGGGCATGAAATAAAGTAATTCTAACGCACGCCACATACGATGAAACCCAAATGGGACTGTGTGTTGCCAAACGAAATCGAGAAAGAAATGGTACATTCATTGGTTTCTGGATAGCCGGCGGTAGTGACGGCTGATAAAGGTTGTCATATGTACATGTCCCCGCATTCGTGCCCGACTAAATGTGCACTTAAAAAAGCATTCACTGATAAGAGCCCGCACCTCGTCCCCATGTCGGTTTCCCGTTATGGTATGCTTTTACCACAAGGAACCATCCACACCACACCCTTCGGCATGAGTCACGAACGGTGCTGCATTGTGGACGGCGCAGCTACCATACGCAATAGGGGTGGAATATGATTCACTTTGCTTTTGCCCCTCCACGGACAGACCGATGGACCGAGACGGCTGAATAAAGCGCTGATTGGGAGGCATCTTTGTTGTCTCCGATGGACACTAGCGCCAAACAAGGAAGGAAGGAATGCGTTATTGTTCTAATAACGGATCGTCCAGTTCATTAAAATTGATATATTTCCAGGCGACGCCCACTTAACTGGGCATTAAATATGTTATTAAACCAAAAATACCATCCTGTCCCTTCTACGGAGTACGCTTTGTGGGGAGTTAAGATTAGAATAAATGATCCAAAGGTCGGCCTTGTCTGGAAAACACATGTCAGCGACTTTTCTTTATGACTAAATGGTGACCCTGATTTCGATTGTAGCCATACGTGTTCTTTCCGGTTCACTTTTCAGTGGCGAAGAGAAAGGATTTAGTTTTTGTCCAAAGCTGGCCGTAAATCTCGAGAAAAAGGAGGAAAACTTGTAAACCTTGAAAGCCGGAAAATCAGAGATAAGCCAAATCTTCTTGCTCTAATGACTAAGCAACTGTCAACTGGCATTAGTCGTCTGTTATTTCTCCTGCAAAGAGGATTTACTTAAACCCAACTACTTTGTGTTTCGTTTAGATTGGAAGCGATTTCTGATCCTTGTTTATTTTAATAGGTTTCAGTGCTTCGTGTAGGTGGGGGACTTGCAAATATTATCCAGTGGATGCAACTCGCGTTTGTTGATTCACTGCCAGTCAGTCTTGTGTCCATCCAATTCTAGATGGGATTTTTTTGTTGGAAATATATCCCGTAAATTCATTGATCTTTGATGTTTGCATCTTGCTAAACATGCACGGTAGAATCATCTGAATCGAATCGTACAGCAGACGAGTTTTTAACTCAAACCAAACAAACCTTCCAATTCGCTGGTTGAATGGTTAATGGTAACGTATTTTTATTCTTAATCCACCGAGCCTCCAACAAACGATACCAAAAATCTCGTACACTTAGCGTTGCTTCGGATTCAACTATACGTCCATTTGTTAAATCGTACGGCAACGAATAATGCTCTGCGCTCTGTTTGGCATAAAAAATTTGGTGAAAAAACCTCTTACCATTCTGTTCCGTTTTCAACGTAACTCTGCAGATTGATAATAAGCCGGCCCCGTACACGCAAACACCGTCCATGGTCTGGAATAGATGCGAATGGTTATGGGTCTGGTGGTTTCGCTTGCCTAAACCACAGGATGAATTTTAATGCTGTTGCTTCTCCTATGCCTGCTACACCGACACACACGTGGATGATCCAATCCGGGGACTACGTTGCCACGTTTCGCTACGATCACCTCTTGGGCCTTCAGGCTTGAGGTTCGACAGAAGAAAATGACTCAAGACTGACGAAGAGGAAGCTCGTTCCTAAGTACTTGCAGCAAGACGAAAATGAAATAATTAAGGACTTTCATAGGTGCACGTTATGGTTTACAGTAATAATAAAAAGATTTATTCTTTACTGTCTGTACCACAACTTCGTGATTTTATTTCCTTGCTGCGGTTTTGTAATAGGATTGGGGGTTTGTCTGTTCCCTTCCATTTATGTTATGCTGTGGCCACAAACCCCTCACTAACCTCCCCGGCAGCCCAGCGATGGACTGGAACATATTCCGTGCCTTAGGAAACGTAGTCCATTGTTGCTGCCCACGACCCCGACGGGGTAGAACTCGCGAGTGTGCATAATGCATCTAATTAGAGTGCAATAAAGTGCAGCGGGGGCGGGTGGTGGTGTCCGTTCCATCGTTACCCACACTAAACGGTCACCATCACCACCACCACCGGCGAATGACCGAGACATTCGTGCGCGTCCGTTCTTCTTCCGGGTTTCCCCCGGGAGGCTCGAGCGACCGAGGGGTTGGGCTTTTATCATCATTCAAGCGGAATAGTGCCACACACTGGATGGGGAATCGGATACAGCTCCCCGATCCCTGGGAGAGGTATGGTTTACTGATCGCACGGTCGTCGGTCGCATGAGCGCATCGTCGCAACCATGAACTGTTCCGGCTCACTGAACGCAAATGAATCACGGGTTGGGGCGCACTTGGTCGGATTGCCGGACGCCCTCCGACCCTCAACGTCGGTACATCCGTCGTGGAAATGGAAGAGGGAGGAGTAGAATATACCCAAAGATGCCGCAAGAAAAAACAGACCATCTGAGAAACTAACCGAAGACATCGGTGATCATCTATTTTGAACATCTACTGGTTCTTTCTAATTGGTTAAAGTTTTATGAAAAGAAGAACGATATTTTTACAACATTCACATGAAACCTTGATCGTGGATGATGAAACTTTTCGTTAGATGTTTCTTGCTCTCGCCTGCATTTTTCTTCTCTGTCGCCCTGGAAGTGCTGAGGCATTGCGCTGCTGACTGTTTAAAATTTGCTTACACCACTCCTACAACTTATGACATGTTCCCTTTTCAAACAACGATTGAGGCGGCAATAGAACACCCACGAATTTGCAGCAAAATTGGAGACGCTATGCAATGTGCTACAAAGCATTCGTTCATTTCATCGATTTTCATCCATGACAAGTCTTTACTGATCTCACTCCTTTGCAGTGCGGAGAAGGGGCATCCTTCGCAAGGCGCTGAATTTGCTTCCAAATACAGAACCTGTCAAGGCCATCCGACGGATCGATCGTTCAAGGTGAACATCTTTAAGGCATCAGTCGTACTGTTGAACTGCAACAGCAACGCCTTCTTTGAGTGACAGCGGGGAACACACTCGTCATGTGCAACTACCGATCGTCGAGAGGAAGAGTATGGCTATATTTGGCCAACACTATAGACACACGCAATTAAAAGGGTTGTTTTGTGGTCGACTGTGTTACGACCGTTGCTGGTTGTTCAGCTAAGGTGGATCGTTTTCATCTCAGCACGGTGTCGATCGGACGGACGAATGGTTGGCAGGCTTCGAAAATGCGCCCGGACCACCAACAGAAGATCCGGCACATGACGATCTGTCGACGGCGAATGTGCCACCGGCGGATACACAATGTTGCAAATTGTTGCCAAGAAAACTGGCCGCGCGAAACATGCGAGTGAACATTTCAACAATCCCCCTCGCATGTGCTCTCTCTCACTCGCTTTTTTGTTGCTTTTGTACGCAAGGAAAAGCTGCGTTTCCTAATGTTTTTACAAATCGGTGAGAGTTTTTATTGCAAGTTTTATTTGTTCTGTTCAAGAAAAAGAAAACACTGTTGGAGAAACAAGAAACATGGAGACTTCAACAGGCTTCAAACGTGTTCGATGTTCGCAAACCCTTGTTTGTTGCCATGTTAGTCGAGGGATATATGTGATCTGCCTGAGGCGGAAATAGAAGATCCCTAGGTACAGAGATAAAGAGTGGGTAAGAAAACGTTGTTGAATATCCGTTTGTCCCATGTGGTTCCATTAACATACAGCAGCTTTCCCGTCTAGAAGCAGCTCGTTTAAAGGCTGCTACCGGCGTCTGCACACATCACGATGCCAGAAAGGAGCGGTGAGCAAATTAGTTAATTTGAATTTAATTACCTCACTTTCCCTCTGCGCTTTCCTCCCCCAGCGCATCGCATTTGGATGAATCAAGCATTCTGTCGGGAGGTGTTTGTTGGTTTGTTTTTCGGCTTACAGTCTAGCGAGTGAATTTATTCATTTTCGCAGAACGAGGTACATCATCGAGAGACGCACCGCCGCGGGTTTGACGGCACTTCGCACATAAATAGATCGACGACGGGATCGTCTTGCATCGAACTTGACAAGAGAACGAAACCCCTTTTAAAATAATCGTCGCGGGCACTGTTGCCTCTTTTCCCATTTCTTTCATCGACCGCCGGGGCGATGGCAATGAAAATGAAAGGAAAGCGTGCAGAGTGATCCCTGCGGCGGCGACGCTGGGAGTGTTGAAGACATCATTGATGGTTGTGTCGATACCCGATTGACCTTCGCGAGCACCCAAGGACAGGTGTGTGCTGCGAGTGTGTTCTGGCGATTGTTTCACGCTTAGACCGGGACAAGTAGAACCGGCAACCCGTTCTGTGCCAAATGAGTAGTTTGCCTTGCTGTTTTTCTTCGAACCCGTGGGATTCTGTATGGCGCACTTGGCGCAATTTTTACCGGTTGAGCATGGCGCGAAACAATTCACGTTCTTTTAATGGCGCACAGATTCCACGGGAAACATTCCGATCGCGATCGGTGCGCAACCTCCGCAATCCGGGGCCGTTGTTGACTTTGCGAAACGATGCAGTAACGAATTGTTTTTCTTTAAACACCCCAAGGCTGATGATGCCATTTTGTTACGAAAAGATGGATGGACGATAAATTTATAAAATACTACCCGAAAGCCCGTTGAAGCATGAGTCCAAAACACCGAATCCTCGAAACCCAAACAGGACGATCTTTAAAAGATAAAACAACATGACGAAATCGAGCACCCCGAAACCAATTGCTCGGTGTCTCGGCTTGCTGAATGATTTTGTCAAACCGAGTGAGTATTTATATAACCTGAAATCCAATTGCGGTGTAATTGTAACTGAAGCTCTATAGTGGACGACGCTGTCTCAACCCATGGGGTAGTATTTCTTTTTCTTACCAAACGACCGACGAAAAGCGTGCGAAAGCCGTTTCGTGGCGATCTCTTTTGTGGTGTTGGATGGCGCTCAAATGAACATTTTTTTGCGCCAAAACACAAAACTCTTAAGGGGCAGAAGGATGATTTAAAGGTTCACAGAGGCACACGTTCTAGTACCATAAACACCAAATGTAAATATCGATTAGGTTCAACCCCAAACAATCTCGTCTTCTTGCCACGAGGTGAGGGAATCCGCCACGATCACTAATTGGCGGCTGGTACCCTCGAAACCTGAATAAGTCTACCAACGCAAAACATTCCTTGGGGCGCCTCGTTGACCGATCTAGAGCGTCGTGTGACACATGTGATAGATCGTGTCGGTATTTTGATGCTTTTGATCGTCGTCAGATCCTCGCTATCGACGGTTTGCGAAAACATAATGGAGACGCCACTTTCAGACGAACTTTTCAAGCACGCCCATGAAGGTTGATCTGAAAAGCACCCAAGAGAAGGAGAGAGAAAGAGAGAAGGAGTAGGAAAGGGAAACCGAGTGTGGGCCAGAGATATCTAGAGGTCATTGGCCCCGCGAGATGTTGCACCACTGCCGAAAAGCCGCCGATGATCAGCGGATCAAGTGCAATGACCTAGATCGCCGAACGCGAATGCCGAACTTACGACAGGCAGCGGCGCGTTGCGAACCTCTCTACAGGTGTGAAAAGGGATGTTTTCAAGAAGCACACAAGAGCGCCGGTATTTCGATACAGCGATTAGCAGATCAACCGAGAATGGTGCTGTAGGCGTGTCTCGGTGGAGATTGAGAGGTCTATGATCTTTGCGGCTGTGAGGTGGTGCTTGATTAGTACAACCTGCGCGCTCTTAACCGCTGATCCTCACGCTCATACACCTGCTGTGTTGGTCGAAGAAAAAATAGATAGATCGAGCGAAATGAGAGACATCTCTGGGCTAATGTTTGTTGTGAAAACGCGTGTAGCTTACACGTTGACATAGGGGAGGACTTTAAGGGATTCTCTGGCGCAGAAGGGTAAACAAACGACTTCACGGTGTTTGATTAGCAAAATTGCAAGCATGCAAGCAAACAAGCAACAGTTGACTGCATCTTACGCGACAGGTGCAACAGATACAGATGCATATTTGTTCTTCGTTGCAATGAGCCAGTGTCTTGTCTTCTCCAACGCTATATCAGCTATGTCTAAGAACAACTGAGTGAAATCTCGAGACCCGTGTGTGGGGGGCTTTTACAGCCGTTCGCAGTTTCTACCATCGTGTGATCCACATAGTGTGCCGTTTGCTCAACATTTATTATTGTTCGGGCAACAATTATTGTTGTTTTGTCAACCGTACCGACAAGCGGGCAAACTCTGCTAGCTTTTTCGCAAGCACTACCGTCTTTTTGACAGATTCGCCTCTGCTTGAAAAGACGGTAGTGCTTGCGAAAAAGCTAGCAGAGTTTGCCCACTCGTCGGTACGGTGGACGAAACAACAATAAATGTTGCCCGAACAATAATAAATGTTGAGCAAACGGCAAACTGTGTGGATCACACGATGGTAGAAACTGCGAACGGCTGTATATACTTACTCTGGTTGAACGTCTCAAAAGTTTGATTGGGATATGAACCCATGACGTGTCACGTTCGGTCAGATGTTGGTAGGACGCCTTTACTCTCTCCACTATTCGTACATCCCGACCTCTGGTAAAATGTTCTGAAACCTGTAGTCTTATCCTGCTTGTCTTTTCGTTTTCTTTGCCTCCCACTCGATAGCTACAGGTGGGAAGGGTCAAGGTTGTTTCTGATTTATGGTATCATCTGTTTCCATCTGGGGTTGCATAACACACCTGCGTAAAGATACGCAAAAAAATTATCCTACAGGGTTTGTTTTTCTCATTCGTTTCCGCCCGTTCTTTGCTGATCTACCGAAAGCGTTAAGGTGACAGTGAAAATTTGGCTGACGATGATACGTTAATTGGGCACGACATGCTCAGTGCGACGATTGTTTGCTACGGATTTGCGACGATGGACGGGGAGGAAAGCATTAAGAAAACAAAACCCGGTGAAGGAACGATGAGATAATTATTCAACGCATGCTCAAACGCCCTGTCTACAACCATGCACCTCAGGCCGGTGGTGGTAATGTGTGAAGCAGTGCGAAGAGGTTTACGGCATGTGCGCACGCTGCGGTTCAGCCGAGCACGGAATCTGTTTCCTCATTTTTAGAACATAGACTTTGCTTACTTCCGTGTCTGTGGACGCGATTTAGGGATGGTTGTGATCGTGAAAAATGTTTTGCTAAGAAAAACCCCGTAGCGAAATAAGATCCTCAAATCCACTTGAGTTTACGTTTGAATCAATTGGTTTCACGTTTCGGTTTCTCATAGGAAACGTCACAAAAACCATTTAACAAGTTGTTGGTTAAAATTATCTTCCTTGTTTTGATCATAGATTTAGTTTATAATAACTTAACAACAGCGTAACAATGTGAGGCATACTATGAATGTTTGCTCATTAAACATTGCATAATTGAAGAATGAAAATAGCCCTGAATCCAATACTTAAGTTAACATTCAGACAAGGGCTTTATCATTGACCGTAATATTATTAGAGCAAGCAAAAATGTTTAGCCCCGTCGTTGGCAGATGAACAATGGATGAAAGGACTCGAAACTCGATGGTTATGTGGGCAATAAATGTTGATTTAAATGAGCCGTTACCGTACTTTTGTGGTGATAAATTACAACCCTGACACGCTCGCACGCTCACGAAAATGAGAATTACTCGTTTTGGCTCACATTTGATCGTTAAACGAACTTTGATACAACCTTTTAAGATACCGGCCAGAAAACGCTTGCAATGTTTGGTTGGTAATGTTGTAATATCTTCTCGATTGCGCCCAGGACGGAAGTTTTCCTTTCCAATCCCCGTTTCCGTTCGTCGATCGTGCCGAAGGTGCCGGTCGATCCTCGGCCACGGAAAACCCCGTCTTCAGCTAGACTGTCCTCCCAACCCCTTGGCCAAAACGTTAGGAAAGATTGAATGTCTAATTTTATCTATCGCACCCTGTGCACACGACGACGTGTGTGTGTTTGTCTCGAGCAACGCGATGGCGGCGTACGTGTTGGACACACGATTACCCGAGGCGAATTAAATAATCGGTTCTGCTGCTCCGGATGAGGGGTTGTTTCGTTGCTTTCTTCACACACGCACACCCATCGCTGGTCGCGTTTTGACGATTTGTGCATGTGACGTTTGAGCATATCGCGCCGGAGGTGGCATCCCGCAAACCGTACCGCGCTTTGCATATAAACTTGTGCGATGCTGGTTCGGTTTGTGTTTGCTATGTTGCAAAGGGTTTTTTTCTCTCTCTCACACAAACTCATACATACACACGTCCTTCTCTTTCCCCCTTGCCTTGCCGTCTCTAAGGTGTCAGTTCAATATTTTGTGAGTTGAACGTGCGATCTAAACGTGAAGTTGCCTAACCCCGAGCTCGAACAACACCCCAAGCCGTCGACTATATTTTTAGTGATTTTGCAAACGTCGCACACAAGCAAACAACAATTTTAAGCATAAGAAAACACCACGAAAGCCATTCTTCTTCCACGTGATCTTTCCTCCCTCTTTTACCTTCCTTTTCGGGGGCGTTTGCTCGACGATCTCTCGGTGATCCTGCGCATGGAGGTAAGCGGATGGGGAGGGAGAGCACGCCGAGGGAAAATTATGAAAGAGGGAAATCCTCAGTTTACTTCGTGTTCTTACGCTCGCTACGAGCACTCTTCCCGGTTGTTTTGATTTTGCAAAAAAGGAAATGCGCTTTTCTCTTCTCTGCCGCGCCCCTCTTCTGTCGCACAGGAGGAAGAAAATCTACGCCTTCCCTGTGGAGAGAAGGTTGGGAGTGGAGGTAGGGGGTGGGGGGAGGTCTGAAAAATAGAAAACAAAATCCAACCAGCAATTACCAGCTGTGAGTGATGGGGTATGATTGAATGAAAAGTTGCTTTCGGAAGAGGGGCGATGGGTGGAAGTTGGCGTTGAACGGGGGAAAAATCAGATGACAGGCAAAAATAGCTCCTTCTGGTGGCTTACAGCGAGAGCGTGGTGGATATGGGCAGCGTGGAAAACGTGCCGAATGGCACCGGGTGCCGGCGAGGGAATGAGCATTGTAGGATTAATAGGTGAATGAAAATATTATGGCCATAAATTTGCCCACAACTTCTCAGTCGTGCCGTGGACGACCGGCGCTGAAAGAGATGGCCAATTGGCATCGACAGAACTGATGGATGCTGAGCGTGTGTAAGATCAGGTCGATATCTGGAGCAATAAGTTTCGCCAGGCCATTTCAGGGCGGTTTCGCTCAAGCTGCTTTTCTTTGGCACTCGATCGTGGAAAAGAAGTTGGTGCATCCCTCCGACTTAAGGGAAACTCAGGGATAAATTTTATTAAAAACCAAGAGACCTTGGCGAATTATTTTTGCAACAGAAACATCATTTGGTTTTATTTGATTTGAAAAGCGTGAAACGGAGAGTAATATCCTGTCTCTTCCAAACGATGGTCCACCAAACCGCCCAAAGCAAGAGGATGCAAAAGTATTAGAATGCCCTCGTGATCGTTTGGACTAATTTTAGTGTACAACAACCACAAGCAAGAGGTGCAACGTTCGTCCCTCATATTACCCTGGGCTCATTGGTGTTTTCCATGCATGAAACAAAGCGCTCCGGTCTCATTCCAGACAAAGGATGAAAAACGACCGGGAAAATGTATTCCTTATTACGTGCGGTTCGATGAACCGTTCCTCCCTTTTACCTTGACGTTTACACCGTGCCTTGTTCGATCAAATTCCACCAGACCAATTCGAACGCTGGCCTTCGTCCTTAGACACAGAGCTGCTGTTAAAGTCCTCATTACAATCGGATTGATATACGGCCAAACTCGGCCGTGAAAAAACTCGCCTCCAGACAAGCTTGAACAAAGAGAGAGGTGGAGAGATCTTGACCCCGGTGTGAGCTGCTGTCGAAGAACTATCTGTGCGAGCAGGAAAAAGCTCTTCATGAATTACCGAAGACTGGATACAATAAATATTATATATTTTTATTTCAAGACGGCTTACTTGCAGCTATACCGTCGAAAAGATCCAATCGATCATAAACTTCTAAAATGTCTAGACCGTTTTTTAAAGCAACCCACATTCCTTCCGTTGCGCGCATTAACCCGTTTGCTGCTCCCGTGCCGATGGACAGAAAAGAATGGGGGAAGAAAAAATCTCCCGGTGGCGGTTGGTATTAATCAACCGACAATTATTTCTGCTTCCTGTGACTTGATTGATCGCGGTTGTGTCCGTGAAGTAAGCCCCAACGGCTTAGGGCGGCGTGAACATGCCTCCGATGACACCAGCAAACGGACGGTGTGAAATATTAGTACACACGATTAGTAGAAAATTCTCTCAACCCAACCGCCATCCTCCTAGCCGTCGACATGCAGCAGATGTACATTGGGTGAGGCTGAGATGGTGTATATTTCCTTCATCTTGTGGCAGGACAAATGAGTGTACTTAAGCTGATTGAGCAACAAACATACAAACCATTCCTCTTTTTCTCTTTTTACCTTACTTGCGTTTAAATTTGGGGTTTGCCGTGTTGGAAAAGAAGAATTTCTAGTTTTTGGTTCCGTGAGATGGCTTGTCAATGCAGAGTTAATGCTTTAAAGGGCAATATGTGTCCTGTAAAAAGGATCACATTTCTAACTCTAACATTCTTTTTTCTCCTTTTTCTCTGTTTTATTTTTATGGGTCACACATCGACATTTGGAACGGCCGAGCAGGTGAAGAAACGCCAACAGCGGGTCACGATGATTATGGACAGCAAGCACATAGAGTACACGGTGATCGACATCACAGAGCCGGGCCAGGAGGGGGAGAAGGACTTCATGCAGGTGAACGCTCAGCACAAAGGATGCACGATCAGCGACCCGAACCCGCGGCACGCCCTGCCCCCGCAGCTCTTCAACGACACCGAGTACTGCGGCGACTACGACGACTTCGACATGGCCAACGAGGTGGACAACCTGGAGGTGTTCCTGAAGCTGGCCGCGCCGGCAGTGCCCGAGGTGGAGCACAAAAATGGTGGCACGACTGGCGAGGAGGCGACCGAGGCCACCGACGCCGTGGTGGATGATGACGAGAATAAAGAAAACAAGACTGAAGACAACGCGGACGGCGGTGCCGTCGTCGCCGAGGCCGCCACGGAAGATGGCGCGAATGAGGTTTGAGTACACTCGTACACTGCAGCAATCGCGCGAGCCGCTGCTGCATCCCCCAGTCGGCGACCCTGAGGGGGTTGCACACTAAAACAAGACAACAAAAGAACTAAAAGACAAAACAAACGCACGAGCTGCCTATCCCCCACGTGTGTGCCGCGTGTTTGAATGTTTAACAACTTCCGTTTGTTGCTGTTAGCCTGCTATATGCTGCCGCGTGCTGCTTACGTGCATCATCAAATGAACTATGCAATGGCGATTGTATGTTTGTATGTGTGTGAGTGTGTGTATTGGATGGGGGGTTTGACACCCGCGTCCAGCATAATGATTTAATTTTAAGATGAATTATGTTCCCATAATTATACCTCTTCCATATTGTATTCTTTTCTAAACGATTCTTTGAATTCCTAAGTACATGAAACCATTAGATACAACCGAGGCAACGAAAAGATAGAAGAAAGAGGAAAAAGAGTGAGAGGCAAAAGTAGAACAAATCCATGGCGCGCGCAACACAGCCAGAAAGCTGCCCTGCCATGGTGTCGCTTGTACTTCGGCTGAAGTGCCAAGGACGACCGAGCGTCGTTCATGCGTGCGTGTGCCCTTGCTGGTCTTAATGATAACACCATCCACTAACCCCATGTAACATCACTAGGACTCTCTTCTCTTCACGTGCCACTCGGCTTTTGCTACCTCGTTTCATGTTTGACTTACCTAAGCCGGAAGCAGTCGGCCGTTCCGGGAGCCGCTCGGAAGCAGCTGACCTTGTTCCCGGGCCGAGCTTAGGTAATGTGGAGTAATTTAACGTTTGATCGATTCCCCAACATGGGTGGGAGGGAAATGAAATCTGCCGGTTCGGAATAAAGTGAACAATCGAACAGTTCGAAACCTTACGATAGTGAGATTAAGGTAACCAAGTTAGGCAAACGGAAGCGTCGGCAAGGTCAGTTCGTTCCCACTGACCGTCAGACAGTGCAGACGCACCGGAACAGAATCGTTAGGAATTAGGGAATGTTTGTAGGCTGGTTGCTGCTAGAAGCAGAGCTCACGTGCGTAGAATCGCCATTTACAGGTCGAGAGGAACAGTCCGCTTAGGTTGATCGGATTAGAATCGTTTGTCTGTACTTTGTTAGAAGACAAAAAGATGTCGATGTAAAGATTCCATTCCTTTCGCGGGTCTCACAGATAAATCCATGAAAATTTGAAAATGAAAATTTACAAAAGAAGTAAATTTTTGCCCGCGTTTGTTTTTTCGTTCTACACCATTTCGATTTTAAAAATACCCATTTCTCGATCTGCTTGGGATCAGGCTTCCGGTTGCCTTTGTAATAATGGTTTGAAATAGATTTTACGTAACACACAGGTGATTAAAGGAAAACTACATCAAAAAAGGGTCCAAGCCTATCACAAATTGGAGCTGTTTGTTGAATTGTTGGGAGCATTCAATCTGCTCGGTGAAGGACGTGCAGAAGTGCAGGCGTTTATTCCAATCGTTTTACTCTATCGCTCGTACTTCACACTGTGTGCAATGTTACAATTATTCCGCTTAGTAATAGTGAAAAGTTGAGCAATCATGAATCAAACACACTTTAGTCATTTGCAATCAAACACACCTATTGTCAGTAAATATATCGATATCTTTATCATGGATTTACTTATGAACGTCGAGTTTGTTCAACGCTTTATATTATGTCCTCTCCTGGACTCAAAACGGTCATACGTGAAGACGTGAAAAATAACTACTCCCCTCAATGCTTCACATCCTGATTGATCGCCCCCCTCAAAAGAAGTATCCTTATCGTTAGTCGGGGTTTGCGTGAAGAACCCCACCAGAAAAGACATCAGCATAGCTTAGGAATAGTTGAACACAACACGAACCAGAAGTACACAAAAAAGGGAAACGAAACGTATCACACACATACACTTTTTGTGCACAGAATTACCTTCAAACGCAACGATAGTTAGCTCAATCATTAACCCTAGAGCCAATTCGCAAAGATGGGACATAGGTAGAGACGTTTTGGTAGTGCATCCGAATCGAACTCGAGGCGTTAAATTCGGTTCTGCAGCAGCATGCCGGCGTGAGTGAAACTTTATTTTTAATGAATTAGAAGATGTCTTTCATCACTTTCCGTTTAACGAAGCTTCAGTGCATCATTTGGGTGCGTGCGGACGCCAGAGCAAGTAGTGTTAAGCAACGGTATATATTCTGATTATATTATTGCAAGAAATACATTTCAAATAAAGTAAACCTCTTTAATTCAGAGCTGCACAACGCTGTACTGGTGATATGCTTCTCTAATGGAGAAAACAAACCGAAGGGCAGAAGAAAGTACACCAGGCTTAACGCATAACAAACTGCATGAATGTATGGTTGTGTCGTTGTAAATGATTACATTAAACTCATCATGGTAATATCTTCGTGTATAATCCTTCTATAACCTGAAGAAATAATTGTATTATCTTCGTTTCACATTACCATTGCATGTATAATAATCTGTATTAACGAACATTTGTCGTACGATAAACGTTATCTGCTACGTTACACGTACACTTTTCACTTTTTATTGGTCGGTTATTTACTCTCGTTTCTTTGCGGAGGGAAAATAATCGATGAATATCTGTGGGTGAGTCAGAGTAAAAAGTATCGATGACGCACGGTACGAGCAATTTCGAGAATATAAGATGTGACTCTGCAATTCCCGATGCGTTCCATGCACGTAAAATAACAACATATTGCACGTGATCATATAATAATCAATTTTTTACTCTTTCCCACCCTTTGTGAACCTTACTCCTCCTGGCACACACAAAATGGTCGATTCATCTGTAACAACAATCAATCCATCCTGAAAAAAAAAAAATTGGCCTATGAAACACGCAAAATTACATCCTCATTTGTTGGATTCGGAAACCGGGCGGGACAGACCACAGCAAAGGAAGCATCTGGTGGCGAAGCGAACGATGGGAAGGAAGCTCCAGCAGAGGACGGGGGTGTGGATAAAGAGAAGAAGGAGGAAAGCATTGTCGAGTCATTATCGACGAAGCAAGCCGACGGTCAAAGCGCAGGGAACGAGCTCAACGAAAATGATAAGGCTGCGAACGCACAGGTGGTGGCGGATGGTTCAGAAGAGTCTGAGCAGGCGGTGGAAAGAAGCGTGGTGGAACCAACGGAAGCCACCGTCAAAGCAGTCGATTTGGGCACTTCCATCACTCATAAAGAAGGGGACGATGTGGACGATGGAGACCGGGAAAACCCTCAGTCGAAAGACGCGGTTCTTGAAAATGAAAGTGACCCTCATGAAACCGATGACGACAGTACGACAAATAACGATGAAAAGTTGAAAGAAGACACACTGCCGAATACTGACAATCTGGAACCGCATAAATCCACTGCTGTAAGTATGGAAAAGGACACAGATGCTCAAGTTAGTGACGGCAAGGAAAATGTAAGTTTAAACGAAGAAGATAAGGTAGTCTCCGTTGAAGATGAGGACGAATCGGAAACATCCGAAGACGAGCAGGATTCCCAAAATGCGAATATCGTTAGTAGACTGGAAAATGAAACAAACGTCATGCAAGAACAGGGTGCTGCTGAGGAGCAAGAAGAAAATGTGTTACAAAAGGGAGATTCTATGGAAGTCGATTCATTGCCGGCATTCGATGAAGAGAAAGAAAATATTGACGCGGACAATCCGGCATGTTTGATGACCAGCCCCACCGATCTTGACAAAGAAAATGAACAAAATGTCCAGCTCATCGAAGATCCTGCGGAAACCGAACCATCGCAATCGTCTGTCAACGAAGAAGACGAGAAGGACGATAGTGAAATAGAAAATTCTACCAAACCGGAGGACAGATCATCGGCAGAAGAACCACTTCCAGTTGAAACCGGAAGCACGAATGAAAATGCCAGCACACCCCCACCAAGCGCCGCTATCGAGGTTTGAAAGACACACCATGTATCTAATCTCCGTTTCGATGGCGTTGCTCTTTGTCGCTGAAACACGTCTGCAGCTTCTTCACGTTCTTTCTCTACCACATCCGGGCACGATCGAGTTTGACTCAACGGTGCAACGGTTGCTTCGATTTTCCCTTCTTTCTAAAACCGCCTACTGATTCTTCCGACGAGCAATGTTTATTTATGATTTCAAATTTGCAATGTTCTCAACTATATAAACCACTGTTCCTGTTTCTCTGCCCTTACTTCTGCTGGCCAGCCTGTCTCTTTAATGTCTTTCTCTCATTGGAATGCAAACGTAACTCCTACACACATTTCCTCCTGTTTACAAGATACGCTTCTCTGGTGTACAATTTTCCTCAAACACCGGCTTATCTGTTTTTATTGTTTGCTCTTCTTCCACGTTTCGTTTACACAATTCTTTTTTTGGTAAGGTTGTAATATTGTTGATGTGATCTACCTATTTTTCGCCGCTTGTGTGTATTTTATTTAGGCCTCGTTTTTAATATGTTATGCCTGCCTAAGTTTACACCACTATCTTTTAGCAATAACACTGTAAGATCGCCCGTTTACCGATGAAGGAAATCGTTCTTCATTTTTAACACAGAGGAAAAACATGTTTTTTGAATATTTACAAATTGAGCGTGTGCGTGCATCGTGTGTGTGCTTTAAAGGAACCCCCGAATGCGGTCGAGATGGACGCGGAGCCGGACGATGAAGAGGAGGAGTTGCTGAAAACGTCCGCCGCCCTGGCCGGCAAGAGTGAGGACGCGGAAGAGATCGACATCGAAGAGGCGGAGGAGGAAGAAGCGGCACTACAACCAGACCAGGACGACGCTGCAGAGGTCCGGTGTTCCTTTAGATACAATTTTATGACGGGTTTTTTTAAAAAGACTTCAAACGCTTCTTTAGAGAGATAACTTCGGGAAGGGGATTCGTCCACGTGGAAGGCGTTGAGAAAAAGGAGTTCCCGAACGGCGGGACACGTTGCGTGGAAAAGGGATCTTTTTTCACGACGCCATCCGCCTGCGGTACATGCATGATGACGCAATCAACTAACCAAAAATCCAAGTTCAGCAAGTGCAGCAAGTTCAGTCCTGTCCCTAATCGCTCGCCAAAATTTTCGTCGACAAACCTTGACTGCATAGATCGTAATTATTTTATTTTTTCGTTTTGATTTTATTTCATGACCATGTAGGACGGAATCTCCAGCAAACTAGTCGACACAGACGATCCCATGTTGGCCGAACAGGAGCAGGAAGAATAAATAAGCGCACCATCAGCAGCAGTAACTCATCTTCATTGAGCTGCGGACGACTTCGTCCCAGCACATTCATCATCCCCATCGTCATCTTTGTACACGATCTAGAAGCGTGTCGTAACCGTCCGTACCGTTGTGGAGTGCCTCGTGTTCCACTTTAAGGCGTCCAGTACCATCGGCAGAGGAAAGGGGCGCGACTCAGACTGCTCAACCAAAAATTACGCATACGCGAGTATAGAATGGAAGTGAGGTTCCACTTGCTCTCTACTCGAGTGTTACACTGCTACACTATCCTCCATGACACTATCTCATAGGAACTACAATTATTTTGTACTATACGTTAGTGACACGTTTTAACTGTTCCCTGCAGCTGTACCACCTTTGGTTTTGGAGTGTCGGGGATAAGTTGAACCCGGGTCAGAAAAGTAGCTACGATAAGCGATAGACAGAGAAATTGTTTTAAAATAGAACGACGGTGGTGGACTGTTGCGAAACAAAGATCCATCGCCAGGTATAATTGTGACGTAGTTGAATAGATATCTTCTTCTCCTGACCACCGAAGACCTGGTGGAAAACGTCGAAGAGCTTTTGGAATTCGAGTACGTGGCAAGCGATCTCTACTAAAACACGACGGTATAACTAAAGAGCAAGGGAACATATAGTTTTGGTCGCATTTAATTGGTTGAAATGCAGTTGACAATGCGATGCAGTAAAAAAAAAACAATTCAGTGACGAAGGCTATCAACATTATGCAAAGTGATCATTCTTTAAGGAAAAATGCAGTTAATAAATGAACTATTTGTAAAATACGTCTGTTGCGTTTTATTTTACCTTTTACGTTAAAATTCAAATCTGTTCAGAGAACCCTACAACAGTTTGCGTGAAAAAAGCCATCACTAGAAGCGAGAAAATTAGTCGATGGTATAAATACAGTGACATAGGGCCGGCGTCTTTGCCCAGTTGAGCCTTGGTGGTCCAGGGTGCAGGCTTCAAACCTGTAGTCGATTAGCGTCGAAGTGGTTCGATTCCACCTACTGGGCGGGGAAAATGATGGAAGTTTCTTCTTCCCTCTGGTCACACGTGTGGCGTTTTTTAAATAATATTCTTCGGAAGTGCTTAATGAATTCAAGCTTTTTTTAAGACAACCCTCTTTTGTTGCACATTGTTGTATATTTCATACTACCCGAAGGTGCTATAATTTCACCATACCTTTATTCCAGAGCGGAACACAAATATAAACAATCTTTCCCTTTTTTGTCAACTGCATTCCCTCCCAATTCCTCGGTTCTGCGTCAGATTGCGTCATTTCCATATACTAGTTTTTTTTTTTTAATTCTGCCCTCCCGTACACTTCACATCTCAGTCCTTTTTGTCGTTCAGTGCTGCTATTTCTGCTTTCTGCCACGTGCCAGTACAATGAGGATGGTGATGGTTTCATAACTCTATTTTAGGTATGGATGAAGATTAACAAAATCCAAGCAAAAAAAAAAAACCGAGAACTGTTTATCCGATCACATGCAGGCACAACTTGCTCTTTCCTTTTTCCAACATCTTGCACAGGGAACAGGGCTGACAATTCTGCTTGCGCAGGGAAAGAAACACAAGTATTGGGAAACGAAGATACAACGGATACAAAAGGAATGGATTGTGATTGTGGTCGATCGCTGTGATGAGCCTCGCCGGTGATCGGAAAGATTGGATTGGATAAAGTTGTTACCAGCGCTAGAGATCCTCCTGCTGTCGCTGCCTTGATTGTGTGCGATGTCCGGCCGTATCTGTCCGTCTGTTCGTCCGTGTTCGTCGTCGTTGTCTTGTAGGTTACTCAATTGGGCTCACTCTCTCGCCTTTAGAAACTTCATGCACGACAGCTGAAATTTAGGACACGTGCGACCATAGGTTCTTCCAATCCCTCCTCTAAAGCGCGAGCGGGAGCCCCATGACCACTGAACCGTCCCGCCGTTCTCAGTCCGCCCGTTTTCTCGTCTCCTCGTCCTCACCGTCCGACGAGTCGGTGGTAAATTCACTATCGTTCGCCTGCATTTCGTTGTGGTCCGACTCCGATTCGCTGATGTCCCACTGCGGGTGCTCAGTCGGGATGGCGGCCGGATCCTTGACGTCGAGCTTCAGATCGAGCTGCTGGTCCATGCCGAAGTACGAGTCTGACCGCAGGCAGACGGTGAACACGTACATGCCGGCCCACTTCGGCGCAGTGAACTTCAGCTGTACCTCCTCGCGGTGGATCAGGTTCGTCACGTGGTACGGCACCGTCAGCAGGGTGTGTGACTTCCGATCGCATATGTACGTCCACCAGTATTCATGCTTTTCCTGCAAGCGGGGAATGGATAAAGACGGTATAAGTAATACCTCCAGACAAAAGCAAATTAAACCGCTGCCTTTCGGTGGTTGCTGCTGTACCTCAGGAAACAGTGGACAATGCACCGGATGAGATACTTTGGAGCGTCCTTCCAGCTTTTCCCTCTTGTTGATTTTCTGTTGGAACCTGAACAAGAAGCGGGAAAAGAGTTTAATTTTGTCGACTCTCAATAAAGTTTTCATCGCCCCACTTACTTTTCCCACTCATCGTCATCATCGGCCGCTGCCTCGCTCACATCGTTGTCGCTTTCTGCGCCACTTTCCGCATCCGACTCCGCCTCGTCTCCGTGTTCCTTTCGCTCGCTACTCTTTGCGGACTAGACGACCAAAAAAGAAAAAGAAAAAAAACACGACAACAATGGAAAAGGGTGATTAAAAAAGATTATGTTATCGGACAGGCACAGCGTGTTTTACCTTTTCCTTCTCTCCCTGCGACTTGCCGGTAGTGGAGCCCGCTGTCGCTTGTGCTGCCGCTGCCGCTGCCGCCGCCGCTGCAGTTGCGGCCGCAGCCGCAGCTGCTGCCGCCACTAGCCGGCGCGTCTTTTGCGCCGCCTTACCACCCTTGCCTTTGTGGGGCCCCTTGGCCATCTTGGGCTGCCAGGAGGGTTGTTTCTTCGCTTTCGGGTCCTGCTTCTGATCGTCCGTGACCTCCAGCTCACCGTCGGCATCCTCTTCTCCTCCATCTCCGTCGTTACTTTCTCTGTTGGAAGTGCATCGTACAATTTTCATTTAAAAAAAAGGCATCATAGGAAGGAATAGTTCTTCCTCTTAGCAACTGCGCCACACACGTACGTGATTCCTTGCTTCTCCTTGGCCGTCGAATCACCAAACAGTTCCGACATGCTGCGACGCACCAGCTCGACCGTGACCGTCACGATTGCGCCGGCCGTCACGACGTTCGAGTTTTCGTCGTCCACCACCTCGCATTTCATGTTGAAGTCGATCAGGGGCATCCGGCCGAGAACCTTCACGACGTTGCCGTACTGTTCGTCGGTCAGGTGCCGCATTGCCGAGCGACGCTGCTCCTGTTTCATCTGGGCCAGCTGTTGCAGGTTGCGCACGTTGTGCTTGCGCGATAGATGATTGCGCGTCTCCTCCGTCATGTGGGGCAGCTGGAGCAGCGGGTTCTTGGACTCCCACAGGCCCTGCATGATCATCGGCGACAGTTTCATGCAGTTTTCGATCGTTTCGATCGATGGTAGTCTTTGAACTGCAAAAGAAACGGTAATGTCAGTGCGTGCATTTGATTTAATCCCGTGTGTTGTGACTTACTCTTCCTCGCGTACGCCAACATAATCAGGTGGCTCACGCAGCTGACCATTTCCTGGATCAGGTACGGACATTTGCGAATGATCAGTTGACGATCGACCTCGAGGGTGTTTTCCTTCAGCGCAATGCGCGTCAAATGGGCATGCAAAATGGCGCGCGCCTTCAGCGAGTAGCTGCGCGAGAAGGGCAACTCCTTGCACTTTTCGTTCAGATACGGCAGCTGCCGGATGAGGGCGGGCACCTCCTCGTTGTCCGATTGCCGCTCGGTCACCTGGTTGTTGTGGCGCTTCTCGAACTCAAAGCTGGCCGCCAGGATCATGATGACGCGCTTCACCTGCATGTGGGGCGTCTTGTGGAAAAAGTACCAGTACATGTTGGTCGTATCAAGCAGCACCTTGTCTCCACTGTACCTGATCGACCGATACCACCACGTGCCGACCACAATTGGGAGTGCCACCATGAATACCAGCGCGTACAGTCCGAGCACCCAGACGGAGTTTTCTTTCTCGACGATCCACGACGGCAGAGCGATACCGAACGAGGTGGCCCCGGGGCCGTCCGGATTGCCGTACTTTTCCCAGTTCTTGCGCGCCTCGTCGTCCGTGAGCGCCTGGTACGCTTTGGTAAGCTTCATGAACGCCTTTTCGTCACCGGTTTCCTTGTCCGGATGCAGTATGAGCGACAGCGTGCGGTACGCTTTCTTGATGTCTTTCTGCGACGAACCGAGCGGAACGCCGAGAATCTCGTACGGGTCAAAGTTGGACATCTCGTAGTCGAACTGGGACACCTTGTAGGTGAGGAATATCAACAGCGCCCAACCGGCCACGATTGATAGCTTCACCAGAAACTCCTTGGTACCTTTGTACGGATCCGAGTGCTCCATGGCGGCCCGTTTTTTAACGCAATATTCACATGTGCAGTTTCCATCTTTCGAGACCGGATCTAGGGTGGCCAAAGGAACAGAAGTCGAAACAGATTGTGAGAGAGAAATAATTGTTGACGAAATATAATGGAACAAAGATTTATACGTTTGCGACAAGAAAAGTAATCGCTTCAAATTGTTCCTCTGAGTATCTTTTTTGAACAGGCATGCGGAACTAAATACGTAAGTAAGCAGCACTTGTCTTTCTTCAGCCTGTCGCAAATCAAAAGCGTGACGCTGATGTAAAACATTGCTTGCTTTGACCTCAGAAAACCACGTAAGAGTGCTCGGTAGCAACTGGTGCTACTTGAAGCATGGAAACCCAGAAATGTATAATTTCTATCTTTCGTCCCAGTTAACCGTGAGTTTCAAGGGGCAAGAGATTTCCCGAAATGTTCTAGAGATAAAATCCAATTGTTTACACAACTGCCTCGCACACGCAACATGCCCACGATTGTGATGGAACCGGAAGGTGCCTTCATTTGGTACCTAAATGCTCTTCTTTCTGTGTTTTATTTTCATTTCGAGTTTCACCTTTAGAAAGTATCACTTTTACCGTCGAGCAAGCATTAGCACATTCTTTGCCCATCCGAGCCAGTCAGCAGGCTCGGGTGGAGTAAAAGAAAGTATAGAAGCGACCAGGCGGAAAGAAGCGAAGAAAAGAAAACAAGTCAAATAACTGTACATTGCTTTGGCCCGGTTTTTTTTCTGACCACGATGGTGGGGAACACGTACGATCAACAGATTGATCCATGGAAGCAGGTCTTCTAGCAGCGATAGCGCCGGATGCGGTGCCGGATAAACGTTCTTACCTTCCTTTTTCTTGCGCGGCCAGAAGTAGAAAGTGGCCGGTATTAGAATCAGCGCCAGGAACGATAGGATAAAGTAGAAAAACGTTCCACCACTTTCATCGTACTGAAATTTCTGCCCGCCCATTGCCGGGCTTTTGCGTTGTCGGTCGGGTAGGGGAAAATGCTTTTATCACAAGCGCTGTTTCAAGACGGGATCTGTCTGACGGTAGTCACAATGGACGAAACAATTTACTTTCATTCATGTACCACTTGATCCCATAGAATTTATTTATGTTTATAGAAAACTATTCCGAATCTATACTGCGTACGCACGCAAAACACCTCAACGGAATTGACGATGCTGGCCACTAGAGTTCCGTTTGGGAGTTCCGAACTGCACACAACTGGGTTGTTGGTAACGGACCCAGCTGATCCTCTGCACTACAATCGTTGATATGGACGTTTGGACAATCCGTTTGATAGATAATACGGCAAAACTCATGAATTTATGGTTCAGTAAATCGGTTACCGAATGCTTGGAAACTGAATATGTCGTAGATAATTATAAACACTCGGCAGAATGGGTTCGTTCCTATCACAAAAGCTCCTGATCCTAACCAGCAAAATCGGGACACATCACTACCCGAAACATAGAATTTTGACAGTTCTGCTCTACGCGTTTGACACGTAGGCCCGCCCGGTGAAAAACAACCCACAATAAATCCATTTAAATTGTCATGTAGATCTAGCAGTTCTATTCGAGCAATTCAAATGTCCTTTGCAAACTGAGAAATGATATTCAATAACGGAAATTTTATGTGATTCTTCCTTCATGTGTTCGATGTATCCTCTGTTGAAGCAGAGGTTATGTTGCTATGTTAACATTTAGCCGCAACGTAACGTTACGTGCAATCCTTGCACGCGTTTGAGGAAGTTTGCGAAAGGACAACGGCACATTTCGTTTTTTTCAGATCTCCAATTGAGCTGACCATCTGCAGCCCAACAACCATTGATCAGCGGTGATCGTAATTGTCCGCCATGCATCACGACCATAATATCCCTGACGGGTCAATGCTAATTTATTGGGATGTGCCGAACGCTAAGTAGTGCTTGCGGAGAAGGAACGCAAGCAAACAGTGCAAGAGCCCCAATAATGGCGTGTTTATCCACCATGTGAACTTGAATTAAGGTAAATAATAACCTGATCTATGTGGGAGTTTGGCGATGACTTTGTTGGCGAACATTTTGTGTTGTAATGATACGTCTATGAGGCTGGTCTTCATGAAGCGGTTGAGGGTCTTTTTCGTCTTCCACAGATTGATGTAATGCTGCCAAAAACTCTTGCAGTAGCTAGGAGGACTGTGGTCATTGACCAACCGTTCGTGTCATACACCTGCGATCGATATGAACGGTCCTGGATGTTGTCCTATGGTCGATCGGACAACAAATCTATCCCCAAAACAACATTAACATTCTCTTCCAGCCACCTCTTCCAGGGTTCCGTCCCATCATTCACCCGATCCATATGTTATATTTTAAAAATGTGTCTCATTAGCATAGTGCCTTTTCGGAGGATCGATTGGGCCGCTATTTGCGTCGCTCTTCGGTGATTCTTCTTTTTTGCGACACTGGCCTCCAATCCGATGATATAACCCAGCATCCCTGCTCATTGTCCGATGGCACGTTTTGGGCGTAGCAAACGGGCCGACCGATCGTGCATTTGCTACAGTGGCTCCCCGCCAGTTTGGACGCCCACCCGCCCGCGTGTCGGGGGATGATTACTATTCATCTATGCTAAAAAGTTATGCTCCGCGGTGAAAACCCATCCCGAGATCGCATGGATGGAGCGAAAGAGTGGGAAGAGAGAAAAAAATCGCAAGACACGATGTAGTGGCCTCTGCCGAGGAAGCAAAGTCAAAACTGCATACAAGAAACGTACGCGCACGGCCCGCCGACAGCTATTACGTCTTCCTAATCGTGAGCGCGTGAATATCTACCAAAGGCAGCACGCGTGGAGGCTGCAGTGCACCGTTTGAAAAGCGCCAGCAAAAATGTGCCCATGCGTATTTTTCCCTTCCCGTAGAGTGGCGCTGTTTTTTTTTCTATGGCATTTTACCAGGGATGTGGATGCGTCCAAACTCGGTCAATGTGCGAAGATCGATTACGCTCCTTTTGGATGGGAGGCTTGGAGATGCGGTCGATATGGACGTCGGGCTATCAAGTATGGTTACGGTGACATGATGGCCCATCCGGGCGTCAGAACACACGACATTACGTGAGGTTATAGGAGTCGCAGTCCAGCCTCCAGCACACGCTTGAGCAGGCGGCCTCTTGTCAAGTGGGACTAGGACTCGCGATCGCGATCGCTATAATTTGTTGCCCCTCGAAAGGGTTTTTCAAGCGCAACGCTCCGCGCACACATCGATTGGGGGCGACCTTAAGGGAGACACTTGCGTGGAGCACCCTGCAGTCAAGTTTAATGACATTATTATGCTGCCCTTAGGAACGTACTGACATCTTCCCTGCCGACATCCGTGCGCAAACGAAACCTGGGCTGTTTCACAATGTTTTAATTATGCCCTAAGAGTGACGTTCAGGGCGTTGGGATCGTTGAAATATGTATGTTTCTAGTGTACTGCGGCACGGAAGGATCATGGAGTGGTACTTGAATTCTCACCGAGCTGCCCAACATGCAAGACTTTGTACAGCAACAAAAGGCATTTGATTACTTTGTCCCCGGTACAACAACCTCCTTGCTGAAGTAAGATTTCCCAAGCAAAACCCTTGGAATATGATCTAGAAAAATGTATTTGACCGAATATGGTTCAATGCTACAACACCTGCAAGATAGGGAAAGGGGATTGTTCAGGGTATAAAAAGGAGAAGATATCTCTTCAACCTTCCCCCCCAGCAAAACGAAACGTTCATGCTTACCCATTTGCTAAGCAGACCTACATTTGACAGGCTCGTGGACAAACTGTAGCGATTTAGTCACACGACAATGAACCGAGGGGAGAGTAAAGGCTAAGGATACCTCTGATGAGTGGCGGGAGTGTGGCTGCGCTGGCCATCGCGGCGCATAGATAAGTCAAACAAGGCATTACCATAAAAGTCGTTTAGTGTTTGAATTTAGCGATGTGAGGCGAAACAAACAACGCGACGCCGCGCGACGTGTGATAATCGAGCAACTCTGGCGGCCGAGAGAAAATGGGAAGTGAGAGCGCCTGTCGAACGGCTGGGTGTTAAAGATGAAGGAGTTATGAGGTGCCCTTGGAGAGAAACGTACAGTGGTCCACACCGATTAGTCGGACAGTCGAAAATGATCAATTGTATTTTAAACCGAATTGAGATGCATCTCAGGGAAGTATCTTAGGCAAGTTAAACAGCTTTTGGAAAATTATTGAGATGTTAAGCTTAATCTTCAAAAAGAGGGTATTTTGGACTGTCCGTCATCTCGTGTGGCTCACTGTATAGTGGACACATAAAATACGGTCCCCTCGCGGTAACGCTGGCCCTTGAACACCTCCCGCGTTAAACCCTTTGATCTGCTTGACCTTGCACCGGTGGATCCGTTTTCACCGCTTTTCTACCGCGGTCAGGGTCGGGAGAAACCGTTAAGGAGCTTCCCACGCAGCAGCGTTCGTTCGAAGGGTGCTCGTTTACCTTTTTGTTTCGTGTTGGTTTCGTTCGATCCTCTATCGAACCCTGTCGCCCTTTAGGTTAAACATTTGTCACCTCGATGCTCCTCGATTCAATGTTGTCTCGGCTCATTAAGCGCACCTGTGGATCACGCTTGGTGCCTTCAGCTTAGCGTTTTATTCATTATCTCCTGTGATCCGTCCGATCGATTGATCACTTCATCGGTGCTATTTTATTTATTCGGCTCCCTAGTTGGTATGCTTTCCCATATCCGCGTCGACATTGCGATGCTCGTATGAGGCAATCTGGAGGTAATCTTGAAGCGGGAATAATGAGCTCATGGAGACGCGCAGCTGACGATCCTGGTTTGTCAGGCTTAGGTTCTTGGTGGTGCCAGCAGTTGTGCCATGTTCTATGACTGCATAGGCTGATTAATAAGTGATTGACATCCGTATGATGGAATACCTTCGCTATGACGCGCTGGTGTCACTGTAGAATATTCCTGTACAGGAGTAATTCTAATTAGATTCCAAAGCAAGAGTTGGCCCATATTTCACACCAACCAGTTAATGAGGGATGTGAGAAACACACATTTCTAGCACTTTCAGGATGTGAACGTAGTTTTCTTCAACTCATGGGAACCCTTTTGTCAATTATTTGTTTGATAAATATTGATAAGGCTGATAATTGAGGCCAGTTGAAGCTCGACCGTCACGACACGTTCCACATGTTCCAATTATCTCCAACAATTCAATCGACCGGACAGCCCCAATCACCAACCAAGCGCCGTGTCGAGCTGGAAAGGAATTCCTGCCACCGGGGGTGGTGTGAAAAGTATGATTTGTATGTCAGCCAAAGTGACGAAACAAAAGGACGCATTAAAATATTTGTCCAACGCGTTTGCGGCGCGAGCGTCCGTGTGGCGAATGCCGGATTGCATCAAGGCGGAGACGCACTCTCGCCCGGGACCTCCAACCCGACGCCAGGCAAAGGCGCAAAGGCCATCGGACTCCTTGCTTTAATGGGTGCCATAAATCATGATCGGACCGCGAGCATCGCAAGGATGTTGCCGCGATGATACAACAGCGCCGAGTGCCGACGAGGAGGTTTCGGATTTTTCCAAACAGATTCTTTTTTTTTCTCCCCCTTTTCGAACGGAATGGCGTGTGCGCCTGCATCGAGCGATTTTGTCACCGTTGCATAATCTGCATGAAGCGACGCATTGTGCGGTGCATTTGCGCGTGCATATATGCACCGAGGGGGCCAACAGAAGAAGTATGCCCCGGCCGGCACACAGCAACGATCGATCACAAAGTTACCTCCTTTTTTCTTAATCTTTTTCGTTTCCCGAACACGAGCCGGGAGGATCGACGCAGCGCTGTTGTCGTCCTGGTGGATGCACTAGGAAATAAGCTGCGTGTCAGTTGGCCACAAAAGCAAGCAAAAGAAGGAAAAGACAGAAAGAGACTATTTCGTATTGATATTTTGAAGAGAAAAAAAAAAACACACACACACACATGGTGCGGAAGACACAGGCTTGCGGGTGTAAACTTTATGAGGGATGGAAATCAGACCCCGAAAATGCAAAGGTTACGATAGGAAATAAATGATCAGATAAGATGGTAAATAATGAACAAAAAATCTTTCTGTGCCGGTGTTTATGTTTATGTATGCAGAAAACTGTATTTTTTTCTTCATTTTATCAACGATGGCAACGAATTCCGGGCGAAGATGGATTGTGTAATCTGTGTCAACAGCGTGGGTTGCAGAATGATTCTGTTTTCACTGGTTGGAAGTTCTTGCCATAGAAGGTAAAGTAAAGATGATACACTTCACTTTCGTTCTATTTTTGGTTGGCCCGATGTTCCCAGCTGCCACCCATTGGCTGCACTGAATTTGCTTTTCAAATGTTATTTATTCTTCAACATTTGATTTTCCTAACCGATGACCGTTGATGTGCGTCACGACTGATATTTAAATTTGGAGGAAACACAAACAAGGAAAATGGATACCGCGGGCTTGGTCTCAAATTAATTAAATCGTATACGGAAGCATTTTGCCAGGTGGCGGAAATGATGGCGGGCTCGGATAAAAATAGGCGTTACAAATTCCTTCAACAACCGGCACGTAAAAAAGGTCGTTCGAGGGGAGGGAGCTAATGAAGGGAAGCAATTAATTAGTGCGCTCTGTTTAATGTTATAGAGTCGCCACGCCAAAAGAAGGATGTATCAATTTGTCCGTTGGTACAGAAGGACAAATCTTCTCATCTGTCCGTCTTTCTTTCTTGTTGATCAACGCACAGTAATCAATCTTTTCCCTCTTTTTTTTCAAAAGAGCACAAAAGAGGATGTAGGGATTCTTTACAAAAAGGTACGTAAGGATGGTTCCATCCAGGATCGAACTGGAGACCTTCTGCGTGTAAAGCAGACGTGATAACCGCTACACTATGGAACCGCTGAGTGTTCATCAGGGCTTCTATAAAAAAATACATCTTTTCCTCCATTCAAGAAATCTACTGATGCTTATTGCATTATGTTTGTTTAATGAAACGATCTGCATGAATCGTTGACCAGTGAATTAACCTGGGCTCTGCACCCTAACCAGAGATAAAATTGCAAAAATCCGATGCCGAAACAAATGAACTGCATCATTATCTGATGTCTGAAGGACGCCGTAGAACCTGTCTGGCTGGAAACGATCCGACCGGGGGGGGTTTCGGTTGCTGAAAGACTCCCCTCAACAGCAGTTCGCAATAATCGCCTGTATCGTGAACCGAACTGACGCGTGCCGATGGCTGGAATGTGTACTCAGCTGAAGCACGGGTATGTGTTTGGCACATAAATCTCAAACCTAAGCAGTGCATCGTACAAGCAGATGTTGCAGACGATGCCTGAAATAGCATGCACTCGAGGTGCAGCCATTGTAGTGTTCTGTTATCACCTGCAATGGCTTTCTTTCGCGTGTCCCTTGAGACGGTGGAGAGGCAGCTCGATGGGCAGCTTCCTGTACGGGGTGCGATACCGCGATGCGCCGCCTGCAGCAAATGTTAAAGTTTGACATTTCAGTCACCGTTCCCGCTTTTGGACGACACATGATTTGTGTGCCATTCGAATGAATGCTGCTAGCCCCTAGAAGAAAGGCTTTTGGTGACGATGTTTGGTGGCGCCTGTGTGTGATTTTATTGCCGTGTTCATAGGAGTGGCCACGGAACGGCTGGCTGTGTGTTTTCGCGAGAAAAGAATGGGGAAAACGTTTGATCATCGATCGCCGCTGACCTCTCCTCCCACGGACCAGTCGGTGACAAATTGGTTATCTCAAAGGTTTTTGCTTCTTTTAATTTCGGAATTTCGACGGATTATTCAAAGTGATCGATATTCGATCCAATAGTTGTTTCGGAGACGCACTTTAGTTTGGCTCATCCTCCCCATTCTCTCCTGGAGTGAGTCGATGACGATGGGCCTTCCCCCTTTCGACAGGCCGGCGACAGACAGTGCTACCGACGCGGTTGAGCGAAGGCTCCGACGAAACCATCGTACGCGGCGTGAGTCTTCTTCAGCTTCTCGCGTCTCGACTATTCACTCTCACAGGCTGCTGCATCGCGGTATGCCCCCACCTGATTCGTTCGCTCGACTTCGGTTGCAGAACGGGCTGCGAGACACAGCGCGCCTCACGAGGGCGATCCACTCGCCAGCATTTTCGGCAGGAGGATGCGGCCACATCACAACCGAACGACTGCCTGTGAACTATGTTGTGGGGGCGATGGAAAACAGGAGAGGGGAGAGAGGGGACGATGCTCGGTTTCCCAGGCAGGGTATTGTGAGTCTGTGCGTGGTGGAGGCAGCCCGCGGCCGAAAGCTCATATAAAGGTAGTGGATGGCTGAGTCCTGCGCTTCATTCGTGCACTCCCGCCGTACGAACGTGCATCAGTTTCAACCGCTCGGGTTCACAGCTAGCTGCTAGCGGACGGATCCTGTGCAACCGTGTAGTTCTGCCGCCAAGTCGCCATCGGTTCCGTTTTAACCTTCCTTTCCCCATGCAGCCAGCATTTTTCCGGTCGTGATAAATACAAGAAGCTCCGGTTCGTGCGCCACTATGGTGAAACGTTTGTGAACTGTGACTCGTTCAATCGTCGGTGTAACTAGCGACGAACTGCCTTCGGACACTGGTGAAAGGGGCACGGTGTAATCCGTAGTGATTGAAGAGATTGATCTAACCTCAACGAAGTTCCAGCAGCGGCTACAACAACACCCGGTGTAACGCGCTTGTCCAACAGCACACAACGTGATAGAGAAAAAAAAAAGGAAACATGGTGAGTGACTCGAAATCCCTAATCTCAGCCTGGACTGTAAGGCATTTCCGTGTTCGAGAGCGGCGCAGCGAACTTCCAGTGGCTGCTGGAAAAGAAGAAGGTTAAGGAGCCTAGCAGATGGAAAGTGATACAGAAGCAGAGCAGAGGGAGACACAATGGCAGTGCATGATGGTTGTGCTGTTTTTATGCAGCTTACCTTCTAATACCTGTAGAAAGTAAAAGATCGGTACAATTGTAGCTGCCACGACGTTTGGCAAATGGTTTGCCCCTGTGGCAGCGTTTTAAGCACTTCCCCCAAAAGATCGCTGCGATTCCGGCTACGAAAGTGCAAAGGAATACGTTAGCATAAGTAACCTCCATCTGGTAGCGATCGTTCCTCTTTTCCATTATGCAACCGTTTGCGAGGGAGTACAGATTCTCTACCGGTGCTTTCTTTGTGCCAAACGGTTCCGAAATGGATGATGGGGTGGCCACGGTTTGGGGCTGCCCCGGAGACCTTTGGGACAATTGTTCTATTCGATCCGATCGGATCCGATCGAATGGCGTATAATCACGTGCTGAAATCGATACCCACCTTTGGATAATGTGTGTGTGTGTGTATGTGTGTGAATGGAAAATTGGT
The DNA here is from genome assembly GCA_914969975.1 of Anopheles atroparvus. NCBI lineage: Eukaryota > Metazoa > Arthropoda > Insecta > Diptera > Culicidae > Anopheles > Anopheles atroparvus. Next base: position 42,693,678 of record CAJZCY010000002.1, on the reverse strand, counting down.
ACCGCACCACGTCGGTGGTGATATTTATGGCGAAGCCATTTTTTATCCGCTGTAATCTTGTAAATGTAAACGCTCGGTAATGATGATTATGTGACGTTCCGTCTGACCCGGTTCGGGGCGAAGAGGGGTAAGCTCGGTGGGGGAGCGCTTAGATCGGGGCACGATTGCAGCAGACCCCTCGCCCGCCGTGGTCGTTGGCAAATGCGGTGAAAGGGAAAACTCGCGTCCCAGATGGGTCCCCATGATGGGCTGGAGCCGGGCATCTGGGTGAGTCTAATGTGCGTGAATGACCGTTTTTGGCTCGGATGCTGACCGGGAAACAAATTTTCCCATTAGATCACAGATCGTCTCGGGAAGGGAAAGGCCTGATGCGGGCATCTTCGCCCAGAGCTTTCCCTTCTACCTATCGTCTGGATATATTTCTGCGTTAGTTCTGCGTGTGCGTTACTCGATGCATCTATGCTCCGCGGTTTCAACTCTTCCACCCTGATCGTTTGGTGGGATTTTGTGGTGAAGAAATGCACTCCAATTTCGGGCCAACCCGAACCCACAAGCCCGTGTCAAATCGAAGCGCCCGAGACGTGCGGACGAAATCAAAGTTCCATCACCTTTTCTGATTGTTCTGTCAGCATGAACGATCTTTCTGTGGTCTGGCCGAAAGGGAGTTACATAAAGTAGACGTTGGATGCATTCGGGGGCGAAAACTGGCAAATGTTGCTCTGTTCGCTTCGGTTAGAGTAATTTTAACTTCCCTATAAAACATCGCAAATGACATCGAGATAACATCGCTTTAAGATGACGTAGATTGCTTTACTTAGATTACTTCGATATGGATAATTAATGGAGGTGCTAATTGGCCACAATAATAGCTGTGGCATGCTCTACTCCTAAAATTCGTCCAAAAATTCAACAGCAGCTCGTTCTGATCATTTGTCAGACAATCAGCAAAAGATTTTTGATTTAATTAACAGCCTCTAATGACCCGTTGTTGGCCTAGTTTTTTTTTTCAAATTAAGGTAATAACTGTTTTACAACTCAATCGCAATTTATTATCTTCTCTACCATCGGCTCGGGCAAGGCCAAATGCGTTCATCTTTTCATAAACGTCTGGAGCAATAGGGGAAGCTATCGACAAGTGGGAGTACGCTGCTCGGCGTCACTGCGAGGCCACTGCGTAACGATTTTAATTCAATTCGGTCCCAGAATCGATGCCAAGCTTGCATTTACGAAAGCCAGCGCGCACCCGAAAATGGCAGCCCAAAATTGGCGAGCTGCAACCATTTTAAATTGGCGAATGGTTGGTTTTTCTTTTCGTTGCCATTGTTGCAAACTGTTAAAGGTCAATCATGAGTTAAAGCTGCATTGGAGCGTGTTTGAATTGAACGGGAAGATAGGCGAATCCGACAAAGTGATCGCTTCGGGAACGGATTTGACGATTTGCAGCCCCGGCGTAAAGTTCTTTGATGCCTTGCGGCCACACTTGGGTGATGGAAATCTATGTTCCACTTCCATCCCCCTTGGGGTAACCGGTGGCCACACTGCCGTGCGTAGCTTCGAGTCAGTATGCAAAATCACGTCGATTAATCTAATAGGACACCTAACCTGAGCTGCCCCGGATTCAAGTTTCCGGTAGGGGAGGTACGTTATGCTATTTGGGATTGGAGGATGGCACGTTACACAACAAATTGGATTGGATGGGGAAAGGATAGAGGGTGAAGCTGGGGCGAGACGCCTGGCGGTCATCATGTTGATGAGTTTAATCGTAACCGTTTTAGAAACCTACTTTCCACGCTGATCACGATGAGCTAATGGGATGAGGACGCGGCTGGAAGCTGTTTTGGCGAGCTTTTAATTTCGCACAACACCAAACAGGCAGAGACACACACGGTGATGATCGTTCCCGTTGATATTAATTCGAGTCGGTCTAGGAGTCAGTCAGTCAGTCAGTCAGTCAGTCAGTCAGTCAGTCAATTGATTCGCTACATCTTCAGGTTTGTTTACGCTAGAGGTTTCTGCGCATTTCTTCGCGCACTAAGCCGTTCTCCACGCGCACAAAAACCTCAGGGGGGTAGTTGTTGTTTCGATCACCCTCTTGTACTTTTCTGTTATTGCATGGAGCAGTAGCATCTGTTTGGAGACAATCTCCCGAGAGGACGACTTACTGCCACCGAGCTCGTCTTCAGTATCTTTCTGGATCTTTTGGTTGGAATTGCTCATGAACCCCGGCTGTAGATCCAATCTGTTCCCTTCCCTATGCGGTCGCCCAGAAAGTTCAGCGAATGGGTCACGCGAATGTTGACCGAAGCTGGAGAGTTTGCAAAACGGCGAAGAAGCTCCCGAAAGCGCGGCGAAGTGACACTCGGTAGGTGCCAGTGCCGATCGTGCCGATTTATTTTGTGTGTTTGCATAATTTGTGGAACTCAAACTCCCCGATGGAACCCAACCAATGTTGTCTTCCGAGGAACCAGAGCTAATGGGTGGTTAATCCGGCGCCATTTGCCGGTGGTCCAGTGCTGCCGTGGCTTTAACGATTGAAGATGACGCGTTAATTGCGGTGAAAGGCATCTTCACCTCAAAACGGGCCGGTTTGTCTGGTTTCTTTTATTGGGGAAGATGCAATCTATGCTTTCCGAAGAGGCACTGCTGCTGCCTGGATCGGTGCAAGTTCATCGAAAGCGAAAGTGGGTGAGTGTGTTGCGAATTTTGGCTGATCGAGTATGTGTCTCGTGTGCAGTTTTTGTGCCCACGATAGGTCAATAGTGTTTCTAAAAACACGTGGGAACAATCTATAATAAACGTTCGCAACTCAATGACCCGCGTAAGCTAACACTGTTCCTTTACCTCTTCCGCAGATGTGGAAACTTCTCATAGTGGTAGCGTGCCTTACATGCGGTGGCCTTGCCCGTCCGGACGTCTCGCATCTGCTGAAAAAGATGAGCGGTGACAAGCAGAAACGGCAAAACTTCATCGGAGCCTCGGCCAGCCTTAGTGGGAACGGTGTGATACTGACCGAAATTAAGTCCGGTGATGCGGCAAACGTGGAAACCTTGATACCGCAGATCACTCTGCTTCCTCTGGAGGAGAACCAACCGTCGCCGTTCAGGCGGCAGGAGGACCGCTCGGGGTATGACTACCAGAAGCCTGACTTCCCGCTCGACGTCCATCCGGACTCGAATCTAGTCAGTCCCGTGTCCACGCAGGCTCCGGAATACCTTCCCCCAGAGGGAGGCGAGGAGACATCGAACGTCGATAAGGTGGTACCGCCGAGCGTTTATTCGACAACCCCAACCACAACCTCGACCACCACCACGACTCCGGCCACTACCACGACCACAACGACCACTCCGGCTCCATCGACGTACGATGTTTCCAGCACACAGCAAGAGTTTGACGAAAGCGAAGGGTACGGCTATAAGAAACCGGAGGTGATGCTTCCTCTAAACATAAACGAAGTGATCGGTGAGGCAAGCGACATTAATCAGCTCGCGACAACAACGGAACCAACCACTACCACAACGCCAAAGGAATCCCTCGAATATCTACCTCCCAAGCCACGGCCGGAGTTGGTGGTTCCAAAGCAGCCGAGTACCACCACGGGTCAACCGCAGACCGAACCATTCACTTACCCGTCCAGCGTGAGCACGACGACACAATACCAGCTTCCAACGGAGACCCAAGACTACCCGAAACAGCCAGAAGTGCCGATCTATCCGGATGCCTCGGGTTCGGTGTCTACGGTCGTGACGCAACAGACTCCGACGGAGCTGCCGTCCACATCCGCACCGGAGTATCTGCCACCGGACGAGAACGGGTTCCAGATCATCGTTCGCATCGACTCCGAGGACAACGAGACGAGCCCAACCACCGTCAGTAGTGGAACAAGTGCAAGCAGCACCGCTACCTTTGCTCAGTCCACTGAACCAACTACGACCCTACTGCCTGCGCTTCCCGAGGCAGACAGTTTGGTGCAACAGGAAGTGGAACAGCAGCCCTCTTCTACCCAGCAGGATGAGCAAACAACCACCAGCACCACCACGAGCAGTTTCGTGAGCAGCACCACGCTTCTGGCGGAAGAATCGACGGGCATTCCTCTCGATGAAACGTCATCCATGATCTCGCTGATCAACCAGCTGCAGGAGATGAACCAGATAGCGGCCCAGGCTGACTTCGTACCGGGCGTGCGGTTCCTCGAGGAAGACGCAACCACCGTGGAGTCCAGTCCGGCGCCATCCACCACCACAGCGTCCTCGTCCACGTTGACTACCTCCGCGGCGACTTCGCCCGCGACGGAGCAACCAACGGAACGCAGCGAAACGGAGGCGCCGTCCACGCTAGCCCCGCTGCCACTGGAGTCGAGGCTGGGTTCCGACGAGACGACAGGATTCTCGCTGATCGATCTTCTCTCCCCAACGACCACGGTCGCGGCGTCGCCCGAGCTTCCGGCACTAAATGACACCATCACGACGTACCGTCCGTCGGTCACGGAGCAAACGGTCGAGCAGACGACCCTCGCTGCCGAATCGAGTGCGGACGAGTCGGAGATTCAGTCGAGGATAGCGAATCCCGACGATGACGGCTACAACTACGAGGCACCGGAGAACGGGCTCACCGTGCCGTCGTCGATCGTTCCGTCGTCGGTCGTTCCGTCCCATACGCTCGAGGCCGACGGGTACCACTATAAGGTTCCCTCGGTGCCGTTTCCGTAAAGAAGAGCCTTGGATGAGATTGTAAGGTGAGCGCCTTGATGGGCCTTTTGGAAGCAAGAGACGCATTTTCGTGGGGGTTGGCCATCTGATCCATCCCGTGCAAAGTTTCATGCAAATACATAGCTCTAAGAACATGACTCATTGCCGACGCCATACTGCAACTTGCCCATCGTAGATGTTCTCAATTTTCATCCCAGGTTGTTTCCCAACGTCATTGCAGCAAATACCTCACCGAATGCGGGTGACATTTTCGGGCATCGTTTCCTCATTCTACCCCATCCCCCCTGTCGCCCACCCAACCATTTTCAAAACAATTTTACGCCCACCCCCGATTGCCGTGGCTATTTATTGCAGTGCATAGTGTAATAGATTCAAACTCTCTAATGAATATTTATACCTGGACCTTTGTGCGCAATATTCAAATGGTGCCGAATAAAACGAATGACCAAACAAACCACCCTTTCACCCTTTGCCAGCTCCATAAAGCGCGGGCTGGGAAACGTTTCTTGGAATGCCTCTTTTTTTACCTTCGACAGCCGCCAAAAGCCCTCGGGTTGCAAAACTTTTATCCAACTTCGGCGTGGCGCAAAACTTTTCTTATATTCCTTTGCACGCGTTTGACCCCGTACATTGTTCCTTGAGTGGAGTGGTTTTTCCTTGATGTATTGAGTGAACGCTTTTTCTGCTGAGAGTAAATATTGATTTTACACACCTTGTCAGTTTCGCTCGGATCAAGTTCGTCGCCAACGCCATTGTGCGCTTGAAGATAGCATAATCTTCGTTCGGTTGTAAATCTTACGTTTGTCCGCCATTTGCCACATTCGTCGTCGTTTAATGATTTATTGTCGTTTGTGCGCAAATGACCCAGTTCCGATTGTGTGAAACGGCTAACCGAATGACCGAAATGCGGCCCAATCCCGTCAGACTGCCCTTTTTTTGCTTAACGTATCTTAAAATATTTTCCCTGCAGACGCACAACGCTCCATCTACCAGCCTACCCTCTCGACCGACAGCATAAACAGTGCGACGCAGTGGGAAGCCCTTATCAAAACATACTTCTTCCAAATTTTCAACGGTTGCTCATTCACCGAACCGACGCACGGACGCAAAGTAGCAAAGCCAGCAAATCGCGATCGCGCAACACTTTGATCTCGCACCGCCGGCGTCCAAAGCGTGGCCAAATCGGTCTTTTTTTTTTTCTTTGGTTTTGTTGGGAAGCATAACATGCGCATTGCGCGGGCGAGTCACGGGCTGCACCGATCACCCAATTAAGTTTAAACATCTTCGGCCGTCCCGGGCAACTCCATGCTCCCAAAAGGGGGTGCGCAGGGGGTAATATTTTCCATAACGAACGAGCTCAAACGAAGTTTGGGCAAAACCTTCAACCAAGTACCATCCATCGTTCCATCCATCCATCCATCCGACCAAGCGCAAGCAACAAAGCAACAAAATCTAACGTGCGCTCGGTGATCGTTCACGAAAAACCACGAAAAACCGAACCGCTTTTCCCTTCACCGTTCCCTCGGCAGCGGAGCGAGCCTGTCGTGCCAACATTCCTCAACAGCACCGAGATGCAGCTGGGTGAAAATGAGCCAAGATGAAGGGGGAGGCACATAAAAATGACCGATTTCCTCACCGACGTTCAGCATTCTCACAGCGCACGTTGGAGAAGCTTACCACAGTGTTTCTGCGTGTAGGTAGGGTGGCGGGAGGGTGTGGTTTTCCCGTTTGGTTATAGGCTTATCTGGAAAAGCTGGGCCTGTTCATGATCGTTATTTCCTAATTGCATTTAGCCAAAATTGTTTAGGCCGCCCGGCCGAGAAGCTGTGACTTGTGGTGCCTTCGTGAGCCTTCGTCTTGCTCTACCAAATCCGGTTGCTCGTTGTTCGCTAGTGAAAAGGGTTGAAAATGAGAGTGTGAGAAAGGGAAACGACGAGACAGAGGTGAAGAGCCCAAACTGATGCCGTTTCAATTTGAATGAACTCCGGGTTAGAGCGGGGCCTGGCTTTGTCAGATTAGATAGTTTAGCTTATTTTCCATTTCCACAGCATCAGGTCCGCATCAGGAATGCGGGGCTTCGAGGTTTCGTGACCGTGCGGTGAGTGTAGCCAGGGCGCAATCGGATCGGTGGAGTTCGGCACTTCGCCGAAACGGAGCTGAGGAGGTACATGACTTGGTACAAAGGTGTTGTAAGCCACGCACTGTCGGCAGTGGCAACAATTTCGTGGTAGGAAAAGCACACACAAATGGACGGAGTTTGTTTTGTTTTCCTTCGGTTCTCTTCTTTTAAAGATTTTGATGTTTTCGAACCGCTTCGTGGCTCGTCTTGCATGCGCACTTGCACTCCCAAGTGCACCCTAGAGTTTCGGTTTCGTGTTGGCTAATAACGGGGCGAGGCCAATTTCCTCCTATCTTTAGCACCGCAAACAGATCGTTTTTAAAATCCGGTCAGCAGCACGCATAGCCCTCCATTTAATGAGCATTTGTTTAAAAGAAATTCTTTGCCCGTGTGCTTGTGGAGTTAGGTTTTATCCCTCAGGGAGGACGAATGAGGTGATGAGTGCTTGATTAAGTTTTCAATTACTTCATGGTTTTCCTTGCAAACGGTTGTCAGTGTGGTGTGCTGATTTCACTATCCTTTACACCGAGCGCCAGTCACGCCGAGTAGGAGGAAAGATGTGCCGACAGCATCGTTTAGTGGTAAGCAGCTCTACGTCCAAGTCCCACCTACCAGAGGACGTTACATAATAGCACATCGTACCGTAATCGAACGCAGATCGAGCGCATCTTCTCGACGTCATGCACACGGGCCTATGGAACCTCTTGTTGTGGCTAGAGTAAACCGTTTAGACCGCTCATCAATCTTGTCAAATCGCTCTGGTGAGGCTACGCTATCATCACCGTTCAAAACCGTTCTCCTTTGCTTCTTTCATCCCGAAAATCGGGCCACATTTACATCTTCACCATCGTTCGAGAGCATGTTAGATGGAAAGCGGTACGCCACTCGTCGGCACAGCCGTGGCACGATGAGGAGAAAAAGCCCTCCTCCACCGGTGATTAGGATAAAATTGTTCATGAGTGTCGTCGTGGACACACGGAAAATGTGTGTGAAAACTACGAGAACCACATAACCAACCGTGTCGGCTTTTGTCGGGAATTAGGAGCAGACATTGGACACTGTGGGACACGTTGTTGTCGATGTTCACAAGAGTCGTTGGCGTCTTCGTCGCGCCTCGTTGCGTCGTGCTAAGTATTTATTGATTAAGTTGTCCGACCGAAGAACAACGTCGGAGAGGATCATGTGCCGTGATCTTTAACCCACCTTGGGGGAACGAAAGAATCAAGACAGAAAGAGGGTTGCGATGGACGAAGGTAAAATAGGCGCTGGACGGTGTGTAATTATGCTCGGTAGCTCGGTAGCAGGATGGGGATTACACAAATTAAAAACCACTCAAGCTTACTCCTAGCAGCTTCGAAGAGCTCATTATCGTAACTCTCCAGCTCGGAGGCAGAGGTTGCTTGGAGACTTCTGGGCATTCCAATCAGCCGGTCGCGTTTATCAGATGGCAAAAGGCGAGTTGTAGTATTATCCCCGTATTTGTATTCGTTTCATTTTACGTTATGTACCCATGTAAATGATATGTAAGTTCAACCGTGATTATTTAAATGTCAATAAAGCGAAAAACCTTCCGAACAATTCAAGTGTTGTGCTTTTGTATTTACACGATCGTGCACAAATTTCCCGTATTGCATCACACCCGCTGCCGTGCGGGGGGGTTTTCATTCGCGTCCACCTGCCCAGTGAGTAGTTTTTCCTTGCATCGTCCGCCTTCGTTGTCGTCTGGAGGATGCTGAAGTGTTAAACATTTTACTCCTTTCACCAAATGCGGGGTCGTTCGGTACCTTCGCTATGTTTGTTGATTTTGGTTCGTTTTGTTTTCTCCGTTCTCTCATTGCCTTCGTCTCGTTCTCTCTTTCTTTTTCCCCGGAGGGCCTACATCTGCCCAAGCAGGAAGCGCACACCTGTAGAGAGTTTTCTTTCGTGTCATGGGAGCTCCTTAAGGCACGATTTGACGAGATGGCTGCAGCACGGAGATGGAGCCGATAGCGTCGGCGACAATACCGTTTCGGAGGACGGCTACTGCGGGATTTGCTGCCGGTGTTCAATTCGCTGATGATGGGGAAAATATGGAAAATATGTCACGCTTCGCGAGGGAAAGGGACACATCGTGCCAGTATCGCACCAAACAATTGGCCGCTGCCTTCGAGGCTTAGGTTCAATTATCAAGTGAATGTAAGAGATTTGTATCGACAATTATCGTGCGATCAATCATCAAGCTTTTTGTTATGTGAAAGCGTTTGTAGTGCCAATCGAACTGATTTCTTACCTACAAAAGAAACTACTATTTATGTTGGAGGTTCATCTACAAAATTTGGTTGGTTAAAATGGTAAACAAAAGGTCAATGAGCTATACGCGAAGGTTTGCTAATTCGTTGATGCGTCTTATAATTCGTGAATGAAGTTGTAGTTTCGATTTCGAAATGCTATTCTGCGATCGACTGATTAGAAACATCCTCTCTTTGCGTTCAATTGGTGACTGTCAGATCGCATCTGGTTCTATTTTACTACCAATCCATCATTTCCCAACGGGGGGCTGTGGATGTGGTTAGAAATTATGCACTCTACGGGGACGTTGGTGAGAGATGAAATAAACCATGTACGGATGAGGCAACAGCGTACGGCTGTTGATGAATCGGAATGTGTATTTCTGGGCTGTACGCAGCCGCGCGCGCATGGCGGTAACGACTGGATATGCTGCGGTGTAGGACCGAATTAGCTGAAGGCCATCCGATTGAGGGCGTCGAGGAGCCACCCGGGGTTAAAGGTTCGCGTAATGAGCTACGTGCAGGCGTGCGATTCCCGTCATCAACGGCGGTGAAAAGGGTGGGCGATTGATTGGCTCTGTAATGGCAGGATTGTGCAATCGGGGTGTTTTTTGTTTGTCTACCGTTAGTGGCATTAGTAGGAATTTTTGGATATTAAAAAATAAATTAAGGTTTGTACATATGAATCCCATCAGAAGATATATTTTATCAAATTTGACATGAAAGTTTTTTCAGAATGAAATAACTAGACATAGAACCAATCAAGACTAAACACATAACCCCCATTCGATCGTTTTCGAAACCCGGGAACCTTGACATACCCGTTATAATACAAAAAAGGTAGAGAAAATCAAAACACCATCCATTTCTGTGCATGTCTTCCGAGGCCGTCGACCTCACGATCACAAGGTGCTGCAAAGGCAGCAATGGTTCCGCTGACCGATTTGGCGGTCAATGTCAAATGCCGGTGTGGATCGAATGATCGTCTCTCAGCGAACGCAAGAAACAATGCGTGTTGCCTACCCAAAGGCGCAATGTGGCTTTCAAACGCAAGCGTGGTACAATCCGTTAAATCTGCTCTTATTTTGGCTGGCATTGACATTCGCAGCAATGTATTTATTCTTCATGAAAATCAGTAGCATTGGGAGTATTTCAATATCCAATCCGTTTTGTTCCAAATAAATATCGTTAACTTAACATCACCTTTGTTAGGAAACCTTCTACGAGAACTTCAATAAAACTGCTCGCCAATTAAAAGGAAAAGTAGGCTATATTTTTCTCTTTCGTGCTTACTTAGTTCCTACAGATTACAGATTGTGTTATGATTACCGCAACTGTCCTAAACGGTTCTTCGATTTTCGAATACAGCTAACACAATACTCGATGCAAATAAAACGGACAGTTTTTCAACAAACACTCAATCCGTTCACGTTCGCGGGACGATCATTGATCACAGCGAGTTAAATGTTGGCTATAAAGATAACCCCTAACAGTATAAACGTGAATTGTGGATTGTAATTCGAACGGAGATGGGAAAGAATACCACGAGCAGAGGAAGAGGCGAACGTGTTTCAGCGTTCGTTTGCCAAAGCATGGCTGCATTAGAAGCGATTAAGAAATAACGCGATCGTCTGTGCCGAACACGTCAACCCAACGGAATGGTTGGAAGATCCAACATCCGCCGGTTTGCACCGGTGTGTTCAGCTAGAGCGGACGGTCGACTGTTTTGGTAACTGTATTCCACCTTTCCCGGCGTGACGAGAGTCAAACTATCGCTGCTCGGTTGCTTAACATTACAGGCCATAGTGGCGTTACTAAGGAAGGAGGAAACGTGCTAACTGCCTGATTAATGCTAGGGAAGCAAAGTATAACAAACATGCACTAATTTAATCTAACAGAGCGCCCGAGGATCGTGTTGGTTGAAGAAGGTGTTAGAGAGTGAGAGAGAGAGAGAGAGGGATGCTTTTGAAATCTTAATCAACCTCCAGCTTCCGGAAGCTCCCAATTACGCCGCTGGCAATGTCCGCATCGGTACTGTCCGCCCACGGAATGGTGCTCTTGTTGATCTCGATCTCCATGTCGTCCAGTGCGAGGACAATGTCGCGGCGCTCCTTGAGCTGCTTCTTGAACTGCGCGATCATGTCCGCCATCGGCACGGTGCCACCGTACTCCTTGGGCAGCAGCTGTGGGCTTATCTTGGTCTTCAGCTCGTCCCAGCCCCGGTGCACGAACACGCGGTTCCGCAGCTTCTCACTCAGCACCGACAGGATGAACTCGGACAGCTTGTTCGCGAAGGAGGGCAGGTTGACGAAGTGGTTCTCCTTCTGGCGCATCGGCAGCGAGTTCTGCACGCAGTGTGCCAGGTTGCGGATGTCCGTGAACGACCAGATGCCGAGGAAGCCGACGTTCAGCTCCGAGTCGTCGGTCACATGCACGTACCCCGAGATCTGCGACTCCTCCTCGTCCTGCAGCGCCTCCAGCACCATCGAGTGGATCTTGATGAGCTGCGCCGAGGTGAAGCGGTTAGTGTCGAACTTGCCCCCGTTCGAGAAGATGATTTTGCGGCCCTGCTCGTCGCGCTCGGGCAGCGGGAAGAGATACCCGCTGTCGATGATGGCCTCCAGGTCCGGGTCGTTGATATCCAGCTTGAAGAACCAGTGCGGGTACACCTGCCGGATGGTGAGGTACTTCTCGAGCATCTCCGTCGCGGCGGGAATGGAGAACTTCTTCGTGCGCAGGAAGCGCAGCAGGAACGGTGCGTCCGTGCGGCACCGGCGAATCAGCGGATGTTTGGCGATCCACTCGCGGAACTGCTTCAGGGCGGCCTCGCGCATGTCGTCGTCCTCGCGCAGCTCGTCCTGCGCCATGATTTTGTACTTATCCGACAGGGTGAACGTGTAGGGGGCATAGCTTTCGGGAGCTTTGTTGAGGTCGATTGTGGTGGTCACTAAAAAGGAAACAAATAACATTACCAATTACATGTTTAACAATTGCTCAAAAACATTTTGTTTTTGTTTGGAGGAGTCGACGCTTTCCCTCATTTAACTTCCCAACACGCAATAGATGCACTCGCTCCGGCTCGATATAACCTTCAAGTGACGCGTCAAGCCAATAAAACTTTCTCCCAAACCATCCTCCAACTCCTTCCGGTTCCCGGCGCACGGTGCATAAATGCTGGCAACCCATTTACGGCGATCAATTGCTCGATTGTTTGCCCGAAACGTAAATGGTCAGGGTGAGACTCATAAGCATGGGTTCGCTAACTACAGAATCATATGGAACGATCGGCCCATTGGTCAGCGGTCATCCGTTATCGGTTGCGTTTCGTAATCACCGAGCGACGTGATGAATAAGAGATAGAGAGAGTGGAGGCTATTTCTCGCTCTACTGAATCGTCGCATCTTCACCTGATTGTCTCCTACGAGATCCTAGATTGTATAATATGTTGGCGTAGTTCAAACATGGCCTTCGATTTCCTTTCGGTGCTTTGCCCACCAAAGCTCTAGGTGTGAAGCAACCAACTTTGCTGGATCTACTTTCACTTGCAGAATGTTCGGTCGCAATCGAGGATCATTATGTGTTCTAGATATTCTGTATCACAAACACATAGGTAACGTAAAATGACAGCTAATGTAAATGAAAAAGAAAAAAGTTAAAGAGACCAGTCGACGCCAGCATTTTTCGGTCAGGGCTAGCTTGCCTAACGGTCGACTTATCTGGCGCGAGCGGTTTCGCGGATTTCAGGTCGATGCCTGTCGCTGGACAGCCGACGAGAGTGACGGCGAGAAGGGCTCCAATTGACACACATCAAGTCGCTGTTACGTCAGTAATCGGTCATATACGCTATGGGCTGGCTGCAGGCGGCCAAACTGGACCGATAGCAGCATGGACCGGTTTCACTACGGGCGACGATAAAGTGTTGCTGGCTCTATGCCGTGCGAGGTTTCGGGTTGTGGTCGCACCATAGAAGATGCACACACACTGTCACATTATATGTTTTATGTTCCATTAGGCAGGCCCGTGACGCGGTTATGCGTGCTTTGAAGAGCAGACAACTTTCTTTTTCATCTGCCACCGAAACGCTCACAAGGTAAGATGAGTAACATTTGAAATGAAAAGTTGTTTTGCTCTATTGTTGTCTTATGCCATCCCCAGTATGACCCCAAGCTTCGTAGCAGACGTAGGCGGTTTTATTCGGCGACAATATCATTATAAAATTATGCCTCCCTGAAGATGACTAACAAATGGAACGGATTCAGAGGAAAGCACGCGAGCACCTTGATTGTTGCTCAACTCGCAGAAGGTCAGCGAAAATTAGCACACCAGCCGTCCCCGTACTTTCCCCCCCTAGCACAAACGGTTATGGAACGAAATGTCACCAGATGAATGAGGCGTTTTTGTCTTGTTTTTCCTCAGGGAATGTATACCTGTTGTTGGTTGACTACTGAGGGCAATAAAGACTGTTCCACAAAAAATGGTCCTTCATGAGTAATAACAAAGCAATTGTCAGCAAGCTCCTGGTTAAGAAACATATGACACAAATTGAAGAAGCTTAAAGGACGTTCATATATCTCTTGCAGGAAATATACCTGCCTATCTTCAACGTTCATCGATGCATTTCATTTTTGGTCTATTAGACGAATGAAGAGCTTGATCGGTCACGTGATCTTTAGTAAATGACCTCTTGAGTTAATTGTTGAGGAAAACAATCGATAAGCATGGGGGTAATGGGTTATAAAACAACTAAACGTCAACCATCTTGTTAATATACTCCTAATGGATATTCTTAGAAAACACAAAAGGATATAATTAGCCCCTGGGTAATAAATTGCTTTCTAAAATATTACGTGTACATTTTTAACGAAAAAAAAAAAAACATCACCACGTACTGAAACAATGGTTCTTTACACGGTCTTGTAAGGGTACAACGCGATGACTCAAACACGAAATCATTTACTTCCATCCGGAGACTTGGAATAACTTGTCCGGCTGGCCTTTTTCCTGCCGTGCTGCAAACATGGAGCTGCGAGTGTACGCGATATGTTTAGCCAGAGGAAGCGAAATGCTTTCAGTAGTGATTAAAATTCATGCTACAACTTCTGCAACTTGTTTCCAGCGGGGGAACGGCACGTGGTTGCAAGAGAACATGGATTTGTTTTCACTCGCATTAAGTGGAGGTTTTTTAATGGTCTTGATGCTTGTTTGTGTGCACTGACGATGTTGTATTCAAAACGTTATCTAAGCTTTCATTCAACTAACACCCTCAGTCGGAAAAGGTTGTTGTGAACCTTGGCTTGTGCTCACGATAAAATCCCATCGGTGGTCAACGTACCAGGAGGAAGAAGCGAATGGTACGAGGAACAGGTCAACAAACTTCCACCGAATCTAACCTACATTTCAGCTTCATGCTCACAGGAGTTGCCGACTTGACTCACGGAATAACGGAACTTGCCGTAAAAGGGCGTTCTTGAAAGTGAGATCTTCCAGCTGCCTTTCTGATGGTATCCCTTACCTCCCTTCCCTTCCCAATTGTTCGATGCACCGGGGTCAATGTGCAGCAGTGATGCAGTTCCCTTTGAATCCCTTCCGTTATAGCCGATCACTTCCCGGGAATCGGACAAAACCGGTTCCGGTTTGATTCGAAGGCAACACGGAGTCTTGAACGACATTCGGATGAAAAGGAAAATAGTAATTTGGAAGAATTGTGATCGCTGTAAAGCAAGAACCCTCGAAAAGACACAGAAAGATGGCCAAAAGGGACACCGGCTGAACTTGCATTATGCAGTTTCCGAAAATGTCTACTTCGAGGAACGCGCTCGGTACGTAAATTGCAGTCCAGCGCAAAGCGACCATCCGACGGAAAAGAGAAAGTTTTCATCCGCTCTTTTTTCTTCCTTTCTGTACCTTTCGCTACATCTTCGTCATGTTGAATTTCATCGTCGTTTCGGTCGCGGTTGCTTCGCTCGCCTCGTCGGGTTCAGTTCACTGTCTCGCGTTGAAGTTACCCAGGTTCCACGGCTCCAGCGTACGCTGCCCTTTCTTTTTATTTCTTTCCCCAAGTGGAGCGGTTCTGTACCAGAAAAACCCGGTCCGCGGTACGATAAAACTGTTTCTTTTCGTAAAGCCCGCGGTGATGGTAAAGATTGTCTCTTTCCTTCCTTCGCTGTTCGCTCAAATTTCGGGGAGGTGGTGGCGGCTAAATTTTTGATAGAAAAATATGCCCCAAACACACAGTAAAAACTGGGACACATAGCCGAAAAAATCCGGTAATGTAGTGTTGCGTTGTGTTTCCTTTTTCCTCCTGCTCGGTTCAAAAGAGAAAAGCCCAGAAAATTGCCGTTTCCGATGGATGAGATGGTGCAGATTTGGCCGTATCCGGTTGGAAGCACTTGTATCTGGGGTAAGCTATTAGTTAATTTTGGCAGGCGTTGCGGGGTTTTTCCTGCGATGGAAATTGGACCGTGAACCAACTGGGGCGAACATCTAAAATGCTATAATAACATACATGCAGTGCTTCTTTTTACGATTCATTGCAATTAGGGAAATGAGTTTTAGGCAAATGATTGTTGGCATTCGTCAGTCCGCGAAACTTTATGAATTATCTCGATTGATTTTGTCCTGTTTGGAAAAAAAATAATACTGGAACCCACTTAAAAGCGTCTGTTTCAGCAGTTAATTACCCGTGGAAAGCAACGATAACATTTTGTTCAAATAAGGTTCCGGCAGAGCCATTCGTCGATGACGCAAGTACCAATGTACTTCCATTACGGCTAGAAGGTTGACACTTCTATGCTATAAAAATGCCATCCTCAGGCCACGTTAAGCATGAAACATGTCGCCGCGATCGGTCGAGCGTTCGTTAGGCGAGGAGAAATATTTGAACGCTTTTTGAACCGCGCCTGGCGGCACCTTCGGTACACAGTGGGGCAAGTGTGCACTACTGATTTGAACGTTCGTAAGACTTGTTGATTGAATCCAACTGCCCCCGTGCCCTTTCGCAGCATCTCGTCCTTCGCGGGAGAGTTCCTTACAAACATAAAACATAGCGTTTTATGTACATTGATCATTTGAATTTTGGATTGTGCTCAGTAAGCTCTTGCTTTTGCAAAATAAACTGCTAAACCAACCACAAGCAGGTCCAACGTCATACTGATCAATATCTTCCGGCGGGAGAAACTAAATTAATGACATCTTTTCTGTTTCTTTTTCGTGCTTCGTTTGACGTCGTCGCAGGGAGACGTTGGACATTCGAAATCCGGTTTGTGGAGCAATAGAATGTGATCATTCAGGAGGCCAATGTTTGGGATGCTAAAATATTCTTATATTCTTGTACGCGTCACTGGCACTGGTCCCTTCCATTTCTCGATGGGTCTTTCCATTCGCCGTTACTCACTCACTTTTGTGTGTCAGCTCTGCTACTAATCCGTTTGGGTTTCGGTCCGAATTCGGCGGCCTGCTCTCTGGTTTGGGGATCAAGGGCGCAGGAGTGGGCTTGTGCTGTGTCGTCGGATGCTGGTCACGGTCGTTTCGAGGAAAAACTGTCCTTATCGGTCACTCCGGAGCAACAATGGTCTATCGCCGAAAACACACTCACAGCACACACGTCCCGGTGGGGATAGCGTTTGAGGACGGAAGTACAGCCGAAAGGGTTCGTAGGAAAACCTCGGGAAGTGGTTCGGGAGCCCGGAAACTGCGGGCGGGTTTGTTGGACAGTGAGACACACTTCCGAATTCCGAGACGGATCAAAGCAGACTGAGTAGCGTGTTACCATGCGTACGAGCGGCAGGTATCGCTGGCCACCTCGCGGGCCCACCGAGAGGGCCATCGTGAAATCAAAGGCAAAAAACTTACCACACTACCACTAAACTACCAACACTTGGCTCGTAGAACGACAGAGAGCCATGCGCAGATAGAAAGGGATGAGCAGCGATCGTGTTCGAACGCGTGTGATATTTGTACGCTACCAATACAACCAACAGAGGTCGTTCAAATTGTACGGCATACCAATACGAACGTGGTGGCTCGTTGCTGGTTAGCTCCACCAACCATTGGGGAGGTCGAGGTTGGGTGAATTGGAAGCTGCCGACGAAAAGAAAGAGGCGGGAAACTTTCGCCACAGGGTTTGTCTTGCGTAGGCTTAAGCAAATTTAAGCACGTGTTTGACTTGGAGATCGTTAATAACGCTCATCTGTTCTACCGTATATTTTTCTCTCCTAATTTGTGTATAATTTTTCCCACAAATGTTATAAGTGTAGAATACCAGCAAAATGGTTCCTCGCTTGCTCTTGCGTTGAAGTCTTTTGTTCAATTCTTTGGTGCTATTGTGCTGTAACATTTGAAATCCAAATCCAACGTAAACCGTTACATTTTTGGCTTTGCAAACGTAAATCTTAACATGTTTCGAGTTATGATATACTATTGCCTTTGTTTACAAATTTAAGACATAATTGAATAAGAGACATACCACGATGTAAATATTATCTGCTACGTTTTGAAGAGAAAGCAATTGCAGTGGAAAAACTTCTTTCACCGAGTGGCGTCCTCTTCCTCCCAGTGGCGTGTTTTCCGGTTTATGACAATCCTGCCGTTCATCCGACGTGATCGATTTCCAGCGAAAGTACTCGCAAGATCACGGTAAAGGTTAAAGACCTTAACCTAAATTGGACTTTCGAGGAAGTATCGCCGCACGGGAGTCGCTATTCGTACCTTCCCTCTACATTCGCAAAGCACAACGAACCGACAGCCCTTCCTGCGGGAAGATCGGAAACAGTGAATCGTTTGTAAGTACTCGAAGCTGGGAAAACACTAAGCTCGAACCGAGGAAAAAACCGGTCGGCGAAGGGTCTGCGAGCATCTCTGGAGGTGTGCCCTCCGTGTGCGGTCGTTGAACGGCGAAAGTTTGCCGCATCACCGGCCATTGCATCGCCCGCGCCGGCACCGGATCGTGGTGGAAAGGAATGAGGAAAAGAATCGAACGAACGCACCAGCCAACGACGCGTTTGCGAGTGTGTAACGGAAAAATAATTGCTGACTATTGCGTGTACACGCATCTCTCCCCAACGCAGAAGGGCTGCGCACCTTCTTATGTGTGTGTTGGTGCCACTGTGGAGCAGCAGATTTTCTTTTCACTATTGTATCCGTGCGGCCAGGTGTAGCGTGTGTGGGCATCGGTGCATTGGGGAATTTCACTTTCGTTTTGAAAGAGTGCAGGCACTTGGCGGGGGGCACTTGCGGTTTGAGATTCTGTACAATGGTCCTCTTACTTTCGAACGCAAACCATGCCACATTTGAAACACTGGGTCTCACAGTAATGGATTAAAAGTGAACAAAAAAGGAATCACTATCTCATGACGTATAGCATTACGAGTTGTGTTCTGAGTTTTTCTGTGCGTTAAGCCACAGCGTAAAACATTAACGATAGATTAGATAATTAAGGAACTGTCTTAGCTACAAAAAATAGTTCGTATGGAGTAAAATTGACAGGGCTAATGACTTTACTCGGCTTTGTCTACTTACCAAAGAAGAAGCCTAGGGTAAATAATTATCTCTTCATCATTACAGGTGTGTGCGCCTTTGCAACACTTTGGCATGTAGTAGATTATTAATTTTATTGGTTTCGTTTGTAAAGAAAATTTTAAAAAAAAAGTTTAAACAGGAATTTGAAAACGCCTTTGATTCATTTGTTTATGCGCCTAAATGAAGACAACCGATTAAAGATATGTCTACCCTACGCGCCTAAATGTATGCAAGCTGCTACACTCATTAAGAGCCCGTTTGATCAACTGAGATTCTTTCCAGTAGCCTTAGCAGCGCAATTATCATATGCATGCCGTGTGCAGCGTGTTTAAGTGAAAAACCAGGTTGAGGCAAACACCACTAATCAATGGTCAACCGAAACGTACCGAGGCATAATTATGCCGGCGCCAGAGAGCGGCCAACACGCCTTCACTGAGTCAAAGGGGTTGAGCCACACGTGTGCTGCTGTTGGTAGCCAGCAACATGTGTGGGAAAATCTCCATTTTTCTACTTACCAAGAACAAGCTTTCATCTTTGCGCAGAACGGTCAGTAAAGGGCTGCTCGAACTGGTCCGAGGGTGACTAACCCCAATTGGGCGCAGTGGCTACGAATGGTGAGAGGGCGCGATGGCAATGGGGTTTTGGAAAATGGTTAATCGATGCACGGCGCACACAACCGGTTTGGTTTCACCGAACGCCGAACGGATGTCAGTAAAGTGCAGCCTGTCCTAGTCGAGCTCAGGGTAGACCTGTTTTCGCAATTTTTGCGGGCGAGCCGATTCGGAGATTGTCGATCTGCCTTTGATCACCCGGCCAACTGTTACTCGTCCTCGTCCTAGGCGCTCGAAGGTTGTGCGAAAAAAGGTTGCGAGCAGTTTTGGGTGGTTAATGGGCGACTGATGCTGATGGTGACCCGCTACCAGCCCGTTGACCTTCCGCGAGATGCGTGAGTGTGTTGGTGTATACAGCTTGTGCCAACTTTACTGTGAAGCATCCCACGAGCACGAGCCCCTTCATCCTCGTGGTCGAAGAAGTGGACACCAAACCGAAGCCCATTAAGAGAGCTGATCGAAATCGGCTGATGGATGTCACATCAGGAAGTCAATAAAAAGAGTTGCAGCTCGATCGCGACCGCAGCACCGATTTGTCCGCAAGCTTCAAAGAAAGGGAAAATCGCCCGTTTCGCCGATTACATAATCTCGTTTTCTTCTGCTGCTATCTGTTCGCCACCGTTAACACACGGGCATGCTCTAGCGTGCAAAGTGTGCGACGCGTGGAGGACGAGCCATTAATTTCCCTCGGTTTTTCATTGCATCAGCTATGTTTCATTTTTCTTTCTTCTTTATAGTGGTGAGAAGTGTTGCATGCACTTTTTATGATCACCATGATTAGAGACTACGTGCTTGACAGCGCCCTCGTAGGACAGCGGATGGCTTTTGCACGAGATGGGGCTTTTTGCGTAATGGAAGATGAAGTCTCTCGGTGGACCCTTAGGACTCATAAGGAAAGGGAAGTTCGCCTGCCAACCGCATGCTTAGCCGCGTCTTCTCTCGTTTTTTGCTGTAAACATTTCGCCACTGTACTGGCACTAGAGCATTTCCACTTGTTTCATTTCTTTCTCGCTCACAAACATACCGTTCACCCAAAAATCAGGGGACGATACTCTAGTCCGTTTCTTCCACTGCTGTTTTATAATTGTTTATTGCAATAGCTTGATATAATGTACATACATCTTGTTTACCCTCTTTCCCTTCCTTTCGGTGCTACTTTTCTCCAGTTTGATTGCAATTAGGAGGGTCTAGAAATTACGCAACTTACTAACCACAAGCCAGCCTGCGTTTTGTCATAGTACGTTGCACTAGTTCCAGCACTCCCTATGCCCAATGCGCCGGTTATCGCTATAGTCTAACGAAAGTGTGTCGTGTTTTGCTTCGAAGCTGAGCGGTGAAATTTGTCGTCAAGAAACGACGCAAACCTGGCCAGCCAACGAAACGGAACAGTGACAGTCGGTTAGTGGGAAATCGTTAGCGGAAAAATAATCACAGTTCAGTTTCTCTTTTAAAACAGATTCGAAGGAGATTGTAGTGACAGAGCTTAGGGAAGCAAATGTGTGTGCGGAGGTTGTGTTTTTCTGTTCATATTCACCGGTCGTCTCCGGATTAGACTGTCACTGTCACGAGTAAGCACGGAATTATTTCTAAGATGCTGGAAGGTAAAAGTTTGTCGTCCGACTGGAACGAAAGCGCAAGTGGTAAAGCGGTAATGAGTTTAGCAATATATATAATATTTATAGCATAAATCTAGAGTGAAAAATGTCGACGGTTGATTAGATAGAATCGATGCATACCACCAAATTTTCCCTTTTTCATAAATCGGAAATGGAACAAGTAATATCAGTGTGAATCGCATTTCGAGTAACATTCGCTCCTAACACTATCGTATCATATGATTCTGCAGCGACTTGGTGTGCGCTAAAGAAGGGATGGCTTTGTTGACCAACCGTTTAATACGTATTTTAAAATCTATATCGCGTAAACTATTCTCTCCGATGACCCGATGATACATGCAATTGCCACTCCCTTGGAGCACTAGTCCACCTCCAGCTTTCGGAAGCTCCCGATCATGCCGGCGTCTAGATCGCGTCGGCAAGAGTCGGGACAGTGTCCTGGCACCTTCGACAGCTCGATGTGCATCTCGTCAAGTGCCAGCAGCTGCGCTCGCTTCTGGCGACAGCGCTCCTTAAACTGAGCGAGCATGTCCGCCATCGGCACGGTGCCACCGTACTCCTTCGGTAGAATCTTGCGGTTTATCTTTCCAGCGAAGTCCTCGACGGTGCGGAATACCTGCGGGGTAGAGAAGAAAAAAACCACACACACAAACACACACGAGCGATTAAGTAGGAAAAGAATTGCAAAAAATGGTAACACGGATCGAATTCGTATGGAAATGTATTCTCCCGCATGGGTGGCAGAGCCCCTGCGCACTCCGCGGGAGAAGTGGAAGGTCTTTAAGACCGGCCTCCGACCAACCGCTCCTCAAATCAAATCTAGCCCATCTCATTTGCCCCCGCAGAAAGCTGTCCTTCGAAAAGGAACCAGTTTTTTAAGAGTGTGCCAAAAGCAGATAGTAATGTCCTAGGAAACACACATCTTCGAGCTGAGAAGAAGCGCGTGATCACGGACTTTTTCTGTCCCTAACCTTGTAGAAAGAATCACGAATTTGAGTTACTTCGAAGCAAACCTGATGGGACTTCGAGCAAACCGGTTCGATTTTAGCGAGACCGCACACCAAGAAAGTTTGCATAAAAACGGTCGATCGTTAGTCGGTTGTGAAATTTCATTCTAGTTTGATGCTAAGGCAAGAAGCTGAACATTTGAAGCAAGGAAGAAGCGTTCCTTTCGTGAACGAAAATTGAAACGAAACGATCGTCGCTGTATCCGGAATCCGCTGTAATCTTCGGAAAGAACTTACATTGATTCTCTTGCGCAGTTTATCACTCAGCAGCGATACGCAGAACTCTAGGAGCGTGGCAGCCGTGGAGGGAAGCCCGATCAGGTTGATGCCGTTGATGCGCCCCGGTAGGCCGTTTTGTATACAGTCGGCCATTTTCTTCATATCCACCAGGGACCACATGCCCATCAGCTTCATGGAGAGCTCGCGGTCGTCGACGCAGTGCACGTAGCCGCAGATCTGCGACTGCTCGTCGTCCGCCAGCACCTCCTGTACGAGGATGTGCACCCGGGCGAGCAGGGCTGACGAGACGCGCGTCAGATCCAGGTTTCCCGCGACCGACAGGATCACCTGCCGGCCGTGGTCGTCGCGCTCCAGCAGTGGGACGATGTAGCCGCCGTCAATGATGGCCTCCACCTCCGGATCGTCAATATCCAGCCGCTCGAACCAGGCCGGATTGGTCTGGCGCACCGTCAGGTACTTCTCCAGCATGGCGCACGCCTGCGGGATCGAGTACTTCTTAGTGCGCAGGAAGCGCAGCAGAAACAGCGCATCGGTGCGGCATTTTTTTATGTGCGAGCTCTTGGCGATCCAATCGCGCATCTGCGCTAGACCCTGCGCCCGGATGTGCTCGTCCTCACGCAGCTCCGACTTGGCCGTCTTCTTGAACTTGTCGCCCAGCGTCCAGCTGTACTTCTGGTAGGTGGCCGGGTTAGCGCAGATACTGTGGATCATCGTGTCGACCTCCATTGCTGAGGGATCTGTTGGATTGAAGTAATAAAGTGAGAATTTTGTATTGACATTCACTCCTCCTCCACGCATATCCGGAAATGGTTGTTTCTGATATGAAAATCGGAGAATAAATAAACAACGTTTAACACGACCAACACCAGCACCATATTACCCTTGCAAATCATTAAAAAAATTTAGACACCAATGTAGAAAACAATAAAAACAATTTTCATTCTCATTTCATTTAAACAACACGAAAAATTAGATCGTTCCTTTTAAATGCATTTATTTAACTTATCTACGAGATAAATTTTATCAACAGATTGATTCTTCCCAGCGTTTTCCATTCTTCTCAACACTGTATAGCTCATTGGCAATAAAGGTGCCTCTATTTAGTTTAGACTTAGTGCGAGTCAATGTCACGAGTACACTTTATGTTGTTTGATTTAAGTCGCATGAGCATACTAAGTTTATTGCGCTTTTCGCGTTGATTCGCCATTGTCAACATTGTGGTTGGCTTCGCAAGATTTTGTTGCATCAACACAACGCCTAACAGCAAAAAACAATGATACTCAAAGGACTATGTTCTTGGGTATTCTTTTCCCGTTTACATTTTGATGAGGTTCCTTTGAATTCAAATGTTTGTTTTCGATTATTTGCCAAGAACTTATTAGACAAGCGGAAACACTCATGTTGTCTAAAAGATTTTTCTTCCGGCATAGAACAAGTTCATGTAGGTTCACCACATCGCGGAAGGGCGTAATGCTTCGTTGAGCCAGCATGCGTGCAAAATATGTTGAAGACAACCCCCCGGCGACAACGAAGACACCACCAACGTCGCCAAGGGAAACTGTATACAGTGTTCATGGTGCATGAACCTACCTATATGGTTCCCATGGTGGTCGGTTTCTATTTCGCGGGGGGACGCTGTGTGTCTTCCCCTTCAAACTGCTCATGAACTTGGCCTCGACTCGAACCGCTCGGGGACTCGAAAATCGCTGGGAAGGCCCGCCCCTCATCGGGTGGACCTTCAGACCTTCCGGCAGGTTTTGGCGCTGACCTCTACGGTCTACGAATATCGCCACCAACCGCAATTGATATCCAAATTGAGCTCCATAATGAGCTATTGACGGGGTTCGTTACTTCGAAGTGGTGTTGGTGGCGAGTTTTTTTAAGCCCCACAACACGAGACACGCCATTTTCATGCATCATCGATGGTAGAGTGCTACATTCTAACCCTTTCACGATGTTGCTGAGGAAGCGACTATTTGTTTATTGATGTCTGAGCCAAATAAACCCAGCCCGAAAAAGTAAAGACATAAAACCTTGCTTACCGGGATACTGAAAAACACATAAACCTGGTAAATATTCGAATGGCTATAATCATCGCGCAAACCACGGCCCAAATCTAGATTCCGTATTCCGCTCAGGCATGCCATTTGTTTATGAGATATTCCTCCACATCGTTGGAAAGTCAAAAGTAAAATTTTGTTGGAGTATAATGAGAAGTACGAATCGATGAATAACGCAGCACTTGCAGCCCTCTTAAGGGTAAAGTCGCGCTATGATTCCTCCCTCCGATCGACACTTGATCAGCTAGTCATGGCACGATTCCACTCATAACTAAAATAGGTATCCTCCAGAGTCAGGCAACGGAGCTAGCAAGTTGCTGGAGGGACGCGGTGCTGCTTTGGAACCTGAGCATCACCCATCCTACCGAGCATGCTGCTGAGGGTGGATGGTTGCTTTAAATATGCCAAGTCATGCGACAGTTTCGTGCCAATTCTGTCGCCTCACAAGACTGCCCTTAAAAGGAAAATCGGACGCTACGCAAGAGTAGGGAAGGATAAGCAAACACCCAAAACACCCTTAAATTCTCCAAAGTATCCGCACGGAATCCTTAATCATGGTCCCGCGCACCTCAACGCTACCCTCGTGCTGCGAGTCAAGAATAGTTAATTAATCCACACTTGATTAATCCATAGCTCGTATTGGTTGAAGGAGGGAGTATGCCTTTTGAACCGCCAAACCAAACCCCTCTACTCCTAATTGTTGGATCTACTAGCCACTCCGATCGCCACCAAACTGCGGATACCGATAGGGGGCCTGGTCGGCGGGCGTAAATCATGCGGGCAAATAGTCTATTTTTACCGACCGTTACTGCGGAAGAGAGAATTTATCTGCTCCATTTCCCGACAAAAGACCACCACCCACTCCCGGCCGGCCTATTTATGTATCGAATTGCCGCTGGTCAATCGAGCGGAAGGAAAAATGTGCG
The DNA here is from genome assembly GCA_914969975.1 of Anopheles atroparvus. Classification (NCBI taxonomy): domain Eukaryota; kingdom Metazoa; phylum Arthropoda; class Insecta; order Diptera; family Culicidae; genus Anopheles; species Anopheles atroparvus. Next base: position 42,668,610 of record CAJZCY010000002.1, on the reverse strand, counting down.
TGTGAGGAAAACACGACGCACGGTAAGGGAGGCCGGACACCATGCCGCAGCGCAGTTTGTTTTCGCCCATAGATGCTGCAGGAACGTGCGAATTAGACAAAAACCAGCACATAATTTTTGGTATCGATGGAAGAGTTAAGTCAGTCATTGGGGAAATTTGTAAGACCCATGTTGAAATATAACATTACTCACCACTCCATGATAGATAAGCTTTGCATTTTGATTAAACATTTAATCTATTTCACAAGCGAAACTCATTTTCATACAATGTTCGGCTCATTATAGTTGCAGATTTCGCCTCGGGTAGGATGGAAGAAAAATAATCCTCGAGATTGGAACGATTTTCAACAAGAATTGCTGAAATTTTTTTTAGCGACGGTTCCAGAATCTTTTTGCCGTTGTTTAAGGTAACCTGGAAATTTAGTCGCGATGCTACACTCTCCTCAGGCCGGCCCGTTTGAAGTTTCTTCAACAGAGATTTCGCTTTCGTTTTATATACAAGTCGCCGAGAAGGACGTCAGAGCAGCGTTTCCGTTCCGCTCGAAATTGTAATTTGACGACGAAATTGGGCGACGATGAGTCGTCAAACTCAATCCATGGATCCTTCCTCAATGAACGCAAATTGAAATTCGTACAAAAAATAAGGGTTTCAATTTTTCGAGCACGGCTGTTGCGTCTCCGAAACAGATTTCGTACAAAACGAAGGTGACCGCAATGTTGAGCCGTTCAACCGTCCATCGTTAAATATTTGTATTATTTCTTTAGAAAGTTTAAAAAGTACTTAAAGACTGGTACGATGGTACATAAATTCTGTTAAACTTTCCCTTTGTTGCATTGGACAGACACTCTCCGGTTTATATTATTGCCAATTTTGGCAACGATGACAATCAGACAATAAATACGCGCTTCACTGCTGTAAAAACCAGTTTTTATCAGCCTCGGTCGTTCACCAAGAAGCGATGATCCTCTGGTTTTATTTATTTATTTGCGATGACATGTGACTCTTTCGCTAATTTTTGCATTTTCATTCCCCAATCTCTTCCGGATGCGCAAGCGAGTGGAAGCGCAAGCGGATAATGGCAAGCGAGGTCCAGGGAACACATACAAATCCGAAAAACAACCCGGCTAGTCAACGAACATCAAATTTCGATCAACTCACAGTCCTGGCTGGCCCCGTTGTCAAGGAGAATCTCCCGCCCGAGCGTAGAAGAATGGCGGGCGAACAGAGCAGAACCTTTAAAAATAAAATTCCACTCTGCGACACGCCACTGCGGAGGCGAGGAAATGGCGTACGGCCGACGGCTGGAGATCATAAATATTTCACTGCATCCCAAACGGTCGCCGGCCACCTGTTCAATATGCGTGCGAGCATTTTTCGCCATTGGTTCATTTTGTGGTTCGATTCTTAAATCAGTTTTTCACCCATGTCCCCACGGCTTCCATTCTAACCTGGCTAACGAGGTGGCCCCGCGAAATAGCTTGCTAAACCAACCCTGCTCCCAAGCCCATCTTCAGGTTGATAAATGATGGACTTTAAAAGTTGACTCAACCACGCCGCTGCGAGCTGGTTCTTCGACCATTGCCATGAGGAAATCCTCTTTAAATCATTTATCAACCGATGTAGTCATTCATCGGCAGAAAAATATGACACACCCATGGAGATACCGCAATTTGCCTTCCAACTTTGGATACGGATTCGGTTGTGCGGCGAGTTCTCAGACAACCCCTCAGCGGCCCGCACATATCAACAGACAGAACCGGATGGCAAGAAGGGGTTTCTTGAACCGCGTTGCATCCCGTGTAGCGCAGAGTAAGCGGTGCTTGTCTGCAGTTATGCAACCGCTGCCTTTACCATTACGGCGTGTGTGCCATGTCCGCGACGAGCCCGAGAAGATCGAATGCGAAGCAAACTCGAAGAAGGCGAAGAAGGCGATCAACCACACAAACACACACCCGCTTGGGACACATATAGGCTAGTGAAAGGTCGGTCAATACGGTGGGGCTCCGGTCGGCCGAGGTCTGTGGTAATAGTATCAACACAATATAAAACATAAAAAACCCCTTCGACGTCGGCAAATACGCGCGTTGCAGCATCGAAAGGCTTCGACTCCGGTGCATCGATTGCGGTCGGTTGGTAATAAAGGAGCTGAAACACCGTGAACCGAAACCGAATCGCGCCGCAGAGCGCGTGTGTGTACCGAAGGTGTTGGCCAACATTTAGAGGACTGCTAATGAAGATATCCCTACCGCTGCGGTCAGCTGCAGCTAGCTGCGATCGGATATCGAAAAGCGACGCGGTAACCTACAGCGGCCCCAACGACAATGGCCACGGGCAGATCGGCGTGGACTGAATGCTCGAGTCGAGTCAAGCGGGATGCCAAATTCGCCAAAGCACTTAGTTGATGTCGATTTTGCGTGCTCGTTAGCCAACAGTGTGAGGACAGTAATCGTCCGAAAGGTCGCCGGAACTTAGGGAAGGGAACTTCACGCGATTAGGTCACACCGTTCAGGTGTGCAGGTGTGCGGTAATATGCCCCACGAGGATCCAAAATCTTCACACAAGGTGTACCGGTCCGGTGTCCACCCTCGGCGGTGCGCTCTTTAGCACGGCGCCGGAGCACTCGACACTTTCAAATCCACACACACTTCGGACTGGAGTTGCCGGACTTTCCTGCCGAGCGCCGATGATGGGTCCTTGTCTATCCGGGGCCAACTTTGAGGTCACCGTTGTCACACACCGACGTGTCACCGAGACGGCTTGGACCACGCAGGATTACGCACCACTGTTAAACTTTTCACTTAATGTCACTTACTCGCTGGCCGTACGTAGGGCACTGTGCTTTTTCTCTCCTGTGCGACCTGTTTCTCGTGCGGTCTCGAACTGTTTGCTGGCGCGATTGTCGCTACTGCCGGGATACAAGACACCACCTTTCCGTAGCGAACGCCAGACCGAGACTGAGCCGCCGGCTGCAGGTCGTTGCAAATTTTTACCCCGTCCGTCGATGTCGGGAGAGCGATTGTGTCGTGGAGAGTTCCGCCCCGCTTGTACCAGGGCCACCACGCGATCGTATACCACGGATTTTCGATCGCCGTTCGTTATGCCGTGAGCGGCGATCCTGTAGCGTGCTTTGGTGGAGTAGTCGCAGCATCTACTTTAAGGTTTTTTTTTTATTGGACTTGATTTTTTTTTGTATTATTTAGGATTGCTAGTTGTTCAATGCGCCCATGCGGCGCGGAGATGATTACGAGAAACAGTGGGAGAAAGCAAACCGACGCGCAACAGTACAAAACCATGTGCGTGTGAAAATCTTGTGACACATTATTGAGAAATGGTTTAAGAAAATATCAAAAATCACCATTAGTGGCATTGGGATTTGCATTTTTCTTCCATCCATAAACTGCCGTTTGAATCAAGGTGATGGTCATCTTCAACATTGCAAAATTTTCTCATCTCATCTAGGAGTTATTATTGACATGACATTCTATTTCATGTCACCTCTATTAGTTTACGTTATAAACAGTGATTCTTATTTTACGTCCACAGTATTTTCGCCAGCATTTAGTCCCACTGTGCTGCCTACCATACTCTCGCACACATGACTGGACTGAGTCAAACAAACACGTTATGTGGAGCGCCGAAGAAACCGCCGAAGTTAGTTGCATTAGGAGGAGAAACGCACGACTTCTTTGTTTTGATTAGGTCACCAGCGGCCCCCTTCCCTTCGGTTCATTTTCTTACGCCTTGAAGATTTGATGGTTTGCCGGAAGGTTAAGGGAGAGTTTGAACCCTCGTTGTGACTTTTGCTTTCAGTGTGGTGCGAAATTTTGTGACGTGACAATCAGGATGCTTATGCTAAACCGTTAATTATTGGTATGCTTGAATGCTCAGCGAACAATCTCACCGCGCGACACGTGGCCCGGCTCTGCATTTTGCGTGTTGGGCAACCGTGTGGCCATCGTGCCATTCATAATTCATGAGATTTCGGAGAATCAATCAAAATCCACCATCCGAGTGGGTGTGGGTGTCTTATTACCGGATGCGCACATTGTGGACCCTCTCAACGGAAGCGATCGTCCGTCGTACTTGACAACAATACGGTTCAATCGATGCTCGCTGCGTACTTTCAAGCCAAATAGACATTATAAAATTAGATCAGACATCAAATAATAGTTCATTTGGGGTCCTTAAGGTCAACAAACAATACAAAACACCGATCAGTACTATGGGGTTTAGGATTTCCACAATCACAAAGACAACTGTTGATAAAAAAAAAAAATGGTGAAATAGTTTGCTATGAATTTGATTATTTTAAACGATTTCTTTTTCGTCCAAGCATTGACTAACACGTGTGGGCGCTCAAGGTCACGTCCATGGACTTTCGGTGGTGTTCGAAATGAAAAGTATCGCTAGGATCGATCTTATCCATACTTTCAACTGCTAACCTCGTGCGGATTTGTTTAGATCTCAGGATGAATCGAAGCGGCCCACATGGTTGAGCTGTTTCGATGCACTATTAATTTTCCAATGCCGCTTCCTTTTCTATTTATGAAAACGAAACTCTCCCGAACCGTTGAAAAGTCAACAGCCAGGGCTGTGCATCTCTAATGGTTTGTCCGCTCGCGAATGCACTTTAGTTGTGAAGTGAGGAAATAGTAGACGAATGATGATTGTTGAAAGTTTGCTCCGCAGATCGTTGCTTGCAGCGGGGCTACAATGTTGTTCATTTCCTCTGTTTTCCCTGGGATCTTGTGGTCAGTTCAAGCCCGAGCTACATGGTTATACTTCAATCAAGTGTCCCTGTGTTTGATAATTCAGCTGCGAAATAAAAGTGTGAATAGAGATGAGGAATAGTGCAGTTTGCAGAACAGTCTTTTAAGTTCAATTGATTTTCGAAAAGATATCCACTCGCATTGACAAACCGTCAATAAATTTTAGTTTTTTTTTTTAATCAACATTTTCGCGAGCTCGTCTTTCAAATTAGTGAGCGGGGCTTGAGTTGTTTGCGATGGAGAGGAGAAATAGAAAACTCTTCACTGCCTACAAACAAAAGATACACGCTATGTGAAGTACACAAAAAAGCAAACTCCCATACAAAATGTTTGGCCTACCCAGGCACGACGTCTAGAACAAAAGCTCAGCGAAATAAAGTACAGAAAAATGCAAACTCTAATGTAAGGGGTATAAATCGAAAAACGTGGAAAAATATTCCGACCCACCAGGCGTTCATTTGAAAAATAGAACAATAAACATCACCGATCCTTAGTGAAACGGTTGGAACTCGATGGTGAACCGGCTTTTTTCTCAGGTGAACCGGGCAGATGAGGCGGCATTTTTGGGAAAAAAGCGATTCACCTTGCCGTGCTGCCTAGCTTTAGGCGGACATCTTCATTTTGTTTCGAATCGGAAATCGGTTCTAATCGGCTCAGCTGCGGATCGATAAAAACGATAAATGAAGCAATTTTATGCCGATTTACAGTTTTTTGTCACGCTGATGAAAGACGTGATTATTGTTTGGTCTTTTTATGTATTAGCAGTCTCTAATGCCAGTCTATTCACGATCCTGATCTTTTCCTGGCAGCAACGGCAAGCATTTAACTAGTTATCGATACTGTTACTCCCTCCGTATCACTTACAGATGATGAGCAGCCGGTAACATTCGTCACCAGACACAGCAATGAAGCTATGAGAGGAACTGATTAACGCGCAATGTGTATGGTTTGAATATTCATTGATGTTATGAAGATTAAATAAAATTGAATGAAGTTTCTGTCCTTTGTTCGAGTGAACTTGAAGTTTTACGTCATCGTGAATGAAAAATCTACAAACAATAATTACATACAAAATATGATCAAAAAGAAAAAAAAACATGCCACTAGTAAAACCATATTTTTTTATCAGATACTCTTTGCAGGCAGTTCAATACAATTTAATATTATCCTTCACTTGATTACACTCCTTCTTTCCCCAAACAATGAACGAAGATAAATGATTGACCAATTTATGCTACCCAAGCTCTTACGGTGCTTAGAAAAGACTTATCTCCTTCGCTGATAAAACTAAGTATTGTTTTTTTGATCATCACCGGTTTCAGGTGCACCGGGCATCCTTCACACCATTCCGTGCGGGTCATCCTTGGCTGACAATTATCGGTTAGTATCGTACCAGACGATTCGGATACACGCGTTGAATCTGCCTCGCCGCGATTGAGACATCATAATCTTTTTCGGTACCAGCACTCCCTCCCACACGACTCTCTTTTGTCTCTCGGCACAATGTCCAGTGTCTCCGGAAGGTGCTAATTATTCGCTGTTACGAACACTGTCAACAAAGTGAGCTTACTGGTTGAAAGCGAGATGTGAAACAGAGCTCCCGCCTAGCTCCAAAACAGGTCCGCACCGTTTGACGCATCAACGAAGTCGAAACAAAACTGTAGGCCTTGAAGATGATCTTACATGTCCCTGAAAGTCCTTCGACCGTCGTTAAACAAAAGGAATCACAGTCTTAAATTACTCTTCCATATGAACGGGCTAGTCCAGCTGCAGTTTGCGGAAACTGCCAACCGGGCCCGTTTCGATTTCGCCAACGACCGATTTCTTGCAGTAATCCAGATCGCGGGTCACCTCAAAGTCCATGTCGTCCAAGGCGAGCATCGGCTTTCGGTAGACGTGACAGCGCTGCTTGAACGCCGCGATGTGGTCCGCCTTCGGATGCACGCCACCGTACTCCTGCGGGATCAGCCGCTTGTCGATCTTCTTGTGCAGGTCCTCCCAGGTTCGGTGACACTGGAGGAAAAGCGAAAGAGAATGGGATTAAGAAATAAGATACACAAAAGACGTGCATCACTTCGAGTGAGTGAGAGGTTTAGGGTTCAAAAGAGCCTTTTTGTTCACATTCAGCACGTACCATGATGCGGTTGCGTAACTTCTCGTTGATCACCGCCAGCGTGTAGTTGGCGATCTTGAGTGCCAGGCTCGGCGTGTTGACAAAGTGCAGCTCCTGGATGCGCATCGGTACCGCGTTGTTGAGGTACGTCGCCAGGTCGCGAATGTCGTTCAGTGTCACCAGCCCCAGCATGCCCATCGTGATGCCGGACAGGTCGTAGATCAGCACGAACCCGGCGCACTGCACCGACGCGTCGTCGTACAGCGTCTCCCCCACGAGCATGTGCATCCGGCTGCCGTGTCCGATGGTGAACTGCTTCGGATTTAACGTTCCGGCGTCACCGAAGATCACCGTCCGCCCGCGGTCATCCTTCTCCAGCAGCGGGTAGAGGAAGCCCGCCTCCACCAGGTCGCACATCTCCCGGTCCTCGATGTCGAGCCGCTGGAACCAGTGCGGATGCACCACCCGGCACGCAAGGTAGCGCTCCAGCATCTGCGAGGCGTTGATGAACGAGTACTTCTTGGTACGCAGGAACCGCAGCAGGAACCGGGCGTCCGTGCGGCACCGTTTGATGTTCGGATGCTTCGCGATCCAATCGCGCAGCTGGGCGAGACTCTGATCCCGAACTGCCGGGGTCTCCCGTAGGAAGTCCCGGGCCAGCTGCTGGCAGTTGGCGTCCAGCTCATCGATCTCGTTGTCGTACCGCTCTGGAGCCTTGTCCAGGTTGGGCACCGGAAGCACACTCAACTCGTCACTGGGCATGTTTTCAGGGTGAACTGTAACCACTCTCAGGAAACACCACTGGTACTAGTAAGCACACGCACTCTGTTTGTAGGGATTTCCCCTGCACCAGGAGGATTGGAAGTACCGGAATGAGACAACCGCACTGCACGACCGATCGATACAAACTGCGCGAGCGAACTGCGCGATCGATGGTTTAATAATTACAGATTCGGGTTTTGTGACGTCCGCGAGTGGTTTGGCGCGAGGCGAAAACGCTGGGGTGAGCATCACTCGACGTCAAATACTCACACCTGGTTCATTGCAGGATGCCGCTTACTCACGGTCCAGGCTTCGAAGTCTTCGGTACTATCCTATAATAGTATGGTATTTATAGAATAGTAGCTGAACACGGAAATACCTGCGTTTCTGCTTGCCATTGGGAACGATGCTTCACTGTGGCAGCCAGGTGGCTTCTATTTTTCAAATGACCGCCTGGTGGGTCGGAATATTTTTCCACGTTTTTCGATTTATACCCCTTACACGCCCACCTGTGAACTTTTTGTTCTCCCACGAGGGTAAAATTCGGTACTTTCCGCTAATGAGAATTGGCATGGCTGACGCGAGGAAGTTTACTTTACGAAAACTGTTGCAAAAGCACTTCAATGCACAAATTCAATAACTATGACGACGTACTTATTGAATTATCTACAGAAGTGAGTGAGGGGATTTTCCTCCCAGAACCATGAAGGAAACAGTAAATGAAACAAGTGATCGTCGAGATAATTGACAACCTGTTCCTATCACGATTGTGAATATCAGTGATTAATTTGAGTGAATAATGTTCTATACATAAACGATTCCACTATCGACGAGCGTTTGCATGGTTTAGTTTAATGTATTATTTATGAAATCAGGGACAACTCAATTTATTTTTCGTTTTGCATTTACTTTCCTATTTCTGTTAACAGTAGCTTTCATAAAGAACATTGTAACGAGGCAAATTCTGCGAGGGTTTTAAAAAAATAGCGCTTCGGGTAATCGGGTCTGTGAAGATTTCAAATGAATAATGGCTGCATTGAAACACGTGTAGTGAGATTTAACGATAACTGAACAAATGTTCACACATTCAACACCATGTTTGAGCCTAACACATTGGACGCCATTACGATTGCTAAAATTTCTTTGCTCCTTGCGTTATAAGGGTGTGTTTTATTTGCTTATGTAATCCAGTTCCTGGGACCGGCCTCAATCCACACACAAAAAAAACCCGCGACCACCTTCATCCCAACTCATACCCAAAATTGAGTAACCGCAAAGTGCAAGCTCGTCATGTGAGTGCAGCACGTTCGGGCCCTCTATGATCATGATCTCGTGGCGATCTTTGAGCGTGCGTTGGTCCGCGGGAGAAAAATAACAGAGGATGAAAGGAAAGCAACAAAACCGAAATATGAATCGAACGAATCCGCCGTACCGTCCCCATGATCATCTGCGCGCCCGGGGCACAATTATTCAATTGCTGACGTTTTTCCTTCGCACCGCCGGTGCCGTTGCTCCACCTTCGGGTGAACAAATTTTTGGCGGGCAGTATGGCTGGGCAGGCCGGCACTTTCACTACTGCTGCCATTGCAGCTCAAGTGGAGACCGCATTTGCGTCCTGGCGTCTTGGCACACACAGACAAAGGCTGAATCCCTCCGCAAGTGTCGGCTCTCAGCGTGTGGCGTAACCGTTCTCCGGTGGTGGTGGTTTTTTTTAATTCATTTTTCGGCTTCATACTTGCCCAACCGCCAATTGAACCTCCATTACCGGCGAGCACTATAGAGTGTTGCGGCCTAAAGAGTGCTGGAGGGGGGAACAGATGCGATCTGGCGTGCACAAGTGGGACGAACTGGTCTCCGACGGAATGGCCGAGCCCTGCGGGTCTGTGGGGTATTTTCAGGATGGGAAGATTACCTGATGAAGTGAGTCAATATTTGACCGTTTGCTTATTTTCGCGTGAAACAATCGTGAAGCGGCGGGAGACGCTCAAGTGGGAACTTCATTACCGCGAAACGTGAGATGCACCGGGAAGGGTGGATTCCGAATGGTGCATTGCACAGAGCACTGCGACCTTAACCTTAGATAACCGACCATATCTTTCACTTCAGTTACCTTCCCCAAAGGGGTGCGGATTGTACACATTTTGTCCACTCATTGGAAATCAATGCAAAACGAGATGCATATTATTGATTACTACGAGCGTCATTATGTGCACATTCTGAATGTTACAAAGCTGCACAGAAGAGTTTCTGAAAAGTTACTTTAGTTACGTTAGAAAATTGCACAACTAGACTAGATGTGTTTTTGTCAAAAATACTATTTCTGGTTAACTTTTCCTTGCAGTTTCCTATAACATTCATTTTCCACTTCAACGACTCAATTGCAACAGATTTAACTACGAACGGTCCTTTGCATATAATTTTATCATGTGGTGTTTGAATATCCGTATCGCTTGCTGATCGTGCATATAACAGAGTTGAAAGCAGAGATCGGGACACATATTGAAAAAGTAAATTGGCCTGCAACAGACAACAGCGTCATTGGTGGACCCCTCGATCAACAACCCCTGCTCGACAAGAATGAAGCTCGATCGCGATCAACCCCTGCTTTAAGCTCACTAGAGATGATCGAAAGCACGCCCATGGAGCTTTTTTCCATTTTCAACCCCTCATCTGATCCGTTCGAAATTTAGTGTTACCACGGAATGTGAGAATATTTTGGCGAAGACTGTTACTAAACCTGCAAAAGACAACAACTTTGTACAATTTTGTTTATGCAGCATGAGCAATTCTTGCATGATCAACAAAAGCATTTATTCGAATTTTAATGTATTTTCACGAAACCCTGCCTTAAAAAATATTGAACCGTTCAACAAAGCCCATTAACAAACAGACAAATGATGCACAGTATTGTGCCTCGCTATTTCAATTGCGTCACAATAGAATGGATCTAACTAACAATCGATGATGCCGTGTGTGTTGTTTTTTGCCTCAATCGAGCACACGCATATTTTTGGTTCCACCTAAGCTCCGGATGAACATAGAACAAGTTTACGGTCAGCAACTCGCCCCTTTGGCTAGTTGGCGCCTTGAAGAAAAGGTGGTGGCGCAAGATCGATATCAAAGGTTGTTTTTTTTTTTCAAACTGTTATTCCGCGTTTCACTATCCAATCGTTTTAACTCTTTTGTCATTCGTCATTTTGCATACGTCAATCGGTTTTAATGAAATCGTAGCTTGACGATGACTAAACAGTTTGTCTTGAAATCTTGGGCAAGAACTACCAAGAAGTGGATTTCGAAACGAATGGAACCGTTGACGATGGCTTTGGGAGGACGGGTTTTGGAACCACGCGATGCACAATTCTTCAAGTAACACTGTGTGTATGTTTTTGTTCGGAAAGCTCAATGGGAACGCGGACCGAAAGACCACACCGTTTGTGCAGATAAGATTGCTTGGTTTCGTGCGAGAAGAATAGACATGATAGAAGCAACAACAAAAATCAACTTATCACATTAACACCACAGCTTGAGACAATCGAAAGAGGGGATCGCCGGTGAGGAACGAGCTCAATCGATGGACAGTTTCCGGAAGCTTCCAACGGCACCATCCGCCACGAGCTCCCCGCCGGCAGCGTCATCGTGCGTGGCCGGCTCCCGTGGATCTTTCGTGTCAATCTCCAGCTCCGTGTCCAGTTCGAGTAGCATCGTCCTCTTCGAGGCAAGATACTCCCGGAAGCGCGCGTTCAGTACCTTCAGCGTCGGGCCCTTGCCTCCGTATTCCTGCGGCAGCAGATCTGGGTTAACGGTGGCTCGGAGCTGCTCCACCGTGGGATGACACTGAGGAAAACAAAAGGGAGACTATGAAGTTTGAAAAGTCACCCGAAATGATGATGTACGTTGACATTACGTGGATGCGGGAGCGTAGCTTGTCGCTGGCAAACGACAGGCAGTACTTGCTGATCTGGGCGGCGAACGTGGGCACGCTGACGAAATGGTTCTCCTTGAGGCGCACCGGCACGCAGTTGATGACGCTGCGGAGGTAGCCGGCGAGGTTGTCCAGCGTCCAGCAGGTGACGTGCGCCATCGTCATGCCGCCGTTATCGAAGATGTGCGTGAAGCCGGCGATCTGGTTCGCCTCCTCGTCGAGCAGCGCCTCCACCACGAGCATGTTCAGACGGATCATCGTGTCGGAGTTGTAACGCTGAGCATCGAAGTGACGCACCACGCCGAGGATCACGATGCGGCCGGTGGTGGGATCGCGCCCAATCGGCAGCAGGCAGCACGCGTCCAGGATGTCCGCCAGCTCGGGCGCATCCGGATCGAGGCGGGCAAACCACCGCGGATGCGTCTGGCGCACCGTCAGGTACTTCTCCAGCATGGCACACGCCTGCGGGATCGAGTACTTCTTCACGCGTAGAAAGCGAAGCAGGAAACGATCGTCCGTGCGACAACGGCGGATGCGGCCGTTTTGGCGGATCCAATCGCGCATGCTGGCCAACGACTGCTCCCGTAGCCGCTCGTCCTCGCGCAGCTCCGTGCGGGCGGTTTGCTCCAGCAGGGTGGCCAGCGCGTCACCATCGTCATCTCCGGAGGAACCTACACTCGGGAAGAACGTCTGCTCGCACGCCATCGTGCCGTGTGACTGCCACAATCGGCTCTAGGCCACTGACGCACTCTGCTTGTGAGTACCATTACCTGCATTTTATGCTTTACACTAACGGCACCATCAGCGTTCATTTGACGCTCGCACACTGCTCATGCATTCCGCATTTCATGGGGCGCTATTTTTTGGTCTCCAACATATTTTACTGCCACCAGCACTGATACTCGCGCTGTCATTGTTCACCGTCGACAACACATGACCATCCCATTCAGCTTCATCTAGTTCTGTGTGTATTCTGCCTGAGCAAACGTAGAGATGATGCAAACGAAACCAGGAATTAAACGTTCGATGGTGCCGTGATGGTGCTACGAAGGAGTATGCGACCGCTAGTGTTAATAACAACCCACACCAACCGAAACGTCGTTCGCGGACGATTATCGGGCATCTTTTGCAACCGGTTGTTTTGGGAAATAGATCTTTTTTTGGGTTACCAGTGTTCACCCTTTTTTTTTCCTTTCGCATTCAACGGTCTGGAGATACATTTAATTGACTGCCTACATTGGTACGAAACACATACCAGCACATAAAATCAACAACAAATAATCAGATACCCAGCAGTGACTGTCAGTGATGAGCTACCGCCCTCCACCTATTTCGTTTGGGTGAGAAGGGAAGGGAGGGGGCCAGTGTAAGGGTTGTGATGATGCGGGGCCTACAGTTTATTTGTTTACTTGGGGTACTATTCGGGCCGCGAATACACCCGTCGTTCTCTTACCCATCCCCTTTGTCTCAACATGATGGAGAAGAGAGATAAACGCAACTCGCGGTCTGATGATGATCATTGTGAATGATAGCACATCGCGAAGCAGTCACATTCACTGCAGTGCCTCCAGTAATAGGCAATCAAGCATAGACGCAGTAAAGAACCATGCGTCTACTTTGTGAGCTTGTGTTTCTGCTTAGAAGATACCAGCTGATATTTTTATTTTTTTGTGCGTAGTCAGAATTACGCCACTGTTGAGTAGAAGGACTGAGTGTGTGGCATGACGGTTTTGTTCGGATATGATCGATATGTATCTCAACTTCACGGGAGGTTGTAAAACGTGCCCCAGTTTTGCACGCGTAAACATTTCACTACGCCTAAATGTAGGCAACGTACGTGCGATCGTTAGGAAAAGCCAACCTACGAAAAGTGTCGCTTTTGAAACAGACATTTAAACTTTTCTACGAATGGATGAATGCAACCATCTTATACAAATCATACAAAAATACATAACATACTTTCACTTTAGACGTTAGGCTCGTTAAAACAAAAATTTGCCTATTTGGTAAAATGAACATTAAGATAACGATTGCCAAAACAAACGCCTCCGACAAGCCTCAAAGTTTCGATTGAATGAGAGAAACATGTATAACAGAAAAATAAGCAAGGAACACAACGGGAAGTAGGAGCACCGTAGATCACTCATCCAGTTGATCGTGCATCGGAGCCATTGCATGATGTTTCTGGCGAATGTCTATTGCTGCTGGGGCTTTCTTTGTCATCGAAGCAATTACGCAATCGCGGAACATTTCAAACAGACTGTTGCGTGTGGCAAAAACAAAGCTACACATGCATCAACAAACATAAACGCTATAACTATTCTCCATCCATCCTGAATGGGCCGCTTAAAACACCCTTCATGTGCGTTACAACAAACTAACCGAACACTGAATCCGTCCAAGGTATGCAAGTCAGCATCTGCGGGTCTTAGTTGCTGCCTCGGGATACGATAACCGTTGTAACATGTTGTGGTCCTTTGTTGATTTTTCACCACGTCATTTGGGTTGGGGAAACGCAAGAAAGTTAACATAAATTTCAAACTTCTGCAGGCGGTTTTTGGGCAGTAACGCAAGAAGTGTCATAAAAAGCCACTGCCCGACACTAAACTCAGGTCGAGGTGTTGATGATTGATTGGAACAAATGGGAAAGAAACGCGAATGAAACGAAACGTAGAAGAAGCGAACAATGCAGATGCATTTAATCATGCTTGATTTATTGTGAACGCTGTTGGGCTTGTTGTTTGTTTTGAAATTCGCCCGTCTAAAAGCTACACGGGAGAGAGAATCAAACTGTGTTTGTGTGAATAATTTCATTACAAAATAGTTTAACGCTAGCTTGTGAGGAAATGGGTGAAGAAAGAACTACCACTATTTAAACCTAGGAAACTCTATGTGACCCATCAGACCCCTTATCCTACCCCGCAAAACCTTGGACGAAAATGAAAAGCCAAGGAAGAGAAAATCGTTGTGAAGTAATCACGTGCAATGGAGGAAAATCTGTTGCTTTGCACGTTCAGTGAAGCTTGGGAATATGTTTTGAATAAATACTTTCGAGTAGCGGATATCGAGCACATGTTTGCTTCCAAAGAGGATAAAACATCGCACAAAATAATGATTGGAAGCTACTAGAGATTGTTGGGGGACATAACTGTGTAACACGATGAAGTAGTTGAAGAGGCAAGTGTAGACCGACCTCCGGGAAAAGAACCCCTGCTACCTATGTTCGCCATTGGCAGCGAAGCTTAACACAGTACTTAAACAATCCGGCTAGATGCAGGCCATCGCTTCAGCTCGAGTGTTGGATCAGTCGATGTCCAGCTTCCGGAAGCTTCCTACCATGCCGGCATCGATACCGCCGGGGGCGCATCCGGTCTTGCTCCAGACGGATGAAAACTTCGCCACATCGATCTCCATCTCGTCCAACATCTTCAGCTCGTCGCGGCTCTCGAGGATGCGCTTGCCGTAGACTGGCGTGAGGGCTTTGGGCTCGACGTCCTCGTTGGTGTACTCGGTAGGGAGCAGCGTCTTGCCGAGGTGGCTGACGACTTCGTTCAGCGTTTTGTGAAACTGTTTCAAAAAAGAAAGGGAAAGAGAAATTATTAAACCAACCACTTCCTATAAATGTAATCGACATAACATGGCACACAATTCGAAGGGCCTTGTCACAAATTTCTTTTTTCAATTCACGGGTCGATAACCTGTGTCTGCATTGGTCTGGGGAATAAATTCGTTTTAACTTTTAATCTATCGTGAAGATTGCTTCGGGAATAAAAAGAGGTTTTTATTAGAATTTTTATTCCGTTTACATGTTTGGCAAGAAACTCGTTTTTGGGTGTCCCACTTTTACTATGTTGAAAGGTTGAAAAACTCTGTCGCGTATTTGAGACCTGAGCAAACGTTTCGATTTGGAGACAACATTCATAGATTCAATACAGACTTGTATTCTCCGACAACCCCATCAACACTTTCAATTGCAAAAAAGTTTGCATTGTGGACGAGTTTTGGGACTTGAAATCTCAAATAACTTGATCGTACATCATTTTCAAACTGTTGTTCAGCCCGTCGCATTTATGCTACGAAATAGCCGACTCTAAATGAAGCTTTAAACGAAACACCTTAGCATACCGAACAGTAAAATCCACAAGCCGTCCTCTAGGGAGTTTGAAACGCTTGCAACATCATGGTTTTCGCGAGCTCGAGATAAAAGTGTGAGTTTTGAAATTCACTGAATACATTATGACCATCGTGAGAGTTTATTGGGCTACAGCGCATCGTTTTACGGCGGCGTTGATTTTGCAAACGTTTCACCCGTTTAGTCTTTTCTCTATGACGCGCCACGATGATACCTTTTGTCCTCCTTTGGCCTCCTGTTGCTAACATATGCTTAGAAGGTTTCACAACATGCCAAAAGGTAGCCTTGGCCGATTGGGTGGACTTTCATTTTGGTGCCTTATTCTCTTCATCCGGCGACTATAGGTTTCAAGTAACAAAGACTATCGAAGCATCTGCTTTTCTCTTCGAGACAAATTCAACCGGACATGAGTTAGTCTATGGTGCGGGTACAACGACACTAGCTTCACTGGATTGGGTCCGCCTGACATAGCACCTACCAGCGATGGACTCTACCCAAAATCTTCATAAACCTATGTGACCTAATTTCAAGGTGCGAATTTACAATTCAAGCGAATAATTCAATTATTAAGGTCACACTTTGGCCTGCGACAACGCCCTACGGGCTTAAAGTTGGTGTGATTTTTCGTCATGGTGTGCAATACACTCTGGGCCACAAGGCGTTTCACATTAAGTCCGCCACGGTGGCGTCCCTGGGAGAGATTATGAAATTGCGGTGCGGTGGAAACGTGCAGTCTACATCCGACAGACTACTTACGAAGAAGCGGTGCTTCAGCTTCGGGCTGACGTAGGCAAACAGCAGATCGACGATCGAGGCGGCTACCTTCGGCAGCCGGATGACGTGAATCTCGCGGCAGCGTATCGGCAGCAGGTGGTTGATGTACGGCCCGATGTTGCGCATCTCGCTCAACCGGAACAGCGTGAAGTGGGCCATTGTGGCCTCGTAGCAGTCGACTACCAGTACGACGCCGGCGACCTGCACCAGCTCGTCACTGGACAGGATCTCCATGTTCATGTGCAGGTAGCGGATCAGGTCGACCAGGTCGTACTTGTCCACGCGGAAGTTGCGCGATTTGATCAGGATCACGATTTGGCCCTTGGCGTCGAACCCGAGTACGTGGAACACTTCTTCGTCGCCGAGCGCGACCATGTTCTTCTCGTACGGGTCGAGCCCCTGGAACCAGTGCGGAAACGACTGGCGGAGGGCGAGATAGCGCTCTAGCATTTCGCACGCCTTCGGGATGGAGAACTTGCGCTGGCGCAGAAACCGCAGCAGGAACACGGAGTCCGTGCGGCACCGGCGGATGTACGGGTGCTTCGCGATCCACTGGCGCATCTGGTCGAGCGCCTGCTTCCGGATCAGGTCGTCCTCGCGCAGCTGCTCTGCCGCCAACTTCCGGTAGTGCTCCGGCAGCGTGCACCGGTACTCGTCGAACTTGTCCGGACACTTGTCCACACCGAACGTAACCGTCATTTTGTTTTACGTCTGTCGTGCCGCGATCGCAACCAAACACCAACTGAAGCACCATTGCCGTCCGGAGCCGATGCGAAAGCTCGAAATTGCCGCGGATTGGGTGGGCTTTCGCAGTCGCTCCTTCGAGAGGAGACGAGAGAAGGCACTTTCCCTTTCCAACCGAAATCTCGAACCGCCAGCGCGGGGCGTTCGGGCGTTGAAATTCAGCAGGTAGCCTCTGACGCTTTTCGCTTCGGTTGACCGTCATTCTCTTTTCTTCTTTTGCTATACAGTGACCAAGCACGTGGGGTCGACGGTAGATTTCCCACGGCGGGGCACTTAATCTACCCTTTCCAACTGAGCCGTAGCCAGATCAGCTGCCAAAACAAACCGCGGCTCCAGCTGTTCAAGAATCATCTAAGTCTCATCCGCATCAAAAGGTGTCAACTGTTTGAAGAAGAAAAAGAAGACAAAAAAAAAAACAGGGGCCAAATGGCGTATTAGTCAGACAACGGATCAGGACCAAGTTGGGCAAGCCGTTGGAGGATGTTTCGCGATGACCGTTAGCCGCGTTGGCGTTGCGTTGAACCACCAGTGTGCCATGGTGGGGTAACCTTGTGCCGAAATGTAATTCAAAACGGAAAACCTGTTTCGATTCAGGTTTGCGCCTCCCTTGGGTTGCGATTCTGTTTTCATACCGCCATAGACATGGAATATCTGACATTCAATTCCCGTACAAGTCCTTCGAGCTGCAGTTGCGGGCATACAGTGGTCGCAAGGCAAGGTCCCCGGTAAGGGTACGGTCGGGTTGTCAGCATTCCGGTATCATTACCCAATGTCAAACAACTCACACTGTTGCTGAAATGTGGCGGGAATGACCCGAAGTCGTTTGCATTTTGACAATCGGCGGTTTGTTAGGCCCTCCGAAGGTTCGAGTTCCGAGTTTGCTCGGTTCGCTTTTCGCTTAATGGACCTGAAAAATAAACACACAGGCGACACTGTTGTTCAATGTCCGGTAGGGAACATGTGAATCTGTGTTGTCCATTTGGCGTGCTGTTGACGAACTGTTGCCGATGTAGCCAAGCACGCATAAGTGTGTTAAGGACAAAAATCCTGCGCGGGCGACGCAGACGGCATATTATCCAGAATAGGTCAAGGTTGAGTGGGTCTCCCGGACGAAGCTGGGCTGGGAAGTAACGAGGTCTTGGCTAACTACACCCTTCGCATGTCGCACGCCAGATAGGCGTGCCGCTCCTGGATACCGGTTACGGGTTAAAAGGTTGTCGTAGGGTTCGCCTCCCAATAGCGGGCCAAATCGATCTCGCAAGCCACCTCGCCGTTACATAAGCTCAATTTCATGACTGCAGGAATCGATCGGCGGGAAGCTCATTGTGATACGTGTTGTGCCGTCATTGCGAAATACAACGAAACCGCCTTGTTTTGTCTGGATTAACTCATTCGCGTCGCGTAACATGCCGGGATTAATTACCTTTTTTTTAAACGACAAACTTTTGCAATAATCACAACACACTCACCCAACATGACGCAGTCTTTTCTATCGGTTTTCGGTTGTTTGAGTTTCTATTCGGTTAATTTCACTTCCACTCTCGTCAGACAAAAGGAGATGTCGGCTGATGTTTTCGAATTCACTTTGAACGACCCGATAGCAGTCGTTCGAAAATCGTACAAACCGTTTTTCGCGCGCCCTGTTCCGCGACGTCTAGACGGAATAATTATCCTCTTGGACGAGTTTGCCGCTTTCGAAAGTGGTGCCATCCTATGCTTGGAAGTTGACTATTCCTGCTGCGTAGCTTACGCTTGGGAATGCTTTCCTAAACCAATCACAGTGCAAGTACAATAAGACTTGCCGTACACCTAACATGCTGATTGGGAGATGCCGACTGCGGGCCCACATATTTTTATGACTTCTCTCCACCACAGCTACCCCAACACTGTGAACGGTCCAGATAATTATCATATAATTGCAAATTGCCGTGCGAATAAACGAACACACGATAGCCAATTAGCGAATATTGATGAACATAGCTACAAGTAACTGTAACCCGGGAGGGCTCGGATGTGCTGGGACAGTTTGAACTTGGCAGTGAGTCTGGCAAGATCTCCGTCAAGTATCGCCGTTGAGTAGTGTGTTTCGAAGAAAGTGAACGCTGTGATAGGCGACGAGCTGTTCAGCATGGATTTCGCGGACGAAATCAACAAACGGCCACTAGTGTACACCCCGTACCGGTCAACGCTCGACGAGGACGATCTGGACGTGGCCAGCGCAGAGCTGCACGAGGATGATGACACGCGCGGGCCGTCGCTGGCACAGATGCGCGAATTTATTGCCAAGCACCCGCAGATTGTCCGCTGTCGAACCGATCCGGTTTATCTGCTACGATTTTTGCGCTACAAAAAGTTCAATGTCACCGAAGCTTGCGCAATGCTTGTGAGCACGCTGGCCTTCTCCATGCGTATGCGCGTACTGTACGGCGAAGAGGTTGACACGTTCCATCCGAACGTGCAGGGCATGATGGAGCTGGGCGTCATGATGCCCCTCGGGTACGACCGGCACAGGCGGATGGTGATCCTGAACCGGGTCGGGGCGTACCCGAAAACGACCAGTGCGCTGATGCAGATGCG
The DNA here is from genome assembly GCA_914969975.1 of Anopheles atroparvus. Lineage (NCBI taxonomy): Eukaryota > Metazoa > Arthropoda > Insecta > Diptera > Culicidae > Anopheles > Anopheles atroparvus. The sequence continues at coordinate 42,648,816 of CAJZCY010000002.1, read as the reverse complement.
GCTGGGTGCGGTGGTTATTAACACCTGCCTGGAGCAAGAGTTGACGCAGGTGTACGGCAGTGTTTGGATAATGGACTGCTCCGGCATGACCATGGCTCACGTGGGAATGTGGAGTCTTACTGAGCTGAAGATGCTGGCTGACTGCGTCAACGACATTGTGGCGTTGATGGTAAAGGAAATCCACTTGGTGCAAGTGCCGAAGATGACCTGGCTGCTGATCGACCTGGTTCTTCCGTTGCTGAGTCCCAAAATAAGGGAGCGGATTAAGGTAGGCTCGATTTGCGGAAGGTAGCAACTAGCTTCTCATCGCTTCCTCCTCTCCTCGATCACACTCGAACGTTTCAGTTCCATCGGACCGTCGACGACCTTCGCAGCGCGGTAGATCCAACGATTCTACCCTCCTCGTACGGTGGCGATCATTCCCTGGAGAAAGTGAATGACGAGTTCCGTGCAATATTCGACCGGCAAAGAAGGTGGTTTTGGCTGGAAGACCAGTCCTTCCTGGATCTGACGATACCAGCCCCCGGAAGCACCGGTACGACCACGAAGAGACGGAACGATGAATCCATGGTCGGCAGTTTTCGCAAGTTAACAGTGGACTGACCCGAACGATCCGGTTGTACGGCATTCCACAGAACGGGCGGAGCAGCATTCTGCCCAAAACAAAGAGTGGACCAATAAGCGCACACCCTGGGAACGTGTCCATTATAACACTGTGCACTGTTCCTAATGTTAGGCAGCACGACATAACTGCGCCATCGGGAGAAAACGAAAGCTTTCACTGTACCTCTCGACGCAACGATGCGAGCTGCCATGCTTGAAATCTTATCAAGATCTATGTTTTCTCAAGGAAATGTAGATCGCCATTAAGGAAGCACTATCTGTTGCATTTTTGTTTTTGCACGCCCTTAGCCCAGGTGTATTTGTTCCCACGCAAATCGTACGCACATCGATAATGTGATAATGTTACAGTGAACATTCACAACGCAGTAGCATTTGAAAAGGAAACTAATTGTGGAAACTTTAGCCATTTGGGTCGGTTTTCAGTGGAAAGCTAGAGCTGAAACTATTTAATTGTTTTCAGGTTTTAAGGTGTTGCACGGCCCTAACGAGATACTTATGCAAATTAAAAGGGTTTCATAAGGTATAAAAGTAACATTTTTAAACAGATGTACAAAATAAAGCAATTATCGATCTTTTGAAGATGTAACTGAGCTGGTAATACTTGGTTATCTTTTAAATGATGAAAACAGCAACACACGCGAGACAAAACGAAGGTATACTATTGTGCATGCATGAGACCGTTTGCAACCTTGAGAAAAATGTGTGCCAAGTGTATCTTAGTCGACTTTAAAACGCATCATAGGCCATTCCGCAATCGGTAGGTTTTCGGCGACCCTGAAAATATACTCTAGCGCCAAACTACAATTTTCATCGGGTATCACCCTTTCGGGTATCAATCATATGCCTACGATGAAGTTTGGAAATGCGTCTAAGTCGGTTGCGTTTGGGCGCGGGGAGTGGCATCTATTTCGCGGTTGCGTTCGTTGTTGCGACCTACACGTTTCCCCAGCCATCACGCACGATTGATGGCATCACCACCGACGACGGTCGTTTCGTATTCGTCTCTAATTTATGAACTGGCAAAAAACGTCATTTTCCAAACGCAGAGAAAAAACTAAGAAATGGCCTAACCAACACACGTTAAAATGGGAGACTTTGGTATCGAGCTTAGCATCCGACACCGAAAGCAAGGGGTGATGATGCCTGAGGCCCTTTTTCTAATTACGCCTGGGCTCAGATTGCTGATATGTGGAAGGTCATCCAAAACAAACGGATGCATTTTTCCAATCAAGATGGGAGTGAGTGGCAGTTTCAGCAAAATCTCACGCAGGAAAGCTCGCTCATTGATAATTTGTGCGTGAGGAAGCTGAAGAGTTTTGAACATGAATTAAAATGTATGGTTGATTGATGATGTGTTGAATTTATTTTATTTTTCCTTCTAGCTTTACAAATACATTTTCTAACCATTTGATACATTTACCATCAGCGTTTGGATGATAGCATATAATAGTTGTAATAAAAACAGATTTCATTATAAAACGCATTATAAGTCATGAAACATTGTGAAACATGATTTGAATGGAAATCGACAGTTAAAGAACGCTGTAAGAAAACGCTTCATTAAAACGGTCGACTGTGACGTCACCTCGAAGACATCTCGCTTTAGCGTTGTTTTTTTTATATTCAGTACTGATTTACCCTCACCAACGGCGGTTCCATAGTGTAGCGGTTATCACGTCTGCTTTACACGCAGAAGGTCTCCAGTTCGATCCTGGATGGAACCAAATGCTTTTTTCTCTCAAGGCTCAAGGCGTGTTTTGACATCTTCGTAACTGCCCTAAATCTAATTGCTGCAGAATTTTGTATTTTTTTTCGCATCATGGCCTTGTAACGAAACCATGATCTATCGCGTTCTCTGCTTAAATCTGTTTTTACTTGCGTTCTCATAAAACAGTTTACCTTCGTCGCAGCGGAAAGCAATTCTATGTTAATCAGTTGTGCCGTTTTTAGCCCTTGTCCCGAGGCAATTGTGAATGATTGCAATAAAAAACGGAGCTGGCAGAAAAAGGTGGGATAAATGGGGCTTACATTGTCATATTGATGAAATTCAACTCCAGCATGCTGGAACGCAACTGAAAGCGGGGGAAGTGTGTGATGTATCAGATCAACCTGGCACGTTAGTGCACCGTCAGCCACTCCGGCGGATGACGGTTATGATTGATGGTTGACGTATTGTTTGTCTAATTGTTGTTTTTACTTGCGATCGCTGTTTTGTCTTGTAGTTAAACCATTTGTCAGATTTGATCGAAGGTAGCCGGATAGCTTGGTGTTGGTTTCTTGTGCGTAAACGTTTAGCATGACATTATAAAACATAGGAGGACACATATTTCCATTACAAATTATGAAGCAATTTGTTTAGTAAAATGCCATACCTAAACTTATTCTAAGTCCTTGCTGCTTTTGGAACAAGTATATCAAGTATTATATATAAAAATCTCCTGCCAATCTAAGAATGAACCAAAGCCAGCCAACGACATTCTAAACATGAAGGATCCCACGTGGTCCACCCACCCAAGTGCAAGCCGATGCCCGATGTTGCTTAGCTTCGGTGATCGGACGAGAAGAGGTGTTTTTGAGCATGCTATGGTCGTTGACACCATTCGTTCCGTTTAATCAGTGGTTTAATTGAAAGATTCAATAAGGCAATTCATTGCAGAGAGCATGACGAAAGTCTGGAGCACTTCTCCGATCAAGACGTTCGGTTTTTATAACAGCACCCAATTGCAATAAATCGGTCGGCTGTTCGGTTATAGTTTTAATTGAAAGGAAGTAGAAAAAACACATTCCGAAGTGCGTTAGCGTTATTCCACAGTTGTCATAACTGCCTTGGCCCTTGGGCATGCTCTAAAAGCCAGCTCTTGTGACATCGAAGTTCCAAAACTATAAAAAAGCAAGCACACGATTCCGTAGAAAAGACGGGCGCCGAGGGTGTTTGAGCACATTCTGCCACTTAATATGGCGCGCGATTAATCGCATCATAATCGCGGCCAGGCGGACTCGCGCGCCCTTAATTCAATTAATCCATCACGAAACGCTTCCAGGGGCCGCATTTCTTCTTCTCGCTGTACCATACGCATTTCTTTTCCGTTTCAGCCCTCTCAAGCCAATGGTGTACGCATGGAACGGCAGTTAATTTGATCGTATCTTCATTTCAACACCCGAGCGCAATTCGATCACGTCGAGATCGAACCGGCGGCGGAAAAACGCTAACGCTCTAAATAAATATGGTGATGAAAAATGATCCATTCAATCGAGTGAGACTCCCTCGATTGGTCCTAGGGCAAGGGTCGAGCTGGCAGGAGAGTAAAAGATCATACGCACTTTCCATGCCGTGAAACGAAGCGGAACCCGAACAGGCCAGCCCTTCAAAGCTGTGGCTGCTGCGCGTATGGTTTTTAATTAATTTTGAACAATTATTGCGTTAGTCTTCGGCTTAGAACAGATCCAGTATCAGCTTGGTAGCGCCTTAGCTGAATTATTATTGACCCCACTTCCCTTTCGTGTCAAGATTAGTATGGTAAGTCTCAAAGTTTAACTTGACACTAATTGCAAGGTTTAATTTGGTTCCGCTTCCCGGGGCTCAATCCACCCCATTTAATGATGACAGCCCATGACTTGCAGCTTCGTTGCACTTGAAGCAAACCGAAATTGATACGAAACAATTTCAACTAAGCGATTGTTTTTTAGTTTTTTTTTTATGTTCTGGCACTAGAAAACATATAAAAAAAAGGATCTGGTTCCATCCAGGATCGAACTGGAGACCTTCTGCGTGTAAAGCAGACGTGATAACCGCTACACTATGGAACCGATGTTCCCATTGCAATTTAAAGTACTAATAAAATCATTGTACCACCATTTCCTTTTCAATACGCTTGCAATTTCAAGGACGAACGCGAAACACGCTCGCAAGCACCGAAAAGAAGGATTTTGACGAGCAGCATACACACACAGACGGAATGAAATCTGTTTCGGAACCGGAAAGGTCAATGTCACATGGACGCGCCTGGATGGTCGTGTTCGATTTGGACAGACTTTTTTTTTCAAAATTTGTGTGAGGAATGATGTGATGTTCTACGCGATATGATCACGCAGTGAGATGCGTCCGTCGCGTCAGCATCCTTGCTTTCCGTTAACCTCGCATTCTGCTCCTCAGCCTGACGGGCTTCATTTTTTGTCGTCTCCCTTGGGCCCGGATGAGCTAATAAGACGCGCGAAATGATAACGCATGCTGGCTTGGTTTGGCTGGGTTCGAACGCCGATAGATCGAAACACATCCGAGTGGCTCACGTACATTTGTTATCAGCACCCTGACGCGTATTTAGACCACCGGGTTAATGTTAATCTGTCCGTGTGTGTGTGTGTGTATGTGTGTTTGTGACTGAGGAAAGGCTTGCGATTGTTGTTCCTGATTTGACCGAAGCCAAACTCCACACAAGAAATCCATTCATCAAATTATTTTGAAAATGCGCCAAACCCTTCATCCGAAAATCTGATAGTTTACAGAAAAGTTTCTCGGCCCTCGGATTGCCAAAGCCTGTGATGCATGCAAAATGCCGGCAAGTTCATTTTAGCATACCGCTGGCATGCTCCATGTGGTTTCCATAGTATTTCCGGTTACGGAAAGTCCAAAATAAACTCCAAAAGTCTACCATCCGGTTGACACGTGCATTCCGTTCGTTAATGTTGTTGAGAGAAAGATCAATGGAGTAAAGATTTATTCCACGTGTTGCTACCGTTCGCCCATCTTCAAAGACTCCACATTTTGAAATATGTTGTGCTGCGATGCGAACAGAATGTTTATTTTCCGAAAAGTCAGAACAGTTTCCTCAACCGATGCTCATATTCCATCTGGCGCTTGCCCCTGGCCGTCTGGCAATTCAAATTTAATCTATTTTACTTCTGCCGTCTCGCGTGCAATTGCCGCATAATCGTTACTATATGGGAACGCGTCCAACATGCACTTCAGACTTATTGGCTTTATTGATTTTCATTTGAAAATGATTAGATACCAATGGCCATGCGTTGTGTCACCGCTGCCTGCTGCTAACGCAAAAACAACGATCACTTTCGATCTCGATGCCAGCCTCCACTGGCCGGCCCCGGTTCGGAAGGGTGCACGTACAGCGGCCGCAACTACATCTGCACAAAACATCGGATCCTCGGAGTGGGAGGGCGCGGGTAGAAGAGGCTCCGTGGCTCTCCCTGAGCGAGATAGGAGAGCACGAGAGCGAGCACTTCTTATGCTACCCTTCAAGAACGTATGTTCTCGCCAATGTTCTGAGACGGGATGAGAATAGTCGCGTCTATAGACGCGAGGAGCTCTGCAGAATCTCGGTCCAGTTAAAGAGCAGCCTCCAGCTTGAGCAGCATCCAGTGCGGGAGTTACTTGGCGTTGGACTGTTCGCCGAAGCGGTCGCTTCTTGTGCCCGTCGGTTTCCTGGTGATATACCTTTCCAACCTACAGCTGGAATCTATCAATCTGGGATCTGGTGCATAAGAGGCAGAAGAACAATCAGCAGACAACTTCACGAGCAATCTGGGACTGTCTGCCAATCGGTCGGAGCGTGTGATCAACATGTGGATCGTGTTACTCGTAGCTAGTACTGTTCCGTGTTCATCTTCTTGACTAGACCAGTTTTCCTTTAGTTCCAAGCGGCAAGTTCTAGGTGTCAGTGCTTGAACGGGGAATTCATGATCCTCGGTTTTCCCATCCTCCACCCACTATAGGGGGTGACCAAACTCCCCCGAACACGAAAGTGTGCTGCTGAAGGTGTTGAAGCGTAAAATTAACCGACAGTTCGAGATCAAAGGCGCATAAAAACAGTTTTTGCTGAAGTACCACCGCATTGAGTGCAAAGTACTTGCAGAGTGAACCGCAACCATTTTCCTAGCACGCCGTTTTCCCGGGGCCACGAAGGCAAAAGATTAAACAGTGCGCCGTGGTAGCACATGGTGCCCCTTGCAATGCGTGAATTGTGAATGAAGTTTTTGTTTTCAGCCAGCGTGTTGGTGTGTTATGCAATAGCGCCGGCCAAAACAGCGGCGGATTGTGATGTGGTATTGAATTACAGATTTGGAGTGAAAGTGAAAAAAGGACACCTTCTTTTAAGGGAGGAAGAACTTTTTGCAAACAGTAAAAGAATAAGAAAAAGCTAGCCAGATGAGGCGTCTTATGCATTGGGCGCTATTACTGCTTGCGTTATGCGCATCAGCGGCACATATGGCGGTCCTAAGCTCAGTAAGTGATTTTCATGCAAGTGCTTGAAAAATGTTGTACACGTTTAATTTACATTTTGTGTTGGAACCTCACTTTTAACAGCTGTTTCCGTGGTGTAGTGGTTATCACATCCGCCTAACACGCGGAAGGCCCCCGGTTCGATCCCGGGCGGAAACAGAAATACTTTTTTAGTCGTCACCATTGCCCGCAGATTTGGTTTTTTGCTGCGTTTTTTCATTGACTCGTCCTGGTGAACTTATCGCAGTGTTCTAATAAACAATGTATGCCCCATTTTGGAATGGTTGATGCGACCGTCGTATCATCATGCTCGAGTGGAGCTGATTAGCTTTTTATTACTGAAAACGTCTTGAAGTTTTCCTTTTCGAGCCTGCCTCTACTCCACTCACTCGTGCACAGAATGTCCCCGATGATTGCAAAGCAGCTGCGACGTTAGTGTATAATAATAGTAAAAGAAAGATTTAAGTTAGAACCATCGTCGGCAGCAGCATGCCGTTAAGGAAATGCTACCCGACTGATAACACCTAAGAGGAGTGCTCTTCCTTAATGACCGATTGTTAGCAAAGTTTTAATGCAATATTTGAATTCAGAATGATACAATATGAGTCTGAAAAAATCTCTTTTCTTCGATTGAGATTCAAGGAGTTCTCTCATTGTTTCAAAGGCATGAGGCACAATGTTTTCCCTACTTTACCATGTCTTTACAATGTTCTCTTAATCACTTACATTTGAATGTAGCTTAGATTTTATAGATTGATTAAAGGTTGATGTTGAAAGACACACTAAAGATTTTGATTCTCCCTACAGAAGCTGGAACATGAAAACACCGTTCACATAGCCGACAGCTCTCTTTCCCGGGTAAAACGTAATGGAGCGAACATCCGCGGCAAGTATGTATTGCTAAACCTCCGGTCCGGAAAGAATACTAATCAGAAAATTCAATTCAAACAGTTTCAGAGGGCAGACACAGTCACAGTATCTCCATTTCGGAAATAGCCAGGATGGCAAAGCGGAAGCTGAAGCAACACAGCACAGTTCTCGAGCTGTTGTTGGTAAGACTAATTGTTCTGCATTAGCGATATGATGCACTTTTTTGCTATCAATTATCTAATTATCTTTACAATCCAGTTGGTTCGAACGGCATGGGGCAAGCCCAGAGTCAATCTCTTGGAGGAGATTGCACTACTTGTTATGGCTCTGTTGATGGAGGTGGCAGCTATGTTTATGGTACGAAAAAACACTAATAGAAATCATCCTTTATGAACTAACTGAAACGTTTTTCCTGTTCCTATGTAGACAATAGACCAGATCCCCTTAAAGCGCCTGATGCCCAACAACCTGGAGACAAGCTACGTTTACCCGACGCCTATGAACCTGGTTCCAATGGGCACTCTGGAAGACCTGGAGGAGCTGACAGCTATGGGCGGCCAGGAGGACCTGGTTTTGATGGTCATGGTAGACCAATTGGTGGACCGGGAAGAGAAGGATCCGGATTAGACGCGTATGGACGGCCGATTGGTGGTCCTGGAGCAGCCGGAGGTACAGGTGCCGGAAGACCGGGCTATGATGTGCATGGAAGACCAATAGGCGGGTATGGACTTGGCGGCGGTGGTGTTGATTCCCTTGGCCGTCCTACTCAAGGTTTTGATGCACAAGGCAGACCCATTGGACCAGGAACTGGAGGAGCAGCCGTCGACCAATACGGTAGACCGATTGGAGGACAAGGACCTGGTGGAGTGGCGTTGGACGCGTATGGTAGGCCAATTGCAGGACCTGGAACTGGCGGATCTGGGGTGGATGGCTATGGAAGACCAACAGGAAGTGGTGGCCCTGGTGTTGATGCTCATGGCCGACCTACCCAAGGCGGCTCCGGCTTTGATGCGCATGGCAGACCCACAAGCGGAGGCACTGGCACTGGCTCACATGGTGTAGATGCACACGGGAGACCCATCGGAGGGCCAGGTAGCGACGCATATGGAAGGCCAATAACTGGACCAGCAGCAGATGGATCAGGCGGAGATGGATATGGCAGACCAGTCGGAGGAGCGGGCCCAGGTGTTGATGCCCATGGTCGCCCGGTCGGTGGACCTGGAACTGGAGCGCAAGAAGCTGGCAGTGGTCTGGGAGGTGTTGATGGTCATGGAAGACCCGTTACTGGATCTGGTACAGGCGGACAAGGAGTTGATAGTCATGGAAGGCCAATCGGAAGACCGGGATCGGCTGGATCAGGAGTAGATATTCATGGACGACCTCTAGGAGGACCATCAACTGGTGGTGCTGGTACGGATTCTCAAGGAAGACCCGTTGGAGGTAGCGGTACTTCGGGTGTAGATTCCCACGGAAGACCCATTGGAGGACCGGGGATGGGAGACTCTGGTGTTCCAGGAGCAAATGGGCAAATGAGACCCCCAGGAGGTCCAGGAACCAGTGGGCAAGGAGCTATCGGCCCTCAAGTCGACGCACATGGAAGGCCCATGGGTGGATCAGGAGGAACAGGGGTACAACTTTTCGACGCCTATGGTAGACCAATTGGAGTACATGGTCAGGGTGGACCAGGTGTTGATGCTCATGGAAGACCTTTGGGTGGATCGGGGCCAGGATATGATTCCCAAGGACGTCCCATTGGCGGTTCAGGCCCCGGGCTAGGTGCAAGCGATAGACCTCTTGCGGGAGCTGTCCCTCACCCACATTCGGCAGGCCCTCCTCTGTCACATGGAGTTTACCACAATGCTCCTCATTCAGTAACACTGCCAGGCCAAGATCACACGGTCTTAAATCCAACTGGCGGACTAACGGTTCTTGTTGGGACAGGATACAGTCAACAAACGGTAATTGGCTCCGATAGCCGGTTAGACGGGTACGGCCCAGTAAAAATTATTCCAGGCCCAAGCGGCATCCACGGGCCACCAAGACAAACAGTTTATGCTCATCCAGGTGGCACGACGGTGCTTGTGGGAACAGGCGGTGCGCAGCAAACCGTACATCATCTACCGACTCATGGAAGTTATCCAGGAACTGGCCCTCAACCGGTCATCATACCTGGACCGGGAGCTGGAGGATTAGGACATGGACAGTATACAGGGGCTGGACATTCTGTTGGTGCTGGTCAGCAACCAAGTGGTCTGTATCCAAGTGGTGTTGGTAGACCAGGATCCACACCGGGATCTGGAATGGATGGACAACATCCAGGAGCTCTAGGTAGCGCAGGAGGTGTGGGAAGGGATCAACAGCCGAGTGGTGTAGGCACAGGAGGAGCCGGTCAGTACCCGTCAGGAAGGCCTGACAGTGGATCTGGTCAGTATCCAGGAGGAGCAACTGGCACGGGTATCGGCTCAGGCCCTGGAGTTGGAGCAGGTCAGTATCCTTCAGGAGGAGCAGGAGTTGGAGGTAGTCAGTATCCGAGTGGCCCGGGACTGGGCGCAGGTCAGTACCCATCAGGAGTAGGGCAACATCCTGGAGGCCCTGGAATTGGCCATTATCCCGGAGTGGGCACTGGTACGGGAGGTCCTGGCATTGGATCAGGTCAATATCCATCAGGAGGAGCAGGAGTTGGAGGGGGCCAGTATCCAGGAGGTGCAGGAATAGGATCAGGGCAGTACCCATCAGGAGTAGGTCAACAACCTGGAGGCCCTGGTAGTGGAATTGGCCAGTATCCTGGAGCAGGAACAGGTGTGGGAGGACCTGGAGTTGGTGCAGGTCAGTATCCTTCAGGAGGAGCAGGTGTTGGAGGTGGACAATATCCAGGAGGAACAGGACAATATCCTGTCGGCTCGGGTAGTGGAACTGGTCAATATCCGGGAACAGGAACTGGCCCAGGTGCTGGTACAGGGCAACAACCTACCGGAGGAGCAGGTGTAGGAGGTGGTCAGTATCCTGGAGGTGCAGGATTAGGGACGGGACAATATCCAACAGGAGCAGGCCAATACCCCGGTATCTCCGGCAGTGGACCTGTCCAATACCCGGGAACAGGAGCTGGCCCAGGCGCTGGTCAATATCCTTCAGGAGGAACCGGTGTAGGAGGTGGTCAATATCCTGGAACAGGAGCTGGTCAATATCCAGGGGGTACAGGAGTAGGTGCAGGACAATATCCGTCAGGAGTAGGACAGTATCCGACAGGAGTAGGACAATATCCGGGAGGCTCCGGAAACGGAGTAGGTCAGTACCCAGGCATAGGAGGAGCAGGAGTAGGTCAATATCCTGGAACAGGAGGAGCAGGGGTTAGTCAATATCCCGCAGGCGTTGGAAGTGGTCAGTATCCTGGCGGTCCAGGACTAGGAACAGGACAATACCCCGCAGGAGCTGGAACCGGGGTAGGTGTTGGAGGAGCAGGTGTTGGAGGTAATCAATACCCCGGGGGAACAGGATTAGGTGCAGGACAGTACCCGTCCGGAGGCGGGCAGTACCCCGGAGGACCCGGAAGTGGAGTAGGTCAGTATCCAGGAGCAGGAACAGGAGCTGCAGTTGGAGGAGGTCAATATCCAGCAGGAGGTGGTCAATATACAGGAGGTGCAGGATTAGGTACAGGAGGAGGAGGAGTAGGCGCTGGAGCTGGACAGTACCCAGGAGGTACTGGTGGTGTTGGCATTGGTGGTCTACATCCTGGTGGTGGTGGACATTATACCGGCAGTGCAGGACAAGGTGGAACTGGTACCAGCTCCTCCATCGACCAATATCCCAGCACTATCACACAGGGTGCAGGAGGAGCAAACTTGGCTCCGCAACCAATTCAACTACCAGAAGAAGAGGACGATGCATTCTCGCAAGCTGAATCTTCGGTGAAGAACGGCGATGTGGTGGCTAGCGCTCAGGGTCGTAAGAATGGAGGAACGGCTCAGACACAAGTATCTGGCACGTACACCGGAACCGGTTCGTTCAGTGCAAGTGCACAAACAAGCGATAAAGACCGTGCGGCACAGGCCCAAGTATCTGGTGGAAAGGAAGGAGCTATGAGCTCAGCTCAAGGTACGGGTGGCGTCGGCAAATCACAATCACTTGTTCAAGTCGACTCGAAAACCGGTGGTACCTCGGCGACATCGCAGAGTGGAGGCCTGGGACATGAAAGCCAATCAGAGGTATGAGTAAGATTCAGGACAGGGAAAGCATATTCCAGCTAAACATTTTCATCTTCCATTGTTGCAGGTTGTGGCCAACGAGAAGGGAGGTTTAGCCGATGCTCAGTCTAGCGGTCCTGGACAAACGTCCTCGCAAGCACAGATTGGTTTCCGACCGCAGGGTGAAGCGGTGGTTGAGCAACAAAACATCTTCAATGGAGGAGGACAAGCCTCGGCCCAGTCGGGAGCCCATTCTGGCCAAAGTCAGTCACAAATCAGTGGAAACTTCAAGTACGTTTTATCCTATTAAGGAACTGTTTTCCGCACACTGTATGGTCCACTAAAATGCAAGCCTTGTCTGTGTATTATTGCAGATTCGGCATCGCATACCACGGTGCTGCCCAGGCAGCGTCAGGTACAAAGGAGCAGGTTAATACCTATCGGGAAAAGAGCAAGAATCTGTTTCATTCGATCGGCTTGTTTGGAAAATCGGTTGGGTAAGAAACATAGTAATGATATTTTATAGCAGTAGTGATCGTTTCCATTGCATGTCCCTCTACCTACAAGTGTAACGTATAACGTTAAACTAAATCCAAATAAAATAGGTAAAGGTTTGATAAAAAAAATTCTCACACTTTTAACTGTTTCCTTTTTTTTTTTTTATAGACCAACGGTTCGTCGTGAATCGGTAGACAACAACGGCATGCGAACACGTACTTCAGAGACAAGTTCAGGTAAGTGAGTTAAATATATAGCATTCCTACACAAAAGATGCTGATAGAAACGATGATTTCCAGTGAGCTTCAACACGACACCGATCGTGACCGTAGATGAAGAAGAATATGAAGAAGAAGACGATGACGATTACGATGAAGAGTACGATACGACTCAGAAGAACACACGTAGTGGACCCGAAACGACCACCGATCCAAAATCTACAGCCAGAACCACGATGCTTGCGCAAACGGCTACGGAACCGTCAACCGTAACCGTACGGACTAATGGCAACGGCCGTGTGTTTACACAGGGCACCCCAACCCAGCAGCAGACGGCCTTCGTACCGCATGGCGACAACTTCCGCCTGGTTCAGACGCAGAACGGTCGATCGACGGTGCACGCCGTCACGACGGAACGATCGCTGACCGCAACGCAGGTCACCAGTACGTCGCCCGGATACACGACACGCTTCCTTTCTACAAAGAAGGACTCTCTGACGGATGTCGTTGAGGAAGGTCCACCGGGCGAAACCGGTTCAGCCGCACAAAACTCGGAACAACCGGATAGCTATATTTCGGTGACGAAGCAGGTTACCGGCATTGACGAGAAGAGCAACGTTCCGGCCATCCCAGGGAAGAACTACGAGTCGACGTACTACACTAAATCGTCCACTTGCGGATACTTTACCTTCTCTTGTAACATCGTGTACGGTGAAAACGGGCGAAGTAAAATCTGCCGTCCGAAACCCCCGGCAAAGGGAAAGTGCTAAAAAGCGCTAGAGGGTCGGTGAAAATCACTTACGCCAAGTCCCACTAGGAAGTAAGAGTAACAAATAACACTAGCAGTAGCAGTAATGCAGCGAAGAATGTTTTTTCTTGACACTGCCATCATTATGCGGAACCTAATTGCTGATTGCCCGAAAGGGATGTCCTTTTGGTGGTGTGTTGGGGGCCACTTTTACTTGCACTACTTAATTTTAATTTTGTTTTTGAAATAATAATAGAAAATAGATAATGGAAGGGTACAGAACGACTGACCCAGGCCGAAGTATAAAGTAAATAAAATGAGTTAAAAGACGACTAATCAACGGTTAACCAAGTCGGCTAATATATCGGCCGATATGGTAAGGTACCAGGTTGTTCGCCGTTGTGTCCTCGATTAAACAGAGCCGATTGTGTTGATGCTGCGATGGATGCATCGTTCGGTGTTCGCTAGCGGGCGACGCTCGCCAAGAAACGACCTGCATGCAACGATGTCATATCAGCTGGGCAAGATCGAGTTTACGTTCTTGTTGCTCGCATTCGCACGCCTCATCTTTGGACGTGATTCTCCGTGATCCGAGAATAGTTCCAGGGCGAGAGTCATTTTTAGAGTTGTGATCTCATTTCCTGGAAAAAACCCACTTGCTTTCTGCACTGCAAGATGTTTAAATCAACACTCTCTCCATGCACTTTTGCCATCTCAACAAACAGTCAACCAATTGCATAGCCATGCAGTTGTGTTTAGATGCAAAAAAGGGATGGAGGATTGCAGCTTCGTATAAAATCGGTCGACGTTGAGCGGATTTCCACCATATCCATTCGAATCTCAGCTGCAAGTTGACCACGATGAAGCTGTTCGTAGTTACAATTGTTCTCGCCTTCTTAAGCTCGGCTTATGGTAAAGTATTCACGAAATGTGAACTAGCGCGAGTGTTGCTGAACAACGGATTCCGAAGTCGCAAATTCCTGACTGTAAGCAGCAAGTTAAAAGGAATGTTTGAAGATACATAAATAACACGTGTTACGTTCCACCAGGGATCTGCATCGCAGAGCACGAGAGTGCATTCAACACGAAGGCGATTATCACCCATAATGTTGACTATGGAATCTTTCAAATCAATAATAGATACTGGTGCTCGGACAATTCAACCCCTGGAAAGGAGTGTAAAGTTACTTGCACAAGTAAGACCTTTCAAGCATACAGACACTTCAAGCACCTGCTGCATAATGTTACTTGTTATTTTACATATAGAACTACTGGATGATGATATTCGCGCCTCTTTGGCATGCATAAAAATTATCTTCAACGTCCACCACTTCGATGCCTGGGTCGCTTGCAGGAATAAGTGCAAGGGAAAACCTCTACCCAGAATTTCCGAATGCTTCAGAGGGGATTTGTAATTAGCCAGACACTTTGAAGGGCACAACAATGATTTAGAAAAATATAGTAACTTCCGAAACCAACATCTTTGATGATTTCAATTTTGTTGAACACCGAAATGGATTCGTTCAAGAATAGCACGGTTAGTAATTCTGTTCCATTCGATTGTATTGTTTGGAAACTCACCCCGGTAATGCCCGAAAGCGATGTCCTTTTGTGATGTGTTGGGGACCACTTTTACTTGCAATATTTAATTAATTAATGCAATAAAAGGTAATGGCAGGGTAAAGAACGACTCATCCAAGTCCAAGTATAGAGTAAATAAAATGATACCAAAAACCAACGGTTTAACATGTCGTCTAATATATAGGTCGGTACAGCAAGGTATCAGGTTGTTTACCGTTGCGTTCTCGTTTATAAAAAGCCAATTGTGTCGATGTTGCGTTGGATGCATCGTTCGGTGTACTAGCACACGACGCTCACCAAGAGACCAAGAGACCTGCACGGAGCGATGTCCTCTCAGCTGATCCGCGCAATCGCCGAGATTACAGTTCTCTGGCGTTGCTCTGCTAAGTCTCAGCAAAACTGGTGGACTCCTATTTGCGTTCTTTATTGCTCGCATTCGCACGCCTCGTCTTCGGACGTGATCCTCCGTGATCCGAGAAAGTTTCCCGGTTGAGAGACACTTTTAGAGTTCTGAGTAATTTCCTGGGAAAACCCACTTGCTTTAAGTACTGCGCGATGTTTACATTCACACGATGTTTACATATGTATCACCCTCCATCCACTTTTGCTACTTCAGCAGCAGTATAGATCAACCAATTACGTTGTGCAAAAAAGGGATGGAGGATTGCAGCTTCGCATAAAAACGGTCGGCGTTGAGCGGATTCCCATCATTCGCTGTTTGAATCTCAGCTGCAAGATGACCACGATGAAGCTATTCGTAGTTACAATCGTTCTCGCCATCTTAAGCTCGGCTTATGGTAAAATATTCACGAAATGTGAACTAGCGAACGTCTTGTTCAACAACGGATTCCCGAAGTCGCAAATTCCTGACTGTAAGTACTGAGTTAAAAGGGAGGTTTTGTAGATACATAAGTAACGCGTTTTACTTTCCACCAGGGATCTGCATCGCAGAGCATGAGAGTGCATTTAACACGAAGGCGATTAACCGCCAGAATGATGACGGTTCCGTCGACTATGGAATCTTTCAGATCAACAGTAGATACTGGTGCTCGGAAGATTCAACCCCCGGAAAAGAGTGTAATGTTACTTGCGAAGGTAAGACCTTTCCTAGTACTGTCGTACCCCGTCGTGTTTATCACTACAAGCATATGCTGCATAATATTACTTGTTATTTTACATATAGAACTTCTGGATGATGATATTCGCGACTCTTTGGCATGCATAAAAATTATCTACAACGTCCACCACTTCCATGCCTGGGTCGCTTGGAGGAATAAGTGCGATGGAAAACCTCTACCCTCTATTTCCGAATGCTTCAGAGGGGATTTGTAAGCAATGCCAGACACTTTAAAGGGCACAACAAAAATTTAGAAAAATATATAGTGACTTCCGAAACCAACATCTATGATGATTTCAATTTTGTTAAACACCGAAATGGATTCGTTCAAGAATAGCACGGTTAGTAAGTTTGTTCCATTCGATTGTATTGTTTGGAAACTCACCCCAGGTCATTTGTGTAGCAGTAGCAAACTTTTCAATCCATTATATTGTCCTTTGTTTTGGCCCTTTTCAATCATTCTAAAATAAAATTAAGAGAATAGAAGACGTAATGGTACAAAACAAATAAAATCTACTTAAATAGAGCAAATAAATTAAGGTACAAGAAAAAATGCCATCAATTAGAGTTTGACACATTTCCACTTGTTATGTTTTATTGCAGTCGTAAATTTCATAAGGATCTGTATATGTTGTATCTTTTAAAATATCATCAATCGTGAGCTTAATGAGTCTAAGGCATTAGCCTAATCGAAGACAACTTGTTACGGGAAGTCATTAACGTAAGCAAACACAATTCAGAATACCTTCCATTTCATAGTTGCAATTACGTAAAACAAAACCTGGATTGGTATACAATATTGAAGCCATCTGAGTCTATAAAAGTTGGTGTCATTCGCTGACAAAAGAGTGGAGGGACTTTACTATGCTAATACATGAGTATTTCTAACCTTCGACTACACTTTTTGTATCGACCTTTATTGTATGCACGAAATACTTTAACGTCTCATTTTATCTTGAGGTTTGGGTTGAAGATGTTCAACCTGCATCAGGAATGAAATTGTATTGCGTTGTACTAATTGGAGGCGTTCCCCCCTTTATAAAGTTACAGTTTTGCCCGAGTCTCACTCGGGCAAGCGGAGTGTTTTCGTACTGTTTTGTTTTTTTTTTTTCGTCCGTTTTGTTTCTATTTTCACTGCGGGCGCGGGTTTGGTGTGCATCTACTTTCGAAAACATGTTCGTACATGTATGTACATATTTATTCAAGCATTGTTTTTGATACTAATCTATGCCAAATAAATCCAACTCGAGAAAGTATGGTGAGCTGTTCACATAGAAAGGAGAACGGCAAAAAACTAGGCCAGTAGACAAGATATTACTGTGCGGACTGCGACACACGAAATTATGTTTTTTTTACACTGTGACAATTTTTTGAACTGTTTTCTCAAAATGACCAGACTGTGAAGGGGATTAAAGACACCTCAAAGAAATGAAAATAAAATACACCAGTGATAATATCTCTGAGGACTTCTCTTGAACAATGGTTTCCCAGTTTGCTTCGGACTGAGTTACGATCGAGAACGTAAGTTTGTAGTCCGCCGTGTTTGGAGTTATGCCCCTTAAGATCATGTGAGTGCAAAACGTGGTTCACAATAAAATATTTCATAAATATTGCGTGCTTACATTTACACGTAACAATGTTATCCGGTACGAGTGGTCCAGAGTCTTCTTTCGAATGTTTAGATACAATCCGAATGATTTAGAGAGCGCAGTGCAGATGCTATTTTGCGATAGGTATCTCTTAGTTATTCTGTTGAGCAATTAGCCCAAGAGATATATATTTGATAGTATTCTCTTCGGAGGTGATAGTAGCAGTATGGATGCATTGTAGTGTAAGTTCTGCACTGCGGTATTATTCATTATCGCTATTATCATCATTGGCCGAAAGGAGGTTCGTGGATCCATAGCTACGGAGTCTGTTGAGAAGATAGAGAAAAGAAACATTTTAATGGACAAACATCCTTGGTTGCGTGCGCTAACAAGGAAACATTTGAAATAGAACCATTCCTATCATGCAGTAGAGGAAAAACGAAACACACACACACATACATATTAAATGTTCTAGCCTAACGCTACTATTATCAACAGAAGAAGTTTCTACGAAACACATAATGTCACAACCGTTCGCCACACCTTTTTTTTACCAGGCGAACTGACTCCTCCGCGCCGAAGTACTCACTTCATCATCCTCCGATACCTTCAATCCATCCAGATTAACATCATTCATCTTGCCAATGTTGATCGGCTTGTGTGGAACTGGTGCGCGCGGTGGTAGACCAGCACTGGCCGACACCGGCGACTGGTCGTAGCTTCCCGGACTTGCGTCGAACAACTGGGCCACTTCATTGCAGTGCTGTCCCTGGCTCTTCGTCGGAGGCATATCGTCTCCACCGACAACATTGGACCCGCCCCGGATGTTACGCATTTCCCCGGCACCACTTCCTCCGTTGCCAGTGAATACATTTTGCTCATAGTACGACGGAACGCCCGACGAGCCGGCCGAGTTTCGCTTCGGAATCGCCGAAGAACTGCTAGAATTATGCTGCTTTCCCGACGCACCGCTACCTCCCGATGAACGTATCTTGTGACCACCGCCACCGCTTGCCGCCCCGCTGGCGCTATTTGCGGCAGCTGCCGCTCGCGTAATATTGTCGAACTTTTGCTTGGCACGTTCGAACTCGTACTTGTTGTTGTTCAGAGACGGTGGGGACGTCACATCATGCTCGATGTAGCTCGGTTTGGCATCGTAGTACGAGCCGGACGAGAGTGGAATGTAGGACGGCGTTTGTGCTGCGCCCGAGGCCGACGGATGCTCCCGTACCGGGACGGCAGATTTTGACAGTGGTCCACCGCCAGCGATCGCTCCACTACGCTGATCTGCATGACGATCGGAAAAGTGGCGCGATGAGGAGGAATTATCGAACAATTGTTTGAGATCGTTGATGTTCGGCTTGTAGCCAACGTTGGCGGTGTAGTTTGAGCGGTTTGTTGCCTTGAAGTTGCCCAGATCGTGCCCCTGTTGCTTGGGACTGCTGCTGTTACTACTACAACCAATCGATCAGCCATGTCAAGCCGGTTGGGTTCCGTTTATGGTGTTAGTGACGTATGTTAGCATCGGTAGAACACGGGAAGCACGTGCGTTAGGTTAGCATTCCGTGCAGTTAGTAAGCCATCAGCCGAAGTTTTGGTACAGATTTTGGAGCAATGGTGTTGTGGGACAGTTATTGGACGTAGCAGCGGGTTCACCCACCACCATCAGAACATTTTATGTGAACAAAAGAAAAACAAGTTAACAAAAAGGTGTCGGAAGCTATATTAGTATCGGTGAAAATTGGCCTTAAAACGCGAGCTAGCTGGCATAATATTACACAGGATGTTTGATCAGGCAAAACAGTTTTTTTAAACCCAAATCACCAATGCCAGCAAATGAACAAAGTCACATGTGACGCAGTTGTCCTAAGTGCACTAAGCGAGGTGCATAATGGCTAATGAATGAATGCAATCGCAAACCGATGTCAATTCTTCTTCTCACCTCGTTTGTAGGTGCTGTATCTGCACCTGCAGGCCCTCGGTTTGACCGCTCAGCTCTTCGTTCGTGCGCTGCAACCTGCGCACGTGATTGCAGGCAGCGTCGAGCTCATCCTCGGCTCCGGCCAGCTCGTGCTTGAGTTCCTCTACGCGAGATCGCAACCGCTTTACTTCCGTTTCATACTGCTCGGCCCGCCGAACCGCATGACCAAGCTCGGTGTTGGCCTCAGAGAGCATCTTTTTCATTTTACTATGCGAGTGGCGTATATCACTCAGTTCCTGGAGGCGGGGAGGAGAGAAATCAGTTTTAATCAAAATGAAAAGGATTCAGCGAAATGCATGCATCCATCTCGAAAGTACCTTATTCTTATCCAAAAGTTCTTGCTGCAGCGAACGAAGTTCAACATCGCTGTTGACGAGCGGGCGCCCTTTGCGTTCCAATCGTTCCTGCAAATCTTGACACTCCGCGCGCAATTTCTTATTTTCGCGCTCCATGTTGAGCTTCTCCGTTTCCAGCCGCTCCCGTTTACCCCATTCGGCGGCATTTTCTGCCTGCAAGCGCTCCAACTCCGTCCGCAGTTCGCAAAGACGCCGCTCGAGTGTTTCCCGGGCGACGATTTCTTCCTGCAGGGAATTGTGTGTGATGCGCATCTCCACCCGATGCTGCTCCTGCAGCGTCAGTAGCTCCCGCACGGCGTCCTGTTTTGCGACCCGCAGTTCCTCGCACTTGTCGCGCAGCTCCTGCATGTCCTGCCGTGTCTTCTCCAGGTTCCGGTGAACGGCGTTCTTTTCGTCGCGCTCCAGCTGGATCGTTTTCTGTGCATCGTCCAGCCGGTGCTGTAACATCGAGATCTTTTGCAGCAGGTAGTCCTCGTCGTAGTCGTCCTTCGACAGCTGCTGAATCAACCGTCTCTCTTCGGCCATCTGTTCGCTCTTGTCCTTAAATTCTACGGAATGTTTTGGCATTGCGCCACCCTGCAGTATGTACTCTTCGATGTCGAGATCGGCGCTCACTCCGGTCGGTGGGAGACTGGACATCGCATTGCCAGCGTCGTCCGGCAGGTTCGGAACCTTCGTCACCAACCCATCCTCACTGTTCACGTTCTTTAGACCGTCCGAGGAAATGTCCGGTGAGCAATTGTTATCGGCTCGGCCGTCGCGATCCGGTTCGTCCGCTGCGTCCAGGCTAGCCTTGTTGAAGCGGCCGGCGTGCTTCATCATGAGTGTATGCACCTTTTCCATCTCCTTTTTGAGCTGCGTAATTTGCATCTCCAGCTCGCACTTTTCGCGCTTGTACGAGTTCGATTCTTTGATGGCGGCTTCGAGGTTGCTGCGAAGTTGCTTCGCCTCATCGCGTGCTTTGTTGCGTTCGGTTCGCACCTGAAACGGAGACGCACGATTAATAAGAAACTCACATTGGGGCGCTTTTGCGAAAGGCGAAACTCCGAAGGATTACCTCAATGGCTGTAAGCACGCGAGCAGTATCTTTATCAAGCTCTTCGAGCATTTCCACAAAACACGTACGCATTTTGCAATGCTGAATTTCACCCTCGAAACTCATACAAAAGCCAACATACACAAATCCCTTTGGTTCAGCGCCAGTCAAATGTGTACCAACCAGGAAGACACTGCTTTTGGAAGATTTTGTTTGTTTGTTTGGGTAGAAACACTTGTGTTCACCAAAAAGCTTCTTCTGTCAGTGAAATGCGCAACTCAATTCTTCGCAAACAATCTCATACACTTCGCTATGATAGGGAATAGCGTCGGAGTGCTCAAGGTAAGAATATTGATTAAATATTTTCATTCAATATACGCCTTTTCCTACTCCTAACCGTCACGCGCTCCACTTCAATCCTCCTGGTGTCCTGATACGATGGGACGCCCAGCAAGTTTTTTGTTGTCCCATAGAAATATCGCCACTCCATTGTCCCTATGTTTTTTTTTTTGCTTAGAGTCGCGAAAAGCCTCCTAACAGAGGTTTCCCGTGGTGATGTGAAACAACCTACCTTACTCCATTTTTCGCGCCAATTCGCCGTGCAGTCGGACCACCACTTCATAGTTTTCTCCATTTGCGCCGCACGTGCACGGGCCTCTTCCAGTTCCCGCTGTCGTTGAGACTGTAATTGAACAGAGTTAAAATTAGATTAAAATAACAAATATCGAACCATTGATGTTTGACTACGATCAGAAGAATCGTAACGTGGTTTTCATAAGAGAATTTGTTTTGACAACCCACAATAAAATACAGGTTCCCGAAACAAGACACTTTGCCAACAATACGAAGAAAATACGATGGTAACTTGAAACGCGGGGTTTCAAAAAGCCTTACCGCCTTATCAGTTGATCAAACACACTCTATCAGGAAGATTTTAGAAGATTCTCGAACTGTCTACCGAGAGTGAAGACCAGAAAACAGTATACCTATAACGTCCTGTTTACATCCAAAAAAAGCGAAAAATATTTGCCTTGTATGTGTTTATCAAACGTTGTTTTCCAAAGTATGGAGTATCGAGATTTCGTATAAAATCGGTCGACGTTGGACTGATTTCTATCATTAACCGTTCGAATCTCGACTACGGGTTGACCACGATGAAGCTGTTCGTAGTTACAATCGTTCTCGCCATCTTAAGCTCAGCTTATGGTAAAATATTCACGAAATGTGAGCTAGCGCGCGTCTTGTTCAACAACGGATTCCCGAAGTCGCAAATTCCTGACTGTAAGTAGCAAGTGTAAAAGTAGCAAAGTAGCTAGTTTTGGGAGATAACTGACACGTTCTTTGTTTGATCAGGGCTATGCATTGCCCAGAACGAAAGTGGATACAACACTGCGGCGCTTAACACCAAGAACACTAACGGTTCGATGGACTATGGAATGTTCCAGATCAACAATAAATACTGGTGCTCGACAACATCAACCCCGGGAAAAGATTGTAACATTACTTGCGCAAGTAAGACCTCCCCTTTTACTTCTTTATTCCTTAATTTTTATGACTTAAAGCAATTGCTTGACAACTTTGCTTATTATATTTTACAAACAGAACTTTTGGACGACAACATTCTGGATGATTTGACATGCATTAGAACTATCTTCAATCGTCACAAATTCAGTGCCTGGGTCGCATGGAGGAATAAATGCAACGGAAAGCCGCTACCCAGTATTGCCGAATGTTTTTAAGTCATGCCAGGTAATGTTCTGCTTCGCTAAAAGCATCGCTCAAAACAGATTGAAAATAAAAAGACACTTTTCTGATAGAAACCAACATCAGCGGTCTAGTTATCAAATTATTGCCAAAGTAAACCGTGTTGGGAAGACGTTGTTTCCGCACGCATAAAGAAAGAGAAGCAGGGTCCGGTGAATCCCCGTTCAATTCGCTAAGAAACCCCCCGACAACTGAGGTCGAAAAGGTCTTCCGACTGCTTCCAACATCTGGTCTATCTTTTCTTCTCCGCACAACGGGAATGACAGTATGTCGTCGGGGCTGGTATGTAAATAAAGCCAAGCGATATGCAAACGGACGTGTAGGTAAATCGAACTGTGTCCACCAGCTCCAACATTTGCAATATTTTATACATTATTCCAACGTGTTCCAACGGTTCGCAAAATGTCTTGCTATACCCATTGTTCCGAACACAGCAGAGATAACAGACGTGTGCAAAGATAAGCATGTTTGAAAGGAAACAGTGTCGATAATAATCGTAAGATTTTGCAAACGTTGGCCACCCAATACCACAAATAACTCATAGTGCGACACGGAGGCCAATGCAGACTGCTATAAAAGACTGGAGAAGGTTCGTTGTCCAGTACAGTTTGTCAGAGTGCAAGAAAGATTAAACATGAGATCGCTGTTTGCCATCGTGTTCGCCATCGCAGTAGGTTGTGCAGTGGTGGACGGAAAAACGTTTACGAAATGTGAGCTAGCAAAGCTGTTATCAGAGAACGGAATTTCGAAGGCATCCATCCCGGATTGTAAGCTGCTGATTGTTGCCGTCAATCGAAAGAAAAGTTGTTCGTTATTGTATTAATGTAATTCTTAATTAATTTTCAAGGGATATGTCTAGTGCAGAACGAAAGTGCATTTAGCACCTCGGCGACTAATAAGAACAAGAATGGTTCCACTGACTACGGACTGTTTCAGATCAACAATAAGTTCTGGTGTGATTCAAGCTATGGCACAAACGACTGCAAAATTGCGTGCAGCAGTAGGTTCATTCCCGTTACGTGTTATAATAATTCGCAAGGAACGTTTTTAAATTCATTATTGTTTACCTTCGAAGGTTTAATCAACGATGATATTACGGACGACATCAAGTGCGCCAAGCTGGTTCACAAACGCCACGGGTTCAATGGCTGGTATGGGTGGAAAAATCACTGCAACGGCAAGACGTTGCCCAGTACCGCCGCGTGCTTCTAGATGTTGGCATCCCAGAATGAGGAAAATGTTCTATCCTTCCAAATGAGTCAGGATGCACAATTTTTACCACACGTTTGGTCAGTATATATAGTATGATGATGTCGAAACGTGCGCTGAGTGATTCCCACAACGATACCCCCCGCCAAGAATAACAACATTCAGAGTTGACGGACAGTCATGCGTTTTTTTTTTCGTTTCATTGAAAGAAATGCTCTCGAAGGGACATTTGTTGCCATTTGTGAGATAGCAGATGCTGCAGTCGGTTGTTGCAGGGCGTAGGGAACAAATCCTCCACGCACAAACGCGGGCAGCGGATGTTCGCTTGCTTAATGGATTTCCTCCTATTACAATGTACTTCGGTAACAGAAAATTCATCATCGGAACCATCCGTGCAAGACGACTTGGATATTCGTTTATCCGCGCGGGACAAGCCGCAAGAAGAAAGTGGTAAGTTTTTCTGTGATGCTGCTTGACCCTTTGCTGTGATTGTACTTACCTCCCGGGCCTCCCACTCAGTGTCAACAAACTTTGCCGACATGTTGTTCACTTCTGGATTACCTCCACTTGGTGGATGGCGTCTCGGTGCACTTTGCGACATTTTCGTTGTGTTCCTTCTTTCGCAGTTTTGTAGCACAAGTTGTCTGCAAGTTAGTTTTAGGGGAGCCAATAACGGGAGAGCCACGGTTCCGTTGCTCTAAATGATTTTCAAAACTAGCGCATAGCTCCTTCTTAATGATTGCAAATTCTCGTGTTAAATGCGAGCTGATACTATACACTTCACACCACACATGTCGAACAACTCAACGCTTCATAGTTTATGCGACTCAAATCACCGGACGCAGATTACACGCCGAATTCAGTGCACTAAATAATACGATCGATCAGAAGCGGCTGCCATGTTTGCTACTTGGAAAAATATTTGACAATCTATTTTCGGTACCTCCGCTGGAAAGCAAACATTGGGATGCGGGTTTAGTCGGTATAGTTCGTTTCTTACTTGGTATCAAATCAAATGTAAACAAAAATGTCCGAATCAAAGCAATTTCGTTATTCGTTTGGGGGTTTCTTTTTATAATGGCCATTGATTGCCATAAAAGAGGTTTCTTTTTATAATCATTTCATTTCAAAAAAACTTACATGAATTCTACATATTTCGAAAACTCGTTCGAAAAATATCAATTCTGCTGTCAATTTTTTTCGCTTCGACAGGTTGGATCGGTTTGGCCCTAGGGCAGCTGCTCACATCAATCAATCAGGGTCGTTAAAAAGACACTGAAACAAACGGCCAATAAGTAAATTACATTTAAGAGTCAAAGTCATTTCTGTGCTCTAAGTCTCTTAAATAATTGATTTAAAAAAATGCCAAGCTCATTCGAATTATGATTTATCAATCGAGCACTGGGTTCGGAACTTCACTCCCGTTCCAAAAACTTTGCACCGTGCAAACGATAAGTCCCGATTTGTACCAGTTTTGATCCCACTTGAAACCGGTTTTGGTCCCACCCGAACCGGTTTAGACGTAAAAACCCCAAATGGTTTCAAAAATACCGGCCCGTCCGCTTGATTCGTGAATCGGTTATCGGACAAAAATCAGGTACATATCGTTTGACACCGGAATCGGTTCTCATCGGTTCAGCGGCGAATCGATAAAAACGATAAATGAAGCCATTTTATGCCGATTTGCAGTTTTTTGTGCAGCTCCGTGTGCTGCGTAGAGTAGGGCAGCAGCGAAGGATGCATCATTGATGAAACGACTTCCAGCGAACTCGGTACACACGGCAACGCCGTTCGCTTGCGCGAGTGCGAAGAGAAGAAAAGAAAAGAAAAACAAGAGAAGGGTGTTAGTATTCGGAGAAGTGCGACGATCGGAGTTCAATTTCCATCTGGGAAACAAAACACTCACCAGAAATGCAGTGAAAATCTTTCCGATGACAGCGTGCGTGGGCAAGAGAAGTGTGCTGTATCATCGTTAGCAGCTGCATGACCTCAGTCTGAATCCACCATCCGGCAGCGCAGCGGCGCCATCATGCAGGTGCTACGCTCCGTGTGCTGCGTCGAGTAGAGCAGCAGCAAAGGATGATGTAAGAAAACGTGGCGAAGCAGTAGCAGCAGAGAAGGGCAGCGAGTGCTGCGTATTATTTTAAGCACGTCAGTCCGTCAAAGTGGCTCCGTTCGGCATAAGTATCGTCCCGTGGTCGTAAATATCGCAGCGCCATCCAGAAGAAAATGGTACCCATCGGGACAGAGCAGTGATAAAGCGAGCGTGCAGTAGTGGCACCTTTGTGCATGGGAGTGTGTGGGCCGGGGACGTCAGTGTGGCAGCGCGTGTGTTTTCGTTTTTTGTCACCCGACGGGTAACTTTTTTTTGACCTCCCCCCATCGGAAATCATTTGCGTTGCAAGAACGTCATCCTGCGCCAAACGACCCCGGGTCGGATTTAGATCGAACGCGGGTGTGAGTGCTTGAAAAAAAAAAAGCAATACCAATCCCCCGTGTGCTGGAAAACAGTATGGCAAGGATTGTCTCCGGTGCGATCGTCGTCCTACCGATCGCCAAGCGCTGCGCAGCAACCCAGAGGCTGCAGCAGAAGGAAGCAAGAAAGCAACAGGAGGATCTACTCGACTGCATCGATCGTGGCTAGTCGAAGCCGGAAGCAGCAATAGGCGCGGTAGAATAGCGACAAGCGTCAATTTCGGTTATTTTCATCGAATAAGTTCTCCCAACGATCTTTCTTTCGATCCGGCAACTAAATATTCCAACAATCTCAACAAATCGATAGCACTGCATTTACCTCGTTTTTCTTTATTCGAAGTGGCCACTTCGAATTGATTCGTACCCTCGTTTTGTACGGTACATGCTAACCTACCCGCAGGCAAGGATTTCGAAAGAGAAACAACGGAGGAAAAGCAGCCAATGTTGGCTCGCCCGCGTTGCCGTTGGTAACCACCAAGTCGAAGTGAATCTATCTATCTGTCCATTCGCGGTTTCTCGTGGACGGACTGGCCGGTCGAAATTCTGTTACTGAAAGGGAGTGCTGTGTCGAATGCAACGCGTCCATCAGCGTTCCGCGATCAGCCGCAGCAACAGCAGGCAGTGTGTTTGGAATTTGTGTGCGTACGTTGCGCATACCGTTGTCGTCAGCTTTCTCCCCGGCAAACGCGCTGCTGCGGTAGCGAAATTATCGAAGTAAAAGAGAAAATTATTCATTGCCACTTATTGGCGTGTGCGTGTGCGTGCGTGTAAAGTGTGTGTTTGTGTGCAGTGCTTTGTGGGCACACCTGCCGTGTGCCGAAGAAGGTCTGTTTGTTTTTTCTTCTTCTTCTTCCGATCGTACGTGCACTGTTCGCGCGAAGAAAGGTGAAGCAGGATAAATTGATTTCGTGTTGTGTGCGCCCGTGCCTGTGTGTGGTAAAAGTTGGTTTTTTTTTCTATGGTTTTTCGCAATTTCCAACCCATCAAACATAACAAATTGGTCGCGGAAGGAGAGCGGGAGCAGCCAGCACCCCTGTGTCCGTTGGGTCAGTTTTCTTCCTCCCTCCGGCTTTGGCCTCGCTATCGGAGGTGAAGTATCGCGATAAAACACAAACATAACATTAGGCAGCGAGAATTGTGTCTATTTCGGAGGAAAATCTGCGAAAATAGCCGAAAAGTCTGCTTCGTCGTTTGAGCGATACGCGGCGCCACGGAAGAGAGCGAGTAAGTTGCTTTATTAATGAATCTTCACATCCCGCTAGTGCACGAGCAATGATGGTTTCAGTCACAGGAATGTGATTCTATCGTCAAGCCTACTTTGATCAGCCAATACTGTGCGAAGAGTACGATCGAGAAGTGTTTCGAAACGGACGAGGCTCCTGCAGCAATTGCAATTGTCAAACGCCGTCGATCGTGCGCCCCTCGTAGGTGTGTGTGTGTGTGTGTTTCGCTGCGATTGTTTCTGCTGCCGACGCTGCGCCACGGCGGTGTGATAGAAACGCACGTAGGCCGCCGTTTTTTTTTCCTCCCGTCCCGTGGTCGCTATGGCTTTCCAAGCCGCCGCGACCGTACAATGAAGTAGCAGATCAAAATGGTGGCAAACGCAGCAGCTCGAGCCAGCAACAACAATAACACACACGCACGTAGCTCGCATCCCCTCTCACTGGTGTGCGTTTACGTCGCTGCTCCTAGCTACACGCGCGTCTGGTTTTTGGAAGCGCACCAAGGGTGGGAAGGGTGTTGCATGGTTGGGAAAGGGGTTGTGCGCGCGGCAGGGGGAACATTCACTTGCGTGGATGCGTGCCCGCGTATGTATTGCGCTACTACGCACCAACACACTTTGTCGGGCGCAATGGCGGCGAGGATGGATGGTTTCATTATCTTCCTCCTCTCTTCTGCTCTCCGCCACTGTCTACCATCGAGCTCGTTGCTGTCTCAACCCCTACCTTCCCCCCCCCCCTCCACGGCGTCCTCCACGGTGTCTCTCCCTTCCACCTCAAAATTACATTTCAACCCCCGAGAGTGGTCAGAAATAGCAAACACATTACGCACAGCTCGGCAGGCAGGGCTTTTGATCATTTCTTCATTTTCGTGGCTCCTCAAACTACACCTTTCCCTGTTCGTGGATAAAAGTTACGGTTGCAATCCTCTCGTTTATGTTTCCTTAAAGTAGTTCTATGTACCAACATCATTTGAGCGTCTTCTAGCATGCTGATCGTTACTAGTAATACCATGATGATCGGTTGAGGTACTGCGTTTGCTAGCACCAGCACAACTATTCTTGTACTTCCATCTACAAGCACACATACACACAGTCTTGCAAGAGAAATTCTTTGACGGTCGTTAAGAACATTTGGTGATTTTCCATGGCGTCTGTTTTACGAGTGCAATGTGAAATTATATCATTTCGTGTTTGTTTCCATTCTAGGATGGTTTTTATTCGTTGAACATTTCAATCACCTTTCCCGCTATATCGAATTTGAAATATTAAAACAAATGTCAACTCGGGATCATCGTTTAGTTTTACCGGAAAACGAGGCCGATATTCCGTTGCTTTATCAAGATTTTCACTTTTTGGATTGAGGAAAAGAGCTCACACAAACATAAAATGAATTCCATGCATTCCATGATTGATGAATTTTCATTTACAAGAACTGTGTCCTACTGGAAAGACTCACACCTTCCATATGGCGCCGACATTTCCTTGCGACTGTTAAGTTTAAAAATAGCTGCCAAATGGTTTCTTAGAATTGACTATTGTGAAAAGCGACAGAAGAAGAGATGTGAATGTAAATCGTTCCTTATCAAGAACATGCTCCACCTATCTGAAGCTGTTCATTCATGTATTAAGGGCCGATTTCTTTCTCCGGTGCTTTCCCCATTGCGAATCGTCTAGCAATGAATGGCAGTAAAGTGTGTCCTTCAATGTATTTTCTAATCCCCGAACGATGTCCTTTTCTTCCCATCCTGGGTATCAGGGAAGAGAGGGTTTCTATCAGCCTCTCTGCCTCCTGCACAGGCCACTCTGTATTGGTACGGAATCGATGCTGATGATTCACGGGTTTCCGTTCTCTTTTGCCTATTGAACGGGAAGATTTTGTTGGTTCTTATTCCTATCGCTTTCGATTTGGAACATCGTCCGCTGGTTTCGGTCACCGAAAAGGAGCCCCCGGGAGGAGTTTTTGTTGTGAGGCGAGAGAAAGAGAGTGCTTTTCTACTTGTGAGCGATCGGCAGGGGGGGAGCTGGGGAAGATATTTTCACTCCCTCCAGCATATGGAAGCTTCCTATATTTGCTGGCGGGTGAGGCGGCTGGGAAAATGCTGTTGACCTTTGATGCGATTTTCCTTTCGTCCTAGGACGAACGTATTCGCAAACACACACACACACACACACACACACACACACGCGCACGCACGCTCACCAGTATCAACAGCATGTTCGCTTGTGTACGTTGCAGGCTTGTCTCGCTTTCGGTTTTTCCATTCCTTCCGACGACGGTGGAAAGTCGGCGAAGGGAAAGAATGTTTTGGATTTTCCCAGCCGAACGCTTTGTGCCCGCCCCGGCCAACCTCGAACTCATCGCTGTGTGTGGGCGTTCGATGTGCGTCGTCGGTGTGTTGGTGCTATGGCCACGTATGGCGCTTCGCTTTTCTCTCTTTTCGCACACAGCGCAACGCTCGGTCCGTGCGGCGGTGGCCGTTTTGAATGAAATTTCCTCTTCTTCCTGCGTCCACTGCCAGGAGGCGTGGGCTGCCTCACGCACACAATCATGCGCTAACACCGGCCGAAGTCCTTTGTGATGCCGGCTTTTCCCGTTTTCGTTTGTGTAAGTTGGATTCCGGGTTTTCCGGTGACGTGTTGGCAACGTTCGGAAAATTTCGTACTGTTTCCTGACGCCCTGGGAACAACCTTGTACCGCTCATTGAATGTTGGTTTTCAATTGAAACTTCGCAGGAAAATTTTCTCTACGTCCGAAATCTCTTCCCACATCTTACACACCTTGCTTGGCGCAGACATTTGTTGCCTGCACAGACAGATCTCGCTTTCTGGCTGCCGCCAGTAGCAAAACGACGAAAATAACTCTCGATCTAATACTCGATTGGACGCGGCATACCATGGGGCCGCCGTTGCCCGAAAACAACACGTAACCGCCCTGCCGAACGTCGTTGTGGTGTTCATGCGCTGTCTTTGCTTGCTCACGGTCACGAAAAGTCCTGCCGTGGAAAGTGATGGTTTTGTTGAAAGATTGGTTGACTTTTGGGCCACTTGAACGAACTGACCGCGTGCTGTGCTGTTCGGGAAGGTGAAATTTGTTGAAAATATCCTCCGTACCTCAATTTCTGGCATTCTTTACACTCAACGTGATATTGACCTGCAAGCAATCAAAAGAAGAAAAAAATCTGTTTATAATGTTGTGAAATCATCCCTGATAGTCTGATTTAATTTTAAAGCAGTGGAGAATGAATCCGCACGGTTGTAAATGACCTTTTGCAAACCTTGCTCTATCAAGAATTAAGTTCGTGTTTTATTGTTCCTTTACTTTCATAGTTTATTAGTCGCACACGTTTGCCTCTTCTCAAGTGGGTCTATAACACAGCTCATTTAAAATGATCGTTTGGCAAATAAAAGACATGTTATTACAAATTTGGCATAATGTGAACCACTTCTCGATCACGTTTGATGAGTAAACATGAAAAAAACACAAGGAGTCTGTTTTTCACAAATAAACACGCCTTTCACAGATTTTCTCTTTCCATACGAGAATTTAAGATCGGGGTGTGCACTTTTCTGCTAGTTCTAATGCGTCCGAATTATAGTTCATTCCATTGTCGGTTCCCATCTTCCATATCGGGGAAAATTGATGCGGAACAAAGGTTATTTACTTCGGATCTACTTTATCTCTAAACCGTAATGCTATGCGCACCCAACTCCGAGGCGAAAACGTTGAACCCATCCATTGGTTTTACTTCTTCCTATGGCTCGCTGCCGAAGTTTGTTTTACCGAGAATATCTCGAGACTGTGAGAAGGGCTGCTAAAGAAGAAAGGCTGTGCCGGTATGGGCGTAGAAGAATAACATGCTCGCCTAGATTCAATGTACGGAATGTATCAAGCCGTCGAACAGGGCTCGCCAATCACTTGGTTCTCGAGCAATCCGGAGCCAGTCTCTAGTTTCGTGGGGTGCGGGAATATAATGCGAACTTCCTTCTACTCCAGCTGCCCCTTACTTGAATAGGTGTTCCATTGAGAGTTAGCCAAACTTCCCGCAAGCAAGGCAGACTAACGCGATGCCGTAGCCAATTGGAAAACTCCATAAGCTGGCAATGGTAGATTGCCGTGGCTGGAAGAGTTTTCTTCTTCCCTCAACCGGGGGTCTCAAAAGCGACGTTTCTTTGAGTGTGTGCGTGCGTGCGTGCGTGTGTTTCCAAAGGCACAATTAATCCACGTTTCTGGAAGAGAAGCTGTAGAGATGCCATAAATGAAAAAAATTCTGTTGGCTGGCTTCCCTTGCGTGGTGTTGGTTTTCGGGCTACGTTGGTTCAAAACGGCGTAACGAGTTTCAGCGATGGTGGCCCTATGCCGAGCCCGTGCCACAACCTCCTGGCATGTAGCTTATAAAGCACATTTGTTAAGATTTGGGTTTGAGAAGTTTAATGGCTTCAGTGTTTTCCTGTGTTTCGTTTTTGGTGAGAAATTGTTCTTCACCTCTCGGATTTCGCGTATTCGGTGGAGGAAAGTTGGCTTCGCAAGCCGGGACTTCGTTTGAGATTTGCAAAACCGAAGAATAGCGGCGCTCGCTTTAGAAAGTAACGAAACGCGAGAGTCAACAGACGAGAGGGTAGGTGATCACCAAAAAAGGAGACCTTCTTTTCACAGTAAATAGTCACATCCGGTGAAGGTGCTGGTGGCCCTATTATCGCGCCAGAGGGCCCGCAGCCATTGTGTGCCAGTTTCTCGTGTTTGTTTTGCCTTTGTCGCTCCGTGGCTGGCTCATGATCATCGTGTCAAACCTTGCTCGCCCCTCCGCGAGTACGCTAGACTTCCTGAGAGGGGGAACATGTTTGGAATACTTCGGCCCATTCTTGGCCTTCTTTTCCCGGCACGTCGATAACGGCCAGGTCACGCGGTGCCAGGCCGGTGTATGGTGGAGCCTTCTTTCCATGGATGGCTGGAGGAAAGCTCGCGATTGTCTTCTTCATTTCCACGGGCCACCCCATCGAGCTGCGCCTGGCTGTTTGTTTGTGTGCTGGTATGAAAATTAGTTCTCGCCCTCGCCGCGGAAAACGAAAAAAAAGAAAGCTTCCTCGGGCCAGAATTGGAAATAATCGTGGCGCCTGCTTTTATGACCTGTATATTGTTTTTTCTTCTCTCTCTCGTCGGCCCGCAATCGACACGGGATGAATAGTTTCCACTTCCCGTTGTTGGTGTGCGAGCAGGAGGACGGGATTGATTGGTTCCGGGGGTGTGGGTTACTTGTTCGATATTTGGTGTGTAGGTACCGGAACCAACCGGCTGGCAAAGTAATTCTTTAGGGGAAGTTTCTTTTTGTTCGCCTATAAAACACAGGAATCAAGGAGTTCCTTTCAATAAAAGCCTTTTGTGAGAGGAGTTTGCTTTGGAGCAAACCCGTAAGTTTCCTGATCATGATAAAGTTTTGTACAATATTACCAATTATCAATGCATTGCTTCATTCGATATTGTCTGCAGTATATTGCCGTAAATGATACTTTAAAACATCTCATTTCATTTCTTTACGAAGTCTAGGAAACTATGGCTTTACCCTTATTGAATGCAAATCGTTCGCGTAGTAGTAGGCGAAAAAAAAAACATCAATATGCATTTTGCTACAATTTATGTTTGCGTTCCCGTCATCTTCCATTATAGGCGCTGCAAAAAGGACCGTGTGCTAGCAAAGAAGTGCATACCCACGCAAATGTTGCGGGTTTCACACAGGCCAACCTCAGCACTATTACACCGACGACGGGTCGTCGAGTAAAGAGCAAGCAAAAATTGTTTACTTATCATTAAACTAGCAAGTCCCCCTTCAGCCTCGGTCGACGGCAACTCTCAGGGGGAAACCAGCCTTGAACTTCGGTCCTTTGCCCGTCTGTAGAACAGTATCTCATTTAGAAAACATATCATGGAAAGTGTATTCGCCATGGTTCACGGCAGTTGGGAATAATGTTCATGGAGCGGTAGTGCTGGTTTTTTTTTTTTGGATGGATGCACAACCCAATTGCACTGACAGGGAGGAAATGTCGGTGGAGTATTCATTTTGCTTCGTCCAGTGCGATGAGGAATAATAGTGGGCGTCGTCATCAGCTTGGTTTCGTCTGGCTGGATGTCATTGAATCGAGGGCCTATGCACCATTGCACACATTCGTTTTGTAGCGTTTCGGTGCACCGGTATGCTCCAGGGACCATACCCGATTCTCTCGTCTCGAGGGGTGAAAGCTGCTCTGAAAGAAGAAACAACAAATCCTGTTTAACAGTTCCGGTCCTCCAGACCCATTCAGAGGGGTTAAGGTGAAGTACTTCCGTTCGGGACTTCGGCATAACGAATACCGGGGCAGGTAATGAAACCCGCCATCTGTTACGTTTGCGCCAAATCGATCGATGGAATCCGTCGGGGTTACCTTCGGCTATTCGATGCAACAATGATTGATCCATTAAATATTTTTGTAAATGTGAATTCTGCTGTCGAAGCTTGGGCATTTAGCCGAGAAATAGTTGTAATAATAACACCTCGCGTAATCCGATCGAAAATGGAATAACATACCGCACACGGTAGGCATGTCTGGCCCGGCAACGTGATTCCAACGCATGACGGATAATTCGTCCGTCACTCTGGCCGGTTTACCTGGGTTGCTGCAGCTTTTCTCCTCGGCTTCGCGACCAATTTAGGCGAGTGCAGCAGTGGCGTGCACGTGATGCCTCACCTCGTCCCGCTAGACTACAAACCCGCTTAGATTGGCTAATGCTAACTCCTCCCACCTAGTGGCGTCTAATTTTACCTCTCGGCTACTAAACTCGCCGTCAATTTGCACCGTGTGACGCACTCTGCTGCTGCTGCGAGGCATCGACAGTGATTGAAGGTGATGAAGAACGTGAAAAGGGAGTATGCCGACGGTGAGCTGTCTCACGTGGACCCGCCGAACACCCGGAAGGTAAACGGGAACGTATAAACGTTGTCAACGCGTGGAGAGGCAGAGACATCGACTCCTCACTTCTTAGGCACCTCAGCTTTGGTCGTTTGCAGCAAGCGGATGTCGGCCACAGTCTTTCCACAAGACCCAGTAACGCTTCTGCCTGCCAGTTGGCTGGAAGTTGCTCCTGGAGTGAAAAAGGGAGGAACTCGGAATAAAAAGAGGGCTGTTTACTGCATCTGCCTCTTTGGCGGATTGCGCCAAAGTCGTAGGGGTCGCCAGCCCGCTTGATCCACCATCGAATTATGAGCCCCTGGCGGCTATCGACATAAACTTATTGTGTGTATCAAAGGCTTGGGATTGTAAGCTAAGGAAGCAGCAGGGAGAATTAATAAAAGTGTTGCTGCTATTTGCAGGTCGCTACAGAGTTATTTTACCCCTCCTTTAAGGGTTGAACAAATGAGGGCGAAGAAGAAGCGGTGAGTGCAAGGATGAAATAAAGGTTGCTGAAGGCTCCCATGCTGTTCGTTCACTGTGCGCAGGAAGCAACATGCAAATGGAAACGAATGGCTGCTGGTACTGTTTAAACAGGGGAAGGTTAACGAGAATGAGATGATGGGGTGGTGGCATTGGGTTGGAGGTGCACAACACGTGAACGGGCATGTGGGTTTGCAAAACGTTTTTCTTGTTTCGCTAAAAATAATGTTTGAACTAATCGACTCTGAGGTTGTGAGTGAGCAGATTGTTCGTAATGCTGAAACGTAGTATTTAGTCTTGCATTTTTTATAATAAGCTTTCTCGTTTGTCAACGATGATGTGAAATTCTTCTTGTTAGCCAAGTTGGTTCCTATTGCAATTTTCAGCGCAGAAAGATGAAGCTTTCAATTGTGGAGTTTTCACGAAATTAGGGAGGGACGACAACACTGTGACGTCAATACATGTTTATTAAAACTTTCGGTGATCATTTACACTGGTAGTATGCAAATTATGATCAGCATACTGTGAATAGATGTTTGTTACAGTTCTCTCCATTCTCTCGAACCGCTAACCACTGCCTGAATAATTCATCGTCAGTTGCGATGCGCTACGGATTCGGTACCGATTTGTCTTTCACAATGCTGTAAAACTGGGACAATTGTGTCTCCATCAGAAACAATCTTCTTTACCGTACAAACAACTTTCCTTCTTCTCATTTCCGTTTAATTTTTTTTGGCGGTATTTTTATGTAATCATGTTTAGCATATGAATCGTCGAGCTCATGTTGTTGACAGGATTTCTGAATGTAATTGGAAAAAGTAAGCGAAGAGGAAGATGCCTCTCAACTGCGTTGGTAATGGAAGCTTTGCATTTTTTTTGCAATTCCTACGCCTACGGTTCTAGAAAGTACTCTGAACGTTTAAAACGTTTTAATCATTGAACCGAAGTATGAATTTTAGATATTAAGAATTAGAAAGAAAGGACCGCGATGATTTCTCGGATTGGCCAGAGTATTGAAATGTGCTTCGGTGAGGTTCGAATTACAATTCAAATGAAGTTGATGCCTCCATTTCCAAGATTTTGGTGTTGGTTCCTGCATTCATAATCCTATAGGGGAAACGACCAGTGCTTGTTCCTTCGACAATATGCTTGTAGCTGGCTACCTTGTGCCTGAAATCAATATTTCTTTCGTCCTAAACACCGGCTTACTCGGAAGAATGGCGCTTTCATTTTTTGCGCTTTTAATATGCCTCTGTAGAGGTTTTGGACAGTAGATGTTCTGACACGCGAAGCACTGAGTGGGTTTCTTTCAAATACAGGAATGATTGGAAATTGAACCGTGTAGGTGTAGGAAGGTAGTTTTCAAAGTTTCTGTTATTGAATTGCAGGGTTTTTTCCATCACCGATCGATACATTTGATCTTTATCCTTAAGGAACTTGATTGACATTTTGTTGATGGACATAAATGTTTGGATGCTCTTAGAGTCGAACGTTCACATGCGTCACGCTCGTTCGTTGTTATCCTTGATGGAATGGTTGAAACGCAGCAGTGTAACGAATAAAATATTCCTGCTTGACATGTACCGGATCGGGCTCGAGTAGGTTGTCGGCTTCGGCACCGTCGTAGCCTTGGACTCGTAAATCAGTCCCGAAGGCACTTCCTGACGCTGGGTGAATCCAGTTCCCCGGCGGGATAATCTCGCAAGCGCACACAAAATGTATGTAAGTCAGTTGGGGGTCTTCCAAAAGGGGGCGCCCTTAGCAGTCGAACAAACGTCGACAAAGTGAAAGTCTAGGTAAAGCGGTCTAGCGACGCGCTTCTAGCCCACAGGGGCGATTACAATTGGGATACGGACGGGAGCGGTGGAAGATGTAAACGGGTGTATTCGAAACGCACAAGACGCCGCAAGAAAGGGCGAGCCATTTTTTTTTGCCATTGATTATTTGCAGCGGCAGAGCGGAGGGATCGGTGAAATATTTCGCCTGCGATCACCTCGGTCGTGAGTTCGGTTGGAGTCGGGGTCGAAGCGTGTTCCATTTTATCCCTTCCAGTGCTGCCCACGCTGAGTCACGCTCGTTCTTCTTCGGCGTTGCGAAATGAAGAAGGAGTGAAGAAGCGAAGGTTGCCAGGGAGTCTCATCGGTTGATGGATTATCGTGAGCCGCCCGGGATTCGCCCGCCTACCGTTTGGCCTTAATTTTTTCTTTCTTGCTCGGTTTCTCTGCAGATTTGCTGTCGGCCAGCAACCAGCATCCCATCTTCCTCGACTTTTTCGCGCTTCTTGCGCCTCGGAAAGGTCACACGGCCTTACAAAATAGGACAAAAGCCGGCACACTGAAGGGAAGACTCTTAACGGGCAATATGTGTTGCACACGCGGGCAACATATGGGCGCACAGCAGAAGCAGACATTAGTGGCCGTGGCACTCCATTATCGTTGCTTGGGCCAAATTTCTCGATAGAGGCAGCGTTGGCGAATCGACGCAACTCGCCGCCTCGCCGTTGTCATCATCATTATCAGCATCCTGTTGCTATCTGAAGTAGGTGGCGTACAGCGCACCGAATTCGTGGAAGTACAGAGGGAGCAATTAAGCAGATGCGACCTGCGCCGAAAAACGCGCCCTACAGAGAATGCCAACGATCGAAGCGTGTTGCTTTGTTTTATATTCCTGCATCAAGTAGGCTATCAAGCCGTCATAGGGTTTGAAGGTATTTTGGATTGAAAATAATCAAGCAGGACAAAATGTGAAATGAAGGTGATGCGAACGTCTCATAAACTGTCTTAATATGGTTGAGGCTAAGCCGTGCCTTCGGTTGAACGGTTATATGTGAGTTTCAACATACAGAACTTTTCAACAATCCGTGATCCATATTATCCCATTTGTGGTCCCGTCGCGTTTTCTCATAATTTTTTTGTTAATGTTGTTTTCCCGACACGCGTCCTCTCGAAAGAAGATTCCGTTTTCCGACAGGTTGACGGAAAGATGGCTGCAACACCACCCGGGCGCCCTGCTGGGGATAATTTCTTCGCCGCCGTCCCATCATGTTTCGTTTTTATCATTAGAGACAGAGAAACGGTGTGGGGGACACGCCAGACCTAACAGGAGTGTGTGTGTGTTTGTGGAGTATTTTTCAAGAAAATGGGTGTTGCTCACGCGTTTGCACGGCAACGTTTCCGCTGCCCTTGAACGAATGGCGCATGGATGGAATTTTCCTGGCTACCTCCCACCCATCATAACACGGCGCGCGAGATGTGTGTCGTCGTAAATAACCTATCAATCATCAGTCAGCCTTTGTTGGAAAGCAATACAGCCACGCACTTTCGCACCGAGACGTCTTTCAATTAGTGCTATGTTTCTTGTTCATTATGTGAGGAGGCATGCTGTAGCGAGCATTGGGAAACATTTTCTTTATGTTTTGGATCTAGGTTTGTTTGTGACAATTCTTGATGGAATGTTTCCACAGCTTCATGATTCTCTTAGCATACTAGTCAGAACCTTACTCTAACTAATACTGATTTTCTTTTTCTTTTCCACAGGTAAGCATTGATGATCGTCCACTAGCGGACTGAACGAGATACATTCACACTTTTTCGTACTGCTTGTAACCAACAAAACCGCCACAATTTTGGAGGTATTGTCAGGTAAGCGATAGAAAACCTCATACCTTCCTTTTGCACCTGCTAATCCTGAAATGTAACATTTCTCTCTTCATTCGCTGCGTTTCCTTCACTGTTTCTGGTTTCGTTTCATTCCGTTCGGCTTTACCTTGCTGTACGTTTCTTACTTTCTTTCTTATCCGCTTTATCTATTATGATTTTCCTACCTTTCCAAGACGAAGTTAAGACGCAAGTTTTTGTTTTTTTGTTGCGAAGTCACCAAATTGATTTCTTTCCTTCTCCAGTCCGGGGTCCTGCTTTTCACGAGATCCGTTCCGGTTCGGGGAGTGTTTTTGGCTGCACATTTCAATCAACATCCTTGAACCACGTTGACAGTTTCCTGACGGGCGGGCAATCAAAAGGGGGGAGGGGGGCTACAAAGTCCGTATGCTGGCAAACATCTTGCCTGCTTCAAACTTCTTCTCGTTTCGTAAGACTCGTTCATCTGTAGTGGGGTGGAATCGATCCAAAAAGCGATCGCGCCAAAGGAAGAATGGAGGACAAAGTGCATACACGCAGTGAGACGCGACCAAACCGCGTTCGGTTGGGTACGGTATTTTTTTTATTTTGAAGGCCCACCGTCTTTCGATCGACTTGCGATCGGTCATCTATCATCGCAGGCTTTGGCCGATAGTTAGCCCTGGCGGGGAAGTTTGCTTAGCCGTGGACAGCTAGTTAGTATTGGCCGGGGCGGAAGGGTTGCCGAGGAGGGCGAACCCCGGACTGAAAACTTCGCTGACAGCGTGCAAAGCATTCGCCTTGAGGTGTCGTTTCTTCGCCAACGCGAAAACCGCACCCAGCCAACCTGTGCGTCTTGGTTTTCGTGAGAAATCGTTCTTTTTTGGAGTCAAAAGCGGGCTAGGCAACGGGTTTGGCCTCAGTCAAAGACACCACGAGCCAGCAATTACACCGTGCTCTGTGGCGGTATGTGTGCGCTTCAATAAAGTCCACCCCGAAAGAGGTTACCCCGAAAGATGATGAGGCGTCCAGCGTACGTACGGTTGATGTTTTTCGTCAGGGTGCTGCTTCACTGGGTTTCGTAGGTTTTATTTACTTGTTTACCTTTCAAGAGGAGGGTTAACCAACACCACCATACACACACAAATCCATCGCGATCGTGTGCAGCGATTGGGGTTTCTAACGTTGAACGGCGTGCAAGCTTTCGACATTGTGCGCGTGTTCGC
The DNA here is from genome assembly GCA_914969975.1 of Anopheles atroparvus. NCBI lineage: Eukaryota > Metazoa > Arthropoda > Insecta > Diptera > Culicidae > Anopheles > Anopheles atroparvus. Next base: position 42,608,871 of record CAJZCY010000002.1, on the reverse strand, counting down.
CTGACTTCGGTTCGCGTGCTTCTTGAGGCCGAAATAAGAAATCGAACAGCAAAACGCTGCTGTAACCTATCGAGAAGATACGCTGGCGGATGAGGGGATCGCCGTGGGAACAAAGGGACGGGACGTGACGTTACAATTTTAAGACGTTTTAGTTTTTCATCGGACCTACGAACGAATAAATGATTAGAACATACCAAGGTCAACTAAAAAAAAAAAAAAAAATCAGAGCACCGGAAGGCAAAAACAAAATGAACATGAAGCACATGAAGATTACACACAATGTTTATGTTTGAAAATATATTTGGCAAAAAGCATACAACAAATACATGTTGCCATATGTGTTTGTTGTGCATATTCGTGTTTTCTACGTGACCCTCAGGCCGATAACACACCGTCGTCGTTCGGCCTCAAACGAACCTTGTGTAATCAAGTTCAACCTAATGTAACGCTCTTTTCATAGCCTTCGAGCTTGAAGCATTACCCTGCGCTTTAGAAATATGCCAAACATTTTACGCTAATCCATTTGTTTGCGTAACCAAGTACTATGGGAAGGATGATGAGGAGGTGGAGGGGGGGGGGGGTCTTAGGATTAGTCGAGATCAATTAGGTTGAGCCGCCGGGTGTGCCAGCAGTTGTAGTACGGCCCTCTACGGAAGGGACTCGCAAAACGGATGGACGACCCACCAAGAAGAAGGGCGTGAATTTTTTGGGTCGTCGTTAGCGTGCAGAATTACTCTTTCCGGGGAGTAGCTCGGACTCTCCGTTCACGCTGCTGCTGTCGCTCGATGTCTCGAATTACGGTAGCAAAGTTCGGTGCGGAAGAGGGATTGTGCTTCAGCGAATACCGTTGCGCACCAAAACTGAGGAAGAATAAAAACAAACCAAAATATTGTGCAAGGGCATCTGAACAACAAACGCATTAAATGACACACCGATGGTGTTGGTCTAGCAGACAGTTCAATAAACAATATTATCTTTGCTGACTGACGGCTCTCCTAACGGGATGGTTCAACTTTTTTCGAACGGGAATATTAATATCTAAGGTTTGTATTTATACTACGAGTTCACACGACGACAACGGTAGCATTTCCTTTCTCTAGAATTCTAGCATTCTCTCTTTCTAATCTCTAGAAACAAAAATTAATGCGAAACAAAGGATACTCCTTACAATATCCTTGTGTGTTAACCGTTTTCTGGAGTGAAATCCTGCGCGCGAAATCAAAACTGTTCCAACAACGACTCGTACGTTTTTGGCAAGAGGTTGAACAGCAGCGGGTTTCCGTAAGAATGGAGGAAATATTGTAAAGCAAAACCTCCTGTTTACTGCACTCATGCGGCTTTTCCTTGTCTTCGCCCATTCGCTGGTATCGCGTCTCGCGTCCCTAAAACAAGTCAAAAGAAGCCTCTAAAGGGGAAGCGATAGCACATTCTGGAATAACTTATTCGTGAACCCGTTGTAGGGTTGTATCCGATTTTCCTTTGCGTTTGGGATAGTTTTTCTTTTCTAACGGTCGAGCCTTCGTTCTTGGCGATCAAACATGATGACGAGGGTGCCCGGAGAAGGGAGACGAACCTGCGAAGTAGTTTTTTTTCAATCAATGCGGGAAAAGCCGCTTTCGAAAAAGGCCCCGGCGGCCCGAGGGCGCTAGATTTTCCGGCTTTCGTCTGGTGGTTTCCCAGTGACTTCCAGCTGAGTCACGCGCCACAAGGCTCTCCGGTACCGTACACCTCTTGGTTTCAGTTTCGTCTCTTTTGCCACCGAGGCGTCCCTGCTTTGTCCCGGTGTGCGTGTGTGGCGCTACTTCTCGTTGCTGTGTTGATGGGTGCTGCTGCGTGCCGGTAAGGTCGTTGGCCAGAGCGAGAGACAATGGGAATTTTCCGACTGTCGAATGACGTCAACAGGGGGGGGTAAATTATCAAACGGTCGGCGTGGTGCGTTGCCTTCCGTGTTCCGTCGCAGTGTGATGTGCAGTCTAGAACAATGATAATCGGAACAGCGAAACGTTCGAGGAGTCGGTAATGCACGGGCGAGAGCCAACCGGGAGCGAAAATGGTTAAGGAAAACTGTTTCTTTGTTAGAGCGTTCCCTTGTGGCAGAAAAAGGGACATTTTCCCGATGACCAACAGCGAACGGCAATGGCTAAGCAAAAAGAAGCCGGGGAACGGCGTCCGTGTGCTCTTGCACTCGGGTGTAGTTGACACAGCACTAGCAGCCATTTAATCTCGATCCCATTATGCCTAAATCACAGTGAAGAGAGGTTTTGTGCTTCCCTCGTCCTGCTCCGGAAAGCCATTAGCACCAGAAAAGTCATAGCTTGCCGATGCAAAAAAGGGGGCCTCGGTGGCGAATGTAGCATTAGAATTGCATGTAGGAGAGGTTCTTTCTGGTGAGCGGCAGCAACGAGCGGGTTTTCGGAATAATAGAAACAGAGAAGGATCAGATCATTTCTTGTGCGATGTTAACATGAGATGTTAGTGTTTTGGTTAACCCAACGTTCCTTGCAGTTATTGAAGATGTCTCGAAGGGATAGTTTAGCTGAGCGCCTTTGATAGGATTTTGTGATTACGGATTTAACATTCTCCTTCAACAAAATCGTTGGCAACAAGCTCTCCCGATATACGTTTACCCTCCCTAAATATTATTTCTTTATTTTCCATACTTCGCAAGGATGAAATGATCAGATGCGTTAAAGTGTCATGCGTAATCCCTGAACCGGTGACGAGGGACGAATCGATAGCACTATTGCGTTCCCATCTCTTATTCGTTAACATTAAATTACTTTTTCCAGCCGACGGGCTCATGGCTGCCAATATAACGTACGAAAATCACAGCACATCACGGTCAAATGTTTGACCCTCTTCCCGTCACCATTTGCCACCAGTTTGATGGCACGCGGTGGTGTGTTGACGCGGTACAGTTTTTCCCCGTTTCGAAACTGGTTCCCCGACAGTCGGCGCTTGCAAATAACTGTGCGGAACGGAATAATTTTTCCTTCACGCATGATTGACACGCAAAGCTACTGCTGCGTATTTGTTTGCCACCTGCCTCTTCCTCCCGGTCCTGTGTGATTGTGGATGGCACATGTCGCATATACGTTGCACGGTGTCGGGCTATACGTGTCGAAACTGTGCCACTTTTTGGTTACATTGTAGATAACGTTGTAGTTTCATGCTGTGCGAGTATATCGGAGCGAGTAGTGGGAAAAGCGATATTTCCACCCAGCTTGGGTTTTCGCGTTCGTGCCTGCCTGTTTCCCGACCTCATCCGCTAACCTCGCTTGCCTCCTTCTGCCGATTTGTCGGCAACACGCGGGCACGGTGAAACGAAAGTGACAACCAGGTAGGGCAGGCAGGGTAATATCATTTGGTAAATCCAATTTGGCATATCGGATTTGTGTGCGAAATCGGCTTCGTCTGTCTGTGCCTCTGCAGTTTTCGGTTTCGATGGCCGACACACCTGTATGTATGCAGAAAGTGTGCCCTCTGCTGACTTTTTGGTGGATTGAAGGCAAAGTATAAAGTATAAATTGAAGCAAAGTTAGATGCCCCTTCATGATGCTATGGGCATGTGAGCCAGCCGAATCCTATCGGTTGCTGGACACGAAAAAGCTACGGCATAACGTTGTGTGAATGTTTTAAGTTGAATTAAACCCCTTCGACATTGCCCGACGGTGGTGATGTGATTAGATAATGTTCCTTTTTTCTCCAAATTTGTCCGAATATGTAGTGGCCTCTTTTTTGTCTGACGAACCATTAGATTCATCTGCGAGAACACCGTTCATCTTTGCAAATCTTGTTTCTGTTTATTTCAGTTCGTTTTCTTATTGTCGAACAAAATCAAAAATTCTTCCTTAAATACAAAAAGGGTACGTTCTTCTTCGTTGAAACACCTGTTTATGCAACTATTGATTCGATGCAAAATTAAGCAAAGCTGCTTCGACCACTCTCGCGATTGGCAGCGCGCAGAGGACCGATCAGTCAGTTGCTCCTTTTTCTCGGCTCTCCCCCACTTTGGGCTCAACTCTGGCTTCCACTTGTTTTGTTGCATGCCAAGCGATGGTTCACTTCGCTGAACCACGCCGTCTATTTATATTAGCATGCAAGATGCCCAGACCAATATAATCGCTAACATACAATGTTTCGCCCGGCGTCCCACTATTTGGCGAACAACCTTGATGGGACTGTTTCGGAACAGTAAGGGCAGATTGTTGCCAAATTCGCACGCTTCTTTTCCTGTCTAGAAATGAGCCTTCTTAATAGATCGACGACAAACCGATTGGAGAGCTAGAGTTCCTCAGACTCCTGTTATTCTTCGTTGTCACTCGTGGGTGGATTTAATTAAATTTGTTTTTCTTTAACAGATGCACGCCGAGGTTATTTGGTCAACGAATTATGGGCTATTCTCCGATGGTGGTTCTCCTTTCTTTTACTACAGGCTGATGAAAAATTCGCGTCGTGTTAGAAAATAAGAGGAGACGACGGCGGTGGTTGTCTAGATAGTTAGTTAGTTGCCAGCAGCGCCATTGCCAGCAACGCCACCGCGAAGAAAGTAATGGCCGGTACACGAGAGAAATACCTCTCCGCTCGCATTCCGGGTCGGCTCCTATAAAAATAACAACATATGCACGGCCATGTAACCGTAGGTGCAGACGAACGACTGGGTTGCGCTGGGTGAGGGAAGGGGAGGGAGGATGTGGCAGCAACAACACCCTCAGAGTCTTGTTGTCAGTATTGATGTTGCGCGGTCGAGATGAGTGTATGATTTACGATGCTAGGCAGCCGGCCGAACGCCGTTCGTTACACGCATAAATAAATAAATGAAGCGATCGGAGTGCGCGGTGCACATGAAAAAAAGCTGGGCAACAAAAAGGGGCGGGGGGGAATGGAGAAAAATATTCATGGTTGAAAATAAATCACCACCTACACGTTAACGAACAGAGCGAGATAACGATATAGAGATATCAAGGAGGAAAGCGTTAAAACCGGCTCATAAAAATGCATGATGTTTTTCTCTCCGAAATAGCTAAACTAATCTTATATGCACACATACAAACACATATACACATATCCTTCGCGATTGGCATGGTATCATGGTGATGGACCAATATCAAAGTCTTCATGTCTTACTGTCGTTATTCAAGTTGGAGCGAAATGCCTTAAAAATCCATGTTAATGAAATGTTGACTTTGAAATGTTGTTCCTTACATCATTGAAAAAATATGGGGAATCCTTTGGGGGATCTAGAGAAAGGCTCATTTCTAAATGATTTCATTTTGTATCTCTCCATCAGAATCGCAAAAGTTGCCTGAAAGGATTCATCATAAAACGAAGAAAAGCAAGGAATGAAGTCGATCATCCATGAATGATTAGCCTAGAATGCTCCGATTTTATTGTGACGCAAATCAATCCTTTTCCCGGCCTTAGTGTGACCTTCGTGTTATGCATAATTATAGCAGCTCTTCCCAGAGAAAACGATAACGATAATGATTACGGACTTTCGCCTAACATTATTCACCCGGAAAAAGGGACTGCGCTGGTTTAAATTTGCTGATTTCTTTTTATGATCCCTTAGATGGTACGGCTCGGGAAGAAACAAATTTGTATTTTCCTAACCCGAAGGGTACGTTTTTTCTTCGCCAGCTAGCCATTGAAGCCATAGGCTTTGAAGAAAGGGTTGTTAAATGGGCGACATTTCAATTCGCACGACGTACGACGCGTTGTAGGAGGAAAAAAGATGTGAACCTTTTGGATGATTGTAGGACACCGGGAAGCAGGAAGGAGGTGACAGTCCTCTGGTATCGCAACTCCGCGAGCTCTGCTCGTTCGGTCGTAATGCGATCTAGAATGATTAGAATGAATTTATCATCGGGCTGTTGGGGGTGGCAAAAGGGGTTCATTTCTAACGCCGGGCATAAATCACAGCTTATGGGTTTGACGCGCCTGGAAAGAGTTATCCTTTGGCACTCGTTATCCGCAATGTCCGCGCCCGCTTCTGGACAAGAACCGGGCTGTGCTGGGCTGGGAAGTGGGTAGGGATGGTGAGATCTGGCAGCGCTTTCTACGCCCTTTTCGAAGGGCCACAAACATGTCGATAGATTTATGGACGCTTTAGTTTGATGTTCGATTTTTCAGTCGCGGGAGAATGAGGTTTCGAGAATCTTATCCTTCGTGCCCTTCGAAGACGCAACATTGTGCCACGTTCATCGACGTCGGCGTTAGGATGGATTTATTGGACCGGCAAAAACCGTCCCGTTTTTTTAAATGTAGTGTCCAAAGAATATGCCCTCGAATCGATGCGTTTGTAATGGAGGAAGTATTTGTTATGCTTAAAAAAAAGTTAACTACCAACTGGTGACATGGTTGTCCTTCAGTACGGAGTAATGTTGGCAAGGTGATTTACTCTATTAGCTTCTATCTGTAACAAAAACTTCACCTGCTTGTAAGTCACATCTCCTGACGATAGCGGATACAGCAAGCATGCCTAAACGAAACTACTTCCCGGAAGCACAATCCATCCCATTTCGCTCCGGAGCGTGAATGACGTATCCAGGTTTACTTGATACACAAAAGTTCTTGGGAATATGATAACTAGTCCGGAGGTTTGTATTTCCCGGAGCACGCAGCAGGTTGTTTACTTCGTTGTCCTTGAAGTTGTGGCTGGATACGGTTGAAGAACACCGTCTGCGGACGCCCTTACGGATCCTGATGTAATCATACCCCGGGACTCGTCGTCCTGTCTTTGGCCAGAAGCAGAATGTCAAATGGGATTGATTGTGTAACGATGGTTGTTTTCTACAATTCCGTCAGCCAAGTCCCTCGAGTCGGTAGGATGGACTTTGATTGACGCCTGAAAGGGAGCGAGCGAGCAGCCTGAAAGGGAGAAGATAGACCAACGCAGCCTCGCCTAACCCTTTAGTCTTCGTGAGATCCAGGATATCGCTTTGCCGGGTCCTTGTGCCGAAGGCCGTTCGAACTCGCTGCCTTTCCACGTCCGTCCGTCCTGTGTGTGAAAAGGTAAAGTGCAAGGTTGCGTGCACTTGTTGCGCAATGTGACACGAGGGGGCTTGTGTTTGCCCGTGTGTGAAGGTTGTTTTGCTGGCAAGCAGCGAGCCGGCGAAGGGAAGTGAGCAATAGAGACAGGAAGCACCAGCTCGGCAGGAAGTGACAGGAAATTAGAGTCCGCTGCTCTCTAGCGCCGCACACGGGTGAAGGTTTCGTTCGTTTATTTCCCGGCGCTTATGACCTAGCTTCGATCGTGGCTATAGGGACGCTTGAACTTCCTGAGTAACCTGAGATTTTTACAATTTCTTCGCCCTCCGGAGTGATGAAGGACTGGGGTGTTGGCAATGTAATTTACCCGAAGAAGAAGTCTATTTTTGTGCCTTGCTCGTCCTTTCATCAGCTAAACCTAATCGATAGACGTGCTTCTGCTTGAGAGGAGTGGCAGAAAAGAAGTCGGCAAAGTGTGCGAACTCTTCTAAAAGGTAGACAAACGGAACACGCGAAGGAAAATCGCAGCAAAACAGTATTTGGCTCAATTTCCGAAGAATAATTTAATATCTGTGAGTCGGACAATTTTTCTGTCTCCGCCGGGGAAGTGTGTTTTCTATTTTCATGATCTGACCAGTCACATTTTTTACCTTTTACTCTTCGCTGCGTCTTGTTTCTGTATATGAATTTCTTGATTTTCTCCTAACACGACACCTGTATTTCATCGCATGGATAATTAATACGATTTTTCTTTTCCTCTCTTTTCTCTTTTACAGGTAAGGTGTTTACAATTTTGACAACAAACATTGGGCTTGGTCGACGTGTGTTCACTCGAGATAACTTTGAGTTGTACAAATTGCGAATTGAAGGACTGCTTGATTTGATGTGTCACGTTTGGAGAAACTAAAGTAAGCGTGTCGATTTGAATCCTCCTCTGGAAGGTAGTAGTGTTATACTAAAGATATCTGCTTTCTATTGCTTCTTCCCACGCAATCCCTCACTTTCTCAAACGGTCCAAACATTTGTGGAAAACTAGCTGCTTCGCGATGGTCGGTCCACCTGATGTGCCTTCGTTGTCATTCGCCAATAAAATAACGCGATCTGCTTACCATCCACCATAACGCGATGGTGTTTCACCTGATGCGCGAGCACCGCGTTCCGTACACATATTCGATTGGATGACGACGACGCTTTGGATGACTCATTGCGGGGGATCACGTTCGCAAATGGAGCCAGCAGTCTCATTTGTCACTGTCACACCGTTCTCGAAACGGAGAATATTACACAGCCTGAGGGACACGCCAGGACTCAGTACAGACCAGGGCAGGCTGATATTTTGCTTGGGGCGGCTTGCAGATCACACTCGGTCGCTACCGTTTGGAACACTGCCAAACATTGGCCGGCAGGAAACGAAAATAGTGCCCTGCTTGGGTTGCGGACCAATTTACGGAACTTCTTTTAAACGTATGAAAAAGTTCCCCAGCTTTTGAGATGTTGGTTGCCTTCGTCAATGCAGGCCTCTTATTTTCATATACATACTTGATTCCTCACGAAAGAATGGAGACCTTTGCCGAAGTCGATTCTTCACGTTGCATCTGCAGGCGGCCTGTTTTGGGTTGCGGATTATGGGAGAATAATTTATTACCGAATCGCAATCCACCTTCGACAATGGGCCGCATGGTTTCGTGCGGATAAGCGGATCCGTAAAATCGTTTCTCTCCCTTCTGAACAACGTCCATTAGCTCAATCTTTTCAATCACGTTGCTACTTGGATATGGTTCGCAGAGGGTTGAAGGTGATACTTTTTTAAATGTTATCATGAGCTCTATCTAGAACCGGCGTGCACCGGCGGTCACCGGGATCTCGCCGTGTGCAGCCTTCAATGATTAAAACGAGTTTCTGTTACCGTGGCGCAGCACACCTGTAATAGTAAACCCCGCCGGCATCTTAGCCTTGTTGTGGTCAGCTTCGATTCTCTGTATATAGTTTATTTTTCGCATCCAGCTGCAGCAACAACACAGGACGGTCAGGTTCAACCTACGTCAACCAAGTCATGGTAATGGGCAAGCGCCGAGGTGACTTAAAAACTGGCCATGATACGATCGAGGAATACTTTGGGTCGAGATGGGTAAGGCCACAGACAAGACCTCTTCCCATTGCCAGTGTGAAGCGATTTGATGTACCTATGAAATATGGAAGGTTCCCGCGAAGAGAAAGAAATCACGCAAGTGGGACAGCAAGACTGAGGGCTCACGGTGGAGCCAATATGCACCCTTCGCTGTCGACAAGACACGACCTGCGAGGCAGCGGTATCCCTTGTTGAGGTTTGCCTTGTCTGGGTGAAGCTAATTGTGTCATTTAAACGAAGAAGAAAGCAGAGCGCGCATTATTACTCATGCCTCGCGTCTGTGTCTCGTCTGTACGGCTCGAGCGGAGTCCCGGTGCATGTTCGACCCGGTTGTACCCTCTCCGGTATTGTAACAGTGGATGCTTGCTCCATACACCACTGTCTGGCACGACTTTATATTGTTTCCTGAGCCTAATGCTGCTTGGAAATCAAGTTGTGTTGTCAGACTGATCTTAGCGCGGGGTAAACCCAGTTCCTTGTCGAGTGGATCGGCATGTTGGGGTTCATTTGTTTGAAATATAACCCGCGTTCCTCCCCCTCCCGTTAGGTCTACACCTTGCATCTGTACCAGGAGTTATTTTCCATCTGTACCAGGAAAGTGAGGCCAGAAAAATCATATACCTTACCCGTATCGAGAACATTGAACGCGTCTACCGATGATGTTGGTGTGGCTATAACAGCGCTTTCTGTTTCCATATCTAAACACATTTTGTTACATATTATCATGATTGCGCCACGATCTCTTTGATGTTGCCCCTTTCGCTTCGAGGTCCATTTGGAGGGGAAATTAGCGCGCACCATCTGAATCCCCGTTTGCCACGAATGCGGTGCTCATTATGCATTTGATATGGCCGCTGGATGGGAATCGGGTTTCTAGCCTACCGGTGGATTGTTCCTTGCTCCTCGGTTGAACTATACATAATATCTATCCCCTTTTCCACCGCTCTCTCTCTCTATCGTGCGCTGGAGCCATCTGGAGTAAATCCGCGGAGGTGTTAATAAATGTACCATGCATTCGCAATTGTTTAATTTTCCATTTTCTCCAGTCTGCTGTAGGTGCAGCTTCGTTGGGAGGTGGCAAAATAAACCCAGCCCACGAAACTCCGTTTGGTTCCTAACCGACGCCACCGGTGTGTAACGAACAATTATAAGATTTTCAAATGTTCTTCTCACCCTGAACAGTTTTGATCAACAGAAGTTAGCAGTTGCTCAGCGAGGTCGCACGTTTTGTGCACTCAAAACTGTTGCTTTGCATGAAAATAATTAAGTTTATCGAACGCTACAATATGCACAGACGTTTGATTTATGCAAAATGCAACCACAACTAAATTCCGTTGTTCCACATCAAACTTTCCTGTCGAAAGAGGAGAATTCTATGAATGTATGATGAGATAATGTTCTCGGAAATGCTTTGCATGTTAAGAGGATGATTCGGGGTTTCGTAGGCCTCCTCGATGTGTTGTTTTGATTTGCTTTCAATTTAATATTCAAATCTAGCCGAAATGGGCTGTAGAGTTATTCTCTACACATGCTGATTATTAACAAGATCATATCAGTTGTAGAGGTTTACTTATGTGCATTTGAGCCCATCGCTCGTTTATTGTAAACTGTATTTATTTATTTATTTATGTACCTCACCGCAAGTAGCATTATCTGCCGCTAGATATCGACGTGCATAAATCGGACCGATGGCGTGATGGACAAATGTCAATACCTATCGTCCCTTGAGCCGTTTACTGTCAGCACTTTACCCACATGTGCACACATGGGAGGTAAGCAGAGGGAGGTGGCAGCTAGTAAAACCGCTCCTCCACGCCGTCATAAACTCTTCTGCTTCGTGTTGTGTCCCTCCGCTTCGGCGTCACCTTCACAGCCGTATCGGGCTCGATTGGCGTCGGCTGTTCAACGAGATTCGTTGCGAAGGAAAACAAGTCCTCCACATGATGGGCGGGAGAAGCATAGAGAAAGAAAGAGAGGAGGCGAGCGGGTCACGCGGATTAATTATCGATAAACTGTGTGCAGTAAACAACAAGTCCAAATGTCGCTGCCGTTGGGCGAATGCGCGGCCACCAAAGTGCGGTCCGCGTCAGGAGTGGTTAATGGTTTTTTTTAATTAATTTAAAATCAAGAAGAAACCCGCTGAGAGTTTGATTGCAGGGTTTAATTTCAAACCGGGTAAGCTAATGACGGTTGTATATTTTATTCCTCCCTGTTATATTTACTGCCACTAGGGACAACCACGAAGTTTTCTTGCCATTTTATTTCAGACTACATTTTAGTGTAAGATACTTTCCTTGCACATTTGGGTGTTATATGTTGTTTTAGAAGCGTCTCTTTTTCCTGTATTTCCGCTCCATGAGTAAAGTAGGGATTCGCACTTAAGACATTCGTTCAAAAACTGTTTTTATTACTGCTTATTATCCCCAAGCAGTGCGTTCTGGAAAGCGTCTTGTCATGCGTAATGTTCCGCTGTGACATCGAACGTATACTGTGTTTTGTTGTAATACTATGTGTCCTTTTTCAAGCTGTATTCCCTTTCGGTTGTGTCGAGATGATTTCTGTTAAAGAATTTCGAGTGGGCTTATGATTCTTTGTCGCATTCGCATTTGCTTTTCCACCAGAAAGGTGTGCACACTCTTGTTCACCGGGTCAGTGGTTCTAAAGAACCGTCCATTCGTTACGAGCAGGGCTCTGATTGGCACATTTTTGCCCTTTTGCCCCTGTTACTGGACACTTTACCACGAGTGTGGGATCAGGCATGACGCATGAAGTTTTCTGCGTGTTGAAAGGCTATTTTATCAAGTATTTTTGGGCTTGTTTCACGCGCACCTTCTGTTCGTCATTCAAATTATTCTTTCTAGTCGCCTATCTGAAACTTTAAGTACAGATAGCATCACTAGTTAGGTAAGCTGATGGCCTTGCATAAGGTTTTTTAAAGGGTTTTTTTTTTGGTTCGTGCTAGACTACCATTCCGAGGTCGAACTTCTCGCTCCATCCATCACGTTCGTCTTAATCAAACAATGATGATCCACAGGGCGAGGCGATGGTTGGCCTTGGGTTCGCCGAATTTTTCGCAGCTGGAAGAGAAGCCTCTGCCATTGCCCCGGCGTCAAGTCTTAATCATCTTTGGCCGCCCTCCGGGTGCGATGCTATTCCCCAGGAAAACGAACCGTTGGTTGGTTGGTTGGCTGCTTAGTGTTGGTGGAAGTCTTGGAATGGAAACAATATCATCAATAAAAAAGGGAGCAACATGCCATGTTGATGTGCAAAGGAACATTGAATTACCGATCCCTCCCGGGGTTTTTTTCTCTGTAGGTTTGACCTTCGAGCGATGACGGACATTAGGTTGTGAAAATGTGCGTGCGTGTGTTAGGTGATCGGAAACGCGTTCCCCGGCTGGCACCGCATTCTTCTCCGTTCGAAGGAAGTCTACTGGTGGGCCCGTAGCTTCCCGAAAACAAGCGCTTTCTTATCGTTTATCAATATTTCTAAAACCAATAGTGAATCTGCTTTCGCTGCGAGGGCGGCGATCGGCGATATTTTTCCGTAACAATATGCTATTTTAGTCCTCGCCATTGTTTGCTGCTCGAGGAAACCCGAAGCAGGATAAGGCATGACACTGAAGGACGGGACCAACCGACTTTCGTGAAGCCGAAGGAAGACAAACCTGCGCTTCCTGCATTTTTTCGCTCTCACTGGAAACTTTTGCGTGGTGAAGCAACCATTCTTTTCTTCTGGCCGATCCAGCGTACTGATAAAGCGTGTAAAAATAGTATCTTTATGTGTTGTGAAACGATAACCGAGGTATGAACCTTGTCGATTCCTTAATAATGAATCTATTCATCTGCGCTGGATCGCAGAAAGATAATTGCGCTGAAAGATAATCTTAAGAGCTTCACAACCTTCGTATGGCCTTTGAAACTTCCTCACTCTGTTGCCTTTTACTCTAAATTGTGAATTATTTTGTGGCGCTAACGGTGAAGAATTTAGTAACTGCGTTTGCGCAATCAAACCTGTATTTTTAAACCCATAAAGATCCTGCCTACGGTCTGATTCTTCGGACCGCTTCTATCGTATACGTCCGGGCTGTTGTGATTGAATTTATTATCACACTTTTCGCCACACTTTTTGAACGGTTACGATTATTTGCTTTTTCTGTTCGCTACTCACCATCGTGCGGGCGATCAAAAAGTAAAGAGGTTGCGCTGTTGGCTTTTTCCCATGTTAAACATGAGTTCCGTTGCCGCCCGGGGTTCTACGTACGCAAGATGGCGTTTATGTACGGCGCGTTTTTTTCTTTCTTCCAACCGCCCTATATGATGACGGACTCATCCACACGTTGCTGGCGTAGTATGGATGATGGTTTATGATGCGACACGATATAGTTTGCGCGCTTCGTCGAGCGTCGAAATTGCGCCGCAATTGCCAGGGGTCATTAGGGAGAAAAAAGGCGGGAGTCGGAGGCAACCAGGGGGGAAATGGGTCTACCCTGGATGTGGGGCCGCGAGCGTTCGAATTCGTGTGCGAATCGTTGTCTCGTGGCTTACGATTATTTGACAGGCGTCCCCGAGGCGGACAATCGCAGTGATAAGATACATGCTGCTTGCTCATAACCAAATGAACTGACGCGTCCCAAATGGCCCCACAACACATCGGCATGGCCCAACATTAACGTCATGGTGTTTTTTTCCCTTCAATTCCTCGCAATCTAGGGTTTTGCTTTTCAAAGTGACATTTTGGTTTTGGCTAAGAGATGTCATTTTTTTGCCAATTTATTTAAAAAACTGTACTCTCTAGGATTAAAAAAATGTACATACTTTTCGTTGATTCCTAAGGGTGTATTTAAGTTAATGACACAGCTGTAGCGTTGGCCTACTTCCCTGCTGCTCGATCGCAAATCTTGTTGCCGGCCTAAATCTTGCAAAAATCATATCAAAATGCAGCTGGCGAAAGGTCCCTTGGGTCGTTCGCAAAAAATAATGTTCCAGGATGGATGGTTTTTTTGTTCTCTTGCTGCCCTCCCAGGAAAGGAAACCGGTTCATTTTCCGGTCGGATTCGTTTTTTGAGAAACGGAGGTGTTATACCGCGAGGATTCGGTCGCGCTTCGGATGTGAGAAGGAATTGAAAAACAAACGAGCAAATGCAAAAAAAAAAAACCCTCCATCCGCCTCATGAACGATCGCTGAAATTTCCTTTTAATTACCGTGCTTTCTCCCGGCATCTTCGCCCGGTCTCCAGGAGAGGAACCGGATGATGATGGGCTTTTTTTTATTTCCTTTCTGTTCACTGGTGACGCTTTTGAGCGGTTCAGAGAATGTCGGTTGCGTGTGTTTTTTTGTATGTTGCTGTCTTCAATCTCTCGTTTAAATTATTGCTTCAGACCCGCGGCGCCGGCTCGCACATTTTTAAAGCAGCCGCAAAAGGCAATGTAGTATCGGTCGCAGCCAGTAGATTGATTGACAGCCTTGCCGGCCCTGGCCAAGATGTGACTGTTATTATAGCGCGCAAGAAGAGTGGTCAGGTTTGACGGCAGAGCACTATGTTTTCGCAACCGGTGCACACCATCACACCTTCCCCACCTCTCTTGTGCGGTTTAATTTTAGCGTCCTGCCGTTGGTTAAAACCTTTGATTCGTGTTTTAAGAGGGAGCCGTACATGTACAAGCAATAGACACACAATTTGTTACCGCATTCCGCACATCGCAATTCAATATCGGTAACTTTCTCACAGAAACGTGTGGTTGTGCTATTGTCTAGCTTTGTGCGTGCGGGCATTTGAGATTGCATTTCTTGTTTGACTAATTGTTGTTCAGTTTCATTCTTCTTTTTTTCTTTCGATAAAACTATATTGATTAAAAGGACAAGCGTTTTTAACAGTATTTCAAATGGATTGTCAGTGAAGTGAGTCGTATGAATCGACCATAATTTTAATAGTAATAATAAAGGTTGGTTTTGTTCTCCGGGGGTAAACAGAGGAGTGTATTCTCTTCTGAACATAAATGCGTTGGTATTCATATGAAAAACTGGACGATAATGTAACGGCACATAATAACATTCGTATTGTATAATTAAATATTCGTAATAGCTTTACATCGAAGTCACCGATCCGTCGAGTCGAGCTTTGAATGTGTTATTGAGGGCTTTTGAAGGACACCGTACAAAACAATTATAACCAATGGAGCCGGCAGTGGCACGCCTGACATTATAAGACAAACATCATCCAGCGAAATGGATTCCTTCGCTATGAATGAACGCTGGCACGCCCGCCGTTGGTGTGTCTGCTGTGTGTGTACGTGTGTTGATGTCACGACTTTTTCATGTCGCCGCGCATATGTAGCTACCGATGTGCGTCACGAGCGCCGGTCGCGAGGCGTTTTATAAATAAAACACCATTTTCTTCCAAAGTTTGTGTTCCGTTTCTTGGCAGTTTTTCCCATGGCCCCTGTGTTGGTGGTCGAATTTTTCCGGAGCCGCATCGCTCCGTGTACCCATCCTGCACATATCCATCATAGGCAAGTCGAAGGCATGATCGGGGTGCGGTAAAGTCACGGAGATCACGAACGCACATTGCGTGTCATTTATGTGTGTATGTGTGCCTGTTTGAAGAGGGGCAGGAGAGGTGGTCGGATGTTTGTGTTGCAAGGGATAATTTGGTAGATTTCCATTTTTATACACCACCTTCTCAACCGTTCGGACGCCCCGAAAGCACCCTCCAACTGTGTGAGGGTGGAACGGCATGGAAATCAATCGTCACCAGGTCCTCCAGTTTGCTGGAAAGAAGGAGGGGTAGAGGGGAGACATATTTCCGAACGAAATTTATGTATGCTCGCCTCGACGGTCCAAGGCGAGGGAAGAAATGTTCCTGAAGTTGAAAAGGGACGAGTGGGAAGTGAACTGTTCACAACAGAAAAGCGGTCGCAGTTTGCGGAACAGGTTGTGGAAAAGAAGAATCGAGGCTCGTCACGAAACCACGACCACGAAAGTCCTTTAACTGCGCAGGAGTTGTAGGAAGAGGTAGGCCTCGCCAAAATGATCGAATTCTACGACGGTAAGAGGGGTAGCATGATGAGAGATCGCTCACCAGCTCCGTTTCATACGACAAACGCACGCAATCGTTACCCGTGTGGATATGGATTAGTTTAGTAGGCGGTAAATTATTTGTCGCACACATTTCTCACACCTTTGTTGGGGCATAAAATGTTACTTTTGACTTATGTTGGATCGTGGTTACGAAGGGACGTTACGTGGATTTCGTTTTAACAGATAGTTTTCTTAAAAGGACATTACACTGGTTCAAAATATTCGGATTCGAAGAAAAAAAATTGTAATCTACATCAATATTATCCTTTTAGACTCCTTTTTTTCCGTTTCATCGTGAAGTAAATGGTCGGTAGTTGGGTTTTGCCGGGAGTTTTGCAGTCACGATCGAATGGCGAAAAGATTTGCGTTACAAATTCTAATGAGATGATGTAATTCCCGTTTCTTTACAGCAGAGGGCGTTTGTGGTTGCGGTGAGTGTGCAACCAGTGGCGGCGTGGGACCAGGCGGCGGCGGAGGTGCTGGTGGTGGTGGTGGCGGGGGCAGCGGCACGGTTGCGTCTTCCGGGGCTATGGGGGCCCCGTCCAACGGCTCCAAGACGGCACACTCCAAGGTTGCAACCGGAGGAGGTCATGCCAACACGCAGACCTCCAGCAAGCGCTCGAGCAGCGGAGCCGACGGTGACTACCACCTGGTGCAGCACGAGGTGCTCTACTCCCTATCCGCCCAGTATGAGGTAAGTCGAGTAATTCTAGCGGGCTGATCTGGACAGATTTGGACAATGTATATTCGCTAGACATCCATTCCACAATGGCTATATGCCATACATTCAATTGTTTCCCTTTGCACTCTATTTCAGTTGATTCTTACTTGTGTGCTGATTTTACTTCCATTACGTTTAACTTATCTGAGCTAAGCCTCAACGAAGGAAACGAGTCAGAACAATGTGGAGGACTCGATTTCGTAGATCAATGCTCTTACCCAAAAGTTCAACCAAGCTTTTGGAATAGTTTATCGCCCTGCTGGTGATTACTACTAAAACCCTTTCTTCAATTGTCGGATGGCTTTCCTCGCACAAATAATTGTTTTCGCAAAGAAGGAGAGACTAATGCCTTCTTCGGAACGTTCAAGCGCTAAGCGGCTCGATGTCGTAAATCAGTGCGGCACGACCAGTCAACCGTTACAATGTTGTTTCGCTTTATGTTATGCCATCCACAAAACGGATCGATGTCCGCGGGAGGTGTGCTTAGGCGAAAGCAGCGACTCCGCGACAAAATCAGTGTTAAAAACAGTGTTTTCATCCAACGTCCAACTCCTAGGGAAGGCCAACCTTACGGTTGGAAGTTCTGGAAGACGTAGAACTTTTAAGGAGGAAGCCTTTCGTGTTTGCGATGTTTCTGTTGGCTACGGTCTCAAAATGTGCTCTCCGGCAATGGTCACACCAGACTGTCCGATAAGCACAGACACACAAAATGGCGCACGCTTGTAAATGTGCCCAAGGGTAGGTTTTGTTATTTAATTGTCGGCACCTCATCTTGGACGCATCTCTAACCTTCAACCGGCAGCACTTTGGCGAAGCTTTCGCATTCCCTTTAGGCCTTCGTAGCATGCATAAAGGGGTATGTTTGGAGTTTTACCCCTAAACCATTCTCCTCAACGACAGCGGCGTGAGGTATGACGCGGAGCAAGGGCCACGAATACGCACGCCCCATTTCTTCACGTTCCCGTCAAACGGTCCGTTTTGGTTGTGGTTGCTTGTGGAGTTCTAAAATAAGACACGCTGCGACGGTGGCGTGGCATCTTCTTGTGCCGTGATTTGTCAACCCGAAATATCCGGCCAACCTGCCGGTTGGCGTCAACCGAAAATTGATCGATAGAAAATACATGGGGAGATGCCAAAATAAAGACCACTAGGAAATCTCATGCTGGGTTTTATGAGGCCTTCATGATTCTAGTTTTAAACGTTCTATATTTCTGCTTGATGTTTAAGAACAGAGCACGAAGTTGCCTTAATTGTTCGCCAATTCAAGTAACTTCCGCCACTGCCAGAGGCACACTGAAGGCTGAATGCGGAGTCTCAATCGTCCCTGAGTGGCGGCGTATCTATACCGCGGCGGCCACACGAGATAACGGAAAAGATGATTGCAATTAAGAACCTCGCAGCAGCAGCAGCAGCAGCCAGCAGCACCAGAAGCGCCAAGAGGTGCCATGGAAGAGGAAGGCAAAAAATGCACCACTTCAGAGCCACATTAGCCACAAACATGTATAATAACTGTCTGCGCTGGACTCGCTGGGGGATATACGGTAAATGCATACGGGGCCCGGAATGGAATGAAATGAAGTGCAGGAAGAGCTCGTATAAAAACAAAATCACAAGTCCGCTGGACGCAGTAAAGAAAAGAGAAAAAGGAAACCAGCTGTAAAAGAATGAAATCTGCAATATCAATAGCAAGAAACAAACAAACATAATAAAAACTCGCTGGCTGACGCAAATTGCTGCGTTCATTGCCCTTGGTTGCACAGCCGGAGAGGCGTGGAGTGTGTTTGCTTGTGCGTGTGTTTGCACTTGTGTGTAACTATTTCCCCGTTGGGTTTCCCTTTGGGAGGGGTGTAAAATGTATGCTGGTATTTCTTAGCCGCGTGGAGCCTCTCAAATGCCATCGCAGAAGCTAACCTAAGGTCGGGGAGGAAGTTGTTCCCCAGCGGCGCCTCATTTTATGTCACCTTTTATGTTGCCGAGCGCAAGCGGTGTCGAGGTTTTTATGTTGCCCGGTGTCCTTTACTGTTTCTGCGCGTCTGAATGGTACGTACGAGCAAGTATGTTTTATACTATATGGTTAAACTTTAAATGCAAGTATTCCAGTGCTTATGACCCACGAAACTTGGGAGAAGGAAGACCATGAAAGAATCAAAATTGTTTTTTGTACCTATTTTAATTTTGTCAAGGTGCTATACAATTTTCGTTTTTTTGTTGAGTGCAATACCAGCATGTCGATAGGACCTTTTCGGATAGCCTAATTTTATTTTATTTTTTCCACCGAAAACACAATGAACCCAGAAAAGGCTTATTTAATCAGTTTCTCCTTCTTCAGACCTTTTGAGTGTAAGAAATCCGTATTTTACCGGTTACACTTTGCACGGCGTACAGGGACTAACATTCTTGCTGCGTTAAGAAGGTGATTTGTCGCAGTGTAGTCGCATTGAGCCTTTGGCGGCAGGAACAACAAATGCTAATCGGTTCCCTGCCTCGGAAGCCTGCATTGGTGGACTTTCTCAAACGCAAAAGGATTGACTGGGCCTTCGATCGGCGAGACGCGCGTCCTAGCTCGAAATACCGGTCCGTCTGGTGAGCAGCAGAACGTCTGGACCGATGTCACCCAACCCATCATGCCGAAGACCAGCTCTCATGCCCGTTCGCATAATTTGCTAACTTTAACGGCATCCGATCGTCCCGGTATAGCTTAGAGGCCCTTTTCGTTGGTGGAAACTGGATCCTTTTTGTTTTCATCAGCGTCAGTCAAAGAACGGACGGTCGACCCGGGTAGCTCTTGCGTTCGATATGACTCGGGTTGTTCCTTCCAGCAACACCAGGTCGTTTAGTTTCCATTCTGTCTGTCGCAGCCCAGCGCTGTCTGTGGTGGTGAAAAAAGAAACCGGTGTTGCACCTTTTTCCATAAGAAACCCAACGACGTCGTTGTGTCGTCCTCGCAGCCTTTGTCTCAACTATCAGGGCACAACTATCATCCGATGCCACCAGACCGGTCTGTGAGGGGTTCTTCTCGTCCGAAGAAATCGAGGCGAAAATTATTAGCACTGCACTCAGGTTTCCTCCTTAAAAGCCTAGCCAATCAACCAACACCACACCGCAAGGCGCGCAGCGATGCTTAGAAGTTAAAGACCTTTGTCTTTATGGCGCTTGTGCGCCTCGGTGAAGTAGTTAAAATATGCCACCGTGATGGCCGTTGGAATGTTAGGCAGACTTTGGGGCAACGGTGACGATGACTATTGATGGCATAGGCTGTGTGCGATAGGGGGGAAACCTTGCAAATTAACTGCATGCCAGGACACATCAAACTTGGTGCCAGTTTCGGCGCATGAGGTTCCCGCAAACCTTGAGCTCGATGCATGAAGATATCCAATCCCGTCGGTCGGCTGTGCTAGATCCGTCCGTAACGATGCTCATCAAGCCGCTTCTGCACAGTACGCATTTGATCGCACGGAAATGATAGAACACGACGGGGCTAGATGATAGAATCTTGATGGTAGATGCAGTCAGGAGGGGCCACGGACTGATTTAATCCGAAGTACGATGCCTGTTTTACACAAGGTTGTGGTTGCCTTATGCTGGATGCGCTTGACATGAGGTTTTTTCAAAAGCAGATTCCCTTTTCACGACTTTTGTTTTATGGTACAAACGTAAATCAATGGACGTGCCTCTCAACGAGGCTTCCATTTGTGACATTCGCTCAGTTTGGGGCACAATTTATCTATTTTCTTGTTACACTCCACCAATACAAATGGGAACATCGAAACAACAGACATGTCTCATGCATAATGTAGTTCGTTGTGGTCCCCATCGTTAGCCTCTGCCTCTTTGTATATGCCTTGTGACAAGTTGTATAATCAAAGCGTTAAAAACTTGCTTGTGCTCTCCATTTTTTACAATTTCTGGCCCTCGGAACGAATTGGAGGCTTTTTGAAAAAAAAAAAATAATAATAAAAAATGAGGAGACAGTCTCACATGAGGCGCACTTATCCGACTTTCGCACGCAATTGGCGCTCATGATGATGATGGTTGGTGTATGCGGGCAGTTGTTGCGGTTGTTGTTATTTTGCCATCGGACACCGCTGTCCTCTTGCCTCCCTTACTTCTTC
Source organism: Anopheles atroparvus (assembly GCA_914969975.1). NCBI lineage: Eukaryota > Metazoa > Arthropoda > Insecta > Diptera > Culicidae > Anopheles > Anopheles atroparvus. Next base: position 42,587,840 of record CAJZCY010000002.1, on the reverse strand, counting down.
TATACTCTTGCTGATGCTTCTTCGTCTTCGAGCGATGGGGCACATGTGACGAAACGTAAATAAATAGTTGTGCACACATTACTATCGGCCGACTGGTGGATCGATCGATCGGTGGATGGATGGATGGATGGATGATGTGCAACGAATGTGGCACCGAGGTCGGGTGAATAATTTCCATCGCCCTCTCCATCGCGTGGTCATTATCTGTACGACGGGAGGCAGTCGCGACCTCCTCGGTAACAGAGGAGCGTATGCACGCGCATGAAACTCCGCACTGGCAAACTTTCTCCCATAATCTATACGTAAGCTTAACTGCCACTAACACCGACAAACACTCATCCCCTTCACCCCGAAGTCCTAGTGGTGGCCGGATTCGATGGACAGCTAGCTCAACTTTTGACGGCGTCCGTCTGACGTATTGACACACGCACAATAGGGGTTCGGAAAGTTCGGAGTTCGCGCGCGATAAAGAAAGACGAGACCCAGGACGAGCCTGGCAAAGGAGAAGAAGGGCGATACATTCACGCACCGCGGGGTCACTAGACCGCTCCCATGACGTACGTGCACCGCCGGGCCAGACAATGGCTGCCGCCTGCAAAACCACCGTGCGCTATCTTATCGTCGTTTGGGTCGGTTAACCGCCCACCCAACGCTCCCACCCCCATCAAACCTCAATCCCTTTGAATTTTCCCATTGTGCAGCGCTGATGAATGGGTAATGGTTGGTGTATGGTCATGTTTTTTTTTCTCGCTGTTGGTTCGTGACCAGTATCTTTCGGCGGTGGCTGTTGCGAGAGAGTCAGCAAGAAATAAATTAAAAAAAAAAACACACACACACAAGCCCTCAAAGCAGTTTTATTTTACATGCAACTTTTTTACTGACTGCTCTACATCGACAGCCAAAAGTCGCGTTTGGTTTGATAGAGGTTTTTCTGATGTTTGGTGTTGTAAAAAAAGCTATAAACTATCGTCGCAATATAAATGCTGATGGTTGAGAAAGCGTAGCTGAAACAAACTGCTTTAAATTTGTCATCCATCCGATCAATAAGATTTGGAATCGACGTTTTGAGGACATATCGCATATTTCGTGTGTATTTCTCGTGACTAGAAAAGCAACACCAAGTCGTTTCTCATTTGGCCCTAATTTTAAACCGGCTTCGGGTCGATTTTGGTCTGAAGCAAGAGGAGCTCATTTCGTACGGTCGATGTGTCTGGCAGTTGTCGAACGGATGTTATGTGGGGGTGGAAAGACAGAGAAGGTTCAAGAGCCCCATAAAAAAGGCACCCTAGAAGGAGGGTAGTTGCGTCAATAATGGCACACTGAGAGTAACGCAGTACACCGGGTGTGTGCAAACCGATCAAACGGTGGTTGGCCACGCACCAGCTTCTCGAGTGGTGTTCCGCAACTTCGTTAGCCTGCCTGCTCAACTCGAACAAGGAGGGCCAGCCTGGGGGCGTCTTCTGGTTGACCCATCGAAATCTCTCTCCCCTACCGAATGACACGTCGTTGCATCTCTGTGAGTCGCAGAATGGACCACAAATGATACGCATATCGGATAATTTTCTACTCCGGTCAGGGTTTTTGTCTTCTCAATATATCTTGGCCAGATTTGGTGCAGACTTTTAAGACCTCGATTGGGAAAGACTGGCCGGCGGTGGTGCTGGGTGGTGTTGAAACCCATGTTGCCTTTTCCTTGCCTCGTGAGCCGCGGAAAGACAAAGCAAAAAAGAAATCTGCTGACTTGGACTTTTGAAACAGATTGCGGTGCTTCGTACGGTTTCCTACATGGCTGGTTTATCAATCCATAAAAGTCCCTTCTCCTGCACGGAGAAGCTGCTATCTGCGGGGCCTATTGTGCTTTTGAAAGGATGGCTGGAGGAAAGTATGCTGCGGCTGTTGTTGCCAACAATGTTGCCAGCCATTCCTTTGCGATGGAAGCGAAGTGGTGGTGGGTTGAAAAACTATGCTAAAATCAGCAATCGATGGCGCAGCGTGATAGCGTGCCGGTGTATTCCGCCCGGATCTACATCAGATAATTTGCACTAGAAGCGGACACGCAGGAGATTGGTGACGAGCCTCTAGGAGGAGCACTTCGCCTAGCGCCTCTCGGGCACATTTACATCAGAAGAATGCTGCTACTGCTGCTGCTGCCGCCGTTCGCCGGTAGCCGCATCCGAGGATCGCGAGCAAGCAAGCAGCAATTGGTTCGTCGAAGCGGAGGAGAGTTTGCAACGTGTTTAAAAATGTCATTGTATGCAATGCAGCCCCTTTTCGCCGTCTCGCAAGCAGCGCGGTGGAATGGAGTGGTGTGTTTATGAGTTATGGGACAATTGGGTGCAAATGATTTCGCACTGTTGGCTTTGTACATGGCTGCGGTCCACGGACTCCTCCTCTCTGCCGGTGGTGCAAGTTTGCTGCTCGTAAACGAAAAAGGAAAATAAAACAAATCTTTCGGACCCACGGCCAACCGAACCGTACACGGCACCGCAAGATGGTTGGTGGCCGCCATTCGGTTTGTGTTTGCTGACTGTGGCCAGCAGAGTGACGAGGGTGAGAGTAGTGCCCGAAGGTTTCGTACAGTAACTCCTCACCCCCGTGCTCAACACTTCTGCACAATGTAAAGGCCGAGTGGGTGGGCTGACGGCGGCGTGGCGGAGTCTTATCTGATTTGTGGTTTGCAATGGCCCGAGAAAAAGGCCATTTGGAAACAGAAAAACCGGCCACGAGTTCGAGCGCTTGCTCCTTCTGGCGGCTGGTGAGAGACGACGATTAAATCGACCTCAGAAGCAGGCAACAGCAGCAGCTTGAGGTTTCGATGTTTTGAAAACTAGGGACGCAGACAAAAAAATAATACAGATCTTGCCTTTTGTGTGCGTACTTTCAAAACAACAAACGAGAAACCAGCCTCCCCTTGGAGGCGCTTCGGAAACGCTTGCTCATTCTCTAGGCCTCTAGGCCCATCGGTTTATGGGGTTCGAATTTAAAAACAAATAGAATGAAATAAATTAATCGACCGGCGGAACCAGTTGTGTTCTTATTCCATTTATCGGCCGATGGTGGTGAACAGGTTTTGTGTTTTTTCATTGGTGTTTTTATCCAAGGAGCAACACAGCGAAATCAAACCCTGGAACCTGCGACCTAGACTGGAACCCGTTTTGCTGCTGCTCGCTCTTGTTGCGGTGGCTTAAATTGTTCTTGTTTCCTTTTCGAAAGCTGTCACGAAAATTAAGGAATCGCCGAAACAAAAAAATTCCCTCGGTCGTTAAGCGCGCGACCTCAAAAATACACCCTTTCCCCGACTCATTCACTGCCGCCAACATTATTCGTGTGCATGTGCTTTTTGGTATATTTTGCCAAACAAGAACATTTCCCCTTTTTATTCGAGACCGCCTCGTTGAAAACATGTTTTACGTGTTTTTAGTGTACTGCGTGTGTATGTGTTTGTGCTCGTGGTTCTCTCTTGGGCGACTTGTTTCGATTTTTGCCTACTTTCACAATTTCATCAGCGTTCCACCAAAACGTCGAATTTGGTTTTTTCTCTCTTTATACTCGTTCCCTGCTCCAAAAACGGAAAGAACGGATGGAGGCTATTCCGTTAGTTTGGTGGTAATGATGGAAACGTATTAGTGGGGTGCTACTACCCTTGGGTGTGTTGTGGATGCTACGGGGGAAAGCGGAAAAGGGGCAACAAAGATCAACCAACGGGTGTAAGAAGGGCGATTTTCTAACGTGTGATGGTACCAAACAGGATTGCACGTATGTCATCGTTAACGGTTATATGACAATGCTCCCTTTCAGGGGACGCTATGTGCGAACTGCTGTCCTCTACCCAAAAGCTCGAAGGTTGTCATGTAATCTTTGATTTCATTGTGATCGTAAGGCTAATTAGAGATCGCCACCTGTTGTTTCACAGTCGGTTTAAACAATTTTCAAAACCTAGGGTCTTTACAGAGTCACGCGAGCGAGTGACTTCGCCGAATTGAATGATCTTTCGAGTTCTCCTTGGAAGAATTACTTATTGTTTAACCCGTTTCATGAACTTACCTTTACAAACAATACAAACTACAATACAATTAATTCTTTCTCTTATTCATTCGCAGGTTCTAGAATTCCTCGGCCGCGGCACGTTCGGGCAGGTGGTAAAATGCTGGAAAAAGGGCACGAGCGACATCGTCGCCATCAAGATCCTGAAGAACCACCCGTCCTACGCGCGCCAGGGCCAGATCGAGGTGTCGATCCTCAGTCGGCTCAGCCAGGAGAATGCGGACGAGTTCAACTTCGTGCGGGCGTTCGAGTGCTTCCAGCACAAGAACCACACTTGCCTGGTGTTCGAGATGCTCGAGCAGAACCTGTACGATTTCCTCAAACAGAACAAGTTCTCGCCGCTGCCGCTGAAGTACATCCGGCCCATCCTGCAGCAGGTAAGATTCTGAGGCATAAACTAGCCGTCCCGTTCACCGATTACCGAAGTGTGGTGGGCGAAGACGATAATAATCATTTGTTGTCCCCAATTATCGCGCACCGTCACCTTCAGCTTGTAGTTCCGGGCACTGTTGCTGAGCGCCAAGTGAGGTTTATGATAGTGCTTCGCCGGTTTCATCTCGTGGGAATCAATCGTCGTGCCCCGTTTACCCTCGAAACACACGGCACAAAGCTTCCGTTGCTCTGTTCCTGGGTTAGCCGACCCGACTATCGTTCGTTATCAAGGTTTTCGTGGGTTTTGGTTTTATGAGGTGTTACTTACTGTGAATAATCACGAGCTCTCGATGGCCATGTTGCTCACAATTATCAGACTTACGCGTTGGAGACTTGGGTAGTGACCACCGCGTTTTCTATTTAAGGCGTTTTTTTACTTAAGTTTATGAGTTTTTAATCGCAGGGAGGTGACCCAATTCCAGGATGTACCTCGAGTTAATTTTGCAATATTTTGACATGCTCAATAAACTGTGCTTTGCTATGATCTGCATTTTTGTTATAATACCTCCACTGGAGGCAATACTTTTGCATTTGCCACAGCACGCAAACAAGAGTTAGCATATGTGATTGATCTTCGTCTCCATCTACCATCTGCATATTCACGCATTCTGTCATGGAACGTGTGTCGATCACAATGGAAGTAATGGACCGCGTCAAAGCAATCGCGCTTCACTGATCTTCAAGTTGTGGCCCGAGTCATCGTTGGTGCAAGAGGAAACTCTTGTTTAAGTAAATTTCATTTCAGTTTTACCGACTGTAAGCAAAACCTCCCGAGAGCCACAATCAATTGGTTGATACTGTGTTGTTCCGCCCGACTGCAAACCTGTTTTACCGGAGAGGGCAGCACATGGACAGGAGAAAGATGCACATTCATTTGTTGGACGCATCGCGGGCCGGTTCTTCGTCTTCTCCGCCTCGATTACGATCAGCGATTTATTTTGGAACCCAACGGACCAAAAATCGAAGATTCATCCGCCCCTTTCTCAAGACAGGGAAGTTGCTGCATGTTTCTCCCCTTTCTTTCGGGGATTTTGAACATCATTGACCGGCATACTGTTAATATGCACAAACGCATGCTGATAGGTTAGTTGGGACCGACGCATCGTGCATAGTAAGAAGTAGCATCGATGATGGAGCGGGGCACCGTCTCTTTGGTGCAAAGGTACACAGCGATCGTTTCATCGGAGTTTCCAGTTTTTAAGGTTTCGTTTCCTTCGTAGTAATTAATGCAATGTTCAAGAAAAGAAACCGAAGGTTCCTTGGCACCGCGGTTAGTTACTGCACGTGATATGCCTCGTCGTTTCAAACGAAAGAAAGACATCGTTTGTTGTTGATCAACCAGCCGATCGTTGGGCGTTTGTTGGCGTTTTCTTGGAGGCCCCGTAGCTGTTTGTTGGCCCATGGAACTGGAACGATGGTCGGTTTTCTTGCTGCAAGACAAAAAGCGATCGTCGTTGTGCTCTCCACTCCGGTTCGGTTCATTGGTCAAACGGCTTCTTCGCCATCGTTGTCGTCGTATTCGTCGTTTCCGTCGTCCTCGCTACGTAGGATGTAGGACATGTTTTTTCCGCCCAATTCCCATTCAACCGTCTTCAATTTGATCTCTTCTCCACACCGACGGTTGCTCTCTTCTTGCTTGGTTTCTTACTTGCTCAGGCAGCGAGAGCTAGTTACAAATTCTACGAGACTACGACTTTCTTTCCTCTTTTGGTTGTTGGGGCGAGATCACCCGCTCGTTGTACATCTATCTCTCACTCTCGGTGCGGAAATTTGCATACGTTTTTGTGCAGGAAATAATCTTGCCCTCGCGCACCTCCGTCGGCCTCTTGCCGCCACCTGGCCGGTTGCTCGCTTTCGTTTGTATTTTCGTGCTTTTTGGGGTTGGGCATATTTTTTGTCCTGCCTAGCACGCGCACCCTCGGTCACGAATTTTGCAAACTCTGCGCCGCGCGATCACCCAGATACATCAATCCTCTACATCCTCCCAATCCATCGGCGTACCGAGAGATGGAAAGGGTATGATTGTTTGAGGGGTGGATGCCGGGGCTGGGGTTTCAGCATTCATTTTGTCCGATGTCTGCCAGCAACCGCTCGCCCGGAGGCCTGACCCAATAAAGGTTGTAAAAAGGAAACCCATGAACAGAAAACCCATGGGTAGCTATTGCCGTTTCCGTCGGCGTTGGCTAACGGGAGTTTTGGTGGCACGTTTTCATGGTAAGAGAGAGAAACGTACGTGCATATCTGGATGCTGAAATCAGACCGTCGTCTTCGTCGTCACTGCCGCCTAAGGGTCGGGCGAATGATATACACAAATCAATCGATCTCAACAGGTTGTGCTTCTTTTCAAGAGAAGTTTTTTCCATGGTCACTCTAAGATGCGATTCATTTTTTGATCCACAGCCGGCTCCTGGCTGGAAGAAGGTGCCCTAGGTTTCCCTGGTTGGTACTTCGGCGGGTTCAGGCTATACTCTTCCTCGCTGAAAAGATAAGCAGATCTCAGGCATGGTCCGTTGCTATCAGCCTCCAAAAGAGCTTTACCAGGCTTTGGTTAATTTTAGTTTTGTCATAAGAAGGCGCAGTAGCAGCAAGTTCGTGCTCGTAGGAAGGATTTGAAGGAGTTGATTGCATGCTTTGTCGTTCTCAGTCGCAGCACACACCTCGCGGCACTAGAACTCATCGTCTTGGCTGGTCTGATGTTAGTTAACTGGGGGGAGAAGATTCTCATCATTCATTCGCCAGCAAGATAAGTGTAATCATCATCAATTTACGTCCTACCAGTGCGACCACCCTTAACATGTGCGATGGTATCGGACGGTACGGAAGAGGGTGGATGATGAATGCAATGATTATTACATTCTGCCTTTGCCTGCAGCCTCCGCCATCCACCGTCGCAGGCTGTGCAAGGTTTGGCCAAGGTGGTTTGTCCGCGTTATTCCATGCTTAATTTGGGTGTCTTACTCACTAACGCCCAGCAGCATCATTCCCAGGTTAAACTTCCCAGCGTGTTGTTTGCTAAGGTTTTGTGAGGATTAAATTTAAGAGTACGAGAACACGCTTCCACGGTGGACATGAACATGAACGTGGATACATCGCATTGTGTTGTGTCATCGTTAACCGACCACCGGTGTGCTTCCTTACATGGTGGAACGAGATGCTCGATTGGTCATCTATCATGCCGCAAAAATGGCGCTCAACACTCGAATGGCGAACTGTGTTGCAGGCTGCTACTATTTTTGGGCCTCACCGGGGCTATATTATCGGGCAGTACGAGGCCGCCGCGAACCCCCGAGGGCCAAGACGCGGAGGCACGTGCTGTTATGACATAATTTACGCTGGCACTGTGTGGCACAGTTTTACAGAGAACTGGCGACACCCGGCGGTTTGGTATCATATTATTGGTTTGCGAACATCACGACATGCCGTATGTTCACGTATTGCCGGGATGTTAATCGCCGGGAGGTATATTTTGTGTCCCTGCAATATGACACTGAACGGCGCAGGTGAGAGAAAAAGAAGCAGAAATCCCCATATCGATCCTCGGTTTTTGAATCGAGCTATGAAAATCCTGCAGTGGGCTCGAAATGCACCTTCATGTTACAATTTAATGACCACTTTCGCGCAGAAAGTAGCACATTACTGTTGTGCAGTATCGCATTTGGTGGATTACAATGAAATCTATACTGAGCCACCATTTTATGCCCTCTCACAACGATTGTTGCTCGACGGTGGTGGTTTACACGTTTACATATCGCTCCGGTTGCGGTTCGCTGCGGTTCAATTGTGATTTTTAATGCCTATGATTGCGTTATTTTTATTTAAATCGTATGCTGTCGACCGCATACAATTAATTTAATTATTGTGGCCCAAATGTACGGGGAAACCTGACTGCTCTGTATAGGCACGTAGCGGTTAGCCATATTACTCTCTTGGTTTTTATTGTTATCAAACTTGTCCGTTTTCTAAGTACCTTAGTGAACAACCTGTCGATCAAGGTGTGGCCGTAGTTTCACATCTTAGGAACCTAAAAGTACAATAAACCTAATCTTAGCTAGACAGCCACCGGTTTTTGCCGTGAGCCAGTCATAAATCTAACCATTCCACAGAAGATAATGATGATGATGGCCATGATGCAGCATACGATGCGATGACCGACAAACGGGCCAACAAAACTAACAGCGGTTGCTGCTAATCGATCGGTCGGGAGAAGAGAAACAAAATCAAGAAGGAAACGAAAAGAGGGCGAGGTACGCCGGCGGCTGGTGGGCCACACGGACCAGACAAGCGCGCGGAACAACGGGGGCAACATTTGAATACCGTAAATTGCATAAATTAGTCGACGAAACTTTTGTTTTCTGCACGCCGCGCTCTCATTGCGCCGCTGAATGGCGTCGGGCACATCGATGCGTATCGTTGTGTTGCTTGCTGTCTGTGGCAGGGCTGTGGGAGAAAAGGGCCTGTCGATTCTTCTCAAGCACAATTGCACAATGCATAAAGCCAAACTGATAGCGATAGAGGATGAGTAGAGGCGAGAGATGGAGACACATAATACGCACACACACCAATGGGAAAGGGTCATCTGTTTTGTGAACGGGCGTACCTAGTCTAATTCCTTCCAGGACAGCTTTTGTAGCCATGGCGTACGACATTTTGGTCGTGAAGCATAAAAGTTTTCCAACGCTTCGCTTCCAGTTTGATGGTGTGCCAATAATGCTTTCAACGGATGATATTACGCCAAGCCAGACTCGACGGTGGAGCAGAAAGCAGAAACTGTCTTCCCAACATTACTTATTGGTGGTCTTCCTGTTTGGTGGTGATGGCTATAAAATGCTTAATTTGGAAGCTAACGCACAGCAACGGCAACGGCCATCCAGTCTGCCTGCCTGTACCCTTCTTCGTACTTCCGACCAATGTAATATGCACTTAGCGCTTTGCTGCATCATGCGACGTTTAATGGAGAGAGGGCTGCTGGAGCATATGAGTGAGTTGATGGTACGAGCAAACTTTTCAAATCAAGAAGACACTGGCTCGCTGGCATGCTGCAAACTAGCTCCATGATAGTAAAAGAGCAGTAGATGACGATGCCCAGCCGCGGCGATGCCCAGGATTAGAATCTAAAGTAATGGGAAGCGTGGCTCCACTGTTGGCTCGTGCCCGTTCCGTCGATGGTAGTTGACGAGCTGAAACCCGGGCAACGTAGACCGGTTGGCGTCAGCGAGACAGCGCGGCACAAAGATTCGCCATCATCTCTCGGTCGTCAGAGGCAATTTTGATCGTTGCGCTAAAATGTGTGCGTGTTGTTGGTGTGATGACCAATTGGGTTCCCTCTTTCAGTCGGAGAGATCCGGTTGCATGTGGATAGTTTTTGTTTATGGAAGGAAAGGACACAGTCCGTTGAGGACAGTTTATTTTAACGACGAGAAGGATCCATGTCAAGGGGCGATTGTAAAATTTTAAAAACGCCGTTATCATTACTGCCTTATATTATGTCATCATATGTAATCGTCTACAGAGTGGATTTATCTAAATGCTGTGTGTTTTTTGTTTTCTTTGCAATTAGGTTTTGACAGCATTGTTAAAACTGAAGCAGCTTGGGCTGATCCATGCCGATCTGAAGCCGGAGAACATCATGCTGGTTGATCCAAACCGACAACCGTACCGGTAAGAAGAAAAACAAAACGAAGAAAACCAGATGTTTTTTTTTGCATCCAATTAATGAATTATAATTCTTTTTTTTCAACAGCGTGAAGGTAATCGATTTCGGCTCGGCATCGCACGTCAGTAAAACGGTGTGCAATACGTACCTGCAGTCGCGCTACTATCGCGCCCCGGAAATCATCCTCGGCCTGCCGTTCTGCGAGGCGATCGACATGTGGTCGCTCGGCTGTGTGGTGGCGGAACTGTTCCTGGGTTGGCCCTTGTATCCCGGGTCCTCTGAGTACGATCAAATCAGGTACGACGATGAGCGCTTCTTCCTCTCGTGAACTAAAGCGGATCTAAATGTGCTCACCTTCTCTTTCTTCCTCTCGTATCAGGTACATATCGCAGACACAGGGTCTACCGACTGAGCACATGCTGAACAGTGCTAGCAAGACGGCAAAGTTCTTCTACCGCGACGTTGACTCTACGTATCCGTTCTGGAGGCTGAAGACGCCGGAAGAGCACGAAGCGGAAACGAACAACAAGAGCAAGGAGGCTCGCAAGTACATCTTCAACTGCCTGGACGACATCGGGCAGGTGAACGTGCCGACCGACATCGAGGGCGGGCAGCTGCTGGCGGAGAAGACGGATCGCAGGGAGTTTATCGATCTGCTGAAGCGCATGTTGACGATCGACCAGGAGCGCCGCATCACGCCGGGCGAAGCGTTGAACCATTCGTTTGCGACGCTGGCGCATCTGGTCGACTATGCGCACTGCAACAACGTAAAGGCCTCGGTGCAGATGATGGAAGTTTGCCGCCGTACGGATTCGATGATACACACGTAAGCAACCGACTGGTGGTGGGAGGGAGGACAGAGCGCAGAGCGTACTGATATTTGTCTTCTCATGTTTAGGTACAACCTCAGCGTGCAACCGACGACAGCCACGCTGGTGACGAACTTTGTGCCGAACACAACGGAGAACATGACGATCACGTTCAACAACCAGGTTCAGCGAATCGTGCGCGAACGTGCGCCCACGTACGATAACCATCTGTACCAGATCTACGGGGGACGGAACGTGGGTCGGCAGTACAGCAACGCGCGTCCGGACGCGTTCCAGCACCAACTCGTATCAAGCATCCTGTGCCCACCGGGCTATCAGGCGATGCCGAGCCCGACGAAGCACGTCGTGGTCGGCGGAACGTCTATGCAGCCACCGCTGCAAGTGCCCCCGCAGCAGTACGTGAATGTGCCCGTTCCGGTCTCGATGGTGGAGCCCTCGTCCGGCCAGCGGATGCTTCTGACGAACGCCGTGCAGCCCAACGTGGCCTGGCCACAGTCTGGGCGGCAGGTGGCGATCGTTCCCTCATGGTCGCAGCAGCCCGGTCCGGCCCATTCGTTGATCGTCGATTCGGCACCGTTCCTGAAGCTGGAGGGCATCTACCCGAATCCGCACCTGAACATCCAGACGAGCCACCACGAGCCGAAGAAGGAATCACCGGTGCATCATCTGGTGTAAGTATCCATTCCATTCTATTGTTTCACAGACCTTCTTCCAAATACCTCCTCCCCCTCGCTTGATTTGGGCGTGGTTTGTAATATTGTTTAGTGTTCGCAAATATTCCAGCGTTTCCCGGCACGACAAGAAGGAGAACAACCAATTGTCGCCGGTTAAAAAGCGAGTCAAGGAGAACACACCGCCCCACCAGCGGTACAACCGGAGTCACATGTGTCCTCAGTACCACGACAACGGTGCTAGCACCAGCGGAGCGGGTGGAGGGGGAATCGTTGCTTCTTCCTCTTCGTCCTCGTCATCGTCGGCGTTCTACCAGCAGCAGGCACAGTCGCAAGTGCCACCGCCCCACAGTGGTGGCAGTGGAAGCCAGCAGATGCAAGCTCCACCGGTTCAGCAGGCACAGGCGCAGGTGCCCGCCCCACAGCATCACCACCACCATCACCACTCGCAGCAGCAACCGCAGCTGACCAGTGGCAGCAGTGGAGGCAGTGGACACCACAATCATCACCATCAGCAGCAGCAGCAGCAACACTATCAGCAACCGGTCGACTCTGGTTCGATCAGCGGTGGTGGATCCGGTAACCTACCTCCGCCGCACCACTCGTCCTCGTCCACTTCGTCCTACGGTGGTGGAAGCGGCTCGTCGATGGTGATGGGCGGCGGCAACATTCAGCACAGTGGAAGTGGTGGTAGCCACCAGCATCATCACAACGGCAGCAGCGGACACATCCACCACGGTGGACACAGTCACGGTGGGGGGCATCATCACGGTCACCATGGCCATGCTAGCGGCGGTAGTTACGGCGGTGGTGCGGGCGGAGCTGGTAGCAAGCAGCAGACGATCACGATCCACGATACGCCTTCGCCGACGGCCGTCATCACAATTTCGGACAGTGAAGATGAAACTCCAGAGGTAAAGCACAGCGCTAACGCTTCGTCCACAAAGCCCTCGCATCAGTCGTCGTCGTCGCAGGGCTGCAACCGCGGAGGTGGAGGTGGGCATCAATCGTCGTCTGCGTGTCGCGGTGGTGGCGGAAACGGGTCCGGTTGTGGCATCAAGACGTCCTCATCGTCGTCCAACATCGCACACAGCTCGTCCTCGTCTCAGCTTAACGGAGGACATCAGAATCAACAACAGCAGCAGCAACAGCAGCACCAACAGCAGCAGCAACAGCAGCAACAGCAACAGCAACAGCAACAGCACCAGCAACAGCAACAGCAACAGCAACAGCAACAGCAACAGCAACAGCAACAGCAACAGCAACAGCAACAGCAACAACAGCAACAGCAACAGCAGCAGCAGCACTATAATTTGTCGTCGCAGCCTCAACAACACATGAGTGTAATCAGTGGAGGTAGTGGCAATGGAGCACCCTGCGGGGGAAGCTCCAGCAGTGGCCGTCAACGGAAATCAACCAACGTGTCGTCCTCAGCGACGGCCTGCGTCACCGTTGGTGATAGTGATGGTGAAGGGGATCGTCGTAGTCCGAAGCATCAGCGTAAGTATCATCTAAGGCGAGAGAAAACCCATAACGTTGCTGGACACTCAAAAACCATCCCTCTATCTCTCTTGTTTCACCTTGGTCCCATTGCAGCAATCAAGTACGAACAGCATGCCGGACAGTCTCAGAAGAAACGTCTGCTAGCGATGGCCCAGAACGAGTGTCTCTTGCTGCCATCGTCGGGAGGCGGCAGCGGCGGACAGCCACTGCACATTCCCAAGCAGGAACCGAGCGAGTTCGTGGCGTACGAGTACCCCTCGCAGCAGCAGGTGGACAAGCGCTCGTCATGGGCTCCGCCAATAAGTTCCACATCGTCAACACATTACGGTGGAGGAGGGCATAAGCGCGAGTCGTCCTCGTCGTACATGCCCTCGTCCGCAGCATCGTCGTCCTCTTCGTCGACGATGGCAGCCGCTGCTACGGCGGCGGCAGCTGCTGCTGCAGCAGCCGCAATCCAGCAGCAACAGCATCAAGGCGGAAGCAGCACCGGTGGTTGCAGTGGTTCACTTGGACACGTTCCACCGCCGCATGCGCACGCTAAAAGCACCCCGACGGGTGCGACTTCCTGGGGCACGCCGAGTGCGGCCGCCGTCTATCGGCAGCACCAACCGAGCGCCAACACGCCGCTCGGCAGCTCGCCAGGCGTGATTCTGCAGCAGCACCCGCACCAGCAGCAACCGCTGCAGCAGCCACAGCCGGACATTTACGCCCAGGGTGACATGTACCGTCGGTCGGCGGTGTTCGTGTCCCAGGCGGCCCCCTACCAGGCGGCGTACAATCGCGTGGTGCCGCCGCCGGCTCACAATGCGTCCAGCCGACAGGTGCGGAAGACGCCGCTTAGCACTGGCTCGCCGTACGCCGTCATCAAGCACGACACGACCAGCACTGAGCGATTCCCGTCTTTTCCGTTGCAGGTCTTGCCCACGCAACCGCTGCCGGCACACATCCAATTCCCGACCGCACAGTACGGCCAGTTCGGGCCGCTTAGCCCGGCCCAGATTGCCAACAAGCACCACTACACTTGGTTCGGCGAGTAGATTGCCTACCCAACCAACCGACTCTACCTGCCACTTCTTATTTCTACGCCTACCAGAAAGAGAAACTCTTCCCCCCTCCATCCATTATCTTCTTCTCTGTACATCACGCTGCTTCAAAGGCGTCGTGCACCATTCATCCGGCAACGGCACCGTTTCTGCGGCTCGTCTACTAGTTTATACCGCTAGGCAAACCCAACCGGAACAAATGGTTCTCTAATGGTCTAAAACCTAAATCATTTTGTCATTTTATTCTCCTGCAATTTATTACGATCGAAAGATTGGTTTGGATTTTAGGGTAGAGCAGGGATTTGTTTGGATTGTTCCAGAATCGAGTGTGTACTTGTGTCAGCAATGTTATGCGAAGGCATACTCTGTGAAGCATACCCCGCCTCTGAAGCAATTAGCGGCGGGATGAACTTTTATTTCATTTATTTATCGTACCTATGTATCGTATCGTTTAGAGTGTGGTTTGCTTCATTACGATAGCATCCGCTTGTTTCCGTTTATCTTGGAGCTTACTTTTACTTCCTTTCAATCGGTATGTTCCATCTATCGCTCTCTCTCTTTCTTATGTGGTGTCGTTCAACATTTCAACGACATCTCATACTCATACAAACAGCGTTATTGTATGAGCAAGCAAGGATGGAGATGTGGATGCACAAGGAAAACATAGATAAGTGTTGTGTCTATTAGTACGTGCCGTACAGTAAAAAGTAATCGGGTACATTGGCACTGTCGATAAGTAGTAGTGTTTATCCTCCGCTCGTTTGTATGTATCGTGAACTGCTTCTAATTTTCCAACAAATAAATTTGTGCACGAAAATATGGCAAGTGGATAAACCCTTTACAACAGCACCGTGCCCCTCTTGAACTTGTAATGCAGTTTAGAGGCGTTGATTTTGCTCTATCAATGTGTGTATATGAAATAAACCGAAAGAGAGGAACTAGAGTCAATGTTTATTGTATTGTTGTATCAAAAATGATCAACGGTGGCGCACATCGTCATGGCATTGTGGAACTAGAGTGTTTCCTACGTTCCTATTCCTTTCCTTTTGGTTTTTGTTTGTTTTGCGTCTTCTCCGTAGCTTACCTCCCCTGTAATGTTGAAAAGAAATTCAAAAGAATGTTTGTGGTGCGTTAATTTGAAGCACCAACAAAGGACTGAATGATGAACTCATGCGAACTAGTAAGGGTTACCTCTGTACATAGGCCCTGTCAAGGCAAAGAGCAAAACCCGATGAGACGGAATAAGTTTTTAATCAATAACAGGGTAATTTTTGTTGAACAGGAGACATGCGGAACGATTGAGCGGGCGGACAGCGGTAGTGATTGTACTGAATTTAATATGTAGTTCTTTTTTTTATCAACAACCGTGTAATTAGTATAAAGTTTTCCGTTTTATTTTTGTCTCGGAATGGAGACGCATTAATGCACGCGTGCTTTATAAATTTTGTACAGTTGCACTTTCTATGACCGATCAGTACCTGTCGAACTTTTAAAATCTTGTACAGCCAAAATTGTGCTTCGTATCTGAAATATGAAAGTCATGGTATATATCCCTTCGCACCACGGGAACGAATCAAAGTAGCTTATGGTAAAGATTACGCATTTAAGTTTTTTGGAACGGATATCGAAACGTATTGTGGGAAGTTAAGCTTATGGTTGATTTACGAATGAAATTTCTCTTGCTTTGGCTTGCTTTTTATTTTGTTCGAGCAGCAGGAAGCAGCTGAAGGTGGTTTGCTGCTCGCAAGTTTTAATTTTGGTGTGTGAACATTCAGGTTGTTAATGCGAAGGGTTTAACGTTAGTGTAAAACGTGTTGTGTAAGAAGAGGAAACTAGCTTTATCCTATGATGTCTAAGGCTTGCCGTGAAATTACGTATTTGTCTCGTGTAGGATGCATACATATTGGATTTACCCTCTGTTTTACAAGCAGTAACATGCTACTGTCGTTCTTCAACGCATACTAAACGTCTATTACGAAAAAGAAAACAGTACTACTGTCTAATTAAATGCCTAGAGTATAATCGATTCACCACGTTCGAATGCTGCAAAAAGAAATGAAATGGAAAAAGCACATATTAATACTACCCATGCTAAGAAGAAGGAACAGATGAATCGAACACACACCCGTTCGATATAATAATGGTACAGTTGTCTAGTGTTTATTTCTATCATCACATATACATTTAATGTCAATCTAGTTCAACTTGTGCGACTAAGTGCGCATCAATAGAGGATTAATCGATAACAAATCAATACAGAAAATTGCCTTACATATGGAACAAACAATTATGTCATTAAACTTAGAAACGCAGACTAGGGACTAGCGGGTTTGTGTATGTGGCTACAAATGTATAAACAAATACAACATTTTAGCTATTTTAGGAGCCACAGAAAGCGAGCAACAAACGTCCAAGAGGTTAACTGTACATTTACGTGTTGATGGATGATGTGACTTTTGGTACTGAATTAGACAACAAAACAAATGATGTTAATACTAGTTGTGCTTGATGCACCAGAACCATGCCCACAGATTTACACTTTTCCGTGTGTAGATCTTTATTGGAAGACCCATCAAATTCACATAACCCAAGCCTTACTTTTGCCCCACTCACGTGCACACTCATCGTGCACACTCAAAGGTGTTCGGTATTGGTTAAAATGATGGACAAGCCTCATAGTTATTGATTTTGTTTTCTGCATGGGTTCTTTTTCGTTCATCCTACATACATTACTTATTTACTAACCAGCAGAGTTGTAAGTGATAGTGGATCTATGATAATGTAACGTAACTCGACTAAATGCATCAGGAGATATAAAAAAAACTGGAGTTGGCATCGTGAGAGAGATTACACCTTTTAATTACACTATTAAGAAACACACAAACAAACAAACTAATCAATCAATTTATAGTGAGACTGGCTATTTCATATATTTCATTAGCTTATTATGTTGACGTTTGTTTTTTTGTGTAATGTTAATTACTTTTTCTTCGTTCCTGCTCGATGCCGTTTCGGCCATTTGAAAGTTTGATTTGCCGTTCATTGCTGCGGATTTAGTAGATGGTAGGAGTCAGACCGATTCCCGCCTCTTTTCTCTATATCCATCCCTACTGCAGTGGATAATTGTACAGTTATTGGTTTGTAGAATTTCATTTTCAAACATATAGCTGCCCCTCTTATGTGTTAGCGCTAGTTGATTTGCTAGCAGTATTGGTAATTATTCACAAAATATCCACGAGATTAACGAGATAGAACGCGCCGTCGCGCGGAAAATATGGCCCTTGGGGGGGAAAACAAGTTTGATATTGTATCTATTCTAAATATTGTTCTTTTAATTTTTAAGCAAGGTGTTTTTACTACTATTAGCTACTCGTGTGCTTTACCTTTTCTACACCAATAATGCCCCACAAAAAAAAAACAGGAAAGGGATGATAATCCAGTAAATGGAACTATTTAACAATAATAAAAAAACTCGGAAAACACTGTAGAACAAAACACCAACCATCAAACACGCTCGTTATCCTCGAATTAAAAAAAAATAGAGGAAGAGTGCAAATACAAAATTAAATTTTAATTTTAGCAGACTTCCCCTAAACGCCCCTTATGTTCTTCGTTAGATACTGAACTGATTATATAGTATGGTATTGTTTGTTTAAAAAAATGAACATTGCACATTAGCCATAGCAAGTCGATAGTCGTATCGTAACAGAAATCAACATACAGAGCTAGCGGAAACCCTGTTCACGAACATGGGGGGGATGATTATCTATAGTTTTGTAAAGTTCCCTGTTGGCTTTTATCACGCTTAACGAAGGTCTCAAAACGAGCGCCAGCGCAGAGGCAGCACTTCTGTAATAGGAATTAACTTTTGGATTGTTGTGGATAATAAGTTGTCTCTGGAACACATCTTTTGCTACGATTTATAACTAACGCCTTAATGACGATAATATATGATACAGCAAAAACATATTCAATGCGATTTGATATAGCTATCAGTTTACTTTTTTTATATCGAACCAATCAATAAAGATCGTAAAGAAAGGTATAATTTTAATTGTCATAATTAAAACCTAGGCACTATCAAGAACAGGCTATCACGTTTTTGAGGAAACAAGCATAAAAAAGAAAGCAACAAACAAACAAACAAATAAGTAAAAAAAAAAAAGATACAAGAATATAATAATGGTAATTGTATAACACTACACGTTTATATAAAAACATACATATGCATATAAAAAATTTACGGTATTGCCGCAAAATAAGAAAACCACTGCTTGCACAGTGAATAAAACAAAAGAAAAAAGTAAAAAATTATTTGCAAAACGTACACACGTTCTTTAATTATCATTTCTCTTTTGTTTCCGTTCATTTTTACCTTTGATTTTGTATCAATCCGAAGTTCTGTGTTTGTTCTATGATTTCTTATGTTTCAGTTGTCTAATGACTTCTTTTGTTATTGTATTTCCAGATGTATGATTTACCTTTGGTTGTTTTGCACCACCGGCTGTTTCATCGAGCGCAGAAGGCAAACATTACGTTCGGGTTCTTCCGCTTAATTTTATTCGGTAAGATGGGTGGTTTTTTTTTTAAATCTCAGTCAGGCAGCTTCCAGTGGATCATAATAGTCTATAACCGTTACGAAAAAGAACAAAGAATCCGAATTGATAGAATTAATAGAACGTCGAGTCACACTATGACACTTGAGGAGTTTTTTTTTTTCGAAAAGAGATAACGATTGATTGAGATAACTATCCGCAGTGTGAATAGTGGTTGGTTTGTACTTGGTAAAGCCCGTTTTGAGACTGAAGTTGATGTGGATGGCAGAAAGGACACACACATCGCTTGGCTTTCGTCCGTTTCTGAAGCGCCACACTGAGATCAGTAGCCATGACGTGTGTAATTAGAAACTTAGAAAAGAAACGCGTAATTACCGAGTTTGATTTGGACAACACTGTAAGAGCTGCACTTTCAGGAAAGCTCGCGTTGTTAGTAGGGAAACACTAAAAAGACACGAGACGTTTGAAAAACACCCTTCAAATTGTGTAGTTTCAATGTAGTTTGTATTATAAAAATCAACAGAATGTTCGCGTTGTTTGTATGTTCGCCATGAATCAGGCCTAAAAATAATTAATGAGCAGGAATATAGGAGCATTTAATTTTACACACCAAAACAAACTAATCGATGTTTATTGGAGGCGAACGTTTTTCATCCAGTTTAGTTTGAATTACCCTTGAACTTAACGTATTACTGACTGTGTCGCGAGAGAGTATCAAGAATTCGATGTTCCAAGAGCAGATTGTAGACTTTTGTAAAACACTATGAAGAAATATTCAATATTGCAGAACTAGAGAGACGTTGAGAATGAAACTGACAAACTAGCTAAATAATCACGCACATGTAGCAAAAACATAGAGGTTGTCTAGACACATAAAATGTACGATTCAGATCGACTCCGCGCACCAGAGACGGGAAACGTCGTGTTTTTAACTGTTTTATCTCTCCTCATTCTCCCCCTTTTCTCTCTCAATGGGTCCCTCCTTTTGGCAACATCAGCCTGTACGTGCATGTTCGTTATGATAATCGTTGGAAAAGTTAGAAAGCGTACAGGCAGGAAGCAACTGCAGTAATACTCAAAATACGCTCGTTTAGGAATGTTTACATTTGCACTTTCTACTCGTCTATGTACCGTTTTAAGGCTTTCCTCTTGGGCGCGTGCCAGTTTGGCGGCACGATGCGAACAACAGAACCGTTTTCGTTTGAACGTAAAACTTTCAAGTTCATCCTTACAATCACCGTTCCATTGTCCAGGTTTATAAAGCAGGCAGCTTGAACAAACAGTGAAACAATCATAGAGCATCCGCAGAAAGGTTACTGTTGTTTCAAGAATGGGCTTTTTTCAGCAAGCTGATAACAATAATCTTACCGATTTACACCTATAGCGGCAAAAGACGAAAAAGACAAAAACGAATGCATCAAACCGAAATACATATTTGTGATAATAACATTAATATAGAATGCATATAGTTTATTATACAATACACATTATCTATACAGATTACATTTAATGTTTAACTATAGATTCAGACATGAAACACGGCAGCAAGGATGGGCGGAAGAAGGTCACTGATATGGGGTTACACTTTCAATTTGGGCAAATGAGCAACGGGAAAGTGAATGTTTCGTGAATATATAGTCACCCCTTTTTCTTCCCATCCCTGCTGTCCGTGTTGTTCAATCTCTGTCGGTGAATTTTGTGTAGTACGGAACGAAAACTTACTTATAAGTAACGAGAGGCGGAGATCGGAGGGTGACACAGATAATATGAATCATTTATACAAAGAACCACGGACGGGAAACGAAAGAGAACAAAACAAAACCAAAAGCTTTTATATAACAAAGAAAATGGTAGCGAAAAATGGTAGATGGTCGTTTGTATTAAAACAAAAAGTATGAAAAAATAAAATAAACTAAACCTCCCCTCCCCCCAAATTATACAATATGACTTCACGTTTGAAGTAATAAAGTACACATACAAATTCAGTAAGGCACACCAAGATACACCGTACATGGGAATGATTGCAATCGTATCGCGTAGGGCAAGAACCTGCAGGTGGTGTTGAAACACAACACCCGAACTGGTCCAATAGATTTTCGTAGTGTTTCGCGTTACAAAAAACATGCAAAATATAACCCAATGGCCAATTTACAACTTTTATTAGTGGAGCTTTATTAGATGTCAACGATATTTGTACAATTTGCCCCCAACTACTATTGCGAACTATACACAGCTTTTAGTTTCAGAATATGCCGGTCGGAAAGACCCTTTTTGGCCGGCACTCGAACCACACTCGTAAGTGAACCACTTCTCATCCCATCGATTAGTCTCAAACAGAAACAAATGGCAGGCTAGGTGAAGCAACAATCCAATATATGTCGACACGTGGGAGAAGATGTGGAATAGGAAAATACATAGCAGACAGGAAGGAGCGTCATTAGATACAGTCTTTTCCGGAGAAACAGAGCACGCGTGTAATTTTCTAAAACAATAGCAACAAATAAACCCCTAGAGAAACGAATCAAGAACATAAATACAACACGAAGGCCGTGTCCTAAATCCAAGGGGTCGTAGAGGATTGAGTTTAGAGTTTGATCTAATATCTCGTACATGATTGTCTCCTTTGTGGCTTGCATGGTTCATAAAGCATAGCCGAAATAAAGTTGAAATAATATCGCTGAACACGACAATGGACAGCATACGCAAACGCGGAGCGGGAAAATTTATAACAAAAACATGAAGTGAAAAACGTGCGATATTTTATCAACAGCAGCAACAGTACTTTCATTAAAAATAGCGGCTAGTTTAAAGGAAAATAGTATTAACACGTATCGAAAGCTAGCAATTTAGCAAACATAAATACTCACACACACACACTACAAACGAAACAAAACCAGCTAAGAATAATGAAATAAAACGGGAAAGTCTGATTAATTTTAATAAGCAAATGAAATACAAATAGACAAGAAACGGGCGAGCAAACAAGTAGGAAGTGTGATTACACTAGGAGGGCCTACTCTAGCCACTCCAACAGAGCCAACCGATGGCGCACGCAATGGTTTGGAGCAATGCGGACAGGCGGTAAACGAGGCATCCGCACGTTTTAGGCAGCTTTAACAACCGAAACGTTTGAAGGTTAGATCACCAGACAACTAAACCTAAAGAGCTCCATAAATCAACCGATATAATGTTTGGTCGTTTTGTTTGATCATGATCCTTGAATATTTTGATGAGTTTAAGTTTGAAATTAACAGAACAAATGTAACATCCTCAAATTGCCCCATACAGACGATCATGGATATTCATACCGACACTAAGAGACTTACGGAAACAATCTTTTAGCGACTTTCAATTTGATTTAAGCGTTTTAGGCAGGATAACGCTAGCTGTAAATCTTTGTACTAGAAATAATCTATGTGGCAAGGCCACCGAAATACACACACACACACTGGAGGAGAAAAGCTGACGGGAAACGAATCCCCCTAGGAACCCTATCCCCCGAAGGACGAGGAAAATTGGTACGAAAACTGGCGCCTCGATTCTTACACATCGACCACTAAATACTAGCACGTGTATGTGTACGTTACTAAAAATCCCAAAACACACTTTCCTGTACGATGTTTGCTGGTTTTGGAGAGATGAAACAAGAAACGATGTTACACAACTCACAAAGGGAAGAAGCGAAAAAACATACTTATTAACTGTCCATAGCCCATTTATTCTTATCTGTACTTTAATCTGTACTGTTTCTGAAGCGATGCAGCATGTTGTGCTGTTTTGGTAGATGTAAGATGTTCTGAAACTTTTGTGATCGTGTGTGGTATAAGTTTACATTACATGTAAAAAAAAAAAAGGAAAACCGGAACACAGCATGTCTCGGAAGGAAGCCATGGAAATGGATGGGAGTGTTTAGTTGAGCAGTGAAAGCGATGAAGATGATAGTTGGACGATTTTGATAAGCACTGAAATACCTGCCTAGATTAGTGTGTGTGTGTGTTTGTGCGTTTAGAAGAAGCCGGCGAGGAGGGCTAAAAGAGGACAAATATTTCGCTACTAAAACAAAGGTACACACTCCAACCGAGGGAGGGGATCGCGGAGGAGGAGCATTGGAAGAACGTGAGTGAACGCATGGGGGTGGAACGTAGAAAATAGGGGTAAAATATTAACAGTATAAACCTAAACATGAATGGAACACAATGATTATTACTATAAAACCGTACCGTAACATTGTAATATGAGCTGCAAGCAAAAAAAAAACAAACAAACAAACAAAAACACCGAACAATGAACGTGTGTGTGTAATAATAACAGACAAATGTAGTTGCAACTATAAAGATATATGCGTAAATATATTATATATATTTTTTGAATGTAAAACCAAAAACAACAAACAAAAAACAAGCAAACCCAAACAACACTTTTGAACCAGCTGGAAATAGGAGTTTGTCGGTTGAGAAACAACAGTTGACCGAATGGTTCACTAAAATCCCGTATTGTTGCAAAACAGTGAACCATTGGTTTGGGGAAAACCCCCAGCAAAACAGCTGAAATTCAAACAAATAAACAAAAAACAAATAAATTTGTTAGACGAAAGAATGTAATAAACTGAAAAAAAAAGAAATATTACAACAATGCAATCCTCTGTGTTTTTTTTAATATGAACGAAATAAAGGTAAAACGAAGCAACGGTAAGTAGTTAGAGTTATCAAACAATTTTTAAAATACTCCTAATTGGTTAGTTTTATTAAAAAAATCCTCTCTTAATCCATGTTTATGGCTCCGATAACTTTCAATCCGGTTTCAATGGGGAATGCAAAAAAAAGAAGGCCGTGAAAATGGAGCAACAGGTTGCCGAAGCAAGTGCGCCAGCAAGTGCAAAAGGGTAACAGGAGCGCAGATCGTGCAGGAGATGATGATCCCGGCGTGTTCTTTCGCTGGCACGCATCTTTATCGAACAGAAAAGTAGCCTGCGAGTATTAGGAGCGCATGCTCGGTTCGGATAGCGCAACTATACTGATGTGGTTGTGTTGTTGTGTGTGACCGTCTCGCCACACGCCTACTGTGGTCGCGTGGGCAAAACTGATTCTTCACCTGCAAATTGACCGAAGTACCAGGCGAGCAGGATCCGCATGGAGGAAGCGCACATTCCACTGTCGCACGATATCTCTCTCGCCACAAAATTCGCTCAGCAAAAGTTCGCTCTCATCGCTGCGCTGATCGCATCATTACTTACCTTTTCACTCGCCCTTTCTCCCTCTTGCATCTGAGTTGCATTGCCGACATCTCCAACGTGTTCGCAAAATGCTCGCCATTTCCGTTGTAGAAAAATGACAAAACGCTCTGCGTTTGATTTTATTCTTCCACTTTGGTTTATTTATTTTTCTGTTTTGTTTTTGTTTTGTTAATCTTTAAATTAAGTAATAAATATCTTATGTTTCCTCCCATGTTTCCACACGCCCCCTGCATCCCTCGGATATCGTTTTCTAAACTAGCACGATTTTTCCCTTTCGATTACACGCGGCATCATTGCACTTCTCCGCTTCCATTCGTTAAATTGGCTTCAAACTCTTCTTCAACCACTTTTTCTCCCTGCCTGCAAATATTTACGAATCTTTAATTTATTTCTTCATTTTAGCACTATTCTTTTGTTTTGTTTTTTGTTGTTGTTCTTGCTAGCTTTGCCATCATGTGTTGTGCTGTGTGTTTGAGTGAGTTTTTGCCTGGTTTCAGAGAACGGGGGGGTTTTTTTTTCTTATTTCCTGCTGTCGCAAAGTTCAACATTTTTCCGTTTTCCGAATTTCCGTCCTCCTTTTCAGCATCATTAGCATTTATCGTTCTGATTCTAAACTCAATTATCATGTTAAGTGTGTTGCGAACAGTTCAATAATGATGATAATCATATTCCTTAATCCATAATAATGCTGAGGATTTGTTATCTTTTTTTTTTTTTGTATATGTGTCCACCGCCGGTCGTTCTCCGTTAACCTATTTTCTTTTAAATTTGTTTTTTTTTCTCCTTTTCTTTCTTTCTGTTTTCTTGTTTAGCGGTTGAGTTTTAAGTTGAATGTGTTTTCATAGCACTTTTTTCCGTTCAACATATGCGTTCTCGTTTTTCGTCCAACCGCCTGGGGAATGTTTTTCTTTTTGCCGGTCCGATTTTTCATTTCGATTCGTCGCACAATTTTCATGGTGACGATTAAAATTGATGCCCCGGCTGAAGGCGGGGGGCTCTCCTCCTTCGGTGATCGTCGGTATGATCCCGATGTGTTTGCTGTTGTATCGATCATTTTGTGACTTAAACTAACGTTCTGGCAGCTGCGTCCTACGAGACTGCAATGAAGTGTGCAGTTGTGTGAATCGTGTAAGCAGTTTATCATACTCTTAATGGCTAGATATTGTTTTTCTTTCCTTTTTCTTTGCCCTTTCTTTTTTGCGTGTCAAGTGCGCGACTGTCTTTGGCGGTGTGTATGTAGTTGGTAGAGTTTTTGCTCGCATTTTGTCATGCTCGTATGCTGCCTATTATGTGTGACCCCTCGTAAACCTGATGTACTGCTGATTAGTTTTTTTTTTCTTTTCGTTATGCAAGGTTATATTGCAGCTTCCTTGACGCTCCATTAGCATATGTTCTCTTTCAGAATTCGTTTACGTTCAAATTTAACGCCTGCTCTCTCTCTCTCTCTCTCTCTCTCTCTCTCTTCTCTCGACTGTCAAGTATTTTTTAACTATTTACATTTAGAATTATCAACAGCCCTCTTCGAAGGGTAGCATGTTGCCATTTTTCCTACTAAGATTAGTTGCCTGTTCACGTTTTCGTTTTTCGTTCTCTTCTGTTGTGTTGTGTGTGTGTGTGTGTGTGTTTCCTTCAATTTTGCTTTATAATGTAATGCAACTAAGTACTCTTTCGTACTAGCGTACCTCGATGGTCTGCGCTGCCTCTCAGTTTTTCTCCACCACGAGTCAGCGATAACTTATGCGTCGCGTTTCCTTTTTTTTTTTAATCTCGTAAAAACTTATACATTATACATGCGTTCACCGCACCGTTTGTTTTCCATACATTATAATATTATTTATGTTTTCTGCTGTACTTGGACTCTTTCCCTACCATCTCCCTCCCGCCCATCGCCTGTCGGAGTCAGCTTGCGGCTGCCCGGTTTTCTATTTACTCATTTACTGACACTCGTATTGTTCGAACTCGTTTTTTGGTTTATGTATTTTTTGCGTGTTTTTTTGTTGTTGTTGTTATTGTGTTAGTTTTTTTCGTTTGTTTACAGCTTATATATTTCTTTATCGTGCGTGCAATGTGTGAATTTTGCTCTTGTTTAAGTTTTTATTTCATTGATAATGAGATATCTTGTGTTGTCTGAAACGTTCGTCGCTAAATCACTGGCTGTTAGACTCATAGCTTGTTAATATTGACTAGGATGAGATTTTGATTTTAATCGGAAAACAAGGAGAAAGTGTCGATAACGATTGCACATATCGAAAACAGCAAAACTTTGTGAGGAGTAAATGAGGTGAATGATTTCTCTTTTAACGCTTCTGGCAGTGATTTGAAAGCATTGTTGTGTGACATTTTGATGCGCTTTGCTGTGATTTAAACCATCGTTCAATGAATGCTGTTGGCTTGACGAAAGTATTTGAGGGTGAATGGGGCTTGTATATGATTTCAAACTACTTCAATTTGAAAAGTAAAATGATTTTTCAAAATGATTGCCTAACAGCTTGTAAAGCATCTCACACGAGCAAGCAACACAAACAAACAATAGAGATGTTTCTTAGCACACTCTTTAAGATGTCGCTCTTGTTTCACATGACGATGATGCGATGATTTATGTATTGCTATTGATTGAAATGAGCTATCTTTTTCAACATTTGAGTAAATTGTTTTTTGTTGTTGTTAATTTATTTTGTATTTTGAGTGGTTATTTTCTTCAAGTGTAGTCTGAATGAGAAAGTTTTTGATTTACAAAGTTTGACTTTCCGTCTTGTCTACTTTTCGTTTAGCTTTTTTTTTTTGTTTGTAGTTTTGGTTTTTGTTTTTTTGGTCAAAGATAGGGCATTTCCGTCGGTTTTAGTTATTTGAAACATTTGTTTGTTTTGGTTAAACTTGACCATATTCTTTCCATCCTCGAAACGGTATCATTGTTTATATAAGTTTTTCTTAAAAACCATTTTGGCAGTGCATCAAAATTACTTTTAATATTTTTATATTCTTAGTTGCGTTCCTTTTCGCCCTACATCATCCACCTGAGCCGGGAGCACCGATAAGCAGGCTCCGCGGGTATACGCTATCGATTAGGGTTGTTCGGTTGTTGCCATTCCTTTCGCTTAGATATATAGCGGCAACTTTCAGAGCCATTTTCGCTCCCCCTCCCCCCAAGCACCCTAGTTAACGTACAAGTATAAACCACAGCTTCGAACCATCGTTCTGCTGTCCTGGCGCAACCTTCCACAATTGGGTTTTGCAGTGATAGCTATACCGTTGATTAATCTCTACTATCGTTTTGCATTGCTCTAGTATAATTACCTATGATTTCAGCTTCATATCTCAGCTGGTGTCTTGCCTCTACAGTCTCCACTATGCTTAAACTGTTAGTAGGTATAGATGTGTACGTTAAGTTCTTGCAGTATAATTTTTCTCTATTATTTATACGAAGTTATTTAAACATTATTTTCATTAAACCGTAGTGTTACGTTGATGTTTTCTGTGTCTGTCAAATTGCTGAGACGTATGTACAGAAAAATCATTATCTACATGTTTTGACGCTTATTATATGTTCTTTTTTTTTTGTTTCTCGTTGTCCTTCCCCTTTCGGGTCTAGACTGCTTCCATACCTCTTTACTGCTCCGCAAATCAACAGGAAAATTCCAATAGGCCAACACCGCTCAGCGGTTGATGTGCCTCCGAAACGAGACGGTTAACCAACAAAAACAAATGGGTTGCGGATGCTATGAAAGGTTTTTGTTTCAGAATCTATGTACAAACAATGAATCAATCTGTTCACGATGAAAACAAATCCGCCAGCAACCAAATGTTGTTAAGATGATTCAATACAAAAAAAAAGTTAAGCCTCAAAACAGCACAACTACGAAACATTGCAACAATTCCATGAGCTTTCAACAATTTCGACTATACAACTCATCAAAACATGCACCGTCTCTAATCATCAACTGAGCATTGTAATATAGTGAGATTCTTCCTCAGGTTTCGATCCTAGCTTAATGTTCGCTTAACTATCATTGTTATCGTACTATATTATAGCTATTTTTTTCATATTATACCTATCCTTAACCTAGAGACTAGCAACGAAGAATACTGGCAAACCCATGTTCGTGGTGAGTGTTGGTACAATTGTTCCTACTCGGGCTTACGGGAACGGGAGCCTAACGTTCTCGCGGCCAGACGAACGGTTTGCATATTCTTTCCTCTTGGATGTAATGTACAAAACGAAACACATTTTCGAAGTGTTACACACCTCTGGGCTGTGAGGTGAAATGGCTCCGGGTTTAAATTCCTTCGTGGCATAGTAGAATGACCGCAGTGCGTTCGATCAATCGTACGATACAAAATAAACGGTTGATCGTGGATCTAGATCATGTGTGTGGCTGTTTCAAGTATCGTTGATACGTTTCGTTCGATTGCTCAATTCTGTTTTAGTAGCCGTTTCGAGGGCCCAACTCACTGCCACGTGCAATCTGGCGCTTGCGTCGCCATTTTAAAGTTATGCAAATCGATCGTCGTATTTCTAACTGCCGGCCCACTAATTGCTTGGAGATAAACTGATGGCTTGCCCACCGATCGACGCCATCCGATCCGAGCGGTAACGATGCTGGAGCGGGTTCGATTCATAGACATACTATTTCTACTGTTTAATTTGTGCAGAGACGAAGCTTCTCACTTGGATGAATACCGATGTACACGCGACGACGTATTACTTTGCCTACAACGAAATTATCTACTTTTTGTGACACGATCTTTAACACACCTGCCGTCTGGCACCGCAAGCCCACGGAACCGAGCGTGGACTAGGTTGAGACAAAAAAAAAAAAACAAAAATCCTACGTTCCTACGGCGTTATTATTAGTACATTAGCTACTAGCAATACTCGACCCAAAACGTTAAACTGGTAGTATGTGTGTTCCTAACCTATAAACCCAAGCATTCGCCAGGCTTGCGCACTCATTCCGATCGCGTTCATTCGTCATGCACCGAAGGGTGTACACTCTGCAAGTATTTTCCCGTTACTCTAAGAACTATTTCCTTACACTATCGCTTCGCTTTTACGTGTTTTTGGGCGAGGAGAAAGGGAGTGTGTTTCTTCCTGTGGCCCTGTGCTGCACCAGCTGCCAACAGTGGGTGCGCTCCTAGTGCTATAGTCTTAGATGTTAAAACTTAAACCTAAGATTCTTAAACCTCTTTCTCGCTCTCTCTCTCTCTCTCCGTCATCACCTCCGAACTAGATCCGAATGCTTGACTTGAGGCCAGAACGCGTGCTTTGATGAACGCCCCCAGCGGGAGTGTGTGTTGCACCACCTTGACTCATGTTGCTGTATGTGTGTGCGTGGGTGAGTGGGTTATTATGCCGCCGTGCGCTGTCGCTGTCGCTGGCGGTCCTTGCGCTACTTGCGCCGCCGAAATCGGTTGTTGCTCTGGTGCTCCTTCTGGCGGATGTAGTCAGCGCACTTGCGCGCCCTGGTGCGAACCACCCGCACCAGCCCGTTGATGCGCAGCGTGGTGCCCACGTTCCGGCGCCATCCGCCTCGGTGCCGACCGCCACCGCCGCCGCCGCCGCCATCCCCACCCGACCCACCGCCCGCGAACTCCGTATCGGCGAACTCGCTGTCCGCCTCGTTGGTCGCGTTGGCGTAGTACTGCGCCTGGCACTCGTAGTACTCGTAGCACTGCGGGCAGCTCGGCTGTGGCTGCGGGGACGGCGTCTGCGGCTGCTGCTGGTGGAACTCGCAGTTCTGCTGCTGCTGCTGCTCCTGCTCGCGCACCAGATTCGAGAAGGCCTGGAAATAGAGCTGGTTCTGAGCGGTCAGATTGTAGTGGTACGATTTGTTGTAGAATTGGCTGGCGGCGGCTGCAGCGGCCGTCGTTGTAGCCGTCGTTGCCGCGGCGGAGCTCACCACGGAGATACTGAACGGCTGCTGCTGCGGTGGCGGTGGTGCCGGTGCTGCGGCGCTGAAGCCGAGTGAAGCCGTCGAGAGTGTCCGTCCGCCCAGCGTCGAGCGGTCCAGCGTGCTGCTGTAGTAGTTGTTGGCGTTGTTGGCGCTGTTGTTGAACCCGGTTGCCGACTGTCCGCGGGGCTGCTGGGCGCGCTGCAAGCTCGAGGTGGCCGAGCGCGAGATCGTGCTGGCCGGGGCCGTGTTGAGTCGGGAGCGCTGGGACGAACCGTGCTGCGAAGAGGCCGCCGTGTTCAGCAGCTTATCGTGCTCGGACTGCTGTTGCTGCTGCGACTGCTGGGAATGGTTTATGTTGCGGTACACCGACGACCCGTAGTTGCCGGCGAAAATCGACGAGGTCGACGAGGACGACGGGGACGAGGGCAGATTCTGGCTGAGGTTGACCGAGTTGCGGTTCAGGTTGGTTTGCTTCTCGAAACGCTTCAGATCCGGCGAGATGATGCTGTACACCGTCGCGGGTGCGGTCGTGACCGGAGTTGCGGCTGTTGGCGCGTTCGCGATCGAGGTGCTGGTGGCGGTGGTCGTGCCGGCCAGCGACGACGGGAAGATGTTGCGCTGCTTCAGCTCGAGCTGCTTGGTACCGGCCGATGGAGCCACGGCGTTGTTCAGTCGCTCGGCACTCTTGCACAAACTTCCGCACGAAGACCTCTTGGTGCCCGGGGCCGTGTCCGTGTCGCTGCTCTTGATCAGATAGTCACAGTTGTCCACCCTGCACACGTCGTAGCTACTGTGGTCTAAAAAATGATTCGTGCAGCAGTTCTCCACGATCTCGCTCTCGTGGTGGAAGATGATGGCGTTACCTTCGTCGCCGTTTTCCGCGCGCCAGATCGACACCGTCTTGAAGTCCGAAGACGCCGACGGGGAGGACTTTTTCAGCAGCTCCTCAATCTTGCAGCTCGACCCGGACGCCTGCAGCACACCACTGACGCCGGCTCCAGCTCCAGTTCCAGCTCCGGCCTCCGAACCGATCGGTAGCGGTTCCGGACGTCGGCGACGTATCCGATTCGGGCTGTACTCGTTGTCACTGGCCGTCTCGCTCACGTCCGCACCGCCCGACTCCGTCCCACTGCGACCCCGCCCGCTGCTGGCCGCATCGACCAGCGACGACACGGAGCTGATGCGCGACTTGTTCGACTTGCTCTCGTCCAGGTGCGCCAGGAAGCTCCACTTGATCTTGGACGGCGACTGGAAGATCTCCGGGATGTTGATGTCCAGATCGTCGAACTCGTAGTTCTCCGGCCCAATCTCCGACAGCTGCCCAATGTTCTCGATCGTGATCTTCGAGGGCGTGAGGATCAGCTGGCTGCCGGCGCTCTTCGGCGTACCGCGTCCTCCACTGCCGCCCACCTGATGCAGCTGGCGTTGGGTGGTGGACGTGGTCGTGCTCGTGGTCGTGGTCGTCGATCCGCCCGGTTGATCACTCGACGTTGATTCCACCATCGACACGATCGACTCGTTGAGGCTCGCCACGTCCTGCTGGCTATCGTTGTCGCCCGGTCCGGTGGTGGCCAGCGGGAGCGGCTGGAGACGTTGGCGTTGCTCCTCGCGGTCAAGCCGATGCTGGATGGCGGTCTGCGCCTGGATCTGGCGGATGTTCTCACCGCTGATCGAGCAGTACGAGTTCTCGCTCTCGTCCGCCGTGTAGTAGCTGCACTGGAAGCGCGCCGGGTTGATGTTGAAGTTCGAGATGGTCGCGTTCGAACCTCCGCTGTCCGGTTGTGTTCTCACGGACTGCTGTGGCTCCTGCGGTTGGTGCTGGCCGGCCACCGGTTGCGAGTGGTGCGAATGGTGCGAACAGCAGCTGGCCGGTGTTGTGACTCGCCGCGATCGGGGCGTACTGCGCGCGCTCCGGTGGGATACTCGGGACGCACAGCTCGACACCGACGGCCGCCGGGAGACGCTCCGGGGCGCTGCTTGCGAATGGCTGGCTTGACTGGTTGTTGGCTGTTGATCCACCACAAAATACCGCTGGATCTCGTCGTCGTCATCCGTGGTGGTGGTGGTGGTGGTGAGGTTCCCCCGGCTGCAGTGACAGTTCTCGGCGTACATCGTCGACGCACTGCCACCGCCGTGCCGCTCGTCCTCGGTGCACACCGTCGCCGTCGTTCCGGCTACCTCCTCCTCCTCCTCTTCCTCCTCTTCTTCGCCTGTTTCCTCCTCATCGGCCGACCGCGCCGGCGCCGGCGGATGTTCCTCGTCGCGACCCCGCTGATGGTTTCGATGGTGCGTGCAGCGGGGCGACTGCGACTGCGACGACGAGTGGCGACGGTGGCTGTGGCCAGCACGGTGCGAGTGGTGCTGATGCTGGTGGTGCTGGTGCTGGTGGTGATGATGGTGTCCAGCACTGACGGACGTGGCGCCTCCGTAGCTGCTGCTGCCGGTCGTTTCGCTGCGCAGACTGATGCGGCTGTGGCTGAGGCCGCGCCGCTCGACGGTGCGGCGCGCCGTCCGGCCGGCCGTGTGCAGACTGACCGTGCTGCCGAGCGTGCAGCGCCGCCGGTCGCAGTCGAACGGCGAGCCGAGATCCGTCGGCAGGCCACTGTCACTTTGCGTCGCTTCTCCAGCCGCCGTCGCCCCCGGGTCGAACGAATTAGGAGTCAAGGCGGTGCTCTTCAGTCAAGGCCCTGTGTTCTGGCAGACAGGTACTTGCTGCTGATGACGGTGATGGGGCGCACAGGTGGCAGTTCGATTTTGAGTATTTCTTGCGTTTTCGGAACATCGCTCGGATGCGGCTGGAAATGGCGTAGGGAAAGCAATTAGTAAGGCCAAACTTAAGCGGGGACGTTCTAGGGCCTCTCCAGTGGCATCAAGCAGTTTCGCCAAAACCGGGGAGGATCTTTTCGTTATGGCGCAAAACGGGAAGGAAATCCTTTTTCGAAAGGATCAACATTCATGGCAAGGTTGGAAAGATGAAGGGAGGGAACAAACTAGAGATGACATGAAAATACATCACGGCTTCATGTAACTAGAAGAAGATTTAAAAAAATCCAATTTAGAGAAAAAAATCAATTGCGCATTCACTTACAAAAAAATGGAAGAAGAAAAACAAGAATTTAGTTCTGTATATGTTAAACTCGTCTTTGGCCGAGGGGCAAAAGACAAGAAAGATGAAAGGCATTCCAAAAGATGGCAGAACAGAATAGAGACTGGAACAAAAAAGCCGTAGTAGAGACGGAGGGGCGCCATCCATTCCATTTCATTTCATTGCACTACAGATCGACATGCACACAGGAGGAGAGAAAGAAAGAAGATGTAACAGCCTCGTCCTACTGGCTGATCTAAATGGATGTTAATTAGCTTATAACGTGTAGACCGGAACGGCCGGACGATATTTAAAAGGAAAAGAAAGGAAAAAAGGATAGAGAAACATCTCCTTGCACTACAGTCATGCATATCAAAGAAAAACAGCTGGTCCATTTATCTGTAAGCCTTGGATGGCTGAGCGTTGACGCTGTCTGATGTGTTGGTTGTGAGCGTGACTGTGTGTTGATATTAGTCCGTTATCTCGATTGTAGCAATGTTGGTGAGCATTTGAGCGTACATGTTTCGTAATTAACTGACGTTAATATTACTTGTTGTTCCTCTAAACATTGTCTTAAATTGAAAAAAAAATTAAATTATGCTTAAAGAACAATCGTTGAATAGCTCGGACGCGTTGCTTTTTCATGCTATGATGTTATTTATAATTCATTGATGAATATTTAACATCAATAAATTTGCGATTGCTTTCTTTTTTCATCTTTGTACCATAATTTCTCGGCATTTTGATATTTTGTTTTTCTTTCCTTTGCTTTGCTCTTTCTAAAGATTTTTTTTTTGCTGCACTTTGAGCTGGCTTCAATTTAAATCACTTCAGTTTCTTTTTTGTTTTTCATTATCTTCGTCGCGAGAGTTTACTACTCATTAAAATTTATGTAGCGTCACCGCAACGGCGCGGGTTCCCTTTCTCGCTTGGATCGATCGTTAAGCGGGCGGACACCAGACCAGGAGAGGGATTGAATTTTTATCATACTTTGCTTCACCAGCGGCCTGCAGCCTCCTGAGTCGCAGCGTGTCGCCGAATTTCCATCATTCATTTTTGCTCTCACGCCAACCACGCAGGCGAAGGCGACAGGGAGAGAGGGGACAAACACAGGGGGCAGTGTATTATGCAGCAACCAATTTATTATGCATGAAACATTACCGACCACCAGTGTATCGTCCTCTTTCGTCCTTGACCTTACTCGGTTCACTGGCTTCGCGCAGCTTGGTTGCCTGGTAAGATTGACCGAGGCCCGGGGTTCGCAAAGGGAGGTTCGCCAAAATTATGCCTGCCACATCTCGTATCTTCACCGTTCGGCTGGATAATGTAAATGTGTATGAATAAATTGCACATAAATTTTGCAAAAATATATTTATGTATCGATACCTTCGGGGCGTATCCGACCGAACTGAGGGCAGCTGCAGGGGACGGTTGGCAAAGTGCTCCGATCGAAGCCGGGACGATTAGCTTGCACTGATCTGGGTCCCGAGAAACCCGCCTCGTCCAAGAGGTAGGGGCACATTGAAAAGCCAATAAATAAAGCGAGCCTTTTTCTTGGAAGCCCCGGACCACGCTGGGCCAAGCGAAGAGAGACATCAGGGGAAGGCACGTGGATTGTGGGATAAGGGATTTTTCGTGGCCGTGTGTTCGCCGCCGATTTGCCATAAGTGTTAACTTCTAAATTCAAAAAGACAGAGTAAATTTACATGCTTTGCCTTCGAAGCGATTACCGCGCATAGGGTGAAGGATTCTTTATCGGTCGATTAAATCCACTGGCCAGCCGTGCCTCCAAGAGCCACCCGAAGCCAGCCTGTTGCTGTAACCTCGCGTGAATATGTGCATCGTTCAAAGGGAGATGATCAGTGCCGAACTCGAATATTTAATGCTACTTTTGAAGAAAAAAAAACACGCGATTTACGTTTTCCCGTTCAACGGGAAGCACTTTTCGCTTCCAGTAGCTGGAGGATTTGGTTTGTCGTCCAAGCATGGGAAGTGATTAGTTTTATCGTGATTTTTTTATCCAACGACAGGTTGATTATAACCTTGTTGCAAGCGAATGTTTAATATTGCACCGTTAATATTTTTAGGTGTTTTACTTTTTACATTAATCTACGAGTTACATTAATCTATTTGTGGTTTAATATCTCTTAAAAATGCTCTGTATGTCTTACTCATCCACATATATATTTATGTTTGAATTTCACAACCTTTGATGTTCTGTGTGTTGTTTTGTGTTAGAATAGTATGAACTTAAAAAAAAAAGATTTTCCTTTCATCTAAAAATCATGAACACTGTTCTTTTTTTGTCAATCTACCTTCCTCTAGCGGTCATATCTTCGTTTTTTGGAGGATTTGCTGAAAGGAAACTCTTCTGTCATGTGAGGTTTTCCTTTGTCATTTCTTCTTTCTTGCTTCAGGTTTGTCTTTTTCTGTTGTTGCGATTTTGCGATTCCCGTTTAAAAACTGAAACATTATCACACATCACGGGACAAGCCAAGGAGCGTCGTATGGTCCTTTGGTTTGGCCGCTGGGGCACTAAACTCTTTTCGCAATCGGCGCTATCTCAGTGGAAGACTTACAATTAATTGGAAGGATGGTATCGTGGCATTCGGACCAACTTTGAAAACGATTCAGTAGTCACACGAAGAAAAGCAAACTACCCTAGACACCGAGATCATCATGTTAGTTTAAGTACCGGTATTGACAAAAAGGTTGCAAAGGAAAACAAACACCATTGGAAAGTACATTTCCTACGCGAAAAATGTAAGTTGGACCTCCTGTCCACGGAAGCTTAGCGTATCGCGAAGTCCAAGATGTTTTTACTTGGGTTCGTATTTTGTTTCACGAAATGGACATCGTTGGAAGGGGAAAGTTTGGGGGAAGAAAAATAATACCTGCATTTTCCCAACAAGATTCGTGCACTGGCCTACACCGCGGTACCGTTCTGTGGTTATGTTGGGAAAATGGCCTAGAACGCGACACCTCGACAAGATATGGAATCATGGAAAGGAAACTCGCGAACGAATAGTCGTCACTTTAGGGACCTGAGGGAAAACAATAGAAAAGACATAGACAAAACAGATAAACAGAAAGAGAAAGAGAGAAATATAGAGAGAAAGAGAGAAGAGAAAGAAGAGAAAAAAGGGTTTAAGTCGACAGCCATGGGAGAGGTAACATCTTGGACTACGTGGCAATGGTTTTGGATCTACAGTAGAATCCTGTTCCGTCCATTTGTGTTTTGACGACTTTAAAATCTTCCCTAACTGTTTGGAGCTCATTCTGCTACTCCTTCCATCCAAGTCTACCCTTTAGCCCTCCTAGGTCTCTGCCCTGGCTAACCGGTTCTCGCACTTGGTTATGCGGCCTACCCTGGCAGTAGGGGTCTTTGAACAGACGAATGCCACAAAACCATCTCGTAAGGGCTAGGTAGAGGGGCGGATGGAATGGGGAACGATTGAGGCTGTACCTGTACACACGATCCGTCCGTGAGCGGAGTGACGTCGGAAGCTGTCGCGCACCGGTGTTCCTCCTCCGTCGCCACCGCCATGGTAGCCGTCCCCTTGGGGATAGCCGTAGGAGGCGTTCCCCGTCGCTCCGGCACCTCGACCACTGGCTCGCCCGCGCCTTAACGGCATCGGCGAGCAGTTGGTGCTGATGGCGACGGTCGTGCCGACGGTAGTGCCGGCCGTCGTTGTGCCGTAGTTGGCCGGCATGCCACCGTAGCCACTGGAGGGGACCGCGTAGCCCAGCCCGACCCCGACATACTTGGACGTCGGCCCGAGCAGGTTACTGTGGTCGCTCAGCGGATACGGGCCCATCTCGCCGTCCATCGTCGCCGACGCCCTGGACGTCGGGTCGAGCAGGTTGCTGTGGTCACTCAGCGGGTACGGACCCATTTCACCGTCCAGCGTCGCCGACCCGAACACTTCTCCGGATGCAACGACGACGACGACGACGATGATGATGATGATGATGAATGCGAAAGGATGTACGCGCGAGAGCATCGGAGGTGGGA
Source organism: Anopheles atroparvus (assembly GCA_914969975.1). Taxonomy (NCBI): domain Eukaryota; kingdom Metazoa; phylum Arthropoda; class Insecta; order Diptera; family Culicidae; genus Anopheles; species Anopheles atroparvus. The sequence goes on along the minus strand of CAJZCY010000002.1, from coordinate 42,550,884 downwards.
AACGATTTCAGTGTTTAACGGACAATGCAATGGTTTGTTGGGCGTGGGGTGAGGTTAACCACCACCCCACCCAGAGGACTCCAAAGCCCATCAACAGATTGACAGAGTGAGCGAGTGAGAAAGAGCGAGAGGGTGAGTCGAAAACTCCACAGAATTCTAGTGGGTGGGTGTGCAGATTCGTTATCAGCTATGGCACACACACACACACGCACACACACACACACACAAATGCCCTTCCCGCGCCGGTTTCGTGTTGCGGTACTACCACTCCCCCTCGCCCGTAACTTGCGAGGGTCCGCCGGAACCAGACGGATGTTTGGCGTTTTTTTAGCTGGCTAGTTTAAGGATGGTGATAAATAGATGATGATCGGCTCTAGCAGTCAAAGTGTGTGTCGGCGTGGCACTAGTGTGAGAGTTGGCTGGTTTAGTGCTACGTGACACCAGATGGCAGCACTGCGGTGGCAAGCCTTTCAAGCAGCGGAAAAGGACCCAAGAACGGGGCTTCCCACAGCGGCCTAGCTTATCGGTATGGCTGGTGCTGGCTCGGATTTAGGCAAGGATCTTTACGGGTTTGCGCGAGTGCAGCATCCGATGGTCGTCGGTGTTGGTGTGGAAAAAGAGCGCGGAAAAAATAAATGCACAACAAATGTGAGTCTATTATGTTGCCACAGATGGCACTTTCCTTTTCTTTTTTTGAGCAACAAAGAAAATAAGAAGCAAAACACTCTTTCTAAATCGTTTCTGCACTTGATCATGTTTTTGGGTGAGATAAAAAAGAACCTTTGCTATGGTGCTATTAAGGACCGATGGGAAGTAGTGAAGTGCACCGAGTGCTTGTCCGTTTTTGTCCTAGCTTCCCGGGACAGAAAACTACACCGGCATTAACGATCCATGAACGTGTATGTGTACTGTATATTCTCGGTGCGTTGTTTGTTTTCTTTTTACTCCCTCAACTGTCTCTTTACTCGTTTCTCGACAAAAAAAAAAACGATCCTTACCTACCGTCGCGTCGGTGGATTTCCTCCCTACTTTTGTGGTTGTGCCTGCAAATCCTACATGGAACTTTTATTATTTATTCCCCTACCGTTTCCCAGCACTGTTTCCCCTTTTCGTGACACGAGCTGTTACGAGAGATTATTATTGGTGCACAGATCTCCTACCCTCCCACCGTCTACTCTGGTACCGTTCATCGCGGTTATGATCCTTCCTAGCCCTGAACTCGTCTGGGTGTGTGAGTGAATGTTTATTAAAGGCAAAAGCTCACTTTAAATTACACGTGCACGAGAAATGGTTGAATTCCAGCAGTTAAAGTGCTCCTGATAATGACGTTTTCAACAGCAGAACGCATGAGCTGTGGTTGTGGTGAACTCGTCTGTCTGGCCTTGTTTGGTTACTTTAGAAAACATTTCCTGAACTCAACCTGTTTGTTCTATTTCATTTCATGTTCGAAAAGCGTTAACATTTAACAAACTGAGCTGCAGACGAAAGTAAGTGAGAAATATTGGTCCTAAAAAGCGTATTTTGAGCTACCTGCTGAGTTATAAAAAAATAAAATGCAAAGTGTATTCAATGTGTGTTACAAGCAAGATTTGTGCAGTGCTATGATATTATGAGTTTTATAAACACCACTTAAAAAAGTACAGAAACATTATTCTCACATTCCGAATAACGTTAGGAGCGAACACATAACGAATAAGCTAGGGAGAAAACCAGTTCTAATTTCAGCTTTAGCATAAGCAAGAAGGAAAACAAATGGTGGACGATTAAACTGCAAAACATCCGCTTCCGCTTCCAGCTGCACACAAAACATGGATGGGAGGAAATCAAATCATATCTAATCCTTCACTTTAATCGGGCACGATTATGCCTTCGGAGCACGTGTTCCCAGGCGAGCAATCTGGGAAGGTGTGAATTTTTCCCCCAGTTCGTGCCCGGGCAAAGGTCTTGCTGGATACACAAGCTAAAAAGGAAAAATAACGTCACACTTGCCTCGTCTATAAAGACATTCGCGCCGTTCGGGAGTCTTCTGGGTGAACGCGCAAAGAAGTACAACACCGGGAGGAGCAATTTCGCGGAGGGCAAGTACCCGCGAGGCCAACCTGGGCGTCACTCGGGGACACAATCTCGCGGCGCATCAAAGATGATGCTCGCATTTTCTTGCGCTCGATGATAAATGATGAAAATGTTGCGACTGCAAATGACAACCCCGCGAAAGCTGTCATACTCAATTTTGCGCTGGAAGCGACGTGAAGGGATTGCGAATGGAGGGTGGAGCTGTGAGAAGGATTCCATCAGACGGGGCTTCGCAACCGGGGCCATTCCATCTGATTTTTCCGACGGCATCTTTCAACGGATCCGTGCGGGGTATTTGCTGTTTCGCTTCACACGCGCGCACTCTGCAGTGCAGTCTTGTCGAAGGACGATCGTTGTCGTTCTTTCGTCGAAGGATTACGCGACGCAAACAAGGGAGGGAAATGGAAATGACGAAATGGAGGCACGACGGTAGCAGCTGGTGTTGGGACGATGGTAAGTGTTGATTTAAATCTTCCACTTACGAACATGAAAGTCATGTTTTCCCTCGCTCGACAAACGTTTGTCGGCAAAGATAAGTGTCAGGTGTTTGAGCAGGGGAAGAATAAAAAAAAGCTCACACAGCCCCACGAAGGAGGGTCTTTGAAGGGTGGGAGGGAGCGCCAAGGAAACGACCATAATGTACAGGACACGGGTACGGAAAGTGTAGGTTTAAGTACACGATTTAACACGTTGTATTTGCAGAATTCACACAGGAACCGCTGCAAAATCTGGCCCTGGGAACATGGCAAGGGACGTTCCTGCAGGTCCTTGGCTTGCACCAGGCAGAAGGAGCAGATGTGAGCGGCAAGATGGGCGCGAAGTGTGAAAGCACTTCATTCGTGTTTACGCACACTTCAATGGGAAAGCGTGTATGCCATATACCGGCGCAGTGCCTGGGACAGAGGGAGGGAAAACAAGCACCAAGGGGGAGAGTGCGAAACGGGAAGGTGAGATTCCTTTGCGCGGTGGAAACGCGGCTTTCCGTGTGTGCTTTGTACTGTTGAATGCTTCTCAAAACTTTCTAAAAAGTGTATGTTTTTTGCGCTCAACCACAACGCAAATACGCCCAGGAGCAGATGGAAAATGTGCAGGCTCCCCTGCGAGTTTTCGCCTCCATTTTCCTCCATTTGGCTGGTTTGGTACAGCACGGTTGAAGCGGCTACACACATGCTCGCGAGAAAAAAGCCTTAATGCGTGACAAGTCAGTTTTTTCGCTCTTCATTGAACGATTTTTTGTTCGGTATGAAGCTTTTGTCGGTGGTCGGGTTTCACTTTTCTGCCGGTAGTTTTGCCACATCATCAAAAAATTGTAAAAACCACATTGTTCGAGGTGCGCAACATCTGCCACGTTTTGACGGTTGAAGGACAGACAGCGAAGTTCCTTTGTGAGTCTTAAATATGACAGGTCCAAAGGAAAACCAGGAAGCAAAATTATTTAAAAACAAGATGGATGAACATATGCCACATATGTTATAGGACACTCGAGAAAATTCTGTAACGGTCTATTCAAGCTTTGTCGAGTTACGATCAGATTTGTTTCATGTGGTGATTAACTAAAAAAAAAACACCAGCAATTTGTAATGTGGAATTTAGCGTTCGTCAAATTTTGTGGAATTGGAGAATGAAGTGGACCTATCCTGGAGTTGCGAGGCCTCGTTCTACTTATTGATTTTTGAAGAAAAAAAAAACACGTAGATCACCATTCCTATCATGTAATGCAACTATGAGTTGGAATGTTAATACCGTGACTAGTGATTGTTGTGAGCTGGAATGTTGATAACCCGACTGAATCCACTCTTAACCCTTAATTGAAAAAGTAGTCCTTTCTCAGAAACCTGAAACCATGTGGTAATATTTTTATGAAATAATCTTACTAGCATATCTCACAGTTGGCACTCGACACGGTACTGAAGTGTTTTTGGTATCGACAGTTGTTCGTGGTTAAGGTTAATTTGAGTTGTTTTCCCGAATGGTGCTTTAATAGAGCTTTTAGGGTGATGTTTTCACTCCGGTGAGGCGCGCGGGGCGGAGTGCAGAAATTGAGACCGAAATTTATGACTCCTGTATCTTCGTGGAGAAGATAAAGAGCACAGCAAAAACGAAAAAAAAGGAACACGAGCTCCGAGCATAACCACAAGGCATAACGAACGCAACGAGCTGCTCCCAATCGGGCTGATAAGACGCGGCATGCTGGATGTGTACCGTACGGCCGAAGCAGGGAGGTGACGTGGTTGATTCGTTGAGTGATGGTTATACCCAGCGACGTGCGCTAGTGAAGCGTGTAATAATGTTTACGTGAAATGTGAGCCAGGCCGCGCTGCGCCTGAGCGCTAACGAACACCGATCGGGGAATCAAAACACGAGGAACGAGAAAGCAAAGGAAAACCTACAACAACATGGAAAACAACCATCGGGGAGGTGGATTTTTTTTTTTCAAGGGATGAGCCAGATATGGAGGGGCAAAAAATTGCACATCAAACAGTAAACACCGAATGGCAAATAGTAAACCATGCGAATGGGAAGAGAAGCATGCACGGGGAAGCTGCCCGAAGAAAACGGCACAACAAAAACGGCAATGAGGGGTAAAATATGGCTGATGCAAGGTAAGCGTGGCAAGAGAAGATTGATAGATAGGTTTAGAGCTGGTTTGACGCATGAGGAGAGGCAGACGGGGGACGATGGAGAGCGATCGAGGCAGAGAGAGGTTGCGCGTAGGGATGGAATCCTTGAACGATGCTACAGAAGCACGTGTTCGATGCCGCTTTGAGTTTATCACGCCTATGCGTTCGTTCAAGATTTTTTTTTCCCCATTTCCTTTGTTTCTTCTCTCGACCACTCTCGACCATCCGCTGTCAGTCACCTCATCTTCTTTCCAAAAATACACTTTATCACACTCACACACAATCACACACACATACACACACAAACTCTGTAAAAATGGCTTACGTGAATCGTGCTGGGTCTTTTCCTCGGAGATCATCAGCGCGGCGTGCTCGATGCCCGAGTTCATACTTTGTGGCTCCAGATTATTTACGCAGTTTAGCATACTCCTGAAATTCGCACACTCTACGATTATGTAATAAGTGAATATTATCAGATTACCGATAGCGTATGAAAACGAGTGTGAATTTTTAACAGTTTTCTCTTCTTCTTCCTTGTGGTGGTGCTTTGTCTTTCGCTAATCTCCTTCTCTCTGGCTTGCATTTGTGCTGTTGATCGAGCATCACAGCCGAGCAACAATCGAGTGCTTAAGGAGCATTCGGTAGGTTAAAATATTCTAGTCAAATTAGTCTTCGCACAGAGCGAGGAAAACATTTTGCCGGGTTCCTCTCCCTCTTTATCCTTTTTTAGATTTTGTGTTTCTCTTTCTGGAACCGTTTGCTTGGATTGGAATCACAAAAAAACTGCCGTTGGAGAATTATCTTGGTGAATGTACAACGTGCTTAAGAAAAATGCTTGCCTAATTGTGTAATCTTTTGGTACAAATGCCTTGGTGTAGTCAATTTTGCGTGAGCGTTTGATAGGATGTGGACAGCAAAAAAAAAAGGTAGTTGTTTGCCTAGCAATAAAACAGGTGAAGACGTGAGTAAAATTCCCCTACTTTCACAAGGCACCTCGGGTCGATGGTTTGCAAACCATGCTCACGGTGATTTAGTATACGGTGCGAACAAGCATTCCTCGCGGACAGGTAGAGCCTTACGTATTCTGCTACTTCGTGCGAAGCGTGCTGTTGAGCAGTGGATCATGGTGAACAATGGATCATTTGCGTGTCGCAGGGAAAACGTCAACCCGCAATTTTACAGGAAGAAAATCGTGGCCCAACTAGATGAGGTAGTGCACTTGACCGTTAAAGAAATGTATGCTAGGCAATATTGTTGTAGCCAGAAATGAGGAAAAGTTTGGATCATCTCCAAGTAGGATTGTTCTGAGATTTTACTTTGCCCTTACTGTGAGAATTGGAAAAATTATTTTAAAAACAGCTCGCTAGAGGAATAAATTTACTGCACGCATAAAATACGTGTCCCATCATGGATGCGCACATTAAACGTGCTGCCGTCATAAGAGTAGCCGTGTAAGAAATACATTTACTACAGCAACATCATTTACGATCTCCGCTATCACATCCAGGCAGCGAGCCATGTAGAGTGATGGCAAATTTCCCTTACTAAAGCAATGTCTGCACCCATACGTCGCACAAGCTTTCACTTTAGGAATATTGGAAAAGTTTCGCCCCAATCAGGCGGCGTGGGAACGGATGGAAAACAACAACTTCATCGGCATAAAATGCGAAGGGCGCACGTATAGAACGACGCGACTGGCGCGGCTGTGTTGGACTATTATTTATGGAATTATCTCCCAGAACAGCCGGCCCGGAATGAATGATAATGTCCTTCCTTCATCGCCGCGAAGGTAAGGCGTAGCTTGAAACCCGCGCGTGACTATCGACGGCGAGGATAACGAAACAAAGTGGGGGGGAGGCAACAACGGTGAAAACACTCCGCCAGGTGGAAAAGTAAACGAAAGCTAAATTACACGGAAATTGAACTTTCGCTATCGGTTTAGCGGCCACACGCTGCTTGCACCGAGGCGGCTTCGGTTTCCCATTGGCATTTCGGCGCGAAAGTTAAGCCGAAACTTAGCCGTTTCCCCGACAGTCGATAGTCGAGCGGAAAAGAAAGGTTCAGGATGTGCGGTGGTTCTTCGGAAGAATTTCCATTTCCCCGCGCACCAGGTATCCAAGCTGCGGCACATGCGAGGAACATTTTACGGAAGTGACTTGGTGGAATGTTTGTCGCGTTGTTGAGATTCTTATTTCACAGGAAGGACTGGAAGAAACAACGACGACGCCGACGACCAAGAAGACCAGTGGCGGAAGAAGGGTATTGTTTATTTAGCGTGTGTACCTAATGGAAGGAAAATAAAATGCCCGAGAATTGGCCAGGCTGCGTTGGCACAGAAACGAAACGGCGCATAACTCAGGGGGTACAACTAATAACGAAAGTTTGCCGCATAACTTACATTGCACGACATTGTAAATTGAAGGCGTATACGACTATTACGACTTTTGCTGTCGATTTCGGTAGGTTTGTAGGGTTTTGTTTTTCCTTTATACCAAGCTTTTTTTTATTATTTTCCTCAGAAAAGACAACTGATTCGATTTCTACAATAGGTTTCTCATTAATGTTACAGGTACATTTAAAAACGTTAAAAATTTAGAGGACTGTTTGCAAACTTTTTTTTGATCGAACATTTTTGATACAAATACATCTACGCAAATTGCTCTTTTGCAGATAAGATTCTCGAAAACATTTTTTTCTCGATTGAAGATGAATAGAATTGAATTCTTCGCTAAATTATATTGCAAGTAAGTTTTGCGAAGCAAAAGAATACAAAAGAGAATAGACATAAACCAAGCACTGAACTTAAAAATACAAACTTAACATAAAAGAAAACATCGTAATGGTGTGTGAGCGGAATTCTATCCTTCCTTTTTGGTGGCAGGAGATAAGCTGGAATTCGAATGCTGCAGCTGGACCGAGTCAGAGTGGATCGAGTTTCGTTCAGTTTGGGGCTCGTCATCGCTGAAAAATACCAAACAATTCGGTTGCCTTACGGGGTCAATTTTCCAAACATTTGTTTTAGTTTTCAAAGCAGGGATTAATTCAGTGACTTTCGGACAACGTGTTGGTTTTTGATGGAAGATGTCCACTGATGTTGGATTAGGCATATATTGAATGGGTTTGGATTGTTGAAGCTCATAGTTTGCGGTGGAGTCAAACAGGCACCTGATGCAGACAAATGTTTGACACAAATTGCACGGAATGAATGTTAGTATAGAGGCGATGATAATAAAAAGCTACATTAAATGTAAGAAAGCTGTGGTGTCAAATGGAATGAAATACATTTCGCTCAACTGAAGCGGATAATGTTCCCGTTCATCCCCGTTTGTCGAGAGTACTTGATCTTCGTCAGGGTACTTTGCCAATTATCAGCATTTTTGTCAACGAGTAAGGCAAGGATGTTTGATCATCAAAGACGGCCGGCCCGAAAAAAAGCTTCAAGAGGGAGTTTTTCAGGGAGGTTGTTTGTTGCAAATTTAATTATCACAACCGAAAAAGGGAACCATCCCACGCGACCATTTCTTCCAATGATGTTTCTCAGTCCAAGGTCGCTTAAGTTTATGGGTTGGTTGCTCAGCCCAACGCCGTTAAAGCCGGTCGAGCCCGGAAAGCGATCGGCAGCCGACCAAAAGGCTTCAGCGCGCGCGAAGGAGATTGGATTATTCATTAGGGCGAAAAGCCTGACATCGTCATTACTGTTGCCAGTGTCCGTTTCAGTGGAGCGCGGCGACCGAAAGGAATATTATTTATCTGTCCCCCCAGGGGGATGGGATGGGGGTAACTCGGTGACATTCAAAACGACAACCGGAGAAAAAACGGCAAGAGGGAGGTCTAATCGCACAAGAAGACACCGAGGCAAAGTTTACCATCATCGTTACGGCGTCGCCGTCGGCCTTACGACGAATTGCCTTATCGCAGAGGCCCCGTAAGGCTTTTCGCTCCATTAAAGGATGATTAATTGATTTAGGAGTAATTAGAAACGCCGGATTTCCGTCGACAAAGCCAAAAAGGCGGCCGGACTAGGCACAAAGGGACACGAACAGGGCCAACATCCGCAAACAGGCGACCCCGTTCCAACTGAATGGGGAATTTCTTTTCTTTTGCACTCTGAGGAAACGCCTTATGTGGGGGGGGGGGATGGTCCTTTTGGTGGCAAATTTAGAACTTTTCCCCTCCCTCTCTGGGTGGAGAACTTTCAGCGGGCGTTTTTTGAACGGACTTCAAACGTTCATTTTCGCGCTGGACGCTGACAAACCCCAGTTTGATCCGAAATTATACGCCTTAAGCTGCGGAAGTCAAATCACTTCGTTTCATTGAGTGCTGCGAGAACATCCAAGAAGGAATGGATGCTTTCTTTGTGTCCGTGAACCTGCAGCAGATTTTACGATCGAGAAAACGGGTACAGAAGAAACAACTTCCAATTGCGAGAGAGCTCGGAGAAAATTTGAAGAAACATCCCTCATTCGAAGCAGTCATTCCACTGACCAAGGCCTGGAGAAAGCGGAGGTCTATGTTGACCGTGTTTTTTTGTGGTCTTGAATCGTAAAAACTAAACCCACTGTCACTTGGGCGATTACCAAAAGCTGGTCGAAGCGTCGTCTGTTTGAGGCGTGGCACGGCGGGAAATGGTTTGAATAATTCATAACGTACGCCCTGCGTTGCGTCCGTTGCGGAACGTTCCAATTAATGGCGGCGTTCATCAGCGTCGTCATCACGAGCAGCAGCTTTTCGGCCATTTTGCTTCCGTTTTGCTACGCTCAGGAGATTTTTTTTTTCGTTTCATTTTGTATCAAACGCTTACTTTACGACCAGCAAACATTTTCAATTGTTGTCAGCATTACGATGTTGTGCTTTTTATTGTTAACGATACAGAAAAAAAGCAAGTGCTGTTGGAGACGGCGGGAATTGCTTGAAAATTAAAGCGAAAGCTTCATTTGAATGCTGCGAACAGGGAAGAAGTTGTGCAAGGGGAGCTGCTGAAGGTATGATTTGATTTAAAGGTTCTCAGTCCTGTGCTGATCTATCTAAATAAGGAATTTTGTCAATCCATGCTATTAAGCTAGTGCAGCTCACATGCGATTGTGCAATATGGAGCGTGTAACCAATGGGTTTACGAAACGTTTCACACTTGAATCCATCCATCCAAACGGTTTACAACAGACACTGCCTGCCTGAAAGCACACTTACATGCCGAGTACTTTGTTGCTTCATACAAACAGAATCAGCAAAATTATTTTAATACCGATCAAACTGTTACAAATCCACACGCGTTTTGAGGCCCGTGTTTTGAGAGGGAACTATGGGTGGAACTGTGTGATTTCGGTTCGGTTCATTTCTTCTCGCTTTGGGTTTCATCATCTTGCCGCTCCGGCATCGCCACAGCTTTCCCGCAGCGCATGATTTGTGGCGCGATATAATCTGATAGTATTGCGTTGTTTGAACACTTTTCCTGCCCCATTTTGCACCACGTTTTGCGTACATTAATGTAACGCATTTTCCGGGTGACTTTTGGTACACGCACACAACGCCAGTGGGCCCACCGTTTCCTGTGTACGTGTGTGTGCGTTTGAGTTATTGGTTGTATGTCGATTTTGTTTTGTTTTGTTTCTGTTTTCTCTCGCGCAACGGTCGCAATCGTATTTTCTACTCTGCTGTGCTATACAGTGTGCGCCAGTGTACTTTTGGTAACATTTTTCCACGGTGATTTAAGTGTGTTTGTACATCTGTACGACACTACTGTAACAATTTTCGTGTGCCATGGTGGTGCGGATTTTTTTTTTGTCCCCCCGTGATGTGGCGGACGGCGAGGGGTTTAATTTATTTAAACCTTTCCGGTAAAGTGTTGATTTTTCTCCGTGAGCTCCGTGCTCCGCTCGATGCGGGGGGTGGTTTTGCATTTTAAAGTGGGACTTGTAATTGTGCATGTGACTCTTACAGGTGTTCGAGCTGGCGGTCGGGATGCTCTACCCTGCTCGAACAGGTGCCCGTGCGGTGCAGCGGGGTGCGAATGGGGTGGAAAAGAAGCTTAACGCCGAATGGAAATTCGATGGAACAACACACCTACGAAAGCGGTGCACTTTGGCAGGAATTTAATTACCAACATAAACGAACGTCGCGCCCGCCGTGTCCGTCGGAATGAATGTGTTTCCGCCCTCACGCGCACGAATGTGTGTGATTACATGAGGGCGAACGACGGATGCGTGGCTCAATAAATTGGCTTGCGCACAGGAGCCTCCCAAATGGGGCGCGTGGCGCAGGAACCATTAATTGTTGTGCGGAACTTTCCACCGGGGAGATAGGAAGAGAATTCCAACAACCATGGCGCTATTCGGGCTGTGGTTTTGTTTTGCACGAACTGTTTTGGAAACAGAAGCCTATCAATTCCCTACCGTAAGACCATCTTTCATTCACATAATTCGTTCTTATGAATTTAGAAAACTGTGCAGTTATTCACCAACTTTTAAATTAACAACTATACACAAAGGATGATTATTAAGCACAAGTTATCCTAGTGATACATCAAAGGTGTCTTAGAAGTTCTTATTACTTTCAGCTCTGTTTTTATCTTTCTCCTGATAACCAAATCTATAGGCAGTGCAGTTGCCATGAAAATCATGCTGGAGGGGAAAAATGGGTTCAAACGAAACTACTTTACGAAAGCAAAACGATCGTGTTACATAATAGAAATCAACAGAAGGCAACAGCAGATAATTGTGCATCGTTCAAGTGGATGGGTTTTGTTATCTGCTTTCGGTAAAATGGTAAACCGACTAAGCGAAACGATTAAGCAAACGTGAAAACGTTGACTGGTGAACTAAGGGTAAGAAATGTGGCGATCGAAAAGGAAATGGTCAAAACAAAACAAACCGTAGCTGTTCAAGTGTTTGCAGAGTGCAAACTCAACATGACCACGAGTCGGATTGTTGTGGGACTCGTACACGGGCTTAGGAAAAGGGTTCATTTAACTTGTTTTCACCGTTTTACAAAAGGTGTTCAGTAAACGGATGTTGGAAGGAATATTTGTGTTCATAGTGGACGAGCGAATTCTCATTCTGCTTAAACTGCGCAACTGCACTTACCCGTAGAGTCTACTATCGCGAAGGTTTCTATAAATTAGGGAGGGGAAAATGAAAGATGTTGATATTCTGTTTCCGTGGCGTGGAGCTTATCAGTGTATAGGAACAGTTTGATGCGAGTGAAAGAGAGATCGTTTGGGCAAATATTATCAGTAAATTTCTGGGTCCAATGTTAATTGAATTGAAGCTGAGGGATCTTGGCCTGCTCTTAATCCATGAAAAGACTTTGATTTAGGAGCAAGGGCAATCTGTTTCAATTTACGAACAACTGCTGAAAAGCGATCTGGTTATGGGCGATTTTACAGAACTCAGGTAAAAAACAATTGACCATAAAGACAGCAACTTGAGATAGTAGGTAGAAACGTACAGAAAAGTTTTCCTTTAATTCATCGGTTCAACAATGGCTGAGTTACAGACCAAAATTTTGACGGAAGTAAACCTGGAATGGAAACTCAAGCTTATTGTAGCAAAATAGCAGAGCAGAAACTCAGTCCAGCATCCGATTTCAATTAAAGTTCAATTCTCCATGCCGTATTCTCCGTATCTCATGCTGTAAGAGATCGGATTTCACTCTTTTCACCACTTGGTTCTGAGTTTTGAAGCAAACTTTCGGAAAAAGTCTCCTTCATCTTTTGGACTCGTGGCTAACCATCTTTCAGCTCGTTCAGCATGGCCAGTCTATGGCAGTTTGTTGAATCGTTCAACGGTTGGTGGTTGATTGCGACTACAAAAAACAAATACAAAAGCTTCCCTCGGAAAAAACCTTCAGTCGAATATTTTCCTTCGTGGCGGAAAGTGAAGCGAGTCCTTTTTAAGAGTTGGCAAAGTTTTCACAATGTACGAACATTATACACAAGGTTTAAATGTGTCACAAAATGGTATTGCTTTAGAGAGAAGATTGTTGAAGCTTTGCTGTTGCGGAGTCCATATCAGCAATGGCAGAATTTTACAAACAGTTTCAGTTCGTTTCTTCAACAATTCGCTGGTATACTTGCTGTTTAAATTGTGCAATCCGGATTTTTGGAATATTAACACCGCGAATAACTATCTTAGTGCATCCAGAGCATATCCTTCGCAATAGCAACGTTGGTGCACACAAAATGCCCTTTTTTCCCAGTGCAGATTAAGAGAATCCCAGCCACTCCGGCCGTTTCGGTGCGATAGATTGGCTGATTTCGGCGACCTATCTTCTGGTTTTTGGTTTCTTTGTAGCTGTTTGTTCTCTGGTTATGGTTGTGTTGTGTAGAAAGCGGCAAGTAGTTGTTATAATGGCAGGCATGCAAAATGAAATGGTCTTACCTTCCGTTTCCGTGCCTAAACAGAGCTAAAATTTCTTCGAACGTTTTGTTTTTGGTCTCAGGAACCTTTTTATATGTAAATATCCAAAATATTGCTAAAAATACACTAAACGGTAGGAATGTATAATTTTCCAAGGCAGTCTGTGGAAGAGATTGAGAAAGAGGGAGAGAAGAAGAAAGAAAGAAGGAGAGCAAATGAGTGAGCAAGTCTACAATGCAGCCGAAGCACGGTACGTACCTTTAAACTTGGGAAACCAATTCCAACAACGAAGTTCGCCATCCAGTTCACGAGCACCGCAATGGCCATCGCGCTCGGCCGCGGCCCCTGGGAGAACAGCTCGGCAGTGATCATCCACGGTATCGAGCCCGGTCCGACGGCGAAGAACACCACGAAGGCCAGCGTTGACACTACCGACAGGTAGGACATCCAGTCGATCATTTCCTGCACATAACCAAAAAACTCCTAAACTATGCGTGTAACACTTTGGGTTCCCGTATTTTAAAGGCTTTTGGTGATTTGGTGGTGTTTGTTCGTTTTTTTTTTTTTGTCTTTTTATTCGTTCGATTCGTCCGTTATTCTGTTCGTTTTACGTTTCCATTCGTTCGTCTCGAGGGTAGGATTTAACTGATCTTTGAAGGGTTTTCTTTGGCTTCGGAAGGATAGGAATGGATGTAAACGAAAGAAACACCCAACTAATGCTTTGTAGTTCTTTTTTGAAGAATGATTTTGTTTCGAGTAAGTGTGTCATTGTACATTCTCTTCTCAGTTTTCCCGATAATCGTAAATCATAAAATTGACCTGTCTGCCATGCAGGACATGGCTGGCTGTACGAAACCATAAAGTTTTAAATCATTGACAAAGACGTGAAGGATTATCAAATCTTTATCGCTTGAGATGGATTCTCAGCAGGTTTATCTCAGAACACAAATCCCATCTTATAAAACCCAGAAAAAGTAGAAAAAATAAACATAAACGAACAGAAAACAATTTCTATGCAATTAAGAGCACATTACGCTCGGGCACCTGAGGAGCAGTCACCGAGTTTCGGAACGGCTGGTGGGGTAGCTTAGATCGTGTTTGTTACGCGGGTAGTGCGAGCGTTCACCTTACATCCGGTCGGACGATTGAGAAGCCAAATATGTTAATTAAATATGTACTTCCAGCAAACGAATACGGAGAAAGAAAAGGAGTACGCAAAGGGGAACTATGTGAAATGATAAACGTAACTTACAGCAACATAAAGGAGGAGAGTTATCAAAATAATTGTGCCAACTTTATCGTCCTCATCGACTAGCTTGGCCACTTTCGATAAGTGTTTGTTTTCAATTCGGTGAGATGCGCGCTAGTGTTAGTGAAAATACGATATAGGTTAAATGAATAGAAAATTGCATGATCTTACAAACATACGGCTGTTACTTTTACCAATATAGGTGTTAAATCTTCATCAGCTATGACTTGAGTTTTGGGTTTTGCGCCTCGAAGCACGTCTAAAGTACCGAGAGCTGCGACCGGTTTCACGCACCGGGTTTTGACTGTGGCTTATTTTTACTCTCTCACAAGCCTGCGCCAGGTGGCTGACCCTTTGACGCGTGTAGTGACGGGAAAATGGCTGCTTGGGAATAGTGAAAAGAGTGTTTTGGAGTAGTGTTCTGATGAAGGAAAAGTTGAGTTTTTGGACATGAAAGCTGTTCTGCGAAAGGGAGTGGAGCGCTGGTCAGTTACTCCGAGTGGCGTTTGGTGTATGATCGAAAGTATGTTGGAGTGTGTGCGAAATGTGTCCAGCAACGCCATTATTCGAGATCGATCGAGAGATTTCTAAATAAGATGAATAATTGCAGCTCCAAGTACTGCAAAAGTGTACCGTATTTCACACACGCTTTCGCTCTTCGATTTGCACCACGTTCAAGCCAGTGAAAAGTCTTTGTGAATTTGCAATTGTTATCAAAAGCAGAAGCGATGTGGGTTTTACTCGCCATGTGAACATTTATTTTTATACTTACAATATAAAGTAAAATTATGCTAGTTTCGTGTGCAGCAAGTGTGGATGTGAATCACTTATTCGAAATCAAACATAAGTGGCTTTCTCTTGGGATAATCTAGTCAATGAATGCGACGCTATTGGCATGTTTTTCCTTGTTAAAGAGAGGCTGTGCTGTGTACATTCCGGAAAGCAAATAATGGGTAATTGGTAAATAATGGCGATACAAAGCAAAATAAAAAAAAAACGTCCTGGCATGATTATCACGATACAGGTTATCGAATCAATTTAAATAACAGAAGAAACACAGTCCTACGTGAAACGAAAAAGGCCATTTCCCGAATGAGCTGGTGGATAATTTTCCGCCCACAACGCTCCCAAATGCGCCCGATAATTGCAGAGAAAAAATAATAATTCACAAATTGCATTCAGCATCGCTGGGAAATCGGAGTCGATCGTGAAGGGTGCGGACGAAAAGAATGCCGGATTGCGTTGCCAAGTGCGTTTCGTTAATTTATTCGGTTTTGATAATTTTTTCGATCATTTTTACCCCTTATTGTTTTTACTCATTACATCAGGCCGGGTTCCATAGCGAACAAATCAGGTGTGTTTTTGTTGGCTGCCCAACAACCTTTGAACTTTCACGGCGAGTCCCATTTCGAGGACGCTGGGATGGGGTTGAATTTCATTCATTCGAATTGATTACGGGTCGTCCGAACAATCGTAGTAATGAAGGGTTGGCTTCGAAAATTCTGTCGAACCGGAGCACCATGGAACGAGCGCGATAACATCGAGCGTCAATAATGAAGTTAATTTGAGGGCAGACCAAATCAGAAACACGTGACCCCCGTCGGACACTTGACGCACGCCACGAGGAGGATCACGCTGAGAGGCACAGAGAGGTGTTAAGTGACGTAAGCTCAATTGGTATGATTGCAGGGAGAAGAGCCAATCATTGAAACAGTGGAGGGGGGGGGGGGGGGGGGTCAAAATCCGCAAATTACCAGCATGATTCAATCCAATCAAGGGATCACAAATAAAAGTAATAATCACGACCAGAAGATAAATAAAGTTTTCATAATCACAAACGAAAGCAGTTTTGTTCAACAGATCTGTTAAAAACATATTTTCTCCAAATCATATTAATTATGTTGCTTTAGCCCATTGAAATAATATTTAAAATGTAGCACAAAATTACACAACTTTAAAATAATAAAGGAATTGTCTTCTGCGGAAGATAGCGACACTTTTTTCAAAAATGTAAATGTAAGATCTCGCAACAACTGAACTTCTTTTCCAATAAAATGTTGTCCTCTTGTGAAAAATAGTAATCTGGGTGTCGATTTTCACGGATATTCCTCGCTATGTATGTGTACATGTATGTGTGAATGTATTTTAAGTCGCTGACACATTTATTCGCGTACAGAGAGCAGTGTGCCTAAAGGCCTAAAAGTGCTAATAGTGAGCCATTGTGTAAACCGGTTCGCTCAGTAAGCTCTATTTGGCTGCTGTGTGTTCTGCGTGCTCGTTATAAGCGGCCGCAAAAGATCGCACTCTTCGTGAAGGCTGGATCGGTCGATTCCAGTGCAAGAACATGTATGAATGTGTGAGAGATCGCGTTAGGTGTCACTTTGCTGTGTAATTGACTGCTGATCCTTGTTCGTTTAGGCAACAGTCATCTGATGGATGTTAATGTGTATGTGTGTGTGTGTGTGTGTGTGTGTTTGTGTAGGTAAAAAGGATGGCTTTGGGCAATTGAACGGCATCGTGAGAATGGAAAGGTGGTGAGATGGTTGGTGAGTGAATGGGTGGCAGGTGGTCTATTTTTTTTTCTTTTAGTTTAGTTTCAATTAAGTTTTGTGAGTGTATGGGGGGGGTTAAAAGCCTAAAAAACCGAGAATGATTCCCGTACGGTCCTACAACTACAGGGGCAAGACGGTTAAATGAACGAACCATTTTGGGGCCTTCTGAGGCCAACAACGTAGTGCTCACCGGTGAAATATTTCATTTCTGCTTGATTACTTTTGCAGCGCAGACGCGATTACAGAAAAGTTAAATTTCTTCGTTTTTTTTGTGTTGGTCACGAGGTTGCTCGGTTTTACGATGGAGGCGCATGGTGTTTACGTGCTGAATCTGTGTCAACTTGCAATCAACGTGTCTTTCCTTCCGCGCTCGCCGTAACCCTTGGAGACGATTGTTCCCCGTACCACCGGCAGTGACATAAATTCTCCTGAGGTCAACCGAAATATGCTCCAAATATGAACGAGATGCAAAAGAAAACCCCTTACCGGGGATGCGTCCCAGTGTCTCCCAAATTCCCCCTCCCGGGGAAAAAAAGACAAACGTAGATAGGGGCGCCATACATAAAATAAATGGCTCAGGTAAGCAGTCATGCGGAGTAAACACTTTTTTCTCTCCTCATCCTACTCCACACTGTATGCTGCGTTTGTTACGTGCCCTGGATGCAAAGAGTAGTGTGCTGGCTTGGGACCGGAAAAAATACTAGAGCCACTGTGGACGGCACGAAACGAGGTAATATGGCAAAAAGATTGTCCAAATAAATAAACCTGAAAGCTCTGCAGTCGCTGGGTCGAATGGTAGGCAAAGCGGAGCGACACTGTTGAGCAAGGCTCATAAAATATTAAACCGGAAATTTTGCAATGATATAAGATTACCAGGGAAAAAATAAGAATGTGTGGAAGAAGAGGAAGGGTGAGTTTCCTATGCGACATAGCAATGTAGCTAGGATACTGTAAAAGGGCATTTTCAGTTAGAACCCTTACAGTTGAGATGTCTCCTTTAAACCGACTGAAAATGTATTTTAAAAGATTTCATCGTCGTTGTATTTGTTCTCCTTTTTTGGATATTCTAAACAACCTAAAATTTATCCTGATATCAAATCTTGTGTGCTGTTCTGAATGGTGTGCTGATATAGTTGCGAACGTTTATTTGAGCTACACGCTATTTCGGTTGGGTAGAGATTCGCTTTTTGTCATGGATAAATCATGAATTATATCTTGTATCTCGGAAAGGTTTCGCTCTGAGCCAAACCAGATTTATTTCTCAAACTATCTCACTGGTACAGAAAATAAGCCCTAGAATATTTATGTTATAACATTAGTAAGGATTGCTTTGGTACGCTAAACTTTGAGATCGTCATTTTCTATCAGGCTCTGCCCTGTGCCTGCTTTCAAAAATGTGGAAATTAAATTTTAAAAGTAATAACTCCTGTTTGTCTTGAAAGGTTTCATGCTTTCCAAGCAACGTACCTCGTGCCCCGCCTCAAATGCATAAACACCTATCTCGGGGATAATTCAGGTGACATATTTTGCGTCAGGAGAATGCCTACTCAATTCCCCGAAGTGACTGTTGACTGGTTTTTACCTTCCTCCAAATTCTATCCCTTGCATGATGTTTTCGTTCTTTTCATCTCACCGCGGAGACGGTGGAAACTGATTGGGGTGGCTTGTTTGGAGATTCTGTCCAAAAATTCGTCTAATGGCAGTCTTTTTTGAAAGTTTATTCGGAACGCTACCGAATATTTACATAGCCATACTCTACGTTAAATGCTTATTTCTTCTGGAAGGAGTAATATTGTCCTGAAATGTAGAGCAGACAGTAATGCCGACCCAAATGTATATACGCTTTCGCCACTTTCGATTTTTTTAACTGCACGAGGCAGCGTATTGAAAAGGTTTTTTTCCATCCAATATTTGCTTTCCTCTATGGATTTGCCATGTTTCCCTCAACATTAGCACTCATAGATTTTGCGAAGGTAAACGACCATGCGTCTCCATTGTCGAATATTTTTAACGACCATGCGCCTCCATGTGATAACGATCGTTTCAAGTTTTCATTCGTTTGCCCCACTACGCTTTTCCGTCGCGCAATGGTAAGGTGGTGCAAAATGTGTGTTCTCATAGGGAAGCAAGGTTTTCATTTCTGGGAAGCTTCTTTTCCCTTTCTTCCTACTTATTTCTTTGTCTGCTTAAAGAAAAACAGATAAACGATCTAGGTTGTGCTTGGAGGCGTGCAAAATCGTGAACGCCAACGATAGGAACTCGTTAATTCTGCACTCACACATTCAATCCGCCAGTCCAAAATCGTGTACTTTTCGTTACCTTCGAAACCGTTTGGATCTCCCCTGTGAGGAGCCTAGGAAAGCAGATGATTACTTTTAAAGAAAAGTATTACCACTTCCTTTGAGTGAGTTGTTCTGCAAGTTCGGCAAGAAGAAATTCGACACCTCGATTGGCAAAGCTTTCTATGGCAACATTTAACTTTTCTATTTTTATTCTCAGCCTCCTTTTTATACAGAGTCAAGCAAAAGACCTCTCCAAGGTAATAACCGAAGGAAATCACTCCCAGTTAACCTTGCAGAAATTTCGAGCAAATGAACAAAGACAGGTGGGCGGTGAGAGGAACACCTTTTCGCGGGACGCTTGTGAACGCGTTGCGGGTGCAAACGAACTGAAACATGAGATGTTAATAACCGGTCTCCGATGTTTACGTGGGAATGATATACGAGCCTTGCACAATCTAACGCATGACGTCAACGAGGACGTTCGTTCGCGACAATGATTCGTTTATTTAACAAATTATTTTATGTACAAATGTTTGAAGAAAAAAAAATGAAGGAAAGAGGTAGAATGAAGAAAAATACACAAACGCCATCAGGGCTAGCGGAAAAGTACATGTTGAGGGTGGATATAATAATTTGGAGCATGCATTGTCCGTTAGAAAGCGGTGCTAAGGAGAAGGCGTCGAAAATTTTCTAACAGTTGGATAGCAATATTATGCTTATAAAGTAGATGTAAGAGTCGGTAGAGTTATTCAAAACTACAATATCTACGAATCAGTAACAGTGAAAATTTAAATGGTTGTATAAAATGAGAGTTACAAAACGTATACACTACTAAATTTAAATTACCAGTGCATTATGTCCTTTAAAATCTAATTTCTTCAGTCACAGTTTAAGATAGCAAAGATTCTTCATGCTCCGTTGTCGGTGGAGTGTTTTTAAGCATTTCGGGGCTTCCCGCTATTCACTTTACTCCATGGCAATTTGGTGTATGAGGACAGGGTAAATGCCATTACGG
Organism: Anopheles atroparvus; assembly: GCA_914969975.1. Taxonomy (NCBI): domain Eukaryota; kingdom Metazoa; phylum Arthropoda; class Insecta; order Diptera; family Culicidae; genus Anopheles; species Anopheles atroparvus. The sequence goes on along the minus strand of CAJZCY010000002.1, from coordinate 42,530,738 downwards.
TCCACCTGATTGTCAGAACACGGCTTCATCGCTCGACCGAAAAAACGACGAAGAAAATGAAAGTGCAAACATAACTTTCCTGCAGGATGGATTCAGGAAAGTTTGACTCTAGAGCTGTGCGCCGATGGTACGATTGAATGCAACGACAGACGTCCCGAAGAAAGCGTCGGTGGAACGGAAAGGAACCGTAACGAAATTGAAAGCGACACGGGTGGCAAAAGCGAGCCAAAACTATTCCATTGTGCTTTGTTCGAATGGATAATTCCTTTGTGCTCCGTGTGTCTCGGCATCTTTTCGGCAAACAACGGTGCAGGCGGGGTTGGGCGTCGTCGTTAGCGAAACGAGAACTAACTTACAAACCATCTCATGCAAGGTTTCCTTCCCCATTCGGGAATGGTTCATGTTTCTCGGCCCTCCGAGGATCGGCCTGGAGGGAAACCAAATCTCGATCATCTTACGTACGATAAAATAGTTCGAGTACCGCCGAGGGAAGTAAGACGGCTCGCGGTGCAACTTGAACGATGGAAGATTTCCCCATGCACATCTCGTCGCACTTGTAACACTGCACACAACCCCTTTTCCTTCTTTTTCGCTTTCCATCTTGTTGACCACGCTCGACGATAATCGTTTCGAGCAGTTCATGCTTTAATGGGGTAATAATAATTCGCCGCCGGGCTCACAGTTTTCGTCCGTTCCAGTGCACCCCCCAACACTCGCTGGATGCAATTCAGAGGGGGCCACAGTGTCGTATTTCTGGTGTCATGGTTCGTGGCAATCCACTTCAGAAAACCCTTTGTCCACCTCGTTTCCAAGGATTCGCGCGCGCTCACGAACTCCAACGAGCTGCTATAACAATGGAAACTGCAGCTATTTGGATGCTACCACCGTCCGTAACGCCTCCGGTCTGCCGTATGACAACGCAAAAGCAGCATTGTGGAAGAGATTGCTCGAGAAGATCGCAACCAGAGAAACGTACAAAACCCTAGCACGGTTTCTGTTTCATTCGCGTAATTATAGGACGAGCTGGGGAACTGTTCGGAAAAGAATTCACCAGCAAATGATGAAGATGCTTACATCGAGCAGAAAAGAAGAAGAAAGAGGAGTGGTTCAATCTTCGGTAAAATAATGCAAACAACGAAGCGCCGGTAGTCAGGACATGGTTCAACAGGAACAAAGGACAAGTTTGGGAAGAGTACATCTCACTTCCATGGCGACCACGGAGCTGTGTGCATCGTCGGAGAACGTATTCCGTTCGATGTTTAAACTTCACGTGAAACTACACGAAAAACTTGATCCTTCTGGGGCCTATGAAATGACGGGGAATGTGATAGTTCATTAATGGTCGAGCCGGATTACCTTACTACTGCTAAAAAAGACCAAAATGCTGAACCAAAATGCTGAAACTCGAAGAAAAGGTTAAGGCTGCCAAATTTGTGATAGAAAAAAAGCTGATGCAGCTTCAGGCTAACCATGAATTAGTTCAACTTCAGAAAAAGTACCAGAACATTCATTCAGCTAAGCTATGCTGCAGAATATTTTAACAAGAATAAGCAGAACAAAAGCTTCAAAAGTTTGCCCAAGGATAGATGAAACCCACCGTTACATGTCAATGATCACAACATCAGAAAAAAGCTTAACCTGGGGTGAAGTGGACGAGCAGGGAAAGAAAAACATCAGTCCTCCTGAGAAACGCTACCGAACAATACGTCCTTCGTAAAAAAAAAAAAAACCCCCCAGTTGCACGCAGAAAAGAAACCCCGCGACGGCCAACGGCAAGAAAAAAAGCTAGAACCGAAAATGCGTGCATCAAAAAGGACCTGTTTAGTGTTGAATGAATTCGGTGGAAATTCTGACACGCAGTAAGTGGTGCGAAATATAAAGGAAATACACACACCCAGTTTTTTTGCTTCTAGTCAATGGGAAAAACATTAGAACCGGAAGCATGGCTGCTTCAAACAGATTGATTTGAGGGAAGGTAACAAAACACGAACGAAGAACCATCATCGGAACAGGCAAAAGGGGGCAACATTGCCCGCATAGCGAAGACCACACGCTTGGGAATCGAAACGGAAAAAGAAAAGTGGCATAGAGCTCTCCCACGGTGGCCAGTCAAGTGCGTCCGGAAACGGTGGAATCATAAGGGCAAACAAAACGCAAGTGGTCCAACAATACACGATTCAATCGAAGTTCCTACGTTCCGGAAGCGCACCCTGGCACTTGTGGCACGAACGCTGTCGTGGAAACATTCAGTTAGGCCAACGTAATGGACGCCAAGCACGAGCCCGGGGGGACAGCAACAATGAAAAAATCACCCACCGCGTCGGAAGGAAGCGGAAATGGCAGGCAAAAGAAGCGAACAATAGCTCCACGAACGCGCCGGGGGTCGAAGAAGTTTCGCGGGAATTGCTTCTACGTTTATGCCATCCCTTAATCCACGAGAGTGCGTGCAGGTAATGCCTAATAGACAGGTAGGAAATGCGTTAGTTTGCTCGCCAGTAAATAGATATTTTGAATGTGGAGGAAATGGAAAGAAAGTATCGTGTTCGCCAAACGAAGTTTCTTTAAAATTTACAATCTCAATCATTTATTAGGCACAGAGAAGTATAAAACTACTGGCTTTACGTTCTAAAACTAAACAGTGTGTTTGTTTGATGAGAAAGTAATGAAAAAAGTCACCATTGTTGTAGGCAAAGCTTCCCGTTCCAATCGCTTCCGGTCGAGCTCAATTAGGATCGCTGCAGCGAGGTGAATAAACAAGCGCTGGCCAGCTTAAAGGGCCACGATGTTAACTATGTTAACAGCTCAGGCACATTGACCTTCATAAGTAGTCTCCATAGAATCGAACACAAACGTCAAGTTGAACACTTTTCTTTTTCGATGGTGTAGGCAAATAAAAAAAACCTTCGGAAAACAAGTGAAACGCCTTTGTAGTGACCGTGTGGCCGGAAGGGGAATGAAGAACGATGTTGAAATGCCTGAAATTGGATACACGCGATGCGAGTGACCCAACAATAGGGAACCTCTCTAGCGTGGGGGTCTATCGGAAATGCTGCTGAGTTCATATCGCACTTGGAGACGGTTAAAACGGTGTCCAAAGGCCGGCCCGGGGACTGACTTGCCATCGCGATTGGGAACTGCCATCGCTGCCGGCGCCGCGCGTAGTTAACACTAATGGATGTCATTAACACGAAAAATAGCACCATCTCAAGCTGGGCAAATACCTTTAGCCAAGGGAAAGGGAAGCGTTGGAAGGCAAGGGGCAGCATTATGGCGTAGTAGTAGTAGGCCCGGAGTCCCATTCATTGCTCCACCTGCACCAGCTGCCTGAGCCTGTTGGGGGAACGTAATTATCTCAAGGAATCAGCTCACACGCATTCACCCCATGTCCTTATACGGAACCAAACGCGCCAGCTGCGACCGAAAACAAAAAAAAATATATATATATAAAATACTCCTTAGGGTGAGAAACGGAATTTAGCGAAAAACACACAACTAAATTACATCCACTTCATTATGGAAAATACTTGTGGTCGTGGGAGCGACTGACTGACAAAAACTGGTGTCCTCGTTGGGAGACCTTTCGGCTCGACTAGAGCTACTATACTATTGAGGTTCGTTTTGTTTTCTTCATCCCTTTCATTCATTCCAGTACAGTCAGGGGAGGAGCTGTAATTTTCCCATCCATGTGGGGTCGGTTTGGATTTTTCAACCCGATGACCATTTTGCATGTCCTCCACGCTTTTGCGTTGCCTCGCGCTGGGAAAATAATTTGCCACCGCCGCAACAACGTGCAACCGGTCGCCGGTGGAATTATGTGCCATTGTTCCCACAACGAACGTCCCCCTTCCCATCCCAGGGGGATGGCAACAAACGATCCGACATTCAGATAACAAACACTTCTCGCTCTGTAAAGGGCTTGCAGAGGCGGAGAAAAACTTCTAACAGCGTCAATCTAGCCTGTGGAGCAAAGGACGACAAAAGGACAAAGTAATAATGTGCCTTTTTGCTCGTAATCGGTTCTTGTGTTCAATGGCTTGGCCGGCGATAGGAGAAACTTTTCCCGTGCCCCTTGTTTCTCGTTTGCGTTGGCCGGTGATTAGTACTGGTTTGTCTGTCACCTCCCGAACCAGCTGAGAAGAAAATGAGGCAACATTGGGCCTACACATTGGTTGTGGGGAAAGGAATACGACAGAGGTGTGTTTCGATGGGAGTTTGAGATGTGTGTGCTCCTCGTAAGGTACCGTCGTACAAGAAGGCGTGATATGTTTTTAATTGAACTTCCCCCATTCCGTTGCTGCCGTAAAAACGGACCTCAGTAATATTGATAACAATGCCCTCGTCGGACGGAGAACCGTGTTGTTCCAATGGTCGACAATGTCAATTCGTTCGCTGGGGGAAAACATGCAACAGGAGAACCAAGCTGCCCCAGCTGCAAACTGGGTGTTTTTAGGCTCCTTCAGGCCTCACCACGCATTCCTCCCTTCACTCGTGGTCATTTTGCTTGCACAGTTATGTATGTTTTTCAGCATGAACAGCTATGTCCGACACCAGCTTTCCTCGGGAAGGCGTCCTTCGGCACAAAATGTCCACAGGCAAGCTGGAAAACCCTTGCTCGCCTTCCTGGCAACAAGCGATTTGAGTAGTAATGGCGTGGGTGAAAAAAAAAAACAAACCAAAAGCTGCTCCCTACCTTCCGCGAGCCCTACCATGGAAACCCTGGGCAAGTTCTTTAATTAAAGTCTAATGAAAAACGTGACCACATGTGCAAAACCCCAGCCCGTTCTTGGTCCCTTTTCGGGGGGACTATCCCGAATCGAGAGGCGACCCGGCCTGTCGTACGCTGCCAGTGGGGCAAATTGCATCAAAGTTTACTGCAAAACAAAACAAAAAACGGTTTCATGACCGCCTGTCCTTTCCTAACTCCTAGCGAAAACTTTTTTTATTACTCCTGCCTATCCGTGGGGGAAAACGCCCCGACACAACGCGAGGGCGGGGCACAAAGTTGCTCCGTGTGGGTGCGGGAAAGATATTTTGTCACCAGCGCTGCTGCAACACAACAACTGCCGCCTCGCAGTTGCTCGTTGCGGTGGGGCTCATATCTCAGGGAAGTATTTTGCGGCCAGTCTTTGGAAGTTCGGGAACTGTGCGCAAGCCATTAGAGGGGAGTGGTATAGTTTTCTGAGATTCTGTGAGTTTTTTGCGAACGCCAACGGGTGGTTTCATTTTAGCATACATGCCGTGTTGCATGAGAAATGTGGTCCATGTGGCATACGTCTTTTCTCCCCGAATCGATGCAGTTTACCAGAAAAGGCCTTATTTTGTGCGTTTCGTTGGTTCAGACAAACTTTACCACCGTTTTTCTTTCGTGCTGCAATGTGCAACGAACGGATTGTTTGCGAAAAGTGATTATTCGAACACATTTCGAAACGTGTCATTTCTTTGTTCAAGCACCAATAAGAAGCGCGACATCCACGCATGGCCATTAATTGTGCAAACAATGCGTGCCGAAATGTGTAAATCGAAGTTGAAACGAAACTGTTGTCCATGGATTTTGTTGAGTTATTTCAACGAATGCATTTCTTGCAATATTTCGTTTGATGAATATCTTTTGTTCATCGATCATTGACTATGAACCGTATACGTGTTGTAAACTCATCGTCATTTCTACCAACTACCAAAATGTAGGGAAAGTAATAAAGCTATAACCATAAACAGACTGACTTGGCTGACTGACGACA